>OX645062.1:34105000-35355000 GCA_951905685.1 Eumerus sabulonum | reverse complement strand
TGTCGGTTATCGTAAACCATCGGAGGCTCAAACAGGCCATCAGGGATTTCATTAGGAATATCTCTATTGCTTTGAACTTTTGCGAATTCTTCATTGAGATAATTGGGACATATATCCGTGTTACAATGCTCCTTTTGTTTACCAACACCAAACTCTCGTATGTTCTTCCATAGGGTTTTTGAAGACAAGTTTTTATTAAGGCGCTCTGAATACAGCTTAACTTTAGCTTCCCGTATTTTTTTGCACACCCTATTTCTCAACGATTGAAATGTCGACAGCAACTCAGGAATCCATCGTTTGTATGCCTGATCACGTTGTCTTATAAGGTTAAGGATTTCGGATGTGAACCATGAGTTTCTTGTAACATTTATTAATTTGGTTTTTAGAGGAATTTGTTTGTCAAAAAGTTGAGATACGGAGTTTTGAAAGAAATGAATTTGGTCATCTGGCGAAGCAAGAGAATATATTATCTGCCAGTTAATTTGCCGGATGTCATTTTCAAGCTCTTCAGGTTTAACATTTTGGAAATCTCTATACCTGTGAAGTGTTGGTTTGCAAGGTGGATTAACTTTAAGAGCGGCAAACAGAAGATCATGCTTAGAGAAGGCAGGGGCGTCAAGTTGTGAATAAAGTAATATCTCTGATGGTTTGTTAACAGTCAATATATCTAAAAGCGCTGAGCTAGTAGTTGTAAAATGAGTTGGATATGTAGTGTTTACCGGGTACAGACCATATGTATCTAAACTATCCAAAAAGCTTTTAGAATTCTTATTATCAAGCAGGTTGCAGTTAAAATCACCACATATGATTATTTCAGAGTATAAGGATGACCGTCGTTCAATTTCAGAAAAGAGATTAGTGAAATCAATGTTTCTATTAGGACGATAACCAACCCCTAGTAAGCAGCGATTTGTACCATTAGGAATCTCTACAAAAACAAATTCGGTTTGTGAAGACGAGGCAGGTTCAGACTTTGTGATCACTTTAAATTCTATTGAGTTTCGAATGTAGATAGCAGTACCACCACCACCTCGATTACTTCGGTCAGCACGAATTAAATTGTAACCAAGTAAGTCATATACAACATCTCTTACTAGAGGCTGAAACCATGTTTCCGAAACACATATTATGTCAATACCTGACCTAACAAATACATGTCTAAATTCATCCATCTTAGAATGTAAACTTTGTGCGTTTAAGTGACAAATCTTAAGACCCTCATGCTGTTTGCATAGAATTCCTAACATACACCGAAGTTTGTCATCTCTGCCAAAAGCGTGTGAACCATCATTATATAATAGTGGGCTGCTCATTATTGTACAATATGAAGGGGAGAGCATAACTACCTATCAGAAAACTTGTACCACGGTAATAAGAAACACATAGACAAACAATAAAGCAAATGTACAAAATAAATATAAAAACAATATTAATAGGAATGTAAAGACAAATTAAAGAAGTATAAGTTAAGATTAGAAAAATATTAAAGAAGAAACAGATAAATTTATGGAAAAGGAAGAACAGGAGTTGCGAAAAAAGTTTTCTCTTGAGAGACTGCTCACGATCCGCCTTCATTTTCGTCTTCCTTATTAATTACACCAGCAATTCGATTTAAGCTTTCAGTCGTTGTCACTAAAAGTGATTTGTCTTCTGCGGCTCTTCCCAGAGCTTTTACAAAAACTCTACCATTGCGAGTATAAACACTGAGAAGCTTTTTTGTGCGCTTCAGATGTTGAGCTTTACGAAAAATCATATGGTTATATGATGTTAAGCTTTCATTAACATAGATTCGGCTGTCAGATGGTATTCCAACGTCACGCAAGCATGTGGGTCTTTTTGTTGATTTCCAGCGTTGATGGATCGATGCAAATAGATTATTTTTCCCAGAGACTGTTTTGAACTTGATGACTAATGCAGTGTCAGTTTTTGATGTGCTGTGCTTGTTCCTGACTCGGAAGATGTTTGTTATTTCAGGTGCTGGGGAGCAACCAACAGAAGCACACAATTTATTGAGCAAACTATGTAGATCTTCTTCATTATATTTAGGTATACCAACTAAAATTGCATCAGCGGACATGTTTTCTCGCTCTAGATCATCAATGCGTTGTGCAAGCAAAAGAGTAGGTTCAACCGCAGCATGCTGCACATTTGTCATCTCAAGCCGCTCGATTCTCGTTGATAGGTCGACCAGGGTTTGGTCAACCATAGCGAGGCGTTCTTTAAAGTCGCTTACAATGTTATTAAGTTTTTCGGTCAACTTACAATTTTCGTTGAGAATGAACTCCTTTAAATTCTTTATTTGATTTGCAATCAGTAGTTCGATAGATTTATGATCGATTCCTGATTTGATCTCCGATGTGTTTGTTGGAGTTACACTTGTTTTTTGTTGTAGACCTCCACTACGTGTTGATGGTTTTTTGCCATGAGATTGAGGTGTATTTGATCGTGACATGTTGTGTGAGGTTAACATTCGAATTAAGACACTAATGAAAGGAAATTGGGAGTTTGGTTGGGCGAAGCTTGATTATCAGTGACAAATGAACAGTATAAATGCACTTTTACGATTTTAAGAATAGTTTTTAAGAAACTTAAAAAGAAAATTGCACGATGAAACTAATATGTACGTCTAGCTTGACATTTGACGTTTTCAAGTCCTCCTCCTCGTCCATGCAGCCGCGACAGAAGTCGTTGGAGGGTATTCCCAGTCTGGCGGCGTGTTTCCCAATGATGCAGTGACCTGTAATGACACCCACCAGAGTACTTAAGGTTGCCCTTTTGTTCAAAATGAACTCACCCAACTGCGCACCGAACTTGCACTCCGTTGCCAACTTTTTTAAGCGGGCGTACTAATTAGATACGGATTCACCCTCAATCTTCTTTGCCTCAACAAATCTTTTTCCCTCTTGGAAGATAATAGCTGGAGGGGAATAATGTTGATCCAAAAGTGCACACAGGTCTTTGTATTTCTTACACACTGATAAAACCGGATCGCACAAACCGTACGCTTCCAACCCCACGGTTCTTAATAAAACTGAAGTCTGTATGCGGTCATCATCACATGAGGCTTCCACAAAATACGACTCCAGAACCTCTCGCCAACTCCGCCAATTGTCCGCCCCAGGCCTGTATTCTCTAATTCCCATTGCCATAGAGTAATTGCCCATGACCACGCTGTCGTTCACCGCCGCCTTGCTGTCTGTTTGTCGTGCCATCGCTTTTTTTTTTTGTATTACAAAAAAAAAAAAAAATACGGTGGGGTTCATCCTCGTCTCTAATATGATGTACTCCAGTCGCTGGTTGAAAACGTACTAGAGTTGGGTAGTTCCGGACATGTATAGTTCACGGAACTATGTCCTCTCTCGGACACATGTCCTCTCGTTCCGCAAATTGATAATACATTTAGTTCCGGACATGGACATGTTTTTGATAGTTCCGATAGGTCCGAGTATACATTTAGTTCCGGACATGGACATGTTTTTGATAGTTCCGATAGGTCCGAGTATACATTTAGTTCCGGACATGGACATGTTTTTGATAGTTCCGATAGGTCCGAGTATACATTTAGTTCCGGACATGGACATGTTTTTGCTAGTTCCATATCGGTCCGAGTATACATTTAGTTCCGGACATGGACATGTTTTTGATAGTTCCGATAGGTCCGAGTATACATTTAGTTCCGGACATGGACATGTTTTTGCTAGTTCCATATCGGTGCGAGTAATGAGTATGCATTCAGGTCCGGACATGGACATGGTTTGCTAGTTCCATATCGGTGCGAGTATGCATGCATGATTTATGTACATATTTTATTTGTTATTTTCTCAGTTTCTGAAACAAATAAATAAAATTAATAAATGAAATAAACTAAACTAATTTTTTATGGTTGCTTTTGGTTTGAAATGATAATAAAACATGTTTTTAAAAAATCTATCGTAACTTTTCATTTTGCCATTGAATTCAGTAACAAAAAAGCTAAATACATATGTACAGACATATGTATTGTAGTTCCGAGGAACTAGTTCCTGGAACTAGTTCCGATCAGGAAAAGAACGGTTACATGTTCGTTCCGCGGTTGGAACTATTTTACGCATCTCTAAAACGTACTGATTTATTAAAGTGAAAACTTCTTTAGCCGCGTTGGGAACTTTTTGGTAGGGGGAAAACTTATGGGTTCGCGTCACCGACATGCTCGCATACATATACTATATGTACATGCGAGCGTTATACGCTTTTTGGATGTGTGAAATTTCGTGTGTTCGCGCCACCGGCATGCTTATAGCAGTATGTACATATGTATATCTGTAGCTATACAGCTGACGTATAGTGCAAAAATCGGTAGACGAAAAACGTATGGCTTCGCGTTACTGGCATGCTAATGTTAATAGTATGTCTATAGCTATGAGTACGACTATACACATATAATGTATAACAACTACTGCTCAAACACCAGCCCCCGCATGCACAGCGGCCTGTGCACACATGCGTATACTCACGCAATTCGTTCGTACTACAAAAACAGCATGTCGAACCAAGGAAACCTAGAGTAATACATATGTATGTTCTCGTAATTACGAATGATTGTTGTCTCAATGTATTTAAATATACCTATAAGAGAAATATTGTAACTACTTCAATTTCATCATGAGAAGGCGTATTATTGAAGAAATTAAATTCATTAAATTGTAGATTTAACAAGACGTTGGAAGAACATTACAATTTTGTCGACGTATGACGTGAAGAAGTTCCAGATGATAATGAAAAAACCGGCCAAGTGCGAGTCGGACTCGCGCACGAAGGGTTCCGTACTATTATGTATAAAAACAGCAAAAAAAGCATGTCTTTTGTATGGGAGCCCCATTTATACATATATTTATTATATTCTGTCTAAGTATATACAGAAATACATAATCAGTGACATTTTATTCTCACTTTTCAGATAGTTAAAATCTAGAATGTTGTAATTTTTAGAAAATACTCATTTTTTGAGTGATTGCCAATTTGGGTTTAGACGTGGCAAATCGACTGAAACTGCTTTATTGAAATTAACTGGTGAAATATATAATAGTCTAAACACTTCTCAAACACCATCAACATTATTTGTTGATATCAGTAAGGTCTTTGATATGGTTAATCATACTTTGCTACTCGATAAACTTTACAAAGCGGGTTTCAGAGGCTCCATTTATAAATGGTTTTCTTCTTATTTATTCAACCGTTATCAAGTTGTGAAAATTAGGGATGTTTACAGTTCTGTAGACTTCTTAAATATGGGTGTTCCCCAAGGAGCAGTATTGGGCCCAATCCTTTTTCTAATTTATGTTAATTCGTTTTTCTTACCACCTTTTAAAGGCAAAATAACTGCCTTTGCTGGTGAAACATCTCTTTTCCACTCAAACACTAACTTAATTGATAGTTTTGCAGATGTTAACTATAACCTAGATATGTTAAGGAGATGGTTTAATTATCATAAACTAATAATTAGCAACAAAACGAAGTACATGATATTTAATATCAATGGTAGAGTTTTCAGAGACCTTCCCTTATATTATCATGCACCATTGTGTAATCGATTTGTTCTTGAAGATATAGTATTCAACAATCAAGAATGTTTGAAAATTGCTTCTTGATTGAACACGTGGACAGTTTTAAATATTTAGGTGTTACATTGGACCAACAACTTTGTTGGAAAGACCATTCAATATATTTGAAACATTATCTAAATGGGGTTATAAGATAATTATTCCATCTCAGTATGCACTGCAGTCTCTACCCGTTTTAAAATACTAAATGTATACTCGCACCGATATGGAACTAGCAAAAACATGTCCATGTCCGGAACTAAATGTATTATCGCACCGATATGGAACTAGCAAATAATGTCCATGTCCAGACCTGAATGCATACATACACATGTATGACATTCGTTCACGAAATGCGGTGCGGGCATTATATTCTTTAATTTCTTTTCTTCATTTCAGTTCAAGTGTGCTGTACAGTGTACACCAACTGTTCGAGCTTTATCGCCACATCTCCATACTTTTGGGTTTCTTGAAAACTACGGGGTATAATTCATACCGTATGAGAAGCATGTTCGTTGCATTTATGTTTTTTTTTTTTCGTTTTGTACATATGTGATTGATGAATAAGGGTTGAATGGAACTATGGAACTCTTTTCGTTCAATTTGCGGAGCGAGAGGACATGTGTCCGAGAGATGACATAGTTCCGTGAACATGTCCGGAACTACCCAACTCTACTTCGTAATGTACATATGTATGTATGTATGCATGTATACTTATACATAGCGTAGAGATGTGTGAGTGTATGCACGTATGTGATGCGTATGCACGCATGTACGTATCGGTTCGTATGTGTGCAAGATCGCTTGCTCCTCTTGCTCACTTGCTCCTCTCCACCTGCCGCGACGTCGTGCGAAAGGGATGCTAGAATTTGCTACGAGACTCGCGAAATATCCCACGCAAAAGAAAAAAAACACCGTAATCGTTTCCAATTCAATATGTCACAAATTTAATTTCCTTATCCTAACTTAATCTAGGTTTACAATTATTCCTTAAAACTACCCTACACCGTATGTCAATAAAAAAAAGTCGAAATAAATAAAAAAATCATATATAAAATAAAATAAAAATAAAGGAATTCACTGTCCAAAAAAGTAAACAAACCGCAGCTTGAGTATTCGAACAGTCGTACCAAAACTCCTCTGACCAACGACTTAGGCCGCATCACCAATCGCGACACACAAATTCGTGATTTCAATACCTTATACAATGAACGTGATATCCGCGACCAACGTAGGCAATAGGACACACGGTACGGCCGCGTACCGGGAACTGCTTAAAACCGTACCGGAGTTCTTCCCCGAAGATCACTCTCCGAGTACTTCGCCGAAGATTTCTCCCCGAGTTCTTCGCCCACTCTCCCTCATGTCATCATGTGCTACTAGGAATAAAAAAGAAACAAAAATGCTGACCTTATGCGGGTTGAACTCCACTCGTTCGCGTGTCAAGTGCTGATCGCACCCTCGGGCTATCCGCTTTCTCTAAGTTTGATTTCCCAAAATGGATGACTACGAGCCGCTCACAAATGGGGAACTGACCGAAAGATGACAACGAAAACCTTTCGAAACAATTTATTATTGGTTGTTTGTAATTATGTATATGTATAATTAATTTTGTTCTGTTTTTAGTATTTGTCGTGGTAGCGGCAACAGAAATACATCATCTGTGAAAATGTCAACTGTCTAACTAGCACGGTTCATGAGATACAGCCTGGTGACAGACGGACGGACGGACGGACGGACGGACAGCGAAGTCTTAGTAATAGGGTTCCGTTTTACCTTTGGGTACGGAACCCTAAAAATAAGAGATGTTGTTGGTAGACTTCCTGATCAAAATCCATTTCAAGAATGATATGATCCGAATGCAAGGATAAATTATGATTTACAACTTGCAATGTTGAATAAACTTGGAGCTATAGCTAAGAAGAAAGAAAATATGTATAATGTCTTATGATGATTCTTATAATCTTATGCGCCGGGCCAATGAAGAACAGAGAGAAATTCTGTTCCATACAATGCACCACCTAATATCTACAGATGAGTCAATGCGAGAACCATTGCTCATATATACATATTAAGCTGGCAGTGGCAAGACTTTTGTTATAAAAGGAATAATGGAAATATTCAATAGATTTTCAGATACTGATGGCATTTTCAATGCCCATACATATAGCATGTGCATCAACCGGAAAGGGTGCTACGGCTATAGGTGGTTCAACAGTTCATAGTGCATTGAGTATATCATCGTCCAGGCTCATGCCACTTAATATTGAAAAAGCTAATCAATACAGAACTTTATTCAAATTTGTTAAAGTGCTAATTATTGATGAAGTGAGCATGGTTTCCGCTGAGTTATTAGAACAAATTAATAACCGTCCGAAACAAATAACTGGCTTGTTTACAAAAGATTTTGGAGGATTAGATGTTATACTTATCGGGAATTTGCGACAACTATCTCCTGTAAAAGCGCCGCCAATCTTCAAGCAAAGTAAACAGAGAGAATGACTGGTGAAACACCTTGGCGAAAATTGAAAAAAATTGAATTGAAATAAGTAATGAGACAAGAGGATAGTCAGTTCGTCGAAATTTTAACGAAGATTGGAAATGGAAATATTTTAACGGAAGATGAATTACAGGTAATAGAATCAAGATTTGTTATCCTGAAGGAATTAGACTTATATTTACAAACGCCGCGGTAAATGAGTACAAGCATTCCATTTTAAACAGTGAAGAGAATAAAATAATATCTTTGGCATCTGATGTTTTCGTAGGGTATCATAATGCTGAGCAAGAAAATGTTGTTACGACAGAAATCGCATAAAATGGGAGCTGATGATACTGGTGGATTGCCTTACGAATTAATTTTAGTTCTCAACCGACCTTACATGATAACAAATAACATAGATGTTGCAGACGGATTATCAAATGGCACTGTTGAAAAATTGTGTTACGTAGAGAGAGATGAAAATCATAATATCATAAGGATTTGGATGAAATTTCCAAGACTATGTGGACGAAAATGAGCAACAAAATCGAGGAATCTTAGTGTCCGCCTTAATCTTGACGATGATGCTGTGCCAATCACTCTTCAGACATCATCTGTACCACTCAATAACAATAAAAATATAATAGCAAAACGAAAACATTTTCCACTTATTTCTGCTTTGGCAATGACTATTCACAAATCACAGGGAGGTACTTATGATGCTATTGTCTACGAATACGATCGCAAACATCCTAGAGAATTAGCATACGTAGCTTTAACAAGAGTAACGAAGATTCAAGGTTTATTTTTGGTTACTCAAGAAAATATTAGCAGCAGCTGGAAATTTTGGATTAGTAGAACAGGAACACCTCTAAATGCTTCAGAAACAGATAAACATCATAAAAGATCGACAAGTCATCGAGAGGATCTAACGTTAGAATTGAAAAGGTTACAAGACAATGCACTACAAATGGTCACCAAAACTTTTCTAGAATTCTTCTCCAACAAAAGAGGACTATCTATATTTTACTTCAATTGTCAAAGTTTGCATGCTGCGCACGCAGCTGACCTAAAAAATGATGCTATCGTGAAAAAGTCAAATGTTCTGCTTTTGTCAGAAACTCATATGAAAAACGAAGAACCACTTGATATTCCGAATTTCAACTTTGTTGTAAGTTATAAAAGACCCGAAGTTCCAGCAGCAGGAGTAGCTGTTTATCACAATTGTTGGAGCTTATTTGAATTTGAATGTTAACGTAAACTGAATTTTGAATTATATAACACTTATCAACGTAATGAATTTTGAATTATATGACACTTATCAACGTAACTTTTCTACTACAATTGTACAATCGATGTTATTTGAATCTTGCGCCAAATTGTTAAATCCTCCATCTTTTATTTGTTGTAACCAATCATGGCCGCTTCCCGGTCAACTTACATATATATATGACCGCGACAATAAAATCACTCTTCTGTTTTTTTGTAACAAGCACCAAGTGGAGCCAGTCTTACTTTTATTCGTAGACGAAGTTATCGCAGTGTATCAAAAAAGTCATTTTCAATGTTCTCGTGGCTATCTCGTACATTTTTGGCGCCCAACGTAGAAGACAAAAAGAATAATTATCGTGTTTTATATTGAACATTCTAATCGGACATACATATCTGTTTAACTATAAATGAACAAATTGTGACAAAGAACGTGGCAAAACCTTACTTAAAAAGTGAAAAGTGAATCGCGTCTCGGTTTCGGTTGGCGGGTCCGCGTGTGCAAGTGCAGCATCACCAGAAGTCGCAGAAATCATCACAGGAGGAAAACTCAACAAAGCAAGAAAAGGAAACCTGCAGAATATCTGGGAGAAGTACATACATATGTACATATGTATATGGGTAGATAAGTATCATCTCCCACAAAGGTACGTGTAAATCCGTGATTCAATCGAATGTGCGCTAAAAAGATCGCCAATATAGAATAGTACGAAAAAAAAAAAAAATAAAAAATAGCCTAAAGTTCGTAAGTCGCAAGATCTCCAAAACAAACGCACCTTCGACGGAATCGTGTTGTGCATACCAATCATTACATTAAACATATAATACTGTACAATATTGAACAATTAAGAACAAATTGTTGCAATAAAAAATTCGCTTTGAGACTGTACTACACTGAACACGTGAGTAGTCGTAATCGAAGCGATCAGTGGTACAGTCAACGTAGGTCCAACATCTTGTTCAGCATAGCTCCACATGCACATTCGCTTATGATTAGTATATCAGCATAAAAAAAAATAAAAATTAAAAGTCATATCTATTAAACATTTGATCTCTATCATCCACTCAATTCAAAAGTTTCATCGCGCATTACGCTTCACACGCACATCCGCTCTTAATCGATTGCCTAAGCTTTTATCAAATCGAGCTGGCACTCCCATTGCACTTGTCACATATTTTTTTTTGTCATTCGTTCGTTCGCTATCTTCGCCCGTTACATATATCAGAACTATCGAATAGTTCAACCATCCTGCTTCGCATCTTATAGTTGCATTCATTGCATAGATCCTTATTTCGCTCAGGTCTATGTACATGCAAATTGTCGAGTAGTTTCGTCGCCGGAGTGGATGGCTCATTGATCGTATGCATTGAAGTACAGTTCCGCTGAATTAATTTGTCGTTGAGATTAACTATCGTGGGAATCTCTTCATCTCCTTCGTTGGACTCACATCGAGTTTACTACAACACAATCATTTCGCAAAACAAAAGTCCTTCATCATAGTTTAGCATCGGACTTTAATATTTCGCTCAACAAATAGTCAGAACATTTCGTGTAAAAAGGGTCCATATCTCGATCCATATTTTAATACATTTAAATTTTAACTGCGGTAACCAGTATGGCAAACGAGCCTAGTCTTGATGAATTGAAGCAGATGCGATTGTCCACAAAGGGCAGTATTAGTCGCATCAAAAATCTGGTGGAAACAAGGGCAGATACGTTGTCGGCAACGGAATTGGAATGCCGTTTGGGAATATTAGACTCCTATTTTAAGCAAGTTCTTGCATACCAGTCTCAAATCGAGCGTCTCATACCGACTGATTCCACTCGCGGAGAGCTGGAAGATTTGTATGTAGCCGCAAAAACAAAAATCCAATCGCTCTTAGGGCATAGTAGACGTCCAAGTACTGTAGAAACTAGTTTTGTAACGAGATCTTTTCCCGTTTTTCCGATCTTTGGATTAAGGGTGCTCGGATAGGGGGTAGGGCTCACCAATCTCTTTAATTGATCCCTTCGCAGGGACAGTAAAACACAGAGGAATTGTGTTTAATCGTTTGTTTATTTATTAGCTGCTTACAGCTACGGCAAGGGTTATCGCAATAGGTTGGTTTACCCTCTTTTTTTTTTTTTTTTTTTTTTTTTTTTTTAGAGACTCGCGCAGGTTCAAGAGTTTTTATATTCTCTTATGATGTGTTGACACACACAACCTGAACGGAGTACAGTGGTTGGGGTCGTTGATGTTCGTTCACCACAGGATATGCGAAAAACGCAGTAGCCCGCTGAATAGGCGGCAACTCAAACAAGGTATTAATAACTTCCCATGTTCTCAGTAACGCAAAGAAGAATATTACCGCAAAGTTCGTTCCAAGGAGGGATGGACCCTATCTTATTATCAAGCAACTTGGAAGTAGCACGTTCCAAGTCGCTTCCGAAGAAGACCCCACTATACCGCTCGGTACATATCATGTTTCATCTCTTATGAAATATGTAAACGAAGCAGACACCAAGGTACAACCAGTTCGCACCCTTCGAAGACGAGGAAGACCAAAGAATCCAACAACTTCTGCCGCATCATCGAGACGACTCAGCGCCATAGGGGGAGAATGTAACACCAAGCAAATATGCCACTTTACATTTTTTTTTATTATTAATTCGTTATGTCTAAAATAAATAAAATAAATAAAATAAATGTTACTTGTAAGCAACACTGTTGCCATCCCCAAAATGTATGTATATGTAAAGTATAGCAATATGTATAAAAATATACTAATGAACACGAAAGCTATAGTATTACTAAATGTACACAGAAGGTATAGTGTAGTGATACCAGGTGTTCAACAATGTAAAGTATAGCGATATGTATAAAATATACTAATGAACACGAAAGCTATAGTAATACTAAATGTACACAGAAGGTATAGTATAGTGATACCAGGTGTTCAACAATGTAAAGTATAGCGATATGTATAAAATATACTAATGTATACGAAAGCTATAGTAATACTAAATGTACACAGAAGGTATAGTGTAGTGATACCAGGTGTTCAACAATGTAAAGTATAGCGATAATTTATGTTTGTACTTTTACAAACAAGAAAAAAATTGATTTTATGTTCTCCCAATGAGAACATCACCGAACAAAAGGAAAGACTTTCAAATTTAAGTAATATTTTTATTGTATGAACTTAAACTATTCTTAAGCGAACAATAACTAAACCGAACTGACATTGAACTTAACTAAGAACTTGAACTTGAACTGAACTCGAACTTGAACTTGAACTTGACTGAATCACATCTCAAACTGAACTCAACTGATCACATCTTAAAACTGAACTCGAACTTGACTGAATCACATCTCAAACTGAATTCCTCTTAAACTTGGACTGAACTGAACCCATTCAAAAATGAACATGAAGTGTCTTATATACTCAATGCTGTTTACATTTTTATTTTTTATTGAATTTGAAGTCGAGCTCTTGTGGGTGTACACAAGTTGGCTCTGATATAACACCTCCCCCTTTAGAGTCTTCTACGGGTTGGGAAGTGACTCGTGGAAGATTGATGTTATTTACAATCTTTTTATCTTTTTTTTATAAAAATTTTACATAATAGAAATACTATAGGTATAGTCAATATAATTACCATTATCATTGTAATGGAATAGACATATGTTTTTGTTGTCTTTTGTTCATATGTCAACTCATTTATAAGTTCATTGTTTTTAATATTGTTATAGTGCAATTTTTCAAAGGTTAGATTTGGCTTTTCAGTATAATTAATTGTTTTGATTGTATTGGGTATTATTACCTCATGTCTAAATTCTGTATTTTGATATGTTATATTATTTATTGTAATTTGGCAATTTTTTAGCTTTAACATGTATGTTTTTTCCAATACTATATTTTGTTTATTACAGTTTTGTTTCAGATTTTGTTTTCTTAGATTAATAGCAATAATGTGGTTCATTCCTACTGTTTTTACAGATTCTTTTGTATTTTTTACATATACACAATTAGTCATGTTTTCCGTTAATATGTTTCTTATACATTCATCATTCATTTCTGTTAAATCTTTTATTGTTTTTGTTGGAAAGTATATTTTTTCATCTTTATTTAATATAAAATTATTATCAATTTGTATTTCTAAATAATCGTCTTTGTTCGGAATAGGGATTATTTGTATCTCTTTATATAATTCTTCAGTTAGTCTTGGTACTTTAATGATGAATATAATGTTCGTTTTATATAAAGCTAAACTAAGATTTAGTTCTTCTAAATTGTTAATATTAATGTCGTATCCTCAGAAGGCCTAGAATTTGATGATGTTATTTGTTGGAATTTTTTCTTTTTCCTAAATTGATCTTTGTAAAGAATACGATTGGGATTTTTCTTAAATCTGTTACCTTCTTCTAGCGTGTATTTTTTATCAGATTTGTTAATTACCTTTACCTTTTTATGTTTTGGGGTTAATTTGTTTTTAATTTTCTCGGGTTCCGTTATTTTTGCATAACGTTCATCTATTTCTTCATTTTTTCTGTTAATGTTTAATTTATTTAATATTTTAGTTTTATTTTCCTCAATACGCTTATAGATTAGCTCATTGTCGATTTTATTGAAATGTACGTCTATAGGTTTCTCTTTGATTGTTAAATGAATGACATTATTATAAGTGTCTATTGCTTTGGTAGAATGTTCTATTGGTTCAACCTCTTCATTGGCTTCTTGTATTTGACTCAAAATTCGAATGTGTTCGTTGAGTGTACTATGAAGGCGTTCTATGTCAGAATTACCTGTATGACGATTAGCTGTACAATAATGAACATTGATTTCATTATTTTCTAAGAAATTTTTTAATGTTTCAGAGACAAAAGCGTTTTCGTTATCGAGGGTTATTTGTTTAGGTTTTTTTCATATAAGTAAAGATCTTCATTAATGCGTTTAAAACATCTGTATATGTTCTATGTTTTATTGGTTCAATAGCCGCATATTTACTAAATTTATCTATACATGAAAGGTATTTTTTATTGTTGTTTAGAAACCATATATCTATGTGATAATGTTCATTAGGACTTTTGGGAGTTTCCGTTTTTTCATAAGGTAGCTTTATTGGATTTCTTTCAATTTTGGTCATACATAGATGGCAATTATTTATTTGTTTATTTATGAGGGTTTTTGCATTAGGAATATAATATTTTCGAATCAATTCTAAATAAACCTTTTCTATACCAATATGATTGTTGTTTTTATGAGTTTTAAGTATTATATCATTTACTTCGTCCATTTTAATATCTTTTAAGAGCTTCATGCTCCTTTGCAATATTTGAATAGATTTTCTATTCTCCAACTTCCATTTATCTTGGAATTTCTTAAAGGTGTCTTCGTCTTCTATATAAATACCATTTAACATACTGATGTCTACTTCTTTAATAATATCTTCAAAGTCCTTCTCCTTAAATTCTCTGCGTGTGAATACAATTCTTCTCTTCCCAATATGTGGATAAATAATATTTGTTTCTTCGTCATTTTCGCTGACTTTAACAATTATTTGTGGATTGAAAATATGCGTACTTAGATCGTCTTCTCCCAACATATTTATTTTCACGTGAGAGAGGGCGTCGGCTACTTTGTTTTCTTTCCCTCGTATATATTGAATATTAAAGTCATACTCTCCTAACTTAATTTTCCATCTTTGGAGCATTGAATTGGGTTCTTTCAAATTTGAAAGCCAAACTAACGGACGATGATCAGTTCTTATAGTGAACTTGCGTCCATATAAATAATGACGAAACTGTGCGGTTGCCCAAACTATTGGAAGAAGTTCTTTCTCGATTGTGCTATAATTGCATTCATGTTTATTTAAGGTACGCGAAGCAAATGAGAGGGGCCCATGTGTTTGACTTAACACGGCTCCAATGGCAAAGTTACTTGCGTCGGTAGTTAGAGTAAATTCTTTTGAAAAATCTGGGTGCCTATTTATTAGGTCATTTGTCATTAAAGTTTTTAATTTATCAAAAGATTCTCTGTAGCTTTCGTTCTCAGTATTTATTTTGCTACCCTTTTTAAGGCATAACGTCATTGGTTTTATAATCGCTGCGTAGTCAGAGATAAACTTGCGGTAATATCCGGTTAATCCTAAGAAGGATTGAATTTCTTTGACTGTCTTTGGAATAGGGAAATTCTTTATTGTCTCAATTTTTTGGGGATTTGGCCTAACACCATTCGGAGTCACCACATGCCCTAAGAACTCTGTTTCTTTACGTAGAAATTCAGATTTATTCAATGATACTTTAAGATTTGCGTTCTTAAGTGTATCTAGAATTTTATGGAGTGAATCCATATGTTCTTGTAGGCTTGAGGAAAATATGATGATATCATCCAGATAAACATAGCATATTTTCCCTATGTAGTCCATCAAGTCTTCATTCATAAGTCTTTGAAAGGTTGCGGGTGCATTCTTTAAGCCGAATGGCATCCGTGTAAACTCATAGTGTCCACATAGAGTGCTAAATGCCGTTTTCTCTCTGTCTTTAGGTTCTACTTCTATTTGATAGAAACCTTTTGTTAGATCCAGTGTAGAGAAATACACTGCATGTCCTAATTTGTCTAATATTGAGTCCATGTTTGGTATAGGATATTTATCTTCCTTAGTTAAATTATTTAATTTTCTATAATCGATGACCATGCGCCACTCTTTATTACCAGCGTGGTCTTCTTTTTTAGGTACGACCCAGATTGGGGCGTTATAAGGTGAAGTAGAATGCCGAATTATTTTTGATTCAAGCATTTCTTTTATTTGCCTATCCACTTCCTTTTTGTGGATCTCAGGATATCTATATATCCTCGTGTAAATAGGAGAATTATCTTCCGTAGGGATGTTGTGTTTTACGTGGTTCGTAAAAGACAGATCATCGCCTTTTTTGTAAAATGCTTTATCGCATTCTTTTATTACTTTAAATAATATTTTCTTTTCTTCTTTATTTAAGTGATCTGTTCGAAGATTCTTATTGATTTCATTATTTAGCATGGAATCCATAGGTTTTATTTCATTAAAATAATTTACCGTTTTTTCATATTCTTTCTCTTCATTTTCACTGAGGAAAATAGGTATGATTTCGTTATTCAATTTTAATGTTTTATTTTTGTAATTTATTTCTCCGTCATTCGGAATCAAAATATTGTTTCCAATTAGTCCATTATACTCTTCATTGAAGTTATGTACTTGGAATTCACAATCATTTTTGACCGATAATGCAAATTTATTCTTTGGTATTACGACGTCTTTTGTGACAACTATTGGGTTTCCTGCTGTTTTTATTGTCATTGGTTTATTACGCCATTTTGTATATTCCCTTGGTGAATCTTGTTCACGCAAAAGACTATTAGTTGCTCCAGTATCAATGAGGAGTCTTATGGTTACATTCCCTTTTTCTAATTTAATATAGGGAAGAGAGGTTCCGAGGCTGAATGCCGAAAATTTGCTTCCGTTCGGGTTTTTCCTACATAACTAGCTACAGGTGCACGCCTAATTTGGGATGATGAAGGATGAACATCCATGGGTTCAGGTTTTTGAGGAAATTGTTTATAATTATTTCTGTTATGATTATAATTATTTTTGTTATCGTGATAATTACTATAATTGTTTCTGGGTATGTATTGTTTTGGTTGCCAGTTATTAAAATTTTGTTTCTTATTATTGTTAAATGTATTTTTATCTCGAGTTTTTGTTTCGAATCTATTCTGCCTATCTATTTCCTGAGGACGAGTAATAAAACCTGCATGATTAAGTTCATGAATTGCTAATTCCATTGTATTTGGTTTTAGGGCATAGAGGATTGTCCTCATGTGTATCGGTAAGCGTTCCTTAAAAATATTCAAAGCTGTTTCATTATTTTTAGTAATATCAGAAATATTATTTCCTTGGAGGCATTTCTGATTTAACAATGAAAGGGTTTTTTGGATGTAATTATAAAATTTATTAACATCACCTCTATATTGAGAACCTCTTAGTTCTTCGTACAATTGGTTGCTATTTTTAAAGCCACCAAAATTTTCAATTAACATGGACTTAATATCAGTCCATTTTGTCAAGTGAGGATGTATTTCTATGCTTTGTCTGGCCCTACCTATAAATTTAGATTTCAACAGATTTATGCACATTCGTTGACCTTGGTCATTGTATGTTAGTAGAGTAGGTATAATGTCGTCGACATTCTGAATGAATATTGGCAAATCTTCAGTTTTGCCGTCAAAGTTGTGGAGTCGTTCAATGTATTTCAGTGGGTTCAGTTCTAAACATCTTAAGTTTAAACTATTATTATTGTTACCTATTGCTGGTGGTACGGCTGCTGCTGCTGCTTCCATGTTGACTTGAATGTTGAGTTTTCGTTGAATGTTGAATAAATCAGCTCTTTGTTCACGCTGCGAATCTCGTCTGATTCGATTGATGTTTTTCTTCATTAACACGTTGGGCTACAAGGATCTAAAGCCAGTTGTCTTCCTTCTTTAGTATTCGATCACGTTGCGGCTTTTATCTTACCGTTTAATAATATTGTTTTTTTTTTTTTTTTTGTCTGTCTATAATGTTTCACTCACTGTTCACTATCGGTTCGAAATTATTTCCTCTCTATGAGGTTTTGTATCATTAACCATATGCGTTGGTAATGGGATACTAAATAATTTCTTCTTGTTCGCTGAATTTCAGTTAAGATGGCTAAAGATATCGATATTCGTTCGATTCTTTTACACCTTCACTTTTCGAATATTGTTCAACAATTTATCACTTATTAAAATCCTTTTACGGTTCGTACACGGGATCTCATCTCTTCATTAATTTTCGCTTAAGTCTTTAGTGAGATCCTACCGACTGCGCCATTTATGTTTGTACTTTTACAAACAAGAAAAAAATTGATTTTATGTTCTCCCAATGAGAACATCACCGAACAAAAGGAAAGACTTTCAAATTTAAGTAATATTTTTATTGTATGAACTTAAACTATTCTTAAGCGAACAATAACTAAACCGAACTGACATTGAACTTAACTAAGAACTTGAACTTGAACTGAACTCGAACTTGAACTTGACTGAATCACATCTCAAACTGAACTCAACTGATCACATCTTAAAACTGAACTCGAACTTGACTGAATCACATCTCAAACTGAACTCCTCTTAAACTTGGACTGAACTGAACCCATTCAAAAATGAACATGAAGTGTCTTATATACTTTGTGCTGTTCTTCGACAGCGTCCCTTTTGTTGGACTTTGATCTTCATACATAAATCACGAGAACTATGCTGACGCAGCTGCATCCACTTGACTTCGGCTAAAAGCATTTTGCCATTAAGCCGCAGCTGTGTAAACAATGATCGTTCTCGTCTATTGGTTTGAAATTGCTTATGTTGCATATGATTTGACCGCAGCTTGTTTACATTGAGTATGGATCAAATCAATGCTGTTTACATTTTTATTTTTTATTGAATTTGAAGTCGAGCTCTTGTGCGTGTACACAAGTTGGCTCTGATATAACAGATATGTATAAAACATACTAATGAACACGAAAACTATAGTAATGTACATGGAAGGTGTTGTGACACCAGGTGTTCAATAATGAAAAGTATATGTATGAAATTATATAGTAATAGTAACGATGTAAGCCGGGGGAAAAAAACTCTGGAATAATGAGTATAAAAGGCCGCGCAAATTTGGAATAACTCTCACTTCTTTTGAGATCGCTTCGCAACCATTTCGCTGGTATACTACTGACATTTGGTATTGAAGCCTTTTCAACTAGAAGCCCGAGTTTTGTTTGAGTTCCCATTGACGGAGGTACACTACCGCCTCTTTGGTTTGAGCCTAGTAGCATCCTTAATTGAGTTCCCATTGACGGAGGTACACTACCGCCTCTTTGGTTTGAACCTAGTAACTTACTTAATCCTTGGTTGAGTTGCCGCCTATTCAGCGGGGTACTGCGTTTTTCGCATATCCTGTGGTAGAGGGTAAACCAATCTATTGCGATAACCCTTGCCGTAGCTGTAAGCAGCTAATAAATAAACAAACGATTAAACACAATTCCTCTGTGTTTAACTGTCCCTGCGAAGGGATCAATTAAAGAGATTGGTGAGCCCTACCCCCTATCCGAGCACCCTTAATCCAAAGATCGGAAAAACGGGAAAAGATCTCGTTACAGTTTTGCAATTCCACAGTCGACACGCAGCAACTTACCAATTCTTAAATTACCAAAGTTTAATGGAAAATATTCCGATCATAAAACTTTATTAATTCATTTACAAATCTGGTGGACAACGAGCCAAGTTTAACTAAAATTCAGAAATTTAATCATTTGCTTTCATGCCTGAGCGATCAAGCTTTAAGCACCGTAAAGGCCTTCCAAGTAACGGAAGACAATTATCCAAAGGCACTTGCAAGGCTCAAAGATCGTTATGATAACGACTATCTTATATTTGCACAATATATTGCCGAGTTATTTGAATTGCCAAAGGTAACCAAGGGTTCTGCTGTAGATCTACGAACGCTGGTTGATAATATCTCTGCTATTTTTAATTCACTACAATCAATTGGATCATTTGAAAATATGTGCAATGCAATGATTATTTACATTGCGATGTCCAAGGTGGATTCAGAAATCCAATCCAAATGGGAAGAATATCAGGACTATAAAAAGCTGCCACATTGGATAGAATGATCAGCAGGCCTTAGCAAACGATGTCAATACCTCGAGGCTCGCGATAGCAAGCAACCAACATCTAACTCTGGGATAAACCTGCAAAAGAAAACAAAACCACCACAATCTGCCTCTCGTTCTCAGCATTCGCTGGCGGTAACACAACGTTCTTATTTATTCTGTAGAGATTATAATCATTCGATATCAAGTTTTGAAAAGTTTAGTAAATTGGCAGTCTTGCCACGGTTTTCAAAAGTGAAGTGAATTGTTTGGGAAAGGGTCATGGTGTCTCCCAATGCCCATCACCATTTAGATGCAAGATGTGTAAACAACCTCATCACAGTCTGTTACATCGACCTCAGCAAAGGGGAAAGTGCTGCCAAGGGTGGAGAGCTATCAGCCTCGGCCACACTTAACGCTGCATCGGAGAAGAGTACAGTAGGCAAACCTCAAGTGGTTTTAGCGACAGCGTTGATTCTTGTTATGGATTCTACTGGAGGGTTTCAGATAGGTAGGGCGTTGCTGGACTCAGGCTCTCAAGTTAACCTCATCCACGAAAAGTTTGCCAGGTCGCTCAATCTTCAAAAACAACGGAAGAATGTAGACATTCTAGGAGTAGGGGTAGTCGAGACGAAACTCAAATACCAAACACAAACCACTATTCGCTCGAGATATAACAATGTCGAATTGTCACTGGAATTTTTAATCGCTCCATCGATCACTGGACATCAGCCAGAAACAACGCTAAGTGTGATGAATTGGAATATGCCTAAGAACCTGGAGTTAGAAGATGAACACTTCTATCAACCATCACAGATTGATTTACTGCTAGGTGCGGAGTCATTTTTCGAGCTGATCACGGTGGGTCAGAGAATTTTGAATTATATAACACTTATCAACGTAATGAATTTTGAATTATATAACACTTATCAAGGTAACTATTCTACTACAATTGTACAATCAATGTTATTTGAATCTCGCGCCAAATTGTTAAATCCTCCATCTTTTATTTGTTGTAACCAATCATGGCCGCTTCCCGGTCAACTTACATATATATATGACCGCGACAATAAAATCACTCTTCTGTTTTTTTGTAACAAGCACCAAGTGGAGCCAGTCTTTCTTTTATTCGTAGACGAAGTTATCGCAGTGTATCAAAAAAGTCATTTTCAATGTTCTCGTGGCTATCTCGTACAACAATACTCAAGATACCTCACACTTCATTACTTCATATATGGACATATGTACATACTAAGTTCACTAGACACATTGGTGGTAATGTTTCTGATATAGGCGAAATATGCGTTGCTCGTTGCAATTCCGAGAATGGGCAATACATTTTAATGGTTGCCATTTATATTTCGCCTGGAAAATCTATGAGACAGATGCAACAATTTTTATTCGAAAATTGCATGATTTACACAAAAGAAGGTTCTGAAATACTCGAAAAAAGATTTGGCGAAAAATATGATACTGTACTGATGATTTTAAGTGGAGACTTCAATATAAACTTAGCAGATGATAAAAATCTACCATTAATTGAATTGACGCCGTGGCGCAGTGGTTAGTATGTTGGACTCTGATGCACGATGAGCGAGTTCGGATCCCGATAACCCCGACGCCATCGAATGTTTATTTCGCGGCGTTCCTCCTCGGCGGGGTACTGGCAAAACCCCCGGTATACTTGCCGTGAAATGGCTTCTCGACTCACGCCGTTCGGAATCGGCATTAAACTGTAGGTCCCTAGGTCCCTTTCACCTGTGTGAAAAATAAATCACACACAACATGGGCGATTGAGAGAAGCTTGGCTCTGTTCCTTCATGGGCTATAACGCCATTAAAGAAGAATTGAATTTCTAAATGAAACACTTAATTTAAATATGTCCCATGATCGAAAATTCAGTACAACAAAATATAAAACGACAGATAGATTTCTATAGATAGATTTCTATCAAACATTTTCATTTCTTACCTTAGTTACCATAAGCCTATTGTATCTTTTTTAGAGCAATGGAGTAATTGAAAGTACAAAAAGTCTAAGTATTGTTGAAATGAATGATGACAACGACGCCAACAATGAAAACAATGTTCAAAATCAAGTACATTGAAATTTATGTAAATACTGAGAGTATTTGTATTTAAATAAATACCATGATTGTATATTCATTGTTATTTCAATAAAATTGTATTTATATTATGTTCTTGTACAGCCCGCAATATCTTTCAATAATACAAAACCTGAGTATCAATAGATGTGAAAACCAGATTGGTGTTGATAATTTCAATTTAAACATTATGAAATTTCAAATTTCAAATTTCAAATCCTGCATACTATCAACCAGAAAGTAGTACCGTATGTGAACACAGCTAAATATCTTGGAATGACGCTGGACGCTAAAGTAAGATGTGAAAGAGCACATAAAAAAAAAAAGAAATAAAAAAAATATATTGGCTGATAGGAAAGGATTCGCCACTATCAGTTCATAACAAGCTTTTATTATACAAGCAATCACTGAAGCCAATATGGACATATGGTAGTCAACTATGGGGTTGTACCGAAAAGAGAAACGCGGATATCATACAAAGATTTCAAAACAAAGTTCTAAGGGATATCGTAAATGCCATGGTATATAAGAAATAAGGACCTCTACAGGGATTTGGGAGTAGAATTCGTTAGGGATGAAATAAAAAAAAAAATCACGAAGGCACGAGTCAAGACTTCGGGAACACATAAACTGTGACACATTAGTGTCTTTTGATGATTTCCCCTCCCTCTAAAATAACATAAAAAAAATGAATACTAAAATTTCTAAGTTTTCACTTCTATCGGCAGTACTTATAACTGCCATTTTTTTATCATTGAAAATGATTATAGGATTGTAAAACTGAAAATATGTTCAAAAAATCTGTAACGAAAATTTGCAACGATCAAAGTCGACTTTGCCAGTTATTTGCTTTATTTTTAAACAATCAGGAATATAAAAAATGTAAAATATTTTCTTGTGAATTGTGAAAACGGGCGATGGTGGTTGGGATGTAAGGAATCGTGAAATTAGTGTAAATTATGGAAAGACGCAAACGGGTTGCGGCGGAAGCCAGTACAGATAGGATGAAAAAAATCCAAAGTACAGGATAATAAAAATAAAACGCAAAAAAGTTGGTGGGGCAGATAATAAATGTCCCTTTCGATGTTAATAATATGATAGCTGCGATAAAGGTCAATATAAAACGGCATAAACCCCATAAATCTGGATATTTGGATGGGTGTGTCAAAAAAGCCACAATTAAATCGTCGTTAAAATATCTGATACTGACGCCTTTATATAAAAAATATAATATCCAAATTGATGATGATTTCTTACGTGGTGCAGTGTTTAACAACATCGGCCGTCGAGCGAAAGATCTATGGTTCAAATTCGTTTCATAGCCAAGAAAAAAGCAATTCCTATACGGAAAAAAGTATGCAACACAGTTGTGAATGGAAAGCGACCAAACGTACTGCTGCAGGCATAACACTCACAGTACATGGTCAATTGAAATTCGTCCTCTGCGTATGCAATATTAACACCAAAAGTGCATGAACGAATTACCGTGAATTATAACTAACGCGAAAATCTGGTCGGCTCTCATCCTGTCTAGGACAAACCACCCCTGAGACCAGTGGACGAACATCTACGACCCAAAACCACTGCACTCCGTTCAGGTTGGGTGCAAACCTGAGCGAAACCCTTCCTCTCCCTTTTACCTTCGTTCGCACAACGTTCAAAACGTGATAAGGCCTTAGCCTTGAGTGCGGGTGTAACTATAATAAATAAAAAAACAAAAACTGCAATAATGATGAATATGTCGATATTAAAGAAGAATATAAAGAAAATTTCCCGATAATTGAAGAAAACCTGTGTCAATTAACATTAGCGGTGTGTTGATGAATATAACACACTTGATAGTGATGATGATGAGGGCGCCGTGGCGCAGTGGTTAGTGTGTTGGACTCTGGCGCACGATGAGCGTATTCGGATCCCGATAACACCAACGCCATCGAATGTTTATTTCGCGGCGTCCCTGGCGGGTTACTGGCAAAACCCCCCGTAGTATAACTTGCCTGGAAAAAGCTTCTCCACTCACGCCGTTCGGAATCGGCATTAAACTGTAGGTCCCTTTCACCTGTGTGAAAAATAAATCACACACAACATGGGTGATTGAGAGGAGCTTGGCTCTGGTCCTTCATGGGCTGTAACGCCACCAAAGAAGAAGAATACTGATGAGGATACATTAACAGAAAATGATAGAAAAATTGTTAAAATTGTTGGTGAAGATGCTGTATATTTGAAAAGTCCGACAGAAAAAAAAAATGTGTAGAAAATGCAGATATATAATGCAGATATAGATGTATTAGATAGAATATCAATCATACAATAGGTAGAATATGTAATGCCGCATTCAGATTTTTGCAAATAATTAGACAGCTTAATGTGGGACAGCATAATATTTCATATTCTTTACTGGTCCAGCTGGAGCTGGAGTATTAAAAATGTTGATCGACATAATTAATAGATTCACTGTACGCATGATTCTCATAAATGTGCATATTTAGTTTGTGCGACTACAGGTAAAGCAGCAATAAATATCGATGGGACCACTGTTCACACTGCTTTTAATATACCTATCAACAGCAATAAACGTATGCATATAAAAGCAACTTTTTTTTCATTCAATAAGCTGCGATATGCGAGAAGTATCAACAATAATTATAGATAAGATAAGCATGATGAGATACAAAATGCTGTTAAATATTGACTATGTTTTGAAAGCAATTCGACCAAATCCAATAGGCCACTTTTGTGGGTTCGATATGGTTTTATGTGGCGATTTAAGCCAACTACCACCAGTTCGAACTTCACCGGTGTACAGAAGACCAGTAAATTGTTTACATCAACAAATGTTGTGGCAAAATCTAAAATATTTTGTTTTGAATGAAATTGTTAGGCAATCAGAATTTTTTCAAAAATATTAACAAAAATATTCAATGGAGACAAATTGAAATATAAATAAATTGAATTATTAAATTCGGTTTTGTCGATAAAAATGAAATATCATACACGATGCCGTTCGTTTATTTCACAAAAATACTGGTGTCGAAAATTATAATTATAATCGTCTTAATGTGCCAGGAGTAGTCCACGTTTTAGCGATTCATGATACTACAAAATGTAATACGGAAGAGCAAATGGAAAGTACTATTCGAAGAATTTCAAAATTACCCTTAACAGAATCAGGAAACATGCATGCTAAATTCTTATTAATGCTTCATACACCGTATGTTATAACTCAAAACATTGATAAAAGCGACAAATTAGTCAACGGATCGTTTGGTTAGTTGCGATTTTTTTTTCTTTTTTTTTTTTTTTAGAGACTCGCGCAGGTTCAAGAGTTTATATATGTATATTCTCTTATGATGTGATAGACACACAACTCTCAGGGTGGTTGATAGGACGAGAGCCGACCAAATTCCGCGTTGGTTATAGTAGTAATTCGTTCGAGCACTTTAGTATTGCATACGCAGAGGATGAATTTTCTGTTGACCATATACTGTGAGTGTTATGCCTGCAGCAGTACGTCTGGTCACTTTCCATTCACCTCTGTGTTGCATACAAATGTCCGTATAGGAATTATTGTACTTTTTCTTGGCTATGAACGAATTTGAACTATAGACCTTCCGCTCGACGGTCGATTATGTTAATCACTGCACCACGGCCAACCCACACGTGCGATACATAGAAAACGATGATAAAGAAACTGCCAGAGTTAAACGTGTTTGGATTGAATTTACAAATAAACTAACCGGTCTCAAACGGCAAATTAAAACAGCATACCATGCAACAACATTAAACATAACCAAAAACTGTACGCCAATTGTTCGTCGTTCGGCACCGATTAGCCTGCACTCTTCGTTTATAAAAGCAAAACGTTCTCAATTTCCCCTGTCGGCAGCTAATGCACTGGCCGTGCATAACTCTCCGGATGGGACGTATAAAAAAGTTGTTTTTGAATACTCAAAACAGTTGACTTCGTCCTTAGTTTATGTGGAACTCTCAAGAGTAACATCACTTCCCGGATTATTTTTAACAAACGAAAACAGCGATCACAATTTCTACCATATTAATGAAAATAAAAATTACGCGGAATTGAAAATAGAATTCAAACGCTTAGAAGAGGTTACAGTTGAAATGGACGACTTGAAAAATATATATGTATTTGACTAGATCAGTGATAAAACAAGGAAGAATGTTGCCAGCTGTGTTCGGGGTTCGTTTATTCACAGCTATGTTGCTTGAATTGAGAGAAAGTAGTATGATACAGTCAAAGTGGTTCAAACTTGCTACACCATCATATATGCATGGACTACATATTATCAACTTTTTGGGATCTAAATTGACGAAAGCTGGCATTTCTTTGGATTTATCTTCGGATTGCAGCGCTATCAAATTCATCAAAATTGAAGAACGAACATCTATACATTTGTCATCTTCTATTTTAAATAATTCGAAAATAAATAACAAAAAACAAAAGAATGATGAATCCACGGACAACGACAGCGACAGCGACGATAAATGCAGTGTTTCAAATTGCCCATTTTGATTAAATATAAAAATGTAATGTAACGTAAAAAAAAGGAAAAATGTAATATTAAATACATACACGCATTTAAAACAATTTATAAGTTTTTTGTTCTCATTCCATCGCAAAATATTGTAGGTAATTTTCAATGATATCGTCGTTCGCGATTTATCGCAAAGACTGTTCATTTTTTTATTAAATTACATATTACATAAGCCTGACAACGAATAGCTTCGCTTACTGACTAAGAGATGGTGCTACATCACAGTTATAGACGTAGTAATTCGTTCGAGCACTTTAGTATTGCATACGCAGAGGATGAATTTCAGTTGACCATATACTGTGAGTGTTATGCCTGCAGCGGTACGTCTGGTCACTTTCCATTCACAACTGCGTTGCATACTTTTTGTCCGTATAGGAATTACTTTTTCTTGGCTACAAAGCGAATTTGAAATATAGACCTTCCGCTCGGCGGTCAATGATGTTAACCACTGCACCACGGCCACCCCAGAGATTAGTTAGGTTAGGTTAGGTATATGGGTGCCCTATTGACGTAAAGTCAAGGCTCACGCAGACTACGTTGAGTCCATTGTGTCCACCTGTTTTATTTAACCCGTTGATACCTATTCATTTACCGTCGAGCTGAACCAGCCAGACGAGGATAAAAATCCCAGTATTCTGTTCAGCCCGATATTACCTACCTCTTCTAGTCCCGAAAGGAAGTATCTTCCCAGGAAAATATTCCTTTTTTGGGCTAGCGCCGGACATTCGCACAGCAGGTGACGAACGGACTCAATTTCCTCTTCGTCAATGCAGCTTCTGCAGAAGTCATTGTAGGGCTGGCCTAGTCGAGCTGCATGATAGGATAGCATGCAGTGCCCGGTGAGGGCACCGACTGCCAGTCGAATGTTCCCACGATTGAACTTCAGCAGATTTTCCGTTCTTTTCTTATCATAGACGGGCCAAGTCGATTTCGCCGTTGCGCATGTATCTAAGCGACACCAGCGCTTATTGGCTTTCACCAAAAGCTCCGTCTGTATCTCCCTGTAGAGCGCACTGCGTGGTGCTTTGGCCTCAGCTGAGATGTGCGCAATGTTAGCACCTGATCCCAACCTAGCCAACTCGTCCGCCCTCTCGTTTCTGGAGATATTCATGTGACCAGGTATCCAGCAAAGGGTCACCTAATTTACATTGGCTATCTCTTCTAACTTCCCCTTGCAGAGTTTGACGAGTTTGGATCTTATCCATGCTGCCTGCAGAGCCTTAATGGCTGCCTGGCTGTCAACATAGATGCTGATCCTTTTTCCTGTAATATTCTCTTTGCTGATCAGGTCCGCCGCCTGCATGATAGCGAAGACCTCAGCTTAGAAGACACTGCATCCATCATCGAGCCTGTAGGAGCGATGCATATCCCGAGACTCAAAGTAGACTCCGGCACCTGTGCCAACATCCATTTTGGATCCGTCGGTGTAGAGTGCCAGTTCACTTTCCGTGCGTACCAAATCACCGGTCCATTCCTCCCTGGAGGGAATTCTAATAGAGAATCTCCTCTCCCAGGAAGGAAGTCGGGTGACATAGTCCGTTACGGTTCTGAATCTCGAGACGGCCCATCGATCCAAGACTGATGCATGTCCGTGAGGACTCCTTTTCCAGAGACCTGATTCCTGTAATCTTAGCGCAGTTCTGGTTGCGGCGCTCTCGCAGTACAAGTCCAGGGGTGGGAGGTTCAGCATGACTTTAAGGGCCGCCGTTGGTGTGGACTTCATAGATCCCGTCACCGCCAGACAGCCTGCCATTTGAACCTTTGACACACTCTGAAGATGACACTTTTTCTCAAGCGCCTTCCACCAGACAACCGAGCCATAGACTAGGATAGGTCTTACTACCGCAGTGTACAACCAATTTACTAACCTCGGTTTGAGGCCCCATGTCTTTCCAAAGGCTACCTTGCACGAATATAGTGCCACATAGGCCTTTTTGATTCTTTCCTCAATATTTTCTCTCCAACTAAGTTTGGAGTCCAGGATTATGCCCAGATATTTCGCAGATTTTCCAGGGATCAGATCTATACCATTCATACGGGGGTAGGTGTATCTTGGTACAGATCTTTTTTTTGTAAAGAGTACTACCTCTGTTTTCGCCGGATTTACTCCCAGACCTCGCCCCTTGACCCAGCTATCCACTAACGTCAGTGCATAGCTTAGTCTATCGCTGAGGACCTGCGTAAATTTTCCAGAGACCAAAATGGCAATGTCATCGGCGTAGGCCGTAACATTAAAACCCTCCGTCTCCAGAATCTTGGCCATTCCGTCGACCACAAGGAGCCATAGGAGGGTTGACAGAACGCCACCTTGTGGTGTACCTTTATTTACCCTCACCCTTCCGCATGCTCTACCTATCGTCGAATTTACTATACGAGTACCCAGCATTGGCCCAATCCTACTGCATACACCCGGGTTTATTTGGGCCATATGAAGGCTGGACACTATTGCCTCGGTACTAACGTCATTAAAGGCACCCTCAATGTCCGGGAAGGCCACTCTAGGTGCCTTGATACTGAGCGGTTTTTCTATCGAAGAGACTACCCTATGCAGAGCAGTATCCACCGATTTTCCCCTTATGTACGCATTATGTGATTGTGACAGATAACCGTCCCCAATCTCTTCCCTTACGTACAAATCTATTATTCGTTCCAGCGCTTTCATCAGGAAGGACGACAGACTGATAGGCCTAAAGTCCTTTGCAGTAGTATGGTTAACTTTACCCGACTTGGGTATGAAAACCACCCTAACTTCCCTCCACGCTTGAGGAACATAACCCATCCTGAGGCACCAGGAGTAGATGCGCTTCAGCCATGGAAGAATGACTTCGCATGACTCCTGCAACATGATCGGAAAGATCCCATCCATTCCCGGTGCCTTGTAGTGGTCAAAAGATTTGATTGCCCACAGGATCTTATTCTCCGTAACAATCTTATCGACTGTCTCATGTTCAATACATTCCCTTGAGAACGCGTCCGCCGAATTGAAGATTCCTGCATCCTCGCAGCCAGGGAAATGACATTTCAGTAGTGAATCAAGCACGCTCTCGTTTGAGTCTGTCCAGCTACCATCAGATCTCTTTATAGAGGACATCTGTGTGGGAGCTTTTGCAAGGACCTTCCTCAGACGAGCTGCACCCGTACATGATTCAATAGAGCCGCAGAAACTTCTCCAAGAGTCCTTCTTGGCGAATCTAATTTCTTTTTTGAGTCGCTTAACACTATCTCTATAGGTTGACCATTCAATGGCCCCCTCTTTTGCCAGGTTCCAACTGAGCCTAGAGATACGAAGCCGCTCCGCTATTTTAGCATTCCACCATGGTGGGTGGTTTCTTTTACTGGGTCGTCTGGTAGGACATGCCTTCTCAAATGACCGATTTAGCTTGCTGGTAATGTTTAGTACCATCTCATCGATGTCTTCTGTGGAGTCGGGGTTCCCATCCGGAGGCCGGTTAAGCGTCCCACCCAGCTCCGCGTTAAACCTCTGCCAGTTCGCCTTCCGGGGATTCCGGAATACTTTCCTATCCGGCGTACGGACATTCAAGTCGAAGAGGATCCATCAGTGATCAGAAAGTGATGCTTTGTCAGATACTCTCCAGTTTGAGATCTCCGCAGTACCGTTATCATTTATAAGCGTTATGTCTAGGACTTCCCTTCTGTTACTAGTAATAAATGTTGGTGAATCACCCCGATTACATATAACTAGGTTAGTACTAAGGAGATTAGTTAAAGCACCTGTATTACTTACCTACTTATCAGGCCAGCGATCCATGGGGGGTCTGCGCCTGAGCTATAGCTGCCTTCCATCCTTGACGGTTCAGAGCACGCTGCTTCCAGTTGTCAAGACCAAGATGTCTTACATCCGCGATTACTTGGTCTTTATACCGGAGTTTCGGTGTTCCTCTTCTTCTCGAACCAGGAGGCTCGGAGTCGAAGACCCTCTTAGCTGAAGCGTTGATTTCCATGCGCTCGATGTGGCCGAGCCAGTTTAGTCGACGGATCCCTGCCTTCCGGACTACATCCACATATTGGTACAGCTCGTAGAGTTCGCGGTTGTGTCTTCTTGCCCATTCACCTTCCTCACAGACAGGACCAAATATCCGGCGCAGAATCTTTTTTTCGAAAAACCCAAAATCAGCTCCGTTGTCCTGCTTATCGTCCAGCTTTCGACCCCAGTTGTTTGGACAAGCCGAAGTAACCACGGTTGCCAAGGGCGATTCTATGCCGGATCTCCACTGTGGTTGTGGAATTTACGTTTGCCCCGAGGTAGACAAACTTCCTGACTACCTCGAAATTTTAGCTGTCAATTGTTATATTTTGTCCAAAGTGGTGAGCGACGGATTGGTTTTTGCTTGACAGCATGTATTTCGTTTTGTCCTCATTGATCTTAAGACCAACTCGTTTCGCCTGTTCTTCAATCGCTGTTCTTCGTGAATGCTTCCACAATGCCACGGCGAGAACACGCGATGATGTCGATATCATCCGCGTATCTTAGCAGCTGTATGGACTTGTAGAAGATAGTGCCTTCCCTGTTGACGCCTGCCCGTCGCACTATCTGCTCCAGCACCAGGTTGAAGAAGTCAGCCAGAAGACAGCGCATCTCCTTGCCGAAATCCGGTGCATGTTTCGTAATGTTCCGAGGTCCTAGAACCGAGTTGCACGGTGCATCGCGTGTTTTTTAGCGTGGCGCGACACAACTGGATCAGTTTTCCCGGGATCCCGAATTCGGCCATCGCACCAAACAGTTCTTCACGATGAATGCTGTCGTATGCGTCTTTGAAATCGATGAAAAGATGGTGTGTATCGATTCGAAACTCGTTGGTCTTTTCCAGGATTTGTCGAAGTGCAAAAATTTGGTCTATAGTTGATTTGCCGGGCCGGAAACCGCGCTGGTAGCTGCCCATTAGTGCGGTGCAAAATGGTTTCAGACGTTCACACAATACCCTGGACAGGATCTTGTATGCGACATTGCCATACGAACCTTGTATGTGAAAGCACCTGTATTAGCGATGTATAATCCCAAAGACGAAACCGAACTTCACTGTGACGCCACCTCTTTAGGTTTTGGGGCCATACTCATGCAATAAAAATAAGATGGAAAGTATCACCCATACTTCTATTTTTCCAAGAGAACCACAGAACACGAATCGAAATACCATCATTTCGAGTTGGAAACCTCGGCAATCATTTATGCACTTAAAAGATTTATAATAGATTTGCATGGACTTAAATTCAAGATCATAACTGATTGCAACTCTTTATCATTATCTCTAAATAAAAAAGAAATTTACCCCGAGAATAGCACGATGGGCGTTAGGATTACAGAATTACAACTACATACATACTCGAGCACCGAGGTGGCGCTAAAATGCAGCATGTAGACGCGTTGAGTCACACTTCAAACATTTTGGTCCTAGAGACAAATACTTTTGAACAAAACCTATCAATTAGGCAATACAGTCGAATCTCGATAAATTGAATTTGTGGGGACCTGGCAAAAAGTTCAAATTATTGAGAGTTTTATTTAAAAAAGGTTTTAACTATCGAGAGGAAATAAGACACATTTCAAATTAACGAGAGCGCATTTTTTTCGAAAATCATTTTATATTTTATTCATATTCATACAAACATTTTTGAATTCAGCCAAATTTATTCATCATTTTTAAAGAAATCAGTCTTTTTTTTTTGAGTGAATGAGCCCCAGCGTGCCTGGTCAAGCGAGTTTTCTATCGTTGCGAGGGCTGAGAACATTTTATCACCCATCTCAGATCTAAGTACATAAGAACGCAAAGTATTCAATGATGACCTTGCTTCGTTCAGTGAGACGAACGATATCGGGACGGATTCTTCTTCATCGTCTTCATCCTTGTCGTCAACGGAATCGGCCAGGATTTCAGCATCAGATAGAGGACCATATACGCCCACGTCATAATCCAAGTGTACGTAGTCCTCGAAAGTCAAATCTCTTTGGCCAGGAAGAAGGTCCCAGCAGGAATGAAAGATTGGTTCCGGTTGCTGTTGAATTGGTGTACCTTTATCAAATCCACATTTCCTGAAACAGTTGAAAATTGTTGTTAGGGTGACATTTCTCCAGGCCTTATCACTCAGGATCTTCGCAGTTAGAACTGTTATGTTGGCCTTCGTTCCATTATCTATGCTGTCTAGCAGCAGGGATACAATTTCTTTGCGGTAAAACGTTTTAAGGTTTTGGATAACACCTTGGTCTAACGGCTGCAGCTTAGATGTGGTGTTCGGAGGGAAAAACTGGAGTTCGATGTGAGAAAGTGGTGGTGGATTCTTATGAACAGTGCAGTTGTCCAAAAATAGCAGAATTTTGCGTTTTCGTTTTGCCATGTCATCGTTCAAATTTAGAAGCCACTCATTGAATAGTTCTGTTGTCATCCACGACTTTTTGCATGAGCGGTAAGTTGCAGGAAATGATTTCACACCCTTGAAACATCATGGTTTAGCAGCTTTCCCTATCACGAGTGGTTTTATCTTTTCAGACCCGTCCATGTTTACTGCTAGCAATATTGTTACGCGTTCTTTGTTGTGTTTGCCACCGTGGCATTTTTCATTCTTAAAAGTCAAGGTTCTATAGGGGAGACATTTAAAAAAAGGCCGGTCTCATCCGTGTTGAAAATGTTGCATGGATCATAGTGTTCCAGCAAACGGTGCAGTTCTTTCTTCCACTCTGAACAAACGGTATTATCTACGCTGGCACTTTCACCACAAATCATAACATCACAACATATCCTAACCCAGCACACTAACCTAGAACGGTACAATCTAAAGCTAGAGTTTGTAGCAAAAAGCACATGTGCTCATACTGTCTCTCTCTCTCTCACACACACACACAGTCTCTCTCATACTCTCTCATGGTATGCGAATAGAACAGAAGAACAAATTCAGAACAAAAGACAGAAGATAACTGATAGAAGACAAGAAGAAACTGAAAACCAGAGAAGAATTAGAACAGAAAAAAATAGACAAAGAAATCAAATAAGAATAAACGAAGAAACTGAAGAACAAAGAAGAATAAGAACAGAAAAAGATAATAACAGACATAAATTGAGTGTTTCACTAGGCCCAGCAAGAGGACGAACAATTCCATGGCATAATCTGCTGCTTACTCGTCTTTTTGAAAATAATGCCGTGGCGTTTCTTAAAATTGGTCAGCCACCCTTCACTAGCACTAAATCCCTCCATGCCTATAGAAAGTGCAAACGACTGAGCCTTCTCTTTCAGCATTGAACCTCCTACTGGAATGTTTTGTCCTCTAGTTTCAACAAGCCATTTAACCAGACATTCCTCTAGACGGGGATACTGACCTTTCCGTCACCTTTTCCTACATCCGCTTTCTCTGCATTCGACAATCAGGTCTTTCTTCTTCAAAATGTTGGAAAGTGTAGATGGAGGAATGCCAAATTGTTTCGCGACGTCTTTTTTGGAAGCACCACTTTCTTTCTCCACTGCCTAAATAATTTTTTTTTTTCTCCGATCGACAGACACTTCTTCATACGTTGATTTTTTTTCACGACACTTATACCAACGGAATGAAAAGCCAAACTACATACGCCATAGATCACGGTCAAATGCAAACTGAATTACGTAGCCAACAAACTTATTCAGTTTTGTTCGAAGAAGCAACTATGTATGTAAATATTTCATCGGTATTTTTTTTACACACATTACAGTTAGTTCAAATTATCGAAAGGTCGCCTATTTTACTTCAATTTATAGCGTGTTGTATCGAAAACAGTCAGCACAATCGCTTCAAATTAACGAGTGTAGATAAATACATAGGGTTTTTTCAATTTAGCGAGAGATTCCCAAGGGACCAAAGAAAAACTTCAATTTAACGCGAGATTCATTTTATCAAGAGTTTTATTTATCGAGAGTCGACTGTATAAAGATGATGTAGTGAATAAAATCAGGAAACAGTTAGAGAAGGAAGAAAGTGGCCTCTTTAGAATGCGAAATGGTCTAGTGTATCGGAAAATGGGGGACAGGATTTTATTTTATGTACCTAGACCAATGGAAGAGAATGTTATTCGTTTACATCACGATGAAAGGGGTCACTTGGGTAGAGACAGAGTCGTAGGAGTGGTTTTGAAGACATATTGGTTCCCGAAAATGAAGACGAAGGTTAAAGATCATAAAGTAAATTATCTAAAATGCATCGCATTTTCACCAAAATATGGAAAGCATGAGGGATTACTACATAGCATTCCGAAAGGGGATACAGCCTTTGAAGCTGTTCATGTGGATCACTTCGGTCCAGTGCTATTCAAGAATGCAGCAATGAAGTATGTATTCTTGATAATAGTTGGCCTTACTAAATATGTTAACCTCTACACCACTAGGTCTGATAATTGGAGAGAAGTCTTAGCTTGCTTGCGATCTTATTTTCGTTTTTATAGTCGCCCTAATATCCGATCGGGGGAGTGCGTTTACCTCTAAGGAGTTCGAGAATTTCCTTGAAGAGAATAATGTACGTCGCATAAAGATTGCAACTGGTTCTCCCCAAGCCAATGGTCAAGTCGAAAGGGTCAACAGAAGCCTGGGTCCGATGATAGCAAAGTTGACAAACGCAGGCTTAAATTCATCTCTCACTGGGGTACTACCGGAAATAGAGTTCGTGTTGAATAACACCTTTCACAAAAGCACTGGGGTGACCCCAAATGAGATGTTGTTCGGTGTCGGGCAAAAAGGGGTTGTAATACTTCCTTACTTACTTAACGGGCGCTACAGTTCGGGGTTAGCCTGGGCCTCAACCAACATGCCCCGTCAGCGTTTATAGGCCCGAAAATCACGCGCAAAATCTTTCTCTCGAACCGACCAAGGGCCTCCTCATCCGCTTCTGATAGTATCCATGCTTCTGCGCCGTACAACATGACCGGGATGATAAGGGTCTTATATAGAGTCAACTTTGTCGTTCGGGAGAGGGCTCTATTACTCAATTGCCTCCTGAGCCCAAAGAAACAGCGATTGGCAAGAGTGATTCTGCGTTCAATTGCGGAACTGATGTCATTGTTCCTGGTCACTGCGGGGCCAAGGTAGACGAAGTCCTTAACTACCTCGAACTTATATCTGCCAATATAAACGTTCTGTCCAAGATGTCGGTGGTAAACGTCCCTTTTTTCCATTCCTCGGGCATGCTTTCCTCTGACCATATCTTACAGATGAGCCGGTCCATGCTCCTAACCAGCTCACCCCCAGCCGCTTTGAAGAGCTCAGCAGACAGTCCATCTGCGCCAGCAGCTTTATTCGACTTGAGTTTCGACATGGCAATCTCAACTTCGTCGAGGTCAGGGAGACAGAATTCTCTGCGATCTTCGTCGTTAAGAATTTGGATCATTCTGCCTGACAGCGGTATGTTGGCTGTCATCGCCGTTATACAGTCTGCAGAAGTGGTTTTTCCAAACTCACAGCATCTACTGCGATTTTACTACTAGGTGTCCGTTCTCATCCCTGCAGGCTTCCGTTCTGGCTTTATAACCTTCGCAGGTTCGCTTTATTGGTTGATAAAACTTTCGAACGTCACGCCTGCAGTAACACCTCTCCAAATCCTCAACCGCGCGCTGCTCGTGCTCTTTCTTCTAAGAAGCTTATGCTCCTCCATTCTTTTTAACTCGTAGAGCTCACGAGCCGCTCTTGTTTTTTTGTGTAATGAGGCTTTGTATGCCTCCTGCTTTTTCGCATGAATCCTTCTACACTCGTCATCGAACCAGGTGTTTCGTCGTGGTGGAGCCTTAAGGCCCAGCACTTCCGTAGCTGTGCTCTTCAGAGCTTGTTTGCACAGGCTCCATTGTTGCTCTACTGACTGAGTGGAGGATTTAGGTGTATCGGAGAGCTTAAGGGAGACGCGGTTGGCAAAGGCACTGGCGATCTGCGGCGATAGTAGCTTTCCGACGTCATAGCTTGGTGTCCGCGGTGTTCGTGTTATGCGTTGACATATCTTGGCTACTACAAGATAGTGGTATGAGTCGATGTTCGCTCTTTGGAAAGTGCGAACATCAAGAATAGGCGAGGAGTATCTGACGTCAATCGCGATGTGATCAATCTGGTTGTTGACGGATTGATCTGGCGACCGCCAGGTGCTTTTTGTGTTTGAAGTGGGGAAATCCTGTGCTGGCTACAAGAAGATTTCGCCCCGTGGCAAGGTCGATCAGCCTGTGTCCGTTATCGGATGTGGTGTCATGTAGGCTGTGTTTGCCGATGACCCGCTCAAAGATGCTTTCTTTACCCAGCTTAGCGTTAAAATCTCCTAGTATGATTTTGGTATCATGTTCTGTCTAAGAGATCAAAGAAATCATCTTTGATGGAGTCATCCTTGTCTTCCGTGGGGGCATGGACGCATATGAGGCTGATGTTATAGAAGTTTGCCTTGATGTGGATCGTTATGAGGCGTTCACTCACATACTGGAAACTTAGGACTTTATGTCTTAGTTCACCTCTAACAACAAATCCGCATCCAAATAGTCTCTGTCCTCTCTCCCTATAGCAGTCACCGTTGTAAATGTCGCAGTTTTTCATCCGCTTTTTACTCGGCCTACTCCATCGCATTTCCTGGATGGCGGTTATGTTCGCTTTATAGCGGTCTAGGGCGTCCGCAAGTTGTTCGGCCGCACGTGGTCTAGGGACCTAACATTTCACGTACAGAACCGAAGGTCCTTGTTTGTTTTTTGTTTTCTTAAAGGGTCGTCAACATAGATCCGTTCCGTTTGATTATCCGAGTTTTTTGTTTCTGTGCAATCAGTGGTTTTACGGTTATGGTTTGCTAGACCATAGCCCAACCGACACTAATCCTTCTTGGTGGCGCAGGATACTCGCCATTCGGCCTCTTCCGTCAGTAATTTCCCTTGTAAGGAAATTTCCAAATGGCACCACGAGGAGGTGGTAGACTAGCAGCGCTGCAAGATGTTCGGCTGCAGAGGCTCTTACTCGTTTTTTGTCGGGCCAGTATCCGTCGGCAGATGCTACCCCTACGAGGCCTTTCCTAGTCCTTTACCAGGGGTTGTAATAGATTTCCTAAAAGAGCATATATATGAAATGGGACAATATAATAAACGAAGAGTAGAAAGAAATTTAACGCAAATTAGAGCAAGGGCAGCGAATAGAATAATTCACAATCAGAGACGTAATAAAAAACTGAAGGATCGGTTTAGAATCAATAGGACATGAAGGTGATTATGTCATGATAAAGAATTATGAGAGCAGGGCTGATTCCAAAGTTTAAAGGTTCATATAGGATAACGAAAGTTTTGCAGAATGATAGGTATGTATGTGGTGAAGGATGTCGAGGGCTTTCAGTTAGGTCAAATTTCGTATGAGGGGACATAGGAAGCGGCAAACCTTAAATCGTGGGATAGTTGTAGCGCGAACATTCCTGGCGAAATCGTTTCGATTGCGGGTCAGGATGGCCGAGTTGTAGCAATCCTGACAGACAGTGGGGTAAAGAGAAGCAAAAGAGAGGAAGGCAGTCAGTCATAATTTAGACTTGGTGCGGGACAGGCCATTCAATAAAGAATAACGAATACGAGTTTCTGTGTTTTATTTTATTAAATTTATCAACGGCTAAAGTACCAACAATTTTCAATGAATTCAAATGTAATTTCATTTTTGCTTAGTATCCCACCCCATATTATTGTATTGTTCCAATGAAGTGACATTCAACACTATTGTATTACGTTTGTAAAAAATATCGAATGTCATCAGTATTTCTTACATTACTTTACATACTAGTTATTAAGATATAAATGAAATTTTGAAAATTTTGTATTATATTCAATTTACATGTTATTCTTAGAAATAAAGTTATGGATAATAAGAAAAAAACAAGAAATCAGAGATATAAGCACTTTATTGAAAGCACAGGTGGAGGAGAAAAAGCATATGCGTCTGTAGTGACAGCCAAGCTGCACTCAAAGCTGTGTCCAACCCCTCAACTAGCTCCAAATTAGTACATGGACTCAAGACCTTTTTGAACTTAGTCGGCAGACTAAATGCACTAAGGATTGTATGGGTTCAGGTCATTCTAGAATCCCAGGAAATGAGATGTCTAATGAACTCGCCAGAATGGGATCAGAGGATAGTTTCTCAGGATTCGAACCCGCTCTAGGTCTACCTGCGTCCACATTAGGTTAGGTTAGGTTATTGTGGTCGGCATAAGCCACACGTAGGCCGAAGTCGGCCCATTGTGATACCACATGGATCGTGTTACCCCGATCCGCTGGCAGAGAACCAACCGGTGCTTCTGATGAAGCGATGGAGCTGAGCTATTTTATGGTCTGCTAGCTCACTTAAATTACCATAGAAGGGCGCGCCGAGGTAGATCCTCCTGCGATTCGTAAAAGGGGGGCATGAGCAGAGGAGGTGATGTATTGATTCCTCCTCCTCCTCGTCCATGCAGCCGCGACAGAAGTCGTTGGAGGGTATTCCCAGTCTGGCGGCGTGTTTCCCAATGATGCAGTGACCTGTAATGACACCCACCAGAGTACTTAAGGTTGCCCTTTTGGTTGCCATTAGGTCCCTGGTCCGTCCTAGGTTTAATTTAGGCCAGAATTGTTTGGTGATAAAGCCGATATTACTCTCATTCCATTGGAGGTTGGTCGCCTTAGTGGTTTGGAGTTTTATCATATGCTTTACCGTACTTATTGGTGTTTCTAGGTACCCGAGGGCAGGTAGGCTGAGTGTGCTAGACCCTAACTTTGCGAGTTCGTCGGCCGCGCAGTTTCTTGGAATATCCCTATGCCCGGTAACCCACAATACTTTAATGTTGAACTGCTCAGCCATCTCATCTAGAGATAGGCGACAGTTAAGAGATGTCTTTGATTTGTGGGTTACCGCTGCCAGGGATTTTATCGCAGATTGGCTATCCGTGCAAATGATAATATCCTTGGCGGATATTACATTGATCCTGAGCCATGCAAGGGCCTCCGTTATCGCTGTTATTTCAGCCTGATACACACTGCAGTCTTTTGGGAGTCTGAAGGATAGGCTGAGGTTAAGCTCCTTGGAGAAGACTCCACTGCCTACACCCGACTCCATCTTAGAGCCATCGGTATAGAGGGGGACTTGTAGGGTTCAAACCTTTTTATGGCCCATAGGACATTGTTTTTGGTGACCAGGTTGGGAACACGTTCGAGGGAGGATGTCGTCGGCTGGATGACCTGAGGAGGTGTCACAGCCGAGTCACTACTGCCCGGAAAGTGTGCGTTTAGCAGAAGTTCCAGGGCTTCCGTTCTGGAGGTCGTCCAGGAACCATCATTTCGCATCAGGTGGCTTGGGTTGTACGGGGCCGAGGCCAGAATCTTCCTGATTCTTGAGGCTTCGGAGACCGTATTAATTTTGTCACAGTAGTTCCTCCAGGATTGTCTTTTGGCCCTTCTGGTCGCTGCTTTGAACGATTTAAGTGCCTCTTTGTAGAGATCCCAGTCCTCTTGCAAGCGGGTACATTTGGCTTTGTTGAAGAGCCTTCTGCTCTCTTTCCTAAGGGAGACTATCTCTTTATTCCACCAGGGGGGCTTAGGACCTTCCATTCCCTCGGGTCTCAACCGAGAGAGTCTCCTCAGTAATCATCGGCTCCAGGGTAGGGGGTTGCTCAGTGTTCGTCACCACCATGGAGTCGGCTGATGCAGCACTAGAGTCTCTTTTAGCTGAGTCCTCCCCGTCTTTTTTGTAAATTCTGAGCCTTGCTGAGTCAAAGCCCAGAGAGATCTCATTTTTAGCCTCTGCTAGAGGTGCCAGGGAATCCTGATTGATTATGATAGTAATCAATCTGGAGGGTCCCTTTACATCCTCTAGCTTGGCTATCTTCCAGTCCTTTGTGGGGATTAGGGGATTGCAGTTCTGCAGGAGTGCCAAAATCTCCTTAGGGTCCTCGGGATAGGCCGGTATAATGGCTCTAGCCCTAGGTCTATTCGGGATTTGGTTCAAGGGTACAGCCTCCAGTTGAGCTCCCTCCCAGACCTCGCCGACTCTGCTGAGTGCAAGCTTAAACAGGTCTAAAGACCTTTGGTCTTCGAAGGAGATCAGCTTGATTCTGCCTTGATAATACCCTGCATGATGGGTAATGGGGAAGGGTCCAGGGTGTTCCTTAAGTAGCGGGAAGTAGCTTTTGAGTAGCGCATTGCTAACCAAAGTCCACTTAGCCGGGGGGACGTTCCCATCCACATCCCCTCTATCGACAACAGCCATCGTGGTCGAGACCTACAGCACGTCGCAATAGGAGAGTTGTGTTTGGGATCCGGGGGAGATGCTTTGAGACCGCCCTTTGTTAGAGGTGGAGGGAAGTTCCTCAGCCGACCTCTGGCGCTTGCCATCCTGCTCTTTACCGGATGAGTTTCCGATGCTCTTGATTGTGCTTTCCGCCCAATCAAGAGCCTTCTTGCTCCTTTCCGAGAGCTGATCTCTGGGTACGTCCCGCAGCTTTTCCACTAACTTACTAGCCGCGCGACGTTGCTTATAACTGGTTTTAGGTGCACTCAAGGCTGGGTCTCGAAGAGTGCCCCCTGAGGGTGCTAGACCAGGCTTTTGTTTATAAGCCACTGTCTTAGCGCCTTGCCTTTCGTCAGAATCATGACTGCTCCTTGAGGGTGCTGGACCAGGTTTTAGTACGTTGGCCGATGTCGTAGCACCTTGTCGGATAGCGGCATTTCTGCTGCTTCCTGAGGGTGTTGGACCAGGCTTTAGTACGTGTGCCAATGTCTTAGCACCTTGTAGAGGGTTTATGATGGTACTGCAGTTAGTGGATGCTGGACCAGGCCTTGTGGGGGCCACTGTCACAGCACCTCGCCGAGTTTCGGCAGTTGTATCTTTATCTATACAATCTGCCGGTTTGATGTTCTTCTCGTCATTTGTATTTTCCTTGTTATTATTGTTTTTGTCATTGTTTTGTTTGTTGTTTTTGTCCATAATAGATTCCACGAGAAGCGGAGAAACGGAATACCACCCCTACGCAGAGATCCGCAGTACGCAAGAGGGAGGGAGGGGGGGGGGGGGGGGGCACCTACTTGTGCTGCATGTTGCAAGGAGGAAGACACAGCAGAGCATTTTCTCTGCGACTGTCCCGCCTTTGCTGGTGCACGATGGCGCACCCTTGGGGCCGAATTGGTGTGTGCCGAATTTCTTATCTCTCCATCACTGAAGCTCTTTCTCATTTTTCTCCGGAAAACGGGGAAAATATATGGATATAAGGCGTCTGTCTGAAGTATAACGGACAAGTATTTGCATCTGAGTGCTCCAATAGATAGGAGAAGACTCGGAAAAAAAAAGCACAAACACATTTTCTAGCCAGTACGAATTCATTTTCTCCTATCAGTGCTCCCATTAGAGTCGATTCATTGACTAACCTGCGATCATGCATTGTTATCTTACTTAACTTAGTAATTTATTTTGCAAGTGCAAACAAGTGATAAACTAATTACCACATCCATCAGTAGCGCAGAGTCTGCATTATTTTTAGTATTGAGAAGGTCGCCACAGTTCATATAAATTGCAGCGTTCTACATCCAGTTGTTACATCCTCATTTGATTTAAAAACTTTCACATAGGAAAACGACGATGAAGATCATTCCAATCAGTACTGTATTGTTTGTATTCCACGTTTTGACCACTGCTGGGCAGGATGCCACAGGTACTACAACCATAAGACCTCTGCCACCTAGTGAGTACTATATTAGTAGAAAATAATATCTATTGAATGCATATATCCCGTTTTTTTAGTTAATGTTGAAGACATTCCTAATTTGCGGTTCTTCTTTGGTTTCGGTGGTAAGTGAAACAATTGTATATTTAGCAGTCATATGTTCACATCTTGGATTCCAGATCCATGCACTAATTTCTTCTACCAATTCCTGGGCATTACCGATGCCAAGTGTACTCTCCAGTGCTACATCCAGGCTGGCCTACAGAATGGTGGTTATTGCGAGAATAACGTCTGCCAGTGTAATCAGGAACAAACAGATGCACCACAATAGCAAGATACGACATAACCGAAGTTTATAATCATGTCCAAAGTATATTTCATTAACACACTGCAATCTCTTACATGTTTAGGAAGGCTTAAGGTTTTGGTCATTAATATACTTTTGAAAGCATTCGTTTGATAATCCTCTATCAGTGGTAGTAGGCGCCACTTTAGAAAACGGAGAATTTTATTTTAATTGCCACATCAACATGTTTCGATTAAATCGAGCATAAAGGAGCACTTAGTAAACGTACATATTTAGCATCATTTTGTTCTCAACATATCCATTATGCTTCCGTCGTTTGCCAGCTTTTCCATCCGCATCCACATCGATTCAAAGTTACCCCGTTTACATACGTAGTTGAATCCGGATTCAACTAAGATCGAAATCCATATAAACGCGGATCGAGTTGAAATAGAGTCGACTCGACTCGATCCAACTAGCAGAGCTGGATCGAGTCGAAAAAACCGGCCAAGTGCGAGTCGGACTCGCGCACGAAGGGTTCCGTACCATCTGTATATATAAATATGAAAGAGACTATGTATGTTACCTCATCAGTCATCACATTAAATCACATTTTTCGTATGATGACAGATCTTAGTTGCAGGCAGGTTATCGGCATATTACTTTGATAATCAAAAATCTTCATGATGAGATATAGTTGATCATCAAAGTGTCCATTGAATTCAAAACAATTATCTTACTTGGCAGCAGCGATGTGAAAAGGTGAATAACAATAATGGGAAATATGGGAAAAAGGTTTGCAGCTAGGATTAATTCATCAAAGACACAGAAGAGATCAAAACTGGGAAGTTTGCTACTGGTTGTGGGATATTGTCGACTAACCTTAGTTCAGTATTTGACCAAGGGGATTTTTTGGATGAAAATCATGTCTGTTGTATGGGAGCCCCCCTTAAATATTAATTTTGTTCTGGTTTTAGTATTTGTCGTGGTAGCGGCAACAGAATACATCATCTGTGAAAATTTCAACTGTCTAACTATCACGGTTCATGAGATACAGCCTGGTGACAGACGGACGGACGGACGGACTGACAGCGAAGTCTTAGTAATAGGGTTCCGTTTTACCTTTGGGTACGGGACCCTAAAAATGCATGTAAACCTGGGTCGAGGAGTCCAACCTGACTTTTTGTCTCTGTATGTGTGAGATATCGTTTTTGCTTTTCTTTCTTTTCGCTTGCTGGTTCGCACAATGCAGGACTAACACAATCAAAGTAAAAGGTCCGTATATACATACTACCTGTCACTTCAACTACGTTTGAACTCTTCGATCTTTCGACTACGTAGCGGAAAAACCTGGGTCGAAATTTCAACTCAGTTTCGACTCGATCTTTCGACTACTCATGTAAACGGGGTAAGTGTGATGAGGACGTACATAAGTGAACAATTGCTAAAGCACATAACTACAACAGCATGACTGAGGAATGACTTTGAGCTTGTGAATGTGACTAGCTTGTTATACTACTCCCTTGTCACGGTTTCTACTGACTCCAAGGAAGCAACTACATTTGTAGTACAATCATTCACACTCATATGTATATGTCCTTAAAGTCGATGCTATTTTCACAATACTCGTTTGACTCTAGTGCAACGTTAATGTAGGAAGTTTATTGCGGTGTTCATTTGCCGAGAACTCAGATTGGCCTCTGATGTGGGATCCAGGGTGGCGGACTTTTTGTGTTGAAGCATGCTGTTATGGTTACGTCATGATGATGACATTATGTATGAATACACATGCATACCTACTGATACATTGAATACGAAGAATATGAAGAAAAGTTTTATTGTTAATTGCTTGGAAAATGTCCGCGTGGATAAGCCTAAATTATCAGAGTTATTATACCTGCAAGGAAGTTACCAATAAGTGTGTACATTTTTGTTGTTATGAATTGCACAGTTTGGAAGACCAGTGTGAGCTACGTGGTCTGCAGCATACAATATTACAAGACCACTTATGACCTATGGCAGTTTTTATAGCTTTAAAAATATGTATCAGTGCAGCTTGGAGGGTGCAGGGGAGAAAGGTCACTAGAACGCAAGGAATATACTCTAGTCGCCTATCTCGACATTGAGGGCGCCTTTAACAATGAACCATGGGCCGTCATTAAAGCGCTGTCTGATCTGGGTGTTACGGGATCAGTGATAGAACTGGTACGACAACTGCTAACACAAAGTGTCGTCAAAGCCAATTTCGCTGGTGCCGTCTCGGTCTCAACTAGAATGGTCAGCAGAGGTACACGACAGGGTGGAGTACTCTCCCCTCTCCTCAGGAACGTGGTGGTCAACGAACTACAGCGGATGCTTGAACAGGAAGGGTACGCTGTGACCGCCTATGTAGATGACATTGCTATTGCCGTCACAGGCAAATTTTCCAACACTCTATGCGACCTTATGCAGAGTCATTACATACAATAGAAACCTGGACGCAGTATTGTGGGCTTAGGGTAAACCCTAAGAAGACCGATCTTGTACTGTTTACTAACAAATACAAAATCCCGCCCCCACAACCCACCGAGGCTGGATGGAACCCAACTAATAATCGAAGAGCAGACTAAATATCTAGCCCTATTCCTAGACAGGAGGCTGAATTTGAAACCCAATATTCTTGATAGCGTCAATAAAGCAACTACTGCCCTCTACAGCTGTAAAAAAGTGGTGGGCAGGAAGTGGGGTCTCCAACCAAGCATTCTGCACTGGCTCTACACAGCGGTCATAAGGCCCATCCTCCTGTACGGTGTTGTAGTCTGGTGGACTGCTCTGAACAAGGCAGTCAATCGAAGCCTTCTGGGGAAGGTACAACGATCGGCAAGCGTGTACGAGTACGGAAGTAAATTTGTCCCATAGTGGAATTAGCGTACTCCAGAAGAGGCGGAGACAAAGATGATCTGGGAAGCTGCGAGTTTGCTGCGAAATGGGCAGCAAGCAGATTGGCTTTGTCTAAGGGTTTTTGACAGTCATTGTCATTGTGGATGAGCGTGGGTATAGAATAAACATCCGATGGCATTGGTCGGGATCCCAACTCGCTTATCGTGCGCCAGAGTCCAACACACTAACTACTGCGCAAAGGCGCCCTCAATAAGTTAAATGTGTTAAATTTTTTTAAAGCCAAAAGTGATAACGTCGTGCAGTATGTAACTAAGTACACTGCAGCCTCCTATACTATTTAAAACAAACTAACATGACTTCAACAGCAATAACATGATAACTGTCAGAAAAATAACAAATGCAAATCTACAAAAGGTAGGTAGGTAGGTAGGATCGTAGCCTTCCCAGAAATGAGAAGAACACACATAGGCCAGGGGGGCCCGTTGTGCAGTTACGAGGGGGCTTAGCCCCCTATTCGTGGAACCATTCGGTATTCGACCTCCTCCTCGTCTAGACAGCTTTTGCAGAAATCATTCAGAACTATACCCAGTTTTTGCGCGTGACTGCCGATAAGGCAGTGTCCGGCGATGACACCTATAACTTTGTAGATGTCAGTTCTTTCTAGGGAGAGTATACTTCTTGTCCCTTGACTATCGAGCCGGGGCAAGATTTGCCTGGTGATGACGCAGGTATGTCCCTGACTCCATCTCCGGTTCGTCTCGGCCCTGGCGAGATTAGTAAGATTAAGTTTAATGGTTGCAAGGGGTATTCCCTCACAAGCCGCGGTTTATCGTAGCGTCGTTCCCTGTTTGGCTAATGTGTCGGCTCTTTCATTCCCTGGAATATCACTGTGTCCTAGTACCCAGATAAGTTATATGTTGAACAGTTCGACCATCTCGTAAAGAGATAGGCGACAGTCGAGAATAGTTTTTGATGTGTACACATAGGACTCCAAGCCAAGGCTGCTTGGCTATCCATGAGAATGCGGATATTCGTAGTGGGTACCACGTTCCACTTCAGCCAGGACAAGGCCTCTTTTATTGCCAACAGTTCCGTATGGAAAACGCTGCAGTGATTTGGTAATTTTAGTGCTTTATTCAGCTCAAGTTGCTTGCAGAAGACTCCACTACCCACCCCGTCATTGGTTTTAAGCCCGTCAGTGTAAGAGTCTACGCAGTATCTGCCGGGTTGAGTGTGGCGGGTCCAGTTTTGTCTGTCCGGGTAACTCGTCATGAAGTTTTTTTTCCAAGACCGTGGTGGGTTTACTGCCATGGTTGTCCTGTTATTCAGGATGGAGGAATGGACAGTGACATAGCTCGTCCATTTCGAGTTGGCTTTTAGTCTAATGGCCGCGTGTGTGGCAATTTGCTTGCCGAAAATATCGAGTGGTGTAAGGTCGAATATCGTGTTAAGCGCAGCCGTTGGGGTGGACCTGAGGGCCCCGGTAATGTACATGCACGCCAACCTTTGTACCTTCTCGATTTGTTTGTGGTATGTTGTCTTGTCCAGTGCAGTTCACCAGACTATCACTCCATACATTATTATGGGTCTAACGACCGTGATGCAGAGCCATAGGGTGATCTTGTGGTTGAATCCTCATTTTTTCCCTATGGCTTTCTTGCATGTGTAGAGAGCTATTGTTGCTTTTTAGCTCTTTCGATTGTGTTGCTCTTCCGGGTTAATTTCCTGTCTAGAATAATTCCAAGGAATTTGGCACAGGAGGAATAGTTTAATCTGGTACCAAGCAAACTTATGGGGCAGTGTTCCGGGATTTTGTGCTTTTTGGTAAATAGCACGAGCTCCGTTTTCTGGGAATTCACTCTGAGCCCGTTGCTATGCGAATTAATGAGTTGGTTGGTTGGTTGGAGTTTTTAAAAATGATCAACTGATCTTCTCCAGCTTTATTACTCAACTGGCTCAAATTATCTTACAAAAGTTAAGAAAGGCAAGTGACAGTGCAATGCCTGAATACATCTAAATTTCTTATCTCTATCTTATATTCCGAAGTTGCTGCAGGAACGGAAAGTGTGGGCGAGGATTCGATATCTAATATTCCGGGGCTGCTGCAGGAAACGGAAAGTGTGGGCGAGGATTTGGTTCCAAACAATCACAATGTTGCATTGCTACATTGTATCGGGCCATCGCTACATTATGCTGAGTCAACTATTCACCCAAACAAGTGGAGCGATGATCCATGAGTTATTCTTTTTGAATACTTTAACTCCCCCCTTTCTTAGAAATGACGTCCCGACATTTCATATTGACATATCATTTCCTGTATTTTATCATTTAAATCATTAAATAAAATTTCATGTCGAAGTAACTTTGAACCAACGTTCCGCTTCCAGCAACCCTTAACCAAAAACATAATAAGCAACACCGTTACAATAGCAACAAGCAACTTCCAGATATAATATTTTTTATTTGGGCTATTTTCATACTCTAAGATATCAATGTTTTCAAAATTTTAGTGATTTTTCTTTTCAATATAATTTGTTATTTTAAGAGTATTAACATTGGTAGATCTAATATAATTGATAACAATTTCTTTTGTGTTGAAATATACAATATCGTCTATTGTAACACTATTAATAGAGGTCACTAAATAGATGCCATTTAACTTTAACGTATCCACTGTGTGATTTCCTGACAAGAGTATTTGCTCCGTCTTTAATGATATCTAATTTTTTATTATTTTCTTTGGTTTTATTCGATTATTTCAGAATTTCGGTTTAGTAAATTTGAAGATATGTTTCGGATTTCTCAATCATACAATACTGCTCGTTAATTTCTAATTTACATTTTACTAGATTAGTGTATCTGTCATAACACTTTGCTATTTAATCTTCCAATATTAACTTACCATCTATTTGAGCAATTGTTTTTAATTATTTTAAATGTGGATACGTCGATAATATCAGTGATTGAGATTTCTTTAAATTCATGATTAACAATTTCTTTTATTTCTTTTAGATTGAGAACCGCTGGATTTAATATTCCAATTTTTGAAAGTGTAATTTGTTTGGATTATATTTTGCAATTCTTATGTTATTAATTTATTCCTATGCTTTACTGCAGAAATAATGTGAGAATCTTTTCTAATATTATTCAGAATTTTTTCGGAAAGTTCTGTGATTGCTTTAAAAATGTTTGAATTTGTCATAAATTGTTTATTATTATTTTGCATAATTTGGTTCAGTTTTGTTTCTATTTTTATTATATCGTCATGGTCTGGTATACCAGTTATCCATTTAAATATTGTGCTTTCCATGGTCTTGGTAAACAGCTACCTTCCCATTTTCTACTAATAAATGGTTTTCTCTGGTGTAGTCGACAATGTCCGCCGATACTGATGCGAATATAAAAAGTAAAGGAATCATTTTCTGTAAAAAAAAAAAAAAAAAAAAAAATATGTCAACGTCTCAATCTCGTCTCTGTTAGCTATTTCGACTTTAGTTCCTAAGTCTCCTTTAACCTTCTGTTTCTTATATCGTGGTTCTAACTTATTCCTGGCGCCCTTGATCTTTTTGTATATAATGTCTCCTTCTTTAAAGGGTTTGGTGTGCCTATTTTTATTGTGATACCTAAGCATATATGATTGCGCTCTATCTGATTTCGTAGTTATTTCTTTATGAGGTTTTTCATTAAAGTATATATCAATTGGTCTTTCACCAGTTACGGAATGAATTGTTTTGTTGTATTGTTGTACAGCTCTAAACATTGCTTCTAGGTCATTAACTAAATGAAATTCTTCCTTAATGCAACTTGCTATTTCTATTAAGGTCGAGTGGACTCTCTCTATCTGTCCATTTGTGGTGCTATGTTTGGGATCTCAATAATATAATTCTATGTTCAGCCTTTCCATCAGTGATTTATATTGGGGGGTGCTAAACCCTGGTTCATTATCGGTCATAAGTTTACTTGCATCAGGATGAGCTTGTAATATTTCTAAAACTTTTTCGTCTAGATTTGTTCTATCATCGATTAACTTTATAGTTAAATATTTTGAAAAGGCATCAATAATTGTTAGAAATTTTAAGTTTTGGGCAAAAACTATGTCTAAATGAAGTTGTTTACCTGCTTCGTTCGGGGTTGGAATTTTGCCTATAGGAATCTGTTTCGGATGTCTAGCATATTTATTTTTATTACAGATTGCACAATGCCTAAAGAATTCAAAGAATTTCTTTTGCCATTTTTGGCCAATAATAATTTTCATAAATTTGTTTGAGATTTTCCCTGTAATTTCTATGTGCTCTTTCGTGTACTTGCCTAATTATAGCCTTTTGATCATCTTCTCGAATAATGTCAATTGCGAATGTTTTAACGTAGACAAATTTGTTGTTAAAAGTCGCAGGTAGCGCGTTTTTTATTTCGTATAAATCTTCTGGGGTACAATAAATGCCTGTTATTAATTTAGGATTAAGGTATTCTTTGAGGATTATGATTCAATTTTCTACTGTGTCATATTCAATTATATGTCGGGTTCGATTGAAGTTTTGAACAGATTCGTGAATCGTAAATTTGTTTTTGGCTAGTAAAATTCGTTGCTTGAATTGATTGAGGGGTCTCCTTGCTTCCTCTATCTGAAAGGGATCATTGCTTGCAGCTGAATGCTGCGTTTCACACATGGATGAATCGGATGATTCGCTAATTTGGTTAAGAAATTGTCGGGATAATGCGTCTGCTACGACGTTCGTTGTTTCCGGCTTATAAATAATTTTTGGAGAGAATTCTTCAATGGATACGCGCCAACGTTTTAATTTCGTGTTAGGATTTCTGTTAGATATTGAAAATGTTAAAGGTTGGTGGTCTGTATGTATTTCCAAGTTTTTCACGCCATAATGGTAGTTTCTAAGGGTTTTCAACGACCACACAATTGCATAGAGTTCTTTCTCATTGGTTGCATAATTACGTTCAGTCTGATTAAGGGTTTTGGAGATAAATGTAATCTTCCTTTTTTGACTTAATACAGCACCCAAGGCTTCATTTGATGCGCCTGTTGTTAAGATACATTTTTCTTCGAAGTTTGGCTGAGTCGACCCTATTTGGTTTTTTAATATATGTATCTTTTAATTTTTCACATGTCTGTATTCCATTATGGTCTAGACTAATCTTAACTTTTTTTAAACATATTGAGATACTTATCATCCCGGTCCTGTTGTACGGCGCAGAAGCATGGACACTATCGAAAGCGGATGAGGAGGCCCTTGGTCGGTTCGAGAGAAGGATTTTGCGCGTGATTTTTGGGCCTATAAACGCAGACGGGGGATGGAGGAGAAGATTAAACCACGAACTTTACGGGCTGTACAGCGACATGAGCCTAGTCAGGCGTCTACGGATTCAACGCCTAAGATGGCTGGGCCATGTAGAGCGAATGGACACCACAGCTCCAGCCCGGAGAGTCATTGAGTCCAACCCCGAGGGACGAAGAAGCAGAGGACGGTCGCACTTAAGATGGCGCACACAGGTGGAAGGGGACCTCAGCCAACTGGGTGTGCAGCAATGGAAAAGGCTAGCGAAAAATCGTGCTAGATGGAGGGGCATGTTGGTTGAGGCCCAGGTTCACCCCGAACTGTAGCGCCCACTAAGAAAAAGAAGAAGAAGAAGATTGGGAATAGGGTAGCGATCGGGTATAGTGAGTTCATTAAGTTTTTTATAATCAATTACCAATCATTGTTTTTGTGTACCGTCTTCGTTTATACCTTTTTTCGGTACAACCCAAATAGGGGAATTATATGAACTTCTACTCGGCCGTATAATACCGTCTTTTAATAATTTCGTTATATCATTGTTGACAAATGTATTCGCGGAGAGAGGGTATGGATATTGTTTGCTCCACACTGGGGTTTCGGTAGTAGTACGAATTTCCGCTCGTAAGTCAGTTCGAAATGGTATATTGGTATTAATGTCAGAATTAGGTTTTTTTATTTCTAGTCTAAGATTTGATTTCGTACGAGTACCTTCGGATCTTCCTGTATAGTCATTATTTAAATGTTCAGACATTGTTTTTTTTTTATTTATTTTGTTAAGCCTGTTGATTATTTCGGGTGTTTTATTAGGTTCTGATAAGTATAATTTCTCTATATTGTCATTTAAGTTAATGCCTCATTTTTTAAGTTTAATATAAGATTTGCTTTCTTAAGCAAATTAACGCCTATGAGTAAATCTGTTTCCAGACCTGCTAATTCATAAAATCTTTCTTTGATTCCGAATATAGTTAATTCGGAATAACGGGGACTCCGTCAATCTAATTGACTTATACGACCCCTGAACAAATACCCTATTGACATACTCAAACTCAATAGGGTGGATATCAGAAGACTAGTCAGCTATCTAACGGGACACTGCAGTCTGAGATATCATCTAAACAAAATTAGCCTCTCATCTGAAACTGAGTGTCGGCTCTGTCTTGAGGACGAGGAGACGGCAAAACACATACCGTGTGAGTGTGCTGTTCTCTGCCATCTTAGGAAGCGTATCCTTCTCAGTGAAGTTATGACTCCTGAGGGAATCACCTTGGCTCCTACGAGAAGCATTCTCAACTTCATTATAGAAGTGGAGAGGCTACTCGACTAATCGGCTAGCAGGCACAATAGATCTGCAAAGGTCGCAGTGCCGTATTGCTAATGGTAGCACTAGCCCCATATATATAAAACAAAAAAAAAAAAAGAAAACAAATTAGAAAAAAGAATACGACTCCTTGGATTACAACTCATTAAAAAGCAGGATCTGCTTTACTCCAGATAGAGCAGGTTCAGATGCCCTGTTTTACTGAACAATTACAAGGTCGTAAATAATGCAGTGACCTCAATAATTCGTAAGAATAAGCGAAAATACTACGCGGCGAAGTTCTTTAATAGCAACACACGTTCAGAATTGTGGAAAATTGTGTAGGTATCTGCTCTAATAAGCCCCAAATAATATTGGCATCGAGGCACTCAATCGCAATTTTGTCCAAACGTCATCGAACAGTGAGCCTCGAAGGTCAACTACTGTTTCCAGCCCAGATTATGATTCAGGCTCTTTCTCACTATCATGTGTTGACGAACTTTGTGTTCAGAATAATATCGAATGCTGTGGGCTCGGATGGAATCTACCCTGTATTTATAAAAACACTGCTTCCTTGCATTCTACACCAGCTTACGCACATAATAAATAGTGCTATTACGACCTCTACTTTTCCTAAGACTTGGAAAGCTGTCAAAATCGTTCCCTTGTCGAAAACAACAGCCCCTAGCTGTACTGAGTATCGCCCAAATGCCATACTTCCGTATCTAAGCAAGGTTTTCGAAAGCTTAGTAAGTTGCCAACTTAAGGAACATCTTAGAAACAAGAAGCTCATCACAAAGTTCCAGTCTGGTTTTCGCGCTAAACGGAACTGTACAACAGCGTTAATTAGAGTCTGTGAACATGGATGTTCTAATAATTTGCTTAGATTTCTACAAATCCTCACGATAAGCTCATACATAAACTAAAAAGCAAATTCCTGTGTGGTATATCTCTATGTCATTTTATGTCTTCGTACCTTTCCAATCGGTCGCAATATGTGGATCTCAACAGTAAGCGTTCTTCATGTATTTCTGCCACCTCCTGTGTCCCGCAAGACTCGGTGTTAGGCCCGCTATTATTTACATGTGTTATCAACGATGTTCTTCAGTGTTTCAATGTCTGTAAGTTCCACATCTATGCCGATGATGTTCAAGTTTACTCTATGTTTCCTAAGTCGTGGTCCTCTACTGCAATGGCATCATTCACACAAGAATTGAATCGAGTGTTTCATTGGTCAGCCTACAATAGTTTGAAACTTAACCCGTCAAAAGCCCTTGAAAGCTCTGCATCCGAAGTTTTGGGTTTCAAGGCTCCACCACGAAGAAACACGATGACGAGTGCAGGAGGATTCAGATAAGGATGCATATAAGGCCTCGCTGCATAAAAGAACAAGAGCAGCTCGCGAGCTCTACGAGTTAAAAAGAAGGGGGGAGCAGAAGCTTCTGAGATGAAAGAAGAAAGAGCACGGGAAGCGCTCGATTCAGGATTTGGAGAGGTGTTACCGTAGGCTCGACGTTCGAAACTTTTTTCAACAGATAAAGCGAATATGCCAAGGTTATAAAGCCCGAACGGAAGCCTGCGGGCATGATAACGGACACCTAGTAGTAGAATCGCAGTCGATGCTGAGAATATGGAAAAACTACTTCTGCAGACTGTATAACGGCGATGTTAGTCAATATACCGCTGTCAGACAGAATGATCCATTTCTAATCGACGGAGACCGCAGAGAATTCTGACCCCCTGACCTCAACGAAGTTAAGACTGCAGTATCGAAGCTTAAGTCGAATATAGCAGCTGGCGCAGACGGACTGTCTGCTGGGCTCCTTAAGGCAGCTGGGGATGACGTGGTTAGGAGCATGCACCAGCTCATATGTAAGATGTGGTCAAAGCAAAGCATGCCCGAGGAATGGGGTCTCAGCATCGTATGACCACAAGATCCACAAGAAAGGAGACACCTCTGATTGCGCCAAGAGGAATAAGTCTCCTTAACATCGTCTACAAAATCTTCTCAGCCGTTTTGTGTGAACGCCTGAAGCCTTTTGTAAATAAGCTGATAGGTCCTTATCAGTACGGATTCAGGCCAGGGAAGTCCACCATCGACCAGATCTTCATACTACGGCAGATCCTGGAAAAAACCAATGAATTTCAAGTCGACACTCACCACCTATTTGTCGATTTTAAAGCCGCATACACCAGCGTAATTAGAGACGAGCTATACAACGCTATGTCTACCTTTGCCATACCTGCTAAGCTCATCAGACTATGCAGGATGACTTTGGAGAAAGCTCGCTGCTCCATCCGAATCGGTGAACACCTTACCGATAGTTTCGATGTCAAGAAAACCTCGCGCACCCGACCTTTCGGTCTGTTATTAGATTGGCTGTTATTAGCCAAATCCATTATTTCGTGACAACGTCTATTTTACGATTTTATGAATGAGGTATAAATATTATATATTCAACAATTACATATAATTTTTTTATTGATTTCAATGCTTTATTTTTATATTACATGTATTTAATTGAATAAGACAATTTTATACTCAAACGTATAAGCATTTTTTTTTTTTTTTTTTTTTTTTTTTTTTTTTTTTTTTTTTTTTTTTTTAGAGACTCGCGCAGATTCAAGAGTTTTTATATTCTCTTATGATGTGTTGACACACACAACCTGAACGGAGTGCAGTGGTTGGGGTCGTTGATGTTCGTTCACTACTCTCAGGGGTGGTTGTCCTAGACCTACATAGGACGAGAGCCGACCAAATTCTGCGTTGGTTATAGTCCGTAATAATTCGTTCAAACACTTTAGTATTGCATTCGCAGAGGATGAATTTCGGTTGACCTTATACTGTGAGTGTTATGCCTGCAGCAGTACGTCTGGTCACTTTCCATTCACAACTGCGTTGCATACTTTTTGTCCGTATAGGAATCACTTTTTCTTGGCTATGAAGCGAATTTGAACCATAAACCTTCCGCTCGGCGGTCGATGATGTTAACCACTGCACCACGGCCACCCCATAGGTGTTCTTTATTTATATTTAATTCCACTAAACGACGACGAATTTTTCTTATCTGACATGTTGATAATTCTCGTGCGAGCTCACTACTACATACTCGCTAGGCCATGCCTACTCACACGGTTAGTCTACATTTTTCTGCGTTTTTTGCGTTTCGGCATCCCATAGTTCAGCTCTAACCGATTTAATAGACGTTGTCACGTCAAAAGGATTTAGGCGTGATTTCTTCAACATCATATTGGAAATGATTGTGCAAAAATCACTGGCCTATACAAGAGGCACAATCTATTTCAAATCCTCGCAACTCCTTGCATACGCCGACGATATTGACATAATAGGTGGATCTCAGCGAGATGTCAATGAGGCGTTTGCGAGTATTGAGATGGAGGCGGCGACAATTGGTTTGACGGTAAACGAGGGCAAAACTAAACATATGCTGTTATCAAAAAAGGACGCTCACTACCGACGTCTTGGCTAGAACGTTTGTATTGGCAGATATAAGTTCGAAGTAGTTAAGGACTACGTCTACCTTGGCTCCGCAGTGACTTAGAACAACGACATCAGTTCCGAAATCAAACGCAGAATCACTCTTGCCAATCGCTGTTTCTTTGGGCTCAGGAGGCAATGAGAACGACACAGTGGACTCTATATAAGACCCTTATCATCCCGGTCCTGGTGAACGGCGCAGAAGCATGGACACTTCAAAAGTGGATGAGGAGGCCCTTGGTCGGTTCGAGAGAAAGATTTTGCGCATGATTTTCTGGCCTATTAACGCAGACGGGGGATGGAGGAGAAGATTCAACCACGAACTTTACGGGCTGTACAGCGACATGAGTCTAGTCAGGCGTCTACGGATTCAACGCCTAAGATAGCTGGGCCATGTAGAGCGAATGAACATCACAGCTCCAGCCCGGAGAGTCTTTGAATCCAACCCCGAGGGACGAGGAAGCAGAGGACGGCCGCATTTAAGATGGCACACACAGGCGGAAGGGGACCTCAGCCAACTGGGTGTGCGGCAATGGAAAAGGCTAGCAAAAGATCGTGCTAGTTGGAGGGACATGTTGGTTGAAGCCCAGGTTCACCCCGAATTGTAGCGCCCGTTAAGAAGAAGAAGAAGAGCGACATCAGTTCCGAAATCAAACGCAGAATCACTCTTGCCAAACGCTGTTTCTTTGGGCTCAGGAGGTAATTGAGAACGACAAAGTTGACTCTATATAAGACGCTTATCATCCCGGTCCTGTTGTACGGCGCAGAAGCATGGACACTATGAAAAGCGGATGAGGAGACCCTTGGTCGGTTCGAGAGAAAGATCTTGCGCGTGATTTTCGGGTCTATAAACGCAGACGGGGGATGGAGGAAAAGATTCAACCACGAACTTTACGGGCTGTACAGCGACATGAGCCTAGTGAGGCGTCTACGGATTCAACGCCTAAGATGGCTGGGCAATGTAGAGCGAATCGACACCACAGCTCCAGCCCGGAGAGTTTCTGAATCCAACCCCGAGGGACGAGGAAGCAGAGGACGGCCGCAGTTAAGATGGCGCACACAGCTGAAAGGGGACCTCAGCCAACTGGGTGTGCGGCAATGAAAAAGGCTAGCAAAAGATCGTGCTAGTTGGAGGGGCATGTTGGTTGAGGCCCAGGTTCACCCCGAATTGTAGCGCCCGTTAAGAAGAAGAAGAAGAAGTCGTAATTTCATTCTCATTTTTATATTGCCATAAGCACACCTATCTACATATGTACCTACACTATAAGTCCACATCTACCACCACGTTCAACCCAATTCTTCTTACATCAAATCCATTGATCCCATTAACTCCAGTCGCAAGAAATACCTCAACTGTTACCGCTAAATCAAACCAGAAACTAACCATCTCGAGCAGTGTATAAATATTCAATTTCGAACGAGGAAAGGAAAACAAAAAAAAAAAAAAAAAAAAAAAAAGAAATGGAAAAAGGAACAAAACAACATATGTATCTTTCGCGTGAAAGCTTTACGAATTTTCAAGCATCTCCGTGCATACCGTGGTTACTTCTTAATCAATGACCTAGTATCGGGTTCAACGACTCTAAGGGCAAGACAACGTCCTCATGTCGCATGGTTCAACACTCACCCGCACTTTTGTCACGTCATAATCAGTGGAGAACATATGAACATACACATACTTGTTGGTTGGGATATGGCATGCATGTTTCCCGCTCAATTACTCGTATTTTTTCTCTTTATATTAACTTGTTCTATTCAACTCCCCCTCTCTAGTAAAAGAGTATGAATTTTAGATACCAGCCCCTTTTTGCGGCGAATTCATGTCAATGACTCCACGAGCATGCGCAGAATGTGAACTCTTTGTCCCTTGTTTCGTTTGGTTCCTGACACCTGTTGCTTAATAAGGATATCAGACACAGGTGAAAAGACGCCATTAACAACTATAGTCCATCCGTGCTAGACTGGTACGGCATCCTCAGTTGGTATAGGGCAATACATTTTCATAATTCTTCGGCAAAAAGAGATTCTTCAGATATGTATCTTTATTTATGCCTTCATTAACACAAAAGCTTATCGCATTGAAGCTCTACCATCTAGACCTACATATGTATGTCCTTCTTTCACCGGCACAGAATTGTGAAAAGAGAGATTAGAAATTCTATTAGGTTACATTTATATTTATACATTTACATACAATTTGCGGGTGAATTCGGATGAAATGGAAATACATACATATGGATGCCCTTTCCCTTTGTTGACAATCATTACAGACGTGGGTTGGATGGTTATCTACTAAGAAGCATATTAAGCAATACTATGATAACTGAGAAAATGATACGGTGGAGGTCGATTTGGTATACATTTCAATTACTTCAGATATCAAGATAAAGTAATGTTAAAAGGGTGATTCTGATCCTTATATTCTTGTGTTAAATTTGCATAATTTAACTTAAATAAGCTACGCAAGTGGTGCCGCTAACAACTTACCTCCAAAGCAAACATTAATAGGTCAACCTGCCCAAACCCACCCACAAGAAACAACGACCTCTTCTCACCACACCTCGCAATCCTCTCTGCCGCCGGAAACGCAAAGCCCAGCCCAAGAATATTCATCAGACATACAAGAACTCAAGGAAATGATGAAACAACTAGTCACACAAATGACAAATATGTTAAATTTTCTGACATTACTTATTACTAACAAACATGATGGCACCAGACAATAGAAATCTTAAAATTACTGCATGGAATGCTAACGGACTTTATCAATGATATCTCGAACTCAAGCAATACTTAAAAGACGGTCAAACCGACATAATGCTTATTGCAGAAACTCATCTTACTACCCAAAAGCATATCCAATTCCCTGGTTATGACATTTACCGTACAGAACACCCAGATTCACTGCACTGAATTCAAGCATTTCTAAACTGACTACATTCAGTCAGTGTCTATTCAACTGGAAGACGAGCGTGGAGCGCTATTCATATCTTCAATCTTCTTCTTCTTCTTTGGTGGCGTTACAGCCCATGAAGGACCAGAGCCAAGCTTCTCTCAATCACCCATGTTGTGTGTGATTTATTTTTCGCACAGGTGAAAGGGACCTACAGCTCAATGTCGATTCCGAACGGCTCGAGTCAAGAAGCTTTTTCTAGGCAAGTTATACTACGGAGGGTTTTGCCAGTACCCCGCCGAGGAGGAACGTCGCGAAATAAACATTCGATGGCGTTGGTGTTATTGGGACTCGAACTTGCTCATCGTACTAAGGGTGAGAAATATTTCTTGCATCTGTATAAGAATCCTAGGCATTTCGCAGCATTCTTGGCGACACTGAATATATAGTCGCTCCAATTAAGATTGTGAGCAACACTCATACCCAGGATGGAAAGCTTTTCAGTTTCTGAGATGCAAGTGCCATTCATGGATAATGGCTGCGGGTTATTTATACGCTTTAACGACAAGAGACAGCATTGTGTTTTGGAAGCATTAAATTCCACTCTATTGTTTTTACCCCATTGGATGATGCTGTCGATATCGGAATTTAATGAGCTTAACATACGCTGCCGCTCATTATCTACAACCGAAGTGCAGGGTCGTAAACTGGTGAGCGAATATGAGATGCTGAGGGTACTCATGAGCTGCTCGTGAGTGTGCGCTACCCAACGAGCAATTATTAAACGCACGCGTTCATGAGTAATTGGCTGTGAGAATTTTTTTCGATTTGGAAATGGGCACATACATATGTACATATGTATGTATATATGTATGTATATCCAACATACAATCTCCAGACCATTTCGTACGAGTTCTTCAGAATCGTATTTGTCGTCCAAGAACAGAATTAGGGTGTATACATGTATGTGTGTATCACCTGGATTAGGCAAAATAGATGCCTCTCTACCGCTTGTTTCGCGCTCTCGCTTGCACGCTCAGCTCAGACGAAACGTGACAATGAGTCATACTTTTTTGTACGTGCAGCCAGTGTTCATCGATTTATAAGACGTTATCACGTCAAAAAGAATTCACTATCCAAAAAGAAAATGAAACTCCAACCCGAGGATTCGAACACCCGCGCCGATATTACTCTGTTCAACGACTTAGCCCGCACCGCCAACAGTGACGATTAATTAAGTATACGTACGTATACGTTGTTTTAAATAGATGCCTATCTATCGCTTGTTTCGCTCAGGCGGAACGTGACAATGAGTCATACTTTTTCGTACGTGCGACCGGTGTTCATCGATTTATAAGACTTTATCACGTCAAAAATGGCAATTGACTCGTTCACAGATTGACAAAACAAGACTTAACAAAATCACTAAGGACCTCAAACAGAAATTAAAGGAACATCAGGAAACCATCCTCGCTAAGTACCTGAAAAGTCTAACCCCGACATCTAATACAATCTATTCTCTAAGGAAGGTCACAAAACGAATATCGAACACGACAAGGCATTTCCCACCCATAAAAAGGCAGGACAACACATGGCCAAGAGAAAATCAAGACAGCAGAATTACTAGCAGACTATTTCAAGACGACTTTTACGAATGTTGAAGGTGATAATGACCCAAGGTTACTATCCTATAATGCAAGTACAAGACCATTCAACAAACACATTAGAAGAATGACAGCAAAAGAAATAGAAATCCTGATCAAAACTGACGCAAAACCAAAATCGGCACCTGGTTATGACCTTATAAACGGACAAATCTTAAAAGAGTTACCACCAATTGCCCTTATCTTCTTGCGGAATCTATACAACAGTGTGATAAGGCTCAAATATTTTCCAAAATTGTGGAAAGTTTCCGAGATAATAGCACTTCCCAAACCAGGCAAGGACGCCACCAATAAGACATTATACAGACCCATCAGTCTGCTGCCACTAGTTTCAAAAATTTTTGAAAAACTTCTAGAAAGACGACTTCAGCCTATTCTGGCCCAAATCAATGCCATACCTGATCATCAATTCGGATTCAGAAGAAAGCATAGAGTGACAAATAAAATATCCACTTCACTAGACAAAAACCAATTTTCTGTGGCAGTATATTTAGACGTCGCGAAGGCATTTGACTCAGTTTGGCATAAAGGACTTCTATACAAACTCGCGAAGATTATACCAAAGGACTATCTCAAGTTATTGACAAGTTGTCTGACAGATCGATGTTTCTATGTCAGATATAAAGACAAATGCTCACGAATACCTCCCATTAATGCTGGGGTACCTCAAGGAAGTATTCTCGGACCTCTTTTATATGTACTATTTACAGCCGACATCCCACATCCTGACAAAGATACGGCCCTAATAGCAACATTTGCCGACGACACGGTTATACTCAACTTCGGTAGTAATCTCCACACCACAACTGACCAACTACAGAACGAATTAAACAAAACGTTAGACTGGTTTTCAAACTGGCACATAAAAGTCAATGAAGACAAAACAATCCAAGTAATATATACAACAAGGACTAAATACACACCCTTACCCCTGACAATAATCAACAGAGAAATTCATATTCAACCCGTAGCTAAATATTTAGGCATGAATCTAGGCAACAAATTGACATGGAAGTTCCACATTCAACAAAAGCAAAAACAAATAAAACTTAAATTCAGACAATTATACTGGCTGCTACGACCCCAATCAAAACTCTCACTGCACAACAAATTACTTATATATAAAAGTATAATAAAACCTATCTGGACGTACGGTATCCAAATCTGGGGAAAATCCAAAAAAACTAATCTTCAAATCATACAAAGACAACAATCAAAAATCTTAAGAAAAATTACCAACGCTGAATGGTATGTTAGCAATCAGGACATACACCAAGCCCTACAAATTGATTTAGTTGACGACGAGATTAAGAAAATCACCTCGAAATACGTTTTGAAATTATTGGCACACTCAAACTACGACGTTTCTACTCTCCTCGACCAAAAGACGAATAGAGAAAGAAGACTCAAATGCAAAAGGCCCTGCGACCTCCCGTTTTCCTAATGGCAAATCACGTCTACAAATACCTGTAAGTCTTCTGTCTTATGTTTGTTTAAATTATTATTATTATGCTTGTTAGTACTAAATATTATGCAATTCAAAAATGTATACATACTATCATCATCAGGCGACAACAACGAGCGACTAGGGGCGCTTGGTGTTAATAAAACCTCAATATTTAACTAAGGATGATGATGTTTTGGGACAATGGTCCCCGCTCATGCAAAATTTCCCTTAAATGTCAATCATTTTGACGTGACAACGTCTATTAAATCGGTTAGCGCTGAAATATGGGATGCCGAAACGCAAAAAACGCAGAAAAAATGTAGACTAACCGTGTGAGTAGGCGTGGCCTAGCGAGTATGTAGTAGTGAGCTCGCGCGAGAATTATCAACATGTCAGATAAAAAAAAATTCGGCGTCGTTTAGTGGAATTAAGTCAAATAAAATCATATCATAGACCTATTGTTAATAGAATATCAGAAATAAAGAACACTTAAACGTTTGAGTATAAAATTGTCTTATTCAATTGATTACATGTATAATACTGTAATATGAAAATAAAACATTGAAATCAATAAAAAAATTATATGTAATTGTTGAATATATAATATTTATACCTCATTCATAAAATCGTATAATAGACGTTGTCACGAAATAATGGATTTGGCTAGTAACAGCCAATCTAATAACAGTTTTTTATACCATTTACTGGATGTCTAAATTCTAAGACAGTTGTAAATATATCAGGGGAAAAAAAATTGCATAATCAGATGGGATTTACAGAGATTTTGTTTCCTATCATGTTTATTTCAATTTACTGCTTTGGCTGATAATAGCCCTTTGAGAAATACTCGTAATTTTATTTATTTATTTAATATATAGAGCACCGTGTCGCAGTAGGTAGTGTGTTGGCCTCTGACGCCGATGACACGGGATCGAATCCCGACATAGCCATGTCATCGAACGTGTTTTTCGCGGTGTTTCTCCTCAGCGGGGTTCTGACAAAACCCCCTGTAGTAAAATTGTCATGAAAAAGCTTCTCGACTCACGCCATTCGGAATCGGCATTAAACTGTAGGTCCCTTTCACCTATGGGAAAATGAAATCACACACAACATGGGTGATTGAGAGAAGCTCGGCTTAGGTCCTTCATGGGCTGTAACGTCAACATACATACATAAGTACAAACATACAGTGCTGTCTGGATAGCGTGAACTAATTATCGCATAGGCCGTTCACGCCAAAAACAATCACGTTATTCAATCGTGTTTTCTTATCCATAAAATACACTTAGGCAATAGTTTCATTGATATTTATTGAGATTTAATTTTCATTCTCTTATTTAGTTAAAAAAAATCCTTAATACTTGTCCGTTTGTCGGACTGTAGGAATACTTCCTGGTATTAGCTTCACCCTATTCTATTGCATTATCAAAAATATGAATAGCTTCAGCCGATATTATCTTTGATCGAGGTCGATCGGCCTATTCTTCCAACAATTCGCCTTTATCACAAATAATCACTTCGCATTCAGCTTCGTTTGGCCTTTGTAGTACTGTGCCATCAATTGCTTCCCATATGTTAATATCTGCTGCAGAGTATGTTACCTAAACAAAATCAAGTAGTATCTAGGTATGGTTTGTATGATATTTATAGTCACACAAGACTTACTTCTGGGATAATGATTTGTAGCAAATCTTGCAATTAATTAGTGTCTTCAAATCGCTGCTGCCTCAATTTATCCCGCCTGCGCAAATCTGAGGCAAAATATTACGCCAACATTTTTGTATTACGTCTGATTTTAACTGATTCCACGCTATTGCGGATGAAGAAACTGCGTCTTTTATTGTTAAAGACTTTAAAAAAATCCAAAACATTTCATTTCCCAATAGCTAATGCTATCTGAAGTTTGAAGATAATCTTAACAGACTTTTTCTGTAATAGAGCTTTGTAATACGGATCGCATTCTGGTCCATTGGCTGAACAAACAGCTTGTGAAACCACCCCTTGAAAATATCTGCAGTCATCCAAGCGTTCTTCGAGCTACGGTAATCAACCGGAATATCAAAGTTTTTGAAGGATCAAGGTTTTTTTGCCTTGCCAATAATCAGTGGCTTTACTTTGTGAAGGTGAGTAGCGTTTGTACACGCTAAGAACGTAGTCCTGGCCTTATCCACTTTTCGGCCTGGAGCAGTTTTTCACCACCGGTAACATCTTCTAAAAGAAACCCCACTTATCGGCTTTATAAATTTGGTTTCTAGACAGGTGAAGCTCATGAATTATTTTTTCTAAATTAGTTTTGAGGGGCGCAACTGCGTCACGATCGGATGAAAGTTTTTCCCTACAAATTTTTAAAAGCTCCAACCATAACGTGACTTAAACCCACTTATCCAACCAGAACAGGCACTAAAGGCGCTTTCTTTCTCCTTTAATTGAGTATGCAATAGCTTCGCTTTTTCTCTCAACATTTCTCCACTAACTGGTAGATTTTTACCACCATTTCAAAAACCATTTATACAACGCTCATTCGATACGAAGATACTCGCCTTGCTTCAAGGTTTTTCTTTTTAACGAACTGATTTGGCTAGTGGTCACTACTTCAAAGATTTTGTTATTTTTTTTTTTTTTTTTTATTATCGCTGAAGTTGTGAATTTGGCTACACCGTACTGCCGTGACAAACTCGACGCGCCTTCACCTCTTTCCAATTTCTCAATAACTTCAACATCTTCTTTCAATGATAAGAATTTCGGCTTCTTAAAAGGCATTTTTGCAAAGAAACACTTATCTACACTGCACTGTTTTAATTGTATGCAAAAACTAACTAATCAGCGAATGAACGAATGAACATGTTCAATCTTCTCCATACATCTTTGGTTCACGTTATCGAGGTTTCTTTTGTTCACGCTATAGAGTACTCCTCATACAAAAATGGGTGTTCACGCCAGCGGAGTGTTCACGCAATCAGGGGTTCACGCTACCCAGACAGTACTGTAGGTACATAGAAAAGTCAGGTACATGTAAGATGAAATCTTTTCAATATGTACATGCTTTAGGAACAATTTAATACAATGTAATGTAATACAATATAGTAGAAAATAAACCTAACAACTAAGATAAAGAGAAAGAAAGGAAAATAGAAAGGTGAGAAGATAGAAGGCTAGAAAGAAAGAAGGGATCTTAAAGGGAATTTCCATTAGAATTTGTCTGCAACGAATGCAAACAATCTTTTTTTGAAAGCCTTTGTGCTGCTCGCTTGTTTAATACCTGAGGGTAGCGTATTCCAAACCTGAACCGCGTGGACAAAAAACTGTCCGGACGTTTATGTTTAGGGACCATTAGTGTTGAAGACTAATTCAAGTACATTCAAAAAGATAATCTGGTTCCTTATTTATAATAATTTTGTGCAACAATAGCAATGTGCGAAATTTCATTAGTGCTGTAAGAGAACAGCCAACAATTTTTTTTTGTAAATTCAGAGATGTGCTCGTGTCTGATAATGCCATAAGGTACCTGGCGCAGCTGTTGAAAGCTACCTTCAGTTTTCTTGTGGATTTGGAATACATGCATGCAAAAAGCTCACAACCATATAGAATTATTGTTGGAATAAATAATTTTACAAGTTTCGACTTGACATTGGTCGGCAAGTAGTTTGAAATTCGGTTCAAACCTCTAAGAGCAGCGTAAGTTTTTGAAATTACGCTATTTACATATGTGTCCGTTCCAGCACAGATTGTGTTCGAAATACATACCCAAGTGTTTTATCTTATCGGCATAGTCTATTCTTCTTCTTCTTCTTAATGGGCGTTCGGAGTGAACCTGGGCCTCAACCAACATGCCCCTCCAACTAGCACGATCTTTTGCTAGCCTTTTCCATTGCCGCACACGCAGTTGGCTGAGGTCCCCTTCCACCTGTGGGTGCCATCTTAAGAGCGGCCGTCCTCTGCTTCTTCGTCCCTCGGGGTTGGATTCAAAGACTCTCCGGGCTGGAGCGGTGGTGTCCATTCGCTCTACATGGCCCAGCCATCTTAGGTGTTGAATCCGAAGTCGCCTGATTAGACTCATGTCGCTGTACAGCCCGTAAAGTTCGTGGTTGAATCTTTTCCTCCATCCCCCGCCTGCGTTTATTGGCCCGAAAATCACGCACAAAATCTTTCTCTCGAACCGACCAAGGGCCTCTTCCTCCGCTTTTGATAGAGTCCATTTTTCTGCGCCGTACAACAGGACCGGGATGATAAGGGTCTTATATAGAGTCAACTTTGTCGTTCGGGAGAGGGCTCTGTTACTCAATTGCCTCCTGAGCCCAAAGAAACAGCGATTGGCAAGAGTGATTCTGCGTTTGATTTTCGAACTGATGTCGTTGTTCCAGGTCACTGCGGAGCCAAGGTAGGCGAAGTCTTTAACTACCTCGAAGTTATATCTGCCAATACAAACGTTCTGGCGAAGACGTCGATGGTGAGCGTCCTTTTTTGATGACAGCACACATACATTTAGTTTTGCCCTCGTTTACCGCCTGACCATTTTTCGCCGCCTCCATCTCAATACTCGCAAACGCCTCATTGACATCTCGCTGAGATCCACCTATTATGTCAATATCGTCGGCGTGTGCAAGGAGTTGCGATGATTTGAAATAGATTGTGCCTCTTGTATGTATTGGCCAGTGATTTTCATTTCCAATATGATGTTGAAGAAATCACACGACAGCGCATCGCCCTGCCTTAATCCTTTTTTGACATCAAAACTATCGGTAAGGTGTTCACCGATTCGGATGGTAGTCTGACGAGCTTAGCAGGCATGTCAAAGGTAGACATAGCGTTGTATAGCTCGTCTCTAATTACGCTGTCGTATGCGGCTTTGAAGTCGACAAACAGGTGCGGAGTGTCGGAATTCATTGTTTTTTTCCAGGATCTGCCGTAGTGTGAAGATTTGGTCGATGGTGGACTTCCCTGGCCTGAATCCGCACTGATAAGGATCTATCAGCTTATTTACAAAAGGCTTCAGGCGTTCACACAAAACGGCAGAGAAGATTTAGTAGGCGATGTTAAGGAGACTTATCCCTCTGCAGTTGGCGCAATTAGAGGAGTCTCCTTTCTTGTGGATCGGGCATATGATGCTAAGACTACATTCCTGGGGCATGCTTTCCTCTGACCATACATGTCTTACAGATGAGCATGCTCCTAACCAGGTCATCCCCAGCTGCCTTGAAGAGCTCAGCAGACAGTCCGTCTGCGCCAGCAGCCTTAGTCGACTTGAGTTTCTTGGCAATCTTAACTTCGTCGAGGTCAGGGGGGTGGAATTCTCTGCGGTCTTCGTCGATTAAAAATAGATCATTCTGCCTGACAGCAGAAGTGGCTTTTCCATATTCTCAGCATCGACTGCGATTCTACTACTAGTTGTCCGTTCTCATCCCTGCAGGCTTTCGTTGTGGCTTTATAACCTTGGCATGTTCGCTTTATCTGTTGATAAAACTTTCGAACGTCACGCCTGCAGTAACACCTCTCCAAATCCTCAATCGCGCGCTTCTCATGCTCTTTCTTCCTTCTTCTGAGAAGCACATGCTCCTCCCTTCTTTTTAACTCGAAGAGCTCACGAGATGCTCTTGTTCTTTTATGCAGTGAGGCCTTATATGCACCCTGCGTCGCTGTGTGAATCCATATGTTTCTTCGTGGTGGAGCCTTGAAACCCAAGACTTCGGATGCAGAGCTTTTCAGGGCTTGTTTGCAAAGGCTCCACTGCTGTTCTATTGATAGCGTGGAGGACTGTGGTGTATTGTAGAGCCTAAGGGAGACGCGATCGGTAAAGGCACCAGCGGTTTCTGCCGATGTCATAACTTTGTATTCTTTCTCTACTCCGCTGCGTTCGTGTTATTCGAAGGCGCATCTTGGCTACGACAAGATAGTGGTCCGAGTCGATGTTAGCCCCTCGGAAAGTTCGAACATCAAGAATAGTGGATAAGTGTCTGACAACGATCGCGATGTAATCAATCCGGTTGGTGGTCGATTGATCAAAAGACCGCCATGTGCCTTTGTGTATATCGAGGTGTGGGAAGCGCGTACTGGCTCGAAGGAGATTTCACCCCGTAGCAAAATCAATCAGCCTGTGTCCGTATACGGATGTAGTGTCGTGTAGTCTATGTTTGCCGATGACTCGTTCAAAGATGCTTTTCCTTACCCAGCTTAGCATTGAAGTCTTCTAGTAAAATGTTGATGTCATAGCTGGGACATTGGGCATACGTTCTATCTAGGAGATCGTAGAACTCATCTTTGGCGGAGTCATCCTTGTCTTCCGTGGGGGCGTGGATGCAGATCAGGCTGATGTTAAAAAATGTAGCCTTAATACGGATTGTTATGAGGCGTTCGCTCACATGCCGAAAGCTTAGGACTTTTTGCCTTAGTCCACCTCGAACAACAATCCCCATCCCCATCGTTATTGTTGTTTTTACCATACTTTTATCATTAAATAAGTAAATGAAAAAGTATATCTAACGGGTCTAGTGTAGTCTAAGGGACCCAACCTGACCTAACCTAACCTAACTATTAAAAACCATACATTTTTGGTTACCGTTTGAACAAGTCAAAAACATTCGACATGGGTAGGCCGCATACTAACTTCAGCTAATACTTGCCAAAAAAATCCGTATTTGAATAACGCACAATTAATTACTGTCATATTACAAAATGCTTGAAATGGTTGATGAGTTATTTCGGTTTCTCAAGAATACCTTTAAGTATATATGTATATTGCCACCTGTTGTTCTACATGCTGCACGTATTCTCAAATACTTATCCATAAAAGAGCTGTTTCTTCAAACCTCTAACCGCTGCAGACATGCGGCATACTCCGAATTGCTTAACGTTCAGGCCTACAGCGTATACAGGAAATAAGCCAGCGGTGCATGAAAATATGAACTGACACCGCTGCCTTCCACTCTAACTCTTGCCTCGGTAGCACTTCATCAGAGTATGGAATGACCGCAATACGAGAACTTAATCAAATAACCAAGGCAACGAATGAACGAAGCGATCCAAGGGCTTAAGGCACAGGTAAACAGACTACCTACAGAAAATCGATGCACTGAGTATTTGCAAACATACATATGTACATATACTCGTAGGTTTGGGTATTATATGTATTTTCATAAAAGGATTTGAATAACAATTGGGACTGACATTTTCGATAGAGTACTCGTTGTGTTGCCTTTCGGCTGTCGTCTGCTAGCAAATATATACATACAGATATGTATACATATGTATGTACGTGTACGAAGATGAAAATATTCACACGGATATTTGTAGAGTGAAGAAAAAGCAACCGCAAGAAAAAGGATGCACCGTGATAAACGAATCCTACGAGCGTACTCCTGAAGGATATTGTGATGGAAACACGTCTTAGGAAAATTTCAATAAATCTTCTTATGGAGGAAGCTATAGATGGATGTGAAGGAAAAAGAAGATGAAGATTTCATCGAATCACAAGCAGGATTTAAGCCGTAAAATAGATATTTTGCTTTTGCGGAGACCGTGCATCTCGCGTTGACACAGCCATGAATAGCCGCAGATAATATGCATGCGATTTCGTTGACTTGACAACGTTTTATTACTTCCCATCGACGAATGGCGAAAGTGTTAGCTTCAGATTTACGTGCAAAAGAGGAGAAAGTGATCACTTTTAGGGTGACTGATATATAGAGAACCGGTAGACGAATGAATGAAGTGGAAAAAAGAATGATTGCATGAATTGTCAAAACCAGATGCTTTGACCGTTTTCAACCCTTCTTTGTTTAATGCGATTAAGCTAGTGTTCCTAGGGAACTGGATTGGAAGGTCGATTATTTTAAGCATATTGTTACGAACATTTAATTGTTCAGAATAGGGTTCGATCACTGAATTGCGATAAACTACAACTGTTTTCCCGGTTATCCAATAGACACTTTATTATTCCACCTCAGATCAATTACCTGGGTGGAATAATAAATATTCGTTATTGAATCCCGAAAACTGAATCCTCCCGAGGGGGAGTGCTCCCGCTTATACATATATAGCCCTCTGTCCATTTTTCGAATGTTGGCCGTCAGATGCTCTGCCATTTACATCCAGCAGTATGCCGCTGAAGGTTACTATCATTTCGTTTTTAGCTGCAACAGAACATACCAAACCTTGTCAGCGAAATTCTAACATAACCGTCGATTCGTGCCCGCAACAATATGAATGCAACTGATAGCCTGTCGCCGTGGCGCAGTAGTTAGTGTGTTGGACTCTGACGCACGATAAGCGAGTTTGGATCCCGATAACACCAATGCCATCGGCGGGGTACTGTCAAAACCCCGTAGTATGACTTGCCTAGAAAAAGCTTCTCGACTCACGCCGTTCGGAATCAGCATTAAACTGTAGGTCCCTTTCACCTGTGTGAAAAATAGAATCACACACAACATGGGTGATTGAAGAAAAGCTTGGCTCTGGTCCTTCATGGGCTGTAACGCCACCAAAGAAGAAGAAGAACTGATAGCCTGTACTGCAATAATGAAAATTGTGGTCTCAAATCATGCACTGGTTGTACACGTCAGCTATAAGATCCATTCTTCTGTATAAGGTCGTGATATCGTTGACCGCCTTCGAAGAACGTGTTTACCTCTCAGACCTATTGTATAGGTCGGCCAACCTGTACAGAAATAGAGTGCCTATGTACTCTCCAGCTGTGGTCTTAAACAACCTATTCCACCTTTCACCTCTCGACATCTATCTGTAGGAAAGAACTTGCAGCATGTGAAGCCGTGTGTGTGCGACGATCATCTTAAACTGCATCACGCTTGCTAAAGAATTCGACTACAAGTATGTATGTATGTATGTATGTATTTAGCAGCTTTAATAAGGAATTACAATAATTTACAATTACATAAGATTAAGGAAATTTGGTGACATTCTGTATTTTGATTACAAGTAATTAAAAACAGTGTCGAATGCCACTTCATGGTACTTAAAACTAAACTAAAAGTTAATTAAGCTTGTGGGGTAACATTAAAGAAAACACATAAAATAAATATACATATATTGAACTATCATCATTTAAAACTAGAGCTTACATCAAATAAAAATAGAATAAAAATTAATTAGTAAATATTTTAAAATAAATAACAGCACGATTGAATTATAATACGGTAAAACTACATAAAAGAAAGAAAGAAATGTACATTGTAAGAAATGAAATATTAAATAAGCAACAGTTTCCACATAAACGGTTATCTCATAGGTCGTTAATAGTTAAAATTAAAGGAGTGAACATGACATAAATGATTCTAGCCTGGTGTAGTTAAAGCTAAATAGCCAACATTTTGCGCGACTTTAAATTCTATTTCCCCTCCAGGACAAAGATTCAAGCGTGGATGGTAGTGTCTCCTCTGAGTAAATATACTCTAAAATGTTCTTCAGACGTATAGATCACAGCAGTGCGTTCAAAGTAAAAAGCACAATGATTAAGGAGACATCCTGCATGGCTAGAGATCAATATAATATTCAAACGTGGTCTTACCATTTGTACATACAGTTAATCAGTGATATAATCTCTTGCAATGACGACTAAACAAATCATTATCAAATTTGTACAGGAACTGAGGCACTGAATTGTGTTATGCGCTCGATGAACCCACTAACCATGAATGGCCGAACTATCGGCCAGTGATTTCTGCAGAAGCTACATGGGTGTGGAGATGAACAATTTATTATACCACTTCCGCTTTTCATTAGAGTTCTTAATGGGTTATCATAAACTTACTTGTTCGAAAACTATGTGTTTTGTCTCATTTGCTTCATCAAAAACTTCTCTTGCTTTCTGGGGTCCGGGTAATGGTATCAGGTCAGTCTGATAGCATAATTGACCTGTGAGTGGTGTAAGCCCGTCATATGAACCAATCATAGGACTCAATAGGATAGTATACACATATGTACTTCAGTTACTTTCCAAACTGTTGGGAAGTACTCGATTTCGTTTTATTTAGTATTCTGTCGTCATGTCATTCGGACGTGTATTTTGACTCTCTCTCGCTCTTAGTCTGTTCCGTAAGTTTCCTCCCAGTGCTCTATTAACCTACTTCCGTGCCGTTTTAATATTACACAATATTCAGAACCACCTGCTTTTGCGTGTGTGCTGATAGTACAGTGTCATAACTACTGTTATGCTACTGCTTCTGTATAAACTTGTGTAGTCATCATTTTTGCTCCCATTAAGCAAATTTAATTAACAAAACTATAACAGATTGGAGCAAACCCTCAACTGCTATAAAGCGGATATAACCGCACTCCAAGAAGTGCGATGGGATGGACCAGGCAAAAGACGGATGAAAAACTGCGACATCTACTACGGGAACTGCTACAAGGAGAACAAACAGCGCCTATTCGGGTGCGGATTCGTTATTCGAGGAAGACTTCAACAAAAAGTCTTAAGCTTCCGAGATATAAGCGAACGCCTCATAACAATCCGCATCAAAGCTAAATTTGGAAACATTAGCTTAATATGCGCTTAAGCCCCAGCTACGACACAAAAATAGTCCTAGGAGATTTTAATGCAAAGCTGGGCAAAGAGGACATATTTGAGTCGAGCATAGGAAAGCATAACCTACATAACACCACATCCGACATCGGACTTAGGCTAATCGATTTCCTAGCGGAGCGTAACCTCCTTGTAGCAAGCACGCGATTCCCCCATCTCAACATCCACAAGGATACCTGGCTGTCTTTTGGTCATTCGAACACCAACCAGATTGATCACATTGGGATCGACGCCAGACACTCCTCCTGTATTCTCGACGTACGAACCTTCCGAGGGGCCAACATCGTTTCGAACCACTACCTTCTTGTATCCAAGATACGAATGAGGATATCAAGAATGCTTAGGATTCGAGTACGACTACGTAAGTTTGACGTCGGAAAGCTACAATTGTAAGAGACTGTGTCTCCTCCAAACTCTCTTAAAATCCGCCCACAGCAACACAAACAATAGAGCAGGAACGGGCGCAGAGGTGCTGGGTTTCAAACCGCCACAATGCGCATGCAGCAAAACAAGAGGCATATAAAGCCATTGTGCAACGATGGACAAGAGCTGCTCGCGAAATCTATGAACAGAAGAGAAGAGAGGAACACACGCTTTTCAGAAGAAAGAAGAGAGAGCACGGAAAGCGCGAGAAACATGCCATGGCTACAAAGCCAGAGCGGCGGCCTGTAGGGATGAAAATTGAGAACAGGTAGTAGAGTCGCACCCGATGCTGAGGATTTGGAAAGACCATTTCTGCAGACTCTATAACGGCGATGATAGACAAGATACCGCTGTCAGGCAGAACGAGCCATTCGTAATGGACGACGATGTAACAGAATTCAGTCTGCCGGACCTAGACGAAGTCAAAATAGCGATATCAAGACTTAAGTCTAATAAAGCCGCGGACGCAGACGGCCTGTCTGCTGAGCTCCTTAAGGCGGCCTGAGATGAGCTGGTAAGGTGCATGCACCATCTCATTCGCAAGGCATGCCCGACGAATGGAATCTCAGCATCGTTTGCCCGGTCCATAAGAAAGGAGACCCATATAACTGCGCCAACTACAGGGGACTAAGTCTCCTTAACATCGCATATAAGATCTTCTCTGTCGTATTGTGTGAATGCCTGAAACCGTTTGTGGATAACTTGATCGGCTCTTATCAGTGTGGTTTAAGGCCAGGTAAATCCACAATAGACCAAATATTTACGCTACGGCAGATCTTGGAGAAGACCTAGGAATACCAAATCGACACTCACCACCACTTCGTCGATTTCAAGGCTGCATATGACAGAGCACCGTGGCGCAGTGGGTAGTGTGTTGGCCTCTGACGCCGATGACACGGGATCGAATCCCGACACAGCCATGTCATCGAACGTGTTTTTCACGGTGTTTCTCCTCAGCGGGGTTCTGACAAAACCCCCTGTAGTAAAATTGTCATGAAAAGCTTCTCGAAATTCGCCGTTCGGAACCGGCAATAAACTGTAGGTCCCTTTCACCTATGGGAAAATGAAATCACACACAACATGGGTGATTGAGAGAAGCTCGGCTCAGGTTCTTCATGGACTGTAACGCCAACATACATACATACATATGACATCGTGTATAGAGATGAGCTATACAAAGCCATGTCTAGTTTTAACATCCCTGCCAAACTCGTTCGACTGTGCAGGATGACAATGGAGAATTCTCGCTGTTCTATTAAGGTCGGTAATGAGAAAACCCAGACCTTGAATGGTAAAAACGGATTTAGGCAAGGTGACGCGCTGGCTTGTAACTTTTTCAACATCGTGCTTGAAAAGATCGTGCAAGAGTCACTGGCCAACACAAGAGGTACGATTTATTTCAAGTCTACGCCGACGATATTGAAGTGATTGGAAGGACACAGCGAGACGTCAATGATTCTTTTGTAAGCATTGAGGTAGATGCGGCTAAAATGGGTCTCAAGGTTAATTAGGGTAAAACCAAATATCTGTCTTCATCTAAAAGAGACGGACAACACCGACGTATTGGCCAGAATGTCACCATGGGCGGATATAACTTTGAAGTGGTCAAGGAATTCGTTTACCTTGGCTCACTGATGACCAGGGACAACAACACCAATGCTGAGATAAAACGCAGAATCACTCTTGCCAACCGGTGTTTCTTTGGGCTCAAGAGGCAATTGAGAAGTAGAGCCCTCTCTCGGAAAACCAAGGTGACACTACATGAGACCTTAATCATCCCAGTCCTCCTTTACGGCGTAGAGGCTTGGACCTTAACAAAAGCGGATGAAGTTGCCCTTGGTCGTTTCGAGGGGAGAATTCTGCGCACTATTTACGGTCCCGTTTGTTCAAACGGTGTATGGAGGAGAAGACACAGCGAGATGAAGAACTGTACGGGTTGTACAGCGACATCCGAAGAGTCTTCGAATCCACCCCGGAAGGAAGGCGCAGCAGAGGACGGCCGCCTCAACGGTGGCGTACTGGGCATGCGGCGCTGTAAACAGCTGGCCAAAGACCGTGCCAGCTGGAGACGCTTGTTGGTTCAGGCCCAGGTTCACCACGGACTGTAGCGCCACCTAAGTAAGTAAGTATATACTCTTCCGTGAGTGTCTTATTGCTTCATCCACATGCACTACCCCCTCCAGTGACGTTGTCATTTTATGCAGCGGTAAAACTTTTCATCACATTTGCATGAAAACAAGCTCGAGCAACTACAAGTGGCTATCAACGCCGTCAACACTGTAATGAGAACATACCATTAGTCTATGTTTATATTCTATGTTTAAACCATTAGTCTATGTTATTCTATGTTTATGACTTGTGTGACAGATAGGCATACATATAGATATGAATTTTACATTTGTTGAATTCGAAGTCAGTGGTACATCAACCATTGAGATAAGTAGACGATAAAAAGTGAACGTTAAAATAAAGAGTTATTACATGGTGTCAGAAGTGGTTAAAAAAATCTAAAGTATTAAAATTGAATTGATAAATTTAAAAAAAGGAGTATGTCGAACGATCGATTGCCTGCAGAGCTGGACTGCGGAAATCTAGCACGTGAGTGGCCAATATGGAAGCGAAATTTCATAACGTACATGATAGCCAACAACAAGATGACTGACCCGGAAAAGCAAAAAATAGCAACATTTTTGTGGTTAGTGGGCACTCGCGCATCGGACATTTATAATACTTTGTTTCCAGATGAAACAATCTTTGACTCAAAGAGCCTAAGCGCGGAAAATAACAATGAACAGCGGGATGAAAATAAACGGGAAAATGAAGGCGAAATAGCGGATAATGCGGAAACGGGACAACGAAAAACACTGGAAGTTGTCTTGAAAGCTTTCGACGATTATTGTATACCAAGGAAAAATATCGCCATGGAATCATTCAAATTTAATAATATTATACAAAAGGAAAAGCAAAAGTTCTCGGAATTTGAAACGGAATTAAGAACGCAAGTAAGATTCTGTGAGTTTAAGTGCAAATGCGGTGAAAGCTACGAGGATCGAATGCTCCGCGATCGAATTATACTTGGAGTATTCGACAAAAAGCTTCAATTAAAATTACTGGATGGGCGAGATGAATCATTGAAAATTGTGATTGAAACTTGCAAGACATACGAAGCTGCAAATGTTAACAAAAACATCTTGGATAGTCGTGCACCATTCGTAGTAAACTCAGTCTCTGAGGAACAACAACAACAATTTGAAGATATCGAAGTCAATTCGCTTAATCGAGCCTGTTTTAATTGTGGTCAAATTTTTAATTTTGGACACCTTAACAAATGCAAAGCAAAGGAGGTCATCTGCAATTTTTGCGGTAAAAAAGGCCACTTTAACCGATGCTGCCGGTCACGTGGAAAGAATCAACATGGTGGAGACCATCAGCAAGCAGGAAGTCGTCAGCAATCAGGAAGTCACCAGCAAATTGGAAATCTACAAAATAAATCCAGACAGCACATGGGTACTTTAGATTGGAAAAAGAAAACAGGTACTGTCACACAAGGTTTTATTAATAGTCATTATTTAGAAAATAAAAATATTACTTATAGCATAAAATCAAATAACGGATTAAGTAACATTAAGTGGATCAAGCAATACCGGATAAATGGGAAAATTATCGAATTTAAAATAGATACGGGATCTGATGTCAATTGTATACCTATCAAATTTATCAATGAAGAACACATTGAAATTAAAAATGACATTCATAATTTTCCTGTTTATGATTATAATCGAAATAAAATTAAAATATTTGGAAAAGTAGATTTGAATTGTTATGATTTAAAGGATAGTTCTGAACATTCTGCTAAATTTCTAGTAGTTGATAATTGTCTTGAACCATTACTTGGCTTAGAAACATGCATTGAATTTGGATTGATCAAGCGTCTAGATGTAAGTTCCATAACTAAATTACCCAAATCGAAAGAAGAGTTTGTAGCACAATTTCATGATCTTTTTGATGGTTTAGGCAAATTTCCCGGTACATGTACAATACAATTGAAGGACAATTCATCACCAGCACTACATTATAAAAAAACGATTTCCATTCAGCATCTTGAATCGACTAAAACAAAAATTTAATAAAATGGTAGATGAGGGAATTATAACGCCAGTAGATTATCCTACCGACTGGGTAAATAACCTACAAATAGTTGAAAAACCAAACGGCGACCTAAGAACATGCTTAGATCCAAAACCCTTAAATGCCTGTATTAAAAGGGAGCACTATTTAATACCCACTATAGAGGATGTAACTTGTAATTTAGCAAATAAAAAACTGTTTTCAGTTTTTGATCTACGGAATGGATTTTGGCAGATGGAGTTAGATAGTAAGAGTTCAGACCTAACAACATTCATGACTCCATTTGGAAGGTTTAAATTTAATCGCGTACCTTTCGGAATAAATAGTGCACCAGAGATGTTTCAAAGAAAAATGATACAAACATTTGGAGACATTCCAAGTGTTATAGTTTATTTTGATGATATTTGTATAACTGCCAAAGATGAGAAAGAGCATGACCAATTGTTGTCAATGGTTATTGAAAGGGCCAGAGAAAATAACATTAAATTCAACCCAGCTAAAATTCAATACAAAACAAATGAAATGAAATTCGTGGGTCATATAATATCGGAGGGAAAAATTAAATCGGATAAAAAACACATCAAAGCCATTTTAGAAATGAAAAGGCCAGAAAATAAAAAAGATGTAATGAGATTTCTTGGATTGGCTAAGTTCTTAGCTAGATTTATCCCAAACTTATCTAAAATCACATCAGAACTAAGGGGGTTAACTAGAAACAATGTTGGATGGAATTGGAATGAGAAACATGAATTGGAATTAAAAAACATAGTTAATATAGTAACATCTTGGCCCGTATTAACAATTTTTGACCCAAATAAAAATATAGTGGTTCAAACAGATGCTTCAAAAGATGGTTTGGGCTGTGTATTATTGCAAGATGGTCATCCGATTGCATATGCATCTAGAACTTTAAGCAACACTGAACAAAAATGGGCTCAAATAGAAAAAGAATTGCTGGCTATAGTTTTCGCATGCGATCGCTTTCACTTCTATTTATATGGACGTGATTTTGTAGTTCAAAGCGATCACAAACCATTAGAGGCATTGATAAAACGTGACATTGATGATGTCACTCCAAGATTACAAAGAATGTTTATGTTCTTGCTCAAATATTCCAAAATGAAAATAACCTATACCCCGGGAAAAAACATGCTGGTGGCTGACTGTTTATCAAGGGCTCAGTTACCAGACGTAGAAGAGCTTAAAGGGTTGAGTACAGTGATACACTCAGTTACAAAGGATGCATGTATTTCAAAGGAAAACTATGATGTTTACTGTAAAAAAATACAAAGTGACAGACAGTATAAGAAAATTTGTGAATATGTGTCAAACAAATGGCCTAAATATTCTCAGCTTGACGAATTAGGAAAAATCTTCCACAAGTTTAAGTCGGAATTACATTACGAAGATGGCCTATTATTCAAAAATTTTAAATTAGTAATACCTTCAGATTTACAAGAGGCAACGTGCAAGTGCCTACATTAACCTCATTTGGGAATAGAAAAAACACTAGCAAGAGCTAGAATGCATTATTTTTGGCCAAATATGACCAAACAAATTAGGGAACTTATAAAAGCATGCACTATTTGCGAAAAATTCAGAAGAAATAATCAAAAAGAGCCCTTAGTTCAAGAAAGTACACCCAATTATCCGTTTCATAAAATATCGATGGATTTGTTTGAATATGCTGGTGGTTATTACTTATCAATAATTGATGCATATTCGGGATTCTTAATAGCGGAAGCGTTAACTAATAAAACCACTAAAGAAATTATAACTATCCTCAGTAGAAATTTTGACAAATTGGGATACCCAACAATTATTAAATGTGATAATAACCCATTTAGTTCAGCTGAATTTGAAAAATTCGTCTCTGACGCAAATATAAAGTTGAAATTCTCAAGCCCAAGATATCCACAGAGCAATGGACTTGCTGAAAAGGGAGTTGCTATTGCCAAAAATATTTTAAAACGCTGTCATGAAGGTAATGAAATTGATAAATTCCAGTATAGAATCCTTGAATATAATGCTACTCCTGTAGCAAACATGAAATTAACTCCATCGGATTTATTTTTTGGACGCTTGATCAAAACAAAATTACCAATAGCAGAAAACTTGCTTAAAAGAAACAACTTAAGTGAGCAGATTGTTCAGGAAAAAATTGAAAAGAAAAAAGGAATTCAAAAATACTATTATGATAGAGGTGCAAGAGACTTGCCAAAGCTTCAAATCGGAAATAAGGTTATCTTTAAGAAAAACGGGAAAGATTGGAATTATGGAACTATATTCGGAATTGTTAATGGTAGGTCTTATATTATTAAGGATGATTGTAATAAATTCTTTAGACGTAACAGAAGATTTATCGCCAAGACACAAAATATCGGGTTCGACTCAAGTGAAGCTATGTATGAAGATCATATTCAAAAAAATGTAATATCGAATAGAAATCAGTTCGAAGAAATTAAGATTGTACCACCGGGATCACCTGGCAATGAACATGATAATAAAAATAAAAATGTTAACATTAGTAACCAGGACAATAGCGCGGTAACTGATGAAATATCTGATATTAATGTCTCTTCGGAAACAGAATCATTTCATGACATTGATCATAATACGAGTAGTAGTTCAAGTGTCCCAATGGATAACAGCGAACCAGATAATTCATCAGTTCCGTATCGAACACGAAGTGGTCGTATTAGTAGACCACCTAATAGATATGGTATTCACTCAAATTAATGTATATATTCATAAGTTAGCCTTAAGAGACCGGATTGCTTGAATTAAAAAAAAAAAAAAGCGTGTAATGAGAACATACCATTAGTCTATGTTTATATTCTATGTTTAAACCATTAGTCTATGTTATTCTATGTTTATGACTTGTGTGACAGATAGGCATACATATAGATATGAATTTTACATTTGTTGAATTCGAAGTCAGTGGTACATCAACCATTGAGATAAGTAGACGATAAAAAGTGAACGTTAAAATAAAGACTTATTACAAACACTGTCTTCGATTTCCTTCTGAGTAATTTCAACAAACTTCTCAAAGCACGCCATCCACCTCTTCCGCCTGCAGCTTGCTCCGTCTCCGAATTATCTTTGATTACAAGCACACTCTCAAGTCTCACTAGCTCATTTAAAGTATGGATGATCTGATCTAGAGCCAACTGGACGTGACTAATGAAATCAACTCTACACTGGAAGACCACCACTAAAATCAATTTCCAGCGAGAGAATCATTGAGGAAATTCAATCCTTGGCTTGTAAACTTGTTACCTGCTCTAATAACAACCTATCTATTATGGATGAGATTCAATGCCTCAACACCGAAATCGTACTGGATTTCCTTTTCTCTGGTATAATTGAATTACCACCCTACAAAAATTGGTTGTAATTGATCGGCTTACAAACCCTGAAAGCACGTCAGGAAGTAGCAGACATTCTCTTCGTGTACTAGCTGCTAGCCGGAACTATTGATTCTGCCCTTTTGGAATTGATCACACTTAACACCAACCCAAGCCGCTTAAGGTCTATACCGCTTGTTGTCCCAAGTAAAAATTGGAGGAAGCGAACCAACAATAAATATCCAAACTTTGAAATTCAATTTTATTTTCTGAGATCAAGTGTGTTGCTACAAATATTTCATTAAGATAATCACCTAATTCCTTACAATTGATATCAAAACTTAAATCCAATCAAACTCAAGACAATAAAAGAAGTTTGTACAAAATACGAGTATATACAGGGTGGCGCAAAATGAATCATCCAATGGTTTTGAGTGGTGCAAATCTTTATTTGCGGAATATAGCGCTCTATTGGTTGTCTGTTTGTATACTGCAGCTGTCAAGTTCACAAATGTCAAATATGATTCACGTACGACGCTATTTGTAAGTTAAGATCTTCCACTGACAGGCGTTAGGCAAGGCGTTATGCGACCCGTACCGAGGCCTGAATGGAACTGGGGGCAAAAAATCCTTACAGCATCGCTAACGAAGCCCTCCAGATAACTGGCGCCTCCTGGTAGTAACGTAGCCTTACCATATTACAGGGGTCTCTGATGTGGCGGGCTTTCCTTTCCCCCATAATCGTGGGATTAAATTATGATTCAAACAAAAATAAAAATAAATACAAATAAAACAGAAATTAAAGAACAAAGAAAGGATACGAAATTCAGGAACTAAAAGTACTACTGAGGAAAATCCATTCAGGAGAAGCTCTATACTAATGCGATCTCCTCCATTAAAACTAATGGAGAGTACGATGGTTAAAGACAGCAAGGACGCGGGGGCGTCGTCTGTACCGATAACCCAACAACAGACATCCCCACAAATGCAATCGGACCTTCAGCTGGCAGAAGTTCCAACAGCTAGTCTGACGCTTGATATCAATTCGAATGGAAGGCAAAGAGAAACCCGCGTGAAGCCATGCATCGCTAGGAAGGAATATAAATGCACTGATGGAATTCACCGTGGAAACAATTGCCGGAGCCTTAGCGAAAAAGGACTAGGTCTCCAAGCAAAGAAGAACCCTTGACACTGTCATACGCTGAGGCCGTCACGAAGAAAACACCTGCGGAGGTGCAACAAAACGACCAGAAGCGCCATGGAGAGAAAAACGAAAATGACCTCCAGAAAATACCTGGAAAAACGCCAAGCAAAGATGCAAAACCGCGTAGCAAAAGTGGAAGTAAAACAAATGGAAATCAAGATCACAACAAGGCCCAGGAGAAAAAAGTGGTGGAAAAAGTCAAAGCAAGCTGTTAGCCGGGCGCATTTGTGATAAGAAAAAAAAAAAAAAAAACCGGCCAAGTGCGAGTCGGACTCGCGCACGAAGGGTTCCGTCCCATCTGTATATATAAATATGAAGGAGACTATGTATGTTACCTCATCAGTCATCACATTAAATAACATTTTTCGTATGATGACAGATCTTGGTTGCAGGCAGGTTATCGGCATATTACTTTGATAATCAAAAATCTTCATGATGAGATATACAGCCTTATCATGAATTCCGAGGGAACTTTTTGTTTCCCCATTTTTTTTCCTTCCAGGGAAAAAGTTCCTCCTATTGTCAATTTCCATCGGAATTTTTTTCCCCAAACTGAATTCGAAATTCAATTCGAACATTTTAACGGCTGTCATTTGTTAGAAATCAGTGTATATTTGTAGAAAAGCAAGGAACTATTAACAAAAATGTTTAAGTCTTATGTTATGGTGTTAATGACAGAGGAAGAAGAAACACAAAATAGTGAGTTAAGTTCAATACGAAGAAAATTAAGAGATAAATCGAATCCTTTGGAATTACCATCAACCATGTAAATTAATTCATTTTTGCAAAATGTGTTTAAAAGTGCTACGTTTTATGGTATTTGGTTAGATTCCAGCAGTACTTTAGGGTAAACAAACCCGTTTTTAAATATCTATTGGATATTTTAAGGGAATCCTTGGCCCCATCAAAAAAGGTGTTCGCAATCCCAGCTATAGTAAAGTTGACGTCGTGCTTGCGTTTTTTTTGCGGAAGGAGGTTACCAAAAAGGAGTTGGATAAAATCACGATATAGGCTTAGCTCAGTCGTCGTTTTCATTAGTACTTAGTGAGGTGCTAAGAATATATCTGGATAAAAATGAATACGACACATGAACAGACAAGAACTACAAAACTGAGTTTTTTTTCGAAAAGTTTGGTACTCCTGTTGTATTAGGATGTGTAGATGGGACACACGTGTCACTAAATTCCCCTCCAAGGAATAAATATTGTTTCTATAACAGAAAGGGATCTTCAGCTTAAATGGTTTGCTCGTAAATAACTCTGTCCTTTATATAAAACTTGACTTAAGTGCCATACATAGTCCGCGGGCTTGCGTCTAGTGAAGCCGTTGGCAATATCTGGATATTTCTCCATCCAACTTACTATTGCTTCACTTTGTCTTTTATTTGTTGCATTCGACCTATAAATGTACATACATAATTATTTTTGCCAAAATTCAAAGATACTTATACATTTTCTTGGCTTTCCTTCCTTTTTTCTCTGTTTTCCCTAGAAAAATGACAGGGAAAAAGTTCGAGGGAAATGTCGTTATAATTTCCATCGGAAACTTATTCGCAATAGGGTGAACTTTCTCCTTTTCCTTTCGAACATTGTTCACAATACCGGGTTTCCCCATGAGAGGAAAAGTTCGGCGGAAATTTCGTTCACAATAAGGCTGATAGTTGATCATCAAAGTGTCCATTGAATTCAAATCAATAATCTTACTTGACAGCAACGATGTGAAAAGGGGAATATCGGAAAAAGGTTTGCAGCTAGGATTAATTCATCAAAGACACAAACGATATTGTCGACTAACCTTAGTTCAATATGTGACCAAGGAGATTTTTTGGATGAAAATCATGTCTGTTGTATAGGAGCCCCCCTTAAATATTCATTTTCTTCTGTTTTTAGTATTTGTGGTAGCGGCAACAGAAATACATCATCTGTGAAAATTTCAACTGTCTAACTATCACGGTTCATGAGATACAGCCTGGTGACAGACGGACGGACGGACGGACAGCGAAGTCTTAGTAAAAGGGTTCCGTTTTACCTTTGGGTACGGAACCCTAAAAGGCCACAATTAGAATATGAAAGTGCTACAATTAAATTTAAATAACTGCGAAGCGGCACAGGACCTCCTAACACAAGCCATCCGAGAGTCTTTAATATACCTGTCATTCTATGCGCACCGTACAAGAATCTCGACGATAAAGTTTGGGTAGCTGACAAAGCTCAAAATGAGCGGCTATTTGGACCGGGAAACACGTTACAATACAATACCTCCATCCAGCACTTTAGAGGAATTTCGGGGTATGCTGGATAGGCTCGTGGATGATGCCAGAGGCCGTAGTCCAAAAAACATAGCTGGAGATTTCAACGCATGGGCCACTGATTGGGGCAGTACGCAAACCAATCGAAGAGGCGTCACTAAACGTAATACTGCTCAATACGGGATGCGAGCACACCTTTAGCAGAAACGGCATAGTTTCCATAGTTGACATCACTTTTGTATCGAGTTCCCTAACGAGAGGCGCAAACTGGAGAGTAAGCAATCAGTACACCCACAGTGACCACCTGGTTATCCTTTTGAAATAGAGCCGAGGAGAGCCAACCAGGGAGCCTCGCTCAAGAAGACACAACAAAAGAGTTGGAAAATAGAAACACTGGATGAAGACTCTTTTACCTTCACCTTTAGAGAGTCTACAATAAGGCCAGGAACAGCAAATACTATGGCCGCTGATATTACTAAGCAAGTAATGAGGGCTTGCGATGCATCCATGGTCCGGAAAACGTCATCAAATCGTTGGCCACTAGTATACTAGTATACCCCAGCGATCCCGATGTTTGCCCTCTCATCAGAACCTACATGCGCAATACATACAGCGATAGACGTCGGGATCTGAAACTGGCCATTAGGAGAAGCAAAAATAACAAATTTAAGGAACTCTGCGAGCAAGCAGACGTAAATCCTTGGGGTACCGCTTACATGACTGTCATGGCAAAACCCAAAGGCACCACCAGGCACGCCCTCGTGCCCTTTCCTAATGAAAAAAATAGTGTCGGGACTATTTCCACGGCAAAGAACGATAGAGCGTATAGAAGCATCCCAGGAAGAACAGGAAGTCACAACTACTACGGAAACTGAAGTCCTAAAGGTGTGCAAACATTTCGAGGACAATAAGTCTCCTGGGCTGGATGGCATTCCAAATAAGGCCCTTAAACTAGCCATTCAAACAAACACGGGACCTTTCCAGATCAATGGAAGAAATAACGCTTGGTGCTGCTGCCTAAAGGGAAAAAACAAGCAGAGGAGCCGTCATTATACCGTTCCATTTGCCTATTAAATACAATGTGTAAGATACTGGAGAAAATGATAGCCAACAGACTCGAGGTGGCAATAAATGAAGCCACGGGACGAACAGACGAACAGTACGGATTCAGACAAGCCCGTTCTAGAATCGATGCTATACGTAGGGTAACCACAGTTCCGGAAGAAACTATTCAGGGTAAGAGATGGGCAGGAGGCGCAAAGAAATACGGTGTCGTAATAACACTGAACGTCAAAAATGCGTTCAACTCTGCAAACTGGGGACAAATTGTACACTCACTTAGAGAAAAGATGGTGCCAGGATTCCTCAACACAATAATTGAAAGCTATTTCGAGAAACGATATCTTTTCTACGATACCGACGACGGGGTAATGCTGTACCACATAACTGGCGGAGTACCACAAGGGTCGGTGCTGTGTCCTATTCTATGGAACCTTGGGTATGATTGATATCTGAGGCTGGAAATTCCCAATGAGGAAAAAATCATAGGCTTCGCTGAAGATATTGCAATCGTAGTAGCAGCGAAACACCTGGATGAAATAGAGGACATAGGGTAGGTTAGGTTAGGTTAATATGGTCGACATAAGCCACAAGAAGGCCGAAGTCAGCCCATTGTGATACCAAATGGATCGTGTTACCCAGATCCGCTACCAGAGAACCAACCGGTGCTTCTGATGAAGCCATGGAGTTGAGCTATACTTAGATTATCATAGAAGGGCGCGACGAAGGTAGATCCTCCTGCGATTCGCAAAAGAGGGGCATGAGCAGAGGAGGTGATGTATTGATTCCTCTTCCTCCTCGTCCATGCAGCCGCGACAGAAGTCGTTACCCTCAAACGACTGGCGACTAGTCTGGCGGCGTGTTCCGCAATGATGCAGTGACCAGTAATGACACCCACCAGAGTACTTAAGGTTGCCCTTTTGGTTGCCACTAGGTCCCTGGTTCGTCCTAGGTTTAATTTAGGCCAGAGTTGTTTGGTGATAGAGCCGATATTACTCTCATTCCATTGGAGATTGGTCGCCTCAATGGTTTGGAGTTTTATCATGTGCTTTACCGTACTTATTGGTGTTTCTATGTACCCGAGGGTAGGTAGGCTGAGGGCGCTAGACCCTAACTTTGCGAGTTCGTCGGCCGCGTAGTTTCCTGGAATATCCCTATGCCCGGGAACCCAAAATACTTTAATGTTGAACTGCTCAGCCATATCATCTAGAGATAGGCGACGGTTAAGAGATGTCTTGGATTTGTGGGTTACCGCTACCAGGAACTTTATCGCAGATTGGCTGTCCGTGCAAATGATAATATCCGTGGCGGATATTACATTGACCCTGAGCCATGCAAGGGCCTCCGTTATCGCTGTTATTTCTGCCTGATACACATTGCAGTAATTTGGGAGTCTAAAGGATAGGCTGTGGTTAAGCTCCTTGGAGAAGACTCCACTGCCTACACCCGACTCCATCTTAGAGCCATCGGTATAGAGGGAGATCGAGTCCTTTGGTATGACTTTATCTTCAGCCCATTCCTCCCTGGATAGAAAGACAAGTTTCTAGTGAACACGTTCTGCGGGTTGATATAGTCTGTGTCCATGGGTACTTTGAAGTGTTTTAGAATGGTTGTGTGGCCTTTTTGTGATGTGGGCCATTTTATTATGCTCTTCATCCTCAGGGCCGCGCAGGCAGCAATTTGTTTGCTGAAAAGGTTCAATGGTGGAAGGTGTAACATAATGTTTAGGGCCGGCGTGGGGGTTGATCTGATCGCTCCGCTTATGTATAAGCCGGCCAATCTTTGTACTTTCCCCAGAATGTTTCGATTGACTGCCGTGTCCAGAGTAGTCCACCAGACTACGACGTCATACAGGAGGATGGGCCTTATGACCGCCGTGTAGAGCCAGTGCATAATGCTTGGTTGGAGACCCCACTCCTTGCCCACCACTTTTTTGCAGCTGTAGAGAGCAACAGTTGCTTTCTTGACGCGGTCAAGAATGTTGGGTTTCCAATTCAGCCTCTTGTCAAGGACTATGCCTAGATATTTGACCTGCTCTTTGATTATTAGTTGGGTGCCACCCAGCCTCGGTGGCTTGAGGGGCGGAATTTTTTATTTGTTAGTAAACAATACTAGATCGGTCTTCTTAGGGTTCACCCCAAGTCCACAGTCCAGGTTTCTACTGTATGTAATGCACTCTGCATAAGGTCGCATAGAGTGCTGGGAAATTTTCATGTGGCGGCATTAGCAATGTCATCTACATAGGCGGTCACAGCGTACCCTTCCTGTTCAAGCAACAGCAGTAGCTCGTTGACCACCACGTTCCACAGGAGAGGGGAGAGTACTCCACCCTGTGGTGTACCTCTGCTAACTATTCTGGTTGAGACGGCACCAGCGAAGTTGGCTTTGACAACTCTTTGTGTTAGCAGTTGTCGTACCAGTTCTATCACTGATCCCGTAACACCCAGATCAGTCAGCGCTTTGGTGACGGCCCATGGTTCAACATTGTTAAAGGCACCCTCAATGTCGAGAAAGGCAACTAGAGTATATTCCTTACGTTCCAGTGACCTTTCTATTTTGCTGACCAGTGAGTGGAGTGCTGTTTCCACCGAATTGCCTATGTTGTAGGCATGTTGATTATCCGACAGCCTTCCTGAGAAGCAGCTGTACCGAATGTGTGCGTCTAAAATCTTCTAACCTTCTCTAGAGTTTTTAATAGAACAGAAGTAAGACTAATAGGCCTCAAGTCATTTGCATACGTGTGGGAGTTTTTGCCTGCCTTGGGTATGAAAATGACTTTGGCTACCGTCCACTTGCTAGGGATGTATGATAGGGAAAGGTAACTCTTGTATATGACCACAAGCCAGGGGAGGATGATATCTGCTACCTGCTGAAGCTCAGCTGGCCCAGCTTTTTATGGCCCATAGGACATTGTTGTTGGTGACCAGGTTGGGAGCACGTTCGAGGGAGGATGTCGTCGGCTGAATGACCTGAGGAGGTGTCACAGCCGAGTCACTACTGCCCGGAAATTGTACGTTTAGAAGAAGTTCCAGGGCTTCCGTTTTGGAGGTCGTCCAGGAACCATAATTTCGCATCAGGTGGCTTGGGCTGTACGGGGTCGAGGTCAGAATCTTCCTTATTCTTGAAGCCTCTAGAGACCGTATCAATTTTTCTCGCAGTAGCTCCTCCAGGATTGTCTTTTGGTCCTTCTGGTCGCTTAGTGGATAGATTTAAGTGCCTCTTTGTAGAGATCCCAGTCATCTTGCAAGCGGGTACATTTGGCTTTGTTGAAGAGCTTTCTGCTCCCTTTCCTAAGGGAGACTATCTCTTTATTCCACCAGGGTGGTTTAGGTTTTCCTCTGGAGGTGCTAACCGCAGAAGATTTAGACAGTGCTCTGTCTAAATCCGCAGGGTTATGCGGGTAGGTAGGGTATTTTGTCCCTAGGTGGGGTTCAGCATAGGTTCTATATTTTTACCAGTTAGTTTTCCTGTAGTTCCTGAAGGAAGCTGGGGCACTGACGTGGCTGACTGTGCTGAATTGTATAAAGCGATGGTCAGAGAGGGAGTGCTCTTTTAGGACCTTCCATTCCCTGACTTTGTCGACAACGTTCTGCGATGCAAAGGTTACATCCAGAACCTCCTGTCTGTTTTTGGTGATGGAAGTTAGTTAACAGCCGTTATTACAAACGGTGAGGTTAGTATGTAATAAATAATTAAAGACTCACCTCGCTCGTTTATGTTGCTGCTCCCCTAAATCGTGTGGTGTGCGTTCGCATCACACCCTATAATTAGTCCGGCATTTGTTTGCTCCGCATCCTTGACCAGATTCACCAAGGGCTAAATAGGCCAAGGCAATCCAGATCTTGGCGGAGCTGCCCTCGACACTAATAGCCGTGATGTCCTGGTCACTGTAGGATGAGCGATTTAGTTAGGATACAAGCTCTTGGCTTACCTGCATCGCGCACGTAGGTGAGCTTGTATTCTGATGTTCCGAGTCCACGTACCATGTTGTTCGCTATCCATGGTTCCTGAATCAGAACTACATCTTCTCCGCTTTTGGTGAGGCGGAGCATTAAGGCGGCCCAGGCCACAATAGAGTGGTGGATATTAATTTGGAGAATCCGCAGCATAATGGCCGCAGTCCTTTACCTCCACCGCTGTGACATTTGCAGACTCTTTATCACATTCTAGCTCGAAGTCTGACATAGTCTCTCCATGTCAATTCTAGAGCACGAAGCATTCTAGAGACCTCTGACTTAAAGAAGCGCAACGCCGAGCAGCTTGTCAGCTGCCCTCGTTGTTTTTGTTCCGATTCAGTAATAAATGTTCCTTCAGCTATTATTTCAATGGAGTCCTTCCTTTTATTTTCTTTCCTGATTGCCTATTTAACAAGAACACAGGAAAATTTGCACTAAAGTGCATTTACCTTTAATTAGTAGTTGAATTCAGTTGGTTTAAACGTCTTACGCAAGAGCAGCTTTCATTTTCGTGTTATGTATGTACGCACTTATAAATCTGGATGCCATTATTTCTCTGAACAAAAAAAGAAAATAGCCCGCAATATTGCTTGCCACAAAACATAAAAAAATATAATTGCAGCTTGAGGAATTTAAGGGACATTATAAAAGCTACTATCGCCAGAAAACGCTCGTGCTTTTACCGATCGCGTCATCCTTACGCTCTCCAATACATCTCAATTCTCCACGCTATCAATAGAACAGCAGTGGAGCCTTTGCAAACAAGCCATGAAAAGCTCTGCATCCGAAGCCTTGTGTTTCAAGGCTCCACCACGAGGAAACACCTGGTTCGATGACGAGTGCAGGAGGATTCACATAACGAAGCAGGATGCACAAAAGGCCTCGCTGCATAAAAGAACAAGAGCAGCTCGTGAGCTCTACGAGTTAAAAAGAAGGGAGGAGCATAAGCTTCTCAGAAGAAAGAAGAAAGAGCACGAGAAGTGCGCGTTTGAGGATTTGGAAAGGGGTTACCGCTCGAAAGTTTTATCAACAGATAAAGCGAACATGCCAAGGTTATAAAGCCAGACTGGAAGCCTGCAGGGATGAGAACGGACCCTTAGTAGTAGAATTGCAGTCGATGCTGAGAATATGGAAAAAACACTTCTGCAGACTGTGCAACGGCCATGTTAGTCAATATACCGCTGTCAGGCAGAATGATCTATTTCTAATCGACGGAGACCGCAGAGAATTCTGTCCCCCTGACCTCGACGAAGTTAAGATTGCCATATCGAAACTCAAGTCGACTAAAGCTGCTGTCGCAGACGGACTGTCTGCTGAGCTCTTCAAGGCAGCTGGGGATGACCTGGTTAGGAGCATGCTCATCTGTAAGATATGTATGGTCAGAGGAGAGCATGCCCCAGGAATGTAGTCTCAGCATCATATGCCCGATCCACAAGAAAGGAGACCCCTCTAATTGCGCCAACTGCAGAGGGGTAATTCTCCTTAACATCGCCTACTTAATCTTCTCTGCCGTTTTGTGTGAACGCCTGAAGCCGTTTGTAAATAAGCTGATAGGTCCTTATCAGTGCGGATTCAGGCCAGGGAAGTCCACCATCGACCAAATCTTCACACTACGGCAGATCATGGAAAAAACCAATGAATTTCAATTCGACACTCACCACCTATTTGTCGACTTCAAAGCCGCATACACCAGCGTAATTAGAGACGAGCTATATAACGCTATGTCTACCTTTGACATACCTGCTAAACTCGTCAGACTATGCAGGGTGACTTTGGAGAATGCTGGCTGCTCCATCCGAATCGGTGAACAGCTTACCGATAGTTTTGATGTCAAAAAAGGATTTAGGCAGGGCGATGCGCTGTCGTGTGATTTCTTCAACATCATATTAGAAATGATTGTGCAAAAATCACTGGCCGATACAAGAGGCACAATTTTTTTCAAATCCTGCAACTCCTTGCATACGCCGATGATATTGACATAATAGGTAGATCACAGCGAGATGTCAATGAAGAGTTTGCAAGTATTGAGATGGAGGCGGCGAAAATTGATTTGGCAGTAAACGAGGGCAAAACTTAATATATGCTTTCATCAAAAAAGGACGCTCACCACCGACGTCTTGGCCAGAAGTTTGTATTGGCAGATATAAGTTCGAGGTAGTTTAGGACGTCGAAATCAAACGCAGAATCACTCTTGCCAATCGCTGTTTCTTTGGGCTCAGGAGGCAATTGAGTAATAGAGCGCTCTCCCGAACGACAAAGTTGACTCTATATAGGTAGGTAGGTAGGTAAGACCGTAGCCTTCCTAGAGATGGGAAGAACACACATAGGCCAGGGAGGCCCATTGTGTAGCTACGAGGGGGCTTAGCCCCCTATTCGTGGAACCATTTTGTGCTTCTTAAGAAATTAAGAAGATCAGATATCCCTACTTGCTGAACTTCGGTCAGATCGTTAAGGAGGTATGATCTTAGGTATTGTTTCCTGATTGTGCAGAATGCCGGACAGGCGCAGAGGAGGTGATGGGTGGATTCGACCTCTTCCTCGTCTAGACAGCTCCTACAAAAATCATTCGGAGTGATACCTAGTTTTTGCGCGTGACTGCCAATAAGGCAGTGTCCTGTGATGACACCTATGACTTCATAGATGTCAGTTCTATTTAGGGAGATAATACTCCTAGTCCGTTGACTATCGAGCCGGGGCCAGATTTGCCTGGTGATGAGGCAGGTGTGTCCCTGAGTCCATCTCCGGTTCGTCTCGGCCCTGGCGAGGGTAGTGGGATTGTGTTTAATGGTTGCCCATCACAAACCACAGTTGATTGTAGCGTCGTTCCTTTTTTGGCGAGTATGTCGGCTCTTTCATTTCCAGTGATGTCGCTGTGTCCCGGTACCCATATAAGTTGTATGTTGAACTGTTCAGCCATCTCATTAAGAGATAGGCGACAGTCGAGGCTAGTTTTTGATGTGTACACATAGGACTCTAGCGACTTTAAGGCTGCTTGGCTATCCGTGAGAATGCGGATATCCGTGGTGGATATCACGTTCCACTTCAGCCAGGACAGAGCCTCTTTTACTGCCAACAGTTCCGCCTGGAAAACGCTGCAGTGATTAGATAGTTTTAGAGCTTTGTTTAGCTTAAGTTGCTTGCAGAATACTCCACTACCCACCCCGTCTTTGGTTTTAGACCCGTCAGTATAAGAGTCTACGCAGTTTCTGCGAGGTTGAGTCTGGCGAGTCTATTTTTGTCTGTCCGGGTAGAACGTTGAAAAGTTTTTTTCCAAGACTGTGGTGGGTTCTGTGAGGTCTAGGTTTTCTGCCATGGTTGACCTGTTAATCAGGATCGAGGAGTGGCCAATGACGTATCTCTTCCAGTTCAAGTTGGCTTTAAGTCTAATGGCCGTTTGTGTGGCAATTTGCTTGCCGAAAATATCGAGTGGTGTAAGGTCGAGTATCATGTTAAGTGCAGCCGTTGGGGTGGACCTGAGGGCCCCGGTAATGCATAAACACGCCAGCCTTTGTACCTTCTCGAATTGTTTGAGGTATGTTGTCTTGTCCAGTGCTGTCCACCAGACAGTCGCTCCATACATTAATATGGGTCTAACGACCGTGGTGTAGAGCCATAGGGTAATCTTGGGATTGAACCCCCATTTTTCCCTATGGCTTTTTTGCATGTATAGAGAGCTATTGTTGCGTTTTTAGCTCTTTCGATTGTGTTGCTTTTCCAGGTTAATTTCCTGTCCAGTATGATGCCAAGGAATTTGGCACTGGAGGAGTAGTGTAATCTGGTACCAAGCAAAGTGATAGGGCAGTATTCCGGGATTTTATGCTTTTTGGTGAATAGCACGAGCTCCGTTTTCTGGGGATTAACCCTGAGCCCTGAGCCTTGACTCTATATAAGACCCTTATCATCCCGGTCCTGTTGTATGGCGCAGAAGCATGGACACTATCAAAAGCGGATGAGGAGCCCCTTGGTCTATTCGAAACAAAAATTTTGCGCGTGATTTTCGGGCCTATAAACGCAGACGGGGGATGGAGGAAAAGATTCAACCACGAACTTTACGGGCTGTACAGCGACATGAGTCTAGAAATTTTACTTTAAAATATTTTTGAAACCAAAATAAAACACAAAAATATTCCTTAATATTAACGGCTTTATTCCGTGGTCTGAAAGCGACCATTCAAAATTGAGTTTCTTCTTAGAACTAACTTAAACTAACAAAATTCTTCTATTTAAACGCCCGTCGTCATTTTCCTCGCTTAATTGCTTTTTCTTTTCTTTTTCCTTTCTTCTTACTTAATCGTTTCGGAAAATGACCACTCGACGTTTAAATGTTTTAAGTGCTTCGCTTGCACGATCGATCGAAGACCTTTGGAAATTCGATCGGTCGCACGTGCACTGCAAGTGTTCCTACATATGTATACGACTTAATTGTCGTTCCAAAAAAATATGATTGCGCAAGCGGTCGATTCGCTTTATTATGACCCTTTGGAAATTCGATCGATCGCTCGCGCATTACATATATCTAACCTAGTTGACATTAATATGCTTGCACAGGCGATCGGTTCGGTTTACGATATTGCCGGATATTCATCGGTCAATGATCGTTGGTCATTGAACGTTGAGTTAGGTCGATCGCCTGTGCATTACAAATGCATTTTTGTTTATATCACCGATATGGATGGGGTTTTTGTGGTTACAACTGTAACATCTAGACAGGCGTCTACGGATTAAACGCATAAGATGGCTGGTCATGTAGAGCGAATGGACACCACATTTCCAGCCCAAAGAGCCTTTGAATCGCACCCCAAGGGACGAAGAAACAGAGTATGGCCGCACTTAAGATGGCGCACACAGGTGGAAGGGGACCTCAGGCAACTGGGTGTGCGGCAATGGAAGAGGATAGCAAAAGATCGTGCTAGTTGGAGGTGCATGTTGGTTGAGGCCCAGGTAAGCCCCGCGCTCGTTAAGGAGATGAAGAAAGATAGTATACCATTTCTATCTAGAAATGTTTGTAGCCAAAGGAAAATGACGTAGGTCAACACTACTTCATCTTCTTCGTTTTGGGTAGTAGTAGCATCATATAATCCCCTAGGTAAACGAATAAGATGATTATAATTCTACGAGTACAGATAATGTTGGTTACATTTACGTAAATGTACATAGTTAACAAGCAAGTTAACAACCCTGTTGTAGTCTCATTTTCCGTTTTCCTTACTTAATACACAATGAAATTAGCCACAACAATCACTTTCTAATATCAGATTTATTAATAAATCACCACCATCACCGACAGTGACAAGAACCATTCATATGTTTGTCATCAGTAGTCAAGTCACTCTCAATCATCCTGAAGTCGGAAACCTAAAATCTGAAATGCTCCTATTTTGGGCTTCATCTGCTTAACGTTACCCCACAACCCCTATATCATCAAGCATTCTGACTCGTATATTTCACGAATATTGTGCGATAAAGTGCAACCCTTACAATCGCTTTGTTGCTCTTCTACATTCGCCCGGATATATGTATGTGTCCATTGATTCATGGAACACCAAGTTAACACCACCGTCGACAATAGCAATTGCCGCAGTAGTAAAAGAAAACGTAAAAGTATCTGACAAGCAAAGACCTCAAATAAGCTTCCACAGGCTTCCAGTGCCGGTAAATGGATATGGGAATGGCCACAGAAATAGGGTTACGGTTAGTTGGTTGGCAGTATCGCTGGGAAATAAACTGGTGTTCCTATCGAGGGGCTTGATATACGAGAGAGGAATAGGCGATAGACTATTCCATTTAGGAACAAATAACGCCACACAACTCAATTGCTGGAGTGTCATGGCATGTTTTGTAGTGAGTTGAGGTGATAGGACTTAACAATATGATACTTGGGATGTTCGGTACCAATTGCTCATGAAACAACCGCCACTACTGTCAGTCTGCGAAGTACTCCTATATATGTATGTACTGTACATAGTACTTCTTTGACTGTATTTCTATAAAAAGAGGGCATTCTTAACCACATGTGCAGTAGTTGACTATTGAACAATTTGCGGATATTGCAGAATTATAGTGGCAGGGATAGCTAAGTCCGAAGATATCATACATAAGAACCACCATCAGCAAATTTTGCAAATTGCGAGTGAATTGGAAATAAATTAGCGACCAGTAAATAAAGGAAGGAGTATGTTCGCCCACCTCCAACTGTCGGGCGAATAAAGCCTCGAGCAGCATAAGGCAGTTACTCAACTTCAACGAGTGAATGATGAGGGCGAAATTCTGTTTGAAGTGCAGTCAAGTTGGAAATTGTTTGCTGATAACTTAAGTTTGCAAATTAAACTGCTGATTGGCCAATTGGCATGCACTTTAATTGAATTTGGTTTCCGGCTGCGGGCGATAGCGAGAGGGTGGAATATAAAGAACGAAGGTGGAGAGCGTCGACTTCAAAATGTCCATGAGAGGGTTCCTCGAATTCGCCGGTCTGGTCACTGCATATTTCGAGTATTAAAGTGTTACGATATTTGATTATGAGGGAAATGTTATCCGGCCAATGCTTTATTTGGCTCGCATCATATAGTATTTTTCGAAGTACATATTGGCATATTATCTATTAAATCAAATAAAAGAAATCTGAAAATTTTCACTGGCAAATGTTTAATGTAACGCAAATAAAAGCGAAGACCGCGCATGCAAACATATTCTGCAGTATTAGGACACGTTTGGACTAACGTTGGAAATAACGATACCGTTGTAAACGATTTTTCCATCAGAACAAGCCAGAGTCTACTTTTTTCTTACATATTTGTAAAAGAAGCTAAAAATAAGGGTTGTGTGCATCGCTTCTGGCTTCCTTGTTAAGTATCATGTACAACGTTCAATGATTCTAGCTGTAGTCGTAATGCACATTGTTGGAAATGCTGCAGGCACCATTGGCCGATCTAGCACGCTTGGCAATACTAAGCCGTTGAGGGCGGATGTACGACGATCTGGGCGGTTTCGATTTCCGGCTTGACGTCGAAGAGAAAGGATTAATTTTTTTGTAACCCGACTCGACACGAAAGTGTAAAAATTAAGCTTAATAAAAGTAGTCTGTTGTATTTTGTTTTTCTTTGTGGGTTCGGCAACAAAACTTACAAAAAAATTATTATTACACCACGCGATGTCAAGGAAAGGTAATTGTTGTAACCGATTTAGTTGTGTCCATTGGAAAAGGCCACACAGTGAAGATGACATGGTTCAATGCGACCAGTGTGATGCATGGTTTCATTACGCATGCGCCGATGTGAAAAGCTGTATTGCGACCCAGGAATGGATATGCGAGCGATGTCAGCAACTATCTACCAAAGTCGGAAGTCCAAAATCCCAGCAGGCACCAGCATCAAAGACGACACAGCAAGAACCGCAACAGTTATCATCAACGTGGCAAAAATCACTGTGTGGACAATTGCTACCCCAAGCATTGTCACACGGTCCATCGTTACAGGAAAAGACACAAGTAGTATCGTCACCAAGAGAACAGCCTGGAATTTCTACGGATCTAGCAACAATACAGCCAGGATCTTCAAGAGCCCCCTCTGTCGCATCGAAGGCATCAACAACATTCTCCACCAAACAACTTTGCATAGAAATGCATAGACTAGACGAGGAGAGACAGCTACAGGAAAAACGCAAAAGGGAGTATTTGGATAAGAAATATCGGTTGCTCAACCGCATTGTAGAAGAAGCCGGAAGTGTTGATGAACATGATAATAAATCATCTTCCATTAAAGAATGGCACCGTGGCGCAGTGGGTAGTGTGTTGGCCTCTGACGCCGATGACTCGGGATCGAATCCCGACACAGCCATGTCATCGAACGTGTTTTTCACGGTGTTTCTCCTCAGCGGGGTTCTGACAAAACCCCCTGTAGTAAAATCGTCATGAAAAGCTTCTCGAAATAGGCCGTTCGGAACCGGCAATAAACTGTAGGTCCCTTTCACCTATGGGAAAATGAAATCACACACAACATGGGTGATTGACAGAAGCTCGGCTCAGGTTCTTCATGGACTGTAACGCCAACATACATACACATACATTAAAGAATGGCTGCAAGAAGTGCAGAAAGCTACTGAAGCCCAATGGGACTTGTCAAATTACGCTAATCAACCATTAGAGCAAATATGTGCTCACTACACCATTTTGTGCAAGCCAGTAGCCAGTAGTAGTCAAAAGTGACTGATCAGGTAAATTCAAATGTCACCGCACCAACAGTAACACAACAGCCCGCAACCAAAGTAATGCAATCTCGAGTTGTAACACGTTGCTGTCAACCGACATCGACTCATTCACCGCCACAGCCCCCGACCGCGTCAGCATCAGCACCGTGCTAACCACAGACGCGATTGATAGAAGATGAGCTAGAATTACCCGCCTGCGCATCCTCGCTGATCCAAAATTTTCGGAGCGAAGTAGTCAATAGATATCAACAGGGAATTCGTCATTTAATGCCAAAGGAGTGGCACTCATTTCACGGGGAACCGGACGAATGCTTGCGTTGGTGGCGTTACAGCCCTTTTGTCGAAAATGCGTGCTTTTGGGATCGATGAGTCTCTCTTTCAATGGATTAGAGGCTACCTTTCGAATCGTTCAATTCAAGTTGTTTTGGACGGATTCAAGTTTGATACTCACTTTGTAAATGCCGGTGTTCCCCAGGGCTGCGTTTTGTCTCCGACACTCTTTCTTATTTTTATAAATGATCTCTTGTCTGTTACTTCTAATCCAATTCACTCCTTCGCTGACGACAGTACCCTCAGCTTCTCATATTCGTTCACCAGTTTACGACCCTGCACTTCGGTTGTAGATAATGAGCGGCAGCGTATGTTAAGCTCATTAAATTCCGATATCGACAGCATCATCCAATGGGGTAAAAACAATAGAGTGGAATTTAATGCTTCCAAAACACAATGCTGTCTCTTGTCGTTAAAGCGTATAAATAACCCGCAGCCATTATCCATGAATGGCACTTGCATCTCAGAAGCTGAAAAGCTTTCCATCCTGGGTATGAGTGTTGCTCACAATCTTAATTGGAGCGAACATATATTCAGTGTCGCCAAGAATGCTGCGAAATGCCTAGGATTCTTATACAGATGCAAGAAATATTTCTCACCCTTAGATCTGGCTACAATCTATAAGGCGTTCATTCGCCCCAAATTAGAGTTTAACGCTCATGTCTGGTCCGGTGCTTCCAAGACCTCACTGCACCTACTAGACAGAATACAAAAACGAGCCATAAAACTGATAGGTGACTCTAGCATTACCAAAACATTAGACTCACTGGAACACCGCAGGAATGTTACCTGCCTCTCCCTGTTTTATCGTTACTACCACCAAAAATGCTCTGATGAAATAGCCAGTTGTATTCCGTCCCTTCAACATTTCTCCCGCAATACACGTCTCTCTAGGAATGCTCACCAATATACTCTGAAGCCCGCTTTCGGACGTACTGTCAAATATACAGAATCTTTCATTAACCGAACCACACGAATCTGGAACTCCCGGCCGGATTCGGTTTTCCCCCCTCAATGCAACATGCAAGCATTTAAGATCAATGTCCATCGGCATCTCCTCTATTCCTCTTCCTCTCTACCTTCTGCCCGCACTGTGTCACCGACATAATAAGGTTATTAGACCTTGAGTGCGCGCAAATTAAAAAAAAAAATTAAGGGCCAGAGCCAAGCTTCTCTCAATCACCCATGTTGTGTGTGATTTATTGAAGTGAAAACTTTTTTAGCAGCATTGGGCACTTTTTGGTATGGGGAAAACTTATGGGTTCCCGTCACCGACATGCTCGCATACATATACTATACATGAGAGCGTTATACGCTTTTTGGATGTGTGAAATCTCGTGTTCGCGCCACCGGCACGCTTATAGCAGTATGTATATCTGTTACTATACGGCTGACGTATTGTGTAAAAATCGGTAGACGAAAAATGTATGGGTTTGCGTCACTGGCATGCTTATATAAATAATATGTCTACAGCTATAAGTGCGACTATACACATATAATATATAACATCTACTGCTCAAACACCAGCTACCGCATTCACAGCGGCCTGTGCACATATACATATACTCACGCAATTCGTTCGTACTACAAAAACAGCATGTCGAACGAAAGAAACCTAAAGTAATACATACATACATACATGCATATGGTCTCGTAATTATGAATGACTGTCGGTTCGTTATATAAATTATAAATATTCCTTTTTATTTACATTGAAAAAATATTTTATTTGTCTCATAAAATGGGCAGCATCACCCCTTAACAACTGAAAACACAATCTGAACAAATCTGACTTACAACTACCTTAAATACTACGAGTGCAGGTGCTGGCGTGGAAATTAATTTTTTTACGCGACACGGGAGTTTTTTAAAAAGATAAATCTAGCTATGCTTTTATTAATTCACTTTCAATACACTACTTTACTTAGCTAAATTTACTTAATCACCCAAGCCGCGGAGTCCACTCGATCTCAGTGCTGCTATCGAACTCTGCTGAGTCCTCTGATGTTGATGATGAACTGCTGAGTCCTCTGATGTTGATGATGAACTCAACCTGAGTTCTCTGTTGTTGATGTTGAACTGGTGTTGCGCTGAACTTAGATTAACTTATATACTAAGCGTTATGCTGCTCTACGGCAGCGTCCCTTTGCTGAACTTTGGACTTAGACCATAAATCACGCACGAATCTGCCGACGCAGCCGCAAGCACTTGACTTCGACTAAAAGCATTTTGCCATTAAGCGGCAGCTGTGTCAACAAAAATCGATCGCATCTCCTGGTCTCCCTTATATGTGGCATGTGATTTGACCGCAGCTTGTTTACATTGCTTACGGATCAAATCAATGCTCTATTAACTTGGGTACTCAGGTGACCGATGCATTCCTCACTGGCGTGGGGTACTCAGGTGACCGATGAATTCCTCGCTGGTGGGGGTACCCATGTGACCGATGCACTCCTCGCTGGCGTGGGTACTCACAAACGCTGCGTCCGCGCATTCCTTATTTGTTTGTTCGTTGTGAGTTAGCTTATTGTTTGTTAACTCCTCCTCCCTTAAATGCAAACGCCTCCGTTTGCTGGTCGAATTAAAAGAGAGGTATTTTGCTGATTTGACATATCTTGGACGGTGACGTCCGAGGTTGACTGACCGGGATGGTAGCTTGTGAGTTGGGTGGCATTATTTCTGCTGGTACTTCCTCTGCCTTGGTGTTTCCTTGTTAATCAGCTGGCTGCCGCATCTTCCTTATCTTGAGGGCTATAAGCGTTCCAGATATTATGATAAGCAACACAAGGATGAGGTTGATAGTGGCTCCCCACTTGTTTTTCTCTTGGAGTAGCTCGACGGTCTCGGTGTTCTTGACACTCAGGTCGTTGACCATTTCCAGGGAAAGTACCTTTCAGCGCTTGAGTTTGATGACTCTGGTTGAACGATTGGAGGCAGAAGCCGTGATTTTGTAGCTTCGTATGATGCAAACGTTTTCTCCTTTACGGTTATAGTTGCATTCTTGTACCGGATAATAAATGTGCCGTTCAGCTGGAATGGGTCATTATCGATCTTAATAACACCGTCGTATCCGTTGAGTAATAGAGTACCAGGAACTATTTCTTCTATATCTGTGACGGGTTGATTACTGGTTTTACTGCAATCGTTTGGTCGACCTCGAAGTAGGTTTGGGATGCATCCTGTACTCGTTATGTCTATGAAGTTATTGTTATTACATATGGATAAGCTATTGCTAGATTTACATATATTGATAATTGCGTAAAACTTACCCTTACAACATAGAACGTTTTCGTAACCTATCTTAGAAATAAAATTAGATTTTTTCAATGACTTGACAGTGAAGAGCTTGCATACTTCATCACTAGTTTTTGCGATGTTTACAATGTATATTAAGGTGGAGCCATTTGAGGCGATTTTGGTTTCTGCAAAATCTGCAGCTTGTTCAATATTTACGAAATTTATATTTCCCTTTTCTAACATTTCTTTTACAAAGCTTATTTCTTCATTGCTTAGAATTAATGGGTTAACAATTCCTGCCTTTGATAAATGCAGGGCGTAAATTACATGTGTTATGTCTTCTTTGATTATATTTAACTCAAATTTGAATTTGTTCACAATTTCGTTTTATTGCTATGGCTTTCTTTTACAATGTTAATTATTTCGTTTGTTGTGTTAGTTAATTTAGCTATGTTTTCCAAAGTAAGACGATTAAATATTACCTGATTATTATTATTTCTAAGGACATTGTTGACTTTGGCAGTAATAATTTGGAAATCCGCATGGTCGGGATTGCCCGCAATCCATTTCCATGCGGTGCCGATAAAATTTAATGAACGTTTATGCAGGGTCTTGGGGGCCAATCTCCTTAAATAACTTCGGATAAGGGAGATTTCATATAACAGGTAGGGATGTAAAGGATGGTTGGAAAGGTTCTTTTCGATGTCCGCCTCTATGCCGTCTATAAGTCGTTTGGGCTCTTCCAGGTCTATCACGTGAACGAGTTTGAACGTCCCAGTCTGTAATTTCGCGGTTCCTGTCTGTATGGCCACCAGCTGGGAGTTGGAATAATCTATAATGTCGGTTTTCGCGTATCCAACACTCAAACGTAGAAGCAAGCTAAAACGAGAAGTTAAAAGCGACCATGTATCATTCAGTGATATTTTTGATGTTGGCTTTATGAACTGTTTTTCCTGACTTAGTAAGAACGGTTGTAGTTCTTTTTTCGGCGACAATATCCTTTTTGAATCGTGGAGTAAGTTTGGTGCCTAAACGTTTGTTTTGTTTGACGTAAATCACATCACCCGGAGCGTAGTCTATCAGTGGTTTCCTGTTTTTATTATGGAATTCTAGATCAGCCGTCTGTTTTTGGATAAGCCTTTGCATATTTTCCAATCGCGCTTCCTCATGGAGTGTTGCATCTAGGCTCACACCGCGTCCAAAAAATATACCGATTGGTCTTTTTCCCGTGACGGATGAGTTGTATGCATGGACGGCTCTCTCCAGAAGTTCCGTGAAGGAACTGTGCACGTTTTCCGTTTTTAGATATCACATAATCTCGATAAGAGTCGAATGGAAATCTTCGATCTGACCATTTACAGTACTCTTGTAGGGAGGTGTTTTGAAGACTTTTACTTGGAGTTCGTTCTCCAACATAAAACTGATTGATGCTGAACTGAAGGATTTTTCGTTATCAACAACGACAATTTCAGGCAAACCATATGAAAAGAGAATGTCTCGAAGCGGTTGCCTGATGTCTTCTGTGGCTTTGGACTTCAGGTCTCTAACAGTAGCATACTTTGAAAATTTGTCCACTGATGTGAAGACAAGACTTCCACCAGTAGAAAAAATGTCCAAATGAACGATATGTCCCGGATATTGCGGTATTGGAGTTGCTTTTAATTCAGGCTTGTTTGGATGGCGGTCATATTTGTCAAAATTAATCTTTCTTGCTCTTGCTCGTTTACAACATCCACGACCTGTAATTGGGTGAACCTTATTTTACACTTTGCGAAATTGGATAAATACATTTTTTGAATGATGCCCATTATTATCTCTTCGGTTTTAATGGCGTTCATTACGGAAGGATTGAGAACTTTTATCAGTATTGCTTTCAATTTTTCCTCAGTGAACTCTGGCTCAACAACTGTATGCCTGTGGTAGGTGGGGAAAACTATTTCGAATTTGAGGTTGGAAACTTCACCTGCTACAATATTACTACGACCGGGCTTATAATGCAATTCGTAGCTGTAATCTTCCAGAATTGCTTTTTACCTCTTCATTTTACTGTTGTTATTCTTGCTGCTGAGAGCATAAGTAAGAAGTTGGTGGTCGGTGAAAATCATGTGCAGAACCATTAAGTAATTACGCAGAGAGTTCAAGGCCCAAGTGATTGCCAACATTTCTTTCTCATTGGCTGCGTAATTCTCCTCGGTCGAGTTGAGCGTTCGCGAAATAAACGTGATCGGCTTCCCGTCTTGCGCTAAGACTGTCCCTATTGCATAATTGGAAGCGTCGGTAGTTAGTTCGAAAGGTTTTCTATAGTTCGGATAGGTCAGAAGAATATATTTTGAAATAAGAGAATTTTTAATTTTATTAAGGGACTCTAAGGCTTCCGAGTCGAGGAATATTTATTTTTTTGCGGATTGGTGTCTGGACAATCGTCCATCCTCCCCTCGTAAAAGGGATATCAGGGGCTTCGCTAGCTTTACATAGTCTTTAACAAAGCGACGATAGTAGCCTGACAGACCAAGGAATGACCGCAAGTCTTTAAGGATTTGTGGAACAGGAAAATTATTTAAAGTCACCACCTTTGCAGGATTTGTCTTTATCCCCTCCGATGAGATGAGGAATGCCAAGAATTCCACTTCCCGTTTAAAGAAAAGGCACTTATCGAGCTGAACTCTCATATTGGCATCATAGAGAGTCTCGAATATCTACTCTATATGCCGAATATGAATATGACTATATCGTCGATATAGACATAACAGGTTCTTCCGATGTAATCCCGAAGGATGTCATCAAGTGCCCTTTGGAAGATCGATGGCGCGTTCTTCAAGCCAAAGGGAAGCCTTGTGAATTCGTATTTTCCGTTGTTTATGGAAAATGCGGTCTTCTCTATGTCAGATTCCTTCAAAGGAATCTGATGAAAACCAGATTTAAGGTCAAGAACTGTGAAGTATTTGTTCTCACCAAGATGTGAGAGTACTTCATTAATATCGGGAATAGGGTAACGATCGCTTATGGTGACACTGTTAAGTTTCCTATAGTCGATCACCATTCTGTACTGCTTTGCTCCCGTTGAGTCTGTTTTTTTTAGGGACGATTCAGAAGGGAGAATTATATGGAGATCGAGAAGGTCTAATAATGCCATCGGCTAGGAGATTGCGAATCTGCCTTTCGACTTCGCCTTTAAGTGACATAGGGAATGGGTAGTATTTGCTAGAAACCGGAGAATCGTTAGTGGTTCGAATTTCCCCCACGACCTTGGTCGTAAAGGTAAATTTTTCGTCGGGTTCTGAGAATAAGTTTTGGAAGCGACTAATGGTAGAAACACAATGTGGCGTGCGCGCGCGCGTGCTTTTGATCGGCTTTGTACCGATTTACGGGATAATGTGTCAGACGCACGCAACCACAATTCGCAACACACAATCTGGCTTCTAGTCAGCTGCGCGTAGAGAGCTTGGGAATATGACAATACTATGTTCTGTTTCCTCAAAATGTACACATATGAATTTAGTGCAGAAAGAAGAGTAGATTTGTGTTCTGTTCTATTTATATGATTTAATTGAAACATAGATATAAGAAAATTTCATCTCAAATAAAGGTATATGCTTATAAAAAAATATGCGTTTAGTTCTGTAATACCCATCATCATTAGTTTGCATCCAAAAAATCCAATAATAAGCTACGAAAATGTATGCATGTTGAAAGCGAACAACTCGGAACACTACATGAAAGAACACGATACACTATTCTGCTACAATCGAACAACACAATGAAATACCTCTGTCAAACGCACGCCTTGAGTAGAGAGTAGCTCTACTCCGGCGCTTTGCTCGACTTTACGATATTTACGATATGAGGTCGAGCAAAAGTTGAGGTAACATTATGTGTTGCTTCATAAGATATCGTTGTTCCTACTCATGCTGTCAAAAGCACGCGCGCGCGCACGCCACATTGTGTTTCTACTTTAACAATTGAATTTAATACGCTTTGTTGCACTGTGGATATGTTATCAGTTTTGACATGTAACGTATTTACCGTTGGAGAGCTTAATTGCCTTAATTTTATTTTTATGGAGCCGAATATTGTCATGTGGTTATCCCTGGAGTGTATTACAGCTGACAGATTCCTGAGGCTGTCATTTCCTAGGATACCGTGGAAAGTGCAATGTTCCAGTTCAGGCATCGTTGATTAATCGTTTGGGTCCTCGAGATACTCATTCGAGGCCCCTTCGGTTTGATCACTGCCGAAGTTCAAGTTCTGGAAATGGGATTTGAGTTCATCGGATGAGTGTTCAATATGGTAGTTCGGTTGATGGCAGGTTGAGAAATGACCCTGTTTCATCGGTCCCCCAATTAAACGGAGTATTATACGCTTCGAGAGCTGAATCTGCCGATCCAATCTCCTTGTTCCTGATTACGTTCAGGATGCCATAGTATTTCGGCGTACCTCTTGTATGTTCGTAGATTTGGAGGACGCGTTCGACGCTCTTTTCCCAGTCGCTTGCGTTTCCGGAGAATTCTCTTAGGCATATCACTACATCGGGGATCTTATCAAGATCTTCCAACTTGTTGCGATACTGCGGGAGTATGGTTTGGTCTTCCCCGCCGAAACGTTGTGCATTTGGGTTTAAAATATTCTGAATAATATCCTAGCATTGCTCAGTGAGCACCTGACGTACAATAGGTGACACTAGAGAATTGAATTCAGGAGTTGCTTGAGCCCTTGAGGTTTCACGAATAGGAGTAACGCGAAGTGGAGCGTTAGTGTTCGTGTTGCCTGGTATGTCCGCAGCAGGCCCATCATTTGACTGATTAGCTGGGATGAAGCGGAATGAAGCGTTAGCGGTCATGCTGCCCAGTATGCCAGTGATCGAACCAACACTTAGCCGATTGGGTGGAAGGGAAATCATATCGGCGGATGGCACATCCAATGGTGGATTAGATGCTTGAGATCTTGTTAATGGCATTCTTATTTTGGGGTTTCTTTACAATTTTCTTACTGGTGTTAACTTTATTTGTCTTACAATTCGTTATAGATTTTAGATTTCTGCGTATATGTAACTACCAATATTTGCACTTTGAACACCGTGGCGCAGTGGGTAGTGTGTTGGCCTCTGACGTCGATGACTCGGGATCGAATCCCGACACAGCCATGTCATCGAAAGTGTTTTTCATGGTGTTTCTCCTCAGCGGGGTTCTGACAAAACCCCCTATAGTAAAATTGTCATGAAAAGCTTCTCGAAATTCGCCGTTCGGAACCGGCAATAAACTGTAGGTCCCTTTCACCTATGCGAAAATGAAATCACACACAACATGGGCGATTGAGAGAAGCTCGGCTCAAGTTCTTCATGGACTGTAACGCCAACATTCGTACAATATTTGCACTTTCTACAATTCTTTTCCTATGCTACAATAAAGTTTAAGTTTCTATTCTAGCTTTTAATATTCTAAATTTCTTTTAATATTCACGACTTACGCTACGGTATCGTTTTAAGTTTCCGTTTCAATATTTGATTTGAAATTTCTTCATATATGTATGTGTTTTAAATCATCGATTATTACAATTCTTAATTTGCTACAACTTACGCTACGACCGGTGACATCTTCATGTCGGTGCCTTAGACTGTTCCCTTTTTTCCTGTGCCGGTGACTCGGGCTCCTCGGACACACACTTACACGATCGACTAGAGGCGTTCTTAGGACCTTCTAGCCACCCTAGGGTGTTCCACTGTTTTACTTTACCGCTCCCTAGAGGACGCACTGGGATTCTATTCACTTTTTATTCTTTCTTACTGCTTCGTTTAACCTATATTATTTATTTTTTTCACTGCACTTGCACTATTATGCACTGGGATTCTATTAATTTTCCCCTTACTGTTACGTTTTATCTATATTATTTATTTTTTCTGATGCCGCACTTGTCCTATTTATTAATATATTTTTATTTTCACTGTTTCTACACTTTAGCCTTTTTTATTGTTGCGGAACAAAAATTCCACTTTTCCGGTTACTGTCTCGGACCAGTGGGATTTCGACGAGATAGTGTTTTCATTCCCCTCTTTTATTCAGGGTTGTTACGTTGCCTTTATTTCTGTGGGCACGGAAGCTACTTGAGGTTACTGGCTCCACTACACGGACGAGGAAGCTACTTGAGGTTACTGGTCCTATACACAACGGATGCACTGGATTTACTTTTTACTCACTACGCGTCGCGATCACCACCGGTCCCTGCTCGGGCGCCAATCCTTTTTATTTACATTAAAAAAAATATTTTTTTGTCTCATAAAATGGGCAGCATCACCCCTTAACAACTGAAAACACAATCTGAACAAATCTGACTTACAACTAACTTAAATACTACGAGTGCAGGTGCTGGCGTGGGTACTCAGGTGACCGATGCATTCCTCGCTGGCGTGGGTACTCGGGTGACCGATGCAGTCCTCGCTGGCGTGGGTACTCACAAACGCTGCGTCGGCGCATTCCTTTGTTTGTTCGTTGTGAGTTAGCTTATTGTTTGTTAACTTATATAAGAGAGAAATTGTAACTACATATTCAATTTCGTCATGAGAAGACGTAGTCTTGAAGAAATGAAATTCATTAAATTGTAGATCTGATATAACAGAAAAGGAAAGAGTTTGAGTCCAACAAGACGTTGGAAGAACATTACAATTTTGTCGAGAATTATGTATGTATGACGTGAAGAAGTTCCTGATGATAATGAAAAAATAAGAGATGTTGTTAGTAGACTTCCTGATCAAAATCCATTCCAAGAATGATATTATGATCCGAATGCAAAGATGAATTATGACTTACAACTTGCAATGTTAACCCTGGATGGTTATCCTTCGCCGAATCGACGAACAACTACATATTTTATTTTTGATGACTTTCTTTAAACTTTCATCCCTTTTAATTCTATCTCCGTACATCATTTAGTGGTGATCTCTATCAGTGAACGAACTTATGATATTCTGCGATCAATGGAAATTGGTTTTTTTAACATGTGCATACATATATGTGTATGTACAGACATATATTCGTCGAAACGACGAAAGATAACTTTTGTGTGATTTATTTTTTTCTTTGCATGTGTTTGTCTTATTTGTGCTCTTTTTCGTTGTTTGTATTGCGATGGAGTAATAAAATGAGTTCCGGCCAGCATCAGAAGACGATGACATTCAAGGAGATTTAAAAAGTAGTAGTGATGACAACCTTGTTATGGAGGATGCCGATGAACTTGAAAGCGAAGTCTCATCTTCAGATGATATTTCTGATTCGGGTGAAGACAATGTCCTCCTCAATCTACTCAGGGAAAAATCCGGTATAATAGAATTTACCAAAACTATTCTTCGAGACGAAAACAACTACAAGTGGTCAGCAAAAAAGGTATGTCATCGATATGTTTTGAATATACATATACATACATGTGTACATATATAGTTCACCAGCCTGGGGACCAACCAGTCAATGTAAAAACATTATTGAACCACTGCATTATGTTTTTAATAACATATTTCTAACGAACTGTACATATAATGCAAAATAAAAAAGAGCGCAAACGCAAATGTTGGTAATACATCAATGTTTTGTTACGACAAGGAACTGACGCTGCTGTCGTACAAGCAAAATTTTATAATCAGACAAAGGGAGTTGTCTCGTGTTGATCTCGAAAAACGAATCGTGTATGTGTTAGTTTTATGACATGTTAAACATGGCATTTATTAACAGTTACATAATCTACACATGCAATATGTTTGACAGCAACCAGAAACCCTCAAACAGTCGAGAGTTTATGAAAAAATTACATTGTGACCTCGTGGAGAAGTACATACATATGTGTCACTAAGACTGGAGACACCTTCTCTAGTCGCTACAACTAGGAGGAAAATTGAAAATGTTTTGACTGATGTTCGAGGAAAACATAATAGTAGGGGAGCCCAATCGGGGATCTTGCGCGTTACTCGAGCGCGTCAGAAAATCATATGGGGAGAAAGCTTGCACCCTGTAATGTAACCCAAATGTACTACCAAATATGAACCCTTAATATAGGGGGTGCGTTGAGGGCAGCCCACGAGATTAGTAAAAAAAAAATCGATCCTCGGAAAAACTCGAGCGTGTCAGATTAAGAACAGGTAAGTTAAGTACATCCTGAAAAGTGTATATTTCAATAATCTGACAATTTGAGCATGACATAAGGAAATGGGGGAGTCGCAAAGTTGTAAAAAAAAACACGTCACCTCGAAATACTCAAGTGGGATTACATTTTTTTTTTATTTTGAAGGGAATTCTATCAGGATTACGAAAAACATATAATCTGACGGTTTTCATGGGGCGATATAGCTAAAACCATCCCACTCCAGGCCTCTCGTTCCTTCTCACTCTTCTTTCCCAGTGTCAAAGTTTTCAAGGTTTTTTAAATTGTCAGATTAACAATACTCCTTTACGTAATTGTCAGATTATCATTTAGGGTAACTCTGACATCGAGTTGAACCCACAGTAGAAAAATCTGACGCGCTCGAGTATTTCAAGTTACCGATTTTTTTTTAACATTTTCAAAAATCAGTCTACACTCATGACTGATTTTTGAAAACCACGTCCACGTCCAGTCCGTCAGTTATTACATCGAACACTATTTTGAGTTCACTAAACGTCCCTTTCAATATCTGACACGCCCGAATAACTTTTGTTTTGCTTTTTTACCGCTCTTCTCAGCCACCCACCACTATCTAATCGTTAGATTAATATCTATCGGCTATCAGAAAGACGAAGCGAGGATACTCTATTAATATCTGACGCGCTCGAGTATTTCCATGTGACTGTTTTTTTTTTTACATTTTACATTTTTTTTACATTCTTTTCCCCACTAAAATGGAAAACATAACATATAATTTTTCGTTTGAGAACCTAATCTTCACAATCCAATAGGTCCCCATGACGCTCTAGTAACTGCAAATTTAACATTCCGGGCTCCCCTACTATAAGGAAAATATCATAGAATCGGTATCAGAAAAAATGTGCACATTTTGTCCATATTTAAAGAGGCGAACGACAAAATCTTCGTGCTATAAGTGCAAAAAAGCATCTGTGGTGGACACAAAATTGAGGCTTGTGCCTCCGGTATATAATTTGCTTGTATTTTTTACAGTTGATTTGAATTAATACTTTTCACTTTTGTAATGATTTCTTATTGTGATCTTATTTTGCCATTTTAATTTTTTTTAAGCCAATCGCTGTTTGTGTAACAACGACGCACCCCCCTAACCAGACGAATGGCCTATGTTTATTTCGAACTTTAATAGAACGACGGATCTATGTGGTTTCCCGAATGAGGAAAATTAAGTGCGACTACAAAGGGCGTTAAAGGGCAAAGCGCTTTAAGCGGTGCGTTGTATGTTGGTTCGACCCGAGTGTGTTCCTCAAATAATAGCCACTCTCCGTATGCTATTTGGAAGACGGATTTAACTGTTCACACTCTTTTGCCAAGAATTCGAGAGACTCTGGAACCGAAAACTGAAAAACTCGAAACAATTATCTCGTTCGCCGTGTCAGTGAAAAACATGTGCGTGACAATGGAAGCTTCGGACTTGACGGACCATTTGCACAATCTGATATTACTTCAAGACCTTGTGGATAAACTACCTCCATCTATCCGTTTGAACTGGGCCATTCACAAGAAATCGCTAGCTACGTGCACACTTACCAACTTCGGTGATTGGTTATATGACATCGCTAAGGAACGAGCCTTCATTTATATTCATCGGGACAACTACCAACCATCTGATCCGGGTGCTGCTCACATGAAGGATCAAGTTAAGTGTCCAATTTGTACTGACAGTTGCTACTCTGTGGGGGGGGGGGGGGGGGGGGGGGGAGCAAACAGAGCAAAGAAGTTGATCGCGATTAACATGGCAAACGCCAGCTTCGATCTCTGTCCCTGCTCAATCCAAGTTGACACACAGCCTCCGCGTGCCCCATGAAGAAGAAGTATACGATCTCCTAGACAGAACATATGCCCAATGCCCCAGCTTCCACATAAAAATAGTCCTAGGAGATTTTAATGCAAAACTGGGCAAAGAGGACATATTTGAGTCGATCATAGGAAAGCATAGCCTCCATAACACCACATCCGACAACGGACTAAGGCTAATTGTTTTCTAGCGGGGCGTAACCTCCTTGTAGCAAGCACGCGATTCCCCCATCTCAACATCCACAAGGGTACCTGGAGGTCTTTCGATCAATCGACCACCAAGCAGATTGATCACATTGCGATCGACGCCAGACACTCCTCCTGTATTCTCGATGTACAAATCTTCCGAGGGGCCAACATCGACTCGAACCACTACCTTGTTGTAGCCAAGGTACGAGTGAGGATATCAAGAATACTTAGGAGTCGAGTAGCACAACGTAAGTTTGACGTCGGAAAGCTACAATAGCAAGAGACTGCCAGAATCTTTGCCGATCGTGTCTCCTCCAAGCTCTTTCAAAATCAGCCCACAGCAGCACAAACAATAGAGCAGGAATGGGCACATTGCCAGAGCGCCGCCAGAGACGCTACCTCAGAGGTGCTGGGTTTCAAACCGCCACCACCTAGAAACCCCCTGGTTCGATGAACAATGCGAACAAGCCCATGCAGCAAAACAAGAGATATATAAAGCCATGCTGCAACGACGGACGAGAGCTGCTCTCGAAATCTATGAGCACGAGAGAAGAGAGGAAAACACGCTTTTCAGAAGAAAGAAGAGAGAGCACGGAAAGCGTGAGATCGAGGAGATGGAGAGATACTTCCGTAGGAATGACGCCCGTAAGTTTTACAATAAGGTAAAACGAACATGCCATGGCTACAAAGCCAGAGCGGCGGCCTGCAGGGATGAAAATAGAGAACTGATAGTGGAGTCGCAGTCGATGCTGAGGATTTGGAAAGACAACTTCTTCAGACTGTATAACGGCGATGATAGACAAGATACCGCTGTCAGTCAGAACGAGCCATTCGTAGTGCAGGACAATGAAACAGAATTCAGTCCACCCGACCTAGACGAAGTCAAAATAGCAATATCAGACTGAAGTCTAATAAAGCCGCGGGCGCAGACGGCCCGTCTGCTGAGCTTCTTTAGGCGGCTGGAGATGAGCTGTTAAGGTGCATGTACCATCTCATGTGCAAAGTATGGTCGGAGGAAAGCATGCCTGATGAATGGAATGGAATCGGTTGCCCGGTCCATAAGAAGGGAGACCCCTATAGCTGCGCCAACTATAGGGGAATAAGTCTCCTTAACATCGCATGTAAGATCTTCTCTGCCGTATTGTGTGAACGCCTGAAACCGTTTGTGGATAACCTGATCGGCTCTTATCAGTGTGGTTTCAGGCCAGGTGAATCCACCATAGACCAAGTATTTACGCTACGGCAGATCTTGGAGAAGACCCAGGAATTCCAATTCGACACTCACCACCTCTTCGTCGATTTCAAGGCTGCAAGACAGCATGTATAGAGATGAGCTATACAAAGCCATGTCTAGTTTTAACATCTCTGCCAAACTCGTCCGACTGTGCAGGATGATAATGGAGAATTCTCGCTGCTCCATTAAGGTCGGTAATGAGCAAACCGAGACCTTTGATGTTAAAAAAGATTTAGGCAAGGTGACGCGCTGTGATGCAACTTTTTCAACATCGTGCTTGAAAAGATCCTGTAAGAGTCACTGGCCAACACAAGAGGTACGATTTATTTCAAGTCTACGCAATTGCTTGCGTATGCCGACGACATTGACGTGATTGGACGGACACAGCGAGACGTTAATGAGGCCTTTGTAAGCATTGAGGTAGAAGCGGCTAAGATGGGTCTCAAGGTTAATGTGGGTAAAACCAAATATCTGCTTTCATCTAAAAGCAATACACCGACGTATTGGCCAGAACGTCACCATGGGTGGATATAACTTTAAAGTGGGTAAAGAATTCGTCTACCTTGGCTCACTGATGACCAGCGACAGCAACACCAGCGCTGAGATAAAACGCAGAATCACTCTTGCCAACCGCTGTTTTTTTGGGCTCAAGAGGCAATTGAGAAGAAGAGCCCTCTCTCGGAAAACCAAGGTGACACTATATAAGACCTTAATCATCCCAGTCCTCCTTTACGGCGCAGAGGCTTGGACCTTAATAAAAGCGGATGAAGATGCCCTTGGTCGTTTCGAGAGGAAAATTCTGCGTACTATCTACGGTCCCGTTTGTTCAAACGGTGTATTATGGAGGAGAAGATATAACGAAGAACTGTACGGGTTGTACAGCGACATCGGCCTGGTACGACGCCTACAGATACAGCGTCTAAGGTGGGTAGGCCATGTAGAGCGCATGGAGAATACAGCTCCGACCCGAAAAGTCATCGAATCCACTCCGGAAGGAAGGCGCGGCAGAAGACGGCCGCATCATTGGTGGCGCACGCAGGTGGAAGGGGACCTTAACCAAGTGGGTGGGCGGCGCTGAAAACAGCTGGCCAAAGACCGTGCCAGCTGGAGACGCTTGTTGGTTGAGGCCCATGTTCACCACGGACTGTAGTGCCACCTAAGTAAGTAAGTATCTAAGTAAGTAAGTATGTAAGTACCTCCCTTCTTCGGGCGCCTTGTCGTGGCGGGAGGCTTAAGAGGTCGTAGACCTCGAACTAAGACTCGAAGACCCCAAAAATTAATGGACAAACAAAAGGAATTGAGTACTCCAGTTGGTACCCGCAGCAGCGGAAATCCACCCGCGATCTCCTTGATTGCGGCTGGTGCATGGATTCTGGAGGCCCCGACATTCTTTTTTAACACTACGGCAGCCCGGAACGACACCGACTCCTGCGGCTCACTGACTGACCACCTGGTCGGACTGAGCATGAGCGGTGCATCCAGCGGAGGCAACACCAACGATGGCGTGGCACGGGAAACCGCAAAGGTGGAACGCGCCCCAGAACTGGGACGTACTGCTGAATGCACTGCTAAGTACCAAAAAAGAAAGGAAAAGAAGCATGCCCGAAAATTGCGCGAAGAAGCTCGCAAAGCTGAAGGCTCAATGGTCGAGGCTATACCTCTGGGGGAACCAGTTAAGAGGGTTAGGTCGACGGAGGTATCTCCTACCGAAATTGATCAGACCCCTTCTCCTGGGGTCCTCCCCTCTCTCGAAGGTGCGCAGCGCGGTAAACGTCGGCGATTGGGAAAGGCTGCTGAAGGAGGCGTAAGCATGTTCGCACTTTCGGCATGCGCCTCAAACCCCCTTCCTCTTGCTGGGACGGTTCAACCACCCAGTAAGAGCGTGATCAGTTCCCGTAACGACGGGGCCGGAAGCGCTCAGGTTTCTGGCATGGCTGGCACTGCCGCCGAGATAGGTGGCGGGGCCGACATGCTGACTCTGAACGCCGAAGGCAAAGTCGCTACGGGTTCTAGCAGTCCTCGAACTGGCAAGGCGGTCCAAAAGCGGTGTCCGAAGGGAGCGGGAGCCCAACACCCGAAAAAGGCAAAAGCCTCCGCAAACGGAAGACGGCCGCCAAAGATAGCCTCGTTAGGGAGAAAGTTTATGATGCCTCCCTCTCCGGTGGGGCAGTGGGAAATCGGAGTCAAATAGCAGATGTGGCAACCCAGATGGATTAAAGCATTGGCCAGAAGACGAAGATAGCCCAAAACTGCTCCTCGGAGGCGGGGACATCACTCAAAAAAACCCCTTCCTCCGAGAAGGAGATCCAAGTGACCGTAGGGAGTCGAGAGAACCAGCCCTCTTATAGAGAGGCGGCCATCTCCTCTGAAAAGGTCAGGATAGGGAAAGCTGGCGATGATAGTAGAATGACCAACGCAGACTGCAAGCACTGTGAGGATTGTCTACTGGAGCTTGCCTCGGCAACGGGTTTTTGCTTACAGGCAGAAAAGTCAGCTTTGATGAATGGCACATTTGTGGTGAGCTATTCATCACAGCAGACATCGGCCTCGATCAGGAATACGGTGCCGAAAATTCCCCCTCTGGGAACTGCCACTTACCAGGTAGTTAGTCTCCCGAAATTAACGCGCACCATCTGCCGGATTCCGGGGAAACCTGGCAATAAGATGGATGTGCTGACGCGCTTACGCACACAGAACCCAGAGCTTGGATAATCTACTCCTACAAGGAGAGTAAGGGCTCTCTGAAAAAAAGAGGGATCTACTCTGGTTGTGGGGATGGATGAAGCCTCTGTCGCAACTCTGAAATCTGCGTACGATTCACGCCCCTACTTTGGCCTTGGTAGGATCTCTTTCCATTTCATTGTCAAATAGTCGAAGCATGGGACGTGCCCTGCAGTATGAATCCATGATTTTTACTTAGATTAATCTACAGCATTTCAAGGCTGCTACCGCTCTTTTAAGTAGCAGAATTGCATGCAGTAGTACAAACCCCCTCATCGTATCCCTTCAAGAACCATGGGTGTGGAATAAACGCCTATGTGGCCTTGGTGGTATACGTGATGTTACGATTCTTTATGATGATTCTTTATTGTGGCTTTATTAGGCAAACTGAATTGCTTGCAACAATAACCAAAAAAAGAGTGCGTGGCGTCCTATTCCATTTTATAGATCTAGCTCTCCACTTTCGTCTTCTCAGAAGACGAGAGTAGGAGAGTGCTATATGGAAAAGACAGTTACGCTCGTGGTTCTCCAAGCCACAAGCGTGGCTGTGTACAGTATGTGTACTAATATTAATATCAGGACTAACTACTAATAGGGTGTGCCTCTGACGCCGATGACACGGGATCTTATCCCGACACAGCCATGTCGTCGAACGTGTTTTTCACGGTGTTTCTCCTAAGCGGGGTTTTGACAAAACCCCCTGTAGTAAAATTGTCATGAAAAGCTTCTCGAAATTCGCCGTTCGGAACCGGCAATAAACTGTAGGTCCCTTTCACCTATGGGAAAAATGAAATCACACACAACATGGGTGATTGAGAGAAGCTCAACTCAAGTTCTCCATGGACTGTAACGCCAACATACATACATACATACTAATAGGGTGTGCATGGGTTTATATAACAATATCGAACTCACTATCGGCAACCAAACTTGGGCACTTTCGTGGACAAGATCTGGTGGCTGCTAGATTAAGCTACAAAACGCACGGAGTTATAGAACACTTCGTCGTTGCGTCTGCCTACTTTCCCTACGACTCGATACTGCCTCCACCACCGAAGGTACTTTCTGAACTCGTAGAGTACTGTGAAGCCAAAAAGATTGGTCTCATCTTGTGTTGCGATGCTAATGCCCAAAACACTGCTTGGGGCAGCAGCAAATGTAATACAAGGGGCGACTATCTTTTAGAATTCATTCTCTCGTCTGACCTTACCATCAACAATGTTGGCTCTCAACCAACTTTTGTTACGACAAGACGACAGGAGGTGATCGACCTGACCCTATCTAACAGATATTTGAAGGACATCACTAACTGGCGAGTCTTGCCTGATGCTACGCTGTCGGACCAAAATATATCGATATCCGATTAAGTTGTGGGATCTTTTCCTTGCAACCTAGACGGAATCCGAGAAGGGCGGACTGGGTACGGTTAAGAGAGGAGCTTGAGAAATCCAATCAGGTCCTACCTAAACTCAGAATGAAACAATTGGTAGAGAACGCTGTTCATAACCCGAATAGCGTCATCACCAGTTGTTTTGAACTCGCATGTCCTGCCAGCAAACCTCCCTGCAGGAAATTGGTATCCTGGTGTAATGTCGAGCTCCAAAGTCTTCGCAGGGAAGCCAGAATTCTTCTGAATAGATCCCTCAAATCGAATTCGGAAGATGACTGGAACAAGTATCGGTCGAAGCAGGAAGAATATAAGAAACTTATTCGTAAATCGAAGAACGATTCTTATAGGACTTTCTGCGAAGAGATCAAGTCTCTGAGTGCGACAGCGACTCTTAGTTTACTGTTTGGGACTCATTTCCCGGGAAATCAGATCAATATCGGCTCGTTGCACACTCCTTTAAGTGAAACTGCAACTGAAACGATGAAAACAACTCGGCGTAGCTGGTATATTGCGTCGCGCGTGGTTACGACTGAAGCCATTGAAGCCATTGAATTTGCTGTGGCATCCTTCGATGGTTTGAGAGCACCGTGGCGCAGTGGGTAGTGTGTTGGCCTCTGATGCCGATGACTCGGGATCGAATCCCGACACAGCCATGTCATCGAACGTGTTTTTCACGGTGTTTCTCCTCAGCGGGGTTCTGACAAATCCCCCTGTAGTAAAATTGTCATGAAAAGCTTCTCGAAATTCGCCGTTCGGAACCGGCAATAAAACTGTAGGTCCCTTTCACCTATGTGAAAATGAAATCACACACAACATGGGTGATTGAGAGAAGCTCGGCTCAGGTTCTTCATGGACTGTAACGCCAACATACATACATACATCCTTCGATGGTTTAAAATCGCCGGGTACCGACGGAATATATCCTGTTATGCTGCAAAAAGGTATAAGGCAGCTGCTTCCTACGTTGGAAAGAATTTTCACTGCTAGTCTAGCACTTGCTCACATACCCATTCCTTGGCGCACAGTGAAAGTGGTCTTCATTCCCAAAATAGGAAAAGAGGACTACTCACTTGCCAAGAGCTTCCGACCAATCAGTCTAACATCCTTCCTGCTGAAAAGCATGGAGAGACTGGTAGAGTTGCACGTGCGCAAGGTTGCCCTTCGAATGCACCCTCTTTCGGAGATGCAACATGCTTACCAGCGTGGAAAATCTTGCGAGACTGCGCTTCAGAACCTAACTGGGCGAATTTAATGCGCGCTCGAAAGGAAAGAGTACGCGCTTGGCATTTTCATCGACATTGAGGGAGCTTTTGATAACGCAACTTTTGACAGCATGTGCAACGCTGCCAGACATAATGGCGTAGATGAAGCACTGGTCCTTGGGATCAAAGCAATGCTCATGCACAGGACATTGACAGCTGATGCAGGCCTCGAGCAGTGTGTCAAGTCCGGCGTAAACAGGGGCTGTCCTCAAGGTGGCGTCCTGTCTCCGCTGCTATGGTGCATGGTGGTCGATTCTCTGATTGATGCTCTCAATGCCTCTGGAATATATGCCCAGGCCTATGCGGATGACGTCGCCATTCTTTCTGTCGGTTCATGTTTAGCGACTGTCCGTCTCAAAGCACAGGCGGCGCTAAATGTGATCGATGATTGGTGTACCAGAAATGGGCTGTCAGTCAATCCTCTTATGACCGATGTCGTTCTCTTTACGAGAAGGAGGAAAAATACTGACATGACTCAGCTGGTACTAAAGGGCACTTCCATCCCGATATCCAAGGAGGCTAAGTTTCTAGGAGTCATCTTAGATAGTAAGCTTCTCTGGTCAAACCATGTTGAGTCAAAAACCATCAAAGCGCTGTCAGCTTTCTGGCAATGCAAAGGAGCTTTTGGCAAAACATGGGGCTTATCGCCGGCAAAGGTCCTCTGGATCTACACGGCAATGATAAGACCTATAATCTCATATGCATCGGTTGTCTGGTGGAACAGACCTAAACGCAAACACGTCGTAGCCTCTTTCGCCAAACTCCAAAGAACGGTTTGTCTCAGCTGCACGGGGGCTTTCCCCAGCACGCCGGGCGCTGCTCTAGATGTTATGATGAACCTTCCACCTCTTGATATATTTATCAGAGGGTGTGCTCTGAAAGCCATGTCTCGTCTGAAGAGAAATGGCTTTTGGTACAACTCGCAAGGGAATAGCGATGTCCTTGCGCAAGAATTATCCTGCGACCCCTGTCTCATGCACATACCTTCTGAGGCATTGACGCCAGTTATCCTATTGCGTCGTAATTTCACAGTCGAGTTTCCATGACGTCAGGATTGGCTATGGCTAGATACTGAACCTGGAAAGGATTGTCTTCGCATTTTCACGGATGGCTCCAGGTCTGGGCGGTAGTCCGGTGCTGGAGTCTTCTTTGAACGCGAAAACATCCGACTGCACTTCTCGTTAGGAAAGTATGCGTCTTCCTTCCAGTCACAGATACACGCAATCCTAATGGCCATGCACTATGTTGTGAAGCACAGGTGGAAGGGGGAAAGCATATGCGTCTGTAGTGACAGCCAAGCTGCACTAAAAGCTGTGTGTAACCCCTTAACTAGCTCCAATTTAGTGCTTGAACTCAAGTCCTTCTTGAACAGTGTCGGCAGACTAAATTCATTAAGGCTTGTATGGGTTCCAGGTCACTCTGGGATTCCAGGAAATGAGAACTCTGATGAACTCGCCAGAATGGGTTAAGAGGAGAGCTTCTCAGGACCTGAACCCGCTCTAGGTCTACCTACGTCCACGGTAAATTCCTACATTAACGATTGTGTATTTAATACACACAACCGCAGATGGAGGGATTGTCCGGGTTGCAGGATGACTAAGCGCATATGCCCTGATGTCCGCAAAAAATCTGCAGCATTCCTCCTGTCTTTAAGGTCAGTCGACTGCAGATGGCTTGTGGGAGTTATCACGGGCCATTACACTTTTGCCAAGCATCTCTACGCGCTCGGCACCAGTGAGACGCCTACCTGTGCTGCATGTGGCGAAGAGTAGGATGACACTGCAGAGCATTTCCTCTGTGATTGTCCCGCCTTTGCTCGCATACGGTGGCGCACCCTTGGAGCCGACGTGGTGTGTGCCGAATCCCTTAGCTCTACATCACTGAATCTTCTTCAAACCTTTCTTCGGAAAACGGGGAAAATACAGTAATGTAAGGTGTCTGTGTGGAGAGTACAAATGACCAGTGTTTGCGTCTGAGTGCTCCAGCGGATAGCAGAAACCTCCAACAAAACAAAAAAAAAAAAAAAGGTATGTAAGTAAGTTGCTACTCCGTGTCCCATTGCATGTCTTTCCAGTCACTAAGCCACCCAGCGAAGTGGGAGGCAGCTAAAAAGCTCGAGTTATGCCGTAAATGTTTAAAAAAACACTGTAACATTCGATGCAATAAAAAAAGCTGTGCGGTAAAAACGGTTGTAGATATAAACATCATGAGCTTTTACACAATGAACAAAAAGACAATTTGCAAGAGTACCGAGCAGTCGAAAACCAAAAGGCTATAACTGCTCAGCATAATACTCATACCTTGAAAATGCAATCCGTAATATTTCGCATAGTTCCTGTAACTTTTTATAGCAATAACAATATACATACGATTGAGAACTTTCGCCTTCCTCGATGAGGGGTCATCGCTGACACCGATGGAAGGAGAACTGGCCAAGGAACTGAATATCAAAGGAACACCGTCTCCACACTGCTTACGCTGGACCGCAGATACTCTTTGTTATGAAGACGACTAACAGGTCTTCAGCCTTCGCATCTCGGGCATGCAACCCAAATTGATACTTGCTTACTTACTTACTTACTTTGATGGCGCTATAGTTCGGGGTGAATCAGGGCCTCAACCAACAAGCCTCTCTAACCGGTCCCTTTCCACCTGTGCGCGCCACCATAAATGCGGTCGTCCTCTGCTGCGTCGTCCCTCGGGGTTGGAGTCGAAGACTCTTCGGGCCGGAGCGCTGATGTCCATTCGCTCTACATGGCCTAGCTATCTTAGACGTTGGACCCGAAGACGTCTAACTAGGCCGATGTCGCTGGGCAGCCCGCACAGTTCTTGGTTGAATCTCCTTCTCCACCATCCGTTCACACAAACGGGACCAAGGATTGCACGCAGAATTTTCCTCTCGAAACGCCCAAGAGACCCTTCATCCGCTTTTGATAACGTCCAAGCCTCAGCGCCGTAGAGGATGATTAAGGTTTTGTAGAGGGATACCTTCGTTTTTCGAGAGATGGCTCTACTACTCTTTTGCCTCTTGAGCCCGAAGAAGCAGCGGTTGGTAAGAGTTATCCTGCGATTTATCTCAGCGCTGGTGTTGTTGCGGCCTGGAATTAATGGGTCTTCTTCAAGATCTGCCGTAGTGTAAATATTTGGTCTATAGTGAATTTTGCTGGCCTGAAACCACACTGGTAGGAACCTATCAGAGTGTCCACGAACGGTTTCAGGCACTTACACAGTACGGCAGAGGGGATCTTGTACGCGATGTTCAGGAGGCTTATCCCTCTGTAATTGGCGCAGTCATAGGGGTCTCCTTTCTTATGGACCGGGCAAACGATACTGAGATTCCATTCATCGGGCATGCGTTCTGCCGATCATATCTTGCAGATGAGTTGGTGCATGTTCCTGACCAGCTCATCGCCAGCTGCTTTAAACAGTTCCGCGGGGAGTCCGTCTGCTCCAGCAGTTTTACAAGGAGGGGTTCTTTCACAATCTCACCATCGACTGTGACTCCAATACTAGTTGTCCGTGCTCATCCCTGCAGGCTTCTGCTCTGGCTTTATAGTCTTGGCATGTTCATTTTACTTTCTAGTAAAATTTTCGAACGTCGTTCCTGCAGTAATGTCTCTCCATCTCCTCGATCTCGCGCTTCTCGTGCTACTCTATTGCCCTTTTCAGAAGCGCATGCTCCTCCCTCCTTTTCTGTTCATAGAGCTCTGTGGCGGGGGGCATGGGCTCGGACATACAGGGTAAAGTTGTTGATTGCTCTTAACCTGGCGAGATGCCAGCAACGATCCCTGTTTAAATGCCCGGGTCAAGTTGACATACGGCCTCCTCGCGGCACCCTCTGGATAGCCTCTTCAACAACCGTTGGGAGGTGAACAAACGTATGCAGCGAAAAAAACCCCGACCAGAATGGCGGTTGTGCGGCGGGCTAACAATCCGCCCACGTAAAAAAACCTAAAGTTATGAATGAGCAAGATGCCTCGGATACACGGACGGATACTCGACGACGAAAACGCACGAAAAAGGAACACGATTTGCGAGTATGCTCCTGGAATGTCAGAACCCTGTACAATCCCGGAGGTGCTCATAAACTAGAAGGAATCCTCACGCAGTACAAGGCGGATATTACTGCGGTCCAGGAAATACGCTGGATAGGAAACGGTATGATTAGAAAGAGAAATTGCGACATTTATTACAGCTGTCACAAAAGGTAGCACTTACTGGGATGCGGATTTGTCCTGGGAAAGCGGTTAAGGTCGAAGGTCATCGACTTTAAACCTATAAGTGATCGGCTGGCTGTGATCCGCATCAGAGGCAGATTTTATAACATCAGCCTTATATGTGCACACGCCCCTACCGACGAGGCTGAAGACCCTATCAAGGAGGACTTCTATGACCTCCTGGACAACGCCTACGGAGCTTGTCCGGAGTACGATGTAAAAATCGTGCTCGGGGACTTCAATGCCAAAATCGGAAAGGAAAACACCCTTGGCGGAGTGATCGGAAAGCACAGCCTCCACGATACAACAACAGATAACGGCTTCCGACTCGCTGACTTTGCGACAGCTCGTAATGCGGTGATAAGTAGCACAAGATTCCCTCGCAAGCGAATCCACACAGCAACCTGGCGATCTCCGGACGGTCGAACCGCCAAACCAAATCGACCATGTGCTCATTGACGCAAGGCACGCGTCAAACATCCTGGATGTGCGAACATTCAGAGGGGCAAATGTCGACTCTGACCACTTCCTCGTAGCAGCAAGATTCAGAGCTCGACTGTCCAATGTCAGAAAGCTGCACCAGCCCATCAGGAGGAGGTTCGACATTGGGCGCCTGAGCACACCGGAGGTTGCCAGAGTCTACAGTGAGCAGCTGAGCGAAAGACTCTACGGTATGCCTACGTCGAACACAAATGCCAATAGTATGTGGCTGCATTGCCGCTCAGCCATTCAGGAAGCAGCCGAAACCACATTAGGATACCTACCACCCCTGACAAGAAACCCGTGGTATGATGGCGAGTGTGAACAGAAAAAGGCAGTAACCGACGAGGCGTACCAAAAGGCGCTGCAGAGGAAAACCAGGGCAGCGCGAAAAGAGTACCGAGTCAGAAGAAGGGAGGAGAAGAAACTACTGCGACAAAAGAAAATAATCTTCGCAGCCTCCCAGCTCAAGGATATCGAGGAGTCTAGGGATAAACATAAAATACGAGCCTTTTTCAAGAAAGCCAAAGGCCTTGCAGGAGGCTTCAAAAAGGGCACCCTGGCTCTTCGAAACTGCGAGGGTAATCTTGTCACCGACCCGCAGGGAATAGTGGATGTATTTAAGCAGCACTTCCAGCAGCTGCTTAACGAGCATGACCAAGAGAGAGTGGTAGGGACCGAGGAAATCCCAACTCCAGCCGCTGAAGTAGCTACAGCTATACAGCACAGCTATTCAGAAGCTGAAGAACAACAAGGCCGCAGGCTCAGATGGCTTGCCATCAGAGCTCTTCAAGGCTGGAGGCGATGTTCTGGTAGGGAGCATGCACCAGATCATCTGCAGAATTTGGGAAGATGAAAGCATGCCCGACGACTGGAATACCAGCTCTATATGCCCCATCCACAAAAAAGGCGATCCTACCTCTTGCAAGAACTATAGAGGTATATCCCTGCTCAATGTCGCATACAAGATCCTGTCCAGCGTATTGTGTGAACGTCTAAAACCATTTTGCACCGCACTAATCGGCAGCTACCAGTGCGGCTTCCGGCCCGGCAAATCAACTATAGACCAAATTTTCACACTTCGACAAATCCAACGAGTTTCGAATCGATACACACCATCTTTTCATCGATTTCAAAGCCGCATACGACAGCATTCATCGTGAAGCACTGTTTGGGGCGATGGCCGAATACGGGATCCCGGTAAAACTGATCCAGTTGTGTCGCGCCACGCTAAAAAACACGCGATGCACCGTGCAACTCGGTTCTAGGACCTCGGAACCATTCGAAACATGCACCGGATTTCGGCAAGGAGATGCGCTGTCATGTGACTTCTTCAACCTGGTGCTGGAGCAGATAGTGCGACGGGCAGGCGTCAACAGGGAAGGCACTATCTTTTACAAGTCCATCCAGCTGCTAGGATACGCGGATGATATCGACATCATCGCGTGTTCTCGCCGTGGCATTGTGGAAGCATTCACAGCGATTGAAGAACAGGCGAAACGAATTGGTCTTAAGATCAATGAGACAAAACGAAATACATGCTGTCAAGCAAAAACCAATTCGTCGCTCACCACCTGGGACAAAACATAACAAATGACAGCTACAATTTCGAGGTAGTTAAGGAGTTTGTCTACCTCGGGGCAAACGTAAATTCCACAAATGACACCACAGTGGAGATCCGGCGTAGAATCGCCCTTGGCAACCGCTGCTACTTCCAAACAACTGGGGTCAAAACTCCTCACTCGAAAGACCAAAGTCATGCTTTACAAAACGGTCATTCTGCCAGTCTTGCTGTACGGAGCCGAAAGCTGGACGATAAGCAGGACAGCGGAGCTGATTTTGGGTTCTTTCGAAAGAAAAATTCTAACATCTTGGTCTTGACAACTGGAAGCAGCGTGCCCGGGACCGTCAAGGATGGAAGGCAGCTATAGCTCAGGCTCAGATCCTCCATGGATCGCAGGCCTGATAAGTAAAGTAAGTAAGTAAGAGCTCGGTGGCAGCTCTCGTCCGTCGATGAAATGTGGCCATGTATGCATTCTGTTTCTCTACATGGGCCTGTCTGCACTCATCATCAAACCAGGGGTTTGAGTACATCTGAGGCGGCCTCTCTAAAGGCGTTCTGACAACGACTCCATTGCTGTTCTATGGTTTCTGCAGATTGCATCGGGACTTGAAAGAGCTTGAGGGAGACTTGATTGGCGAAGGTCCTGGCGGGCTCCTGCGATTGCAGCTTTCCGACGTTAAATTTTGGTGTTCTTACTCGACTCCGTTGATTCCGAGAAATTCGCATCCGTACCTTGGCTTCAACAAGGTAATGATACGAATCGATGTTGATAAAAAAGCCCTAGAGTTTTATTATTCAGTTGCTCTCAAAATTGAGCGTACACCATTTGTCGATACTACTGGCAGCCATTGAGCCTCACAAAATAATACAAGCACCTCCGTGTTTTATCGTTTGAGACAAGTTTTGTTTCTGAAGCTCCATGTTTAGTTTTCTCCAGACTATTTGCCTGTCATCGGAGCCAACCAAGTTAATTTTTGTTTCGTCAGTAAACTAAACACTTTTTCAGAAAGTCTCAAACGATAAAACACGGAGGTGCTTGTATTATTTTGTGGGGCTCAATGGCTGCTAGTGGTATCGACAATTTCAAGTTTATCGAGACGACAATGAACAAATTCAAATGCCTTGATATTCTCAAAAGGAATGTGCGTTAATCGGTGGAAAATTGGCCCTACCTTCGGAGTCCTACTTTCAATAGGATAACGACCTGAAGCACATAATCCATGGAATGGACTATACCATGGTTAGAGATTATCCTTAAAATGATGCCTAGTTTGCAGTCACATTCCAGAAAAGTGGAGGTGCGCAAAGGTACTTTTCATCCCCAAGGCTGGCAGGAGGCTAAGGCTAAAAGCCAACTCAATATGGACGCGCTATTTCACTGGCCACTCCTCGATCCTGAATAACAGGATAACTATGGCAGAAAACTTGGACCACACAGAACCCACCACAGTCTTGGAGAAGAATTTTACGACGATCTACCCGGACAGACAAAACTGGACCCGCCTAACGCATCATCTGCCTCATCACCAGACAAACTGGCTCGGCCCGACATTCAACGGACTAGGAGTATAATTTCCCTAAAAAGAACAGACATCTATAAAATCATTGGTGTCATCACAGGACACCGCCTTATTGGCAGTCACTCGCAAAAACTAGCAATAGTTCCGAATGATGTCTGCAGAAGTGTCTAGACGAGGAGAAAGTCGAATCCATTCACCACCTTGTCTGCGCTTGTGCGGCATTCTGCACAATCAGGAAATGATACCTAGGATCTCACTTCCTTAACGGCCTGACAGATGTTCAACAAGTAGGGGGGGGGGGGGGGGGGGATGAGCCCCTCTCGTAGACGCACAACGGGTCTCCCTGGCCTATATGTATTCTTCTCAGTTCTGGGAAGGCTACGAACTTACCTGCCTACCTACGGTTCCCCACAAAACAAAAGTCCAAAGGGGTCAAATCGCAGCTCGAAGGCGGCCAATTGACATCGCCAATACGGCTGATAACACGATTTGGGAATTAAGTGCGCAAAATATCGATTGTGGCATGGGCTGTGTGGCATGGCGCGCCATCCTGCATGAACCAGAGTTCGTTCAAATCCATGTCTTCAATTCCAGGGGAAAAAAAATCGGTTAACATGGCTCCGTAACGCCCACCTTTGACCGAAATGTTGTTCCCAGTTTCATTTTCGTAGAAAAATGTTCCAATCATGCAACCACTCCGTAATCCGCACCAAACTGTCACTCTCTGTGGATGCACTGGCTTCTCGACAATATCGTGCGGGTTTTCCGTGCCCCAAATGCGGAAATTTTGTTTGTTAACGTAGCCGCTCAGATAAAAATGCGCCTCGCCAGAAAAGATGATTTTTCGCCCAAAATCGTTGCCCTATTCAAGCTGCTCTAGGGCTCAAACTGCGAACCAATAGCGAAGCGACTGGTCGTGTGCCTTCAATTGCTTTAGTCAATTCGACCTTGTAACTGAATAATCCAATATCCTTGTGCAAACTTTTCCTTAGGCTAGTGCATGAAATGTTGAGCTGTTGAGATCGATGGCGAGTTGATGTTCGTGAATTGAGCCGCACACTCTCGGCCACAGCAGCCACATTCTCATCTGTGCGAACCGTACGACGCACGAGGGAGACCATGAGTGTGGTCCACTAGTATACCAGTCTTACGCACTATTTGCACAAACTTGCGTACAGCAGTTGCGGTGGGTGCTTCATTTCGGCAAAAACTTGTTTTCAAAAAACGCACTGTTTCGGCTACACAGCACTCACTTTGTAGGACCTGTTTCTGGGCATTTTGTGATCTGTGTTTTTGGTGGAATATTTCGAACAAAGGTAAGAATTTATTGATTTTATTACTTAAAAACGGGCATTTAATGACAAAAACATTATTTCAGATGTCTTTCGAAGAATAATTGATTGCCCCGGTGAAGGACGGCGAATTCCTTCACAACACAAAATCCAAATCGTATAGAATTGAAATGTGTTGAAAAGGAATTGGCGGTGGGACCAGATCGGAAACGAGCCCAACAGGCCAGGTAATTATTATGTAATGTACAGTACATACACGGTGCGAGAGCACCGTGGCGCAGTGGGTAGTGTGTTGGCCTTTGACGCCGATGACACGGGATCGAATCCCGACACTTCCTCGAAATTCGCCGTTCGGAACCGGCAATAAACTGTAGGTCCCTTTCACCTATGGGAAAATGAAATCACACACAACATGGGTGATTGAGAGAAGCTCACTCAGGTCCTTCATGGGGTGTAACGCCTATATACATACATACATACAGTACATACATATGTATATATGTATTGCAAATGTGTGAATCTCCCTTTCTAAACATAAATATTTCTTTTAATAAACGAATGTAAACAACAGTAGAGGAGTCTCCACCCGAGATCGGTACGTGAAGGAGAAGAGAAAAATGGATCTTCCCTCTGGGAGGGAAGCTGTTGGTGTGGAGAAGTGGAGTAATTTTGATTCGCTGCACTACATACATATAAACATGAACTTCTGCATAACAACTTTTTTCATTTGCAGACAATTCGGAAACTACCACAGCAGTCAAGAAGACTCCAGTAACACCAACGTGACCGCTGCAGGTGACCGTTCTTTCCCGTGTGTCCGTGGGAACTATTGAGAAAATAAATATCTTTGAAGAGACTGATGACTTTCTGACGAATTCGCCGGCTAGGACTTGTGAGTCCTCAGCGGCTCAAAAACCGGAAGTGATGAAGGCACCTTTCGCTGGCATTGCAGCCGAAGCAGAGGATGTGTCTTCACTTTCCGATTCCGACGCCACACTTGGGGGAGATTCTGTATGCTCTCGGATGAACTCCTAAGTGTAACAAAGAACGAAACCACCAGGCAGGTAGAGGAAAAGCCTGTACCACCTGGTGGCTTCGTCAAACTCAAGTCATCAGAGCAGCAACGTTTTAAGGCTGCTATAATGCAGGGCAAAACCAGAAATGAGGCTCTTGTTTATGCAAAATCTACCCCTGCAACCAAGTGTCCGGAACTGAAACGTGATCGTTCCGTTGACACTACTCCACCAAACCCGGCAGCTAAACGCAGCAAAATCGGCAACCACCAGGTCGATAAAAAGAGCTACAGGAGTGTAGCTGGGAGGATCCGACTCGGCATCGTCCCCAAAGACTTGGGAACGAACCCCCTTACAACAGCGCAGATGGCAGCCGTTCAGGAAGCTGTAGTCGACACCTCCATCGAGCTGCTGGGTAAGGCACCCAAACCTCGTTTCAGGGGATCGACCTACAAGTAAAGGTGGTTATACTTTGTGTGTGACAACAAAGTATCGGCTAAGGACAAAAGTGGACTTATTATTATGCTTGTGGAAGAGGAAGCTTTCCCGAAGCCACATATCGTACGGGGCTACTTCCCACAAAGCACCGGCTTAAACATCACGAAGGTGTTGGCCACGCTGGATTCTCAAAATTACGGCTTACACGCACAGAACTGGAGAGTCATGCAGAGCACGTAAAATAAGGAGAAAAACCTCCTGCACTTAGTTATGGCAGTCAGTGAAAAATCCCTGGCCCGATTATTAGAACTTAAGTGCCAAGTGGCTTACAGATTTGAATTCATAACGATGATTATCAAAAGCCAGGTGAAAACATCCATGGATGTAGTACCAATCGCTGTAGGAAAACTTACAACCAGCAGTATGGTGGATGCACCCACTGCCGCAATAGGAAAACCTGCAACCAGTAGTATGGTGGTTGCACCTACTACTGTAGTAGTAAAACCTACAGCCAGCAATATGGTGGTTACACCTATTGCTGAAGTAGACACGCCCAGATGTGATGAGCCAAAACCCGCTGCCCCATCTGGGCCGGCGACCACTAAGGGTCGCCCAAATAAAAGAACAAAACGTCCCCAAACCAAACAAGGGAAATCGTCGATGGGAAGTAGATCAGAGGATCACTTCCATAGGGCCGGAAAATTCAGGCCTGGCGGCAACAAGTCATACCGGATGAAGGACCCGGCCTACCGTCGCAAGTAATGGTGGGCTGCGTGTGCTGCAGGGCAACCTGCACTTTGCCAAGGATGCCTCGGGCACCTTCAGCCTAAGACTCTACCGCGACAGGATCAGCATTGGGCTAATCCAAGAACCATGGGTCCATAAAGATAAGATTATGGGCCTGCAAGACAGATCGCGTAAACTAGTCTACGCTACAGGAGGTTTTCCTCCTAGGGCCGCATGTGTAATTGGCACTAATATATATTTACTCCCCATTCCAAAATTCATCAAAAGGGACCTGGCAGCAGTAATAGTGGAAGTCCCCACCGAGGGAGGAGTAAGGGAGGTTGTATGCGCCTCCGCTTACATCCCTGGAGACGGCCAGCAAATCCCTCCAGGATCTGGTCAGGTATTGCGACCAGAAAAAACACCACCTAGTAATCGGATGCGATGCTAATGCGCACCATACGGAATGGGGACTGGCATGTCTCCAATGAAGCCTCACTGTCTGATCACCAGTATATCAGATTCAACATCTCCGGTGGGGTTAATGAGGCTGAGCCCGGATATCAGCCCAAACGAACGAATTGGGCTCGGTTCCAAGCTCAACTCGCCGCTAAAGAGGATATGCTTTTTAAGTCGATTGAATCGACAGACGATATCGACGAAGCGGCTTACCAGCTCAATGCAGCGCTCATCTCATCTTTTAGAGACAGCTGTACACCCAGGTCAACTACACACAAACGGTGTGTGCCCTGGTGGAACACTCACCTGGTGGAACACTCAGGTGAGATCGCTGTTCAACAGAGCTAAACGGAATAATAGTTGGACTGATTATAGATCTACTCTAACTAAATACAACCTCGAATTGAGGAAAACCAAGAGAACGTCTTGGAGGGAACATTGCGAGAACATAGACTCTCTTCCAACTGCGGTCCAACTCCACAAAGCACTATCTCGAGAGCACACAAATGGACTCGGGCTGCTTCGCAAATCAGATGGCACCTTTACCGTCAACCGCAGGGAAACCCAGGAGACTTTGCTCGAGGTGCACTTCCCTGGTTCTACTTCTTACTCGATGTCCTCTGATGATCAAACTAACGTCATAGATAACATCAACAGTAGAACAAATTGCCTCTCTGGTAGACTCTTCAGCCCGGATAGGGTCAAATGGGCAATTGGTTCATTCAAACCCTACAAGGTACCCGGCAAAAACGGTATCTTTCCTGCGATCTTACAGAAAGGCTTGAATACAATTCTACCACCACTGATAGCTCTTTTTAGGTCCTGCTTCAACCTGGGGTACATACCCCAAATTTGGAGAGAGGTCAATCTTGTCTTCATCTCCAAGATTGGGAAACCAAGTGAGCAACCTAAATCCTATCGCCCTATCAGTTTGACTTCGTTCTTTCTAAAAACAATGGAGAAACTGATAGAGCTCCATATTAGAGATATCCTGGAAAATCGGATACCTCTGCACCACTTGGTGTCGCGCTTTGAAAATATTTTCACACAAAAGGAGATCGCAATCTACACCTTCCGTGATATAGAGGGAGCCTCCGATAATACTGGCTATGATTCGATCACCACTGCACTATCCTGCAGAAGTGTGGACCATCCCACTAATCACTGGATTAGGGCGATGCTAAATAGCCGTGTCATATCAGCCACATGCGGAGAAATCTCAGTGACAGTATCGGCGGTTAGAGGATGCCCACAAGGGGGTGTCCTCTCACCGCTGCTTTGGTCGATAGCCATCGACGATCTACTACGCAAGCTAAACACCTGGGGCCACAAGTTCATCGGATATGCTGATGACCAGTAGTCATTGTTACGAGCAAGTGCGAGATCACTGCCTGTGAGCGCATGCAGCTTGCGCTCCAACTTATCTCTGACTGGTGTGGCAGAGAGGGTTTATCTATTAATCCAAATAAGACAATCTTAGTCCTATTTACAAAGAGGAGAAAGGTACAACCCTGCTCAATCTTACTAAATGGCACACGCATAGGATTCTCAGAGGAAGTAAAGAATCTAGGTATTGACCTAGACCGTATACTCAACTGGAACTCCACTGGAACTCCAATATAAGAAATAAACTCATGAAAGCGACTAGGGTCATGTGGGCCTGTCGACGCACCTACGGTGAAATCAGGGGACTTAAACCTAAAGTAGTCCACTGGCTTTACACCGCGATAGTAAGACATATCGTCACCTACGGGCCCTACGGACAAAAGTTGAGCAAAAAACTACAACTGTTAAGCCTTAACGCCTTTAGAGACTTGCGTGCCTCGGCATCACAGGCGCTATGCCAACCTGCCCCACGGCAGCCCAAGAAGCACTCATTGGACTCACTCCACTGCACCTTTTTATCAAAGGCCATTGCAATTAGAATTCTCTGCTCGGGAACAAATAAAACATGTAGACCCGCAGGCCACATGTCCATATTACAACACCTTCCCGAGCTGGATATGATTACTACAGTCTCGGACGCACTGCCACACACCTTCACCTTTGACAAGAGATTTGAGATAATGATCCCAAACCGCCCAGCATGGGAAAACAGTGATCCCCTGCTAAATGTCAAAGGCCTTAGGTGGTACACGGATGGCCCATTGACGCAAGGCACTCGTCAAACATCCTGGATGTGCGAACATTCAGAGGGGCAAATGTCGACTCTGACCACTTCCTCGTAGCAGCAAGATTCAGAGCTCGACTGTCCAATGTCAGAAAGCTGCACCAGCCCATCAGGAGGAGGTTCGACATTGGGCGCCTGAGCACACCGGAGGTTGCCAGAGTCTACAGGGAGCAGTTGAGCGAAAGACTCTACGGTATGCCTACGTCGAACACAAATGCCACTAATATGTGGCTGCATTGCCGCTCAGCCATTCAGGAATTAGCCGAAACCACCTTAGGATACCTACCACCCCCGACAAGAAACCCGTGGTATGATGGCGAGTGTGAGCAGAAAAGGTAGCAACCGATGAGGCGTACCAAAAGGCGCTGCAGAGGAAAACCAGGGCAGCGCAAGAAGAGTACCGAGCCAGAAGAAAGGAGGAGAAAAAAAGCGGCCAAGTGCGAGTCGGACTCGCGCACGAAGGGTTCCGTACTATTATGTATAAAAACGGCAAAAAAAAGCATGTCTGTTGTATGGGAGCCCCATTTATACATATATTTATTATATTCTGTCTAAGTATATACAGAAATACATAATCAGTGACATTTTATTCCCACTTTTCGGATAGTTAAAATCTAGAATGTTGTAATTTTTAGAAAATACTCATTTTTTGAGTGATTGCCAATTTGGGTTTAGACGTGGCAAATCGACTGAAACTGCTTTATTGAAATTAACTGGTGAAATATATAATAGTTTAAACACTTCTCGAATACCATCAACATTATTTGTTGACATCAGTAAGGTCTTTGATATGGTTAATCATACTTTGCTACTCAATAAACTTTACAAAGCGGGTTTCAGAGGCTCCATTTATAAATGGTTTTCTTCTTATTTATCCAACCGTTATCAAGTTGTGAAAATTAGGAATGTTTACAGTTCTATAGACTTCTTAAATATGGGTGTTCCCCAAGGAGCAGTATTGGGCCCAATCCTTTTTCTTATTTATGCTAATTCGTTTTTCTTACAACCTTTTAGAGGCAAAATAACTGCCTTTGCTGATGAAACATCTCTTTTCCACTCAAACACTAACTTAATTGATAGTTTTGCAGATGTTAATGATGACGTAGATATGTTAAGGAGATGGTTTAATTATCATAAACTAATAATTAGCAACAAAACGAAGTACATGATATTTAATATCAATGGTAGAGTTTTCAGAGACCTTCCCTTATATTATCATGCACCATTGTGTAATCGATTTGTTCTTGAAGATATAGTATTCAACAATCAAGAATGTTTGAAAATTGCTTCTTGATTGAACACGTGGACAGTTTTAAATATTTAGGTGTTATATTGGACCAACAACTTTGTTGGAAAGACCAATCAATATATTTGAAACAGTATCTAAATGGGGTTATAAGATAATTATTCCATCTCAGTATGCACTGCAATCTCTACCCGTTTTAAAATACTAAATGTATACTCGCACCGATATGGAACTAGCAAAAACATATCCATGTCCGGAACTAAATGTATTATCGCACCGATATGGAACTAGCAAACCATGTCCATGTCCGGACCTGAATGCATACATACACATGTATGACATTCGTTCACGAAATGCGATGCGGGCATTATATTCTTTCATTTCTTTTCCCCATTTCAGTTCAAGTGTGCTGTACAGTGTACACCAACTGTTCGAGCTTTATCGCCACATCTCCATACTTTTGGGTTTCTTGAAAACTACGGGGTATAACTCATACCGTATGAGAAGCATGTTCGTTGCATTTATGTTTTTTTTTTCGTCTTGTACATATGTGATTGATGAATAAGGGTTGAATGGAACTATGGAACTATTTTCGTTCAATTTGCGGAACGAGAGGACATGTGTCCGAGAGAGGACATAGTTCCGTGAACTATACATGTCCGGAACTACCCAACTCTACTTCGTAATGTACATATGTATGTATGTATACTTATACATAGCATACAGATGTGTGAGTGTATGCACGTATGTGATGCGTATGCACGTATGTACGTATCGGTTCGTATGTGTGCAAGATCGCTTGCTCCTCTTGCTCACTTGCTCCTCTCTACCTGCCGCGACGTCGTGCGAAAGGGATGCTAGGCCAGCTGCGAGGACTGCTCGTGAGTTAGGATGGTAAAATGGGCGCCACGCGATTGCCCTCACGCCGACTTACCCGCAGCAAGAATCACGAATTTGCTACGAGACTCGCGAAATATTCCACGCAAAAGAAAAAAAAAAGACCGTAATCGTTTCCAATTCAATATGTCACAAATTTAATTTCCTTAACCTAACTTAATCCAGGTTTACAATTAATCCTTAAAACTACCCTACACCGTATGTCAATAAAAAAAGTCGAAATAAATAAAAAAAATATATGTAAAATAAGAAAAAAAAAAAGGAATTCACTGTTGAAAAAAGTGAACCAACCGCAGCTTGAGAATTCGAACAGTCGTACCGAAACTCCTCTGACCAACGACTTAGCCCGCATCACCAATCGCGACACGCAAATTTGTGATTTCAATACCTTATACAATGAACGTGATATCCGCGACCAACGTAGGCAATAGGACACACGGTACGGCCGCGTACCGGGAACTGCTTAAAACCGTACCGGAGTTCTTCCCCGAAGATCACTCTCCGAGTACTTCGCCGAAGATTTCTCCCCGAGTTCTTCGCCCACTCTCCGTCATGTGCTACTAGGAACAAGAAAAAAAAACAAAAATGCTGACCCTCTGCGAGTTGAACTCCACTCGTTCGCGTGACAAGCGCTGATCGAACCCTCGGGCTATCCGCTTTCTCTGAGTTTGATTTCCCAAAATGGATGACTACGAGCCGCTCACAAATGGGAACTGACCGAAAGATGACAACGAAAAACAATTTATTATTGGTTGTTTGTAATTATGTATATGTATAATTAATTTTGTTCTGTTTTTAGTATTTGTCGTGGTAGCGGCAACAGAAATACATCATCTGTGAAAATTTCAACTGTCTAACTATCACGGTTCATGAGATACAGCCTGGTGACAGACGGACGGACGGACGGACGGACGGACGGACAGCGAAGTCTTAGTAATAGGGTTCCGTTTTACCTTTGGGTACGGAACCCTAAAAACTACTGCGACAAAAGAAAAGAATCTTCGCAGCCTCCCAGCTCAAGGATATCGAGGAGTCTAGGGATAAACATAAAACACGAGTCTTTTACAAGAAAGCCAAAGGTCTTGCAGGAGGCTTCAAAAAGGGCACCCAGGCTCTTCGAAACTGCGGGGGTAATCTTGTCACCGATCCGCAGGGAATAGTGGATGTATTTAAGCAGCATTTCCAGCAGCTGCTTAACGAGCATGACCAAGAGAGAGTGGTAGGGACCGAGGAAATCCCAACTCCAGCCGCTGAAGTAGTCCTCCCACCGAACATCGAAGAAGTCGGTACAGCTATTCAGAAGCTGAACAACAACAAGGTCGCAGGCTCAGATGGCTTGCCATCAGAGCTCTTCAAGGCTGGCGGCGATGTTCTGATAGGGAGCATGCACCAGATCATCTGCAGAATTTGGGAAGATGAAAGCATGCCCGACGACTGGAATACCAGCTCTATATGCCCCATCCACAAAAAAGGCGATCCTGCCTCTTGCAAGAACTATAGAGGTATATCCCTGCTCAATGTCGCATACAAGATCCTGTCCAGCGTATTGTGTGAACGTCTAAAATCATTTTGCACCGCACTAATCGGCAGCTAGAGCGGCTTCCGGCCCGGCAAATCAACTATAGACCAAATTTTCACACTTCGACAAATCCTGGAAAAGACCAACGAGTTTCGATACGATACACACCATCTTTTCATCGATTTCAAAGCCGCATACGACTGCATTCATCGTGAAGAACTGTTTGGCGCGATGGCCGAATTCGGGATCCCGGTAAAACTGATCCAGTTGTGTCGCGCCACACTAAAAAACACGCGATGCACCGTGCAACTCGGTTCTAGGACCACGGAACCATTCGAAACATGCACCGGATTTCGGCAAGGAGATGCGCTGTCATGTGACTACTTCAACCTGGTGCTGGAGCAGATAGTGCGACGGGCAGGCGTCAACAGGGAAGGCACTATTTTTCACAAGTCCATCCAGCTGCTAGGATACGCGGATGGTATCGACATCATCGCGTGTTCTCGCCGTGGCAAATGCTTCCACAGTGCGATTGAAGAACAGGCGAAACGTGTTGGTCTTAAGATCAATGAGGACAAAACGAAATACATGCTGTCGCTCACCACCTGGGACGAGCTGTACCAAGATGTGGATGTAGTCCGGAAGGCAAGGATCCGTCGACTACACTGGCTCGGCCACATCAAGCGCATGGACCTCAACACTCCAGCTAAGAGGGTCTTCGACTCCGAGCCTCCTGGTTCGAGAAGAAGAGGAAGACCGAACCTCCGGTATAAAGACCAAGTAATCGCGGATGTAAGACGTCTTGGTCTTGACAACTGGAAGCAGCGTGCCCGGGACCGTCAAGGATGGAAGACAGCTATAGCTCAGGCTCAGATCCTCCATGGATCGCTGGCCTCATAAGTAAGTAATGAATACAAGATCTAGGAATCTACTCAAACTATTTTTCACATGATTAATTTGAATTAACCCTAACGAAAAAAAAATTGTCTATTAATTCAATTTCCACATCTCTAGAAACATTAAATGGGACAAGCATTTGGTCGTCCTCTTGATAACGTCAATCAATTGTCACCGAGATTAAAATCGCCAAGGATGCATGGATATTGATCGGCAGAGAAATTACTAAATTATTTACATTGGAAATAAGATCAATGTACAAATCTAAAACGCTCTTGGGCCTAATATAGTTAGTAACAAAGCAATATTCTAACTTATTTAGATTATCTGAAGAAAGAAGAACGCATAATTGTTCGAAGTGGATTGAAGACGTTTGAAAATTTAATTGCTTACTGTTGAGTGAACTACGAACTGCAATTATTACCCCTCCACCTCGAGCCAAACCAACCTCTGGAGAACGATCCACTCGGTATACGACATAAGACGAATCTAACAACTCAGATGAATAAATTTCAGGTTGCAGCCAGGTTTCTGTCAATATTATTACGTCAAAGTCGTGTGCAGATGAACTGATGAAAACATACCAGCATTTTGGTAGTAAACCCTTAATTGAGCCGTATGAGGAGAAGATGGTAAAGCACTTGTCAAATTGTTGGAAATTCGTTTGCAGCATTCTCGTTTTTTTGTTTTGGGCGTTGAATAAAGCTTTTAATATGTACATCAGTGCCATGTTAACCATAGAGATGAAAGAGGCAACTGCCTCAGGGCACCACGCTTCGGGGGGCACCACGAAAGGAGCAAAAACTATTTTTTTTGTAAGAAAATTTGCAAAAAAAGCAACGTTTGTGATGCCTCAAGAAGCTTGGTGCCCTAAAAAGTGTGATGCTCTGAAAATTATTTTATGGTGCCCCAAAAAGTGTTTATTAAAAAAAATCTTGCTCGCTACCGCTCGCATTTCAAGTAACAATTCTTTGTTTTTTTGCTAGTAACAGTAATACTGTTTATTCATTCATATTTTTTGTTGCAACTTAATAGGTAAATGTATGATATCTATTTATTTTAATTTTCTTCGATTCTTCAGCAAAACAAATTCTTCTATTATTTCATCCAAATCTAAAGAATCCAAAACATCATTTTCAATCGACATCAAGGCAAACGCATTCAGTTTTTCATCGGCCATTGAGTTCCGTAATGTGTTTTTTATGTATTTTAATTTTGAAAAGAATCGTTCATCCGGCACATTAGTAATAAACAACGTTGTGAAAATTCGTAACATTATCTCAATATTTGGGAAAATGGTTTGCAATTGATCTTTATAAATTCTGGAATAAATTGAAGCGTGAGAAACAAAAGTATTAGGATTTGTGAAAAAATAATGTTTTGCGGTTTCGCATTCAGAAATCAATTCAGTTTCGTCAAGATCATTTTCATAAAATGATGCAGTTTTTTTACAAGCCATTGAGATTTGATTGATGTCCAATACGTTCAATTTAGTTATAAAACTAAATTTCTCGTCTATTTCAATGTAGCTTTGAGTTCGGGTCTTCAAATTTGTAACCAATGAATCAAGAACAGGTCGGAAAATAGTGTCTTCGTAATACTCTTGCTTGGTGAGTATGAAATATAAAGGTAGAGAGTGTTGAATTTTGCATCCTCATTTAATATTTGAACTTAACAAATCAAAAAAAAAGAAAACAAAAATTGCAATTAGTTTTTGAGACATTTTTTTTTAAAGGGGCACAAGAATTTTGTTTGCCTCGGGGCACCACGAAATCTTAACTCGGCACTGATGTACATACACCCAAAGGCCAAAAAGAAGCACTAAATGTTTTTTCAAATGCATACTCCGGAACTCCGGAATGGTTGAAACTTCAGCATCCCTTTTCACTAGTTTTTTTACAAATGAACACATTTCCTGGAAGTTCGAGTCTATTTGCTACGAAAGAAATAATATTCTCCTCAGTAAAGTTTTTGTCCAAACGGGAAAGGTGAAGAAATTTTACTCTAGGCACTGATGAGAGTGCTACACCTGTGCCATCAGTAGAAGTCCAGTTGCCAATTAGTTTGGCAGTTCGTTGGCTTGATCGTTTTTTATATTGCTGCAATTGATCTGTATTCAAAACCGCCGAGACTTGAAGAACGGGCGATGATGGTGCCGAAAAAGATAATGTCGCATGTCGATAAGGTCGCAGGTTTCGTAGAATATTTTTTGCACTGTTGAATATCCCATTCGGAACATCCAAGCCAGCACTTGCTTGGGTACTCCTTGTAATAGATATCTAGAATTTACAATTGTTGTACAGCTGATTTTATTAATCATACAATAAAGTACATATAAAATAACCAAAAACAGTCTTGCACTGGGTTCTATCGGTTTCCTCCATGACGACTTTTCTAAACGAGATTCTATCAAGGAGCGTAGAATTTGGAACGTTTGTAGCGACATTCTTGTAATTTTATAGAAAAGGGTCTCTCTCCATAATTTTTTCAAAATTCGTCGCGTAAAACCCGTTTGATCTCTACTGAGATTTTGCTCACGAATCCACCACCGTCTTTCTGCCGTTGCATATTCTTCGTTTAGCATCTCATATGCTTTACAGCAGTGATAAGCTATTTTCATTGAGTGGTAAGCTATTTTCACTGAGGGCGCCGTGGCGCAGTGGTTAGTGTGTTGGACTCTGACGCACGATGAGCGAGTTCGGATCCTGATAACACCAACGCCATCGAATGTTTATTTCGCGGCTTCCCTCCTCGGCGAGGTACTGGCAAACCCCCCCCCCCATTTAGCATTTAGTCCACTTAAAACTGGTACCTTTACCACTAAGTGGCCGTTACAAAAATCATTTCAATAGTAATTCATGGTTAATACCAATTACAGCCCATTTTTACTTTATTTAATTTATCAATTGGTTGTTAAAATGAATTAAAATGTATTTTTATAGCTCTAGATATGATCCTCTATATATATAATAAATATTTTAAATTAAAATTGAAATAAATAAATGAAATTTTCATTACCTGAACTGCTTTTTAGGGTTCCGTACCCAATGGTAAAACGGGACCCTATTACTAAGACTTCGCTGTCCGTCCGTCTGTCACCAGGCTGTATCTCATGAACCGTGATAGTTAGCCAGTTGAAATTTTCACAGATGATGTATTTCTGTTGCCGCTATAGCGGCACTGAATAAAATAAATATTTAAGGAGGGTTCCCATACAACAGACATGATTTTCATCCAAAAAATCCCCTTGGTCACATACTGACCTAAGGTTAGTCGACAATATCCCACAACCAGTAGCAAACTTCCCAGTTTTGATCCCTTTTGTGTCTTTGATGTATTAATCCTAGCTGCAACCCTTTTTTTCTGTAATTACGAACAACCAATAATAAATACCCTTTAAACTTTGATGATCCCTATTGTGTCACTGCTAAGTTAACCCTTGCTGCAAACCCTTTCGTACAATTGCTATCCCCTTTCTTTTCCATACTGATAGGTTAAGATATCAGACAACAACAAATTCAATTGTTGTGAAATTAACTTTCGATCATATCCCACAACCAATTAAACACTTCCAAGCATTGATCCCCCTTGTGTCCTTGAAATACATATTAACCCTAGCTGCAAACCTTTTCCCCATAATTATTGTTATTCACTTTTTCACTTGCTGTCAAGTATGATAATTGATTTGAATTCAATGAAAACTTTGATGATCAACTATCTCATCATGGAGATTTCTGATTTTCATTAAACTGATATGCCTATAACCTGCCTGCAACCAGGATATGTCACCATGCAAAAGATCATTTCAAACGGATTAGCCGTTTTAATGCGATCACTGATGAGGTAACATACAACGTCTCTTTCATATTTTTATACATATACAGATGGTAAGCAACCCTTGCACGTCCGAGTCCGACTTGCACTTGGTCAGTTTTTTAGGGTTCCGTACCCAAAGGTAAAACGGAACCCTATTACTAAGACTTCGCTGTCCGTCCGTCCGTCCGTCTGTCACCAGGCTGTATCTCATGAACCGTGATAGTTAGACATTTGAAATTTTCCCAGATGATGTATTTCTGTTGCCCCTACCACAAATACTAAAAACAGAATAAAATGGGTATTTAAAGGGGGCTTCATACAACAGACATGATTTTCATCCAAAAAATCCCCTTGGTCACATACTGAACTAAGGTTAGTCGACAATATCCCACAACCAGTAGCAAACTTCCCAGTTTTGATCTCTTTTGTGTCTTTGATGAATTAATCCTAGCTGCAAACCTTTTTCCCAAATTTTCTATTATTAATATTCACCTTTTCACATCGTTGCTGTCAATTAAGATAATTGATTTGAATTCAATGGACACTTTGATGATCAACTATATCTCATTATGAACATTTTTGATTATCAAAGTAATATGCCGATAATCTGCCTGCAACCAAGATCTGTCATCATACAAAAAATGTGATTTAATGTGATGACTGAGGGCGCCGTGGCCCAGTGGTTAGTGTGTTGGACTCTGGCGCACGATGAGCGAATTCGGATCCTGATAACACCAACGCCATCGAATGTTTATTTCGCGGTGTCCCTCCTCGGCGGGGTACTGGCAAAACTCCCCGTAGTATAAATTTGCCTTGAAAGAGTTTCTCGACTAACGCCGTTCAGAATCGGCAATAAACTGTAGGTCCCTTTCACCTGTGTGAAAAAATAAATCCCACACAACACGGGGGATTGAGAGAAGCTTTGCTCTGGTCCTTCTTGGGCCAACATACATACATACAATGTGATGACTGATGAGGTAACATACATAGTCGCTTTCGTATTTATATATACAGATGGTACGGAACCATTTGTGGGCGAGTCCGACTCGCACTTGGCCGGTTTTTTACTTTTCCGCTGCGCGATTGTCTTCATTTTTCCGTATACATATGTATGTACCTGCAATTGTATCGGAACCAGACAACTACTTATATACGTTAGCGTAAGTGTCTTAACATGGAACAGCTGATAAAATGGAATTGTCATTTTCATCGCATGCGTCGAAGCATTTCTCGTAACCGGTAGGGAAGCTCACACCAACGCAATATTGTGATACGGGCATCATAGTTTCCACTGTTGCACAAAACTTTCGGCGCATTATTATTCATTCTGATCCAACTAGTTGAATAAAATGTTGGCTGTCTTTTATGTTTATTAAGTCTGATGCAAGAATTTTAACATTTAGCTGAATGTGTGGAACAAATGTAAAACGTACATTTGGAAATAAAGCGCTAATGTAATGAATAACAATCGGCTTTCAAAACAAAGATTCGTTTTAAAATAAACCTCTTCTTCAAGTTCAAGTTTAAGAAAACAGGTTCTTAGCTCAATGTGGGTTTTGTTTCTTTGTTAGTATTTCAAAATTTACTACAAACCCTGTACTGTGTGTGTGGACGTGGTTTGGTTGCTACCGAGTTGGTTTCCCCACATTGCATTTGCTTAATTTCCATCAATACCATGTTTCGTTATATTGAAAACGAACTCCATGGAATTATAATGGTTGTGATTCATAACGACTCATGTAATGGTCATGAGACTGTTATCATAACTATTTATCGGAAAAGCCCTTAATGGAATTTTGTACTATTAAACACTTCCACCCGTTTAGTTTGTCCGTTTACGCAATCATTTTCTGTAAGTTTTTATAAAACTAGTTCATTCCAGTACAAGTTTGTAATCTCTGCACCAGCAATATTAGATCCATTAACCGAAACAATGGATGGCAAAGGACTAACAAAGGCCTCGTTGGGGTAGCATCTATCCTACGGATGCTGGCCTGCTAAAAAGCGAGAAGAGCCACCGCAGTCGAACATCTTGCGGCACTGGAGATTTCCTATGGAGATTGCAGACGGGGAAGGGCGAATGGCGAGCCTCCTACGCTAAAAAACAGGATTAGTCGGTACGGCCTAGTAAGCCGTAACCGTAAAAAACTACAAACTCCGAAACAATCACAAGCCTCTGATATAACGGACCTGATTAATGTTGACGACCCTTGCAAAAAACGAAAAAAGGACAATGATCTTCGGCTCTGTACGTGGAATGTTAGGTCCCTAAATAGGCCACGTGCAACTGAACAACTCGCGTACGCCCTAGACCGCTATAAGGCGGACATAACCGAACGGACCAGGTAGAAAGTGGATGAAAAACTGTTATATTTACTAGGGCGACTGATATAGGGAGAGAGGACAACGATTGTTCGGATACGGATTTGCTGTTCGAGGTGGACTAAGGCAAAAAGTCCTAAGCTTTCGGTATGTGAGCGAACGCCTCATAACAATCCGTATCAAGGCTAATTTTTTTAGCATCAGCCTGACCTGCGTCCACGCCCCCACGGAAGGCAAGGATAACTCCACCAAAGATGAGTTCTACGATCTCCTAGACAGAACGTATGCCCAATGTCCCAGCTTCGACATGAAAATTGTACTACGAGACTTCAATGCTAAGCTGGGTAAGGAAAGCATCTTTGAACGAGTCATCGGTAAACATAGCCTACATGACACCACATCTGATAACGGACACTGGCTGATTGATCTTGCTACGGGGCGAAATTTCCTACTAGCCAGTACGCGCTTCCCGCACCTCGATATACACAAAGGCACCTGGCGGTCTTTGATCAATCGACTACCAACCAGATTGATCACATCGCGGTTGACGTCAGACACTCCTCCACTATTCTTGATGTCCGAACTTTCCGAGGGGCCAACATCGACTCGGACCACTATCTTGTAGTAGCCAAGATGCGTTTACGGATATCACGAACGCAGCGGAGACGAGTAAGAATAAAAAGTTATGGCGTCGGAAAGCTACTATAGCCAGAAACCGCTCGTGCTTTTACCGATAGCTTCTTCCTTAAGCTCGCCAATACACCCTAACTCTCCAAGCTATCAATAGAACAACAGTGGAACCTTTGCAAATAAGCCCTGAAAAGCTCTGCATCCAAAATTTTGGACTTCAAGGCTCCACCACGAAGAAACACCTGGTTCGATAACGAGTGCAGGAGGATTCACACAGCGAAGCAGGATGCATGTATGCTCTGGCTGCATAAAAGAACAAGAGCAGCTCGTGAGCTCTACGAGTTAAAAAGAGGATTACAGAGGTGTTACTGCAGGCGTAACGTTCGATAGTTTTATCAACAGATAAAGCGAACATGCCATGGTTTTAAAGCCAGAACGGAAGCCTGCAGGTATGAGAACGGACACCTAGTAGTAGAACCGCAGTCGATGCTGAGAATATGGAAAAAACACCTTTGGAGGCTGTGTAACGGCGATGTTAGTCAATATACCGCTATCAGGCAGAATGATCCATTTCTAATCGACGAAGACTGCAGAGAATTCCATCCCCCTGACCTCGACGAAGTTAATATTGCCATATCGAAGCTCAAGTCGAATAAAGCTGCTGGCGCAGACGGACTGTCTGCTGAGATCTTCAAGGCAGCCGGGGATGACCTGGTTGGGAGCATGCACCAGCTCATCTGTAAGATATGGTCAGAGGAAATAATGGCCGAGGAATGGAGTCTCAACGTCGTATTCCCGATCCGCAAGAAAGGAGACCCCTCTGATTGCGCCAACTTACGAGTAATAGGTCTCCTTAACATCGCCTACAAAATCTTCTTTGACGTTTTGTGTGAACGCCTGAAGCCTTTTGTGCATAAGCTGATAGGTCCTTATCAGTGCGGATTCCGGCCAGGGAAGTCCACCATCGACCAAATCTTCACACCACGGAAGATCCTGGAAAAAACCAACGAATTTTAAGTCGACACTCACCACCTATTTGTCGACTTCAATGCCGCATACGACAGCGTAATTAGAGACGAGCTATACAACGCTATGTCTACCTTTGACATACCTGCTAAACTTATCAGACTATGCAGGATGACTTTGGAGAATGCTCGCTGCTCCATCCGAATCGGTGAACACCTTTCCAATAGTTTGAATGTCAAAAAAGGATTTAGGCAGGGCGATGGGCTATCGTGTGATTTCTTCAACATCATATTAAAAATGATTGTGCAAGAATCACTGGCGAATACAAGAGGCACAATCTATTTCAAATCCTCGCAACTCCTTGCATACGTCGACGATATTGACATAATAAGAAGATCACAGCGAGATGTCAATGAGGCGTGAGCGAGTATTGAGATGGAGGCGGCGAAAATTGGTTTGGCGGTAAACGAAGACAAAACTAAATATATTTATGTATGTATGTTGGCGTTACAGACCATGAAGGACCTGAGCCGAGCTTCTCTCAATCACCCATGTTGTGTGTGATTTCATTTTCCCATAGGTGAAAGGGACCTACAGTTTATTGCCGGTTCCGAACGGCGAATTTCGAGAAGCTTTTCATGTCAATTTTACTACAGGGGGTTTTGTCAGAACCCCGCTGAGGAGAAACACCGTGAAAACCACGTTCGATGACATGGCTGTGTCGGGAATCGATCCCGTGTCATCGGCGTCAGAGGCCAACACACTACCCACTGCGCCACGGTGCTCTCAAACTAAATATATGCTGTCATCAAAAAAGGACGCTCACCACCGACGACGTCTTGGCCAGAACGTTTGTATTGGCAGATATGAGTTCGAGGTAGTTAAGGACTTCGTCTTCCTTGGCTCCTCAGTGACCTGGAACAACGACATCAGTTCCGAAATCAAACGCAGAATCACTCTTGCTAATCGCTGTTTCTTTGGGCTCAGGATGCAACTGAGTAATAGAGCCCTCTCCCGAACGACAAAGTTGACTCTATATAAGACCGTTATCATCCCGGTCCTGTTGTACGGCGCTGAAGCATGGACACTATCAAAAGCGGATGAGGAGGCCCTTGGTCGGCCCATAAATGCAAACGGGGGATGGAAGAAAAGATTCAACCACCAACTTTATGGGCTGCACAGCGACATGAGTCTAATCAGGCGACTTCGGATTCAACACCTAAGATGGCTGGACCATGTAGAGCGAATGGACACCACAGCTCCAGCCCGGAGAGTCTTTGAATTCAACCCCGAGGAACGAAGAAGCAGAGGACGGCCGCACTTAAGATGGCGCACACAGGTGGAAGGGGACCTCATCCAACTGGGCGCGCGGCCCAGGCTAGCAAAGGCTAGAAAAGGCTAGCAAAAGATCGTGCTGGTTGGAGGGGCATGTTGGTTGAGGCCCAAGTTCACCCCGAATTGTAGCGCCTTCCTTATTTTGGTTGCGCCAAAGGATGTAGAATCTTCGTAGATGCCAGTGCACAATTCGCAGGCCTGGCTAAGGATGTCAGGAACGCGCATACGTGCTAAACCACAACCTGCACGCTTCCAACCACCCTCCCAGCGGGACTGCCGTTAGGTACTACTTCGCGGGGCCTGTTAGCCTTTTAGGCAATACTCTCGTTGGAAGCTCTATCACTCAAGGCGCCTAAGGTCGCTCATTATGCGTACCGCTACATTACTTACGATGTTCCAGTTTTCATCGTTCTGAAGCATGTAACTATCAATATTCTCAGGAGTGGGCCACTCCCTAAACTGTTCTCGAAGAACGATCTTCTCACTTGTATATTGTGGACAATGAAAAAACACATGTTCCATGTTTTCTAGAACGTGTTCACAATGTGGACAGTAAGAGGCAACTTCGTGTTGGCGCTTGAAAAGGTATTCTCTGAAACATCCGTGTCCCGTCAGAAACTGAGTTAAGAAATAGTTTGTTTCACCTTGGTCACGTTTTACTCATACATCGATTTCTGGTATAAGACGATGTGTCCATCTTCCCTTTACGGATTCGTTTCATTGTTGTTGCCAGATTGTGATACGGCGATCCCTTGCATATTTTCTTTTATCGTCGTTGCCCGGCCGTTTCGAACTCGTTCACTTCGAAGTATTTTCATCTCTTCAGCTAGTAAGTCGATAGGTAGCATTGAAGATATGACAAGAATAGCATCGTTTAAAACCGTTCGAAATGCACTGGCCACACTAAGTGCGCTGAGTCGGAGGACGGAATTAACCCCACGCGCGTAGGACTTAACTTTCGCGGCATTTGCTCATATTTCTGCTGAGTACATATCTATTTATTGAATTGGTAGCTCTTGCAATCAGTAGTCTGACTTGCTGTGTTCAGCAAGTTGCAGACCAGCGTCAATTAGCCAACGACGTACCATTTCTGTTGTTTCATTACAGTGGAGTACAACTTCTTCTGTAGTTTTTGCTACGACCACTAGAGCGATGTCATCCGCAAAGCCAATGATGGATATGGTAGGCGTAGAATTTCAGCGTACATAGCGTTCCACAGCAAGGGGCCTAACACCGAACCTTGTTTGACTCCACCAGTTACTACGTAGGTCTTAGTTCTTTCGTCAGAGGACTCTGTCTTCAAAGTAGCTCCTTATGATCTTGCAGAGATAATCCGGTATTTCGATCCGATACAGACTTCTCATAATGCTTTCCCAGCTCGTATTTCTTGCATCTATTGTAGAGCGTGACTTGCGAAAACCGTATTGGTGCTCTGATAGACCGCCTGCTGTTTCAATAGCTGACAAAAGCCTATTGTAAATTATTAGTCGCTCCAGGACTTTTCCGACAGTGTCGAGTAAACAAAGAGGACGATAAGACGACGGATCGTTTGGGGTTCCTTTTCCTTTCGGAAGTAAGCCTAGTCGTTGACGCTTCCATGACATAGGGAAAACTCCTTCCTGCAGACAGGTGTTGAACATATCGGCAAATAGTTGGGGTCGAGTTTTAATAGCGACTTTTAGGGCTTTATTTGGAATTCCATCCAGGCCCGGAGCCTTTCTATCGCTAACCTTCCTACACGCCTCGACTAATTCTCCTTTTGATATCCTGGCTACGGATACACTATTGTAAACGTTCCGATTAGCTTCCAATACCGGACACGCTGGCGACTGCAAGTCGGGGCCTTTTAGCCTCGTTGCTATAATTTTGTAGGCCTTTCCCCATACGTCGTTATTGAGCTGTTCGCAGAGGTCCTTAAAACAGAGATGTTTGCTTCACTTTATAGCTGCCTTTAAGCGGACTCTCGCTTCTCAGTATGCATTTCGATTAAATTCAAATAGCTGTTCACCATCGTTCCGAAACCGGGAAAGCTGATAGATTCTGCCCGCTCGGTGGCATGCCATTCTTAAGTCCGCGATTTCTGTGGTCCACCAGTATACAGGCGGTCGATGTTTTCCTGCTCCCAGTTTAGACTTCGATGTATTACACGCATTGACTAATACCCGTGTTACCTGCATTACGAATTCCTCTGTAGTTCTGACTTCCACTGTCGCCTCACTATTGATGAAGTTTAAAAGGTCTTCATCAAGAGAATTTACATTCCATTTAGCTCGCTTGAGTGTTGTCCGGTTATTGCGGCTTGGATTGCCAATGGCGGCGAATAGAACTACATTATAACCGCTCACGCGCCAGTAGGCACCCCGTATCAGGCCACTGCTTGCAAACGTGATGTCGACGATAGATCCCGATTTTGCTGTACTAAGGGTGTTTGTGCTTCCATTGTTAGCTAGAAAAATATCCAGACAAGAGAAGGCGTCAAGTAGAACAGTCTGTCTACGATTTGAACATGAACTGTCCCATTCTGTTACCCAAGCATTGAAATCACCCGCTATTATGACAGGCCCTCTGCCTGTAGCGTCTGCAACTAGTCTATCCAAAATCGCCTCGAAAGTTCCGATGGTAGCGCTGGGTGGTATGTAGCAAGTGCATATTTAAATACCATTTATCTTGGAGAGCACCGTAGTGCAGTGGGTAGTGTGTTGGCCTCTGACGCCGATGACACGGGATCGAATCCCGACACAGCCATGTCATCGGATTCTGACAAAACCACCTGTAGTAAAATTGTCATGAGAAGCTTCTCGAAATTCGCCGTTCGAAACCGGCAATAAACTGTAGGTCCCTTTCACCTATGGGAAAAATGAAATCACACACAACATGGGTGATTGAGAGAAGCTCGGCTCAGGTTCTTCATGGACTGTAACGCCAACATAAATACATACATTTATCTTGGCCCGTACAGAAAAATCTTCACGCACCTCTGGGCAATCCAGGATTGACGCGTCACCGCAAACCCAAATTGCAGCAACAGATTGTTGCAAAAGGTCATGAGCCGCTTCATAGTGATTAAGATCAAATTGAAATATAATCATGTTTTTTTTCAAAATAGCTTTCAACGCGTGTTTGTACTCTGAGCGTCTAATGCTACTGGTTATATGTCCGGATTCAACGCTCTTGGCCCTACAGATTAAGCAGTTCGGTACGCCTTTACAGTCCCTCAACCTGTGACCGCTTTCACCGCATTTATTAATACACAAAACCGATCGGTTGTTGCGGTTCTTGCATGCTTTCGCGATGTGTCCAAGCCCGAGACACCTGAAGCAGCGCTTCGGCACAATGTTTTCTCGTATACGGCAGAGGACCCAGCCGATTCGCACTTTTCTAATTTTCATATAACTTGTGCGCTATTTCCGCTGGTAGGCTTATTTTCGCAATTTGCGTGCCACCATAAGCTTTTCTGACGCTTTTGATCATAGGCATTTTGACTTCGAAACTGAGTTGGTCTGTTAGGGCGGCACAGATCTCCTCTTTCGACGTCGCTTCGTCAATATCCCTGTACTCTTGCAATACCTCTTGCGTTAAGGACCAGACGCTACTGCTTTCTCCTAAGGCTTCTTTGATTATGTTTTTAAATACCTCTATTGTAGGATTCGCAGCTTTGCTAAGCGAAAGCAGGAGTTCTTCACTTCCAGTGAAATATCGGCCTTTATTTTCCGAAGCATCTCAGCGAACGATAGATCTCCAGTCTTCTTAATTACTATCGTATCCGGATGCTGTTTCTTAGCGTTCGTGGCCCGCATGTTCTTGCCAACCTTAACCCAATCTTGTGCTAACTTGTCCTCTGGGTTCGGCATGGATTTTGTTTTCCTCGGCTTGCCCATTACTTCAACCTGATCCAAGCACAAGGCCTCTCTAGACCGATTTAAACTAGTGTCACGGTTTGATTTCCTTGGCGAGTTCAACCGCTTCTTTTTCCGACCATTCGCTTTTATTGGTTGCTCCTCGGAACGGTTACCTACCCCTTCGTCCTCCCTAATTCTCTTAAAAGGTCATTCGGACGAAGTGCTCTACAGCTAGTAGTTCTCAACATTTTTCCCCGTTTATTTCGGCCGAGACTATGTTGTTTTGTGTGGCTGTTGTCGGTAGGCTTTGGCTACCTAACTACCTTTTTTTGCTCACGGAGTTCAGATATCTCACGTCGAAGATCAGCGACCTCGATTTCCGCCTCTCGGAAAACGGAGTTAATGAGCATTAATAGCGCCGTCTATTTTAAGTCCGAGTTGTAGCATTTTAGTGCTCTCGTGGTTGGCCCGGCCATTGTGGGCACCGTGCGCCATGTCCTCTACTGCGTCGACCACTTTTGTGGGTGACGACGATTTCGAATGGCGATTTCGACCGTGTAATGGCTCTAGGGAGAGTCGCTTTTATTGGCGAACGCGCAAGCCGGGTGCTCCTTTTAAACGGATTAAGAACCGTACTCGCGTAGTCGGTGCAATTGCGTTCATTTCTATCTTAATTGCAGTCATTGTATCTCGACGACTTTGCAGCGTTTTTGGGTTTTTAAAACAATGAATGTCTTCATTGTTCTACATCCAAGCAGCTACTGACAATTTCTTTAATAACTTAAACCTATGCAACGGTGGACAGAAAAAATGGAAAAGGAAAATAAAGGGAATCGAATTACTGCTGGTTGCACCGACGACTTGGGAACATGTGCGATCAGCACATTGGGTTGCCGGCGACTGGGAAAATAAGGTGAACAACCGTGGGAATAATTATTGTCATGTGGGAACATGTTTGGAAGTGTAATTGGTAAGAGTGCAATATATGCGAATTAAAGGGTCAATGTTTGGACCTGCAATTTATGGGAATGGATTTGGAAAACTATGTGGGGCGATATGTGCAACCTACTCTGTTAAATGGTATATACCCGAAAATGCTGCAAGAACCAGGGGAACTTATCATCCCCTGGCTAGAGCGCATAAACTGCTGGTGCCTCAGGATGGGTTATGTCCCACAAGCATGGAGGGAGGTTGGGGTGGTGTTTATACCCAAGTCAGGGAAGGTCAACCATGCCACGGCAAAGGAGTATAGACCTATCAGCCTAACCACCTTCCTTATGAAAATACCGGAACGACTAATCGACAAATAAATAAGAGATGAGATTGGTGATAGCTACTTATCACAATCACATAACGCTTACATAAAGGGTAGATCGGTAGATCGGTAGATTTACAAGGTGGTCTATATGATAGAAAAGGCACTCAATGACAAAGAATATGCCCTGGAGGCTTTTCTAGATGTCGAGGGTGCCTTCAATAACGTCAGTACCGTGGCAATAATGTCCAGCCTACAGATGGCCCACATAAACTCGGGAATCTGTAGATGGGTTGAACAAATGCTAAGTACTGGTTAAGCAAACTCGTCGATAGGAGGAGCAAAGGGAAGGGTAAGAGTCAACAGAGCCACGCCACAGGGGGGTGTTTTATCGCCTCTCCTATGGCTCCTCGTAGTTGACTGATTGCTAAAGCTCCTGGAGACACAGAGGTTCAATGTCACGGCCTATGACGATGACATTACCATCCTGGTACCTCGGAAATTTCCTCAGGTCCTCAGTGAAAGACTAAGTTATGCACTGCTATTGGTGAATAACTGGGTCAAGGAATGGAGCCTAGCGGTAAATCCAACTAAAACGGGGATAGTAATCTCCGCAAGAAAAAGATCAATACCAAGGTATGCATATCCACGTATAAATGGTGTCGACCTGATTCCGAAGAAATCCGCTAGATATCTTGACATAATCCTAGATTCCAAGCTTAGCTGGAAGGACAACATAAATGAAAGAAACAAGAAAGCTTGCGTGGCACTATATTAGTGCAGAGTAGCTTTCGGAAAGGCATGGGGCTTTAAACCAAAGGTGGTATACTGCCTGTACACCGCGGTGGTAAGACCTATTATAGTCTATGGATCAATTGTCTGGTGGAAAGCACTTGAGAAAAAATGCAACCTTCAAAGTCTTACAAGGATTCAGAGGGCTGGCTGTCTGGCGGTGACCGGATCTAAAAAATCCAAACCAACGGCGGCCCTTGAAGCGATGCTGAATCTTCCACCACTCGACATGTACTGTGAAGCCGGCTGTGTTAAGGATGCAAGAATCCAGTCTTTAGAAAATATGTCCTCATTTCCACGCATCAATCTTGGATCGATGGGCTACCCTGAGGTCCGCAACCGAAACGGACTATACCACCCCACTTTCTTGCTGCGAGAGGAGATTCTCTATAAGGATTCCTTCCAGGGGGAATGGGCCAGTGGTATGGTAAGCACGGGAGAGAAACTGGCAATCTATACCGATGGATCTAAAACGGATACAGGTACAGGAGCCGGAACCTACTTCGAACCTCAGGAAGCATGTCACTCCTACAGACTTGATGATGGCTGTAGCGTCTTCCAGGCTGAGATCCTCGCAATCAAAAAATCTGATTCTTAGGGAGAATTTCTCAGGTAAGAGAATCAAAATCTATGTTGACAGTCAGACAGCCATTAAGGCTGTGCAAGCAACATGGATAAGATCCAAACTCGTAAAACTCTGTAAAGAGAAACTAGAAGAAATATCGGATGCCAATGAGGTAACCATCTGCTGGATACCAGGGCATGTGAATATTTCCGGAAATGAGAAGGCGGACGAACTAGTCAGACTGGGATCAGGTGCAGATACTTCACAGATCACAACTGAGGCTAGAACGCCACTCAGCACACTATTCAGAGAAATAGGGGTGGAACTACTAGGAAAGGCCAACAAGCGATGGTGTCAATTAGACACATGCGCTACGGCAAGGCTCACATGGCCTGTCTATAACAAAAAAGGACGGAAAGTCTGCTAAATCTTAGGAGAGGGAATATACGATTGGTAGTAGGCGCCCTCACTGGGCACTGCATGATATCGTACCATGCAGCTAGACTAGGCCAGCCCCACAGCGATTTCTGCAGAAGCTGTAGGGGCGAAGAGGAAATAAAATCCATTCACCTCCTGTGTGAATGCCCTGCACTGGCCCGAAAAAGATTTACGTTCCTCGGGAACTACTTCTTCTCGGGTTTACAGGAGGTAAGAGACATTAAACTGAACAAACTGCTAAGATTCTTAATTGAATATGGGTGGTTCAGCTCAGCGATCAACTAACAGGTTCCCCTCGGGTTAGTTTTTCTAAATAGGCACAATGTACTCCTCGTAGTCTAAGTGAGCCTTGACTTCATGTCAATAGGGCACCCAACTAAACTAACCTAACCTACACTGTTAAGATTCCATTTTCTGAACTACAATCGCGGCCACATTGATGTTGCACATATATATATCATGGCTTGTCAGAGCTAATATCATCTGTAATCTGTAATCTGCTGACATTTTATTTATTTATTTACTAAGCTAACACTATAATTAAAATTACGAGCAAGCTTTATCAGCCATAGCAACGGAGGCCTTTGGCTTTATGGTTAACATGTTCGATTAGATAAGATTATACAAATTGGTGTTCTTGAGAAAGTCTATTATAATTTTGATATTTTTAGTATTTGGGTTAGATAGAAGGTTGTTTATGTTGATGTTGGAAAGGAGTTGGAGTCTGGGTATCTGGAAAGCGGGACATTCGGAGACGATATGGTGGACGTTGAATCGGGAACGGTTGCAGTATGTACAGGTGGAGGGTTTGTTCTTGTTTAATTAGTGTTCGTGGGTGAGTTTGATATGTCCGAGTCGTAGTCTGGTGATTTTTGTAAGGTCTGTTCTGGATGGGAATCATTTTTTTTTTTTTTTTTTTTTTTTTTTTTTTTTAGAGACTCGCGCAGGTTCAAGAGTTTTGATATTCTCTTATGATGTGTTGACACACACAACCTGAACGGAGTACAGTGGTTGGGGTCGTTGATGTTCGTTCACTACTCTCAGGGGTGGTTGTCCTAGACCTAGATAGGACGAGAGCTGACCAAATTCCGCGTTGGTTATAGTCCGTAGAAATTCGTTCAAGCACTCTTAGTATTGCATACGCAGAGGATGAATTTCGTTTGACCATATACTGTGAGTGTTATGCCTGCAGCAGTACGTCTGGTCACTTTCCATTCTCAACAGCGTTGCATACTTTCTGGCGGTATAGAAACTACTTTTTCTTGGCTATGAAGCGAATTTGAACCATAAACCTTCCGCTCGGCGGTCGATGATGTTAACCACTGCACCACGGCCACCCCCATAGGCATAGTCTCTAATTGAGAGTTTATCTTTATTGGTAGTCCGGCACCATTGGGATTATTGCTCGAAGAGGAGCTGTTGTTGGGGGTGGTGGAGGGTTCTTATGTGTTTGTTTATGTCTTTTAGGTTGAAGTTGGTGGATAAAAGGGATGGGGTTGTTAAGGTCTGTTTGGCGGTATTGTCGGCAAATTCGTTTCCAGGAATTTGTACATGGCTTGGTATCCATATAAGTTTGGTTCTGTGGAATTGCTGATAGAGTAGATTGCGGATTGAGGAAGGATAATAGGTTTGGTTATTGACGTTAGCGACGGCGTCAATCGATGATAGGGAGTCGGTGCAGATGGCGAATTTGAGGGTGAAGGTGTTAGTGTACTGTAGGGCTCTTAGGATGGCAATCATTTCTGCCGAGAAGGAAGATGTGTAAGGGGGAAGGAGGAATGAGGAGATAGTTTCGGACTCAGTGGTAACGCTGAAGCTGACGTTGTCTCCTTTGGAGCCATCTGTGAAGATGAAGTGTTGATCGGGAAGTTTGTTTTTGAATTCAAGGAAGAGGGAACGAAATACTCCTGGGGCAGTGTGGGATTTGTTGTGAGAGCGGAGATCTGAGATGATGGTGGAGGGTGGAAAGAGCCATGGGGGGTGGAAGCGGGCGGGTAGAAGGAAAGGTTTGCAGGGGATACCGCGTTCGTTGCAGAGGATTTTTGCACGATGTGTGCAGGAAGGTATTTTTGTGCTTTTTGTTGTTCCGATCGAGTTGGATATTTTGTAAAGGGGGGAGTCATTGTAGAGTAGAATAGGTTGGAATAATTTTAAGGTGGACTGGTAGCGTAAATTTTCGATCGTTGGCATGTTCGATTCGAGTAGTAAATGGTTAATGGGAGTTGTGCGGTAGGCGTTGAGAGCCCTTCTGATGGCGGAGTTGTAGATGGTTTTGATTTTGCTCAAGTGTGTATTTGCCGAGTAGCCGTATAAGAAGAGGCCATATCGGATTTTGCTGGTTATAATGGACTGGATGGTGGAGGTTAGGGAAAGGGGGTTGCAATTGTATTTGTTGCAGGAGAGAATTTTAATTTTGTTCATTTTTTTTTCTAGGGATAGGCATAAATGGTCGATGTGTGAGTTCCATTTGTAGTTTTTTTGGAAAACGATGCCTAAGATTTTAAATTTATCGACTTTTTCCAGGGTGATGTTGTTGGTGAGGATGTCGCATAAGCAGTTGTGTTTCCTGCAGATGTGTAGGTGTTTGCTCTTCTCGAGAGATAGTTTAGCCCCTTAATGTTCACACCAGGAGAGGATATCTTGGAAGATGGGGTTTAGGCTTATGTTGGGTAAAAATTTTTTCTTTTGTTTTTTAATTATTGTGAAGTCGTCTGCGTATGCGCGGAATCTGATTCGTTTGTGGGCGGAGAGGGTTTCACAGAGGCTGTTGTATGCTATAAGGAAGCGAGGGACGGAGAGAGGTGAACCTTGGGGGATGCCGTTGAAGAGGGGGTGTGGGGCTGAGTGGGAGTTACCAATGCGGGTGGAGATTTTTCGGTTAGACATGAATTGGAGGATATATCCAATGATGTTGGGACCCAGCTTCCATGCTTTAAGTTGATTGATAATAGTGTGGATACATATTTTGTCAAAGGCTTTATTAAAGTCGAGGGAGAAAAGGGAGATGAGACTTTTCCTGTTTAGAGAACCGGTAATTTGATGGTCTAGGTACAGTAGAGTCTCGTTAACGGATTTGCCTTTTTTGAAGCCCATCTGGTGACTACTGAGGAGTTTGTTACGGTTGACAAACCACCAGAGTCTGTTCGGTTCGAGGAGGGGGATGATGGTGCTGTTTTTGTATTGTTGTTGAATGTTGGCCTGGAGGATGTTGTTGTGGGAGGAGATACGGTCGTTTGCGGGAGTTTTTCCTTTTAATTTGTTTAGTGCAAGGTTTAATCCGAGTGGGGTGATGACGTTTTTGTGTTGGCGGAAGATGGGGGGAAGTTGGAGTCGTGGGATTTGTTGGACCATTATTCAGCGAAGTGTTGAGCTATGATGGCAGGGTTAGTGATGTTGGTGGTGGAAGGGCACGTAGGGGTTATTGGATGGATGTAGGATGAGGTATTGATGCCACAAAAGGTTCTTATTGAGGACCAGATCTTAGCCGAGGGAGTGTTGGGATTAATTTCTGAAGTGAATTTGAAGATGGATTCTCTTTTTGCAACTTTGACTTGCCTCTTGAAACGAGCGTTGGCTCTTTTATAAAGGATAATGTTGTCTATAGAAATTATGCGCTTTAAGGATTGCCATAATTAGTTCTTAGTTCTTAGTTCTCCTTGTTCCACCAAGGAACTTTTTTTCTGTCGGTTGGGATTGATGTTTGTGGAATGGATTGGTTGGCACTTTGGAGGATAATTCTGTGGATGTTAGCTGCTTCTTTGTTCAAATTATCACTTAAAGGGTGCTCGGGATTATGCTTATCTAGGAGTTTTTAGTATGAGTCCCAGTTGGCTTGATCTGTTTTGAATTTGGGTCGTTTTTTGGGGCGGGTGGTGGTTGTGGGGAACAAGCTTATAATGATGGGGAATGATCACTGCCACAGAGGTCGTTGAGGACGTTCCAACGGCTATGGATAGTAAGTCTTGGGGAACAGAAGGAGAGGTCGATGGGGGGGAAAGTGGAATGGGTGGGAGAACCGTCGTTGAAGAGTTGGTAGTCGGATTTCGTTATGTATTTGGAAATGGTATTACCGCGGTGGTTGTTTTTGGGCCAACCCCAGCTAGAATTCCAGCCATTGAAGTCGCCAACTACCAAAGTGGGAAGATGTCGTGGTTCAAGAACGTTTTATAAATTGTTAGTATTTAACGGCTGCGTGGGAGGAATATATGTAGGTGTTAATGATTCTAAATTTCACTTTAGATGTAACTGTAATGCATAAAGCTTCAAAGTCGTTGTGAATGTTATTCTGTGTGTACTGAAGAGAACTATGGATAAGGAAAGTGATTCCACCATAGGGACTGGGATTTTGTTTTTGGGTGATAAGCCGGTAGTTCACGGGAATGGGAATGTTAGCTGTGGATGTAAGGTGAGTTTCCTGTAAGGCAATTATTTTTGGAGAGATAGATTTTATAAGTAGTAATAATTCGTTATAATTGTTTGAGTAGCCTTTGATGTTCCATTGCAATGCATGCGCAGTTGAATGGAGATTGCTGGCGATGATTGTAAGGTTAGTAAGATTTACGCGACCCCGCCGTCCTGAGGGGAAAATTTGGGAGCCCGGTGTTTGGCTCGGGTTGGCAGGTTTTGGGATAGCGGGGTCGGTGAGGTTGTTGTCAGTTGAGTGATAACGTAAATTCATCATGGTGTATTGTTTTGGGGGTGGTAATGATTTTTTGATCTTGGGTGGTTGTGGTGATGAGAGAGTTGGTTTGCAGTTGTGTTGATTGATTTTCATCTTTGTTATTCTGTGTGAGTTGGTGGGTAAGCTCGGAGGTTTGAGACTCCGGTATGTTGGAGATTTGGTGGTGATTTTAATGAGAGTTTAAGATTGAGTGGTTTTCTTTTGAGTTTTGGTGGAGACTGGGTTTTGGGTTTGACGTGGTTAATTGGACGGATGTTTCTTCATATTTTGTGATTTTATCTTGTGATGGGGTGGATATTAGTTTTTTGGTTAAGGAGTTGGAGAAGTTGTTGTATTTGTGGATGATAAGGCAAAATTGCTGTTCGTGTTGGCAATGTCGATGTTGGACAGAGCAGAGTTGCTTGATGTTGGTGTGTCACTTGATACTATTTGGGCTGCGTTTTCAACGGCTTGGGAGTATGATATTGGGAGAGTTGGGAGTGGGTTTTGCAATGCGTATATTTGCTTGGCTTCGGCCAAACTGCATTTTTTTTCTGTTTTCATTTTCAAAATTTCCTTGGCTTGTTGGTATCTGTGGCATAATTTTGACGAGGCTGGGTGTTCTTCTGCGCAATTGGCGCAAAAAGTGCGCATGCAAGGGCTTGGGGAGTGTGGCAGGAGATTGCATTTCTCGCAGGAAGGGTTTCTGTTGCATCTCTTTGATGTGTGACCCAAGAGTTGACAGTTCTTGCATCGCATTGGGTTTGGGAAGAACTCTTCGACTATTACGTTGTACCAACCAATATTGACAGTTGGTGGGGGACGGAAAAGATCAAAAGAGAGTAGGATAACCCCGGTTGCTCTTTGTTGCTCGTTGAGGGTTTTTTTTGAATTTGTAAGCGTCGATGACGCCTTGGCTCTTCATTTCCGTTATGATTTCTTCCTCAGGAACGTTGATGAGGCAGGAGGCGTTAACGGTGCCTTTCCATGCGTTTAGGTGGGGTGAAGGGAAACGTTGATAGGGCAAATGTTTGAGAGGGTTTTTTTTTTTAGAGGAATATGTTCACGACTTTTTGTGATTTTGTGAGAATTAAGAGGTTTCCATCACGTAGTTGGGAAATGCTTTCCTAGGCCGTACTAATACTGTCTATTCCTTTTTTAAGAAAGAAGATGCTAAGTGATGAGTGGGGCTTTTCAGGGTCGGATGATGACATGATTATAAATTCTGGGTTGTTGGAATTAGGGGGGTGTAGAAGATGTATACAATTATAGCACGATTGCTGTGGATTTTATTGACGGAAGAAACGTGGGTGACTATTTACAAAATAAGTAGTTTATTGGATGAGTAACTAATAGTGAGTGAGAACAGAAAGTATGGTAGAATAGTAACCTAGGTGAATTACTTGTTCATACATAAGTAATTCAGATATAGATGGCATAGATATATAATTGTAAGTGTTGTCGAAGTGTAATAACAATTCATTTTATTTAACATACCTCCTCAACACTTAATAATTGCAATATGTATATATGTACGTTACAGTTTTAATAAATTCAGGAAAATACTAATCCAAGATTTTTGAAGTGTGAATAATGTTTGGATAGAGACAGATTTTTAGTAAACGGATCTGCTAACATATGTTCTGTCGGCAAGTATTCCAGATACACTGTCCCATCAGCTAACGCTTCACGAATGTAATGATATCTTATATGAAGGTGTTTTGTTCGCGAGCGTCTTCCTTTATAGTTTGCTATATATTGGGCATTTTGACTATCCGTGAATAAGATAATCGGTTCATCAGGACAATGTAGATCCAGTTCGTCAAGCAAAAGTTTGAAGTACTTGGCTCGTTCTGCAGCTGTGGTTAAGGTGACATACTCTGCTTCAGCACTGGACGATGTGACAATGGGTTGCTTGCGAGATTCCCAGTTGATTGGAGCACCTGCTAGAAAAAAAACTACACCAGATTGTGACTTTCTCTCATTAACGTCTTCAGCATAACTTGAGTCAGCATAGGCAATGATTGGCAAGATCTGCAATAAACAATTTTCGTATTAAGAGTACCTTTCAGATATCTAAGAACGGAAGTTGCTGCGTTCCAATGTTGAACTCTTGGATCTTGATTGAACTGAGATAGAGTATTCACGGAATACGAGATATCTGGCCTACTGAATGTAGACAAATGAAGTAGGCTTCCTATAAGTTCTTGATAAGACTTTTGGTTAACATATTTATTTTCCTCTTCAGTTTGTGGCTCGTTTTCAAGTTTGGTTTTGGGTGGTAACGGTAACGTTCGTGGCTTACAATCGCTAAGTTTATATTCTGAAATTAAGTTCCTTATATAGTTAGTTTGGCTAATTGATAAAGTTCCTTGTTTTCGGTCTCTTGAAATTTCCAGTCCTATGGTTAACTTTGGCTCTCCCATATCCCTAATTTCAAAATGTTGTTTTAAATGTAGTTTTAAGTTTCTAAAATCCGATGTACTATTTGTTGCAACGATGAAGTCATCAACATAAGCAGTAAGTATTGTATGTACTCCATTTTGTTTCTTGAAATAAATGCATTTATCATAATTTGAATTTTTGTAACCGATTTCTTGTAGTTTGTTATCAAGCTTTTTGTTCCATTGATGGCCCGATTGTTTCAGACCATATATTGATTTTTGAAGTTTACATACTTTTAATTTGTCATTTGCAAAACCTGCTGGCTGTTCCATAAATATTTCTTCATCTAAATCTCCATATAAGAAAGCTGTTGAAATGTCGATGTGATGAAGATCTAAATCAAGTTGGGTAGCAGTAGCATAAAGCATCCGAATAGAACTTATATCAGCAACTGGAGCAAAAGTTTCGAAATAATCTACACCGTACATTTGAGAGTAGCCCTTTGCTACTAGCCTAGCTTTTCTCCTTTCGATAGTCCCATCTGCCTTACGCTTGGTTTTGAATACCCATCGGCATCCGATAACATTTTTATCTTTCGGACGATCTACAATTTTCCAGGTTTCATTTTTGTTCAAGAAATCAAGTTCAATGTTCATAGCTTCTTTCCATTCTTCAATATCAGCAGAAGTTTCAACGTCCTTTAAGGATTCCGGATCATTTGCCTCGGATAGATATGAAGTCTCTTTGTAGTTATGTATGGGAACGTTTCGTTTGGGCCTGGGACTTGTTATAGTGGGAACATTTGACTTTCCCTTCTCTGACTTTCGATTCGGTGTACAGGTATTAATATTTTGAGCTTTGTTTAGTTTATTTAAGGTATATTTAATACAGCATGGATTCAGATTATCTACAGCATCCTCAAAATGTTCCGTATTCGAAATATTATCAAGTTTTGTTTGGATTTCTGGTTCCTTTTCATCTTTATCCGTTCCTACTTCATCTGATCCTTGGTCATTTGTTCTCCTGATCCTGTTTCATTCTTTCCAGTTTCATTTGATTGCGGTTTCTCAATTTTCGATTCAAATTCGATGAATCCTAGGTGCTTTTTATCTTCAGATTTTTCAATAAAAATAACATCCCGGCTTTTAATTACAGATCTTGTCCCTTTCTTCCACAATCTATACGCTTTCGTATCATCACAATATCCTATCAACACATACTCTTCGCTTCTGGCATTGAACTTGCTTTGATTTCCGGATTTGTTTAACGCAAATGCACGTGCACCTATTTCTCTGAAGTACGAAACATTGGGAATCTTCTTTGACCATAATTCTTCAGGAGTTCTGTTCTTATTTGCTGAGGTTGGACAGCGATTTCGAATGTGTGCTGAAGTGAGCACTAGCTCTGCCCACAAATAATTTGGTAGATTAGCCTTGATTTTCAAGCATCTAGCCATCTCGACAAGTGTGCGGTTGGCACGTTCAGCCACACCATTTTGCTGTGGCGTATAAGGCGAACTAAACTCTTGTTTAATACCATTTGATTCACATAAATGTCTAAAAGCGTTGCTGGCGTATTCGGGTCCATTATCAGATCTTATTCTTTTTATTTTTTTACTTAATTGATTTTCGGCATTGTTTTTAAATAATATGAATTTGTCTATCATTTCGGATTCCTTCCGAATTATATAAACAAATATTTTTCTTGAAAAGTCATCTATGAAAGTAACAAAATATAATGACTTACTCAGTGATTCTGTTTTCATCGGTCCACATATGTCTGAATGTATAAGTTCCAAGCAAGATTTGGTCGACTTTTTGCGCTTAATGGCAGACGGGTTTGTTTACCTCTGATACATGCGTCGCAGTCCAGTTTGTAGTTTCTGAATTCTGGAAGTCCTTGGACAATATTCTCACGTTGTAAATGACTTAGAGACGCTGCATTCAAGTGACCCATTCTGTTGTGCCATGTTTTGAAATCTTCTGCCGCACCTATACAATTATATGCTGAGGTCACAGTATCATTGGTGACACTTGTTTTTCCTTTGACTGGATAAACGAAGTAAAGTCCTTTCACCTTCTTCGCACTCATGAGTTGTCGTCCACTCTTGCTCACAATACTTGCGATATCCGCCTCAAAAAATACTTTCACGCCATTCGTAGTTGCTTTATTAATTGAAATTAGGTTTTCTTTAAGATCTGGAACGAATAATGTATTAAAAAGTGAACAAAACAAAGGCTCTTCTTCAACTTCACTGACAATATCAACAGTCCCAATACCCATAATTTTAACTTGCTTATCATTGGCAAGTTTAACATATCCAATGTGACTTTTAGATAGATAAGAAAAGAATTGTTCGCTATGACACATGTGGGATGTAGCTCCACTGTCTAAGCACCAACGTGTACCCTTTTGCCGACTGTAACCGTCTGATACTTCGAGAACTCTTGCAGGAGAGAACTCCAACAATTCCTTCATCATAAAACCAGCACTGGGGGGGGGGGGGGGGGGGGCGGAGGCCATTTAAGGGCACTACGATTGAACTATTTATTTAAGTCTTTTGTCTGGTGTAGTTAAAAAGAAAGAGAGGAGAACTTAAAGCAAACAGAGTTGTAACGGGGTTCTTGCGATCGGGTGTGTTTCACTCACTGAAAACCGCGATTAGGTGTTGCCGGCTCGAAGGTTAGTCGGTGACTGCTGCTGACATATTGTTAGTACTTCATTGAAAAGAGAGCGCTAAGGTTCTCCTACTACAACTTTAAAAGTCAAAAGTTATGTAAAAGAAATTTGGCTTTATTCAAACTTAAAGTTAAATACAACTTAACTAATGTAGACTACAATACAATTACGCCCATCCATGGCTCACATGATGGTGACCACCATGATGTCCGCCTCCTTCCTGGATCAATTTAATGATTTTAACCTCAGGTGCCGCATGGCCACCACCATGGCTGTGTGCGTGCTCGTGGATCAATCTGACATGATGAACAACTGGCGCTGGTGCTACATGTTGCTCATGGATGACCTTTACAATTTGAGGCGCATGGTGAACTGGAGCTTCCTCATGAATTACTTTGATTATGCTTGCGTCATGTCCCCCATGACCGCCGTAACCACCATGTCCATCATCGAAACCACCACCACCACCGAGTCCACCAAGGAGTAATCCAGCGTTGGCGCTAGCAACAAGGACCAAGATTCCGATGAAAGCCTGCAACCAAAAAAAAATTAATTCCAGTGCCTTTGCAATTCTGCGACTGCCTTACCTTCATGTTTGTAGTTTAATTATTTAAAGTTTGTATTCAAGTTTACCGTCTAAAGGCTACTAAGAAAGTGTCATGCCAATGGGTTAGTCGATTTGCCTTTTATACCATGATCGTCGAACTCCAACACAACCAGTGAAAGTATTGACAAGCCCCTCGTCCGTCGTGAAGCCACATAAGAAATTTAAATAAATTATGCATGTCAAATAGAGGAGAATATTCAAATTAAAAAAAAACATAAAAAACATGATTTGGCGTCCTAACGGGAGAGATGAATAATGTTAAGGGTACACATATTATTTGGACCGAATAAATACAACATGACATAGTGCGTAATCTGTACGTTCCCACCTACTGAGTGCGCAAAAAATGGATTTTCGTTCTGAGTTTTAATTTTTACACAATTCGGTTGAGTACATTTCTTATTTGAACGGGTATCTATTAAGAATTTCAATACACTGCCGCTCTTCGTCCTATGTTCAAAATATGGGAGCGAAGAGCAGTTCATCCTAAAAAATTAACGTCTTGTGTTGTTTCGGAAATGTTGACAACTTCAGAATTAGCTTCTGGTTCTTGATAATTATAGTGCAGGTCGCACTTTTCATTATATGTACGTTCCTAAATAAGCAACCAAAGTCTGATCGTTGTGGTTATCCTCAGTTTGAATTGTATCATCGTATTGCACTTTTTCAGGGATGGCAACAGGCATTGTGGTTGTGTGATATGTTCTCTGGAGTTTTGAGGGGGTACATGCAATCGTGAGCCCATTGTAGGTCTCTTAGGTGCAAGTGGCCCATTCTTTTGGGGAGGCCGATTTTGGTAATTAACCTGATTCGCACGGACAGAGGGATCTACATCTATGTATAGTGGCTCGTTGGAACGTCCTTGAGTGGAACTGATTAGGATAATTGCGTTGTGGAACATGCGGAGGTTGGGTTAAACTATAATTGATTCCGGAAAAATGGTTGAGGATTTCGAATAAATGGTTGCTGCAAATTCGGTTAAGGTGGTCTTTGCAAAGCTTGTAACAGTTTCGGATAGAACTTAGTCTTTGAAATATGAAGAAGCTGGCAATTTGTTTACCCTGGCACAGTGGAGGATTGAGGATGTGTTTCCAATTTGCGTATAGCGCCAATCGATTGATTTGCATACTGGATTCTATAATTTACATTTTCTAGTTTTAAGCACAAATGCAAAGCCTATGGGAGGTCTTTATACCAAGGAGTCTTGGTAGGCCGCCTTTGAGTCCTTTCAGGGAAGTATCAGGAGCTTTTTCTCTGAAAGTTTTGACCATAGCATTCATTCCTTCCACGCCCATCTCCATGCAGGTAATTTTGTTGAGTATTAACGAGAGATGATGATAAACGGAATGATAAAATTCTTTAATCGTACTGTTGCCTTGTACCAGGCGTGTCATCTGGTACTCAAGAGCACCAAGATCACGCTTGCCAGCGTAATGGAGTGTGAGACAAAGTAAAATACGCTTCCAGTTTAGGGGAGTGTTGTACGATGACGTTGAGTATTCCGTAATATCCAGCTGTCCTTCTTGTAGTTTCGTACATTTTCAAGATGCGGTCAACGCTCTTCTTCCAAGAGCTAAACTCTCCCGCTTATCCTGAAAATTCTCGTAGACTACGCACTACGTCAGCTATATTATCCATAGAAGTTAAATCCGCTCTTTGATCTTCATTGATTTCTACATCGAAATCGAAATTTGTGTCCGTTATGGGACTGAGGAGCGTGCTAATAATACGATGGAATTCCTGCGTTAGGACCTCTGAAACAATTTGTCGGATATGATTTTGAAGGGGGACGTTAACTGATTCGGCTGGGGGAATTACAAGAGTTGGGTTATCTGCGTTGTAGGGAAGTCGCGCAATACGAATTTAATTCTCACTATCGAGCCATTATTAACTAACTATTTATCCTTGTTGTGCTTAAGGCTTTAAGTTCAAATTGAACGAATATAAAATCACCAATTAATGGAACCAATCACAATCTGCAGGACTGGCAGTATGAGCGTTTTGTAAAGCATGGATTTGGTCTTTCGAGTGAAGAGTCTTGACCCAAGTTGTTTGGACAAGCCGAAGTAGCAGCGTTTGCCAAGGGCGATTCAATGCCGGGTCTCCACTGTGGTGTCATTTGTGGAATTGACGTTTGCCCCGAGGTAGACAAACTCCCTAACTACCTCGAAATTTTAGCTGTCAGTTGTTATATTTTGTCCCAGGTGGTGAGCGACGCATTGATTTTTGCTTGGCAGCATGTACCTCGTTTTGTCCTCATTGACCTTAAGACCGTTCAATCACCGTGAATGCTTCCACAATGCCACAGCGAGATCACGCGATTATGGCGATATCATCCGCGTGTCCCAACAGCTGGACGGACTTGTAGAAGATAGTGCCTTCCCTGTTGACGCCTGCCCGTCGCACTATCTGCTCCAGCACCAGGTTGAAGAAGTCACATGACAGCGCATCTCCTTGCCGAAGTCCGGTGCAACGGTGCAAACGGTTCCGAAGTCCTAGATCCGAGTTGCACGATGCATCGCGTATTTTTTAGCGTTGCGCGTTACAACTGGATTAGTTTTCCCGGGATCCCGAATCCGGCCATCGCACCAAACAGTTCTTCACGATGGATGCTGTTGTATGTGGCTTTGAAATCGATGAAACTCGTTGGTCTTTTCCAGGATTTGTCGAAGTGTGAAAATTTGGTCTATAATCGATTTGCCGGGCCGGAAACCGCACTGGTAGCTGCAGTGCGGTGCAAAATGGCTTCAGACGTTCAGACAATACGCTGGACAGGATCTTGTATGCGACATTGAGCAGGGATATACCTCTATAGTTTTTGCAAGAGGTAGGATTGCCTTTTTTGTGGATGGGGCAAATAGTGCTGGTATTCCAGTCGTCGGGCATGCTTTCATCTTCCCAAATTCTACAGATGATCTGGTGCACGCTGTGTTTGACGTAGGCACACCGTAGAGTATTTCACTCAGCTAGTCCCCCTAGACTCCAGCAACCTCCGGTGTACTCAGGGCTCAGGCGCCCAATGTCGAACCTCCTCCTGGTGGGCTGGTGCAGCTTTCTGACATTGGACAGTCGAGCTCTGAATCTTGCTGCTACGAGGAAGTGGTCAGAGTCGACATTCGCCCTTCTGATGTTTGACGAGTGCCTTGCATCAATGAGCACATGGTTGATTTGGTTGGCGGTTCGACCGTCCGGAGATCGCCAGGTTGCTGTGTGGATTCGCTTACGAGGGCATCTTGTACTACTTATCACCGCATTATGAACTTTCGCCAAGTCTGTGAGTCGGAAGCCGTTATCGGTTGTTGTATCGAAGAGGTTGTGCTTTCCGATCACTCTGCCAAGGGTGTTCTCCTTACCGATTTTGGCGTTGAAGTGCCTGCGTACTATTTTAACATCGTACACCGGACAAGCTTCGTAGGCGTTGTCCAGGAGGTCATAGAAGTCCTCCTTGATAAGGTCTTCAGCCTCTTCGGTAGGGGCGTATGCACATATAAGGCTGATGTTATAAAATCTGCCTCTGATGCGGATCACAGCCAGGTGATCACTTACATATGGGCTTAAAGTCGATGACATTCGACCTTCAAGGACGGTGCGGCCGTCCTCTGCTTCTTCGTCCCTCGGGGCTGGATTCAAATATTCTCCGGGCTTTAGCTGTGGTGTCCTTTCGCTCTACATGGCCCAGCCAACTTAGGCGTTCAATCCGTAGACGCCTGACTAGACTCATGTCGCTGTACAGCCCTGTTCGTGGTGGAATATTTTCCTCTATCCCCCGTCTGCGTTTATAGGCCCGAAAATCACGAAAATCTTTCTCTCGAACCGACCAAGGGCCTCCTCATCCGCTTTTGATACTGTACGAACTTGTAAATACTTTCCTAATTTTTAAGTTTACATTGTACATATTTTATTTCAATCTTTGTAACGGGAGCTACTGTGTGACAGAGATTATTCGAATCCCCTTTATCGTGGGAATTGTTTTGTAAGCAAAGACGAATGCTCGGATTACGTCTAGTGAACCGCAAACATCAATTGTTCTCACAGTAGCTCATCGAGTGATAATTATGCGTTGTACCTACGCAAGGTGGAAAATAAAGTCATTATTAATTTTGACACTGAAGGCAACGGTTGAACATCTCTTTTACTATACATTTTTTGGCGACCGTGACAGGACACTACTAAAAGAATTTAGTGTGCCTGAATATTAACAGAAAAGCAGTGTGTTTAAAATTATAATCAATCATACATTAACTTGAGTGTCTGGTCTTTAACAAACATTTATCTTCTCAATCAAAGATATACCAAATCATTTGTTGTGTCGTGTATTCAATTTTCAGTGCTCATTAACTAACTGAATTCTAGTGCACAGTGTTAAGCCCTAACAAAAATAGACCTTAATATACATAGACGCTTCATACAAATTATCAATCATCATGGTTCGAACACTAGAGGAATTAACTGACCTGCAAGAGCAAGTAGGAAAGGAGATCTGCATCCTCGCTCGAAACTATGGGAAGGATAGTGACAGCCGCAAAACCATGAAAAAATTACATGAAAGGAGGGAAAAATTAGAAAACTTGTGGGACTGTTTCGACACCAACGACAGTGAAATTCGAGATAAGTATGCGGACTCGATACAACATGAATACTTCGCTAAGGGGTACTACGACGAGATTCAGAAGGTGTACGAAAACATGAAGTCAGACATTATCACTCGATTAATGAATTTGCAAGGACGGGACGCAGACCAGATCCAGGAGGAGTCACCAGCAACACCGCCATCAGGATCATCGGTCACACCATCATCAACAGCAACAAAGATGAATCCACCTGAAGCGAAACAAAGGCATCAGGACATTAAATCTTCAAAGACAAACACACTTTCCACTAGAGAAAGATTTAAGGTGCTTTCAAAATATTTCCAAACATCATTGGATAAGTGTGCACCAAATTTGAAAGACACCAACCCCCAGATGTTCAACGTTAAGGTAAACAATATCAAGGAGAATTTTGAAGAATTAAAAATTATGTATCGGCGAATGGATGGTGAATTAAAAGAAGAAGATATCGAAACATATTTCCATCTTCAAGAGCAGTTGGAGTTGCGATTAAGTGAGGTTCTAGTAAGAGTTACACAGGATCAACCATCAAGTACTACGTTAAAGCTACCGAAAATTGAGTTGCCCAAGTTCGACGGAAATTACCTTAAGTGGCGCCAATTTCACGATCTGTTTAAGCCAATGATCCTTGAACAACCTATACCACTTGCTCAAAAACTTTATTTTCTCCGTGCTAATCTAACAGGAGAAGCGCTAAGCTTAATACAAGGATTTCCGGCTACAGACAACAACTTTGAAACAGCTTGGAAGACTCTGATTGACAGATACGACAATAAGCGGCTTCTATTGTCAGCACAGTTGGATAAGCTACTACAGCAACCATCAGCATCAGGAACTGCATCAAGCTTACGGAAACTTCACGACAATACAAAGGAAGGTATCCAGGCACTTACTAATCTGGGATATCAAGCTCATGACTGGGACCCCATAGTAGTTCATCTAATACTGAAGAAACTGGATAAGGAAAGCAGAACGCTGTTTGAGCAATCGTTGATTGATCCGAGATGCAGTCCTTCGCTAACAGAATTGCTGAAGTTCATTGAATCCCGGTTTCAGACACTTGAAACAATTAATAGTGCAGACGATAGAAGGAAGCCCACAACAGTTATAGCAGCTAAAGTTGATGGCTGCCTAATGTGCAGCTCAGGTAACCATAAAATATTTAACTGTAAGACATTTTTATCTCTTTCAGGTGGCGATCGTGAGAGAGCTGTTCAACGTCTTGGAATTTGCCGAAACTGTCTTAGGTCGGGACATGCCTCCAACACATGTCACTCGAGAGGATGCCAAAGTTGTAATGGCAAACATAATACTCTCCTACACTATCAAAAAGATTCAAGGCAATCTTTGAAAACAAAACCAATTAATAACCATAATCATTCCATAGGTGGTCAACAGCAGCAACTAGCTCAACCATTGGTGCAATCAGCTCAAAGGGGGGAAGGTCAATCAACCAACCATTATACGAATTCCATAAGTAATCAGCAGCATCAGCTAGTTCAAAGAAGAGAAGCTCAAGCAGCCAATGCAGCTAGCTATTCGAGAAATAAATCACGCCAAGTTTATCTAGCAACAGCCTTAATTAATGTCAAGTCCGCATGCGGAACATGGCTTACTTGTCGTGCTTTGTTAGACTCAGGATCGCAAATCCATTTTGTGACTGCAGCTTTTGCACAAGCACTGGGTCTTCCAAAGTATCAATCAGAAAATTCAATAAGCGGCATAGGAGGACATGGCACAAAAACACAATTTGCAATAGGACTCACTTTTCAAGCACACAATTCAAGTTTCAAGGCAAGTATTGAAGCAAACATAATGGCTAGGATTACAGATTACCAGCTACGTGAGGTTCAATCAGGAAATTGGAATATCCCTATCCACATTCAATTGGCTGATCCAGGATTCATGTCTAATCAAAAAATAGATATGCTTATTGGTGCTGAGTTGTTTTTCGATCTTCTTCTCCCAGGGGAAATAACTATTGGACCTCAGCTTCCTAAACTCCGTAACACAAAACTAGGATGGATTGTCGCGGGTGGCATACAGGCTACAAACTCAAATGTTGTTTGCACCATTGCCACGAAGCCATCTCTATCTTCATTAGAGAAACTGGTGAGTAGATTCTGGGAGTACGAAACCCATGAGACGGAAGTGAAACGTATGAGTAATGAAGAACATAACTGTGAGGAACATTTTAAATCGAACACAAAAACTTTGTCAAATGGAAGATTTATGGTAAGTCTTCCTTTCAAAAGGAATCCGACTTGTTTAGGTGCATCTCTCGAAAAGGCACGGAAAAGATTTCTTTCATTAGAACGCCGATTTGAAGGAGATAATGAATTGCGTGAACTTTATTCTCAGTTCCTGCTAGAATACGAGGAATTAGGCCACATGAGTCCGATCGAGAACGATGAGATTCCTCAAAATCATTATTTCATTCCGCATCATTGTGTGCTGAAGCCAGAAAGCTCCTCAACAGCATTGCGTGTGGTCTTTGATTGTTCAGCAAAAACGACATCTGGAGTTTCTCTCAATGATGTTCTTGGCGTAGGGCCAACAGTCCAGAATGACTTGTTTGCAATAATTATTAATTTCAGGTTAGAAAGGTATGCATTTACAGCAGACGTAAGCAAAATGTACCGACAGGTATTGGTAAGGCCAGAAGATAGAGCCTTTCAACTAATTCTTTGGAGATTTCACAGCAATCAACCTCTGAAGGCATATAAGCTTAACACGTTGACTTACGGTTCAGCATGTGCTCCATATTTAGCAACAAAATGTCTTGTTCAACTTGCAGACAATTATCAACAACTTCACGAAAGAGCATCCCAAACTATCCGTGAAAATATTTACGTCGATGATCTACTTACTGGAGCGGACACAGTTTCAAAAGCCAGAGAACTGCTGGAAGAAATAACGCATCTTCTAGGAAAGGCTAAATTTGAGCTAAGGAAATTCTGTGCAAATGATAACAATATTCTCAAGAACATTCCTGACACGCACAAAGAAAGGTTAGTAAGATTCCATCAGTCTGACGTAATCAAAACCCTGGGACTGATTTGGGATCCAACGCTGGATCAATTTGAATTTGGATTTAATTCAGAAAAATTTACAACATATAAGACTCCTATTACACGCAGGACTGTTTTATCGGATCTCGCACGATTGTTTGACCCTCTAGGTTTATTGAGTCCAGTCATAATGCTTGGCAAACTTTTCCTACAAGACTTGTGGAAAACAGAGCTCTCATGGGATGAACAGCTTCCTACGGACATTGCCGAAAAATGGAGCAGGTACGTAAATCAATTCCTTGAGTTAAAAAACCTGAGTATACCTCGATTTGTAATGTGCCCGTTTCCGAAAAGAACTGAACTACATGCGTTTTCTGATAGTAGTATGTCTGCCCTAGGGGCGTGCGTATACGTTAGATGCATAGATGAATCAGGAATTATCTATAGTAAGTTACTTTGCTCAAAATCTCGAATCGCCCCGATGAAGGCTATTACAATCGCTCGTCTGGAGCTTCAAGCTGCAGTGCTATTGGTTGAGCTAGTAAGCAGAATACTTAAGACATTTAAGAAGTATATTCATAAGATAGCATATTATACGGATTCAACAACTGTGCTGGCATGGATAAGTTCTCCTTCTTATGTCTGGGACACATTCGTAGCAAACAGAGTAGCGAAAATCCAGGCAGAAACTCAAACAGCACAATGGAATCATATTAAGGGAGAAATTAATCCAGCTGATATAATAACGAGAGGATGCACTCTCCTTGACCTATCATCATCATTGACATGGTTCGAAGGTCCATCATTTCTTAAATTAGAAGAATCAAATTGGGAGCCAAGTAATTACACCATTCCGCAGGTGATACCAGAATTACGAAAAAATAAAACCGCATTGACCACTACAAATCAGAATCAAGATATATTGAATGTTATTAATCACAGAAACAATTTCTATACGTTGCAGAAAATATTCTCATTTTGCAGCAGATTTTTAAGGAATGCCCGACGGCCCGACTTTCTTAGAAGAAGCGGCATGCTTTCTGCTGATGAACTACGAGAAGGAACTCGCTTACTCTTGGTGTACACTCAACGTATGGCGTTTCCAGAAGAATACAAGGCGCTAAAGACAAATGTTAATATAAGTACTCAATCAAGCTTATCAACATTGACGCCATATTTTGACAAAAAACATAACTTAATTCGAGTAGGAGGCAGATTAGCAAATTCTGCACTTTTGCCGGATGCAAAAAACCAAATACTACTGCCGAAGAACAACATCGTTACAAGGCTGCTTTTGGAAAACATACATAGAACAAACTTACATGTATCCCACAGGGCTCTTGTAGCAATTTCCCGACAACGGTATTGGATACTAAGCATTGGAAGAGAAGCAAGATCAGTGATCAGAAAGTGTATCATATGTGCGAAATCAAGACCAACATCCATAGCACAGTTGATGGGCGATTTACCTATGCAAAGAGTAACACCATCTCGCCCATTTTACTACACAGGAGTGGACTTTGCTGGCCCTATAAAATCACACTACAAAATCAGGGGTAAGACTCCTTCAAAATCTTATTTAGCAATTTTTGTGTGCTTCTCAACGAAGGCAATCCATATAGAAGTTGTTGGAGATCTCTCCACTGAATCGTTCATAAACTGCCTTAAGAGGTTTGTAGGCAGACGAGGATTGTGCCACACTATCTTCTGCGATAATGCAACTAATTTTGTTGGTGCAAACAATAAACTTAAGGAGCTTAAAGAAGTTATGCAGTCAAAGAGAATGGAGTCAGCCATTCAATCATCATGTATTCAGGCGGGAATTAATTGGCAATTTATTCCTCCCCGTTCTCCGCACTTCGGGGGACTCTGGGAGTCAGCTGTAAAATCTGCTAAGGGATTGTTGGTTAAACACCTGGGTGAGGCTTCGTTAACATATGAAGAGCTCACCACGATCACAATTCAAATAGAAGCTATACTCAATTCAAGACCCTTGACGCCAATTTCATCGGATCCAAATGATTTAGAAGCTCTTACCCCTGGACATTTTCTGATAGGAGCGCCACTCCTTTCAATAGCTGAGCCCGATGTCACTGATAAAAGGGTAAGTTCTCTAAATAAATATCGACAAATCCAGCATGTTCAACAGTCTTTTTGGAAGAGATGGTCGAGTGAGTACTTACATAACTTACAACAACGAACTAAGTGGAAAACTGAATCCCAAAACTTGAAGCCAAACACTCTTGTTTTATTAAAGGAATCTAATATGCCACCAACAAGATGGAAGTTGGGACGTGTACTAGAAGTTATCAAAGGAAACGATGGATTGGTTCGTGTTGCTAACATTAAGACCCAAGGAGGAGTTCTCCAGCGAGCTATTCATAACTTGTGTCCTCTGCCGTTAGAAGAAACAGCTGAGGCGGAGTCTCCAGCAGATGAGCATGAGAAAGAGCCATATCTAAGAAATGAACGAGAACCAACATCACGGAAACTCAGAAACGGCAAGGTTAGAACGGGAACTTTATTGGTGTCATTTTTGATTGCAATGTTGGTTGGACCAGTTAACACAACATACACAGACAACCACGTCCTTACAAATCAGCTCGATAATGCAGTCGGAATCTACTTTGAAGACATTGGAACTCTTCGAATCGTCAACAATTTTTGGAGCCTTTATGTTTTTTACAATCTTACCAATTATTGGTTTGAATTAAATGAAATTAAAACGTATATAAATGAACTGGAAAAAGCTTGCACGACAGATAAAACGGACAAGATTTACTACTGTCATTCGACGGTTGACATTTTTCGACAAAGAGTAGCTATCATTGATCAAAATAACGAATTCATTCACGGGTTTAATACTTCAAGTCGGGCAGCGATTCGACATCGCAGGTCTCCATTCGATTTTGTTGGTAGTGTAGCACATAGTTTGTTTGGCATCCTTGATCAAGAAGAGGCTCAACACATTCAAAATCAGATCAACTTGGCGAATAAACATGAAACTCACTTAGCTGCTCTCATTGAAAAACAAAGTTCCATTTCAGATTCCACTGTTAATATTTTGAGGCAAAATTCATTGGAAGTCAAAAGGCAATTCCAGACACTGAACACATATTTGGCCAGGACGTTTAATGTAATCGAAAAACAGCAAGATAACATTGGCACAAACCAACACTTTGTATCGCTTACGTCTTATTTAATTATGATTTTATCCAACTTTCAGCGCACTCAAGATATTCTACTTGATGTTATACTTGACTTGAATCATGCAAAAATTAACCCTCAGCTTATCACACCAAGGCAACTCAATGACCAGCTGCAGCTTATTCAAGGAAACCTCCCATCAACTTTGAGATTACCTAATGTTTCAGTTTTGGACATGTTTAAAATAATAACAGTCAGGGGACGGACACTTCATGATTCAATCGTTTTTGAAATGCTCATACCATTAGCTGACGACCAAGAATTCCAGATGTTCAATCTAATTCCATTACCCATCATTCACTACAACATCAGCCTCCTAGTGGATATACCTAAACCATACCTTGCAGTTACATTAGCAAGAGACAAATTTTTTAGATTAACAGAGTTTGAATTCTCATCTTGCAAGCTTATAGCTGCGAGAACCCATCTCTGTACTCAGATTGTTCCAACTAATATCCATCAACACAATTTGCAAGTATGTGAAATGGCCTTGATGAATCATGAAAATAATGCATTGGCCGATTGCATCTTAAACGAAATACCATCTCAAAATCGTTGGATCGCACTCAAAGAAACTAACAGCTGGCTATTTTCATTGATTACTAATTCCACAGGTCTACTCATTTGCAATGGAGTTACAAGCAGCATCGCCTTAGCAGGCAATGGAGTGATAGAATTCAAAGAGATGTGCACTCTTAAAGTTGGAAACACGATTATAACCGGACGCTCAAACTTAAAAACAGTTATATCTAACTCGTTCGTTCCGAGTGCAAAAATCAACAACTGGATCGAAAACCATAACTTCACAAAAGACCTTGTCCCCCCATTGAAGGTAAACACCATTGAACATGATCAATTTAAAAATATTACACAGGAAATAGAAGACCTTAAGAAAGACATGAGAGCACCCGAAGAACCGCAATTGAACATACACGATTACCATCACTACAGTTTGAGCTACCTGCTGCTGTCGATTACCATTGGAATAATAGTATATTATTGCCGACGCCGACATCAGAAAGGGCCGATTCCAGCTCAACGAAGAACAGTTCCTCGCTTTGAAGCCAATATTTGAATTGAAGGTTAAGAACCTCCAAGGAGGGGTGTATGTACGAACTTGTAAATACTTTCCTAATTTTTAAGTTTACATTGTACATATTTTATTTCAATCTTTGTAACGGGAGCTACTGTGTGACAGAGATTATTCGAATCCCCTTTATCGTGGGAATTGTTTTGTAAGCAAAGACGAATGCTCGGATTACGTCTAGTGAACCGCAAACATCAATTGTTCTCACAGTAGCTCATCGAGTGATAATTATGCGTTGTACCTACGCAAGGTGGAAAATAAAGTCATTATTAATTTTGACACTGAAGGCAACGGTTGAACATCTCTTTTACTATACAGATACTCTCCATGCTTTTGCGCCGTACACCAGGACCGGGTCTTATATAGAGTCAACTTTGTCGTTCGGGAGAGGGCTATATTACTCAATTGCCTCCTGAGCCTCTTGCCAATCGCTGTTGCCAAAAGTGATTCTGCGTTTGATTTCGGAACTGATGTCGTTGTTTCAGGTCACTGAGCAGCCAAGGTAGAAGCCCTTAACTACCTCGAACTTATATCTGCCAATACAAATGTTCTGCCCAAGACGCCGGTTGAGAGCGTCCTTTTTGATGACAGCATATAGATATGTATCTGTATAGTAATAAAGTATGTAATTATAAATTGCATTAAAACACGTGTTTTATACTTAAACAAACTCTTTATTAATTGAATGTACGTCCTCTTGCTTCGAGCGCTATCCACAGAGTGAGTATCACAGAGATGTATGTACTCATAAAGTTTCTGTCTCTTCTTTCGTCTTCCTAAAAGACGATAGTCAGAGAGCAACTTTGAGAGGACAGTTACGCTTGTTGTTGAAGTTGAATAACAAGCGTGACTCTTTACATAATGATAACAACAAACTTATTGCAGTGTCCACTGTTCTCAATTAATATCCACGCTAATCAAGTCAGTAATAAAGTCAGTCGCTTACCCGACTGTAAATTAGTTCAGGGAGCCCGGATTATGATCAGATCCGGATCAGATTTTCCGTAATATGGCCATCTGATCAGTTTCTGATCAGAGTACAGTATTCTATCCCTTGATCTGGCCATCTGATCAGTTTCTAATCAGAGTACAGTATTCGATCCTTTGATCTGGCCATCTGATCAGTTTCTGATCAGAGTACAGTACTCCATCGCTATCGCATGATACGCCGACTACCTGATCGCGTATCAAGCGGCACCAACCACGCCAGCTCGCCCCGATCGTCGCTTTATGACACCCTTACAATAAACATACATTTGCATGCAGGATATTGCATTGTAAACGACGACAGTCTGGATATTTGGTAGTGTTTCAGTTTCCTATGATCCTTTCATTAGTGAACACGAAATTAGAATTTCTTCTGTGACACAGTCGTGAGTTAATAATAATGAGTGCATACGCGTTAGTGATTTTTGTGGATGATGAGGGTTCAAACAATATAGATTTGGTGTCGACGAACTGGATTTATTATGAAGAGGAAGATCAGCACTTGTATTGTCCTTTTATAAGTGCAGATCCAACTCTCGTAGAATCACACTATTTGCAGGATTATGGAATTATATGGAATATAACCATGGCAAATACGACTTTGATGCAGAATTTAACAGAGGTAAGGGCAACATTTTTTTCAGCTAATATGATTAACAGCTTCACAGCTCAGAAACAAATTGGAGACAAGATAGTTTTTAAAAATACTGAATTTGGCTCATGTTTATTTGGTAAATACTATTCTTTTATTGCTAAAATTTTTATTTTCCGTTTTACAATTTGTTAATGTTCCAGATATAATGCGTGTAGACTTAAAAGACCATGGGATTAGGAATTAGGAAAGACAAGGAATTTTATGAAATCATCGGCAGGATAACAAATAATGGCAAAACTTGGAATAAAAATAATAAAGTGAAAAATAATATATTATTTCACTGTTATAAGCTACTCACTGTATGGATCTTTGGAGCGGATCCGGCATGGATCTTTAAAACTGATCCAGTATGGATCTTTAGAACGGATCCGGCATGGATCTTTAAAACTGATCCAGTATGGATCTTTAGAATGAATCCGGCATGGATCCTTAAAACGGATCCGGTATGGATCTTTGGAACGGATCCGGCATGGATCTTTAAAACTGATCCGGTATGGATCATTTAAACGGATCCTGTACGGATCATATATGGCGTGAAGATTGTCGATCATAGCCGGATCAGCAAGCCTGATTTATCCCTGATCAGTCTTCAGGCAATCCTGATCCGAATCGGATCCTATACTGAACTAATTTCCAGTCGGGTAGCAACCATCGCGCTATTTAAATCGTCTGACATATGAGCTCGTTTACTTTTCAGTAGTTGTAGTATTTTATATCTCTTTGGACTTAATAAACTTAATTGTTATAACGTTTACAGTTATTTGTTGTAACGTATACTTTATTGGCGACGAGAATTTCTTCATAATTGTTTACTTCATTTGGTGCTATTCATTTCTAAAAGTTATTGCGGCAGCACACGCGTAAAAATGGCAGAAACAGGCAAATTGTTACAAATGTTTTCTCAGTTACTCACTAAGCAACAAGACTGGATGTCGAATGTATTAGCGGGGCAGAAAATTGCTTTGAATAAGATTGCTGCAGGATCATCAGGAGCAGGTGCTTCAGCCGCATCCAATCACATATCATCTTTTCCGCCATTTGACAACCGCAAGCAGTCTTGGAAACCGTTTGTAGACCAACTGAATCAACATTTTCTTGCGTACAATATGACTACGGATGAGCAGAAAAAAGCATTTTTTTTGTCTTGGTCGGGTCAGAGTTGTATGAACTCATACGGAATTTGTTCGCCGACATTAAAGTAGAGGCAGAATCGTTCGCAGTCCTTATTGAAAAGCTTACGGTGCATTTTGCGGATAAAACACATTGCCTTGCGGCCCGCATTCATTCTTTTAAATGCGCATGAAGGACAATCGAACTTATTCGGAGTGGTTAGCGGATTTACGTGGTGCAGCGAGAGATTTTTTTTCTTTTTTTTTTTCCTCCTTTATTTAAACATCTGTCTTTTTGAAATCTAGTTAGTGTATTAACAAAATTATAAGGTATCTGTAAAATGTAGGACCAATGTCCTTTACAATTGTTTGATGTTTAACTTTTGTTTTATTGTTTTGTTCTTTGGCACAGGTGGGTTTTAATCCACCCGAAGCGTTGGGGGTTATATTGACTCCGAGCGCCCCTTATCGCTCGTTGTTGTCGCCTAGGACATTTTTTTTTTGCGAGAGATTGCGAATTTGTCTGTGATAACGAAAGTTGTAAGCAATCATTTGTCGATAGTTTGATAAGAGATATTATTGTGATGCATACCCTACATGATACAGTTCGTTCAGCAGCCTTGCAGAAGAAAAATCCCAGTTTAGGTGACGTGATTAAAATAGCGGAGACTTACGAATCGACCCAGAAATCTGTATTAGCTATTAAAGGTGATAATATGACAGCTCAAGTTCATCGTGTTGATACAGGTTACAAAAGACCACGATCGCGTTCTCAGCCTCCCTCGCTAGTGAGACAACAAAAGGGAAAATCCAGCTTTTCCCCTAATAATAATAGAAAAGAATCTAAGCGATCTTGTCCTGGTTGTGGGATAAGACATACATATTTCCAGTGTCCAGTACGTAATGCTGTTTGTAGAGTGTGCAACGTGAAAGGTCGCATTTCGTCTGTGTGTTGGCGAAATACAAAACGTAAGTCTGGCCACGATAAAGTTGACCCAATTCTATCGTTAAACGGAGAAGGTGAGTATGTTAGGAGCAGCAGCAAACAGTATTTGGTGCAGTTAATAGTTAATGGAACTAAACTTGACTTTCAACTCGATACGGGGGCCACGTGTTCAATTGTCGGTTTAAATGGCTATCGACGGTTGGGTGAACCAAAATGTACTCAGTCTGCTAGAGTATTGAGGGCATATGGCAATCGCCTGGTTTCAGTCAAAGGCATTTTACATGTGGCAGTACAGTTTAAGCAACAGGAACACAATTTACAGCTTCTGGTCGCTGATACCTATGAAAGAGGAAATATCTGAAGAATGGATTGGTTTGATGCTTTCAATTTTAAAGTAAGATGTTGTGATTCGGTGTTTTTTGGCAATGTACTAACCCCGAGAATGGATTCGCTAAAGAGGTAGAGGAGATTTGTGCTCAGTTTACCGACGTCTTTGGTAGTGGTCTCGGTTGCTGCAATAATTTCCTGGCTATGCTTTATTTAAAACAGGATGCTAAACCGCCACCATCTCAATACTCGCAAACGCCTCATTGACATCTCGCTGTGATCTATGTAGTTATTATGTCAATATCGTCGGCGTATACAAGGAGTTGCGAGGATTTGAAATAGATTGTGCCTCTTGTATTGGCTAGTGGTGTTTGCACAATAATTTCTAATATGATGTTGAAAAAATCACACGACAGCGCATCGCCCTGCCTAAATCTTTTTTTGACATCAAAACTATCGGTAAGGTGTTCACCGATTCGGATGGAGCAGCGAGCATTCTCCAAAGTCATCCTGCATAGTCTGACGAGTTTAGCAGGTATGTCAACGGTAGACATAGCGTTGTATAGCTCGTCTCTAATTACGCTGTCGTATGCCATGGTGTGAAAATTTTGGTCGATGGTAGACTTCCCTGGCCTAAATCCGCACTGATAAGGACCTAGCAGCTTATTTACAATAGGCTTTTTTAATAATTTGCGCGCACTCAAGGTCTAATAACCTTATTATGTCAGCGACACAGTGCGGGCAGAAGGTAGAAAGGAAGAGGGATAGAGGAGATGCCGATGGACATTGATCTTAAATGCTTGCATGTTGCATTGAGGGGGGGAAACCGAAGCCGGCAGGGAGTTCCAGATTCGTGTGGTTCGGTTAATGAAAGATTCTCTATTTTTGACGGTACTTTCGAAAGCGGGCTTCAGTGTGTATTGGTGAGCATTCCCAGAGAGACGTGTGTTGCTGGAGAAATGTGGAAGGGGCGGAATGCAACTGGCTATTTCAGCAGAGCATTTTTGGTGGAAGTAACGATAAAACAGGGAGAGGCAGGTAACATTCCTGCGGTGTTCCAGCGAGTCACCTATCCGTTTTATAGCGCGCTTTTGTATTCTGTCGAGTAGGTGCAATGAGGTCTTGGAAGCACCGGACCAGACATGAGCGTTAAGCTCTAATTTGGGGCGAATGAACGCCTTATAGATTGTAACCAGATCTAAGGATGAGAAAAATTTCTTGTATCTGTATAAGAAGCTTAGGCATTTCGCAGCATTCTTGCCGACACTGAATATGTGGTCGCTCCAATTAAGATTGTGAGCAACACACATACCCAGAATGGAAAGCTTTTCGGTTTCTGAAATGCAAGTGCCATTCACAGATAATGGCTGCGGGTTGGTTATACGCTTTAACGACAAGAGACTGCATTGTGTTTTGGATGCATTCAATTCCACTCTATTGTTTTTACCCCATTGGATGATGCTGTCGATATCGGAATTTAATGAGCTCAACATACGCTGTCGCTCACTACTTACAACCGAAGTGCAGGGTCGTAAACTAGTGAACGAATATGAGAAGCTGAGGGTACTGTCGTCAGCGAAGGAGTGAATTGGATTAGAAGTAACAAGACCAGAGATCATTTATAAAAATAAGAAAGAATGTCGGAGACAAAACGGAGCCCTGGGGAACACCAGCATTTACAAAGTGAGTATCAGACTTGAATCCGTCCAATACAACTTGAATTGAACGATTCGAAAGGTTGCTTCTAATCCATTGAAGAAGAGACTCATCGATCCCAAAAGCACACATTTTCGACAAAAGGGCTTCATGCCAAACCCTGTCAAATGCTTTAGAAATATCCAGTGCGACAATTTTGCTTTCACCTGCTTGGTGAAGCGAGTGATTCCACTTTTCGGCGAGATATGCCATCAAATCACCAGTGGATCTGTTGCTGCGGAAACCGTATTGACGGTCATTGAGGAGTTTCCGTGATTCAAGATATTTCATAAGCTGACGGTTAATCAGCGTTTCCATGACCTTGGAAAGAAGGGACGTTAGTGCAATGGGTCGGTAGTTGGAGGGAGAAGATGATTCGCCTTTTTTGGGTATGGGCTGGACAAATGCTGTTTTCCACCTACTCGGAAAGAGCCCAGAGGAGTAGGAAAGATGAAAATGCTTACGCAGTGGTTTTGCCAGCGTGGAAGGACACCTCTTCAGTACTATTGGGGCAATACCATCTGGGCCAGCGGATTTGTGTATGTCGAGGTCCTTAGGAACCCTTGCGACTGAACGAGTGCGGAAATGGACTAGTTCCATGGTGGAATTGACGCACTCTAGTACAGGCGGAGACAAAGTACAAGCTGGGAGCTGAGAACTGGTTGCGAAATGGGCAGCAAGTAGGTCAGCTTTGTCTAAGGGGGTGACAACTGGAATGTCATTGTGGATGAGCGTCGATATAGACGACGTAGTTGAGTTTTTTACGTTTTTTACAAACGACCAGAAACTTTTGCTACCTTTGGGACATTGAAGAATTTTACACCTTCATTTTTGGTCGGATTGGAACTTAACCCGTCGAATGTGGGTGTTGCAGTCATTCCTGGCTCGTATGTACTTTTTTCGGTTTTCCTCAGAACTGTTTGCTTTGTAGGCCCGAAAACTTAGCTCCCTGAGCCCAACAGCCTCTTTGCAGCTCAAGTCAAACCACGTATTATCCTTAGGCCTGGTGCTTTTAATCTTGCTGGGAATAAAATTCGCCATGCCGATTCGGATAATATTTGCGATAATATCAGTTGCGGCGTCCACGTCGTTGTCGAGGAAGCACAACGACCAGGGGGCAAATCGTCTGTTCCGTGAACGTATGACTCGTCACGTAAAAACACGCATTTGGGATTATGTTGTCCGTGAACGTATAACTCGTAACGTAATTTCGAATTATGTGTTCCGTGAACGAGCACTTTTGTTTCCGTGAACGTACTGATTATTTCGAAACGTCATTCGATAGTCAATTTCGTGACGGAATATTCTAAATCAGCAGCAGAATGGAAGTTAAAAGACTGAATTTTACTTTTTTTGTTGGAGAAAAATGTATTGACTTATTTTTGTTCCTTTATAAGATATAAATAATAGTTTATAATGTTTATGAAAACAGTTTGTTTCGGGTTCATATATTCATATATTTTAATTCAACAGCGACTGTTAAATGCTATTTCTCACTTGTTCTCAAATTCTTGTGAGGTTTGTCGCCCGTTCAATTGAGACGTGTTCCGCGATTGTATTGACCGGAGGAGCTTGGTACGGGAACGGGATTCGATAATCGAAGCAGATGTTATGCAAAGCTGCGCAAATATTTGCAAATGAAGCTACTTTTTCTGGGCTGTACCGTCCTCTCTGATTATATTGCAGCATTTGCCATCGTTCTTTTGAAACTCCAATTGTGCGCTCAATTACATTCCTTGCTTTGGAATGTATTTCATTAAACAGGCATTAATTTGAGCCTGCTACCGTATTCCTATATGGCGTCACACACCAGGGCTCGATTGGATATTCAGAATCTCCTGCAAAGAGGTTGTTTTTCAGTGCTAATATTTGAATCTCAAAAAAAGGTTTGTAACATACCCAAGGAGCCAGGAATTTTCATTGCCATAAGCTCGGAACTGCTCTTCGAGAAAATTTCTTTCATTTGATTGCTTCCACACAAATGAATCGTGAGCTGCTCCTCCATATTTGCAATTAATTGCCAAAATCCGGTTCTTATGATAACAAATCTTTAATAGCAAAAGACAAATTTTTTTTTATGTTTTCATTACACAATAATTAACTTACAATCATGACATTCAGGCGTTTTCAATTGCTTACGCTTTTTCAGACAGGGAAAGCGGATTACTTCCGTCCCGCAAACGCCTTCTTTTTTTTAGAGACTCGCGCAGGTTCAAGAGTTTTTTTTTTTTTTTTTTTATATTCTCCTATGCTGTGATACACACACAACCTTCTTCTGATTTTCTCAGTGGATTCCTCTTTATTTTCATTTAATTGCATGAAAAACCATGAATAACGGATCCATAATTTTCTTATTTTTAGTTTTTTTAAAATCACTTTTAGCTTTTAGACGATTCCAAACCGAAATAAATGACACTTCGAATGAAATTGTATCAGATATTGTACCAGTTTTTGTGGTATAGATCTATTTCATTACGTTCCGTGAGCGATCGAATGCCATGATCTCAATATACTCGATACGATCGTTCGTATCGTAATTAATTACGAAACGGATGACTGCTCGATCACGGAAGAGACGATTTGCCCCCAGTTTAAGGTCCGGAAGAAGTTGTTAAGGCCGCACCAGTTGGCTTTCTCGTATAGCCATAGTGTTCTCTTAGGAGCCTTTTCTTTAACTGGATAGTGGGAGTTCGAGAATTTTGCTGATATCACGCAGTGGTTAGACGAGCCTAGGGGCGACAATACATCGATCGTGTATTTGCCAGGCTGAGAGGTAAGAAACAAGTCCAGTGTGTTGGCGGTATGACCAGCAACATCGGGGATACGTGATGGCTCATTACAAGTTGAGTTAATTGATTTAACTCAGCAAAAGTTAAATGTTCAGAATGTCGAAGCCACTGAGAATTGTGTACATTGAAATCGCCCGCTAAAACGATTTCAGTGCGAGGGACAGGGAAACAATTCATTGGATGGAATCAGACAGTGCGTCGAATGCATCAAATGTTGCATTCCTGTCTAAATTGGGACTTCTATAAAGAAAACGGTAGTTAAAGGTATGCTTACGGAATGTGAATTTAAGCTATATGAAACTAAATTCCGAGGTGGATGTTTGGCTATACTGTTGAAGAAGCTGGTAAGCAATGTCTCCACGGACATAGATGGCGAGACCGCGGTGAGAAACGAATAATGGCACTAAGCTATATCCAGGAAGACTGAAATCCGAAGGATCAGACTTTTCATCGACCTGCGTTTCACAAAGTGCCGAAACAGCCGGTTTGCGGAGAGAGAGAGATGGAAATACGTGGCCAAGAAATTCTTCCGTAACCCATGAATATTGCAGAACTGCACACAGAAATCCCTCATCAATACAAACTACAAAACATATATATGTAGATACGAAACCGTCAAAGCTGAGCCGTATAAGTGAAGTTCTATCGCCGGATTTGCAAAAACAAACTACCGTAGGTAGTACTGCCCTTACGATAGTAAAATTTGCTCCACCAACAAAGAACAACACACGCGACCCGCTAGGCGTCGGTTGCGTTAGCACTCAATCAGTGTGTGTGCTGAGTGCGAACACTTTCCCGAGAGGGGAAGAGGGACCAGGTGTTCGGTTGCGGCACTTTCACGTTTTTTTTTTGTATTTTTTTTTTTTTTTCTGCACTACACTGCACTACGGTATTTGTTTCTTTTCCCGTTTTTTTGTGCATTCTTTTGTATTTTTCTTCTCCTTTCCCAACCGTTTGAGCTTGTAGTAGAGTCCTTCTAACCATACGGTGTCGAAGGCTTTTTCCAAGTCAACCAGGCAGGCACCCGTGGATTGGTTCTTGCATTTATTCCATTGGATATCCGTGACGAGTTTCGACGCGGCATGTATGGTATCATGCCCCGCCCTGAAACCGAATTGGTTATCCGGAATGATATTTTTATCCTCAGCCCATTTGGACAGGGCTCTATGGATTACCTTCTCGAAGACCTTGCTGATACTCGGAAGGAGACTTATCGATCGGAGATTTGCCGGATTAGAGGAGTCTTTGCCCCTCTTAGGGATGGGATGGATCACCCCCGTTTTCCAATGCAGCTGATAATATACATTATTCAGTGCATTGTTGAACAGGATGATGTACCTCTCTATAGCCAATCGTGGAAGGTGCCTGAGCACAACATTGGATATACCATCAGTACCCGCGGATTTGTTATTTCTTTGCCCGCACTACACTGCACTACGGTATTTATTATTTATTTATTTATTGCTTTTCCGTTTGTCTGTTCTTTTCGATTTTTTCTCGTTTGTGACTCGTGACCCCGCGAGTTACGATATCAATAGATTCTCACCTTACTCCACGGGGAAATGCAGATATGCCAAACAACGTCGTCCGGAATGCTGTAGCATCCGACTCGGATGAGATAACCGAATTTGATCTGCTGAAGCAAAAGTACGCTGTCAGCACACTGTCTGCTTAACCGTGAGAACACAGAGTGATTGTCTGTGGTGTCGTCACTCTATCCGACACACAATCTTAGAATAATCATAGGAATAAGTTTTACTTTGTAACGATCAGCCGACCTGAAGAGTCGTAATAAATAAATCTGTAAACATTCTAAAGAGTGTTTAATTGAAATATAACTCGCGCGACGACTGTCTGTCTGTGAATCATATCTTACAGATATCTTACAGTGCGTGCTCCTAACCAGGTCATCCCCAGCTGCCTTGAAGAGCTCAGCAGACAGTCCGTCTGCGCCAGCAGCATTATTCGACCTGAGTTTTGATATGGCAATCTTAACTTCGTCGAGGTCAGGGGGACGGAATTCTCTGCAGTCTTCGTCGATTAGAAAATGATCATTCTGCCTGACAGCGGTATATTGACTACCATCGCCGTTATACAGTCTGCAGAACTGGTTTTTCCATATTCTCAGCATCGACTGCGATTCTACTAATATGGGTCCGATCTTCGTTCCCTGCAGGCTTCCGTTCTGGCTTTTTAACCTTGGCATGTTCGCTTTATCTGTTGATAAAACCTTCGAACGTCACGCTTGCAGTAACACCTCTCCAAATCCTCAATCTCGCGCTTCTCGTGCTCTTTCTTCTTTCTTCTGAAAAGCTTATGCGCCTCCCTTCTTTTTAGCTCGTAGAGCCCACGAGCTGCTCTTGTTAATTTATGCAGCGAGGCTTTATATGCATCCTGCTTCGCTTTATATGAACGAGTGGTTTCTGGCGATAGTAGCTTTCCGACGTCATAACTTTGTATTCTCACTCAACTCCGCTGCGTTCGTGATATCCGTAGGCGCATTTTGGCTACTACAAGATAGTGGTTCGAGTCGATGTTAGCCTCTCGGAAAGTTCGAACATCAAGAATAGTGGAAAAGAACCGCCAGGTGCCTTTGTGTTTATCGAGGTGTGGGAAGCGCGTACTGGCTAGAAGGAGATTTCGCCCCGTAGCAAGATCAATCAGCTTGTGTGCGTTATCGGATGTCGTGTCGTGAAGGCTATGTTTGCCGACGACTCGTTCAAAGATGCTTTCCTTACTCAGCTTAGCATTGAAGTCTCCTAGTACAATTTTGATGTCGTAGCTGGGACATTGGGCATACGTTCTGTCTAGGAGATCGTAGAACTCATCTTCGGCGGAGTCATCCTTGCGCAGATCAGGCTGATGTTAAAAAATGTAGCCTTGATACGAATCGTTATGAGGCGTTCGCTTACATGCCGAAAGATTAGGGCTTTTTGCCTTAGTCTACCTCGAACAGCGAATCCGCATGCGAACAATCGTTGTCCTCTCTCCCTATATCAGCCGCCGTAGTAAATATCGCAGTTTTTCATCCGCTTTATACCCTGTCCATTCCATCGCATTTCCTGGATGGCGGTTATGTCCGCTTTATAGTGGTCTAACGCGTCAATAAGTTGTTCGGCTGTACGTGGCCTGTTTAGGGACCTAACATTCCACGTACAGAGCCGAAGATTATTGTCCTTTTTTTTTTTGTTTTTTGCAAGGATCGCCAACATTAATCCGGTCCTTTACATCCGAGGCTTGTGGTTGCTTTGGAGTTTGTGATTTTTTTTACGGTTACGGCTTACTAGGCCGTAGCCAAACCGACTAAACCTTTTTTGGCGCAGGAGGCTCGCCGTTCGCCCCTCCCCGTCTGCAATTTCCATAGGAAATCTCCAGATGGCACCACGAGGAGGTGGGGCCATCTGGAGATGGCCAGCATCCGTCGGATAGATGCTACCCCTACGAGGCCTTTGTTGGTTAAGGAACCGTCGTGGATTTATAATCGATAACGCTTTTGATTTTCACGTTTCTTATTTAAACAATTTACACACGCAATTTTGCATTTATATTAACTATGCACTTTTCAAACTCGCAACGGTCCCTGTTCGGGCGCCAGTTATAAACTGTGTGGGGCGATATGTGTAACTTTGTAACTTACACTGTTAAGATTCCATTTTGCTATGTGTGGGTCTCAACTCAATATGTCATCTGTTTTTTTTTTTTTTTTTAGAGACTCGCGCAGGTTCAAGAGTTTTTATATTCGCTTATGATGTGTTGACACACACAACCTGAACAGAGTACAGTGGTTGGGGTCATTTATGTTCGTTCACTACTCTCAGGGGTGGTTGTCCTAGACCTAGATAGGACAAGAGCCGACCAAATTCTGCGTTGGTTATAGTCCGTAGTAATTCGTTCAAACACTTTAGTATTGCATACGCAGAGGATGAATTTCGGTTGACCATATACTGTGAATGTTATGCCTGCAGCAGTACGTCTGGTCACTTTCCATTCTCAACAGCGTTGCATACTTTTTGTCCGTATAGGAACTACTTTTTCTTGGCTATGAAGCGAATTTGAACCATAAACCTTCCGCTCGGCGGTCGATGATGTTAACCACTGCACCACGGCCACCCGTGTATCTCTACTGAAATACAATCGCGACCACATTGATGTTGCACATATATCATGGTGTGTCAGAGCTAATATCTTCTGTAATTTGTAATCTGCTGACATGTTGTCAGTACTTCATTGAAAGTTTACTTTACTACAACTTTAAAAGTCAAAAGGTATGTAAAAGTAATATGGCTTTATTCAAACTTAAAGTTAAATACAACTTAACTAATGTAGACTACAATACAATTAGGCCCATCCATGGCTCACATGGTGGTGACCACCATGATGTCCGCCTCCTTCCTGGATCAATTTAACGATCTTAACCTCAGGTGCGGCATGGCCACCACCATGGCTATGTGCGTGCTCGTGGATCAATCTGACATGATGAACAACTGGCGCTGGTGCTACATGTTGCTCATGGATGACCTTCACAATTTGAGGCGCATGATGAACTGGAGCTTCCTCATGAATTACTTTGATTATGCTTGCGTCGTGTCCACCATGACCGCCGTGACCACCATATCCACCATCGAAACCACCACCACCACCACCACCACCGAGTCCACCAAGGAGTAATCCAGCGTTGGCGCTAGCAACAAGGACCAAGATTCCGATGAAAGCCTGTAACCAAAAAAGAATTAATTCCAGTGCCTTTGCAATTCTGCGACTTCCTTACCTTCATGTTTGTAGTTTAGTTATTTAAAGTTTGTATTCAAGTTTACCGTCTAAAGGTTACTAAGAAAGTGTCATGCCAATGGGTTAGTCGATTTGCTTTTTATACCATGATCGCCGAACTCCAACTCAACCAGTGAAAGTATTGACAAGCACCTCGCCCGTCGTGAAGCCACATTATAAATTTAAATAAACTGTGCATATCAAATAGAGGGGAATATTCAAATTAAAAAAAAATATATAAAACATGATTTGGCATCTTAACGGGTGACGATTAAATTAGGCAACACAAAAAATCAGTAAGAAGTTTATGCAACGATTGGTCTTGTTGATGGGCTCCCGAGGTTGGTAAATTGGTAGGTCTTTACGAATTTCGTTGGGTGTGCGCTAGTCTAGTTTTTAGGTAAGAAATTGTATAATGTGATAATTCCTGACGATAGGTTGAGAAGAAAAAATGTCTTTTAGGTCAGTTGGTTATGCTAATAAACTCTTACATCAGTGCTCAGTGTTCAGTCACAAAAGGTTGTCCACATGGCAGCTTTTTTGCTTCATCAAGGGACTTACAAATTATTAAATTATGATGACAAGGCAAACGATTAGTAAGAGTTTTGGGGTAACTATACGCAACGTTCAATTCGTTTTTATTATGGGAAATGCATTTACTAAAAATCTTTTTCACAGTACCTTAAACATGCTATTAAATGATGCGTTACGATACCCAATTGTTTTGATCTAAGTATACTATAAGACCTACAGTACTATTTATCAACCTTCAACTTAGTCACTAGTATATTGTTTATCTCATTTATTCGTAACAATACATACATGTATGTATTTTGGCGTTACAGTCCATGAAGAACCTGAGCTGAGCTTCTCGCAATCACCCATGTTGCGTGTGATTTCATTTTTCCCATAGGTGAAAGGGACCTACAGTTTATTGCCGGTTCCGAACGGCGAATTTCGAGAAGCTTTTCATGACAATTTTACTACAGGGGGTTTTGTCAGAACCCCTCTGAGGAGAAACACCGTGAGACATACATACATACATATGTATATAATTTATGATAAAATTTACCAGTTAATAAGATGCATTCAATATTGAGCATCGAAGTCATATCCAGGATATTCAACACCGAAAACAAAAAATGATCGTGATTAAATTTCCGAAAAGGCAGCAACCGACGAGGCGTACCAAAAGGCGCTGCGGAGGAAAACTAGGGCAGCGCAAGAAGAGTACCGAGCCAGAAGAAGGGAGGAGAAAAAACTACTGCGACAAGACAAAAGAATCTTCGCAGCCTCTCAGCTCAAGGATATCGAGGAGTCTAGGGATAAGCATAAAACACAAGCCTTTTACAAGAAAGCCAAAGACCTTGCAGGAGGCTTCAAAAAGGGCGCCCTGCGAAGGTAATCTTGTCACCGACCCGCAGGGAATAGTGGATGTATTTAAGCAGCATTTCCAGCAGCTGCTTAATGACTATGACCAAGAGAGAGTGGTAGGGACCGAGGAAATCCCAACTCCTCCCACCCAGCATCGAAGAATTCGGCACAACTATTCAGAAGCTGAAGAATAACAAGGCCTAAGGCTCAGATGGCTTGCCATCAGAGCTCTTCAAGGCTGGCGGTAGGGAGCATGCACCAGATCATCTGCAGAATTTGGGAAGATGAAAGCATGCCCGACGACTGGAATACCAGCTCTATTTGCCCCATCCACATAAAAGGCGATCCTACCTCTTGCAAGAACTATAGAGGTATATCCCTGCTCAATGTCGCATACAAGATCCTGTCCAGCGCATTGTGTGAATGTCTAAGGACATTTTGCACCGCACTAATCGGCAAATCCTTGAAAAGACCAACGAGTTTCGAATCGATACACACCATCTTTTCATCGAAAGGCGCATACGACAGCATTCATAGTGAAGGACTGTTTGGTCCGATGGCCGAATTCGGGATCCCGGGAAAACTGATCCAGTTGTGTCGCGCAACGCTAAAGAATACGCGATGCACCGTTTGAAACATGCACCGGATTTCGGCAAGGAAATGCGCTGTCATGTGACTTCTTCAACCTGGTGCTGGAGCAGATGGTGCGACGGGCAGGCGTCAACAGGAAAGGCACTATCATCTACAAGCCCGTCTAGCTGCTAGGATACGCGGATGATATCGATATCATCGCGTGGTCTCGCCGTGACATTGTGGAAGCATTTACGGCGATTGAAGAACAGGCGAAACAAGTTGGTCTTAAAACGAAGTGCATGCTGTCAAGCAAAAACCAATGCGTCGCTCGCCACCTGGGACAAAATATAACAACAGACAGCTACAATTTCGAAGTAGTTAAGCAGTTTGTCTACCTCGGGGCAAACGTAAATTTCACAAATGACACCACAGTGGAGATCCGGCATAAAATCACCCTTAACAACCGCTGCTACTTCGGCTTGTCCAAACAACTTGGGTCAAAACTCCTCACTCGAAAGACCAAAGTCATGCTTTACAAACCGCTCATACTGCCAGTCTTGCTGTACGGAGCCGAAAGCTGGAGGATAAGCAGGACAGCAGAGCTGATTTTGGGTTCATTCGAAAGAAAAATTCTGCGCCGGATATTTGGTTCTGTCTGTGAGGAAGATGATTGGAGAAGAAAACATAACCGCGAACTCTACGAGCTGTACAAAGATGTGGATGTAGTCCGAAAGGCAAAGATCCGTCGACTACAGCTCAGAGGGTCTTCGACTCCGAGCTTCCTGGTTCCAGAAGAAGACCGAACCCCCGGTATGTAAGACATCTTGGTCTTGATAACTGGAACAGCGTGCCTGGGACCGTCAAGGATGGAAGGCAGCTATAGCTCAGGCTCAGATCCTCCATGGATCGCTGGCCTGATAAGTAAGTAAGTAAGTATTTGATTTGACAAGCTGCAACGATTCTCATTTAGACAGATGGTTTTCTCATAGGTCGTCAATAGTTCAGATTAAAGGTGTAAAAAAGACATAAATGATTCTAACCTAGAGTAGTTAAAGTTAAATAGCCAACGTTTTACTTTTTTTACAAACAAGCCAGATATTGAAATTGTCCTGAGTGATTGAGAGAGTTTATTAAAGAACCGATCAGATGATATGGAATAAAAAAAAACCGGCCAAGTGCGAGTCGGACTCGCGCACGAGAGGGTTCCGTACCACCTGGTTATATAAATATGAAAGAGACTATGTATGTTACCTCTACAGTCATCACATTAAATCCCATTTTTTGTATGATGATGACAGATCTTGGTTGCAGGCAGGTTATCGGCATATTACTTTGATAATCAAAAATCTTCATGATGAGATATGGTTGATCATCAAAGTGTCCATCGAATTCAAATCAATTATCTTACTTGACAGCAACGATGTGAAAAGATGAATAACAATAATGGGAAATATGAGAAAAAGGTTTGCAGCTAGGATTTATTCCTCAAAGACACAAAAGAGACCACAACTGGGAAGTTTGCTACTGGTTGTGGGATATTGTCGACTAGCCTTAGTTCAGTATGTGACCAAGGGGATTTTTTGGATGAAAATCATGTTTGTTTTATGGGAGCCCCTCCTTAAATATTAATTTGGTTCTGTTTTTAGTATTTAGTGGTAGCGGCAACAGAAATACATCATCTGTGAAAATTTCAACTGTCTAACTATCACGGTTCATGAGATACAGCCTGATGACAGACGGACGGACGGACGAACAGCGAAGTCTTAGTAATAGGGTTCCGTTTTACCTTTGGGTACAGAACCCTAATTACGAAAAGCAGTGGTGTGAAAATTTGGTACAGGCAACAGATGTGTGTAATTTCCACGTGAATTATAAGCCGAAATTAAACGGTTATTGCGATTTCCCGACCTCATAAAGAATGTTCTTAAAACCTTAAAACAATATGAATGACGATGGGCAAACCACTTTCTCAATAAGTCAAGATCCCAATTAATGCCGAAGACCAGATTACCAGACTACTGCAGTCATAGTAAAAACCTCCCCTTCAAAGTAGTCCTTCCCTGATACAATGCACTTATGCCAACAGAGTTTTCAATAAGTTGTTAAAGTCAAGCTCTTTCTTCGATACGGCTTTCTCACTCCCCAATCGACTCAGAACGGCGTTCCCCTTCCTACCTGGCTTTATACTTGGACTTGTGCTTGTAGTAGTTTGGGTAATCGGCAATTCCTGACGATATGACCAATTTTCCTAGAATTAAAACATTTTGTCTATGCAATATTTACATATTTATTTTTGGCCTCTGTAGCCGATGATACGGGAACGAATCCCGGCAACAGTCATGTTGTATGTATGTATGTATGTTGGCGTTACAGTCCACGAAGGACCTGAGCCGAGCTTCTCTCAATCACCCATGTTGTGTGTGATTTCATTTTCCCATAGGTGAAAGGGACCTACAGTTTATTGCCGGTTCCGAACGGCGAATTTCGAGAAGCTTTTCATGACAATTTTACTACAGGGGGTTTTGTCAGAACCCCGCTGAGGAGAAACACCGTGAAAAACACGTTCGATGACATGGCTGTGTCGGGATTCGATCCCGTGTCATCGGCGTCAGAGGCCAACACACTACCCACTGCGCCACGGTGCTCTCATGTTATTGAACGTATTTTGCCCGGTGCTTCTCCTCAACGACCCGTGTAGTATAATTGTCATTAAAAGCTTCTCAAAATTCGCCGTTCGTAATCGCCGAGGGCGCCGTGGCGCAGTAGTTAGTGTGTTGAAGTCTGACACACGATGAGCGAGTTTGGATCCCTATAACACCAACTGCGTCAAATGTTTATTTCGCGACATCCCTCCTCGGCGGGGTACTGGCAAAACTCCCCGTAGTATAAAACTTGCCTTGAAAAAGCGGAATCGGCAACAAACTGTAGGTCCCTTCGACCCAGGGGAAAAAAAATCACACACATAACGGGAAAACCACTGCTTCGATCCTTTATGGACAGTAACGCCAGCATATACATATGTATGTATGTACAATTGTGTGCAAAATAATAGCAGTGCTGCAGCCCGATAATAGAAAACACAACTGGCAACTCTACTGAGTCGTTTACATCAAAATATCCCACCAGATCATGCTTGTTTATACGTGTTCTTGACCCCGTTGTATGAATTCGGTTGGGTTTTAACTGGAAATTGATACTAGTACTTACTTAATTACTTAGGTGGCGCTACAGACCGTGATGAACCGGGGCCTCAACCAACAAACGTCTCCAGTTGACACGGTCTTTGGCCAGCTGTTTCCAGCGCCGCACGCCCAGTTGGTTAAGGTCCCCTTCCAACTGCGTGCGCCACTGTTGATGCGGCCGTCCTCTGCCGCGCTTTACTTCCGGGGTGGACTCAAAGACTCTTCGGATCGGAGCTGTATTTTCCAAGCGCTCTACATGGCCTAGCCACCTTAGACGCTGTATCCGTAGACGTCGTACCAGGCCGATGTCGCTGTAGAACCCGTACAGTTCTTCTTTTAGGTGAAAACAGATATTTGATTTTACCCTCATTAACCTTGAGACCCATCTTAGCTGCTTCTATTTCAATTCCTACAAGACCTCATTGACGTCTCGCTGTTTCCGTCCAATCACATTAATGTCGTCGGCGTACGCAAGCAATTGCGTAGATCTGAAATAAATCGTACCTCTTGTGTTGGCCAGTGACTCTTGCACGATCTTTTCAAACGCGATGTTGAAAAGTTGCATGACAGCGCGTCACCTTGCCTAAATCCTTCAAAGATCTCGGTTTGCTCATTACCGACCTTAATGGAACAGCGAGAACATGCTACAATCGCAAGAGACCGCCAGAGCCTATACCAATCGGGTCTCCGTTAAACTCTCGGAAAACCCTCCAACACCTGCAAAACAAAAAAAAAGGGAGCATAAGAAGCTCGCGATCGTAGAGATGGAGCGATGCTATCGCAGGAATGACGTTTGGAGGTTTTATCAACGAATTAAACAAACATGCCAGGGATATAAGACCAGAACGGAAGCCTGCAGGGACGAAAATGGAAACATAGTAGTGGATTCACAGTCGGTACTAAGAATCCGGAAAGACTCCTTCTGCAGACTGTATAACGGCGATGACGAAACGGATCCCGATGTCAGGCAGAATAATCCTTTCACAATGGAAGATGATAGCAGATAATTCCGTCCCCCTGACCTGGACGAAGTTGAGAATGCATCTTCTAAGCTTAAGTCCAACAAAGCTGCTGGAGTAGACGAACTACTTGCCGAGCTCTTTAAGGCAGCTGGAGATGACCTGGTTGGGAGTATGCACTAGCTCATCCGTAAGATATGGTTCATAGGAATGCATGCCCGATGAATGGAATCTTAGTATCGTTTGCCCAGTTCATGGCGAGCCTGAGCTTTGTTTGAAAAACCTCTCCAACTTGCACGGTCTTTCGCCAGCAGTCTCCAGTGCCATACGTCTAGTTGGTCAAGGTCATCTTCCATTTACGTGCGCCACCTATACTTTTGCCGTCCTCGACCGGGTCGCCCCTCAGGGTTGGATTCAAAGACCTTCCGGGCCGGAGCTGTGATTTCCATCCGCTCTACAAGACCTAGCAATCTTGGGCGTTGGATCCGCAGACGCCGTGCTACGTTCATGTCGCTGTACAGCCCTGTACAATTCACTATTAGGGCTTCTCCTCCACTCCCCATATATAAAGCTACGAAAATCGTACGCAGTATTTTTCTTTTAAAGCAACCAAGGGCCTCCTCATCCGCTTTCGACAAGGTTCATGTCTCTGCGCCATAAAGCAGGACCGGGATGAAAAGGGTCATGTATACGGTCACATTGGTTTTCCGAGAGAGGGCTCTGCTTCCCTATTGCTTCCCGAGCCTAAGGCAACAGCAGTTGGCAAGAGTTATTCTGCGAAGCCTAGGTAGATAAAGTACTTCGTCACCTCGAAATTATATCTGCCAATATGTGCGACCTGGGGGCACCGTGGCGCAGTGGGTAGTGTGTTGGCCTCTGACGCCGATGACTCGGGATCGAACCCCGACACATCCATGTCATCGAACGTGTTTTTCACGGTGTTTCTCCTCAGCGGGGCTCTGACAAAACCCCCTGTAGTAAAATTGTCATGAAAAGCTTCTCGAATTTCGCCGTTCGGAACTGGCAATAAACTGTAGGTCCCTTTCACCTATGTGAAAATGAAATCACACACAACATGGGTGATTGTGAGAAGCTCGGCTCAGGTTCTTCATGGACTGTAACGCCAACATACATACATACATACAATATGTGCGCCCTGGCCAAAACGACAGTGGTTCGTGTTCTTTTTCAACTACAGCATATGTTTCGTCTTGCCCTCATTTACCGCCAGTCCCATTTAAGCCGCTTTCGCCTCAATGCTCGTAAAGGCCTCAGTGACATCTCGCTGAGTTTGCCCAATTACGTCAATGTCATCGGCATATGCGAGCAGTTCTATGGACTTGAAAAAGATGGTGCCCCTCGTATTGACCAGTGAGTTTTGCACTATCCTTTCAAGGACGATGTTGAAAAAGTCACACGATAGCGTGTCGCCCTGTCTTAAACCTTTTCTGACATTAAGGGTACCAGTCAAGTCGCTTCTGACCCTGATGGAGCAGCGAATGCTCCACACAGTGCAGCAGAGAAGATTTTATAGGCGATATATTCAGGATACTAAAACCTCTGTAATTGGCTCAGACAAGGGGGTCTCCTTTCCTGGGATTCGGGAAAACGACACTTTTTTTTTGTTATTTTTGGTTGCGCCAAACGGATGTGGAATCTTCAAAAAATACCAGTAGCTCGGGCTACCAGTAGCTTTTCGCAAGCCTGAAAATCGGTACCGGGTACATACATCTAAGTACTAAACCACACCCTGCACCCTTCAACCACTCTCCCCGTGGGACTGTCGTTAGGTATTACTTCGCGGTGCTGATTTGCACTTCATGCTCTTCTTTCTCTAATTGGTGTTTCCTGTTCCAAGGGAGCTGCCGTTTGGTTCCGGTTGCTGTCCCTGTTTCTATCCAGACGCCGGAGTTCCTTCACTATTCTCGCTGTGGTTTCTGTCACAGCATCCCATATTCCGCTCGATGTCGGCAAATGTTTTATGATGTTCTCGGGAATCGGTGTTTCTCAACTTTTATCTTCGAGATATTTATTTTCTGCCTCGAAATGTGGGCACTGAAAAAACACGTGTTCTGCATCTTCTCTAGCCTCTTCACAGTTTGCACAGATAGGAGATTCATCGAGGTCTAACCTGTAAAGATAGGCTCAGAAGTAGCCATGTCCGTTTATAAGCTGGGTGAGATATAAATCTGGGAGGGAGGGAGCGAGCAAACAGAGCAAAGAAGTTGATCGCGTTTAACATGGCAAACGCCAGCTTCGATCTCTGTCCCTGTTCAATCCAAGTTGACACACAGCCTCCGCGTGGCCCCCGTGGATAGCTACCCTGGCACCCGCCAGGTAGTGAGCCAATGTGTGCAGCGAGCCAACCCTTGTTCCTGGGGAAAGAGGAACCTGGCCCTCCAGGTTGGGGGTTGTGCTTAGGGGTAACATCCCTATCACGTAAAAACCCACTTGTTCCGAAACAACAACAAGCCTCGGATACGGACGGATACAAAGGTGACGACCCCTGCAAGCGACTAACGGACTTGAGAGTCTGCACCTGGAATGTGAGGTCCCTTAACAGACCGGGTGCAGGCGATCAATTGGAGCAAACCCTCAACTGCTATAAAGCAGATATAACCGCACTCCAAGAAGTGCGATGGGATGGACCAGGCAAAAAACGGATGAAAAACTGCGACATCTACTACGGGAACTGCTACAAGGAGAACAAACAGCGCCTATTCGGGTGCGGATTCGTTATTAGAGGAAGACTCCGACAAAAAGTCTTAAGCTTCCGAGATGTAAGCGAACGCCTCATAACAATCCGCATCAAAGCTAAATTTGGAAACATTAGCTTAATATGCGCTCACGCCCCAACGGAAGAAAAGGACGATCGACTCAATGAAGAATTCTACGATCTCCTAGACAGAACATATGCCCAATGTCCCAGCTACGACACAAAAATAGTCCTGGGAGATTTTCATGCAAAACTGGGCAGGGAGGACATATTTGAGTCGATCATAGGAAAGCATAGCCTCCATAACACCACATCCGACAACGGATTAAGGCTAATCGATTTCCTAGCGGGGCGTAACCTCCTTGTAGCAAGCACGCGATTCCCCCATCTCAACATCCACAAGGGTACCTGGCGGTCTTGTGATCAATCGACCACCAACCAGATTGATCATATTGCGATCGACGCCAGACACTCCTCCTGTATTCTCGACGTACGAACCTTCCGAGGGGCCAACATCGACTCGGACCACTACCTTGTTGAATGAGGATATCAAGAATGCTTAGGAGTCGAGTAGGACAACGTAAGTTTGACGTTGGAAAGCTACAATCGCAAGAGACTGCCAGAATCTTTGCCGATCGTGTCTCCTCAAAGCTCTCTCAAAATCCGCCCAGAGCAGCACAAACAATAGAGCAGGAATGGGCGCACTGCCAGAGCGCCGTCAGAGACGCTGCTTCAGAGGTGCTGGGTTTCAAACCGCCACCACCTAAAAACCCCTGGTTCGATGAACAATGCGAACAAATCCATGCAGCAAAACAAGTGGCATATGAAGCCATGCTGCAACGACGGACGAGAGTTGCTCACGAAATCTATGAGCAGAAGAGAAGAGAGGAACACACGCTTTTCAGAAGAAAGAAGAGAGAGCACGGAAAGCGTGAGATCGAGGAGATGGAGAGATGCTTCCGCAGGAATGACGCCCGTAAATTTTACAACAAAGTAAAACGAACATGCCATGGCTACAAAGCCAGAGTGGCGGCCTGCAGGGATGAAAATGGAGAACTGGTAGTAGAGTCGCAGTCGATGCTGAGGATTTGGAAAGACCACTTCTGCAGACTGTATAACGGCGATGATAGACAAGATACCGCTGTCAGGCAGAACAAGCCATTCGCAATGGACCACGAAGTAACAGAATTCGGTCCACCCGGCCTAGACGAAGTCAAAATAGCGATATCAAGACTTAAGTCTAATAAAGCCGCTGGCGCAGACGGCCTGTCTGCTGAGCTTTTTAAGGCGGCTGGAGATGAGCTGGTAAGGTGCATGCACCATCTTATCTGCAAGGTATGGTCGGAGGAAAGCATGCCCGACGAATGGAATCTCAGCATCGTTTGCCCGGTCCATAAGAAAGGAGACCCCTATAACTGCGCCAACTATAGGGGAATAAGTCTCCTTAACATCGCATATAAGATCTTCTCTGCCGTATTGTGTGAGCACCTGAAACCGTTTGTGGATAACCTGATCGGCTCTTATCAGTGTGGTTTCAGGCCAGGTAAATCCACAATAGACCAAATATTTACGCTACGGCAGATCTTGGAGAAGACCCAGGAATACCAAATCGGCACCCACCACCTCTTCGTCGATTTCAAGGCCGCGTATGACAGCGTATATAGAGACGAGCTGTACAAAGCCATGTCTAGTTTTAGCATCCCTGTCAAACTCGTCCGACTGTGCAGGATGACAATGGAGAATTCTCGTTACTTCATTAAGGTCGGTAATGAGCATACCGAGACCTTTGATGTTAAAAAAGGAGTTAGGCAGGGCGACGCGCTGTCGTGCAACTTTTTCAACATCGTGCTTGAAAAGATTTTGCAAGAGTCACTGGCCAACACAAGAGGTACGATCTATTTCACGTCTACGCAATTGCTTGCGTACGCCGACGATATTGGCGTAATTGGACGAAAACAGCAAGACGTCAATGAGGCTTTTGTGAGCATTGAGGTAGAAGCGGCTAAGATGGGTCTCAAGGTTAATGAGGGTAAAACCAAATATCTGCCCTCATCTAAAAGAGACGGACAACACCGACGTATTGGCCAGAACGTCACCATGGGCGGATATTACTTTGAAGTGGTCAAGGAATTCGTCTACTTTGGCTCACTGATTACCAGCGACAACAACACCAGCGCTGAGATAAAACGCAGAATCACTCTTGCCAACCGCTGTTTCTTTGGGCTCAAGAGGCAATTGAGAAGTAGAGCCCTCTCTCGGAAAACCAAGGTGACACTATATAAGACCTTGATCATCCCAATCCTCCTTTACGGCGCAGAGGCTTGGACCTTAACAAAAGCGGATGAAGATGCCCTTGGTCGTTTCGAGAGGAAAATTCTGCGCACTATCTACGGTCCCGTTTGTTCAAACGGTGTATGGAGGAGAAGATATAACGAAGAACTGTACGGGTTGTACAGCGACATCGGCCTGGTACGACGTCTACGGATACAGCGTCTAAGGTGGCTAGGCTATGTAGAGCGCATGGAAGATACAGCTCCGACCCGAAAAGTCTTCGAATCCACTCCGGAAGGAAGGCGCGGCAGAGGACGGCCGCCTCAGCGGTGGTGCACGCAGGTGGAAAGGGACCTCAACCAGCTGGGCGTGCGGCACTGGAAACAGCTGGCCAAAGACCGTGCCGGCTGGAGACGTTTGTTGGTTGAGGCCCAGGTTCACCACGGACTGTAGCGCCACCTAAGTAAGTAAGGAAGAGATAAAAATCTACTTCTCCGTGATGCCGGTTTATCCAACTTTCCATGTCCGGTATACATTAGTCGATGGGTCCATCTTCCCTTTGTTGACTGATTCCATCCTCCCTGCCATATTCCAGTGCTACGCTGTCTTTCTTCCAGTTTAATATCTCTGACTGAGGCAAGGGGTTTCTGAATTTTGGCGTCGTATGACCTTTGTAACTCGATGGCCAGGATATCGGCTGGTAGCATTCCAGCAATAACACATATAGCATAATCCGATACCGTCCGAAAAACGCTGCACACTCTTAGTGCGGATAGTCGGTTGGTGGAATTTACTCCTCTTGAGTGGGACTTAGTTTTCATCGCCTTTGCCCATATTGGTGCCGCGTACATAATTATTGACTGCTAGTCAATTTGCTGTCTGGTTCCTCCGATATTTGCCATTATTCTGGCTACGGCAGCACACACCTGAGCTGCTTTATCGCACTTTATTTCAAGGTGTTCCTTGTAGCTGAGCCTAAGTATCTAATAAAGAGTTTCTACGTTATATTTTGATCGCCTACCCTGATGGTGATTGTTTCCCCTTTCTTGCGGCTGCTTACTAGTACTGCTTCTGTTTTGTGATCGGCGAGCTCTAATCAGCGTCTCACTTTTCTAACACATTCGTTCCCTATGTCCTCTATTCCTTCCAGGTGTTTCGCTGCTTTTACGATTGCAATTTTTGCCTCATTGGGAATTACTAGCCTCAGAACTCCATCATACATAAGGTTCCACAGAATAGGACTTAGCACCGATCCTTGAGGTACTCCGCCAGATATGTGGTACTGCATTGCCCCGTCGTCGGTATCGTAGATAAGATATCGTTTCTCGAAAAAAGTTTCAATTATTTTGCTGAGAAATCCTGGCACCTTCTTTTTTCTAAGTGAGTGTACAGTTTGTCTTCAGTCTGCAGAGTTGAACCCTGCTTGATGTCCAGTGTCATTACGGCACGTCCAGTATTATTGCGCCTTCTGCCCATCTCTTGCCCCCTAAATAGCTTTTTCCAGAACTCTGGTTACCGTCCGTATAGCACCGATTGTAGTACGGGCTTGTCTGAATCCGTACTGTTCATCTGAAAGCCCCCCGGCTTCACTTATTGCCACTTCGGGTGTGTTGGCCATTAGCTACCCATTGTATCTAATAGGCCAATGGGACGGTATGACGACGGCTCCTCTGGTGGTTTGGGAAAACGGTACTAAGATTCCATTCATCGGGCATGCATTCCGCTGACCATATCTTACAGATGAGGTGCATACTCCCAACCAGGTCATCTTCAGCTGCCTTAAAGAGATCGGCAGGTAGTCCGTCTACTACAGCAGCTTTGTTGAACTTAAACTTAGAAAAAGCATTCCTAACTTCGTCCAGGACAGGGGGACGGAATTCTCTGCTATCATCGTCCGTTGTGGATGGGTTATTCTGGCTGACAGCGGAATCTTCAACGTCACCGCCGTTATTTAGTCTGCACAAGTACTCTTTCCAGATTATTAGTATCGACTGTGAATCTACTACTAGGTTTCTTTTTCCACCCCTGCAGACTTCCGTTCTGACTTTATACCACTGGCATGTTTGTTTTATTCGTTCATAAGATCTCCGAATGTCATTCCTGTGGTAGCATTTCTCAATTTCGACATTTCTTCGATCGCGAGCTTATCATGCTCTCTTTTTTTTAGTTTTAAGAAACTTATACTCCTCCCTCCTTTTTTTATAATTCGTGCAGCTTCAATAGTCATATTCTTTTTATGTTTGTCACACAACCTGGGCGGAGTGCAGATGGTTTGGGTCGCAGATGTTCGTTCACTTCTCTCCAGGGGTGGTTGTCCTAGATGGGATTCGAGAGGAACTCGACTGAATTTTCACCTTGATTGTAGTTCTTAGAAACCTGATCCTATTGTGATTTAATAGACGACGACAGAATTCTAATGGGAACGAAGGAAAACTAAGAGCTAATGCGTGAACAATAAAAGCGGAAGTAAGTTTTTATTCAAAAGCAATGTTACATTACACAAAATTAATTATGAGACTTTTTTATCCCAAATAGGAGTGTGTAATTGATTTCGTATTAGATGATTTTCATAACACAAATATTTACAATACTCCTCCGCAATACTAGAATGAGTATAACTGCATTCTGGTGAAACAATAAAGGTATTTTGCATTGTTACAGGCTTAGTTTATTTATTTATTGAGCTTATAAAAGCTTCTACTTAGACAATCCAAACTTAAATATTAGCTACTTAACCTACTGGAGAATAGGGTGAAGTGGTGTGTAGGACGGAGAGGGAATAGATTAGTGTAAAAAATTGGTCGAATCTAACGCTCCTGATACATACATTGTTCTACTACAATTATTGTCTTCGACTCACGCACATTATATATAAAGCGAGTAACCTGTCATACCAAATAGTTACTTCTTCTTCTTCCTTCTTTTTAACCTTGTACCATCTGTGTTGACGATAAAAATGCTTGAATTCTATCCGGGTGTTTTCTTTCAAATAAGAAGCTAAGTGGGAATTGTTATGATGGGGCACTTGCATTGCTACAGGAAGAATTCGGTAATACTGTTAAATCAATAGATAAAAATATGAACGAAATGATGTCTATCCCATCCCTGAGTTCTAGGACAGATATTCGAGGTCTTCGTCACATTTATAAGACCGTAATGTCATCCATGCGATCGCTCGCTGCGTTAGGAATTCCTTCTACTAATTACTCCATAATGTTGAAGTCAAAATTGATGCGTTGCTTACCAAACGAGCTTCGAGCAAACTATAATGGCCAATTAACATTAGTACAGTGAAAGAATTTATTAAAGCAAGACGGAAGGTGTTTTCGTTGCACGTCTCGGGGTCACTCTGCGAAAAATTGCACGCTCAAACACTTACGATGTATAACATGCAAAGGATGGCACGCAAGGGCTATGTGTGACCTAGACTACCGCAGGCATTCGAAGCAACCCACGGAAAACCACACCCCAGCACCATCTATCAACTTGTACACGGGAAATATGAACAATAATCCAACAAATGTCTTCTTGCAAACAGCTACTGTTATTGTTTAAAATAATCAGCATGACACTAGTGCATATGTATGTGCGATGGCACATGGTGCGGTGGCAGTCAAATGACATTCATCAAGGAATCTGTTGTCGACAAACTAGCGCTGAAGGTCGTCGGTTCGCGAAACATTAGCGTTATACCATTTGGAAGTGAGGAAAAACGAATGTCAGATAAAAAATATAAGATAGTTCAAGTAACAATAAAGGATCAATATGGAAAAAATGCCATCGAACTTGAAGCAGTAGTGGTTCCCACGATTTGCGCTGACGTCTTAACATTTCCAACAGATCATTACACAAGTAAATATAAACTCGCTTTAGCTGATGCACGCCTCTACGATTTACATCCAGAAAAAGGTATTACGATGTTAATCGGGGCGGATAATTACTGGCGCATAGTTACTGGACATATATGTAAGTCAAATTGATAAAAGATTAACGGCGGTTAATACGATATTTGGCTGGACCTTGCAGGGTCCCAATTCAGATAATATTCCAATGGATCGGTTACATAGGGCGAATATTTTACAAGTTGGAGTGTTAAACGAAAAGTTATTATTGGATCTCGAAACAATCGGTATAAAGTCAACCACAGATGAAAATAACTCATTCACACTTAAAAGATCGCAATAATTACAGACCTATCTCAAATTTTAACAAAAATTGTTAAAATTAGAATCTTGCGTTTTCTATCAAATATACATTTTTTTAGTCCTCTACAGTATGGTTTTAGATCAGGGTTTTATTCAGAAGATGTTTTGTTGGACTTCTGCTCCTTTATACAAAAGGGTTTAGATAACAAAAAATGCTGTGGTGCACTCTTTGTTGATATAACCAAAGCTTTCAATATGGTAAATCATAATTTGCTGTTAAAAAAGCTGTTCAACACAGGATTTCGTGGCTGTATTCACAACTGGTTCGCATCTTATTTAAGCAATCGAAGTCAAGAAGCAAAAGTCAATAACGTTCTTAGCGACTCGAAAATTATTAACTTGGGGGTACCACAAGGCTCTGTACTTGGTCCGATCCTATTCTTAATTTATATTAATTCACTGTTTGAGCAACCTTTTATCGGGAATGTAAAGGCTTTCGCGGATGATCTTGCCATTGGATACAACGCTATTAGTCCGTTAAATATAGTTTCTGATATTAATTATGACGTCCATATACTTATGTCGTGGTTTGCAGAACATAGACTCATTGCAAGCAATAAAACCAGACTAATGCTTTTTAGTCTTCACTCCAAGGAAATGGCTGACATTGAAGTTATTTTTCACTCATCTGGCTGCTTAAGATTCAATTCGATTCACAACAATTGCCTGGAAGCTAGTCCTCAATCTACCTTTAGCCCTAATGTATCTTGTACGGAAAATTGTTTTAAAATTGAAAATGTGAAATCTTTCAGGTACTTAGGAGTTACAATAGACCAACAATTAAAATGGACCGAGCATATTTTGAATCTCAAGAAATTCTTTCTTTCAACTATTCGTTGCCTGTACAAACTACGAAAATTTTGTTCCAACGCTTTTTAAAAACCGTATACCATGGTCTTTTCATTCGAGTTTAGAATATGGTATTTGGTGTTGGGGTGGTGCTTACCGCAACAAACTTCAACAATTAGTTGTCCTTCAAAAATGTGCTTTGAGAAAAGTTTGCAATTCTACCCGGTTGGCTCATTCAATGGAGCTATTTCGCAAATCAAAGATTTTACCAGTTCGTCACTTATTTTACTACAAAGTCTTAAAAATATTTTTTATACGTAGTGGCTACATGCAAAACTCTATTGTCGGACCTTATAATCTAAGACATAATACCGGTAATTACTTACCTTTTCGAACAAGTCTTTATAGAAACTCGTATTCTATCTTAGCCCACAAGTTGTTTTATAAACTACCAGAAGGAATACGAAACATTAGGAATCCGTCCCTATTTTTGAAAAGTATAAAGTCTTGGCTCCTTACTTACGACATAAATAACATCGAAATTCTGTTGCACTATATAGTCTGATTTATACTTGTTACCGTATAGTTGTTGTCTACCTGATTTATGCTACATTTCTTATTGAGTATGCTTATCTTGAATTTTTTATACTTTTTATGCTCCTGTGGTTCACCCCACCATGTAATTAATTAAATAAAATGTGGCATTATCTCTATTTCTTATATTAATATTAATGCCACTTACTGTTCTCATAAAGATAATTTTAGTTCTTGAAATATTTTATAGACATAAGTTGAATGAATTATGTTAATGGGAATAATGAATAAATACAATACAAATACAAAATACAAATTTATAAACAGCCATATTACAAAACGGAGTGATAGATATGAGGTTTGCTTACCATGGAAGGACAACGCTAGCGTCTTGGATGATAACAAGGTAGGTGCACTTTCACGATTCAATGCATTAATCAGAAAGCTTTCGAGATCACCTGAGGAACTGATAAGATACGACAAGGCAATGTGGGATCTTATTTATAATGGAATAGCAGAAAGGGTTGTACAAGAAGGGGATAATATTCGAAAGTATTATATGCCACATTGAGGTGTTTATCGAGATGACAAGTCGACCTCGAAGCTTCGAATAGTTTTCGATGCATCTGCGCACGCAGAACATTGTTTATCCTCAAATGATAATTTGCTTTCATTATCATCGCATGAAAACACAATATATCTCACAATTAATACATATTATATTAAATTAGATAATTTAGTGCGATATCTAAGTCAATCTAAAACTAGCAATCCGAAGAAGCAAAAATAACTTTAAAGAACTATGCGAGGAAGCGGAAATTAATCCCTGGGACACCGCATACAGGGTAGTCATGTCCAAACTCAGGGGCTCTAGGGCACATCCGCCTTCGTGCCCTCTACTTATGCAGAAAATAGTGTCGGGGTTATTTCCTCTACAACCACCAATAGGGTGTGTAGGACAACCGCTGGGATTACGTGAGACTCCATCGGGATTGGATGGCATGCCAAATATGGCTCTAAAATTAGCCGTTAAAATAAACACGGAACTTTTTTTTGGGGTAATATAATAAGTGCCTAACAGAAGAGGTCTTTCCAGACCAATGGAAAAAACAGCGTCTGGTGCTTCTGCCAAAAGGGAATAAACCACCGGATGAACCCTCGTCATACCGTCCGATATGCTTGCTCGACACAATGGGTAAAATATTGGAGCGGATTATAAGCAACCAACTGAAGGTAGCAGTTCATGAAGGCGGAGGACTCTCGAACCAGCAGTATGGATTTAGAAAGGCTCGCTATACAATAGATGCTATTCGGAGGGCAACTGTGATCTTAAAAGAAGCTATTCAGGGCAGAAGATGGAGAGGAGGTGCAAAAAAAGATGGTGCCCTGGTAGCATATGAAGTTAAGAATGCGTTCAACTCCGCAAATTGGGGGCTCTTAGAGCAAGGATGGTGCTTACGATAAGCTACTTCGAGAATCGGTTGCTGCTCTACGACACCGATGATGGAGTAAAGCAGTATCATATAACTGGCGGAGTCCCACAAGGATCGGTATTAGGGTCCTTCCTATGGAACATCATGTACGATGGGGCCCTAAGGCTTCAAATCCCAAATGAGGCAAAATTCATGATCTAGCAACTGTTGCGGCAGCGAAGCACCTGGAAGAAATCGAGGACATCTGTAATGAATGTATCCAAAAAGTGAGGCGGTGGATGGCAGCAGCTGGACTAGAGCTCGCAGAACAGAAAACAGTACTAATAAGTAGTTGCAAAGAAAGAGAGACATTCACAATCAGGGTAGGTGATCATAACATATTATCGAAGCGGGTCATCAGATATCTAGGTGTGATGATCGACGCAAGACTCACCTACAGGGAACACCTTGAAGGAATGTGTGACAAAGCTGCAAAGGTGCGTGATGCCCTATCCAGGATAATGATGAATATTGGAGGGCCCAGACAACAAACAAGACTAGTTCTTGTCAAATGCTAAAAAGATTAACTGCGTCAACCGACTTTGTGCACTGAGGGTTTGCTATGCATATCCGATGACGCTATATGTGCCATTGCAGGAATGCTACCAGCAGATATATTGGCCAGCGAGCTACAGAGAACCTACGACGCCAAAATTCGGGATCCCAGAGCCTCAGTAAAATATATAAAATTATAGAAAAAGTAGCGAAGCATGAGAACATGGCAAGAAAGATGGAACGAGTCCACAAAGGGAAGATGGACCTATCGGCTTATACCCGATATTCGCAAATGGATGAAAAGTGACTACGGGGAAGTTGATTTCCATTTATGCCAGCTTCTATCAGGACATGGTTGTTTCCAAGGGTACCTGAACAGGTTTGGTTTAAAGGAATCTCCCCTCTGTTTAAACTGCTGGGAGGAAAAAGATGACGCGGAGCACGTATTTTTTCAGTGCCCACACTTTAGTGCAGAGCGCAGAGAAATAGAGGAAAGAATTGGAGAAGCACCAACTCCCGAGAACATGTTAACATCGAGCGCGGCATGGGATAACGGTTGGAGAGAGTCAGAGAAAGTGAAAACCAAACTCATACGATACATCTCTTACAATAAAGGACAGCAAACGCAGGGTCCAATGTCGAACCAGCGAGCAGAGGAAGAAGAGCATAAAATGCTAACCAGCCCCGTGAAGTAATACCTGATGGTAGTCCCGGCGGGAGAGTGGTTGAAGTGTGCAGGGTGTACGTAGGCACATTCCTAAAACAACGAACTCTTGAGTTTGCGAATCGTGTATCTTTAGAAGATTACAAATCCTTTGGCGCAACCACAAAAAAAAAAAAAAAAGACAAAAAACGGGTCTCCCTGGCCTATGTGTGTTCTTCTCATTTCTGGGAAGGCTACGATCCTACCTATCTACCTGCCTATAATGGTAGTTACTGGTAGTTCCGATTTACTTAAAATGTCAACAATAAATATTTCCCACACTATGTATGTTACGAACGTCGAACCAACTCGTACCCCAAATTGATTTACTCAATTTCTCGGATCTACATTTAGTTATCTAACTTTCCACTTATGGCTTACAACAACCATGCCCTCCGAAGAGCCACGCTTAATACTCTGCTAACTTCATTTCACGATTTCACTCAATCAAACGCCAAATCGCGTGAAAATTCTTCTCGACTCTTAGAGCCTAAGGGGAATATGTAAATTCAAGATCTCAAATACTGACAGCCGACGACTATGCAACAGCAATAATGCAATAATACAAATACAAAGTGTAAACAGAAGGCCAAAAGCCACAACACCAAATGGAAAAATCGAAACTTTTCAAATTAATTGCATAGACCAGGGAGAAATATTCCTAGGCGTGATTGCCGTTGTTCCCCGAGCGACTAGCTACCAACAGCGGCTCTTCGGAAACTTCATCTTCTTTCCCCAATTTCGTAAACTCTCGGCTAACTTTTATCAATTTTTTATCGTTAGGATAACCCTTAAGGTATTACACCAACTGTTATTGAAATTTTCGCTTTATGCTCAAAATTATAATAAAACTTTTCCGCCAACCACTGAAGTCAAGGTGCAGTCGGAACTGACCGAGTTCACTCGGTTCGTGAGGGGTGAAATATTGCAAAGAAAAGATAAGCAAACGAGGAAAAATCTTTTCTATCCCTTCGGAAGGATCTCGAGGTAGCAGTTCGAAGAAGACAAGCCATCCAGGACAGTAGGTGGGGGATTATTTATATCGAATTGTTCCTTGGATTTAAGTGCACCCAGCTTGAGCTGTATGGATTTTAGTTTATCTTGGCAGAAAATTGAACGGCAGTGGAAGTTTGCCAAGTCGAAAATGACTTCGTGGAGTAAGCCGTAATTGAGTGTTCTTTTCAAAAGCGATTCCGTTAATTGCTTTAATCTAGAAATTAAATTAAGGCTAGTTCTAAGCATTGAGTGGTTGTACAAGGCAAGCTGGTAAATGATAAAGAAAACGTATTGTTCTATTATGTCGTAACTTCTCAAGAGAGGTTTGTATATTAATTTGTAATGAGATTCCCGGGGCAAATGGTGCATAAAGCTATAATTTGCAAGGATCGGGAAAAATGTAATGCTCACTGGATGATTCAAATTCACTGAAAGTAAATTTGTCATGTGACTTCATTGATATTTATTACATAACCCTATTTAAACGGGGGTAAACGACTAACAAAGGCCTCGTAGGGGTAGCGTATCCGACATGGGCTGGCCCGTAAAATAGCGAGCAGAAGCCACTGCAGCCGAACATCTAGCGGCTCTGTTAGTAAGTCCTATTTCCACCTTTTCGTGGTGCCACATGGGGATTTCTATTTGAAATCGCGATCGAAAAAGGGCGAATTGTGAGTTTCCTGCGCCACAAAACAGGATAACGGTCCGTTAGGCTATAGCCCGGCAAGCCAAAAAACCCTCGGATATAGAAAACGGACGGATTAGCCGATGACAACCAAGGAAACAACAAAAGGAAAAGAAAGAATGATATTCAGCTTTGTACGTGGAATGTAAGGTCCCTCAACAGACCACGTGCAGCCGAACAACTTGCGGAGGTCATAGACTATTATAAGGCAGATATTGCCGCAATCCGGACAAAAAGAGGATGAAAAACTGTGATATCTACTATGGCGACTGCTGCAAGGAGAGAAGACAACGCTTATTGGGATGCGGATTTGTTATTAGAGGTAGACTTAGGCAAAAAGCCTTGAGCTTCAGGCATGTAAGCGAACGCCTCATGACAATCCGCCAAATACGCAACCATCAGCCTAATTTGAGCTCAGTCCTTGAAGGGATCGTGCAAAACTCACTGCTCAATATGAGGCACCACCTTTTTCAAGTCCGTACAACTGCTCGCATATGCCGATGACATTGACATAATTGGACGAAATCACCGAGATGTCATTGAGGACTTTACGAGCACTGAGACGGAAGCGGCTAAAATGGGACTGGCGGTAAATGAGGGCAAAACGAAATATATGCCGTCGTCGAAAAAGGACACGAACCACCGGCTTCTTGGCCAGGGTGCACGTATTGGCAGGTATAATTTCGAGGTAGTCAAGGACTTCCTTCCTAGGCTCGGCAGTGACATCCAGAAACGACATCAGTGCCGAAATAAAACGCAGAATAACTCTTGCCAACTGCTGTTTCTTTGGGCTCGGGAGGCAATTGAGAAGCAGAGCCCTCTCTCGAAAAAACAAGATCCTTATCATCCCGATCCTGCTTTATGGCACAGAGACATGGACCTTATCGAAAGCGGATGAGGAAGCCCTTGGTTGCTTTGAGAGAAAAATTCTGCGTACGATTTTCGGCCCGACCTGCGTAAATGAGGAGTGGAGGAGAAGACTTAATAGTGAACTGTACGGGCTGTACAACGATATCAACCTAGCACAGTGTCTTCGGATCCAAGCCTAAGTTTGCTAGGTCATGTTGAGCGCATGGCAAACACAGCTCCGGCCCGGAAGGTCTTTGAATCCAACACGGAGGGGCGACGCGGTTGGGGACGGCCAAATTTAAGGTGGCGCAACCAAGTGGAAGCGGACCTTAATCAACTAGGCGTGCGGCACTGGAGACTGCTGGCGAAAGATCGTGCCAGTAGGAGGGGTGTTTTAAAAGGAGGCCCAGGCTCGCCATGAACTGTGGCGCCAAAAAAGAAGAAGAAGATTTTAAACGATGAACCTTGATTTGATTTTATTAAAAGTAGTTAGGAGTATAAGTTTTCAATATCACCACTTAGAGCAATACTAACAACTTATTTACTTTAATATGGTGTTGCGGACACGAACCGGCGGTTATGTTCGAATTTCACTGTCAATGTTTGGAATGTGCTGATGCACCTGAAAAGAAAATGACGTTAACATTCAGCGGCATACTGCTGAATGCCAGAGCATTCTAGAGTTGAAGAGATAAAGTCTGTTATAAAGCTGTGTGTAAGCAATAGAAAAAGCTTCTCGACTCAAGCCGTTTGGAATCGACATTAAATTAAATCAGACACGCACGGGTGATGCAGAGAAGTTTGGCTCTGGTCCTTTATGGGCTGTAGCCAGTTGTTTAGGCCTATCAGTCTATCGTCCTTCCTGATGAAAGTGCTGGGACGAATAATAGACTTGTACGTATGGGAAGAGATTGGTGACGGTTATCTGTCACAATCACACAACGCGTACATAAGGGGAAAATAGGTAAATACTGCTCCGCATAGGGTAGTCTATACGATAGAAAAATCGCTCGATATCAAGGAATTCACTCTAGGTGCCTTCCTAGACATTAAGGGTGCTTTAATAACGTTAGTACCGAGGCAGTAGTGTCCAGCCTTCATATGGCCCAAATAAACCTGGGTGTATGCAGTTGGATTGGGCAAATGCTGGTTACTCGTATAGTAAATTCAGCGATGGGGAGAGCAAACGGAAGGGTGAGAGTAAATAAAGTTACACCACAAGGTGGCGTTCTGTCACCCCTCATATGGCTCCTTGTGGTCGACGGAATGGTCAAGATTCTAGAGACGGGGGATTTTAATGTCACGGCCTACGCCGATGACATTGCCATTTTAATCTCTGGAAAATGTCCGCAGGTCCTCAGCGATAGACTAAGGTATGCACTGAAGTTAGTGGATAACTGTGTCAAGGGGCGAGGCCTGGGAGTAAATCCGGCGAAAACAGAGGTAGTACTCTTTACAAGGAAAAGATCTGTATCAAGATACACCTACCCCCGTATGAATGGTATAGATCTGATCCCTGGAAAATCCGCCAAATATCTTTGCATAATCTTAGATTCCAAGCTTAGTTCCAGAGAAAATATTGAGGAAAGAATCAAAAAGGTCCACGTGGCACTATATTCGTTCAAGGTAGCCTTTAGTAAGACATGGGGCCGCAAACCGTTGTTATGACTTATTCTAGTCCATGGCTCGGTGCAAAGCGCTTGAGAAGAAATATCATCTTCAAAGGTTCAAAGGGCAGGCTGTTTGGCGGTGTAGGGATCTATGAAGTCCACACCAACGGCGGCTCTTGAAGTTATGCTGAACCTCCCACTCTTGGATATATACTGCGAGAACGTCGCAACCAGAACTGCGCTAAGATTACAGGAATCCGGTCTCTAGAAAAAGAGTCCTTACGGACATGCATCAGTCTTGGATCGATGGGCCGTCTCGAGATTCAGAACCGTAACGACTATGTCACCCGACTTCCTTCCTGGGAGAGGAGATTCTCTATTAGAATTCCCTCCAAGAAGAAATTGACCGGTGATTTGGTAAGCACGGAAAGGGAACTGGCAATCTACACCAACGGATCCAAAATGGATGTTGGCACAGGTGCCGGAGGCTATTTTGAGTCTCGAGATATGCATCGCTCCTATAGGCTCGATGATGGATGCAGTGTCTTCCAAGCTGAGGTCTTCGCTATCAAGTAGGCGGCGGACCTGATCAGCAGAGAGAGTATCTCAGGAAAAAGGATCAGCATCTATGTTGACAGCCAGGCAGCCATTAAGGCTTTGCAGGCAGCAAGATAAGATCTAACCTCGTCAAACTCTGCAAAGAATAGTTAGAAGAGATATCGAATGTGAACGAGGTGACCCTTTGCTGGGTACCTGTTCATGTGAATATCTCTGGAAACGGGAGGGTGGACGAGCCAGGCCAGGCCAGACTGGGATCAAGTGCAAACCTTGCGCAGTTCTCAGCTGAGGCCAAAGCACCACTCAGTGCGCTCTACAGGGAGATAGAGACGGAGCTGTTAGTGAAAGCCAATAAGCGATGGAGTCGCTTAGATACATGCACAACGGCGAGATCGACTTGGCCCGTCTATGATAAGAAAAGGACGGGAAATCTGCTGAAGCTCAATCGCGGGAATATTCGACTGGCAGTCGGTGCGCTCACCGGGCACTGCATACCATCCTACCATGTAGCTCGACTAGGCCAGCCCTACAATGACTTCTGCAGAAGCTGCAGGGACGAAGAGGAAATTTAATTCATTCGTCACCTGCTGTGCGAATGTCCGATGCTAGCCCAAAAAAGGAATACATTCCTAGGAAGATACTTCCTTTCGGGACTAGAAGAGGTAGGTAATATTGGGCTGAACAGAATACTGGGATTCTTATCCTCGTCTGGATCGTTCAGCTCAATGGTAAATGTATAGGTATCAAGGGGTTCCTGGGGCCGAGCTTAAGCTACCAGGGGGGTCAGCACGGTGGCGGATAGCTGAACGACCTATAGATATGTAGGTTAGCTGCGAATAACCAATAAGCAGTCCCCGACCAAAAGCGACAAAAAACGGAGGGCGTGATGGAAAAAACACAAAAGCCCGGTGAAATTTTTTGTGACAGGGCGAGTAGATGCCGCCCGTTAATAAGCATCCTGTCCCCAAGGCAAGGCGTTATGCGACCCGTACCGAGGCCTGAATGGTGCTGGGGACAAAAAACCCATACAGCATCGCTAACGGAGCCCTCCAGATACCTGGCGCCCTCTGGTTGTAACGTAGCCTTACCACATTACAGGGGTCTCTGATGTGGCGGACTTTCCTTTCCCCCATACTCGTGGGATTAAAACATGATTCAAACAAAAATAAAAATAAATACAAATAAAACAGAACAAAAAAGGATACAAAACTCAGGAACCGAAAGTAGTACTGAGGAAAATCCTTTCAGGAGAAGCTCTATGCTGATGCGATCTCCTCCATTAAAACAAGTGGAGGGTACGATGGTTAAAGAAAGCAAGGACGTGGGGATGTCGCCTGTACCAATAACTCAACAACAGACATCCCCACAAATGCAATCTGACCTCCACCTCGCAGAAGCTCCAACGGCTAGTCTGACGCCTGATATCAATACGAATGGAAGGCCAAGAGAAACCAGCGAAGAAAGAGAAAATCGTGAAGCAATGCAATCGCTAGGAAGGAATATAAATGCACTGATGGAATTCATCAAAGGGAAAACCAACGTCCATCATGAAATTAGGAGGCTGACTAGTGCTATACACAGGCACTACAACTCTACTGTAGGCTTGAAAAAGGACATCATGGTAAGGAACAGAGCGTCTAAAGCGACCCAAATCATTCAGCCATTGGAAATGGAAGTACCAGCCCCTTCTCCTTCACCGTGGAAACAATTGCAAGAGCCCAAGCGAAAAAGGACTAGATCTCCAAGCAAAGAAAAACCCTCGACACTGACATACGCTGAGGCCGTCACGAAGAAAAAACCTGCGGAGATGCAACAAAGTGACCAGAAGCGCCCTGGGGAGAAAAAAGACAAAGACCTCCAGAAAGTTCTTGCAAAAACGCCAAAATCGCGAAACAAAGATGCAAGTAAAAAAAGCGCAAATCAAGACCACAACAAGGCCGAGGGGAAAAAAGTGGTGAAAAAAGGCCGAGGCAAGCTGTACGCCAAGCCGGACGCATTGGTGATTAAAAAAACCGGAGAAACATCCTACTGCGATATACTTCGGAAAGTGAAGACCAATCCTGAGCTAAATGGTCTGGGGTCCGATGTTACCCACATAAGGAAGACGGCCAAAGGTGAGTTACTGCTTGAACTCAGGAAATCGGCAGACGGAAAAACCTTCGAGTACCAGAGCAAAGTAGGACTAGTCCTAAAGGAATTGGCAGAAGTGAGGTCCTTAAAGCACGAGGTACTCATTGAGTGTAAGGACCTAGACGAAGTCACTACTAAGGAAGAGATCTGCAAAGCATTGTCCGAGCAGTTCGAGGAAGTGCAAGGTATACAACCCTCATCCATTAAATCCATGAGGAAAGCCTATGCGGGAACACAAACTGCAGTCATTAGCCTCCCGATAGACGCCGCCAAAAAAATCCTAGAGATTGCGAGGATAAAAATCGGTTGGACGGTATGCAGGTTACGGGAAAAAGTTGTACCGCTACGATGCTTTAGGTGTCTTAACTTCGGACACCTAGCAAAAGCGTGTCAAAGTCTGCTTGATAGGAGCGAGGATTGCACCAAGTGTGGACAGAAAGGCCACGTGTACAAAAACTGTACAAATGAAGCAAAATGCGTCCTTTGTGAGGAAACGGGGAGGAATAACATCATGCATGTGGCAGGAAGCGCAATATGTCCTGTATATCAAGAAGCTAAAAAAGCCACAAAAAGAATATGAAAGTGCTACAATTAAATTTAAATCACTGCGAAGCGGCACAGGATCTCCTAACACAAGCCATCCGAGAGTTCAAAATAGACACTGCCATTCTATGCGAACAGTACAAGAATCTCGACGATAAAGTTTGGATAGCTGACAACTCAAAAAGAGCGGCTATTTGGACCTGCGGAAAACACGCCTTTGAAGAAAAAATGACGGCAGGACAATCCGGCTTCGTTCGAGCAAAGATAAAAGGTGTACACGTCTACAGCTGTTATGCACCTCCATCCAGCACTTTAGAGGAATTTCGGGGTATGCTGGATAGGCTCGTGGATGATGCTAGAGGCCGTACTCCAAAAATCATAGCTGGAGATTTCAACGCATGGGCCACTGATTGGGGCAGTACGCGAACCAATCCAAGAGGCGAAGCTCTACTAGAGGCTATGTCATCACTAGACGTAGTACAGCTCAATACAGGATGCGAGCACACCTTTAGCAGAAACGGCATAGGTTCCATAGTTGACATCACATTTGTATCGAGTTCTCTAACGAGAGGCGCAAATTGGAGAGTAAGTAATCAGTACACCCACAGTGACCACCTGGCTATCCTTTTTGAAATACAGCCTAGGAGAGCCAACCAGGGTGTCTCGCTAAAGAAGGCACAACAAAAGGGTTGGAAAATAGAAACACTGGATGAAGACTCTTTTATCCTCACCTTTAGAGAGTCTACAATAAGGTCAGGGACAGCAAATGCTATGGCCACTGATATTACTAAGCAAGTAATGAGGGCTTGCGATGCATCCATGGTCCGGAAAACGTCATCGAATCGCCGGCCACCAGTATACTGGTGGAACCAGGAGATAGCAGAGCTACGCAGCAAGTGTCATAGGGCGAGAAGACTGTCCCAGCGATCCAGAGGTTTGCCCTCTCATCAGAACCTACAGGCGCAATACAGAGATAGACGTAGGGATCTGAAACTGGCCATTAGGAGAAGCAAAAATAACAAATTTAAGGAGCTCTGCGAGCAAGCAGATGTAAATCCTTGGGGTACCGCTTACAGGACTGTCATGGCAAAACTCAAAGGCACCACCAGGGCCCCCTCGCCCTCATGCCCTCTCCTAATGAAAAAAATAGTGTCGGGACTATTTCCACCGCAAAGAACGATAGAGCGTATAGAAGCACCCCATGATGAACAGGAAGTGACAACTATTACGGAAAACGAACTTCTAAAGGTGTGCAAACATTTCGAGGACAATAAGTCACCTGGGCTGGATGGCATCCCAAATAAGGCCCTCAAACTAGCCATTAAAGCAAACACGGGACCATTCCTAGAAATGTACAATAGGTGCCTAATCGAAGGGGTCTTTCCAGACCAATGGAAGAAACAACGCTTGGTGCTGCTGCCTAAAGGGAATAAACAACCAGATGAGCCGTCGTCATACCGGCCGATTTGCCTATTAGATACAATGGGCAAGATACTGGAGAAAATGATAGCCAACAGACTCGAGGTGGCAATAAATGAAGCCGGGGGTCTTTCAGACGAACAGTACGGATTCAGGCAAGCCCGTTCTACAATCGATGCTATACGGAGGGTAACCACAGTTCTGGAAGAAGCTATTCAGGGCAAGAGATGGGCAGGAGGCGCAAAGAAATACGGTGCCGTAATAACACTGGGCGTCAAAAATGCGTTCAACTCTGCAAATTGGGGACAAATTGTACGCTCACTTAGAGAAAAGATGGTGCCAGGATTTCTCAGTAAAATAATTGGAAGCTATTTCGAGAAACGGTATCTTTTCTACGATACCGACGACGGGGTAGTGCAGTACCACATATCTGGCGGAGTACCACAAGGATCGGTGCTAGGTCCTATTCTGTGGAACCTTATGTATGACGGAGTTCTGAGGCTAGAAATTCCCAATGAGGCAAAAATCATAGGCTTCGCTGATGATATTGCAATCGTAGTAGCAGCGAAACACCTGGAAGAAATAGAGGACATAGGGAACGAGTGTATCAGGAAAGTGAGACGCTGGATGTCAACAGTCGGGCTAGAGCTCGCCGATCACAAAACAGAAGCAGTACTAGTAAGCAGCCGCAAGAAAAGGGAAACAATCACCATCAGGGTAGGCGATCAAAATATAACGTCGAAACCGTTTATAAGATACTTAGGTGTGATGATTGACGCTAGGCTCAGCTACAAGGAACACCTTGAAATAAAGTGCAATAAAGCAGCTCAGGTATGTGCTGCCCTAGCCAGAATAATGACAAATATCGGAGGACCCAGGCAGCAAATAAGGCTAGTATTGTCAAGAGTGGCGCAGTCAATTATTATGTACGCAGCACCAATATGGGCAAAGGCGATGAAAATTAAGTCCCACGCAAGAAGAGTAAATTCCACCAACCGACTATCCGCACTAAGAGTGTGCAGCGCTTTTCGGACGGTATCGGATGATGCTATATCTGTAATTGCTGAAATGCTACCAGCCGATATCTTGGCCATCGAGTTGCAAAGGTCCTACGACGCCAAAATTCAGGAACCCCTTGCCTCAGGCAGAGATATTAAACTGGAAGAAAGACGGCGTAGCATTGAAATATGGCAGGAGAGATGGAATCAGTCAACAAAGGGAAGATGGACCCATCGACTTATACCGGATATACAAAGTTGGATAAACCGGCATCACGGAGAAGTAGATTTTTATCTCACCCAGTTCCTAACCGGACATGGCTGCTTCCGAGCCTATCTTTACAGGTTTGGCCTTGATGAATCTCCTATCTGTGCAAACTGTGGAGAGGCTAGAGAAGATGCAGAGCACGTATTTTTTCAATGCTCACATTTCGAGGCAGAAAATAAGTATCTTGAAGATAAAATTGGAGAAACGCCGACTCCCGAGAACATCATAAAGCATATGCTGTCATCGAGAGAAATATGGGACGCTGTGAAAGAAACCGCAGCGAGAATCATGAAGGAACTCCGGCGTCTGGAGAGAAACAGGGAGAGCAACCAAAATCAAACGGCAGCTCCCTTGGAACAGGAAACTCCAATTAGAGAAAGAAGGGCATAAAAAGCAAACCAGCCCCGCGAAGTAATACCTAACGGCAGTCCCGCGGGGAGAGTGGTTGAAGGGTGCAGGGTGTGGTTTAGTACGTAGGCGTATTCCTGGCATCGAATATTCAGGCTTGCGAATCGTACATGCCAGTAGTCCGGGCTACTGGTATCTTTTGAAGATTCCACATCCGTTTGGCGCAACCAAAAAAAAAAAAAAAAAAAAAAAAAAAAAAGGTATCAAGGGGTTAAATAAATCAATTGAGCACAATGGACTCTACATAGTCTACGTGAGCCTTGACTTTCCGTCAATAGGGCACCCATATACCTAACCTAACCCTATTCTGAACGAATTAACTTTCGTAACAATATTAGTACGGTCACGAACCGACGGTTATGTTCATATTTCGCGGTCAAAGTTTGGAATGCTCTGTTGCAACTAAAAACGAAATGATGGTAACCTTTAGCGGCATACTGTTGAATGTACAGGCCAGAGTATTCTAGAGACTTCTGAAGGGGAACGTCTGATGGTGAACATTCGAGAAAGTGAACCGAGGGTTATATAGGCGGGAACACTCGCCCACGGGAGCATTCAGTTTTCGGGATTCAATAACGAGTGATCAGTCAGTATTCAGTGTGAAAGTAATCAAGCTACCTAGTGAGTTGCAGAGACAAAAGTAAAGTGCGTGTAATAAATAAAGTGTAAAGTGTGTAAAAGTTTGTAAAAAAGGTGAGGCGCCCAGATTATTATTTGAGGTTCTAATAATAAGTAAAGTGTGTGCATTGAATAAAAAAAGTAAACAGTTGTAGTTTATCGCAGTCCAATGAACGAACCCTATTCTGAACAACTAGTAATTTTCGTAACATTTGGTGTCAGAAGTGGGATTGCGAGTAAACGAGTGAAACGAGTGAAAATTGAGAAGTAGATTACTAAAATGTATACGACAGTGCAAGAAAATAGTTCACTATCCACAGTGGGAGGAGAGTCTCTCCAACCTGTTGGATCTAGATCTCGAAAATAATCAGGAAAAGAAAATCGAGACACTGGACAAGACGGTTCTGGATCTCGAGAAAACTATTCAGAACGTGAAACATTAAGGAAGTGTCGTACCGGCTGTAGCATTGAAAATCACAGCGCCCAAATTCGACGGCACGAGCGAGTTTAACATCTTTAAGCTCCAATTTGAGATAACAGCGGAAGGGAATCAATGAGGAGAGAAGAATGTGTGGCTGTCCTAGTAATTTCTCTTAAAGGTGAAGCAGCTGATGTACTACGGACCATTCCGGAGACCCAGAGATGGAACTACACAGCCATATGGTATGCTCTTCATGGCAGATACCGCAGGGACTACATGCAGGAAATGCTAAGCTGGAACTCGAAGGGCGCAAGCACTATGGAAACGAGACCATCAAGCAGTATGCTGCCAACATCTTTCAAGGAAGCATTTGCCAGCGCTCCCGCTGTGATGTGAAACATCGCTCTTGATATGCCGACCCTCCACCAAATTGCGGCGTATTTCTGAAGACCAGGATAACTCCAGAACAACAACGGCGAGTAGGAGTCGCTCATTCCCGGGTAGATGCTACATCTGTGACCAGCAGGGGCACATTGCGAAAAACTGCCCTCTGCGAAGAAAGCGTTCGAGGTCTAATTCGCCCAAAGGAGACCAAGTGAGAGAACGCGTACACCAGATGGTGTTCAGTCATTGAAATGCGGCTGCCTCTCGGAGGCGACCTTGCGACGTTGAATGGAAATATTGTTCACGTGCGGAAACAAAGGAACAGGTCACCGGCATCCGTCGTTTCCATGTGCTACCAGAAGATACCTGGACTGTCGAGAAAGTCGGAAGGAAGTGACGAGAAGATGTCGACCTGGCAGTCATCATCTACTATCAAGCAAACATCCATTGAAATCCCAATCGTTAAAGCTCACTGCGCTCAATGGTAGAGTTTGCAGCTAAAGAACGGCTGCCTATATCGCAGTTGGGAAAGTGAGAACGGAGACATTGTACACGATCTGCTGGTAATTCTACAGGGAAAAGCCGACGAGGTCATCCGAGAATACTACGAGCAACCAAGCGGGGATCATCTAAGACTGTATAAAAGATCAAGAGACGTTTCTACTTGGTGGGATGCCATAAATCGGTCACAAATTTTATTCGCAGGTGTGAACAGTGTGCGAAGGCAAAAGGACCATTTAGGAAAACCCGACGAAATATACAATGTACAATATTGGAGCATTGTTCGAACGTATCATCATGTATACTGCAGGCCCTTTCCCATCAAGCAACGCTGGAAATAAATACGCGCTGGAGGTGAACGACTACCTCAGCAAATAGCCTGAAGTATTTTGCATGCCGAACCAAGAAGCCAAAACCATTTCGGATTGAATCGTGAATAACTGGGTTGCGCCTTGTGAAGTACCGCTGGAACTGCACTCAGACCAAGGAAGGAAATTCGAGTCGTCGGTGTTCGAAGAACTCACGACATGCCAGGTTTCAGAAAAACACGGACAACAACATTGCACCCACAATCTGGCATGGTCGAATGGTTTAAACGGACCATGGAGGAATACTTGAGAAAAGTCGTCGTCTGAGATTAGAAGGACTGGGACGAACATCTTCCCCTTTTCTAAATGGCGTATTTTTGGAACTGATCTCCGACTTCCATCGGATCTGAAATTCGACTATCGACAACTGGCGGTGGGGTGAACTTCGTAACCGAAAAGAAGGAGTAGTTGAACTCTATCCATCGGTTCATCCGGAAGCAACTGAACTTGGTCAGTGATAAAATTAAGGCGAGGTATGACATAAGGGCTAACACTTCTGGATTCGAGCCAGGACAATTGATATTGCTGTACAACCCATAACGAAAAAAGCACTTGTGCCCTAAATTGCAATCAGCCTGGGAGGTCATCATCAGCAGACGCGGAACAGATGAGCGAAGTGTGAGATTGTCCACTCGGAGAGATTGGCGCCATACTGCGGAGAGGGATCAAATCGCTTGTTTGAGGACGAACAAGTTTAGGAGGAGGGCAGTGTTACGGACACGAACCGGCGGTTATGTTCGAGTTTCGCTATCAAAATTTGGAATGCTCTGTTGCAGCTAAAAACGAAATGATGGCAACCTTCAGCGACATACAGCTGATTGTAAATGCCAGCGCATCCTAGAGACTTCTAAAGGGGAACGTCTGACGTACATTAGAGAAAGTGGACCGAGGGCTATATAAGCGTGAACACTCGTCCTCGGGAGCATACAGTTTTCGGGATTCAATGACGAGTGATCAGTGGGTATCCAGTGTGAAAGTAATCAAAGCCACCTAGCTGTTGTAGAGACAAAGTATGTAATAAAGGTGTGTGTCAGCAATAAAGAATAAAATGTGTAAGAGCTTGAAGTAAAGGTGAAGCGCCCAGATAATTGATCTGAGGTTCTGATAATAAATAAAGTGTGTGCATTGAATGCAAAAAGTAAACAGTTGTAGTTTATCGCAATCTAGTGATCGAACCCTATTCCGAACAACTAGTAGTTTTCGTAACAACACAAATTTATAGAACTTATCTTAACAACACGCATAATGATGTTGTGTGATCTAAAAAGAGAGCTAAAAGAGGGACATAGTATCGAAGATTGATCGATGATTGATCTATGTATGTTGGCGTTACAGCCCATGAAGGACCAGAGCCAAGCTTCTCTCAATCACCCATGTTGTGTGTGATTTATTTTTTTTCACACAGGTGAAAGGGACTACAGTTTATTGCCGATTCCGAACGGCGTGAGTCGAAAAGCTTTCTCAAGGCTACGGGAATACTACGGGGGGTTTTGCCAGTACCGAGGAGGGACACCGCGAAATAAACATTCGATGACGTTGGCGTTATCGGGATCCGAACTCGCTCATCGTGCGTCTCTGTCCTTAAGATAGGTACTTAAATATTCATTGCACTGCTGAATAAATACGTTCTGTTCTCGATTCCAACTTTTTTTGTACTGATACGAAATATACTGCTTTTTTATATCTATGCTCTAATAATAAGCGCACAAGCCTGAGTTAAGTGATATTCGAAAAAGCTTTCGGTCTACGATACATAATACGTAAGTAATTTTCTCTTGGTAAAGATAAAATTAGAATGGCAAAGGACTACCAAAGGCCTCGTAGGGGTAGCATCTATCCGACGGATGCTGGCGTGCTAAAAAGCGGGGAGAGCCACCGCAGTCGAACATCTTGCGGCACTGTTAGTAAGTCCCATCCCCACCTCCTCGTGGTGCCATCTGGAGAATTACTATGGAAATTGCTGACGGAGAAGGGCGAATGGCGAGCCTCCTGCGTCAAAAAACCTGGATTAGTCGATTGGGCTACGGCCTAGTAAGCCGTAACCGTAAAAAAACCACAAGCTCCGAAACAACCACAAGCCTCCGATATAACGGACCGGATTTATGTTGACGACCCTTGCAAAAAACGAAAAAAAGACAATGATTTTCGGCTTTTTACGTGGAATGTTAGGTCCCTAAACAGGCCACGAGCAGCCGAACAACTTGCGGACGCCCTAGACCGCTATAAAGCGGACATAATCGCCATCCAGGAAATGCGATGGAATGGACCGGGTATTAAGCAGATGAAAAACTACGATATTTACTACGGCGACTGCTATAGGGAGAGAGCCCAACGATTGTTCGGATACGGATTTGCTGTTCGACTAAGGCAACACCAAGCTTTCACCATGTGAGCGAACGCCCCTTAACAATGCGTATCAAGGCTAATTTTTTTAACATCAGCCTGATCTGCGTCCACGCCCCAACGGAAGACAGGGATGACTCCACCAAAGATGAGTTCTACGATCTCCTAGACAGAATGTATGCCAAATGTCCCAGCTATGACATCAAAATTGTACTACGAGACTTCAATGCTAAGCTGGGTAAGGAAAGCATCTTTGAACGAGTCATCAGCAAACAAAGCATACACGACACCACCTCCGATGACGGGCACAGGCTGATTGATCTTGCTACGGGGCGAAATCTCCTTCTAGCCAGTACGCGTTTCCCGCACCTCGATATACACAAAGGCACCTGGCGGTCTTTTGATCAATCGACTACCAACCATATTGACCACATCGCGATCGACGTCAGGCACTCCTCCACTATTCTTGAAGTCCGAACTTTCCGAGGGGCTAACATCGACTCGAACCACTATCTTGTAGTAGCCAAGATGCGCTTACGGATATCACGAACGCAGCGGAGTAGTGTAAGAATACAAAGTTATGACGTCGGAAATCTACCATCGCCAGAAACTGCTCGTGATTTTACCGATCGCGTCTCCCTTAAGCTCTTCAATACACCTCAATTCTCCATGCTATCAATAGAACAGCAGTGGAGCCTTTGCAAACAAGCCCCGAAAAGCTATGCATCTGAAGTTTTGGGTTTCAGGGCTCCTCCACGAAGAAACACCTAGTTCGATTTTGAGTGCAGGAGGATTCACACAGCGAAGCAGGATGCATATAAGGCCTCGCTGCCTAAAAGAACAAGAGTAGCTCGTGAGCTCTACGAGTTAAAAAGAAGGGAAGAGCATAAGCTTCTCAGGAGAAAGAAGAAAGAGCACGAGAATCGCGCGATTGAGGATTTGGAGAGGTGTTACTGCAGGCGTGACGTTCGAAAGTTTTATCAACAGATAAAGCGAGCATGCCGAGGTTGTAAAGCCAGAACGGAAGCCTGCAGGGATGAGAACGGACACCTAGTAGTAGAATCGCAGTCGATGCTGAGAATATGGAAGAACCACTTCTACAGACTGTTTAACGGCGATGTTAGTCAATATACCGCTGTCAGGCAAAATGATCCATTTCTAATCGACGAAGATCGCAGAGAATTCTGTCCCCCTGACCTCGGCGAAGTTAATATTGCCATATCGAAGTTCAAGTCGAATAAAGCTGCTGGCACAGACGGACTGTCTGCTGAGCTCTTCAAGGCAGCTGGGGATGACCTGGTTAGGAGCATGCACTAGCTCATCTGTAAGATATGGTCAGAGGAAAGCTTGGCCGAGGAAAGGAGTCTCAGCAGCGTATGCCCGATCCACAAGAAAGGAGACCCCTCTGATTGCGCCAACTACTGAGGAATAAGTCTCCTTAACATCGACTACAAAATCTTCTCTGCCGTTTCGTGTGAACGCCTGAAGCCTTTTGTTAATAAGCTGATAGGTCCTTATCAGTGCGGATTCAGGCCAGAGAAGTCCACCATCGACCAAATCTTCACACTACGGCAGATCCTGGAAAAAAAACGATGACACTCACCACCTATTTGTCGACTTCAAATTAATTAGAGACGAGCTATACAACGCTATGTCTACCTTTGATATACCTGATAAACTCGTCAGACTATGCAGGATGACGGAGAATGCTCGCTGCTCCATACGAATCGGTGAGCACCTTACCGATAGTTTTGATGTCAAAAACGGATTTAGGCAGGGCGATGCGCTGTCGCGTGATTTCTTCAACATCATATTGGAAATGATTGTGCAAAAATCACTGGCCAATACAAGAGGCACAATCTATTTCAAATCCTCGCAACTCCATTAATATAAATAAATATATTCTGTCATCAAAAAAGTACGATCACCACCGACGTCTTGGCCAGAACGTTTGTATTGGCGGATATAAGTTCGTGGTAGTTAAGGACTTCGTCTACCTTGGCTCCGCACTGACCTGGAACAACGACATCAGTTCCGAAATCAAACGCAGGATCACTCTTGCCAAACGCTGTTTCTTTGGGCTCAGGAGGCAACTGAGTAATAGAGCCCGAACGATAAAGTTGACTCTGTATAAGACGCTTATCATGGAGGAAAAGATTCAACCACGAACTTTACGGGCTGTAGAGCGACATGAGCCTAGTCAGGCGTCTACGGATTCAACGCCTTAGATTGCTGGGCCATGTAGAGCGAATGGATACCACCGCTCCAGCCCGGAGAGTCTTTGAATCCAACCCCGAGGGACGAAGAAGCAGAGGACGGCCGCTCTTAAGATGGCACCCACAGGTGGAAGGGGACCTCAGCCAACTGGGTGTGCGGCAATGGAAAAGGCTAGCAAAAGATCGTGCTAGATGGAGGGGCATGTTGGTTGAGGCTCAGGCTCACCCCGAACTGAAACGCCCCTTAAGAAGAAGAAGAAGAAGAAGACGAAGAAAGATAAAAATATTTGATTCATTTGAGTTATGTATATAGACGCGATAAATCAACTAGAAATCTCGTTAAGTGAACGACTATTTGGGTTTGAGTGCTCCAGCAAATAACACGTGTTAAGAAAAAATGTTGGTAATCAATTTCTTAATATTTCGCATATTCTTTTAATGCCAATTTCGCCTTATAATGACACGAATAATTTTTACCAGTTTCAACTCACTTTATATACAATTCCACTGCCAACCCATAAGTTCCGAGTGGCCATAGTGCATAGGTTGAAGGCTGCGGGCGCTTTGCCGCACAGACAAATTATTTAATTGCAAAATTGACTAGGAAAATTGAAGTACTGCACTTGGGATCGTTATAAGGTCTCCGATCTTGTGGACGTTTTATTTATTATTAAGTTATTTAACCAAGTGAAACCCTTGGTCAGCTTTTGTGATACATGTTGTCTATGTACATACATTGTATATGGGTGGGTTGACCCTAATGGGCCTGTATACACGAGAATATCGCTAGCAGCAGGAAGACCGGTTTGATGCTCTACACTGAAGCATACACGGGATTCATTTTTCTAGAAGAAAAAATTGTATATGTGAACCTTGTTCAATTGTGTTAGTGTTTCTGTCTATTTGACATTTCATCTGAAAGAGATATTTCCTTTGACAGAGATATTAAGTGTGACCACGCACTAAAATGTCCCTTTGTTTTTTTTCCGATGTTCACTGCTTGAAAGACCAATGACGATTGAAGCGCAACACCAGGCAAAAAGAGTGCGGACTCGAAAACTGAAGAGTTGTATATGTATTAGTTTTCCACTTCTGTTCACCCACTAAATTTGCGGAGGAAAATGGTATTCCGTTTCGTACCGCAACCTTCAGCTCCCTCTCCCACAAAACCGTTTTTTTTTCGGATGATATATTCTCGTGTACACAGCCTCAATGACTCTACATAAACATAATGTTGCTGCAACTTGCCTGCTGGCAGCATTGCAGATTGTAGAGATCTTGGTGTTGCGGCCATGCTGGTTCGTGCATGCGTTGATTGACGGCCATGCTGGTTTGAGGCAGGGATTCCGATTTGATGTTTTGACAGCTGGCTGGGTTGGGGTTGACAGGTGTGCACGCGAAGTGATTTGTTTTATTGATTCGTGTTTGATATTTTATTTCGTGATTTGTTAATTTGTTGTGTGCATTAGTGTAAGTTGTGATGTTAATTTAATGAGCGTGGACTCCGTGGATGTTGGTGTGCATGTGCGTCCCGTCGTTTTGATGGGGGCTGACATGCCATGCCACTGCTATCCATGCCTTCCATACTGCTTGGTCTTCAGTGGGTGGTTTTGTGGTTTTTGTTGTGCAGGAACATGCTCCGGGCCCAGGCGACGAATGGACGGATGTGCAGACGGACGGGTGCTTGACCGTCCGGCGGAGTAGTGTGGAGGTATTGTTTTTGCCCCTTGCGCGGGTAGTTGTGGAGTTGTTATTTTCGTGATGTGTTCGGAAGTGCTGATGTGTTGTGTACCGGGGTTGGCCTTCTATCGTTTGCTCCGTGGAATCATTTTGATGGGTTAAAAAACATTTTTTTTTAATAGATGTTCAATAAGGACACGTAACACGGAGACGGAGACACTGGACACACCATTGATTTTCAGGTGAGTTGTTTTTTCTTCCCTCGGTCAGATTATTTATTTTTATCTGAAGTTTCAGAAATTATCATCATGGCGAAGGGGTTCGATGAAGATGAACGAAAGAGAGTGAAAAGACTATTCCAGGGGATTGCCAGCCGATTTCTGTTTTATTGCGAGCAATGGAAGGGCCGCGTGGGGAAGGTTTATGTTTGCGAAGGGAGAGATTTTGGTGATCGGCCGCTTAAGAATTGTATTGGCTGTCCTTATGGTCACCACGCGCGAGGATCCTAGATGCTAGTGGTAAGTTGTCTTCCTTCACGATGACTAGATCTCCGATGTTGATGTTTTGTTGTTCTGTTTTCCATTTAGGTCGTTGCTGAAGCTGATGTATGTATGTACGTCGAGTTCCATTGTTTCCAGAAGTCCTGGGTAAGTCGTTGTATATACATACATACATATTTCCATTTGGTTACTATGTTTATGTTTTTATGTCGTTCATTCCTGTAGACAAGTCCTTTACTATTGGTTATCCAAAATGTGTTTGTCAGTCAGTCGAGTACCGCTCTTATCGAGTACTTGAGCTCTAATATCAAGAGGACTAATTACTATGCACCTTTGCAGTGCCTGCCAGAATCGGATAGTGAAATAGATGTTGATGAAGTTGTTACCCCACCAAAATCAAACAAAATATCTAAAATTCCGGCGGTTTGTGTATTGCAAAAATCCAGTGAGAATGTGCATAGTCTTTTCCGAGATAAAAATCTCCAAAACTGCAACATTAAAAAATGACGATTGGCATTAAAATGAATAGTGAAGACATTAATACGTATAACATCGCGTGTGCAGTGCTAAAGAAAAAAAACTGTCAGTTTTTCACGCACGATTTGCCATCCGAAAGGGCATTCAAGGTCATGCTATACGGTTTAGACGAGCTCCCTATTGATGTCTGAACATTAAAATGATTAAAACAGAACAAAACATTCATTTTATTTCGAGTGCACTTCACTAGTGCATTCATAGCTTGAAAATCAAAATGAATGAATCACCTGATATTTGATTACTATGTGAGTTCTGCACTCATTTCGAATCAAACACTTAGTGCAGTGTACTCATAAATAACGGGTATTCATAAATGGGTATTATAAAAAAATAGTGTACACTACACTGAGTACACCACATATTCGTTTACTTACTTTCGTTTCAAATCAAAGTTAAGTTTTCGTAAATAATAAACATCTGCAATGAATGACTTGAAACTAATTCCAATGCATTCAATATATTTTGGGTATCTTACTCACCGCACTCATATCTTGAAAAATTAAATGAATAAATGAAATAGGGAGTGGGTGTGGTATAACTTATAGGAAAGTAAGTATGGGATGGTAACAATGAATTAAAGTTAGTGCAAACAATTATTAAAACTTGGACATTTTTTTATTATTACATTTTTCTTTAAAGTAGGTTTTTTTCTAAGTCCTTATAAATGTCTGTTTTATTCATATTTGAATGAAGAAACATAATCTGATTTATCAAAACTGGGTCGAAACCAATCCAACTCCTTTTCTCAGAAATTAGCAGTCTAGCTGATTTCTGAGAAGCAGAACTACTCGCCGTTATACTTAATATTTTACAACTTACTTTAAATAGTAGTGGGAATTGAACTTGATGTAAGTACCACCATTGTAAAAGATCAAAGTCTTCGTGAAAAGTAACATTAGTGTTTTCAAATACCTCTAGTTCTTTGTTGATTCTATCGTTGGAATTCAAAACTTCCGTCGGTCGAACAAAATCTTTGAATAAATCTTTATCGCCAGATAGAAGACTGCGCAACTCTTCATTTAGCATATTATGTTCCGATGCTTGTTCTTGTTGATCAGGAACGTCGTTTATATATTCTTGCATCATCGTCTTACATTTAGACTTAACTTCATTTTTTTCGTCTTCAGTAAACTGAATTAACTTGTTTGCTGGTGGAAATAGAAACAGTGCAATTTTGTGATCAATTGTTAAATTTTGCAGAACAATGGAATCTAAATATTGATTTAATTTAACTTTGAAATTGTGAATTATTTCTAAGTCACCAGAATTGACAACACACTGTTTTTAACCTATGTGGATGAACGATTGTTAAGAGGAGCGTTGCATAGTTCTCTCCTTCTAATTTTTTGGATGTTTCCTCGAAAGATTTTAAAATGTTGGTTAATTCATTTATATAAATTAAATTGATGTTGGTGATCCTTATTAGTTCATTTTTTTCTTGTAAAATCTTCGTAATTTCGGCCCAGTTTTTTTTTTCCATGGAATCAAGTAAATAATATATTGTGTTCCATCGGGTGCATATACAACTTTTAAGTGAAACTTTTAGGGTCGAGTTGATGCCAGATATTTTAAAATACTTAAATAGCCTGGTGCACATATTGCACAGGTCGTATATTTGTGGATTTTCTTTTATTGCTTTTTCAACTACGTTATGTAAGAGGTGATTGATGCAAAAAATATGATTTTCGTTGCGAAAGGCGGAAACCATATTCGCACCTCTGTCTGTTACCATAGTGGCTTTTTCACAAAGCTCACATCCAAATTCTGACAAAAGGCTGACGACTTTAGACTTGATGTTCTGACCTGAAGAGTTTAATAAAATTCATTCCAATCCACAAGTTAATTTTTAAAAAAATCAAAATAAAAAAGAAACAAATACCTGTACAAGATTCACCCTTCATTGATTTAAGCCTTAGAAGTCTAGTTACAAATTTTCCGTCCATGATATAGTGTATTGTTAATGAAAGGTACGTTGTTCTCAAATAATTGTCCAAATGTCTGATGTTAAACCATAACCAATGTTTTTTATTCTTTCTATATCAACTTTCTATATCAACATACGGCCTCCTCGCGGCGCCCTCTGGATAGCCTCTTCAACAACCGTTGGGAGGTGAACAAACGTATGCAGCGAAGAAAACCCCGACCAGAATGGCGGTTGTGCGGCGGGCTAACAATCCGCCCACGTAAAAAAACCCAAAGTTATGAATGAGCAAGATGCCTCGGATATACGGACGGATACTCGACGACGACAACGCACGAAAAAGGAACACGATTTGCGAGTATGCTCCTGGAATGTCAGAACCCTGTACACTCCCGGAGCTGCCCATAAACTAGAAGGAATCCTCACGCAGTACAAGGCGGATATTACTGCGGTCCAGGAAATACGCTGGATAGGAAACGGTATGATTAGGAAGAAAAATTGCGACATTTATTACAGCTGTCACAAAAGGTTGCACTTACTGGGATGCGGATTCGTCGTGGGAAAGCGGTTAAGGTTCGACTTTAAACCTATAAGTGATCGCCTGACTGTGATCCGCATCAGAGGCAGATTTTATAACATCAGCCTTATATGTGCACACGCCCCTACCGACGAGGCTGAAGACCCTATCAAGGAGGACTTCTATGACCTCCTGGACAACGCCTACGGAGCTTGTCCGGAGTACGATGTAAAAATCGTGCTCGGGGACCTCAACGCCAAAATCGGAAAGGAAAACACCCTTGGCGGAGTGATCGGAAAGCACAGCCTCCACGATACAACAACAGATAACGGCTTCCGACTCGCTGACCTTGCGACAGCTCGTAATGCGGTGATAAGTAGCACAAGATTCCCTCGCAAGCGAATCCACACAGCAACCTGGCGATCTCCGGACGGTCGAACCGCCAACCAAATCGACCATGTGCTCATTGACGCAAGGCACGCGTCAAACATCCTGGAAGTGCGAACATTCAGAGGGGCAAATGTCGACTCTGACCACTTCCTCGTAGCAGCAAGATTCAGAGCTCGACTGTCCAATGTCAGAAAGCTGCACCAGCCCATCAGGAGGAGGTTCGACATTGGGCGCCTGAGCACACCGGAGGTTGCCAGAGTCTACAGGGAGCAGCTGAGCGAAAGACTCTACGGTATGCCTACGTCGAACACAAATGCCAATAATATGTGGCTGCATTGCCGCTCAGCCATTCAGGAAGTAGCCGAAACCACCTTAGGATACCTACCACCCCCGACAAGAAACCCGTGGTATGATGGCGAGTGTGAGCAGAAAAAGGCAGCAACCGACGAGGCGTACCAAAAGGCGCTGCAGAGGAAAACCAGGGCAGCGCGAGAAGAGTACCGGGCCAGAAGAAGGGAGGAGAAGAAACTACTGCGACAAAAGAAAAGAATCTTCGCAGCCTCCCAGCCCAAGGATATCGAGGAGTCTAGGGATAGACATAAAATACGAGCCTTTTACAAGAAAGCCAAAGGCCTTGCAGGAGGCTTCAAAAAGGGCACCCTGGCTCTTCGAAACTGCGAGGGTAATCTTGTCACCGACCCGCAGGGAATAGTGGATGTATTTAAGCAGCACTTCCAGCAGCTGCTTAACGAGCATGACCAAGAGAGAGTGGTAGGGACTGAGGAAATCCCAACTCCAGCCGCTGAAGGAGTCCTCCCACCCAGCATAGAAGAAAACGGCACAGCTATTCAGAAGCTGAAGAACAACAAGGCCGCAGGCTCAGATGGCTTGCCATCAGAGCTCTTCAAGGCTGGCGGCAATGTTCTGGTAGGGAGCATGCACCAGATCATCTGCAGAATTTGGGAAGATGAGAGCATGCCCGACGACTGGAATACCAGCTCTATATGCCCCATCCACAAAAAAGGCGATCCTACCTCTTGTAAGAACTATAGAGGTATATCCCTGCTCAATGTCGCATACAAGATCCTGTCCAGCGTATTGTGTGAACGTCTAAAACCATTTTGCACCGCACTAATCGGCAGCTACCAGTGCGGCTTCCGGCCCGGCAAATCAACTATAGACCAAATTTTCACACTTCGACAAATCCTGGAAAAGACCAACGAGTTTCAAATCGATACAAACCATCTTTTCATCGATTTCAAAGCCGCATACGACAGCATTCATCGTGAAGCACTGTTTGGGGCGATGGCCGAATTCGGGATCCCGGTAAAACTGATCCAGTTGTGTCGCGCCACGCTAAAAAACACGCGATGCACCGTGCAACTCGGTTCTAGGACCTCGGAACCATTCGAAACATGCACCGGATTTCGGCAGGGAGATGCGCTGTCATGTGACTTCTTCAACCTGGTGCTGGAGCAGATAGTGCGACGGGCAGGCGTCAACAGGGAAGGCACTATGTTTTACAAGTCCATCCAGCTGCTAGGATACGCGGATGATATCGACATCATCGCGTGTTCTCGCCGTGGCATTGTGGAAGCATTCACGGCGATTGAAGAACAGGCGAAACGAATTGGCCTTAAGATCAATGAGGACAAAACGAAATACATGCTGTCAAGCAAAAACCAATCCGTCGCTCACCACCTGGGACAAAACATAACAATTGACAGCTACAATTTCGAGGTAGTTAAGGAGTTTGTCTACCTCGGGGCAAACGTAAATTCCACAAATGACACCACAGTGGAGATCCGGCGTAGAATCGCCCTTGGCAACCGCTGCTACTTCGGCTTGTCCAAACAACTGGGGTCAAAACTCCTCACTCGAAAGACCAAAGTCATGCTTTACAAAACGCTCATTCTGCCAGTCTTGCTGTACGGAGCCGAAAGCTGGACGATAAGCAGGACAGCGGAGCTGATTTTGGGTTCTTTCGAAAGAAAAATTCTGCGCCGGATATTTGGTCCTGTCTGTGAGGAAGGTGAATGGAGAAGAAGACACAACCGCGAACTCTACGAGCTGTACCAAGATGTGGATGTAGTCCGGAAAGCAAGGACCCGTCGACTACACTGGCTCGGCCACATCGAGCGCATGGACATCAACGCTCCAGCTAAGAGGGTCTTCGACTCCGAGCCTCCTGGTTCGAGAAGAAGAGGAAGACAGAACCTCCAGTATAAAGACCAAGTAATCGCGGATGTAAGACATCTTGGTCTTGACAACTGGAAGCAGCGTGCCCGGGACCGTCAAGGATGGAAGGCAGCTATAGCTCAGGCTCAGATCCTCCGTGGATCGCAGGCCTGATAAGTAAGTAAGTAAATCAACTTTAACTATTTCCATATATTTAATATATATATTTTTAATGTTTCGTGAAATGGTTGTCGGATGAGGTAATATGTTTTCAATGTTTACGTTTTGTCCATATTTGGCACCTATTGAAACTTAAAACTGAGCAAATTCTTTTAGACCAGAATCTTTTACAATTTGGAAAGGACGGCAATTTTCTATTGTCCATTGAGTTAGTACACGTACACTTTGTTTTTTATCTTCTATATCTACATCAATTTGTTCAACCTGTCCACTTTTATTATTTTTTAATATATAACACTTATGTTTAACTAAATTTGAAGTGCTCTTACTATTATATTTATATACACAAAAACAATTCCTACATGCAACTATGTTTTGAATTTCTTCATCATTGTCATATTTGACTGTTCCAAACATTTCCCAAACTTTACTCCTCCCCCTTTTATTGTTTATTTTAAATTCTCCACTTACAAGTTTTGCTTTTATGGCTGAATTACTCAATAAACCAGCAATGCTTGCCATTGAAACATCAGAATCATTTGTCGAATCCTAAAATTATAATGGGTTTTTGCCTAGTACAGATATACTTATATTAATATATCCATGAACGACACTTACGTTACTTAATTCCATTTTGCGACAAAAAAAAAAAAACTGTTATTAGATTGGCTGTTACTAGCCAAATCCATTATTTCGTGACAACGTCTATTATATGATTTTATGAATGAGGTATAAATATTATATATTCAACAATTACATATAATTTTTTTATTGATTTCAATGTTTTATTTTCATATTACAGTATTATACATGTATTTAATTGAATAAGACAATTTTATACTCAAACGTTTAAGTGTTCTTTATTTCTAATATTCTATCAACAATAGGTCTATGATATGATTTTATTTGATTTAATTCCACTAAACGACGCCGAATTTTTTTTTATCTGACATGTTGATCATTTCCGCGCGAGCTCACTACTACACATTCGCTAGGCCACGCCTACTCACACGGTTAGTCTACATTTTTCTGGGTTTTTTGCGTTTCGGCATCCCATATTTCAGCGCTAACCGATTTAATAGACGTTGTCACGTCAATAATTAGTCTTCTTGTAAATCACTAGTTCAATAACACTTGCTAACACTTGCTCGAAACGAACGCTTGATGCCAATTAATCATTGCACCCGTTTCATTCAGTGTACTCGGTGTACTCAGTGGTATATTAACAGTTAGCAATGAACTTGTTTTGCACTATTCGAATACCCGAACAGTGGAATCGGAGCAAACAGAGTACTCATATTGGTATCAGGTGATCAAAACTGTACAGTTTTTGTTTTTACATTATGGTACTCATTTTTAGAATACTCTTGCCTGCATTATTGTAATGAATAGAGTATACTGAAGTACAGTACTCATTAAGAGAGAGAAAATGAATGTTTTCATGCAGACCTTTATTAAAAACAATTATGACAGATTCACTTCTGGAATCGGTTCCGTAAAGCTGAGTGAATTTGATAAATATTTGTCTAGCCAAGGTATAAAGAGGAGGTTGACAATTCCCCTTACTCCTCAGCAAAATGGAGTAGCAGAACGAAAGAATAGAACATTGTTGGATATGGCCCGATGTTTGTTGCTGCAATCCAACCTGAGCTCTTCATTTTGGTCTGAAGCAGTTGCCACCGCACGTCATATCCGGAATCGATGTCCAACAAGCAGTTTGAAAGGCGAAATTCCTTTTGAAAAATGGACCGGTAAAAGTGTAAACCTGAGTTACTTGAAGGTGTTTGGTTCGAGAGTGCTCCTTCTCAATAAGGATCCAATGAAAGACAAGCTTGTGCAAAGATCCATGGAAGGCGTATTTGTTGGATATCCTAGGGATCGAAAAGGATATTGAGTATGGGTGCCAAGTAAACATCAGATTGTTCATGCGCGTGATGTTAAGTTCTTAGAAGGGGAAACGGATGCTACGATGGAAACGATAGTGGTGGATGATCTATTAGAGCCCATATCAACGGATGACATAACAAGTCCAAAAAATTGTTGAGTTCTCATCATGTCCCCTAAAGACAGTGTTTGTTCCTGAAGATGAGCTAAAAGGAGAAGGAAACAAGAATGAAGAAAATAAGTCTGCTGAATTACCTTGGAAGTTACGTTCGAGAGGGCGGCCGAAGGAACAGGTGCATTCAATAACAACTTCTCAACGAAAGACTGAGGGTTCACCCACTGACAGAGATGTAGATGTCTTATTGGCTGGCGTGGCAGAGGTTGCTGTTGCAGATGCTTTGAAAAGCCGTGATGCCGAAGAGTTGAAGAACGCCATGGAGTCGGAGCCTGTAAGTATTATAAAAAATGGTACTTTTGAAATTATCACCAAGGACGATAGTGATCACGCTGTTGGATGTCGCTGGGTCCTAACGACCAAACATAATGCTGATAGTAGTGTTAAGCGACAAAGCTCGACTTGTTGCAAATGGGTATACTCAAAAGTATTTATTTATTTATTTGATTTCATCAAGCAGATTTCTCTTATAGGCAGAAACAATTCATTTAAGTTAGCTATTATACATATATGGAAAGATACAATAATTTTTTTTGTTTAAATACTTCTCTAGAACAGTTTTGAAAGAAATCCAAATAATTACAAGCTAAATTAACCTAATGAATACAGCGTGATATTGGTTCATTTTTCCCGTAATTAGTGCGATGGAAGTTAACTCTAAAAAGAACACGATTTCGTGGGTTGGTTTAAGGCACATGGAAACTCAACTAGCTTAGAATAAAAGAGCTGTCGATTCTGGAAGTTAAGATGTCCCGTATGAACATTAATGAAAAATATCTACGACGTAGGTGAAGAGGGATAGTATTGAATAAAAGACATCTCGTTTTGTAAGGTGGCCTAGGTATATTCCAGTTAAGTTTATAGAACATAAATCTAGTTAAATTACTTTGTATTCTCTCGATCCTTTCAACGGAATTGGTATAGAAGGGGTTCCAAACGACACAGCAATATTCAAAAGTTGATCTAACTAGAGCAAAGTATAGGCATTTTAGTGCAAAAATGTCCGAGAATTTCTTTGTGTTACGTTTTATAAAACCAAGCAACCAGTTTGCCTTTGTAACAATGTAGTCAACGTGGGGAGCAAAATTCAATCTAAAATCTAAAATAACGCCTAGATCCTTTATTTGAGTGACTGTTTTCAGATTAACACCGTTCAAGTTGTAGGGGAATTGAATATGACCTCTGCTTCTATAACAAGAAAACATAACGCATTTCGAGATATTTAGATGCAACGAATTTAAATGACACCAGTAGGATAGACGAGTGAGGTCGTCTTGTAAATGCAGAAAGTCTGCTTTAGATGAAATTGTTTTTTAGAGGTCATCAGCATATATCAAGCAATTTGAAGACTTGAACGTTGAAGGGATATTATTAATAAATAATAGAAATATCAATGGACCTAAATGACTACCTTGTGGAACACCTGACGGTACGGAAATACTTTCAGACAAATAATTATTAACTTTTACTCGCTGGGTTGGCTTTGTTAAATAAGATTCAATCCATTTTAAAAGGTAGGAATGAAATCCAAGGTAAGAAAGTTTTAGAATCAGAATTGTATGGTTTACCGTATCAAAGGTTTTGGCAAAGTCCGTGTATATAATGTCGGTTTGACAATTTTTCTCCAGGTTGGAGTTAAGATAGTTTACAATGATAGACAAATTTGTGGTAGTAGACCTGCCGGATATAAAACCATTTTTTTTTGTTTGTTGAAGGCTTCTGCTATCCGCTGGAGCACTCAGACGCAATCACTGGTCCATTGTACTCCAGGCAGACACCTTACATTACTGTATTTTCTCCGTTTTCCGGAGAAAAATTTGAAGGAGCTTCAGTGATGTGATGTAGAGCTAAGGGATTCGGCACACACCACGTCGGCTCCAAGGGTGCGCCACCGTATGCGAGCAAAGGCGGGACAATAACAGAGGAAATGCTCTGCAGTATCATCCTCCTCTTCGCCACATGCAGCACAGGTAGGCGTCTCACTGATGCCGAGCACGTAGAGATGCTTGGCAAAAGTGTAATGGCCCGTGATAACTCCCACAAGCCTTCTGCAGTCGATTCTCCTTAAAGACAGGAGGAATGCTGCAGATTTTTTGCAGACATCAGGGCATACGCGCTTAGTCATCCTGCAACCCGGACAATCCCTCCATCTACGGTTATGTGTGTTAAATACACAATCGTTAATGTAGGAATTTACCGTGGATGTAGGTAGACCTAGAGCGGGTTCAGGTCCTGAGAAGCTCTCCTCTGAACCCATTCTAGCGAGTTCGTCAGAGGTCTCATTTCCTGGGATCCCAGAGTGGCCTGGAACCCATACAAGCCTTAATGAATTTAGTCTGCCGACTCTGTTCAAGAAGGACTTGAGTTCAAGCACTAATTTGGAGCCAGTTAAGGGGTTACACACAGCTTTTAGTGCAGCTTGGCTGTCACTACATACGCATATGCTTTCCCCCTTCCACCTGTGCTTCACAACATAGTGTATGGCCATTAGGATTGCGTATATCTCTGATTGGAAGACAGACGCATATTTTCCTAAGGAAAAGTGCAGTCGAATGTTTTCGCGCTCAAAGAAGACCCCAGCACCGGACCCCCGCCCAGATCTGGAGCCATCCGTGAAAATGCGAAGACTGTCTTTTCCAGGTTCAGTATCCGGCCATAGCCAATCCTGACGCCATGGAAACTCGACTGTGAAATTACGACGCAATAGGATAACGGGCGTCAGTGCGTCAGAAGGCATGTCCATGAGACAGGGGTCGCAGGACAATTCTTGCGCAAGCACACCGTTATTCCTATGCGAGTTGTACCAAAAGCCGTTTCTCTTCAGACGAGACATGGGCAGAGCACACCCTCTGATAAATATATCAAGAGGTGGAAGGTTCATCATAACATCTAGAGCAGCGCCCGGCGTGCTGGGGAAAGCCCCCGTGCAGCTGAGACAAACCGTTCTTTGAAGTTTGGTGAAAGAGGCTACGACGTGTTTGCGTTTTAGTCTGTTCCACCAGACAACCGATGCATATGAGATTATAGGTCTTATCATTGCCGTGTAGATCCAAAGGACCTTTGCCGGCGATAAGCCCCATGTTTTGCCAAAAGCTCCTTTGCATTGCCAGAAAGCTGACAGCGCTTTGGTGGTTTTTGACTCAACATGTTTTGACCAGAGAAGCTTACTATCTAAGACGACTCCCAGATACTTAGCCTCCTTGGATATCGGGATGGAAGTGCCTTTTAGTACCAGCTGAGTCATGTCAGTATTTTTCCTCCTTCTCGTAAAGAGAACGACATCGGTCTTAAGAGGATTGACTGACAGCCCATTACTGGTACACCAATCATCGATCACATTTAGCGCCGCCTGTGCTTTACGACGGACAGTCGCCAAACATGAGCCGACAGAAGGAATGGCGACGTCATCCGCATAGGCCTGGGCGTAGATTCCAGAGGCATTGAGAGCATCAAGCAGAGAATCGACCACCATGCACCATAACAGCGGAGACAGGACGCCACCTTGAGGGCAGCCCCTGTTTACGCCAGATTTGACACACTGGTCGAGGCCTGCATCAGCGGTCAATGTCCTGTGCATGAGCATTGCTTTGATCCAAAGAACCAGTGCATCATCCACGCCATGATGTCTGGCAGCGTTACACATGCTGTCAAAAGTTGCGTTATCAAAAGCTCCCTCAATGTCGATGAAAATGCCCAGCGCGTACTCTTTCCTTTCGAGCGCGCACTCAATACGCCCAACTAGGTTCTGAAGTGCAGTCTCGCAAGATTTTCCGCGCTGGTAAGCATGTTGCATCTCCGAAAGAGGGTGCATTCGAAGGGCAACTTTTCGCACGTGCAACTCTACCAGTCTCTCCATGCTTTTCAGCAGGAAGGATGTTAGACTAATTGGTCTGAAGCTCTTGGCAAGTGAGTAGTCCTCTTTTCCTATTTTGGGAATGAAGACCACTTTCACTGTGCGCCAAGGAATGGGTATGTGAGCAAGTGCTAGACTAGCAGTGAAAATTCTTTTCAGAGTAGGAAGCAGCTGCCTTATACCTTTTTGCAGCATAACAGGATATATCCCGTCGGTGCCCGGCGATTTGAAGCCATCGAAGGATGCCACAGCAAATTCAATAGCTTCAGTCGTAACCACACGCGACGCAATATACCAGCTACGCCGAGTTATTTTCATCGTTTCAGTTGCAGTTTCCCTTGAAGGGGTGTGCAACGAGCCGATGTCGATCTGATTTCCCGGGAAATGAGTCGCAAACAGTAAACTGAGAGTTTCCGCTTTAGACTCAGTAAAGGTACCATCAGATTTTCTGAGTGCGTCTAGCCTAGTCGGTTTTCCCCGTTTGAGGACTTTAACCAACCTGCTAGTCGCACTCAGAGACTTGATCTCTTCGCAGAAGGTCCTATAAGAATCGTTCTTCGATTTAAGAATAAGTTTCTTATATTCTTTCTGCTTCGACCGATACTTGTTCCAGTCATCTTCCGAATTTGATTTGAGCGATCTATTCAGAAGAATTCTGGCTTCCCTGCGAAGACCTTGGAGCTCGGCATTCCACCAGGGGACCAATTTCCTACTGGGAGGTTTGCTGACAGGACATGCGAGTTCAAAACAACTGGTGATGACGCTATTCAGGTTATGAACAGCGTTCTCTACCAACTGTTTCGTTCTTAGCTTAGGTAGGGCCTGAGTGGATTTCTCAAGCTCCTCTCTAAACCGTACCCAGTCCGTCCTTCTCGGATTCCGTCTAGGCTGCAAGGAAGAAATCTCACAACCCAATCGGAATTCGATATATTTATGGTCCGACAGCGTAGCATCAGGCAAGACTCGCCAGTTAGTGATGTCCTTCACATATCTGTTGGATAGGGTCAGGTCAATCACCTCCTGTCGTCTTGTCGTAACAAACGTTGGTTGAGAGCCAACATTGTTGATGGTAAGGTCAGACGAGAGAGTGAAGTCCAACAGACGGTCCCCCCTTGTGTTACACTTGCTGCTGCCCCAAGCAGTGTTTTGGGCATTAGCATCGCAACACAAGATGAGACCAATCTTTTTGGCTTCACAGTACTCTACGAGTTCAGAGACTTCCTTCGGTGGTGGAGGTAGTAACGAATCGTAGGGAAAGTAGGCAGACGCAACGACGAAGTGTTCTATTGCTCCGTGCGTTTTGTAGCTTACTCGAGCAGCCACCAGATCTTGTCCACAAAAGTGTCCAAGTTTGGTTGCCGATAGTGAATTCGATATGATGAGGCCGACCCTAGGCCTTTCGGATCGCTCATCATAAAGAATCATAGCATCACGTATACCACCAAGGCCACATAGGCGATTATTCCACACCCACGGTTCCTGAATGGATACAATGTGATGATTTGTTCTACTACATGCAATTCTACTACTTAAAAGAGCAGTAGCGGCCTTGCAATGCTGTAGATTGATCTGGATAAAAGCTATCCTGACCTTTTCAAAGGAGATGGCCGCCTCTTTATAAGAGAGCTGCTTCTCTCGACTCTTTACGGTCATTTGGATCTCCTTCTGGGAGGAAGGGGTTTTGTTGTGTGATGTGCCCGCCTCCGAGGAGTGGTTCTTGGCTATCTTCGCCTTCTGGCCTATGCTTTGATCCTTCTGGGTCGCCACATCTGCCATTTGACTCCGATTTCCCACCGCCCCATCGGAGAGGGAGGCATCGCACACTCTCTCCCTAGCGAGGCTATCCCCAGCGGCGGTCTTCCGTTTGCGGGATCCTTTACCTTATTCGGTTAAAGCACCTGCTCCCTTCGGACGTCGGTTCGGGACAGCCTTACCAGTTCGAGGATTGCTAGGACCCGTAACGACTTCGCCTTCTGCGTTCGGAGTCTGCCTGTCAGCCCCACCACCTTTTTCGGCGGCAACGCTTGCCATAGCAGAAACTTGACAGCTTCCGGCTCCGTCATTACGGGAACTGATCACGCTCTTACTGGGTAGTTGAACCTTCCCAGTAAGAGGAAGAGAGTTGGAGGCGCATGCCGAAAGTGCAGACATGCTTATGCCTCCTTCAGCAGCCTTTCCCAATCGCCGACGCTTTCCGCGCTGCGCACCTTTGAGAGAGGGGTGGAGCTCAGGAAGGAGGGTCGGATCAATTTCGGTACGAGATACCTCCGTCGACCTAACCCTCTTAACTGGTTCCCCCAGAGGTTTAGCCTCGACCATTCTGCCTTTGGCTTTGTCAGCCTCTTTGCACAATTTTCGGGCACGCCTCTTACCTCTACTTTTTGGGCACTTAGCAGTGCATTCAGCAGTACGTCCCAATTCAGGAGCGCGTTCCACCTTTGCGGTTTCCCGTGCCGCGCCATCATTGGTGTCGCCTCCGCTGGATGCACCGCTCATGCTCAGTCGGACCAGGTGGTCAGACAGTGAGCCGCTGGGGCCGGTGTCGTTCCGGGCTGCCGTAGGGTTAAAAATGAATGTTGGGGCCTCCAGAATCCTTGCCCCGGCCGCGATCAAAGAGGTCGCGGGTGGATTTCCGCTGCTGCGAGTACCACCTGGAGTACACAATTCCTTTGGTTTGTCCATTCATTTTTGGGTCTTCGAGTCTTAGTTCGAGGTCTACGACCTCTTAAGCCTCCCGCCACGACAAGGCGCCCGAAGAAGAAGGGAAAACCATGCTGAAGGGATGAAATATGCCTGAAGATATGAAAAAAACTATTTGTCGTATACAATTTTCTCAAATATTTTGGGTATGAGTGATAGTTTACAGATAGGCCTATAATTTTTAACTTTTTAGATCCGGATTTTAAGATCGGAGTTAAATATGATAACATCCACTCGTCTAGAAAATAGCCCGTCTTAAGAGACAAATTGATTATATGGTCAATGGCCAATGGTTCAGCTAATGAAGCAGCGCAATTTTTTAGAATTAAAGGAGATATTCCATCTGGACCCGTTGATGTCGCACTGTTAATTTGGGATAAAGAATTCAGAACATCGGATGTTTCTATATGAAATGAGCCAATTTGAAATAATTCGGGTAACCGAGGTACTTCATACGATGGAGAATCATGAGAATATACCGATTTAAAGAAATCGGCAAACATTTTACAAATGTTTAGAGGAGGTTAGAATATTACAAAACGATCTGTAAACCACATTTCAATCAGGTAAACTTAAAACATTCAATCAAACCAATCCACTTAGATAGATGTTCATGTCAGCATAATTTGCTCTTTTGTAGTTGTACTTGAATGTAGGCTTCAAATTTAACTTTCAAGGTTTATTATAAGAATAGAAGCTTCCGCGCTTTCCGTGCGGCTTGGTCTGAAAATCTGGCAGTTTGATGTTGTGACAGCATTTTTAAATGGGTCATTGAATGAGGACGTCGTCATGGAAGTTCCGGAAATGATGAACGTGTTGCTGGAAAGGATCGTATCAAAACATGAAAAAGACTCGTGCTTTGGAATTAAGGCAAGAAAAATGCAAGCGAATCTTCGTGGTGGCGGAAATGCTTGCAAATTACAGAAAGCGTTATATGGACTATGCCAAGCTGATTGACAGTGGTACGAGAAACTTCGTGAAAAACTTTTGACCATGGGACTGGAGGTCACTAAAAATGAACCGTGTCTTCTTTACAACAAGAATGTTTCTCTTTCGTTTTAGTATATGTTGACGACGTCCTGGTAGCATCGGACAATGTGGACCGCGTCATGGATCTGTATAAGCGTCTTTCGAGAGATTTCGAAATTAAAGATCTATGTCCTGCCAAAAGCTGCCTTGGTCTGGAAATAAGGCAAGATAATGATGAGATTCAACTTTCTCAAACGGGATATACTCATGCACGCACAAAACATATTGACATAAAACATCATTTCGTACGAGACACAATTGCGGCTGGCTTGCACACAAGATATGGTGGCGGATGTATTGACGAAGCCATTAACAAGAGCAGTACACGAAAAGTGTTTGAGAGGTCTGGGATTGCTCAAGTGTAGAGGTTTACAACGACGTTCATCTTGAGTGGGCGTGTTAAAGATCATAAGGATCTACATGGCAACATGTACGAAAAATTAGTTACCAGTAGACCATGAAAATGTCCTCTTAATAATTATTCCTTTTTAGTACATTACGGTATTTGAAATTCCCTTCCTAGATTCCTCACTCCAACTTGAATTCCCCAGCAGTGAACACATACATATTACTTAATCCTTTAATAAAGCTATAGACTAAAATAAAAAGGAGTGTTTATTTTATCAGAAACTAACTTTCAATCTGCGTTGAATACAATCCAAACATACTTCAAATATTGAAAGATACAAATGAATGCTTCAAAGTCTCAAGCTATCTTTTTTTACGAGAAAAAGAAAAGCCTGTTAGTTACCAAGAAACCTACTTCGAATTAATGGTGTTCCGATGGAGTGAAAAATGAGCGAAAACTATCTTCGATGAATATATCTTCTTCAATGAATATAACAATAAAGACACTTTATCCATTTATAAATCGTAAGTCACAACTTAATACGGAAAACAAATTGATAATTTTTAAAACAATTTTTCAAGCTATAATGTTCTAAGGGTCTCCTGTATGGGGTAACTGTGCAAAAAGTCATATACGGCGGTTGCAAACAGCCCAAAACAAACTTCTTAAAATGTTGCTGAAACTTCCTTGGCATTTTTCCACAGAAGAGTTGCATACTATTGCAAATATCGAAAAAGTACCAGAAAGTATTCTTAAACTTGCTGAGCGATACCACTTGTCATGCATCTCCTCTGATAATATCCAAATCTCAAACCTAGCTTTGTAAATAAAATCGTTTGTATGTTGGCGTTACAGTCCATGAAGAACCTGAGCCGAGCTTCTCTCAATCACCCATGTTGTGTATGATTTCATTTTCCCATAGGTGAAAGGGACCTACAGTTTATTGCCGGTTCCGAACGGCGAATTTCGAGAAGCTTTTCATGACAATTTTACTACAGGGGGTTTTGTCAGAACCCCGCTGAGGAGAAACACCGTGAAAAAACACGTTCGATGACATGGCTGTGTCGGGATTCGATCCCGTGTCATCGGCGTCAGAGGCCAACACACTACCCACTGCGCCACGGTGCTCTCAAATAAAATCGTTTGCTAATTTATTTATCTATACATTCAATTATGTTTTTCATCCTTACCATTTTCTTCTTCTTAGCGGGCGCTACAATTCGGGGTAAACCTGGGCCTCAACCAACATGCCCCTCCATCTAGCACGATCTTTTGCTAGCCTTTTCCATTGCCGCACACCCAGTTGGCTGAGGTCCCCTTCCACCTGTGTGCGCCATCTTAAGTGCGGCCGTCCTCTGCTTCTTCGTTCCTCGGGGTTGGATCCAAAGACTCTCCGGGCTGGAGCTGTGGTGTCCATTCGCTCTACATGGTCCAGCCATCTTAGGCGTTGAATCCGTAGACGCCTGACTAGGCTCATGTCGCTGTACAGCCCGTAAAGTACGTGGTTGAATCTTCTCCTCCATCCCCCGTCTGCGTTTACAGGCCCAAAAATCACGCGCAAAATCTTGCTCTCGAACCGACCAAGGGCCTCCTCATCCGCTTTTGATAGTGTCCATGCTTCTGCGCCGTACAACAGGACCGTGATGATATAGAGTCAACTTTGTCGTTCGGGAGAGAGGTCTATTACTCAATTGCCTCCTGAGCCCAAAGAAACAGCGATTAGCAAGAGTGATTCTGCGTTTGATTTCGGAACGAATGTCGCTGTTCCAGGTCACTGAGGAGCCAAGGTAGACGAAGTCTTAACTACCTCGAACTTATATCTGCCAATACAAACGTTCTGGCCAAGACTTGGGTGGTGAGCGTCCTTTTTTGATGACAGCATACATATGTATATTTAGTTTTGCCCTCGTTTACCGCCAGACCAACTTTCGCCGCCTCGAACTCAATACTCGCAAACGCCTCATTGACATCTCGCTGTGATCTACCTATTATGTCAATATCGTCGGCGTATGCAAGGATTTGAAATAGATTGTGCATCTTGTATTGGCCAGTGATTTTTGCACAATCATTTCCAATATGATGTTGAAGAAATCACACGACAGCGCATCGCCCTGCCTAAATCCTTTTTTGACGTCAAAACTATCGGTAAGGTGTTTACCGATTCGGATGGAGCAGCGAGCATTCTCCAGAGTCATCCTGCATAGTCTGACGAGTTTAGTAGGTATGTCAAAGCTAGACATAGCGTTGTATAGCTCGTCTCTAATTACGCTGTCGTATGCGGCTTTGAAATCGACAAATAGGTGGTGAGTGTCGACTTGAAATTCATTGGTTTTTACAGGATATGCCGTAGTGTGAAGATTTGGTCGATGGTGGACTCCCTGGCCTGAATCCGCACTGATAAGGACCTATCAGCTTATTTACAAAAGGCTTCAGGCGTCCACACAAAACGGCAGAGAAGGTTTTCTAGGCGATGTTAAGAAGACTTATTTTTCTATAGTTGGCGCGGTCTCCTTTCTTGTGGATCGGGCATACGATGCTGAGACTCCATTCCTCGAGCATGCTTTCCTCTAACCATATCGTACGGATGAGCTGGTGCATGCTCCCAACCAGGTCATCCCCAGCTGCCCTGAAGAGCTCAGCAGACAGTCCGTCTGCGCCAGCAACTTTATTCGACTTGACTTGACTTCGTCGGAGTCAGGCAGACAGAATTCTCTACGGTCTCCGTCGATTAGAAATGGATCATTCTGCCTGACAGCGGTATATTGACTAACATCGCCGTTATAGAGTATGCAGAAGTGGTTTTTCCATATTCTCAGCATCGACTGCGGTTCTACTGCTAGGTGTCCGTTCTCATCCCTGCAGGCTTCCGTTCTGGCTTTATAACCTTGGCATGTTCGCTTTATCTGTTGATACAACTTTCGAACGAACCTGCAGTAACACCTCTCCAAATCCTCAATCGCGCGATTCTCGTGCTCTATCTTCTTTCTCCTGAGAAGCTTATGCTCTTCCTTTTTTTTAACTCGTAGAGCTTACGAGCAGCTCTTGTTCTTTTATGCAGCGGGGCTTTATATGCGGCCTGCTTCGCTGTATGAATCCTCCTGCACTCGTCATCGAACCAGGTGTTTCTTCGTGATGTAGCCTTGAAACCCAAAACTTCGGATGCAGAGCCTTTCAGGGCTCGTCTGCAAAGGCTCCACTGCTGTTTTATTGATAGCGTGGAGGATTGAGGTGTATTGGAGAGCTTAAGGGAGACGCGATCGGTAAAAGCACGAGCGGTCTCTGGCGATAGTAGCTTTCCGACGTCATAATTTTATATTCTTACTCTACTCCGTTGTGTTCGTGATATCCGTAAGCGCATCTTGGCTAATACAAGATAGTGGTCCGAGTCGATGTTAGCCCCTCAATCTGGTTGGTAGTCGATTGATGAAAAGACCGCCAGGTGCCTTTGTGTATATCAAGGTGCGGGAAGCGCGTACTGGCTAGTAGGAGATTTCGCCCCGTAGCAAGATCAATCAACCTGTGTCCGTTATCGGATGTGGTGTCGTGTAGGATATGTTTGTTGATGACTCGTTCAAGGATGCTTTTCTTACCCAGCTTAGCAATGAAGTCTCCTAGTACAATTTTCATGTCATAGCTGGTACATTGGGCATACGTTCTGTCTAGGAGATCGTAGAACTCATCTTTAGCGGAGTCATCCTTGTCTTCCGTGGGGGCGTGGACGCAGATCAGGCTGATGTTAAAAAATTTAGCCTTGATATGGATTGTTATTAGGCGTTCGCTCACTTGCCGAAAGCTTAGGACTTTTTGCCTTAGTCCACCTCGAACAACAAATCCGCATCCAAACAACCGTTGCCCTCTCTCCCTATAGCAGTCGCCGTAGTAAATATCGCAGTTTTTCATCCACTTTATACCCGGTCTATTCCATCGCATTTCCTGGATGGCGGTGATGTCCGCTTTATAGTGGTCTTGGGCGTCCGCAAGTTGTTCGGGACTTAACATTCCACGTACAAAGCCGAAGATCACTGTCCTTGTGTGGTTGGCTTGTGGTTGTTTCGGAGTTTGTGGTTTTTTTACGGGTACGGCTTACTAGGCCGTAGCCCAACCGACCAATCCTGTTTTTTTTTTTTTGGCGCAGGAGGCTCACCATTCGCCCTTCCCCGTCTGCAATTTCCATGGGAAATCTCCAGATGGCACCGCGAGGAGGTGGGGATAGGACTTACTAACAGTACCGCAAGATGTTCGACTGCGGTGGCTCTTCTCGCTTTTTAGCAGGCCAGCATCCGTCGGATAGATGCTACCCCTACGAGGCCTTGTTAGTCCTTTGCCATCCATACTTACTATTTACTTACTCATTTTTTTATTATTTATTTATTTATTTACTTATTTATTTATGTTTCTTTGTTATTTTGTTATTTACCTAGCTCATTGCTTATTTATTTTGTTGTTTTGTTTTGTATACTTATTTTCTAATTTCTGGGAATTAAATCCGGTTCTGGATCGGACCGGACGGGACTGGTCTGGACTGCGGCTAGTACAAATTTGAAAGAAGAACTCAACTTAAATCTAGTTTCTGGTCGAACCCTGGGGACAACTAGATATGGTACAATAATTGATGCAATGTTTTTACGATTCGTAACTCACGTAACTTCTGATGTTCATAAATCGTATTTTAGTTTTCACAAACCTATTGTCACAATATTTAAAAATGATGTTACTATTTCCGAAATAAATAACGTAGTGTAAGAAATATGTTTTTGTGTACCATCATTTAAGTAATATCTTTTATCAAATTAATATGAATAAACATATCAATATAAAAATTAATTTACTTTCTTTGCCTATGATATATTACCCCGTTTACATGCGTAGTTGAATACGGATTCAACTAGGATCGAAATTCATATAAACACGGATCGAATTGAAATAGAATTGACTCGACTCGATCCAGCTAGCAGAGCTAGAGAGCTAGCAGAGCTGGATCGAGTTAAAAAAATGCATGTAAACCTGGGTCGAGGAGTCGAACTGACATTTTGTCTCTGTATGTGTGAGACATATTTTTTGCTTTTTTTTTCTTTTCGCCTGCTGGTTGGCACAACGCAGGATTAACACAATCAATGTTAAAGGTCCGTATAGACATACTATTTGTCACTCCAACTACATTTGAACTCTTCGATCTTTCGACTACGTTGCGGAAAAACCTGGGTCGAAATTTCAACTCAGTTTCGACTCGATCTTTCGACTACGCATGTAAACGGGGTATATATTTTAAGATAATCATTTTTAAGTAGTAAACTCCAGTTACGCGTCGGAGCGTTTGCTTAAAAATTCCTTGACTGCCTCTCCCACTCCTGAAACACCAACCAATTCAATAATTGGAATTCCCTTCTCTTCCAACCAAAACTCTCCCTAGACACCAACCTTGCAATATCATTACTAGGAGTTTAATGCAGCTCGCTGCTTTGAAAGAATTGAGCTGAGCGAGTTTGGGCCTGCGGCATTAAATTCATTCGTTTGCTTTACGGAAATACATTGACTTGATAGAATCAGTTAACGGAAATGGTGAGAATGGTTCAAATGAGGTGTGAGAAATAAATTGTGGTTTAACGAGTTCTCGCTGTTTCCCTTTTTAGGATTCCGTACCCAAAGGACCCCTTTTACTAAGACTTCTGTCCGTCCGTCTGTCACCAGGCTGTATCTCATGAACCGTGATAGATAGTTGAAATTTTCACAGATGATGTATTTCTGTTGCCGCTACCACGACAAATACTAAAAACAGAACAAAATGAATATTTAAGGGAGCTCCCATACAACAGACATGATTTTCATGCAAAAAATCCCCTTGGCCGCATACTGAACTAAGGTTAGTCGACAATATCCCACAATTAGTAGCAAACTTCCCAGTTTTGATCTCTTTTGTGTCTTTGATGAATTAATCCTAACTGCAAACCTTTTTCCCATATTTCCCATTATTGTTATTCACCTTTTCACATCGTTGCTGTCAAAGTTAGATAATTGATTCGAATTCAATGGACACTTTGATGATCAACTATATCTCATCATGAAGATAGTACATACATAGTCTCCTTCATATTTATATATACAGATGGTACGGAACCCTTCGTGCGCGAGTCCGACTCGCACTTAGCCGGTTTTTATCTTTAATTTAATCAATAGAAAATAAAAGTAAGGATTCAATAGCGTCAAGGATGGGTTTTTTTTTTTTGTATAGTATCAATTAATAACTGTTCAAAGAAAGTAGTTGTAGTCTCTCCATTTCTGTTTTTTTGATGAACCAACCAGAGCTTTGATTAATCGACTTGAGTAATCGATCAGGTGAGAAGGCAGGTGTGCCCGGCGGCGCAAAATGCTTCCTGGCTGGTGGTTTCTGAGCCCTCGGGTCCGCAGAACGAACACGAACTTAACGTGACGTGTACGATGTGATGTTTATTCTCTGATGTCAGAATTATTATTATTATAAGCTTTATTAATCCATTTTTAATATTTACATTTTACATTTAATATGTGTACAGTATTAATATTATATAAACATTTATAAATGTAGGAGATAACAATTTCTATTAATATGTTTTATATTTTCTATAGATTATAGTAATTTTTGATTGATAATTCAAGGGCGGATATAAGCCTCCCCCAATGTTTTCCAAGCATTTTTATCTTTGGCCGTTCTGTCCCACATATAACAAATTTGACATATATCATCTCTCCAACGTTTGAATTGTCTTCCGGCTCTTCTTGTACCATTTCTTGGGATCCATACTGTTGCTTTATAGGTCCAACGGTTATCATTCATCCTTGCTATATGTCCAGCCCAGGTCCATTTTTGTTGTTTCGCTCTTACTACCGCGTCTGAGAAATTCGTCATATTTCTGATGGTTTCATTTCGTATTCGTTGTCTTCTGGATATTTTTAAAATAGATCTTTCCATTGCTCTTTGCGTTGTTCTCAGTTTTTGAGCTGATTTGGCAGATAGATTCCACGTTTGGGAGCCGTAAATCATAACTGGGAGTATGGTCGCATCGAATAGATATTTTCTGGAACTTGAGTTGAGTTTTGAATCGAAAATATGTTTATGCCTCCAAAATTGTTTCCAGCTATTTGAAATCCTTTGGTCTATTTCTTTTTCTTCTCTGTTTTCGTGTGAAATTAGCTGTCCTATGTAAACATATTCTTCAACATATTCTATTGCTTTATTGTTTACAATAATTTCTTGTTGTTCGCCTTTGCTCATTAGTTTTGTTTTTTCAGCATTCATTGTTAGAACTACAGTCGCGCATCCCTTTTCTAGATCTTGAATCATCTGTTTCATGACTTCTAGTGTTTCTGTCATAAGTACAATATCATCCGCAAATCTTAGATTGCTCAGGTATTCACCATCTATTTTTAGTCCCAATAAATCCCAGTTCATTGAACGAAAAATATCTTCTAGGACAGCGGAGAAGAATGCAGGTGAAAGTGGGTCTCCTTGTCTAACTCCTCGGCCTATATTACATTTTCTACCTTTGTTTTCCAAAGAAATTCTAGCCGTACCATTCGTTTCTAAGACCATGTTAAATAAATTCGTTAGACTGGATATTAGTTTTGATTTACCAATTTTTAGCATTTCCGCTTTTATTCCGTCATTTCCGTAGCATTTTCCGTCTGATAGTTCTCTAATTGAGGCTTCTATTTCGGTCGGTAGGAAGATTGGAGTTTCTTCATCATCGTTGGTTATATCTATTGTTTCGTTATGTAGTTCTGTACAGCTCAATTTAGAGGTGAAAAGTGTTTCGTAGAATTCCGTGGCTATGTTGTTTATCGATTTCCTGTTTTGTATTGTCTTCTTGTTCTTTTTTAATTTTAGTATCCATTCTCTACCTATGTTTAATTTTTTGTTTGCATCTTTTATTGACCTTGTTTCCTCTATGGTTTGTTTTATAACTCTGTTGTTATAGTCCTCAATATCTCTCCTCAATATTCTTTCTATATTTGTGAGTTGTTCCTTTTGTCGTAATAGTTCTCTTCTTTTAATTAGATGTTTAGTTGTTTCTGTAATTTTGTCTTCTTTTAGGTTTTTGATCTTAAGGATATAGTTATCAGCTGCGCTTAATATTCCAGACTCGAACTGATCGTACGCTTTTTGGATACTAGATGTGTCGAGACCATCCCATCGGCATTTCTGCTCTAGATCATCAAGATACAATTGAATACTTTCGTCGTCTAGAGTTTTTGGAATATCTCTTATTGGGTCCTGTTTATGGTATTGTTTGCTTTTGTGGTTGATTTTAAATGTACCTCTTACAAGTCGGTGGTCGCCGTCGTATTCAAAGTTATTTATGACTGAGACGTCTTTGAGGGCTGGCTTTTTATTGGTGATAATAAGATCAATTTCGTTTTTAACAAGTCCGTTGGGTGATTGCCAAGTCCATTTTCTTTTCTTATTTTTTGGAAATAAGGTATTTCCTACGCATAGTCTACGTTGCCATATCCATGTTATTAGTTTTTCACCTCTTTCATTTCTTTCACCATATCCGTATTTGCCCATTATTAGCTCTTCATTCTCTTTTCTCAACCCTATTTTTGCATTGAAGTCGCCAATTATGCACCTAAACTCAGATTTATATTCTTTGTATGCTGATTCTAAATTATTATAAAATGCTTCTAGTACTTCAGTTGATGCTGATTCTGTTGGCGCATAGACTTGGATTATCGAGAGCTTTGCAAGTTCAATTTTTAATTGTAGTGCTGTTGTGCTGCTACTCTTTCATTATAAAAAGTTATCTTCACGATTTTATTCTTCTTTTATTTTCTTATTATCTTTATTCTTTATTAAAAAGCTAACTCCATAGAGACCTTTTGTTTCACCTATCTATCCAAAGAGGTTTCCATTTTTCTTTTCAATTAGCTTTTCTCCATGTATTCTTGTCTCAGATAGACCTATTATGTTCCAGTTTATTTTCCCGAGTGCTTTTTCTAGTTCAATCTGGTGTTTTTCTTCTTTTAAGGTGCGTACATTAAACGTGCAAACGTGTATTTTATTGTTTTGTTTTGTTTTATCTTCTGTAGGTGGTGGATTTGGGGGGTTTTGATCATGACTCCTCACGGGGATCAGCCGGCTTGAGGAGTTATTAATGTTTCTTGTATTAGAGTTTATTGGATGTTGTGTACAATCAGGTTTCGGGATCCGGTCCATCTTTTTGTTAAATATGGAATTTTCCATCTGCTATTTCTCGTTAATTGCAGGTTCGATGGTATTTAAATCCGTTGATTTTACAGGGGTCCCAAAAAACTTTGTAATTGAAGTTGGTGTTACGGTTGCATTTTTCTTATTCATAGTAGTTTTCTTTTGGAGTGCTGGGTTTGAATTAGTTATTTGGGTACTGACAAGTTTCTTGTTGTATGTTGGTTCGTTTGTTTCTTCATCTTCCGATCTACTTCTTTTTTTGAACTTCCCGTTGTCGTTTATTATTTTTGATATTTGGTCTTCGTTTAGAGTAATTCCATTGGATATAATTCTTCCCCTTACATATTTAGCATCTACGTTTTTCTGTTTTAGTTCTGTAACCACCTTCCGTAGTTTTTTATGTTGGTCGGAGATTTCTTTTGGTAAGTCGTTGATCAAGTATATATTAGTACCTTTAAAGTTTTTTGGCTTATATTTGTTGTCCATAATAGTTTGTTTTAGACGAAGAGATGTTACGCCTAGGAGTAGGGGGCGGGTTTTATTCTCCCTATGTTTGCCGAGTCGGTATCGTTTAAGAGAAACTTTACTTGTAAATGATCGTTGATTAGTTCCAGCAGGGCTGCGTAAAGTTCGTCTTTTCTTCATCTTCCGGAACATTTTGGATTATTATGTTCCTCTTTCTTCTATCTACATCTAGCAGGTTAGTTTTTTGTTCGATTAAATCAATTTTTTCATTTAAATCTGTTTCCCGTTTCCCAAATTTTTCGTCTAGCTTTTTATTTGTTTCACCTAGTTTAGCACTTATATCCGAGCTCATAGTTTTTAATATTTTCATAATTAGTTCAATTTTTTCTTCCATTTCAATTTTTTGTCAGATCCTGTAAATATGCAATCTGGACGGAGTGAGAAAATGAGACAGGGGGTGTTGTAGTTCGAAGGTTTTAAATTGGGTCGTGTCTTGGCTATAAAAGATGGTTTTGTATTGGATACAATCCTTTTTATTGCATTTTGGTGCATAGATTATTGGATAGATGGCGGTGTCTTGGAAGCAATTCTAATGGCTGTTCGTTGTTTATGTATGTATAGATGACAGTGTTAGCGACTTGGTACTCGTTCAGCGATTTGCATAGAAAGAGACGAATGAAATTGTATGTATATATATTTTATAATTCATTTACTCACTATTGTTGGCAGACTCGTGGCGGCGGCGTGGGCTTCAAATCCATGAAAAAATGCAATATGCCGGAACTTAGTTTGAAATGGCGTAACTTCGCTCAATGACAGCTTAGGTACATCTGTTTCATTTGGTATTTCAGAAGCCACACACTGTCACCACGGCTGTTACAATTTTAAGGAGAGTGTTATATCAATTCTCAATACCTCGCCCCCCGTGAAGCACCTTGGTCCTCGACAGAAGCCTCACCAACATTCAAACCGCCAATTTGACAGCTGGTCTTCGGAGAATTCCCGCTGATGTTTTTACGTCAGCTGGTCGGACCTGGTTGTCATTGCCCGGGAATACTTTTGTGATTCTCCCTCTTGCCCATTTACTCCTTGGTACGTTGACGTCACACACAAGCACCAAATCTCATTCCTGGAGAGGCGGGACTCGCTTGAACCTCTTGCATCGCTTCGTCAGGACTGGCAGGTACTCGCGCATCCATCTCCTCCAGAATCTATCCTTCATCTGTTGGCTAACGCGCCATTGTTTTCGAAGGCTCTCGCGTTCACTGGTCCTGGAGCTTGAGTCGAATTTACGCCGCCCACCAGGAAAGATTGGGTGTCAAGGGTTCTTCTTCCTCAGGCGACACCGGCAGGTGGGTAAGCGGACGGCTGTTTACTATATTTTCTGCTTCGATAAGTGCACTCTGTAAGGTCTCTAATCGCGGAGCCATCTCACTGAGTGAGCAGTTCAGAACTCTCTTGACCGTGCGCAAAAGTCGCTCCCAGCACCCTCCTACGTGTGGGTTTAGCAGGCAGTTGAAAATCCACTCAATACCTTTCGAGCAAAGCTCCGTCTTGATGGCGTCGTTATCGAATATCTCGGCAGTCGGCAATTCATTGCTCGCGCCAATGACATTGGTTCCATTATCGCTCCTTATCACCTTAGGGACGCCTCTCCTATTCACGAAGTTACGCACGCACAATATGCAGGCATCCGTAGATAAATCGGCAGCGATTTCGAGATGGACAGCTCTGACCGTCATACAAGTGAAAAGGGCAATCCATCGCTTTTCCCTACGGCGTCCGACTGCAACATGTACTGGGCCGAAGTAGTCTAAGCCGGTGTAGATAAAGGGCCTTACGAAGGGCGTGACGCGATCCTTTGGCAGCTGTCCCATCAACGGTGACATCGGCTGTGCGTCTCGGACGCGGCAGTATGGACACTCAAGTCTGGCCTTTCGAACGGCGGAATGCAGGTGTGGCACCCAGAATCGTTGTCTCACTTCGTTTATTATGACGTCATCGTTTTGGTGATGCAGCAAGCGATGATAGTGGTTCAGCAGCGACTTCGTTATAGAATGTTTCTTCGGCATGATGATTGGACGTATTGAGTCGAAAGGTATAGATGCGGCCGCATCTATCCGCCCGCACACGCGTAGTAGGCCCTCATCGTCCGCGTACGGTGTCAGGTTAAAGATGCTACTGCTCTTCTCGACGGCCAGATTCCGCTTTAGTTGGACAATCTCTCGCGCGAAGACATCCGCCTGCACTTGGCGGCACAAGAACCGTTCGGTTTCGTCAACCTCCTTAACCGAAAGCTCTCCCCGGTCATCTGCTCGTCGCCGACGGAGTTTCACGAACCTGAGAGCCCAGGCGACCATCCTCTTCATCTTCGGGTACTTCGAAATTTTTGACGTGTCGAATGTAGGACTGCTTACTTCGCCCATGCATAAGAGAAACTTCGGGCGCTTCTCTTCCCGGCATGAGTGACCGCTGATGTCATTCGGTTGCGGAGGCCACTCCTCTTCAGGAAGTACAAGGAACGACGGATCACTCAGCCACTTGTTGTCAGCCTCGAATCTCGGAGGATATCGTGCCCCCGTGGCTTCATACATTTTCCGTCTGTCAGTTCTTGTAAGTATCTCACGTTGACGACGTTTAGGTTTTAATAAAGTAGTCCAGCAATTTCCCCGCAATCGAGCCTTTTTAATAACTTATGCAGTCGTATTTTACAACGAGCTTTACGGGCTGTGCAACGACATAAGTCTAGTCAGGCGTCTACGGATTCAACGCCTAAGACGGCTAGGCCATATAGAGCAAATGGACGCCACAGCTCCAGCCCGAAGAGTCTTTGAATCTAATCCCGAGGGACGAAGAAACAGTGGACGGCCGCACTTAAGAGGGTGCACACAGGTGGAAGGGACGTCAGCCAACTGAGTGTACGGCAATGGAAAAGGCTAGCAAAAGATCGTGCTGGTTGTAGAGGCATGTTGGTTGAGGCCCAAGTTCACCCTGAATTTTAGCGCCCGATAAGAAGAAATCTAACAGCACGCTATACAGATATTCAACTCAGGAAAAAGGCACATATTTAAATAATTAGCCAAGTAAAAAGAGATAGTGTAAGTGCAAGTACAGAGCGCAGAGCACTTCAAGCTAAGGTATATTTTGGTAGAGTTTCATGGAAGAAGCGGCTAATCTCTGTGGTCAACAAAAAGAGGCGTTTTGAATACGCGCAAAAGTATAAGGAGAAGGACTTTTCTTTTTCGAAGAATGTTCTGTTCTCAGAAGAAAGCAAATTCGAAATTTTGAACCAGCGGAGACCACCGGAAATTTGGAGGAAAAAAAACTGCGCTTTACAGGAACAGAATTTAGTAAGTAGCGTCAAGCATGGAGGGGGATCTGTGATGATCTGGCGATGTTTTACGCCCTCGGGAGTCGGCAGTCTTGTATTCATAGAAAATAAAATGAAAGAGGAAGATTATTTGAAAACTTTTCAGACAATTTTTCCGCCTAGCGCTGAAAAATTGGGCCACGACCCCAAACAAATAGCCAAAAATGTAAAAGAGTGGCTACTGTATAAAACTCCTAAACAGCTGGATCATCCTCATTGCTCCCCAGATCACAATCCCCTAGAAAATCTATGGGAACAACTGGATAAACAGATCAGGAAACGAAGTATTACTTCGAAAGATGGCCTCAAACTTATACTTCTTGAGGAATGAGAAAAACATCTCAAGAATATAAAAAAGCCCTTGTGGAGTCCATGCCGAGGAGATTGGAAGAAGTAATAAAAGCAAAAGGTGGTTCAACCTCATATTAAAATATTATTTTCAAATCTGTTAACTTTATATTGACGCGTGAATTCAGTGCTTATTTTGTTTTCATAGCCATAAACTTGTTAATATTATTTTGGAATGTAATAAATTTTATTATTTAGAGAGAGTACATCCAGGCCTTTTAAAATTATCCAGAAATAAAAAACACCAAGCACTTATGTAGATGCTATTGAACTCAAAATCCCAAAATTGTTTGTGTTAACTTTATATTGGTGCTCACTGTATGCGTACGCAGGTTTTTTTTTTTTTTTTTTTGTACCTCATTCACCAAGTTGAGACTGCTTTTAGCCTATGAACACACGAGCTCTCTCCTTCAATTTCTTCGAAATTGTCTGAATTAGCCGCGGACAACCGTGGCTTGTCTACGTGTACATAGGTACTCGATTGCTTTCTTCTTCTTAGGTGGCTTTACAGCCCATGAAGGACCAGAGCCAAGCTTCTCTCAATCACACATGCTCTGTGTGATTTATTTCTTCCACAGGTAAAAGGGACCTACAGTTTAATGCCGATTCCGAAAGGCATTAGTCGAGAAGCTTTTTCATGGCAAGTATACTACGGGGGGTTTTGCCAGTACCCCGCCGAGGAGGGACACTGCGAAATAAACATTCGATGGCGTTGGTGTTATCGGGATTAGAACTCGCTCATCGTGCATCAGGGTCCAACACACTAACCACTGCGCCACGGCGCCCGGTGCGGTAGCAACAATTTTGGTCACCGGACCGCAAAAGTCTGCACGTGATGCCAATTCCATTATACATTTATAGTTTTTCTCGTATTCTCCCGGGTTTCGGTACCAAATGATAAATACTTCAGTTTTATCAAGGAAAACTCGCAAAACTTAAACCCAGTCCCACAATGCCAAGAAAACAGGGGAAAATTCCTAAGAAAAATGAATGGCTCAAGTTTTATTAAAAACGAACCTTACAGTTGCGCAGTCAAAGAGAAAAAAGCAAAAAGGGACACTTGACTTTTCGAATGAAGTGAATTGTTGTTCGATGTTCGGATAATTCAATATAAGTAGCAGCTTTCAGTTTCCTCTGTCCGCCACTTGTGTCCCTCAGTGTTTACTTCAACAGGTGTGTTGTTTAATAACAAGTTGCTTCGCTATAAAATAATCAAACCAAAGGGAAATTTCACAGCTGTATGTAACCTTGCCAGAAAGCAATTTGTGAGCCAGACCCAAGGTGTATTGGTTAACACACTGGACTCGTAACCCAGTGAGCCGTGTTCAAATCTCAGGGGTCCTATGAACACTTTTCGCAGCAAACAAAAAAAAAAAAAGGCTCATCCAGTCCTCGCTGTCCGAGCATTAATAGATTCGAGGCTCATCAAGCCCGAAACATTGTTCTTTGTTTTTTTTTTTTTTTTTTTTTTTTAGAGAGACTCGCGCAGGTTCAAGAGTTTTTATATTCTCTTATGATGTGTTGACACACACGACCTGAACGGAGTGCAGTGGTTGGGGTCGTTGATGTTCGTTCACTACTCTCAGGGGTGGTTGTCCTAGACCTAGATAGGACGAGAGCCGACCGAATTCCGCGTTGGTTATAGTCCGAAGTAATTCGTTCAAGCACTTTAGTATTGCATACGCAGAGGATGAATTGGTTTCTTCTTTTTGTTGTGAAGCAACGTCATAATGATCATGCCATTCGGCTCGAAGGACCAAGTTTGTCTTTTGTCGATCACATGCCACGAAACAAATCGGACGCACATACATAAATACATATGTGTGCCAGTTAGAGGTGGGTCAATACTAATATATTGAGATATTACCTGATATGAATATATTCGTTATTGAGTATTATAATATCTAAAGCGATACGAAATATCACTAATATCAAAATATCATGATATCCAAGATATTCGTATTAGTTGGATTCACATGGTATTCGGTGTGTTGACGAATATCGAAATATCATGATATCCAAGATATTCGTATTAGTTGGATTCACATGGTATTCGGTGTGTTGACGAATATCGAAATATCATGATATCCAAGATATTCGTATTAGTAGGACTTGGATTCACATGGTATTCGGTGTGTCGACGAATATCAAAATATCATGATATCCAAGATATTCGTATTAGTAGGACTTGGATTCACATGGTATTCGGTGGGTTGACGAATATCGAAATATCATGATATCCAAGATATTCGTATTAGTAGGACTTGGATTCACATGGTATTCGGTGGGTTGACGAATATCGAAATATCATGATATCCAAGATATTCGTATTAGTAGGACTTGGATTCACATGGTATTCGGTGTGTTGACGAATATCAAAATATCATGATATCCAAGATATTCATATTAGTAGGACTTGGATTCACATGGTATTCGGTGGGTTGACGAATATCGAAATATCATGATATCCAAGATATTCGTATTAGTAGGACTTGGATTCACATGGTATTCGGTGTGTTGACGAATATCAAAATATCATGATATTCAAGATATTCGTATTAGTAATACCTAATATGGGGAAATATTAGTAATATCTTGATGAATACTAATATATTCGTCTCATCTCTAGTGCCAGTCGATCACAGGTCGCGAAACGATCCGGATGTTTCGGCTATTTCCTGTACTTTCAACGTGTGTAACTGTGTAAGTATGTGGGATCTAATCCAGAATATTGTGAAGAAAAAATCAAAACATTTAACCGTGCTGTCGTGAGTTTCGCGGAAATCTAACTCGCACGAAAAATACGTGCGCCAAGTTTCCGCGGAATTCAAATTCGTCGAAAATGAATTTGAGTCAAACAAAAGCACGTTTTTCTTCTTCTCTCTGTTGCTTCCAGGAAAACTAGAAAGCAGCAGGAGAAATAACGGAGGCGACACCAACGATTGCGCCACACAGGAAACCGCAAAGGTAGAACGCGCCCCAGAATTGGGACGTACTGCTGAATGCACTGCTAAGTGCCAAAAAAGTAGAGGTAAGAGGCGTGCCCGAAAATTGTATAAGGAGGCTGACAAAGCCGAAGGCATATTGGTCGAGGCTAAACCTCTGGGGGAAAAGAGTTAAGAGAGTTAGGTCGACCGAGGTATCTCGTACCGCAATCGATCCGACCCTCCTTCCTGAGCTCCATCCCTCTCTCGAAAGTGCGCAGCGCGGAAAGCGTCGGCGGTCGGGAAAGGCTGCCTCCTTTCGACATTCGCCTCCAATTCTCTTCCTCTTACTGAGAAGGTTCAACTACCCAGTAAGAACGTAATCAGTTCCTGTAATGACGGACCCGGAAGCTTTCAGGTTTCTGCTATGGCCGGCGCTGCCGCCGAAAAAGGTGGCGGGGCTGACAGGCAGACTTCGAACGCAGAAGGCGAAGTCACTACGGGTCATAGCAGTCCTCGAACTGGTAAGGTTGTCCCAAACCGGCGTTCGAAAGAAGCAGGAGCTTTAATCGAAAAAGATAAGAACTCCGGCAATCGAAAGACCGCCGCTAGGGAGAGGGTGTGCAATGCCTCCCTCTCCGGTGGGGCGGGGGGAAATCGGAGTCCAATGGCAGATGTGGCGACCCAGAAGGATCAAAGCATAGGCCAGAAGGCGAAGATAGCCCAAACACCGCTCCTCGGAGGCGGGCATATCACACAATAAAACCCCTTCCTCCGAGAAGGAGATCCAAATGACCGTAAGGAGTCGAGAGAAGCAGCATTCTTATAAAGTGGCGGTCATCTCCTCTGAAAAAGTCAGGACAGTTTTAGTCTTGTGTTGCGATGCTAATGCCCAAAACACGGCTTGGGGTAGCAGCAAGTGTAACACAAGAGGGGACCGTCTTTAAGGTTTCATTCTCTCGTCTGACCTTACCATCAAAAATGTTGGCTCTCAACCAACGTTTGTTACGACAAGACAACAGGAGGTGATTGACCTGACCCTATCCAAAAGATATGTGAAGGGCATCACTAACTGGCGAGTCTTGCCTGATGCTACGCTGTGTGACCATAAATATATCGAATTCGGATTAGGTTGTGGGATCTTTTCCTTGCAACCTAGACGGAATCCGTCATCACGTCAGTTGTTTTGAGCTCGCATGTCCTGTCAGCAAACCTCCCTACGGGAAATTGGTCCCCTGGTGGAATGCTGAGCTCCAAAGTCTTCGCAGGGAAGCCAGAAGTATTCTCAATAAATCGCTCAGATCGAATTCGGAAGATGACTGGAACAATTATCGGTCGAAGCAGAAAGAATATAAGGAATTTATTCGTAAATCGAAGAACGATTCTTATATGTAGGACCTTCTGCGAAGAGATAAAGCCTCTGAGTGCGACTAGTAAGTTGGTTAAAGTCCTCAAACGGGGAAAACCGACAAAGCTGAATGCACTCAGAAAATCTGATGATACCTTTACTGAGTCTAAAGCGGAAACTCTTAGTTAACTGTTTGAGACTCATTTCCCGGGTAATCAGATCGGCATCGGCTCGTTGCACACTCCTTTAAGGGAAACTGCAACTGAAACGATGAAAACAACTCGGCGTAACTGGTATATTGCGTCGCGCGTGGTTACGACTGAATTTGCTGTGGCATCCTTCGAGGGCTTCAAATTGCCGGGTAATATCCTGTTATGCTGCAAGAACGTATAAGGCAGCTGCTTCCTACTTTGAAAATAATTTTCACTGCTAGTCTAGCACTTGCTCACATACCCATTCCTTGGCGCACTGTGAAAGTGGTCTTCATTCCCAAAGTAGGAAAAGATGACTACTCACTTGCCAAGAGCTTCAGACCAATTAGTCTAACATCCTTCCTGCTGAAAAGCATGTCTGTCAGAGTCTGGTAGAGTTGCACGTGCGAAAAGTTGCCCTTCGAAAGCGCGCTCTTTCGGAGATGCAACATGCTTACCAGCGCGGAAAATCCTGCGAGACTGCGCTTCAGAACCTAGTTGGGAGAATTGAATGCGCGCTCGAAAGGAAAGAGTACGCGCTGGGCATTTTCATCGATATTGAAGGAGCTTTTGATAACTCCACTTTTGACAGTATGTGCAACGCTGCCAAACATCCTGGCATAGATGAAGCAATGGTCCTATGGATCAAAGCAATACTCGTGCACAGGACATTGACCGCTGATGCAGGCCTCGCCCAGTATGTCAAATCCGGCGTAAACAGGGGCTGCCCGAGTTACATGACGTAAGTCGTTTACCTCTCCTCGAAATGTGTTTATCATTGTGCCTTTGTTTGTTCGTTAAACAAAGCAGCAAATGTACACCTTCTCAGTAGCTAGCATGGCTCTCACAAACTTTAACTCTGTACAGAGATAAAGCTTGGGTTAGAAACCTGATATTGGAGTCAGTCAATGTTTAGTCGTCGTTAAGTTCGTGTTGTTTAGTTCGTAGTATACATATATTCTAATAACTATATCAAACTATGTTTTGTGTGTTTTTATTGTTTTTATTGGATAGTCTTCGGACTATTCATAGCTCCTGCAAGGTGGCGTCCTGTCTCCGCTGTTATGGTGCATGGTGGTGCATGACCTATGCGGATGATGTCGCCATTCTTTCGGTCGGCTCACGTTCAGCGACTGTCCGTCTCAAAGCACAGGCGGCGCTAAATGTGATCGATGATTGGTGTACCAGAAATGGGCTGTCAGTCAATGCTCTTAAGACCGATGTCGTTCTCTTTACGAGAAAGAGGAAATATACTGACATGACTCAGCTGGTACTAAAAGGCTCTTCCATCCTGATTTCCGAGGAGGCTAAGTATCTAGGAGTCATCTTAGATAGCAAGCTTCTCTGGTCAAAGCATGTTGAGTCATAAACCACCAAAGCGTTGCCAGCTTTCCGGCAATGCAAAGGAGCTTTTGGCAAAACATGGGGTTTATCGCCGGCAAAGGTCCTCTGGATCTACACGGCAATGATAAGACCTATAATCTCATATTCATCGGTTGTCTGGTGCAACAGACTAAAACGCAAACACGTCGTAGCCTCTTTCACCAAACTCCAAGGAACGGTTTGTCTCAGCTGCAGGGGGCCTTCCCCAACACGCCGGGCGCTGGTCTAGATGTTAAGATGAACCTTCCACCTCTTGACATATTTATCAGAGGGTGTGCTCTGAAAACCATGTCCCGTCTGAAAAGAAATGGCTTTTGGTATGACTCGCATAGGAATAACGGCTGGGGTCTTCTTTGAGCGCGAAAATATCCGACTGCACTTCTCCTTAAGAAAATATGCATCTGTCTTCTAATCAGAGATATACGCAATCCTAATGGCCCTGCACTAAGTCCTTCCTGAACAAAGTCGGCAGACTAGATTCATTAAGGCTTGCATGCGTTCCAGGCCACTCTGGGATTCCAAGAAATGAGATCTCTGATGAACTCGCCAGAATGGGTTCAGAGGAGAGCTGCTCAGGACCTGAACCCGCTCTAAGTCTACCTGCGTCGACGGTTAATTCCTACATTAACGATTGTGTACTTAATGCACACAACCGTAGATGGAGGGATTGTCCAGGTTGCAGAATGACTAAGCGCGTATGCCCTGATGTCTGCACAAAAATCTGCAGCATTCCTCCTGTCTTTAAGGAGAGTCGACTGCAGAAGGCTTGTGGGAGTTATCACAGGCCATTATACTTTTGCCAAGCATCTTTACGTGCTCGGCATCAGTGAGACGCCTACCTGTGCTGCATGTGGCGAAGAAGAGGATGACACTGCAGAGCATTTCCTCTGTGATTGTCCCGCCTTTGCTCGCGCACGGTGGCGCACCCTGGGAGCCGACGTGGTGTGTGTCGAATCCCTTAACTCTACATCACTGAAGCTCCTTCGAATTTTTCTCTGGAAAACGGGGAAAATACAGTAATGTAAGGTGTCTGTCTGGAGTACAATGGACCAGTGTTTGCGTCTGAGTGCTCCAGCGGATGGCAGAAGCCTTTAACAAAAAAATTATAGTTAAGAAACTGACAAGTTACAAAAAAACATTACAGTTTAAGGAATAACCTATATACGACAAAAGGGAATTATATCTAATCAATAAAGCCTTATCGAAGAAACTTGAGAAAAACGATATATCTGCATGACGCTTAATTTGATAATAATGTGTTTATTTTGCAAGACCTGAAGAACTGATTCAACGATTCTTTGATTTCCATAGATGAAAACCATATAAAAACCACTCATTTACCCATTAAATTCCAAAATATTCGATTACATTCCATGAACCACATGTGTCCCAGTAATACTAACTACATACATAAAGTGGAAACTAACAGGTCGTATTTGTTGTTTATGCAAATGGTTAAATGTACTGCATTGCAGCGATCTATGTGCATAAGCACTATCAGTATCCTCCAAGTGCACCAGCTCCTTACAGTGCTTGTAACCATTATCCTTTTTTTGCCCTAACAGCGTATAACCCAACATGATTAATAAGTTTTAATGCCTGCTAAAGTAGATAGTTGATTGCCTTTAATCGCATTCCTTTTTTTAAAGCGCTTCTGTAGCATCCTTTTCCCTCGGGAAAGTGCACAAATCCTTTGATGGACATGGGCTACAGCAGTCAAGCATCCAACATATTTTCGCACTTATTGTGAATATACTCGAACATCTTTTGTTGCATCTTTGATGAACGGTCTCTATTATCGACTGGCAAAAATGGATATTTGCGCGCATAAACTCGTACATACATATTGTCGGTGAAGGCTTCTGATGCATATTTTATGGTAATAACTTACGAGTACATATAACGTTCATAATGTGGATACCTACTGGTGTCCTTTCCCTTTGTCCTTCCCAAAAAATATTCCGTTTTCGCATTGGAATAATTTAAAGCCTTAAAGATACGCGTGTTGTGACTGGTACCTCGTGACAACAGAAACGATTCGGTATCTGTTTCATTGTTCCGGATAAACTGAAGTCGATTCGATAAAACATCCGTTTCACACCTCCCTCATAAAAGTGAAATAATAATCAACTGTTAATTGATATTTTATGTAATTTTTATTGCGTCAAGAATTACCATATTGTGCAAAACATGCATAAATTCCAACAAATAAGTTAAGTTAATCTATTGATGTATTAATGTGCTGCAAGACAAGATCATTGGTCTTGTTTTCTTAACATACCGCTCAACGCATCAAAATTATTCACGAACACTACGAAAAACGAATGTTGAACAAACTGAATAATAATGTAAATGATAGCGAAATCTGGTTCTTTTTGCCCCATAAAAACGAAAGTCAAGAAAAGCACGTACATTGGATTGATGCGGAAGATATGCATCATGTTCTGAATTCCATGTTTTACGTGGAAGTCAGAAAATGCATTCATTCACATTACGGTGACACCAACGGGTAAAATGAACTATCAACTGTCACGGAAACAAACTTGCATAGTGAGAACTATAACAACTAAACCGCCAAGTTGGCCCCCCCGTCGGCTGACCTCATCGGGGTGAGGGGCGGGCAACAGGTTTTGGGGCGAATTCATTTTCGTACGGACCAAACCTGGCTAACGAAGCGCAAACCCCCATGATGACGAAGAGAAGAGCAGCCTCGGAAATTGCCTACCCTGGTGTGCCAGGGCCCCATTCGGGGCAAGGCCTGAATGGTGGCAGTGTGCGAGCGTCTGGTGGCCGGTCGGGCTTAGTCCGAAGAAGTCACGAGCAACCCGGCAGTGGCCTCGTGAGCCATTACGGAGGTGGGGGGGTTATCACGCCATGCACTAACCAGTGCGTGCGGGGAGTAAAGGGAAACAGACAACGGCATCGACTTAGGATGGGCACGTGGAACGTCTCATCGCTCACAGGGAAGTATCACGAGCTGGTTGAGAAAGCTGCCAGGTATCGGTTGGATATCGTAGGTATCTCTTCGACAAAGCAAAGAGGATATAAAACTGTGGACCTTTCGGACGGGTGGAAACTCTTCCTGTCGGGAGTTGCACCTCAAATGTTTGCACAGGCGGGAGTGGGGATACTCATAAGTCCTAGGCTGGCAGACAGGGTATTGGAGTGGATATCATTAGGAGGGAGAGTCGCGATCTTAAAACTCAAGTTTGAAAGATCAACTTTGGCTCTGGTGCAGGTGTATGCACCGAATCTAGAGTCTGAGTACGCGACTTTCCTGGATGAAATTGACGCGGCCCTTGATAGGGTGGTTGAAATGGATTCCTATATCCTGATGGGTGACTTAGAATACCTAAGAATGGTACTCGAGAAGGCTTGGGAGTACGCCAAACCAATCTATAGCTGCTTTGTAGATTTGGAAAAGGCGTATGACCGAGTTCCTCGAGGTAAACTCTGGAGTGTTCTGCAGTAGTATGGGACTGATGGTCCTCTGTTGAGGGCCATTCAGTCTCTATACACAAACTGTAGCAGCTGCGTTCGTGTTAACCGTGTTAAATCAACATCTTTCACCGTGGCCGTTGGACTTCGCCAAGGGTGCGTCATGTCACCTCTCCCTTTCATTATAATGGACTGGATTGTGCAGCGCAGTCGAGGCGAGGAGTGTTTTACATTGAGAGAGTTAAGGATAAGCCATCTTCTTTTTGCAGATGACTTAGTTGTCCTCTCATCCTTCCAGATGGAACTTCAGCGCGCGCTAGATAAGTTAGTGGCCGTATGTGCTGACGCTGGAATGAGGGTTAACGCGGACAAATCCGAGGTTATGATTATTTCCAGAACACCTGTTCAATGCACTCTACATTTTAGTGAAGTCCCATTGAATCTGTTGGAGAAGTTTAGGTATCTCGGGGTTTCCTCACGAGTGATGGGAGGAGCAATACTGAGCTCTCCTGAAGGATTGGCCAAGCTGGGTCAATTTTGAAACAGCTTGGAAGATCTGTAATCAGGAAGACCGACCTTTTTAACTCAGTATTTGTTCCAACTATCACCTATGGTCATGAAATTTCGGTATTGACCGAAAGAATAAGATCGCGAATACAAGCTGCCGAAATGTTGTGGGAGTTACTCGCCGGGATAGGGTGAGAAACACAGCAGTGCGCGGGGAGCTCAATGTTGAGCTGCTGCTTCTCCGAACGGAAAGGGCTATGCTTCGATGGTTTGGTCACGTGAGACGAATGTCGCCATCATCACGACTTCCGAAGCGTGCCTTGGATGCAATACCATCAGGCAGGCGACCGCTTGGCAGACCCAGGAAGAGGTGGTTGGACCAAGTCCAAAAACTCGTCTGGGTGCGCTTGGGCATAGCTCCTGATGAGTTAGGTCGATGACGCGCATTACCCCCGCGACTCTTTTAGTGGAACATGCGGGCCACTGAAAATGTATGTATGTTTGTACGCCAAGTTGTGTAGCGCATGCTATGTGCTAAGTTTTGGCTATGAATAAATATATTCAAAGTTATTTCGTGATTTGCCGACACTTCAATGTAACCTAGTTAACTCCAAAACATTCTAACAAATTAACAAAAGCTATCGGAAACATGTCCATTACTGTAAAATGTGTAAGGACAGCCATAAACTTGGCAAAACAAAATATTCGACTAAATTCATTCCTAATTAAGCCCCACAATATTAAAGCGAGCTCCAACAACAGTTACATATGTACATATGTGTACTAGTATTTAGCGGTGCTTCTTCGCATTCACTTACATATGTACTTGTGATTTGTTGTAATTAGGTCAAATAAGCTAGTCTTAAGCATTTTTGTTTAGCATAAGGTTAGGTTAGGTAAGTTGGATGACCTATTGACATGAGGTCAAGGCTCACTTAGACTACGAGGAGTTCATTGTGCCTAGTTTAATAATCTAACCCGAGCGGAGCCTATTAGTTGCCCGCTGAGCTGAACCACCTAGATGCAGTTAAGAATCCTAGGAGTTCGTTCAGCTTAATGTCCCTTGCCTCCTCTAAGCCCGAAAAGAAGTGGCTGCCAAAGAACGTATATCTTTTCCGGGCCAGTGCAGGGTATTAGCACAGTAGGTGACAATATGATATCATGCAGTGCCCAGTCAGGGGACCCACTACCAGTTGAATATTCCCTCTACTAAAATTTAGCGGCTATATTAACCTTGTCGTGACGCATGTGTGTAATTGACAACATCGCTTGTTGGCTTCTTTTAGTAGTTCCACCTCTATTTCTTTGAATACATAAGGTATATAGTTCACAATGACAAAATTCGTAAAATAACATCTTGTGATTTAAATTTTTTTTTTTTTAATTGGGATGGCCAAGAGGCCTTGTAGGGATAGCATCTATCCGACGGATGCTGTCCTGCTAAAAAGCGAGATGAGCAACCGTAGGCGAACATCTTGCTGCACTGTTAGTAAGTCCCATCCCCATCTCCTCGTGGTGCCATCTGGAGATTACCTATGGAAGACGGGGTAGGGCAAATGGCGAACCTCCTGCGCCGAAAAACAGGCTTAGTCTTACAGGCTTACTTAGCCTTGTAAGCCGTAACCTAAAAATTACACAACCTCCGAAACAACCACAAGCTTCGGATAAAGCGGACCAAATTAATGTTGACGACCGTTGCAGAAAATGAAAAAGGGACAATGAACTTCGGCTCTGTACGTGAAATGTTAGGCTCCTAAACAGGCCACGTGCAGCCGAACAACTTACGAACGCCCTAGACCGCTATAAAACGGACATAACCGCCATCCAGGAAATGCGATTGAATGGACCGGGTATAAAGCGGATGAAAAACTGCGACATTTACCACGGCGACTGCTATAGGGAGAGAGCCCAACGATTGTTCGGATGCGGATTTGCTGTTCGAGGGGGACTAAGGCAAAAAATCCTAAGCTTTCACCATGTGAGCGAACGCCCCTTAACAATCCGTATCAAGGCTAAATTTTTTAACATCAGCCTGATCTGCGTCCACGCCCCAACGGAAGACAAGGATGACTCCACCAAAGATGAGTTCTACGATCTCCTAGACAGAACGTATGCCAAATGTCCCAGCTATGACATCAAAATTGTACTACGAGACTTCAATGCTAAGCTGGGTAAGGAAAGCATCTTTGAACGGGTCATCGGCAAACATAGCCTATACGACACCACATCCGATAACGTACACAGGCTGATTGATCTGGCTATGGAGCGCAATTTCCTTCTAGCCAGTACGCACTTACCATCACACCACATCCGATAACGGACACATACTGATTGACTTTGCTATGGAGCGAAATTTCCTTCTAGCCAGTACGCACTTACCTCGATATACACAAAGGCACCTGGTAGTGACCAGATCAAGCTATCATTAATCAGATTGATCACATCGCGATCGACGTCAGACACTCCTCCACTATTCTTGATGTTCGAACTTTCCGAGGAGCTAACATCGACTCGGACCACTACTTTGTAGTAGCCAAGATGCGCCTACGGATATCACGGACGCAGCGGAATAGAGTAAGAATACAATGTTATGACGTCGGAATGCTACTATCGCCAGAAACCGCTCGTGCTTTTACCAATCGCGTCTCCCTTAAGTTCTCCAATACAACTCGACCCTCCACACTGTCAATAGAACAGCAGTGGAACCTTTGCAAACAGGCCCTGAAAGGCACTGCATCTGAAACACTGGACTTCAAGGCTCCACCACGAAGAAACTCTTCGTTCGATGACAAGTGCAGGAGAATTCACACAGCGAAGCAGGATGCATATAAAGCCTCATTGCATAGAAGAACAAGAGCAGCTCGTGAGCTCTACGAGTTAATAAGAAGGGAGAAGCATAGCCTCCTCAAAAGAAAGAAGAAGGAGGACGGGAGGAGCGCGATGGAGGATTTGGAGAGGTGTTACTGCAGGGGTGACATTTGAAAGTTTTATCAACAGATAAAGCGAACATGCCAAAGTTATAAAACCAGAACGGAAGTCTGCAGAGATAAGAACGGAAACCTAGTAGTAGAATCGCAGTCGATGCTAAAAATATGGAAAAAAACACTTCTGCATGCTGTATAACGGCTATGTTAGTCAATATGCCGCTGTCAGGCAGAATGATCCATTTCTTAACAACGAAGACCGCAGAGAATTCCGTCCTCCTGACCTCGACGAAGTTAAGATCGCCATATCGAAACTCAAGTCGAATACAGCTGCTGGCGCAGATGGACTGTCTGCTGAGCTCTTCAAGGCAGCTGGGGATGACCTGGTTAGGAGCATGCACCAGCTCATCTGTAAGATATGGTCAGAGGAAAGCATGCCCGAGGAATGGAGACTCAGCATCGTATGCCCGGTCCACAAGAAAGGAGACCCGTCTGACTGCACCAATTACGGAGGAATAAGTCTTCTTAACATCGCCTACAAAATCTTCGCTGCCGTTTTGTGTGAACGCCTAAAGCCCTTTCTAAATAAACTAACAGGTCCTTATCAGAACGGATTCAGGCCAGGAAAGTCCGCTATCGACCAAATCTTCACACTACGGCAGATCCTGGAAAAAACCAATGAATTTCAAGTCCACACTCAGCACCTATTTGTCGAATTCAAAGCCACATACGACAGCGTAATTAGAGACGAGCTACCTACCTACCTTTGACATACCTGCTAAGCTCGTCAGACTATGCAGCATGACTTTGGAGAATGCTCGCTGCTCCATCCGAATCGGTGAACACCTTACCGGTAGTTTTGATGTCAAAAAAGGATTTAGGCAGGGCAATGCGCTGTCGTGTGATTTCTTCAACATCATATTAGAAATGATTGTGCAAAAATCACTGGCCAATACAAGAGGCATAATCTGTTTCAAATCCTCGCAACTCCTTGCATACGCCGACGATATTGACATAATAGGTAGATCACAGGTAGATGTCAATGAGGCGTTTGCGAGCATTGAGGTCGAGGCGGCGAAAGTTGGTCTGGCGGTAAACGGTCGCAAAACTAAATATGCATATGTATGCTGTCATCAAAAAAGGACGCTCACCGCCGACGCCTTGGCCAGAACGTTTGTATTGGAAGATATAAGTTCGAGGTAGTTAAGCACTTCGTTCGTTCAGTTCCGAAATCAAACGCAGAATCACTCTTGGCAATCCCTTGTTAGGGTTCCGTACCCAAAGGTAAAACGGAACCCTATTACTAAGACTTCGCTGTCCGTCCGTCCGTCCGTCTGTCACCAGGCTGTATCTCATGAACCGTGATAGTTAAAAAGTTGAAATTTTCACAGATGATGTATTTCCGTTGCCGCTACCACGACAAATACTAAAAACAGAACAAAATTAATATTTAAGGGGGCTCCCATACAACAGACATGATTTTCATACAAAAAATCCCCTTGGTCACATACTGAACTAAGGTTAGTCGACAATATATTTGTATCTTTGATGAATTAATCCTAGCTGCACACCTTTTCCCCATATTTATTGTTATTCACCTTTTCACATCGTTGCTGTCAAGTAAGATAATTGATTTGAATTCAATGGTGATTATCAAAGTAATATGCTGATAACCTGCCTGCAACCAAGATCTGTCATCATACAAAAAATGTGATTTAATGTGATGACTGATGAGGTAACATACATACATAGTCTCTTTCATATTTACATACATATACAGATGGTACGAAACCCTTCGTGCGCGAGTCCGACTCGCACTTGGCCGGTTTTTTGGTCTCAGGAAGCAATTGAGTAATAGAGCTCCCGAACGACAAACTTGACTCTATATAAGACCCTTATCACCCCGGTCCTGCTGTACAGCTCAGAGGCATAGATACTATCAAAAGCGGATGAGGAGGCCCTTGGTCGGTTCGACAGAAAGATTTTGCCTTTGATTTTCGGGCCTATAAACGCAGACGGGGGATGGAGGAGAAGATTAAACCATGAGCTTTACGGGCTATACAGCGACATGAGTCTTGTCAGGCTTCTACGGATTCAACTCCTAAGATGGCTAGGCCATGTAGAACGAATGGTTACCACAGCTCCAGCCTGGAGATTCTTTGAACCCCTCCAACCCCGAGGGATGGAGACACAGAAGATGGCCGCACTTAAGATGGCGCACACAGGTGGAAGGAGACCTCTGCCAACTGGGTGTACGGCAATGGGAAAAGCTAGGAAAAGTGCCATTAACTAACTAAAGAGTATTTTGCGTAAATGTCGATCGCGACCAACATTTAGAGCCACTTTATGAGCATTTTGGCGTATTGGTATCTTTTATCTTATAATATGTAAAATGTAAATGTTGTCTTGTGATTCGCGGGAATTACACTTTTCACAGAGCAGAATCTTCGATTGTTAGGTTAAGTTAGGTTAATGTGGTTGGCATAAGCCACACGTAGGCCGAAGTCGGCCCATTGTGATACCACATGGATCGTGTTACCCAGATCCGCTACCAGAGAACCAACCGGTGCTTCTGATGAAGCAATGGAGGTGAGCTATTTTTTGATCTGCTAACTCACTTAGATTATCATCGAAGGGCGCGCCGAGGTAGATCCTCCTGCGGTTCGCAAAAGGGGGGCATGAGTAGAGGAGGTGATGTATTGATTCCTCTTCCTCTTCGTCCTTGCAGCCGCGACAGAAGTCGTTGGAGGGTAGTCCTAGTCTGGCGGCGTGTTTCCCAATGATGCAGTGACCTGTAATGACACCCACCAGAGTACTTAAGGTTGCCCTTTTGGTTGCCACTAGGTCTCTGGTTCGTTCTAGGTTTAATTGAGGTCAGAGTTGTTTGGTCATAAAGCCGAATTACTCTCATTCCATTGGAGGTTGGTCGCCTCAATGGTTTGGAGTTTTATCATGTGCTTTATCGTACTTCTTGGTGTTTCTATGTACCCGAGCGTAGATAGGCTGAGTGTGCTAGACCCTAACTTTGCAATTTCGTCGGCCGTGCAGTTTCCTGGAATATCCCTATGCCCGGGAACCCACAATACTTTAATGTTTAACTGCTCAGTCATCACATCTAGAGATAGGCGACAGTTAAGAAATGTCTTTGATTTGTGGGTTACCGCTGCCAGGGACTTTATCGCAGATTGGCTGTCCGTGCAAATGATAATATCCTTGGCGGATATTACATTGATCCTGAGCCATGCAAGGGCCTCCGTTATCGCTGTTATTTCTGCCTGATTACACTGCAGTAATTTGGGAATCAAAAGGATAGGCTGAGGTTAAGCTCCTTGGAGAAGACTCCACTGCCTACAGCCGACTCCATCTTAGAGCAATCGGTATAGAGGAAGATCGAGTCCTTTGGTATGACTTTCCCTTCAGCCCATTCCTTCCTGGATGGAAAGACAACTTCGAAGTTCCTAGTGAACACGTTCTGCGGGATGATATAGTCTGTGTCAATGGGTACTTTGAAGTGTTTCGGAATGGTTGTGTGGGTTGTGTGTTTTTGGGATGTGGGCCATTTTACTATGCTCCTCATTCTCAGGGCCGCGCAGGCAGCAACTCGCTTGCTGAAAAGGTTCAAAGGTGGAAGATGTAATAAATTGCTTAGAGCCTCCGTGGGGGTTTATCTGATCGCTCCGCTTATGTATAAGCTGGCCGATCTTTATACTTTCCTCAGAAGGTTTCGATTGACTGCCTTGTCCAGAGTAGTCCACCAGACTACGGCGCCATACAGGAGGATGGGCCTTATGACCGCCATGTAGAGCCAGTGCATAGTGCTTAGTTGGAGACCCCACTTCCTGCCCACCACTTTTTTGCAGCTGTAGAGGGCAACAGTTGCTTTCTTGACGCGGTCAAGAATGTTGGGTTTACAATTCAGCCTCTTGTCAAGGACTAGGCCTAGATATTTGGCCTGCTCTTTGATTATTAGTTGGGTTCCACCCAACCTCGTCGGGTTGAGGGGCGGAATTTTATATTTGTTAGTAAACAGTACTAGATCGGTCTTCTTAGGGTTCACCCCAAGTCCACACTACTGTATGTAATGTATGTAATGCACTCTGCATAAGGTCACATAGAGTGCTGAGAAATGTTCCTGTGGCGGCAATAGCAATGTCATCTGCGAAGGTGGTCACAGCGTATCCTTCCTGTTCAAGCAACAGCAGTAGCTCGTTGACCACCACATTCCACAGGAGAAGGGAGACTACTCCACCCTGTGGTGTACTTCTGATAACAATTCTAGATGAGACGGCACCAGCGAAGTTGGCTTTGACAGCTCTTTGTGTTAGCAGTTGTCGTACCAGTTCTATCACTGATCCCGTAATACCCAGATCAGTCCGCGCTTTGGTGACGGCCCATGGTTCAACATTGTTCAACATTGTCAAGGGTTTCAGTGACTTTTCTATTTTGCTGACCAGTCAGTGGAGTGCTGTTTCCACCGATTTGCTTTTGATGTAGGCATGTTGATTATCCGTCCGTCTTCCTGAGAAGCAGCTGTAACGAATGTGTGCGTCTAGAATCTTCTCTAGAGTTTTTAATAGAAAAGAAGTAAGACTAATAGGCCTCGAGTCATTTGCTTACGTTTTGCCTGCCTTGGGTATGAAAATGACTTTGGTTACCTTCCACTTGCTAGGGATGTATGATAGGGAGAGGCAACCCTTGTATATGACCACAAGCCAGGGGAGGACGATATCTGCTACCTGCTGGAGCTCAGCTGGTATGATACCATCCGGTTCTGGGGACTTGTAGGGTTCAAAGCTTTTAATGGCCCATAGGACATTGTTGTTGTTGACCAGGTTGGGTGCACGCTCGAAAGAGAATGTCGTCGGCTGGATGACCTGAGGAGGTGTCACAGCCGAGTCACTACTGCCCGGAAAGTGTGCGTTTAGAAGAAGTTCCAGGGCTTCCGTTCTGGAGGTCGTCCAGGAACCATCATTTCGCATCACTCGGGGGTGGCCGTGGTGCTGTGGTTAACATCATCGACCGCCGAGCGGAAGGTCTATAGTTCAATTCGCTTCATAGCCAAGAAAAAGTAATTCCTATACGGACAAAAAGTATGCAACGCAGTTGTGAATGCAAAGTGACCAGACGCACTGCTGCAGGCATAACACTCACAGTATATGGTCAACTGAAATTCATCCTCTGCGTATGCAATACCAAAGTGCTCGAACGAATTAGTACGGACTACAACCAAAAACGCGGAATTCGGTCGGCTCTCGTCCTATCTAGGATAAAACTCTTGAACCTGCGCGGGTTTCTAAAAAAAAAAATAAAAAATCAGGTGGCTAGGGTTGTACGGGGCCGAGGCCAGAATCTTCGATTGTTAAATTCAATACTTTATAAACGTTATTCGGGTGTAAATCATTCAGTGATGATGTGACAACGCGAAATATTCCTTCCAATTGTTCAATTCGTCTTTAACATTATAAGCGCTATCAACAAAAGAACACAACTAACAATACGATAACTAAGATGCGTACTTCAACATTCAATAGTTGAAAAATCTCACATCAAAGAAGAGTTAACCGATACGCATTTCTTTAAACATGGAAGACAATCTATTGCTCTTTGCATTATTCTTAGTTCGAAACAATCGTGACAACGACGACGACCTAACCGTGAAGTACTAATAAGTTCTTAATGGGCGGAATGACAAAGGTTACTCAACATGCAGTGTAAGCAAACACAACATCGTACCAAATATAATTGTGTGACCTAGAAGATATGCTGAATTTGCACTATAGAAGCCGGCTGAATGCGTCATCGTGGCTCTTACTTAAGCGAAACCGAATAAACGATTGACCCTAATAAGTTCCGCAGGGCGAGTTGACTCTATTACGTATAATTAGGTGCACTAAATAAATAGGTAAAATGAAAGTTATACAAGTGTGTAAAAAGTCTAGACAATTAACAACAGGTTTACGGATTGAAACCGAAACGGTGAGAATTTAATTGAATCATGGGTCAAAAGTATCTCGAGGATTTGGCGAGGTACGGTAACTTTACCACTTTCAGCAAGATAACAGTGCGAGGAAAATGTGAGGGACTTGTTATGTCACTCATTTACTGAAAATAATTCGATCATTACTTGTCCATGACTTAAACAGATACGCATTTATCAATATCAAAATGCAGCTGCAATTCGGCATCCTAATTAATCCTATTGGAGGGCATGGGCTCGGACATACAGGGTAAAGTTGTTGATCGCTCTCAGCCTGGCGAGATGCCAGCAACGATCCCTGTTTAAATGCCCGGGTCAAGCTGACAAACGGCCTCCTCACGGCGCTCTCTGGATAGCCTCTTCAACAACCGTTGAGAGGTGAACAAATGTATGCAGCAACAAAACCCCGACCAGAATGGCGGTTGTGCGGCGGGCTAACAATCCGTCCACGTAAAAACCACAGAAGTTATGATTGAGCAAGATGCCTCGGATACACGGACGGATACTCGACGACGACAACGCACGAAAAAGGAACACGATTTGCGAGTATGCTCCTGGAATGTCTCTTCTAGAATATTGTGATATTGTATGGTGTCGTTTTTACCAAATGCACATAAATCGGGTGGAAAGAATTCAAAGAAGTTTCTCTAAATTCGTTTTTTTCAAAATGCGCTGGAACTTTACGCCAGAATACGACGTTAGATGTCAACTACTGGGCTTAGCCAAGCTTGTAAAAAGAAGGAAGATCCATGACGTAATGTTTGCGAGAGATCTCATTTGTTACCATATAAAAAGCCCCTGCTTGTTACCCTTAATCCCTATTTACGTTCCAAAAAAGCCGTGGAGACAAAGAGAGTTTCTTTTACGCAAAATACATAGGACAAACTAAGGGTCGAACGAGCCTATATCTCGTGCTATTTCGAACTTCAACTCAGTTTGGTCTGTTTTGGATCTCTGTTCATCCCGAAGTATGTTCAAAAATATGTTATTTAGTTTTATTGATTAAGTGCTATTGTAAGATATTATATACACACATACATACACATGTACAAATCTGTTAAGTTATATTACTTGTAGATGAAATAAATAAATAAATAAATAAACTCTACGAGCTGTACAAAGATGTGGATGTAGTCCGGAAGGCAAAGATCCGTCGACTACACTGGCTCCGAGCCTCCTGGTTCGAGAAGGAGAGGAAGACCGAAGCTCCGGTATAAAGACCAAGTAATCGCGGATGTAAGACATCTTGGTCTTGATAACTGGAAGCAGCGTGCCCGGGACCGTCAAGGATGGAAGGCAGCTATAGCTCAGGCTCAGATCCTCCATGGATTGCTGGCCTGATAAGTAAGTAAGTAAGTATTAATCTAGTCAAGAGTAATTCCCGGTCATTTTGTGTAGTCACACCAACGTATTCTATTTAGCATCTCAACCAAGTCAAAACCATTGTCCTGTCGCATGTAAATAGTAAGTTAATCATATATGAACAGTTCAATCCACAGATTCGGCATACTGAGGGAACCTAAAAACTTATTACTTTCAGCAGTTGACTTTTCTCTTACCAGCGGAAGGCGTCAGAGATCCCCGATAACTACAAGATATTTTTTTTTTTTTTTCAAACCAACCATTCTGATCGTCGCTTGTGTCGAATATCTCAGACAAGCATAAATGAATATATGTATGTATGTTAAAGTAACATTGGATATCATCGACACTTCGTCAACACTTCTTTCAAATGTGATCTCAGAACTTGAAGCACTTCATCAGAAAGTGGCTTGTACTTTGATGTTTACTTGGGTTCCACACCACAGGCAGCTGCTATGCCCGTTGGAGCACTAACTATCACTTTTTTGTTTAAATACGTCTTAACCCAAACTATCAGAGTTTTTATTAAAAAGCTCTTTCCAGTGCCACCAGTTCCACTCACAAAACAGCGTAAAAGTTCAGCGTTATTATCAGTAGTGTCCATTTTATTTGTGATCATATCGGAAACCTCTTTTTTTGATCGGCATTGTCATCGAACGTGTTTTTTACGGTGTTTCTCCTCAGCGGGGTTCTGACAAAACCCCCTGTAGTAAAATTGTCATGAAAAGCTTCTCGAAATTCGCCGTTCGGAAACGGCAATAAAACTGTTGGTCCCTTTCACCTATGTGAAAATGAAATCACACACAACATGGGTGATTGAGAGAAGCTCGGCTCAGGTTCTTCATGGACTGTAACGCCAACATACATACATTAAATTTTGCGATCATACTTTGAAGATCATTCTGTCTGCTCTTCTTCTACCAGATTGATTCTCTGAATGTCATCCATTGCGTTTGCAGCCTCCACAGCTTCAAAGTCTAAAGTGTTTTCAGGATCATCGTCATCATCAACAATTTCCCTTTCCTAGTTTATATCAGCAACTTTAGATTATATCATTTTAAATGCCTTTTGTATCTTGTATCCTGACTCTATCATTGAATTGCCATAATCGATTCCTTCTTTCAAATCTTCTTTCGCCAAATTAAAGGCCTCCATGTAAGTATCACACCCCACTTTGAGTTCATCTAAGGAGCACCATGGCTTGAATAAAAGAAGTAAAGAGCAGGCGAATTTCTCCGTCGTAGAAATAGTGATTGATCGCATATGGGTTAGCTCTTCTTTTCTGGAACTCCTTACCGTCATTTATCTCATAGCACTCGACTTTAGAGGAGACTGGGTGTGTTTTAACAATATCGTAATTTTGAGCGAAACTGTAAAAGTTAGTAGTGTTCACCCCTATGACTCTTCCAACTATATTGGTACTTATCTACTATATACCGAGCTTCATAACTCTCTCTACGAACACCACTTGATCAAAATGCAAGCCAATCTTTTCAACAGTCCTAAGTCCTTCTTTCAATTTGTCAACTACAAAAGGAAACCGAATGGCTACCCAACCTCACTCTTTTTCAATGGCGAAACCTCGAATGATCCCAACACTATCGCCAACTTTTTTGTCAACCTTTTCAAACAATCTTTCGCCGATGACTCCTTTGAGCCGGACACTTCCTATTTCGACTATCTACCAAATTTCTCCCTTAGTCCATTTCTTCCACGTTCTATTGAACCCCATATCATTGAAATTAAACTGAATCAACTTAATGATGAGTTCACTCCTGGACCCGATGGTGTCCCCGCCATATTATTAAAAAAATGTTCCTTCATTCTTTCCGTCCCGCTATCAAAATTATTCAGGGGGGAGGGTGCGAGCAAACAGAGCAAAGAAGTTGATCGGATTGTGCTTAGGGGTAACATCCCTATCACGTAAAAAACTTACTTGTTCCGAAACGACAACAAGCCTCGGATACGGACGGACAATGCTGACGACCCCTGCAAACGACTAACGGACTTGAGAGTCTACACATGGAATGTGAGGCCCCTTAACAGACTGGGTGCAGGCGATCAATTGGAGCAAACCTTCAACTGCTATAAAGCAGATATAACCGCACTCCAAGAAGTGCGATGGGATGGACCAGGCAAAAGACGGATGAAAAACTGCGACATCTACTACGGGAACTGCTACAAGGAGAACAAACAGCGCCTATTCGGGTGCAGATTCGTTATTCGAGGAAGACTCCGACAAAAAGCCTTAAGCTTCTGGGATGTAAGCGAACGCTTCATAGCAATCCGCATCAAAGCTAAATTTGGAAATATTAGCTTGATTTGCGCTCATGCCCCAACGGAAGAAAAGGACAACGGACTCAAAGAAGAATTCTACCAACTCATAGACAGAACATATGCCCAATGCCCCAGTTAAGACACAAAAATAGTCCCAGGATATTTTAATGCAAAACTGGGCAAAGAGGACATATTTGAATCGATCATAGGATAGCATAGCCTCCATAACACCACATCCGACAACCGACCTAGGCTAATCGATTTCCTAGCGGGGCGTAACCTCCTTGTACCAAGCAAGCGATTCCCCCATCTCAACATCCACAAGGGTACCTGGCGGTCCTTTGATCAATCGACCACCAACCAGATTGATCACATTGCGGTCGACGCCAGACACTCCTCCTGTATTCTCGACGTACGAACCTTCCGAGGGGCCAACATCAACTCGGACCACTACTTTGTTGTAGCCAAGGTACGAATGAGGATATCAAGAATGCTTAGGAGTCGAGTAGCACTACGCAAGTTTGACGTTGGAAAACTACAATTGCAAGAGACTGCCAGAATCTTTCCCGATCGTGTCACCTCCAAGCTTTCTCAAAATCCGCCCACAGCAACACAAACAATAGAGCAGGAATGGGCGCATTGCCAGAGCGCCGTAAGAGACGCTGCCTCAGAGATGCTAGGTTTCAAACCGCCACCAGTTAGAAAACCCTGGTTCGATGAACAATGCGAACAAGCCCATGCAGCAAAACAAGAGGCATATAAAGCCATGCTGCAACGACGGATGATAGCTGCTCGCGAATTCTATGAGCAGAAGAGAAGAGAGGAACACACGCTTTTCAGAAGAAAGAAGAGAGAGCACGGAAAGCGTGAGATCGAGGAGATGGAGAGATGCTTCCGCAGGAATAACGCCCGTAAGTTTTACAATAAAGTAAAACAAACATGCCATGGCTACAAAGCCAGAGCGGCGGCCTGAGGGGATAAAAATGGAGAACTGGTAGTGGAGTCGCAGTCGATGCTGAGGATTTGTAAAGACCACTTCTGCAGACTGTATAACGGCGATGATAGACAAGATACCGCTGTCAGACAGTCCAAGCCATTCGTAATGGACGACGAAGTAACAAAATTCAGTCCACCCGACCTAGACGAAGTCAAAATAACGATATCAAGACTTAAGTCCAATAAAGCCGCGGGCGCAGTCTGCTGATCTTTTTAAGGCGGCTGGAGAAGAGCTGATAAGGTGCATGCACCATCTCATTTGCACAGTATGGTCGGAGGAAAGCATGCCCGACGAATGGAATCTCAGCATCGTTTGCCCGGTCCATAAGAAAGGAGACCCCTACAACTGCGCCAACTATAGGGGAATAAGTCTCCTTAACATCGCATATAAGATCTTCTCTGCCGTATTGTGTGAACGGCTGAAACCTTTTGTGGATAACCTGATCGGCTCCTATCAGTGTGGTTTCTTGGAGAAGACCCAGGAATGCCAAATCGACACTCACCACCTCTTCGTCGATTTCGAGATGAGCTATACAAAGCCATGTCTAGTTTTAACATCCCTGCCAAACTCGTCCGACTGTGCAGGATGACAATGGAGAATTCTCGCTGCTCCATTAAGGTCGGTAATGAGCAAACAGAGACCTTTGATGTTAAAAATGGATTTAGGCAAGGTGACGCGCTGTCATGCAGCTTTTTCAACATCGTGCTTGAAAAGATCGTGCAAGAGTCATTGGCCAACACAAGAGGTACGATTTATTTCAAGTCTACGAAATGACTTGCGTACGCCGACGACCTTGACGTGTTTGGACGGACACAGCGAGACGTCAATGAGGCCCTTGTAAGCATTGAGGTAGAAGCGGCTAAGATGGGTCTCAAGGTTAATGAGGGTAAAATCAAATATCTGCTTTCATCTAAAAGAGACGGACAACGCCGACGTATTGGCCAGAACGTCACCATAGGCGGATATAACTTTGAAGTGGTCAAGGAATTCGTCTATCTTGGCTCACTGATGACCAGCGACAACAACACCAGCGCTGAGATAAAACGCAGAATCACTCCTGCCAACCGCTGTTCCTTTGGGCTTAAGAGGCAATTCAGAAGTAGAGCCCTCTCTCGGAAAACCAAGGTGACACTATATTATGTATGTATTACTTAGTCTTTAATAAAGTTATAGACTAAAATAAAAAGGGGTGTTTATTTTATCATATTCCAATGCTCATTTAAGTTTTGAAACGAAACACTTGAATATCTTAAATTAATCCTCAATTAATTTTGTGTAGGAATCTTTTAACTGTAAAATAGTTTATCGTCTGTATTGCTAGGAAATCATTATAAAAATGTATAACAAAAAACAAAGAGATAAAAGCATTGAACTGCACGTATGTAACGGATTTCGCCTTATCGAAAGCTAGGAAGTAAATTCAATTTGAATTCGCGATCTCAATGATTTGAAAAATACAGCTATGTATGTATATATGTATGTATGTATATTGGGGGTGGCCGTGGTGCAGTGGTTAACATCACCGACCGCCGAACGGAAGGTCTATAGTTCAAATTCGCTTCATAGCCAAGTAAAAGTAATTCCTATACGGACAAAAAGTATGCAACGCAGTTGTGAATGGAAAGTGACCAGTACTGCCTGCAGGCATAACACTCACGGTATATGGTCAACTGAAATTCATCCTCTGCGTATGCAATATCAAAAGTGCTCGAACGAATTATTACGGACTATAACCAAAAGCGGAATTTGGTCGGCTCTCGTCCTAAGAGAATATAAAAAAAAACTCTTGAACCTGCGCGTGTCTCTAAAAAAAAAAAAAAAAAAAAAAAAAATATGTAGATGCATGTATATATGTATGTATGTAGGTATGTCAAAGATTCAAGTACATTGTCTTGCCTGTAAAGCTATCGCTACACATTTCAATGTACGCGCTACATATGTAGCGTTATGTACAAGCATACATACATATGTATATGCACATATGAACATCTGTACGTTTAATTATCTGTATGTACATACTTACATTTCTGTCGCTAAATCTTTTAACGTTTTTCCTGCTTTTCAGCTTATTCGAGTAGGTACCTATTTATGTCAGAAACAATACTTTCGTATACATACATATGTAGGTGCATACGTTATTAATTCATGTGCTAATCATTGTTGAAATTTCAAATAAACTCCGTCGCCGCTTAATGTCTTCCACCTTCTCGCTGGCAGCCACAAATAGCATATGAGACCGGCCAGTAGGGAGAACAATGATTTTAGAAAGAAATAAGATAGACGACTGTGTGATTACATCTAGATATCGCATCTACTGCGGCTTCGACTATGGGTAGATCATGTGCATGGCATCTAAAAATTATTTTACGACCGTCCAACGATGACGGTAACGACGATTCTAGTGTGCTTTTTTCGTGGAATTGTTGTGCCAGGCACTGGATTGCACCTCACGTCAAGCAAAAATCGTTGAATGGCAGCAGTAGTATGCCACTCCAATGTACTTCTCTCTCGTGACACACTATCGGCAGCTCTGAACAGTCGCGTGGAATCGGTAAGCACAATATGTACAGCTTGACATGTGTATATATGATAGTACATACATATTTACATATAAATCTGTACAGCTGTTCATTGCTTTGAATGTTATTCACAACCTGGAAATCAGAATTGCGATTTGCTTTGTGAGCTTCGCTTCCTAAAATTGAGGCGTGTCGGGATAAATGTTGATGGAATATGTACATATGTACTCGTATGTATTACCTATGTATGTAAATAGGATTTGTTTCCTTTTTATCAATTGTATACTACCTACATACATACATACATATGTACCTACATATGCGCATTATGAAATAATCTCCTAATGGCTATCTGTGTAGCAATAGCGTATCACTTATAACTACATTCATATGAATATATATATGTACATGTGCACCTACATAGACCCATACATGTACGTATGTGCATGTAAAGAATATAAAGAATATTCGAATTTTTTTTTTCGTTCGGACATGATGGAGATTTTTGTTTTGATATTTAAGATCAAGGTCAGCAAGAAAAGGTGAGAGAGCCGGTGATTAATGGGGTATGGTGTATGGATTGTCTTTAAATTTGATAAATTATTGTGTTCAATAAGATTTAGGTTGGGCTTAAAACATCATTAGTGTCATTATTGATGAGTCATTAGTGTCATTATTGATGAGTCTGGCTACAATAGTTACAGACTGTAACCAGGTTCTTATATCCCGTATAGGTAATTCTCGAACTTCACTTACAAAGGCAATTATAACCTTAAAACTTGCTAGTCATCATGTAAACTGGTTAAGAGGAGCTTGCATGCATGTGTGGGGGGGGGGGGGGGGGGGGGGGCATGGGCTCGGACATACAGGGTAAAGTTGTTGATTGCTCTCAACCTGGCGAGATGCCAGCAACGGTCCCTGTTTAAATGCCCGGGTCAAGTTGACATACGGCCTCCTCGCGGCGCCCTCTGGATAGCCTCTTCAACAACCGTTGGGAGGTGAACAAACGTATGCAGCGAAAAAAAAAACCCCGACCAGAATGGCGGTTGTGCGGCGGGCTAACAATCCGCCCACGTAAAAAAACCTAAAGTTATGAATGAGCAAGATGCCTCGGATACACGGACGGATACTCGACGACGACAACGCACGAAAAAGGAACACGATTTGCGAGTATGCTCCTGGAATGTCAGAACCCTGTACACTCCCGGAGCTGCTCATAAACTAGAAGGAATCCTCACGCAGTACAAGGCGGATATTACTGCGGTCCAGGAAATACGCTGGATAGGAAACGGTATGATTAGAAAGAAAAATTGCGACATTTATTGCGGTTAAGGTCGAAGGTCATCGGCCTTAAACCTATAAGTGATCGCCTGGCTGTGATCCACATCAGAGGCAGATTTTATAACATCAGCCTTATATGTGCACACGCCCCTACCGACGAGGCTGAAGACCCTATCAAGGAGGACATCTATGACCTCCTGGACAACGCCTACGGAGCTTGTCCGGAGTACGATGTAAAAATCGTGCTCGGGGACTTCAATGCCAAAATCGGAAAGGAAAACACCCTTGGCGGAGTGATCGGAAAGCACAGCCTCCACGATACAACAACAGATAACGGCTTCCGACTCGCTGACTTTGCGACAGCTCGTACTGCGGTGATAAGTAGCACAAGATTCCCTCGCAAGCGAATCCACACAGCAACCTGGCGATCTCCGGACGGTCGAACCGCCAACCAAATCGACCATGTGCTCATTGACGCAAGGCACTCGTCAAATATCCTGGATGTGCGAACATTCAGAGGGGCAAATGTCGACTCTGACCACTTCCTCGTAGCAGCAAGATTCAGAGCTCGACTGTCCAGTGTCAGAAAGCTGCACCAGCCCATCAGGAGGAGGTTCGACATTGGGCGCCTGAGCACACCGGAGGTTGCCAGAGTCTAGAGGGAGCAGCTGAGCGAAAGACTCTACGGTATGCCTACGTCGAACACAAATGCCAATAATATGTGGCTGCATTGCCGCTCAGCCATTCAGGAAGTAGCCGAAACCACATTAGGATACCTACCACCCCCGACAAGAAACCCGTGGTATAATGGCGAGTGTGAGCAGAAAAAGGCAGCAACTGACGAGGCGTACCAAAAGGCGCTGCAGAGGAAAACCAGGGCAGCGCGAGAAGAGTAGCGAGCCAGAAGAAGGGAGGAGAAGAAACTACTGCGACAAAAGAAAAGAATCTTCGCAGCCTCCCAGCTCAAGGATATCGAGGAGTCTAGGGATAAACATAAAATACGAGCCTTTTACAAGAAAGCCAAAGGCCTTGCAGGAGGCTTCAAAAAGGGCACCCTGGCTCTTCGAAACTGCGAGGGTAATCTTGTCACCGACCCGCAGGGAATAGTGGATGTATTTAAGCAGCACTTCCAGCAGCTGCTTAACGAGCATGACCAAGAGAGAGTGGTAGGGACCGAGGATATCCCAACTCCAGCCGCTGAAGTAGTCCTCCCACCCAACATAGAAGAAGTCGGCACAGCTATTCAGAAGCTGAAGAACAACAAGGCCGCAGGCTCAGATTGCTTGCCATCACAGCTCTTCAAGGCTGGCGGCGATGTTCTGGTAGGGAGCATGCACCAGATCATCTGCAGAATTTGGGAAGATGAGAGCATGACCGACGACTGGAATACCAGCTCTATATGCCCCATCCACAAAAAAGGCGATCCTACCTCTTGCAAGAACTATAGAGGTATATCCCTGCTCAATGTCGCATACAAGATCCTGTCCAGCGTATTGTGTGAACGTCTAAAACCATTTTGCACCGCACTAATCGGCAGCTACCAGTGCACACCATCTTTTCATCGATTTCAAAGCCGCATACGACAGCATTCATCGTGAAGCACTGTTTGGGGCGATGGCCGAATTCGGGATCCCGGTAAAACTGATCCAGTTGTGTCGCGCCATGCTAAAAAACACGCGATGCACCGTGCAACTCGGTTCTAGGACCTCGGAACCATTCGAAACATGCACCGGATTTCGGCAAGGAGATGCGCTGTCATGTGACTTCTTCAACCTGGTGCTGGAGCAGATAGTGCGACGGGCAGGCGTCAACTGGGAAGGCACTATCTTTTACAAGTCCATCCAGCTGCTAGGATACGCGGATGATATCGACATCATCGCGTGTTCTCGCCGTGGCATTGTGGAAGCATTCACGGCGATTGAAGAACAGGCGAAACGAATTGGTCTTAAGATCAATGAGGACAAAACGAAATATATGCTGTCAAGCAAAAACCAATCCGTCGCTCACCACCTGGGACAAAACATAACAATTGACAGCTACAATTTCGAGGTAGTTAAGGAGTTTGTCTACCTCGGGGCAAACGTAAATTCCACAAATGACACCACAGTGGAGATCCGGCGTAGAATCGCCCTTGGCAACCGCTGCTACTTCGGCTTGTCCAAACAACTGGGGTCAAAACTCCTCACTCGAAAGACCAAAGTCATGCTTTACAAAACGCTCATTCTGCCAGTCTTGCTGTACGGAGCCGAAAGCTGGACGATAAGCAGGACAGCGGAGCTGATTTTGGGTTCTTTCGAAAGAAAAATTCTGCGCCGGATATTTGGTCCTGTCTGTGAGGAAGGTGAATGGAGAAGAAGACACAACCGCGAACTCTACGAGCTGTACCAAGATGTGGATGTAGTCCGGAAGGCAAGGATCCGTCGACTACACTGGCTCGGCCACATCGAGCGCATGGACATCAACGCTCCAGCTAAGAGGGTCTTCGACTCCGAGCCTCCTGGTTCGAGAAGAAGAGGAAGACCGAACCTCCGGTATAAAGACCAAGTAATCGCGGATGTAGGACATCTTGGTCTTGACAACTGGAAGCAGCGTGCCCGGGACCGTCAAGGATGGAAGGCAGCTATAGCTCAGGCTCAGATCCTCCATGGATTGCAGGCCTGATAAGTAAGTAAGTAAGTAGTGCATGCATGTTGGCGTTACAGTCCACGAAGGACCTGAGCCGAGCTTCTCCCAATCACCCATGTTGTGTGTGATTCCATTTTTCCACAGGTGAAAGGAACCTACAGGACCGCTGAGGAGAAACACCGTGAAAACACGTTCGATGACATGGCTGTGTCGGGATTTGATCCCGTGTCATCAGCGTCAGGGGCCAACACACTACCCACTGCGCCACGGCTCACTGTAAGATTTGGAGTGGGTGCAATGTTGGGTATATGCAAGGTATAAGCGCAAAAGCTTGATGAGCAGTTTATTCTTTTAGAAGTGACATTCATCAAAATATAGCTTAGAAGATATAGGCTAATATGAGTGAAAAATGCTCCTCTCCCTGCCATGAATGCATATGTTCGTAACCGTTTTTATAAGTAAATAACAGTGAAATAGGTATGGGGGGGCATGCTGCCCCCCTGCAACCCCCCTGCTTGGGCTCACTGTAAGATTTGGAGTGGGTGCAATGTTGGGTATATGCAAAGTATGAGCGCCCAAGCTTGATGAATGTCACTTCTAAAGAAATAAACTGTTCGTATAAGGTATTATTTTGCGACAAATATAACATGTTTGGTATCGTTAAAAAGGTCTTCGAATGTAGTTTTATAATTCTGTAAGAAAAGGATACCTTCATACTACTTTTTTTTTGTTTTTTTAATAATTTTCCTTAAAAATATGGGCACATTTTTCAAAAATTGCTTATAACTTTAACATTTGTAAATGGATTACAATGCTTTTTATATCAGTTAATAGTACTTAACTGTTACTTTAATATGCGGTATCAATTATAGATGTACCTGTTATACTTTTAAAGATATTTGAGTTTATTTTCTGCAGGATATTCTAATTTAGCACATCCTTTTAGTCCTTTCTAGCAATTTGCGCCAAAAACCGCTTTGGATTTTTACTTGAGACATATTAGACTATACGTACAAGAAATTTGGAAAAAATCGGAGATGAGTACTATTCGGAACTTTATCCAACTTCGTTTTTAAAGAAAAGTTATTAAGTTATTCTTGTGAAGTAAAATAATTTTTGTTTATTAAGAAAACGTAAAAAAAAATTATCTTTTTCTTAATTTTTGAGTTTTTATTTTCGAAACAGTCTTTGGAGCTATTGTTGTTTTTTTGTAAAAAGAAGTGGGAACTCAAAAGTTTATTCACTAGTTAACAGAACACATTAAAAATAAAAACGAAAATAAAGTATTTGGTCATTTGTTGCAAAGGTCAACTTTATGCTCTTCACATGAGCTTGCATTTTTGAGATGGCTTTTTTTTGTGTGTTATTATAAATATATTTTCTTAATAAAAACAAGTAGGAACTTAACAGATAATTGTTGGTATAATAAGACATAATAAAAGTAAGAAATAAACAAAATTATTTCGAGCATTTACTACAGAGTTCAACTTTATGCTCTCCACATTTCCCTACATCATTTATTGCACGTTGACTAAGTCATGCGTCCTTGTGTGTACGGACAATATTTGCAAATTTTTCTTGTTTTTATTTTTGATACACTAACGTTGTGCTCCCTTAACGGTTCTTTATTTTCGAGGATATTTTTTTGAATGCAAGATCTAATATTAGTGGGTAAAATTGGTGCTTCTAACCGTTTCTTCATCCATGGTACTACGAGTTTTCCCTCTATTATATTTACGGAAATACCTTCGCTTTATTTCGCTGCCGTTCCAAATGCGAATGAACTTAACTGCTAAAGAATAGTACTAAGGCAAGGCGCAAATTGAGACACGTATAGCGCGTGTGAGGTGACATGACACGAGTGCCATGACGCGTACGTGCCAAACGCGTAGCGTGGTGATCTGCAAATTGAGACGCAGGTACTCGCAGATCGAACGCATAAGAGTGGTCCATTTTAAATTTTGTCTTCATATAGTTGGCACACTGGGTATCATATAGTTCTTTATGAACCCTATCTGCCTCTATTCATTTTTCTTCTGCCATTTCGCCAAAACCAAGAACCACACGCGAGAGAATGGCACGTGAAACTGTGTCTCGACTACTGCGCCGCGCGTCGGTCGGCTAGTGCGGGTCGCGGCATGTCACACGTGTTTACCAAATTGCGCCGTTCTATTGAATTCTGTAGTTTACAAAAAAAAAATGCGTCACGCTGCGCCACCTCACGCGCGCTATACATGTCTCAATTTGCACATGGCCTAACTCTACTGCCCGTTTCGCATAGTAACCAGTTCGCCCCGATCTTCGCCATTTTATGATGCCCATGCAAGAAACACAATGTGCAGTATATTGCATTATCAACGCAATGTTGCACATGAAGGCGGCCGCGACAGCCAACCCGGTCGTCACCAGTCATGACGTTAACTTGCTTATTAAAAATCTGATCATGCACTGAAAGTTACATAAAAGGTAACCTTCGTCGTTTCGACGAACATTTGCGCCATTTTTCAATAAAAAATGCACTTACCCAAGCAGGTACACTACCGTACGTCCAACACTAAAAGCACTTAGAGATGGCTTGGGTTGCACGAAAAGAGGATCCTATCAGTGAGAGGACTAAGGAGAAAACTAAAAAAAACAAATTCATGTTCGTCGAATCGACGAAGGTTACCCTTCTAGGGTTAACATACATATGTATTTCTAATTTTAACAGGAGCTTAAATTGTAATTGTAACAAATTGGTAATCATCGTTTCAAATTTCAAATTAGACTTCTTTTAATAAAATTATTATTTACACACCTACATATGTACGTACATACATAGGTACATACATATGTATACGCACGATTGAGGATTTGGAGAGGTGTTACTGCAGGCGTGGCGTTCGAAAGTTTTATCAACAGATAAAGATTATAAAGCCAGAACCGAAGCCTGCAGGGATGAGAACAGACACCTAGTAGTAAAATCGCAATCGATCCTGAGAATATGGAAAAACGACTTCTGCAAGCAAAATTATCCATTTCTTAACGACGAAGGCCGCAAAGAAATCCGTCCCCCTGACCTCGACAAAGTTAAAATCGCCATATCGAAACCCAAGTCGACTAAAGCTGCTGGCGCAGGCGGACCGTCTGCCGAGCTCTTCAAGCCAGCTGGAGATGACCTAGATAGGAGCATGCACCAGCTCATCTGTAAGATATGGTCAGAGGAAAACATGCTTGAGGAATGAAGTCTCGGCATTGTATGCCGGATCCACAAGAAAGGAGACCCCTCTGACTGCGCCAACTACAGAGGAATAAATCGCCCACAAAATGTTCCCTGCCGTTTTGTGTGAACGCCTGAAGCCTTTTGTAAGTAAGCTGATAGGTCCTTATCAGTACGGATTCAGCCCGGGAAAGTCCACCATCGACCAAATCTCCACACTACGGCGGATCCTGGTAAAACCAATGTATTTCAAGTCGACACTCACCACCTATTTGTCGACTTCAAGGTCGCATACGACAGCGTATTTAGAGACGAGCTATACAACGCTATGTCTACTTTTGACATACCTCCTTAACTCGTCAGACTATGCAGGATGACTTTAGAAAATGCTCGCTGCCCATCCGAATCGAAACCGATTGTTTCGATGCCAAAAAAGGATTTAGGCAGGGCGATGCGCTGTCGTGTGATTTCTTCTTGGGGGTGGCCGTGGTGCAGTGGTTAACATCATCGACCGCCGAGCGGAAGGTTTATGGTTCAAATTCGCTTCATAGCCAAGAAAAAGTAATTTCTCTACGGACAAAAAAAGTATGCAACGCGGTAGTGAATGGAAAGTGACCAGACGTACTGCTGCAGGCATAACACTCACAGTATATGGTCAACCGAAATTCATCCTCTGCGTATGCAATACTAAAAGTGCTTGAACGAATTACTACGGACTATAACCAACGCAGAATTTGGTCGGCTCTCGTCCTATGTAGGTCTAGAACAACCACCCCTGAGTGTAGTGAACGAACATCAACGACCCCAACCACTGCACTCCGTTCAGGTTGTGTGTGTCAACACATCATCATGTCAATGAGGTGTTTGGGACTAGTGAGATGGAGTCGGCGAAAATTGGTTTGGCAGTAAACGAGGGCAAAACTAAACATATGCTATCATCAAAAAAACAAAAAAAAAAAAAAAAAAAAAAAAAAAAAACGCTCGCCGCCGACGTCTTGGCCAGAACGTTTGTATTGACAGATAAAAGTTTGAGGTAGTTAAGGACTTCGTCTACCTTGGCTCCACAGTGACCTGGAACAACGACATCAGTTCCGAAATCAAACGCAGAATCACTCTTGCCAATCGCTGTTTCTTTGGGCTCAGGAGGCAATCGAGTTGAGTCTATTTAAGGCTATATAAGACCCTTATCATCCCGGTCCTCCAATATAGCGCAGAAGCATAGACACTATCAATGATGAGGATGAGGAGGCCCTTGGTCGGTTCGAGAGAAAAATTGTGCGCGTGATTTTCGGGCCTATAAACGCAGACGGGGATGGAGGAAAAGATTCAACCACGAACTTTACAGCGACATGAGTCTAGTCAGGTCTACGGATTCAACGCCTAAGATGGCTAAGTCATGTAGGGCGAATGGACACCACAGCTCCAGCCCGTAGAGTCTTTGAATCCAACCCCGAGGGACGAAGAAACAGTGGACGACCGCACTTAAGATGGCGCACACGGGTGGCAGGGACCTCAGCCAACTGGGTGTGTGGCAATGGAAAAGGCTAGCAAAAAATCGTGCTAGGTGGAGGGGCATGTTAAGAAGAAGCAAACGTACATATGCATGTATGTATGTATGTATATAAGTATGGAGAAAAAAAAAACAGAAAAACTTTTGTTTAAAACAATCGTTTATTACCTTTCCTTGTGAACAACTTTGTGCCTACCCAATGTTGTTTAGTATTATCGTGCACTCTTTCTCATATTCCTCGTTGTTGAGTAATATTTAATGTAAGTTACTGTTCTATGATCGAATGCCGAATATCCGGCCTTTTATTCAAGACAGCCCCTGACATTTCACAATTATCTGTTTCATATGAAAGTGATGCCAATGCAACAGTTACCATACCAAGTTATTCCAGTCTTGTTAATGATAATTTTTGGTGTTCCGTACCCAAAGGGTAAAACGGGACCCTATTACTAAGAATTCGCTATCCGTCCGTCTGCCACCAGGCTGTATCTCATGAACCGTGATCGTTAGACAGTTGAAATTTTCACAAATGACGTATTTCTGTTACCGCTAAAAAGGTAAAAACAGAATAAAATTAATATTTGGGTGGCCGTGGTGCAGTGGTTAACATCATCGACCGCCGAGCGGAAGGTCAATAGTTCAAATTCGCTTCTTAGCCAAGAAAAAAGTAATTCCTATACGGACTAAAAGTATGCAACGCAGTTGTGAATGGAAAGTGACCAGACGTACTGCTTGCAGGCATAACACTCACAGTATATGGTCAACTGAAATTCATCCTCTGCGTATGCAATACTAAAGTGCTTGAACGAATTACCTCAGACTATAACCGCGGAATTGGTCGGCTCTCGTCCTATCTAGGTCTAGGACAACCACCCCTGAGAGTAGTGAACGAACATCAACGACCCCAAAGACTGCACTCCGTTCAGGTTGTGTGTGTCAACACATCATAAGAGAATATAAAAAAAAAAAAAAAAACTCTTGAACCTGCGCGAGTCTCTAAAAAAAAAAAAAAAAAAAAAAATTTAAGGGGGCCTCCCATACAACAGACATGATTTTCATCCAAAAAATCCCCTTGGTCACATACTGATCTAAGGTTAGTAGACAACCACAATGTTTTAATCCTAGCTGCAACCCTTTTTTCTAGAATTACGAACAACCAATAGTAAATACCATTTAAACTTTGATGATCCTTATTGTGTCGCTTCTAAGTTAATCCTTGCTGCAAACCCTTTCGTACAATTGCCATTTCCCTCCTTTTCCATCCTATTAGATTAAAGTATCGAATGTTGCAACAAATTCAATTGTTGTGGAATTAACTTTCGGTCATATCCCACAACCAATAACACACTTCTTAGCTTTGATCCCTATTGTGGCCTTGATATATTAATCCTAGCTGCAAACCGTTTTCCTATAATTATTGTTATTCACCTTTTCACCTTAGTGCTTTCAAGAAAGATAATTGATTTGAATTCAATGGACACTTTGATGATCAACTATCTCATCATAGAGATTTTTGATCATCAAAGTAATATGCCTATAACCTACCTGCAACCAAGATCTGTCATCATGCAAAAAATCATTTCAAACGGATTAGGCGTTTTAATGTGATGACTGATGAGGTAATATACAACGTCTCTGTAAACGATTGTTTTATCGTTCTATACCAGATCACGGTTCTTGTACAGTGACTGGAGGCGGTATTTGCTAGTGGAACACCAGAATACCGAAATTGTAGCGATTAGACAAAGTGATTGACTGTATGACAAGTATCTGTGCTTTATTTAAAATTTCACTGGGTATTTATACACAATATCTTTCTTATTCTACGTAAATAACAAGGTGCACAACGGAACTGAGATATCATATTTAACATAAATATTGCTAAGTTGCATAAATGGCAGAATGCCTATCGAAACATAATATCTTATTGAATACAAGTGTGGGAAAATTGTTGCTTACGGTAAGTAGCTGCTGACAAAGGAATTTATTTTAAAGAATTACAGTCTGGCTAGCAAGTTTATTATTGATTAAGTACAGTAAGGTTTGCAAGTAGGGTACCGCTAACATAATATTTTCCTAAAACTAAATAATATCTTAAACATCCTGCCCCGCGCTGATGATCCTTGGGTTCATCAGAATTATGTGCTAAACCTTGACCGTGAAACTTGAGGATTTTGTCGTTCTGGGTACTGGTACTGGTGTTGGAATCGACATGGTCGTCGATCGTCTGCAACTACTGGGGCGATGATTCCAGAATATATACATGACAACTAAGGCTGTTAGAAATAGTCCACAAGATGTTAAAGCTGGTTGGGCAGATCCATCTGTTGGGCTTTAATTTGGTCACGTAGCCCCTGAAGGTCCATGATTTGATTGGTGGCCATATGGAATCCTTATAATGTAAGATGATTGGACGGTTCTATGGTCCAAATTGTGATTCTGTAGTTTTTCTGGGCTGGTTCTTCTTGACAATATATCTGCTGGATTCTCATTCGACTTGACTTGTCTCCATTGTGTGCTGCAGGAAAGACGCTTAATTGCTGCTATTCGACGACCCACAAATGTTTGAAATGATTCTGGACTTGAATTAATCCAACTGAGTACAATTTGAGAATCTATCCAAAGATGACAAGTTGCTTCCTTAATTCGTAGATCTGAATGTACTCTGTTAGAAAATTCCGCGGGCAACAGGGCTGCGCATATCTCGAGACGAGGTATTGTTAATGAACTTATTCCTGATGTTATTTTGCTCACTGGTGCCACACGTGACTTGGAACATAATAGTCGAACTATTACCTTGCCATCATTAGCGGTCGATCGAATATATACTGCCGCGCCATAAGCCTTTTCCGATGCGTCAGCAAATGTGTGGATTTGTATTGACACAGGCACGTATTGTGCCAAGACATGACGTTGAAGTTGAATCCGGTCCAGATGTTGTAACCCTTCGCGATACTTGCGACTACTACCGGAGCCACAATTCCGAGAGGGTCGAATAGTTTCGCTATTTCAGAAGCTATTGTTTTTTTAGTGAATCTTTTCTGCGGTGTACAATTGATCTTTATGCAGAACATATCTGACTTCGGCAACCATGTCAATCCCAAAGTTTTGACGGATCCATCCATGCTGCCTTCGTCAAGCGGGATTTCTTGGTCTTCAGCAGGGATGCTCGTCAGCAATTGATGATGGTTAGAGTACCATTTCCTTAGCTTGAATCCTCCCTCTCGAAGGATTGCTGTAAGCTGAGCTTGAATTTCTTTTGCCATTGTTAAACTATCTGCACCAGTCATAACGTCGTCTACGTAGAAGTCCCTCAGTAATACCGTAGAACCAATAGGATAGGTAATGGCATGATCTTCAGCCAGTTTTTGCAGACATCTTATTGCCAAATACGGAGCTGGTTTTGTTCCGTAAGTCACTGTATTGAGCTGATAACATTTGACGGGTAGGCTTGAATCAGCTCTCCACCAAATCAAGTGGTATCGTTTATAATTTTTCTTCAGATGTATCTGGCGATACATTTTTTCAATGTCAGCTTTGATAACGTATTTCGGCATCCTGAATCGTAGAAGGTATGTAAATAATTCGGCTTGTATGGTTGGCCCTGCGTACATGATGTCATTTAAGGAAATGTTGGACGATGTTTTTGCTGATGCATCGAAAACTACCCGTAGCTTTGTGCTGCTATTATCTGGTTTTATCACGCAGTGGTGTGGTAGAAAGTAATGCGGTATTAGGAGTGAATTGTAATCGAATTCCTTCATATGTCCCAGCTCAATATACTCGTTCATGAACTTGATGTATTGGTTAGATAAGTCAGGATCCTTCGCTAACTTCCGTTCTAATGCATAGAACCTACTTAACGCAATGTCCATCGATGCACCTAGCCTTTCTGGAGCTTCTGCAAATGGTAAACTTACAATGAATCTTCCAGTCGTATCTCGCTCAATGGTGTGATTGAATATTTCTTCGCATCGTTGTTCTGCCAATGTGTGGTTGGACTGGACTTCTGGTAATTTTTCTAATTCCCAAAACCTTTCCATGGATTGCTCAAGAGAATCGTCCTCCGTGTAGATGCCACATGTAGCAGCTAACGAAGATATTCCACTAACCTTTCCGGTGACAATGTGTTACTGTGTTTTGCAGTAATGCTAGATTCTTTCCTAACTTTATTTGTCCGATACTCAAAAGCTGGTGGTAGTATTCTGCTCCGATTAGTAGATCAATTCGGCTTAGCTTGTTGAATTGTGGGTCTGCTAATTTGATGTTACCTGGTATTTGCCATGTGGATACTTCAAACATTTGTGAAGGTTGTGGAGACACTATTTGTGGCATGATGATTGCCTCCATTCTTGTGGAAAAATGTGTTGCTTCAGAGACCACCTTGATGTTAGCTCTACGATGTGAATTTCGTGTTAATTGTCTAACACCATTTACCATCGTTGGACTGTGAGCAGATGGTATTTCCAGTTTGCGTATTATCCTTTCTGTAATTATGTTCACCTGTGAACCGGAATCCAGGATCGCACGACAATTGATTGTTGATCCGTTGTTACTGACCAGCTTAACGATGACCGTACTTAGAAACACATACCCCTTTGATGTATTGTTGTCAACTACTGCCAATGATGACTTGTCATTAGACTGGGTTAGTTGCGGGGAAGAGGTGACGTTGACGGACGCTTGGTGACTGCGCTGATTTGAGCTCGATATGGGTTTTGAACCATTAGTATTCCCCGAAGCCTGGAGATGTAGAAGTGTGTTATGTTTTTTGTTGCACCTTGTACGAGTCCTTGATGTACAGGTCGACGCGAAGTGTCCATCCTGACGGCAGTTGATACATGACCCTTGTTCCCTTACATGGTTCAAGCGAGCTGATGGTGATAGTTGTAAGAATTTGCTGCATGTAAATAGCAGCATTTTTATATATACACCTTTTATATATACGCATTACCACCTCATTCCCACACCAGGAGCACTGATATTCTTGTGCTTCAGCAGAAATAATCGGTTTCAGAATACATCAGCGGTGCCGTTTGCCTTCAACAAATGTCAAAATTATAAAGAAAGCTTCATATCAGGTATCTGAATACTTTTGAACAGAAACATTGCATAAAACGTACTTTCTCGAGAAAAGTTAGAATACCGATAAAATTGGATAATGTAACGTTATATTCACAAACGTGAAAAATAGATAAAAGTGCATAGAAAGCAGTTAGAAATAGGACTACTTAAAATATGACTGGCATTTATAAACCTGGATTCCATAGCTACTTCCAATGCCTCCCCTCTTAATTGGGTAAGAATTTTTATATGTATATACGAGGTGGGGCAATTAAGTTCCTAGAATTTAGTCATAACTCGGAAACTGGCACCACTGCATCGCTCGTCGACAGCACGTTCAGTTTGTGTGTTGTAGGGTAGGCAAGTAAAGAGGGGCCATTGAAAGGGCGTGCATCGTCATTCTCATGGACATCCTTGCTGACGACTTAAACACTCGCTCGCCAGTCTTCGTGACCATGCATATCGTTATATGGAGGCTCAAGGAGACTATTTTGAATTAAGGAATTTCGTTTTATTAATAATTCTGTGTTCTGCTTATGTTAGAGGGGCGCTTTTTAGATTCCCAGAATTATAAATATGAGATAAGTCCGTTGAGTTCTTATGCAGAAACCTGATTTTATATTTGATTCCCAACGAATGTCACAAGAAGATATTGTTGTATATATAACTCTTATACTAATTATATGCGACACATTACATATAGGTACTTGTATAGAGCTTCTTTGTATGAGTTGTCAATAGTTCATATGTATCATATGTATGATCAGGGGATCGATTAGTAGTGACACACAGGACAGTGGATAAAGTCGACTTGGTAACATAAGACATTATTGCGTACTTTCTTGATATAACATGGTGTCAGATGTGGGGTCATTCAAATAAGTAAAACAAAAAAATACAGTGAAATGCATAAAAGTGAGAAGAAAAGTAGCAACACCTTGGAACCATCTACCTCGGGGGCACAGAATACTGCAATGAATACTTATCAGGGGATAACGAATGTTCCGCCGCTCAATCTAAAGTCAACAAATTTACCACTAGCTTGGAAGAACTGGCAAAATCAGTTTAGAATTGTCTACTTGCGAGCAATCCTGTAAGTACAAGAGAAGAACGTAAAGTTGCTTTACTTCTGCACTTCATGGGCCGAGACGCATTTGACATATTTACATCGTTTTCGGTTGACCTAAAAACGATAACACTTGAGCAGCTTTTCAGCCTTTTTGATAAATACTTTCTACCCAAAGTTAATATTATAATGGAACGCCATCATTTTGTCACGAGGCGCCAAAATATGGAGAAGAATCTAAGCCAGACATGTGAGTTTAAAGAATTAAAGGATGACTTGCTAAGAGATCTATCCGTTTGCGGCCTTCATAGCAATTTTAATTATGTATATACGCGAAAGATTGCTCAACGAGGGAGATAAAAAATTAGAAAAAGTAATCGAAATTGCAAACATTTTAAAGGTTATTAAGGAGCAGTCTAGGTAATTCGAACTGGAAAGTGAGACAAGTGGCAAATTTGTCATTGCGCTTGTAAGAAAAGCTCAAATATATCACCACAAAACACAGCCATCTCAACCGCGGTCTCACACTACATCATCTCTGAACCGATCAAATATCCAACAAATGCCATCCTTCTTAGAGAAAAAGAGATCGTTATCTTGTGGGCAATGCGGCCAGTTCCATAATTATAAGTGTCCAGCTCAAGGAGCAATATGCTTTCTCTGTCAGCGACCCAATTTTGCAAAAATGTGTAGACAAAGACAACAAATGTTTATACGAAATGTGAATACAACTCAGACTGAGGATGTAACACAAGAGAACAAGAGCGAGACAACACTATTTATTGGGATGTCAGCGAGCAAGATAACACTATGAATGCCACATGGAATGTCAATCTTTGCGTCAACAATAAAAAACTTGTCTGTCAAATACAGGTGCGGGAGCTACCATAATGTCAATTGAACAATTCAAAAAACTTAACTTGGATGACCGTCTTCTCAAACCAACATCTATCAAACTACTAACAATCAACGAAGAGCCCATACCTTTACTTGGACAATGCGAGATTACCTGTTTTTACGAAAGACATTCCTATAAGATTAACTTTTGTGATGTTGCTGTTGAAAAACCACATGAACTAAACATATTTACCCCTTTTTCTATATGTACTTCTTTCTGATACATTACACTATATAATACGAAACACTCTGTCTCTCCCTTAATGTAAAAACTTTGCTTGGTTCCGTTGTCAGTTGGTTTTAGTTTTCTAGAACGCAAAATTGAAATAAATTGAAATACATATGAATTGTCAAACTTATCGGCTCGTTTTTTAATGCTGTTGTTTATATTGAATCTCGGGAAACGTATTTTTAAAATCTGATGCCGAAACCCGGGAGCTGTATTAAACGAGTATTCATCAATTTTTATTTTAACCGAAAATGGACATGGCGAATCGTGCTTCTTATCGTGGTCAAGTTACCAAATTGGTTAAAAACGCGAATGATTACCTTAAATAAGAAGATGCGAAAATTATGCATGATTTAAGTAATCTCGACGACGTTGAAGAAGAGCTAGACGTTTTTTTGGAAAGCTTAATGGCCGCACATGAAAGTTTGCGTAAAGCAAATGCAGAGGTAGTAAGATTAATTAAGACAGAGGACCAAGTAAGGGACCCGAGGCAGTAGCAGAATATGAAGATAAGGCTATCGCGACCATCACACATATCAAATGCCGCCTTTCCAAGCTTCAACTTCACCGAGGTCAGCCTGTAGTTTTAGCAAATGCAAATGACACCACATCCGCAAGCGCTACAATGCACCCCTTGCGACCGCACACATCATCATCGAGCGCTGTTAAATTGAAAAAATTGCAGCCAAAACGGTTTTCTGGAGACTTCAAGGAGTGGGTCTCATTCTGGGAGCAGTATCGTGCTCTCATTCATGAAAATGCCTCTCTCACCACCGTTGACAAATTTAACTATTTAGAAACGGTGTTAACTGGGAAAGCAGCTGAAACCTTAGCTGATCTCACTCCTTCGGAAGCTAACTATAATACAGCTATTACATTATTGAAAGAAGAATACGGCAATAGTGAGAAGATTGTAGACTTTACAATGCAACGTTTACTCTCAATTCAACCTGTTTCTTCTAAAACGGATGTACTCGCTCTGAGACGGCTATATACATCGGTGCAAGCTTCCACTCGTTCACTCTCATCTCTAGGCATCCCACCGTCAAATTATTTTGTCATGCTTAAGGGGGTCTTATTACGTTGTTTACCCGCTTAGAGTAGAATTTCATCGCTACTATGAGGATACTACAGCGAGTACTCAAATGTCTCGCACAGACGACGAAGACGATGCAGCCAGCGTTTCCTCAATATCAGAAAGTTCCTCAATCGTAATCAGAGGTAAACAAGTCGATTGCTTACTTAGATTTCTTAGACGAGAGGTTGAATCGCTGGAAAAAGCAAACGAAGCCAGAATACATCCATACCGCTCTAGCATGCCGCACATAAATACGAAAGCCGTCAAAACCGCTTTGGGTTTGTATACAATGGAATCAAAAGAACATTGCTTATTTTGCAAAGGCACTAATCACGAAACTAAGGACTGCTCTAGTGCTAAAGGGCTAATCGAAAAGAAAAATCTATTAAGAGGCGAGGGCAGGTGCTACCGGTTTTGTAAGAAAGGCCATAATTCTCGAATGTGCAAGGTGAAAGGCTTATCTTGCAAAACATGCAGTGGCCGCCACGCAACGAGCATGTGTGACCCATTGTTTTCACAGCCTAAACGTGCTTTTGAGAGCACCGTGGCGCAGTGGGTAGTGTGTTGGCCTCTGACGCCGATGACACGGGATCGAATCCCGACACAGCCATGTCATCGAACTAGTTTTTCACGGTGTTTCTCCTCAGCGGGGTTCTGTCAAAACCCCCTGTAGTAAAATTGTCATGAAAAGCTTCTCGAAATTTGCCGTTCGGAACCGGCAATAAACTGTAGGTCCCTTTCACCTATGGGAAAATTAAGTCACACACAACATGGGTGATTGAGAGAAGCTCGGCTCAGGTTCTTCATGGACTGTAACGCCAACATACATACATACAAACGTGCTTTTGCTTTGCCTGTAAATAAACGAGAAAATCCACCACCCAGTTTGGAGAATAGTTCCTCATTAAATATCTATACGGCCGAGGACACTCAGAAGGGTAATGTATATTTACAAACGGCTCGCGCATACGCTTATAGTAATTCTTCTACCCTTTCTATGTTTGTGCGAATCGTCATGGATGGAGGAAGTCAGCTGCCGTTCGTCAAGTCAACCCTAGCGCGCAAGCTTGATTTGCCTATTGTGGGAGTACATAAGTTAAGTGTGATACCCTTCGGGAGCAATAAGCCCAAACCCCCAAGCTGTGCAACAAAGTTCAGATGATTATAAAAAGTCAGTACGATGATCGCGCTGTTTCGATTGAGGCAATCGAAGTCCCTGCAATTTGTCTTGATGTGCTGTCTGTGCCTCTTTACGATGCAGTAGTCTCAATTCACGAACTGAATTTAGCTTATGCTTGTGCAAATGGAGAACAACTAGAGGATGGGATAAGTGTGCTACTTGGCGCCGATACGTATTGGCAATTTGCAACTGGAGAGTACAAACGTCTCACTGAAAAGATGACGGCGATAAATACAATTTTAGGATGGACCATTCAAGGGCCGTCGTTTGTGGAACAAAAAACGTTCCAGTCTTCTCCCACATTATCTCTTAATGTCTGCGTGTGTAGAGACATTCAACAATTTTGGATGCTGGATGTACTGGGGATTGGACCTGACGGTCAAAGGGCATTAAATAATGAAGTATCCTCACATATTCGACCAGTGGGAGATAGATTTGAGGCGTCCCTGCCCTGGAAGCAACTATCAACTCCCCTGCATTACAATAAAACTGGGGCAATAGTTCGGATGTGAACACTTGTTCGGAAACTATGTTCTTCTGGGAAACTTATCGAATACGACGCAGCCGTAAATAGCATGTTTTCGACTGGTGTCGCCGAGCCTGTTCCACATATAGAACCAAGAGATGGTCGAATCTATTATTTACCTCATCGGCCAGTGTACCGGAATGACAAAGAGACGACTAAGCTGCGCGTAATGTTTGACGCATCGGCACATGCACCTAACCATTCGTCTCTTAACGATGCATTGGAAGTTGGTGAGAATTACTTGCCCAATCTTTTAGTCATCTTACTAAATTTTAGAGTTGGAAAAATTGGCCTTGTAGCCGACATCGAAAAGGCATTCCTCCAAATATCACTTCATCCATCAGATAGGGACAGCCATCGTTTTCTACGGTTTGCAGAGAAAATAGTCAACGAGAATACCTTAGCTGCTATTAGAACATACAGAATGGCGCGACTAACATTTGGCGTTAAAAGTAGTCCCTACATTCTTGGTGCCATGATTCAGGAGTTGATCAGCGAAGCCTTATTGCGATCGCAGAAATTATACGAGATGTCAGAAAGGAGCATTTCAGCAGTAGACCCATACGAAAAAATATGTCAGCTGCTCAGAGGAAGCTTCTACATGGACGATTTTGTCGCCAGCGTTGATGACGAAAAAACAGGAATTGATTCTTATCGAGAAATAACCAAAATATTCAGTAGTGCCTCTATGAACCTACACAAGTGGAATTCGAACAATGCAATAGTAGGAAAATATTTCGAAGCTAGAAAAAAATGTTCGGATACGCAAAAGGAGCTGGGCTTGCGATGGGTAATAGCCACGGATGAACTTGAAGTGGATCTAGATCCTGTGCTCGATTTGTTGAAAGCAGATGCAGTTCAAGGTACCAAACGCACTGTTTTAAGGGCTATGGCGAAAATATTCGATCCAATTGGTATTCTTTCTCCATGCATTGTACGCTTAAAGATTTTATTTCAAGGCATTCGGCGTAGAAAACTTGACTGGGACGAGAGACTACCACCGGATTTGCAAGACACTTGGATCTCTTGTCGAAAAGATATTGAAGAGCTTCACGAGATGGCAATACCACGTCACTTTCTAACGAGTCAAAATGCGACACAGGTGCACGTATTTGCTGATGCGAGCAAGTATGCATATGGAGTTGTCGCTTACGCAAGGACTTTGCATGTAAACGGAGAAATATCTGTGCGCATTATTTGTGCTAAAGGCAGAGTTGCCCCCTTGAAAACCAACAACGAGGCTGAACTGACATTCCAAAGTTGGAGCTTACTGCTGCACTTATTGCCACGCGTCTACTAGTGCATCTTAAAACTAATCTTCGAATACAGGTAAGTGAATCATTTCTATGGACCGATTCTCAGATTGCATTGTTCTGGATCACGGGTTTAGAAAAGCGATGGAAACCGTATGTAGAACATCCAGTAAAGGAAATACGATCATTGTGTGACGTGGCGATCTGGAGCCATTGTCCTGGTGTTGAAAATCCAGCTGACTTATTAACTAGAGGCATTAGTGCTGCATCCCTCTTAAACTCTTCTGTATGGTTAAACGGACCGGCCTGGTTAAGGGAAGAAAGGACACATTGGCCAGCTTCAAAATCGATCAACGTTGCTTCGCTATATGTAACGGCAATGCATATTGAAGAGGAAGATATAGGAGGCTTAGGGAGAGCAACTTTACACCTTACTCCCGTTTTCGACAGTGAACGTTACAGTAACTGGATGCATCTTCTGCGAGTAACAGCTTATGTACCTAGAGCCGTCAGTGTTTTTAAGAAAAAAGGGGAATTACCGAGCGTTTGTCAGCTAAAGAAATAGACAGTGCCGAAAAGTATTGGATTAATTATGTGCAGATACTTCACTTCTCTAAAGAAATTTCTGCTCTTAAAATGAAAAAGAACAAACCATCTAATTCCAAACTCATTTCTCTTTTTCCAATATTAGGTGCTACTGATCAATATCTGCGAGTAGGGGGTCGTCTTCAGTATGTAACGAGAGATGAGAATGTAGCTCATCCTGTAATTTTACCGAAGTCGTCCCACATAACGAAGCTTCTGGTTCGCGACGCACATGAAAAATCATTTCATAGTGGATCATCGGCAGTTCTTTCTCGTTTGCGCACAAAGTGCTGGGTAGTGAAGGGGCGGCAGCTTATCAAAACTGTCATCAAGGACTGCTATGTGTGTAAAGCTCTTCGAGGACCAGCAGCTACGCAGAGGTTTGCACCATTGCCTAGGGATCGTGTTCTCTTGTCAAGACCATTTGAGGTAACTGGAGTAGACTTTGCTTGTCCCATATATGTAGCAAACAACGATGGCCAAAGAAAGAAGCGATATATCTTACTGTTTACGTGTGCCGCAGTTCGCGCGGTACACATTGAATGTACCAACGACCTGACTACGGAGAGTTGTCTTCTTGCCACACGAAGATTTTTCTCGAGACGCGGACTCCCTCGTATAATGTACTCAGACAACGCTACTACATTATCGTGGAGCGCCCCTTGGTGGAGCGGGTTCTGGGAACGACTAATAGGAGTGGTCAAATCAGCCCTTAGAGCAGCTGTAATGCGTTCAACATTAAACGATGACCAGTTACGTACGTTGTTAACAGAAGTTGAAGCTGTCGTGAACTCTAGGCCTTTAACTTATTCAGGAGATGACCCTTTAGACCTCGAACCACTTACTCCGGCACATTTCCTGATTGGCGGGTATAGAAAAGGAGAGGAGCCTACGCTTAAAAATCAAAGTGGCAAAGATCTACGCAAGCAGTGGAAGGAGCGCTTGCGATTTCTGTCTGCATTCAAGAGGCGATGGTATAAGGAGTACTTGTATCAACTCCGATCATTGCATCATACTAATAACGTCATAGGTTCTTCCTTAAAGATTGGAGATGTAGTACTTGTTGAAGATAGATCACTACCTCGAGCGCTGTGGCATTTAGCTGTAATTGAGAACGTATTTCCTGGACGAGACAACAAGGTTCGGGCCTGCAAGGTTAGGCTTTCGAGCGGCTACATTTTGAGAAGACCTATACAACTTTTATATCTAGATAACTAAATAATCTAAAAACTTTCGGCGGGAGGATGTTGAAAAACCACATGAACTAAACATATTTACCCCTTTTTCTATATGTACTTCTTTCTGATACATAACACTATATAATACGAAACAATCTGTCTCTTCCTTAATGTAAAAACTTTGCTTGGTTCCGTTGTCAGTTGGCTTTGGTTTTCTAGAACGCGAAATTGAAATAAATTGAAATACATATAAATTGTCAAACTTATCGGCTCGTTTTTTAATTCGGTTGTTTATATTGAATCTCGGGAAACGTATTTTTAATTTTTTTGCAATCAATTGCAGATCTATTTTGGGACTTCCAACATAAACAAAAATTTATTTAATCAAACGAGTGAACTATTATGGTAAGAAACATAGTAGCGTTGAAAATATAACATACTAGCTTTTGCCCGCGGCTTCGCTCGCGTTAAATTCGCGGTAACACGGTTCCCCTTTCCTGAATTAGAACACAGGGGAGAACTCGGAACAGAATGTTATATTAATACGCTACTGTAGACGATATTATATGTCTTTCCATTTGGGGATAAGAAAGCCAAGTGGTAAAATATGCCTATGTCTGGACCCGAGACACCTTAACAAAGCCATTCTTCGCCCACACTTTCCATTTACCAGTGTTGATGAATGTCACGGCTGAAAGGATCTAAGTTCTTTAGTTCCCTTAATGCGAACTTTGGATTTTGGATGTTTCCTTTGGATGATGAGTCTTCGAAATTGTGCACATTTATAATACCATTCGGCAGATATTGCTTTCTACGGTTGCCCTTTGGAATAAACGCAGCCCCAGATATCTTTCATTCCGAAATGGTAAAGCTCTTTGAAGATATCCCGAACTTGATCATATATAAGGACGATTTTTTGATTTATGCAAAAAGCAAAGATGAGCATAACAGAATTTTGGAAATGGTGTTAGAGAGAGCTCGTTTAATTGGGTTAAAATTCAATAAATCAAAATCCAAAATAGGCCTGCGTAAAATAAAGTTTATTGGTCATATTTTTGACGAAAATGGGGTCCATGCTGATCCATCGAAAATAGAGGCGATATGCGAAATGCCACGTCCTACATGTCCTGTCGAACTCCAGCAATTCTTAGGGATGGTCAATTATCTTTCTTCATTTCTAAAAGGGTTATCTATACATAATTCCAATTTACGCAATTTACTAAAAGAGGAAATAGATTGGCATTGGTCAGAAAGTCATGAGCAAGAATTTAACAACTTAAAGAAATTATTAACGACTGCTCCAGTTTTGGCCTATTATGATAGCAACAAAGCGATATCTTTACCTATTGACGCTTCGAAAAATGCAGTAGGCGCCGTAATTAGTTATGAAAATAGGCTCATAGCATATGCTTCTGCTACGCTTACCGCAAGCTAGCAAAATTATGCTCAAATTGAGAAGGAGTTGTTCGCTATCCTTTTCGGCTGTACCCGCTTTCACCAACTTGTTTATGGGAAAACTATAAATGTTGAAACTGATCATAAGCCTCTCATTCGTCTATTTGGGAAACAGTTATATAAAGTACCGGCAAGATTGCAAAGATTCATGCTTAAATTACAAACGTACGATTTAAGAGCATGTTATAGGCCTGGTAAAGAAATGCTTGTAACGGACACCTTATCCAGAGCACCAATCTCGAATCAATCCCTAAGTGAGTTTGACAAAGAAGTTGAAATTCACTGCAACTTATTAAAAACTAATTTGACGATTACTGACGATAAATTGTTACAGATTAGAAACTTAACCGATCAAGACGGAACATTAAAGATAGTCAAAGAATACTCCAGAAACGGTTGGCCAGATAACAAAAAGTATATTAACAGCTTAGCTATGCCCTATTACACATTTCGAGATGAAATTCATGTCATAGATGGCATTGTATTTAAAGCAAATCAAATTGTCATTCCTCAAAAGATGCGTGCCGAGATGTAGGCATACAACGATACAAAAATCTAGCCAGGTCACTAGTATTATGGCCAAACATCAGCAATGACATAACCAATATAGTCACTAATTACGAAGTATGTGTACGAAATCGTCCTATGAACCAAAAAGAACCCCTAAAGTCTAAATCCACATGCTATTCCAGAAATTCCATGGCTGAAAATTGGAACAGATCTTTTTGAATTCGGCAAACAAATGTATTTATTGGTCGTAGACTACTATTCTAAATATATTGAAATCGCATTACTCAGAAGTGGATATTCGAATATCAGTGTGGTTTCACATTTAAAATCTATTTTAGCTCGGCACGGAATACCTTAAACGCTCGTGAGGGATAACGGACCGCCTCCTAATTCGCAAGCCTCTAAGCAATTTTGCGATGACGGGGCATTGATCATATATCCTCGAGCCCATATTTACTTACATACTTATCAGGCCAGCGATCCATGGAGGACCTGAGCCTGAGCTATAGCTGCCCTCCATCCTTGACAGTCCCGGGCACGCTGCTTCCAGTTGTCAAGACCAAGATGTCTTACATCCGCGATTACGGAGGTCCGTCTTCCCCATCTTCTCGAACCAGGAGGCTCGGAGTCGAAGACACTCTTAGCTGGAGCGTTGATATCCATGTGCTCGATGTGGCCGAGCCAGTGTAGTCGACGGATCCTTGCCTTCCGGAGTACATCCACATCTTGGTACAGCTCGTAGAGTTCGCGGTTGTGTCTTCTTCTCCATTCACCTTCCTCACAGACAGGACCAAATATCCGGCACAGAATTTTTCTTTCGAAAGAATCCAAAATCAGCTTCGCTGTCCTGCTTACCGTCCAGCTTTCGGCTCCGTAAAGCAAGACTGGCAGTATGAGCGTTTTGTAAAGCATGAATTTGGTCTCTCGAGTGAGGAGTTTTGACCCCAGTTGTTTGGACAAGCCGAAGTAGCAGCGGTTACCAAGGGCGATTCTATGCCGGATCTCCACTGTGGTGTCATTTGTGGAATTTACGTTTGCCCCGAGGTAGACAAAGTCCTTAACTCCCTCGAAATTGTAGCTGTCAGTTGTTATATTTTGTCCCAGGTGGTGAGCGACGGATTGGTTTTTGCTTGATATACCCCTATAGTTCTTGCAAGAGGTAGGATCGCCTTTTTTGTGGATGGGGCTGGTATTCCAGTCGTCGGGCATGCCTTCATCCTCCCAAATTCTGCAGATGATCTGGTGCATGCTCCCTACCAGAACTTCGCCTCCAGCCTTGAAGAGCTCTGATGGCAAGCCATCTGAGCCTGCGGCCTTGTTGTTCTTCAGCTTCTGAATAGCTGTGCCGACTTCTTCGATGCTGGGTGGGAGGACTACTTCAGCGCCTGGAGTTGGGATTTCCTCGGTCCCTACCACTCTCTCTTGGTAATGCTCGTTAAGCAGCTCCTGGAAAGGCTGCTTAAATACATCTACTATTCCCTGCGTGTCGGTGACAAGATTACCCTCGCAGTTTCGAAGAGCCTGGGTGCCCTTTTTGAAGCCTATTGCAAGCCCTTTGGCTTTCTTGTAAAAGCAAGACTGGCAGTATGGTTTTCCTCTGCAGCGCCTTTTGGTACGCCTAATCGGTTGCTGTCTTTTTCTGCTCACACTCGCCATCATACCACGGGTTTCTTGTCGGAGGTGGTAGGTATCCTAAGGTGGTTTCGGCTACTTCCTGAATGGCTGAGCGGCAATGCAGCCACATATTATTGGCATTTGTATTCGACGTAAGCATACCGTAGAGTCTTTCGCTCAGCTGGTCCCTGTAGACTCTGGCAACCTCCGGTGTGCTCACGCGCCCAATGTCGAACCTCCTCCTGATGGGCTGGTGCAGCTTTCTGCTTTCTGCTTGCTGCTACGAGGAAGTGATCAGAGTCGACATTTGCCCCTCTGAATGTTCGCACATCCAGGATGTTTGACGAGTGCCTTGCGTCAATGAGCACAAGGTCGATTTGGTTGGCAGTTCGACCGTCCGGAGATCGCCAAGTTGCTGTGTTGATTCGCTTGCGAGGGAATCTTGTGCTATTTATCACCGCATTACGAGCTGTCGCAAAGTCCGTGAGTCGGAAGCCGTTATCTGTTGTTATATCGTGGAGGCTGTGCTTTCCGATCACTCCGCCAAGGGTGTTCTCCTTACCGATTTTGGCGTTGAAGTCCCCGAGCACGATTTTTACATCGTACTCCGCACAAGCTCCATAGGCGTTATCCAGGAGGTCATAGAAGTTCTCCTTGATAAGGTCTTCAGCCTCGTCGGTGGGGGCGTGTGCACATATAAGGCTGATGATCTACCTCTGATGCGGATCACAGCCAGGCGATCACTTCATAAGACACTATGAGGACCGACAGCGTGTGCTCATAGTAGTGTGAGATTCCTACTCACTAAAAACACCTCCCTTCAAACGTATTTTTAGTGTTAGACTACAACTGAGCTCTTGAACTTATCCAGTAGTTTTTAGGGTTCCGTACTCAAACGTAAAACGGAACCCTATTACTAAGACTTCGCTGTCCATCCGTCCGTCTGTCACCGGGCTGTATCTCCTGAACCCTGATAGTTAGACAGTTGAAATTTTCACAGATGATGTATTTCTGTTGCCGCTACCACGACGAAAACAGAACAAAATGAATATTTAAGGGGGGCTCCCATACAACAGACATGATTTTCATCCAAAAAATCCCATTGGTCACATACTGAACTAAGGTTAGTCGACAATATATTTGTGTCTTTGATGAATTAATCCTAGCTGCAAACCTTTTCCCCATATTTATTGTTATTCACCTTTTCACATCGTTGCTGTCAAGTAAAATAATTGATTTGAATTCAATGGACACTTTGATGATCAACTATCTCATCATGAAGATTTTTGATTATCAAAGTAATATGCCGATAACCTGCCTGCAACCAGATGGTACGGAACCCTTCGTGCGCGAGTCCGACTCGCACTTGGCCGGTTTTTTATATATACAGATGGTACGGAACCCTTCGTGCGCGAGTTCGACTCGCACTTGGCGCCTTACCACCTCATTCCCACACCAGGAGCACTGATATTCTTGTGCTTCAGCAGAAATAATCGGTTTCAGAATATGTACATCAGCGGTGCCGTTTGCCTTCAACAAATGTCAAAATTCTAAAGAAAGCTTCATATCAGGTATCTGAATACTTTTGAACAGAAACATTGCATAAAACGTACTTTCTCGAGAAAAGTTAGAATACCGATAAAATTGGATAATGTAACGTAATATTCACAAACGTGAAAATTAGATAAAAGCGCATAGAAAGCAGTTAGAAATAGGACTACTTAAAATATGACTGGCATTTATAAACCTGGATTCCATAGCTGCTTCCAATGCCTCCCCTCTTAGTTGGGTAAGAATTTTTATATGTATATACGAGGTGGGGCAATTAAGTTCCTGGAATTTAGTCATAACTCGGAAACTGGCAACACTGCATCGCTCGTCGACAGCACGTTCAGTTTGTGTGTTGTAGGGTAGGCAAGTAAAGAGGGGCCATTGAAAGGGCTTGCATCGTCATTCTCAAGGACATCCTTGCTGACGACTTAAACACTCGTTCGCCATTCTTCGTGACCATGCAAATCGTTATATGGAGGCTCAAGGAGACTGTTTTTCGTTTTATTAATTACTAGCGTTTGCCCGCGGCTTCGCTCGCGTTAAATTCGGGGTAACACGGTTCACCTTTCCTGCTTTAAAACACAGAAGAGAACTCGGAACAGAATGTTATTTTAATATGCTACTGTAGACGGTATTATATATCTTTCCATTTGGGGATAGAATGTAAAGATTCTGGGCATTGGACACGCGAATTAAGTACTTCGCGAATATTGTTCGATAAAAAAAACTATCTTTATTTTCTTTCGACCTTTTGGTCTAACGTTATAATTCCAACTGCAACTACATTTTATTTTCAATTCGATAAGAAGCCTAATTTGCAAAGGTGAATTCCAAGTACTTGGTCTTGCACAGGAAATTGCGAAGACGCTAACTAATCAAGTTTCTTGGTTCACCTGTGCAATCACAAAGGTTTAGATATAATGTTACATTTCGTTTGTTTACTTATTGCTAAGTTGACAATTTATGTGGGAAAGGCATTGGGATACAATATGTGTGGATAGGTATGGAGAGGTGATAAAGGTGATTGGCCGCTGTTTGCTGATGTTGTTGATGAGGGGTGTCGATGCGGTGAAGGGGGTGTCAATGCGTAGCCGTAACTCCTCCCCCCTTAGTATAAAGCGACGGCCACAATGACGTCATGGAGGGAGCAAGTGACTGAAATGATGTCATCTGGGCAGGAGCGAGTGTTGGATGAAGCGGTGTGATGAAGGCTGGGGCTGCTGCGTCATCGGTTCGTTTTCTGGTGGTGATGATGATGAATGTTGTAGTGACTATGATGCAGAGGATTATGGATGATGCCGTTGCGTAGTTCAGGACCTTGGTTGTCTGTTCAACTTGTAGCACTCTGGTATCTGTTTTGAAGTCGTAGTCTTGTAGTTTTTGGAGGCTTAAAACTTCTGTTGTTGTGTTGGAGTAGATGTCGCTAGTTGGTGGTGGAGGAACATGCACTGCATCCCAATATATGTCCGGATTATCTTCGTAGGTCATCCCATTGACTTGTACCTTGCATCCTTTGAAATGCAACAGGGTGGTACCTTCTATGGTGAATGCGTTTGAGCTGCATGAAGAATTTATTAATAATTTTTCGGTATTGATAAATAAAATATAGTTTGGTTGTGGTTGCGTGATTTCTTGAAGTTTGCCCACGTCACGGAGGTGACAATGAGCGGCCAGGTTTTTCATTAACTTCCCAATGCATCCTGAGTGATCCGTGACTTCTTCCAGGGTTGGATTTGTGCAGTAAAATGTGCCTTCTATTTTGGGGCAGGGTGTATTATAGTACTGTATGTGATTTTCATTATAGTTTATGTATGGTTCTGAGGTTATTAATTTTGTATTATTTATTGGGAGTGGTATAATTCTGTACATGTAATAAGTTTCTTTGGATACAATAGGTATGCGTAAGTTAAAAATAATTTTTGTGCCATTATAATAGGCTTGTAGGTTTAGGAAATCGTATATTTGCTCGAGGGCAGTGATATGTATTCCATGCTTTTGTAATTTGTCTCCTATATTTGAGAGTTCAACGTGTGTTAATAAGAGTTTAGGGATAATGTTAAGTTTGCTAAGAACTACTGCCTCAGAAATATCTGATATGTGGTTAGTTAGAAGCTCGATATTAAAGTTAAGCTGGTTTAGATATTGTGTTTCTATTAGTATGTCGTGCTCTCTTTTTATTCTGTTATTTGTGTTTTGGAAAAATGTTAGTATTGTGTTCTGTTCTTTGTTTATGTGTTCGGTAATATTTTTAAATCGTCTTATCATTTGAAAGTTAAGTGTGTGTTCATCTGTTAAGGAGTTTGTTAGTTTGTTAACGTTATTGTTGATATTTTCGATTTGTTTATTAATGTTAACTGCGTCGTATGAGTCCATGTTCCCTGTAATCAATTTTATTGCTGTACCTAACCCATTTATTAGACCACGTCTATATCTTTTGAAAGGATATAGTGTTTGGAGTTTTCTTGCCAGTTCGTTGGCCTTGAGCTTAGTTACTTGTAAGGAAGATGTTATTTTAGCTTTTTGTTCAAATGTGTTAATGGAGTTGATGATGTCTTTAATATTTTTATTATAGTCATCTAGGTCGACAATATGTATTAAATTTTGGTAACTATTGATAAACCTTGAAGGTCCTAAACGAAGTGGCAAGAGGCTATGGTTTTGTGGTAAATGATAGGTTTCTATTAGTTGGCCGAAGGAGGGTGAGCGTCTGTAAAGAGGTTAGTAAAAGTGTGAGAGTTGTGTTAGTATTGGCGTATGCATTGAGAACAGCGTTCTATGTTCTACTTTTATTTTTTCTTCTTAATTTAATCTTATGGATTTTCTTGTTTCCCTTCGTGAGGATTGTTATTTTATTATTTTTGTCTACAATGTGCTTGGAAAATCTTGGTGTTAGCTTGTTCCGTCTAGCTTCCTTCCTAAAAACTATCTGATTCTCTATTACATCTTCTGGTTCCTCTCTTGTTGTATTTAGTTTTTCTATCCTGGCATTAGTTATTGCTTGGGTTTTTTCTTTGATTTTGGGATATAACTCGTCTAGGAATTCATTTAATTTGGTAAGATATTCATGTTCGTTGGAATAGGATAGTGTTTTAAGGAATTTATAAGGGCGGCCAAAGAAGAGTTCATAGGGAGTGTGTTTTGTTGCTGAATGAATAGCGTTGTTGTATGAAATAAACGTTTCTGATAATAATTCTTCGTGAGTGGTAGTGAGCCTATTTTCTTTTCTTTTGGAAAGAATCAACCTGTATATTTCCGTTAATGTTGAGTGCAGCCTCTCCACAGGAGAGTTACTGCTGGTTTGTTGGAAGGACGTAACATGAAGGACAATATCATGCTGCTGACAAAAGTCTTTAAAAATATTTGACATGAATTCAGGCCCTTGGTCACAGACTATTTTCCTTGGGATGCCGTAAAGACTAATGTAGGTTTAAAGACAATTGAGAACGGTAACACTGCTTCTACAGCTCAGATTGTATCCACACGCAAATTTTGAAAATTTATCTATTAAGGTGAAAACTTGATTGTTGTTTATGGTGTAAATGTCTATATGGATAATATCGAGTGGTTTAGGTTTTTCGAAATAAGGTTTTGGTGGGTTCCTATCGTACTTGAGGATCTTACATTTGTCGCAATTGTTTAAGGTCTTCGTAATTTTCTCCTTCATATTGGGAAAATATATTTCTCTTTTCAAGTGTAAAAGGGTTTCATTGATTCCCCTGTGGTTCGATTTTTCATGGTAGTTTCTTATGATTTCTTCTTGCTCGTCGTCGTTTCTGATATCTTTGAGGATTTCAGTACATCGGACGATGCGAAAGGTTCTGTTTTGAGAGAAATACTTTGAAAAAGTTTCTTGCACTATTTTAAATATTCTGTCTTCTGCATAAATTGCACTTAGTTTGTTTGGAGGCAAGAATTTTTTGAAGATATCTACCATGTTGTTTTCGTCGAAACTTGGGTTACGTATTGTTCTTCTTTGTTTATTTTTGAAGACGGTTTCGATCGTCATAGGTGATCCTTTATTACACTCTTGTAGAATTATTTGGATGTTGAATTCATTCAGAGGTTTTTCCGAGATAGGAATCCCGCTATTTAAATTCTCTTGGGCGCTGTGAACAGTGTCTATTGATTCGTCATTGTTAAAAAGTTCTTTGTCTTTGGGGGTATTATCCATTTCGTCAGTTCTTACGCGACTAAGGGCGTCAGCGTTTGTATTAAGGCTGCCTTTCTTATACACCATTTCGTAATCATACTCCTCCAATCTGAGCCGCCATCTGACCAGTTTTGAATTAGGTTCCTTGAGGCTCATAAGCCAGGTCAAGGGTCTGTGGTCTGTTACGATCTGGAATTTCCTACCAAACAAGTATGGACGGAAATATTTGGTCGCCCAGACGATAGCGAGAAGTTCTTTCTCAATTGTGGAGTAATTTCTTTCGCTTTCCGAAAGAGTACGACTGGCGAATGCAATAGGTTTATCGCTTCCGATGCGGCCTTGAGACAAGACTGCCCCCAATGCGCAATTGCTAGCATCGGTAGTTAGAATGAAAGGTTTATTGAAGTCAGGATGCTGTAGTATTGGGTCATTCATTAACAAGGTCTTACAGGTTTCAAAGGCTCTGGTGTAATTGTTATCTATTTTGATACTAGCACCCTTTTTTAGGCAGACAGTGAGTGGTTTGGTCAGTTTGGCTAAATCTTTTATAAATTTCCTGTAATAGCCAATGAGACCTAGGAAAGCTTTAATTTCGGTACGCGTTTGTGGAAGTGGGAAGTTTTTTATTGCATTAATTTTGGAGGGATTGGGTTTAATGCCCTCTGGTGTTATTATGTGGCCTAGAAATGCGATTTCTTTCTTCAAGAACTCGCATTTCTCCATTTGTATTTTGAAGTTTGAGTTTCTAAGCTTCTTGAACACTAACTCGATGCTTTCCAAATGTTCCTGTAGGGAGGTGGAATAAATAATTATGTCGTCAAGGTAGACCAGACATTTTTTGCCGACAAGTTCCTTAAGGACATTGTCCATGACCCTTTGGAAAGTTGACGGGGCGTTTTTCAGCCCGAACGGCATTCGCAGAAACTCGTAATGACCTCCCTCGACTGTAAAGGCAGTTTTTTGTACATGTTGTGGATTCATTTCTATTTGGTGAAATCCACTTGCTAAATCCAGAGTTGTAAAATACATGCACTTGCCTAATTTGTCGAGGATTTCGGTTATATTTGGGATCGGATATCGATCAGAAATTGTTTTTTCATTAACTTTGCGGTAGTCGATTACGAGTCTCCATTTTTGACGTCCGCTGGCATCTACTTTTTTGGGGACTATCCATACTGGAGAGCTCCAAGGGGAGTAGCTATGCCTAATTATACCTTGGTCGAGCATTTTGCTTATTTGACTTTGGACTTCGGCTTTGTGGACAAAAGGATATCTATAAGATCGCGTGTGAACGGGAATATCATCGACCGTATTGATGTGGTGTTTAATTTGGTTAGTAAATGTCAGTGCTTCACCTTCTTTGTACATAATGTCTTTGTAGCGTCTACAAAGTTTAAGGAGTTCTCTACACTCTTCCTTATTAAGGTGGTTAGTTCTAATTAAGTCGCTGACTTCTTGCACAGTTATTCCTTCATTTCCTTTCCCTTCGAAGTTATTTATTTCGATAAAGTTTACAGGGTCGTAAGATTCTACTTCTAAGGGTTGCTCTATCAGAATTATTTGGTCGTTATCCGAAAGATTTGTTACTTCGAGGGTACTGTACCAGTGTTCAGCGTTATATAGACCTTTGCTTATAAAGACGTTTTGTTTTATTTCTGTTTCGTTAATGTAGATGTTGCCATTTTCTTTATTTACGGGAAGTTTCGCTAGGGTTTTGGATTTACTAGGGATTGTTAGTGGGCCTGATGAGAAGTTGGGTTTTAGGTGTATTTCATTACTTGCATATTTTGTATAGAGTACTTTATTTTCGAGGTCGAGTTTGGCGTTTAATGACAAAAGTGCATCTAAACCAAGAAGACCATCGAAGAACTTATGAAATGTGAATATCAGAAATTTAAAGGATCCGGGTTGATTAAATTCTGTGAAGATGGGTAGGGATGTTTGTTTATTTATTGTATATTTTTTAAACACTGTAGTTATGGTTACAGGTTCGCAGTTAAGTTGTTGGTTTTCAGGAATGTATTCGGGGTTAATGAAGGACGAAGATGCTCCCGTGTCGAGAAGGAATCTAAGTTTCCTTCCGAACGGTGAAGAGATTGTAACATATGGGAGGGTTGTGGGGTACTTTTTGTGGTTTATGTAACCTGTTGGTTCCTCGAGGCTGGTGTGATAAAATTTTCTTCATTGTGGATATTTGTTACATTGTTTTCGAAGAAACGATCGAGCTGCTGATAGTTTGTGCTATCTATATTATTCATTTCCTGACGGTTAGAGGGTTGGTTTCTGGAAAATCTGGTTTGTTGTGATTGGGCCAATTTAGCATTTTGACTATGCCTTGCTGGGTTTGTGAAATTAGAGAAGTTTGTAGGTTCCGGTCTTCTAAATCGACTGGTATAGTTTGTTCTATTTTCTGGGGGCTGGGGATGGAAGGGTCGGGAATTATTTCCTACATACTGTGGTCTGGGGTTGTAGTTGGTTGTGTTCGACATTGGTGGATTTGCGTTGCTTTGATGGGGTCTATAGGGCCTATAATGATTAGTTTTAAATTGGTTTTGCATGCGGGAGAATTTTTGGTAGGAAATGTTTTGTTCCTTAATGCAATAGGTTAAAGCGACGGCCAATGAATTGGGTTGCATCGCTCTAATTCTTGCTCCTAAGGGTTCGTTTAGTCCGGTGAGGAATGAATTGAGGCACATCTCTGCGTAGAGATCTTTCTTCGCTTTGATGACATTCGAATCGGTTTCGTGTATTTGGATATTATTAGACAGAGCTGATTGTAGCTCAATTATTTCTCCGTAGAGAGATTCGACAGTTTTGTTATATTGGCGTATGTTGTGGAGATCTCTTATTAAGGATGCCTCTGTCCGTTTATCTGAATAATGTAATATGAGATTCGATTTTATTTCATCCCAAATGAGTGGCGTGCCGTACATATTCAGAATTTCATTGGCCTGTCCTTCGATTTTGTTCCTAATAGCCCTGAGGAGGATCTGGCCATAGGGGGTGTTGTCAGTCCCTCTAATGTATAAGAGGATTTCCTCAACGTTGTTTAGGAACTCATAAAGGAGTCTAGGGTTTCCGTCGAATTTAGGAAGATCTTTTATGGCATCCGGAATTCTCAGAGAGTTGAATATATCAACTTGACTATTTACTTGTGTAGTTGGAGACTGTGCGGTGTGGTTATTAGTAGCCATTGTAGTTGGATTTAACGGGGGGGATACGGGACCAGTAGAAGTAGAAGTCTCAAGGACAGGATTTGAATCAGAAATTGAGTTTTCGGGTATAGACGTCAAGCTTTTCGAGAGGTGTCTTAGTTTGTAAGGCACAAATCTAGATTTAGTTTTAGATTTATCAGACATTAAAAAAAAACCAACAAGCACAAAAGGTAGTTCAAAAATATAAGCAGTGAGAAAAAAAAAAACCTCTTTTTTTTTCTTTTTGTTTGTTCAATGTAAAAATATATGCATAGGTTTGAAATTTGTTGTATAAATATAAGTAAATATGAGTGTTATGTAAATATAGGCTTTTGTGTATATATATATCTGTATATATATATATATATATATATATATATATATGTATTGTGTTTTTTGTTTTTTTTTTTTTTATAAATGTTTGCACATAGATTTATGAGTATATATTTGATTGCGTATTTTAAGCATATATGTATATATTCTTTTTTTTTTTTTTTTTTTTTTTTCTTCTCCCTTTCTTTTTTCTTTCTGTTTTTTTTTTTTTTTTTGTAACTATCTATTTATTATTATTATTATCAGTTATTATACCCTTGTATCGAGTATTTATATTTTAACTGGAGTGCCTTTCGATAAGGATCGCAGTTCTTTTATACCGGAGTGCCTTACGATAAGGTTCGCGGTGGTGCTGGAGTGCCTTTCGATAAGGATCGCAGCGCTTAATGAATTCACTTGTACTTATCTTAACACTTACGTGCACCCAAAATAGATGAGAATTCCGAAGATCAGCATTTAGATAACTTCAGGTGTTCCGAGCAGGTGATCAGTGCAGGTTCAGTGGTGGTTAAATGCTCAGCTTCTGCAGAGTTCTTGAGTTTGTAGGTTCGGCGGTGAATAAAGGGTTAAAACCCAACAGTTCCTTTCCCGGTGGTTAATTATCACTTCACAGCGATTGATTCGATATCAAACGCGTAATTTTGGATTACATTAACCTTAACACGTCGGATTGCTCACGTATATTGCGCGATGCAATATTGAATTGTTCACGAAACAATCACTTTTGGATTGGCCACTTATATTGCACGATGCAATATCGAACTAATTCAGGAGTACAATCACTGTGTTTCTACTTGGGATATTAAAACTGTTTCACCGACCGACGACTGCGCCAATTAAGTACTTCGCGAATATTGTTCGATAAAAAAAACTATCTTTATTTTCTTTCGACCTTTTGGTCTAACGTTATAATTCCAACTGCAACTACATTTTATTTTCAATTCGATAAGAAGCCTAATTTGCAAAGGTGAATTCCAAGTACTTGGTCTTGCACAGGAAATTGCGAAGACGCTAACTAATCAAGTTTCTTGGTTCACCTGTGCAATCACAAAGGTTTAGATATAATGTTACATTTCGTTTGTTTACTTATTGCTAAGTTGACAATTTATGTGGGAAAGGCATTGGGATACAATATGTGTGGATAGGTATGGAGAGGTGATTTGGAAAGGTGATTGGCCGCTGTTTGCTGATGTTGTTGATGAGGGGTGTCGATGCGGTGAAGGGGGTGTCAATGCGTAGCCGTAACTCGCGCGAACATGCTACATACAATTGTCCATGGGAAAAGCACGGCTTTTCTAAGTTCACCCCAGCCACCTTTAATGTTTGACCTTGCGTTTTGTTAATGGTCATAGCGAAACTAAGCTTTAGAGGAAATTGTAGCCTTTTAAACTGGAACGGGAGATCAGTGGGTATTATTGGGATTCGTGGGATCATTACATTTTCACCCTTTCCTACGCCGGTTAAGATAGTGGCGCTAATGATATTGCGGCCAAGTTGTGTGACACGAAGTCTCGTCCCATTACATAATCTCGGGGCATCCAAATTTCGCATAAACATGACTAGGACGCCTAGTTTTAGTTGAAGCTTGTGTGAGGGTACACCTGACAGCTCAAGCGAATTTAGAAACTCTACGGGATATGATGTGCTCTGTTCTGTATCCATAACTGTGTCTATTGATAAATACTCTGTTGTATCTCCTGGGATCTTACTCCATATATCTGAATTTATTTTGTTGACAACATCATTTTTAGGTACTAAAATAGCTCATTCACATAAATATTGATTTTCGTGTATATTGTTTTGTAAATCTGGGTAAACACTTGCAACTAATTCTGAATCACCGCGTACTAAGTGACAAAAATCTCCCGTCACTGTCACACAGCCCTCGGCATCAGTTTCTAACCGACCATCTCCTATTTTCAATAGTGTTTCGGCATAGTTGCCAGCATTTGTGTCATCATATAGATGCACTCTCATATTTGTAGTCAAACTGAACTTCCTTACGGTGGCCAATAGAGTGGACGACTTGAGACATGCTTTAATTTCGTCTGCAGGTGTCCCCTTCTGAATGACGGGTAACGTTTGGCGGAAATCACCAGCCAATAAAACCACCATCCCTCCCATAACATCGGTATTGTTGCGCAAATCCTAGAGCGTTCGATTTAGTGCTTCTACCGCTTTTTTGTGCGCCATAGTACTTTCATCCCACATTAAGAGTTTCCACTGACGTAGCATAGCACCCCGTGCGCTATTTTTACTAAAATTACAGATAGGTGAATCTTTCTGGGCGAGATTTAGTGGTAATTTTAAATCAGAATGCGCAGTACGACCCCCGCTCAGCAACCTGGCGGCTATACCGGAGGAAGCTACGGCCACAGCAATGCTTCTATCTTTTCTTACTTGCGCCAGCAACAAACTTAGCAAAAATGTTTTTCCTGTTCCTCCTGGGGCATCAACAAAGAGTAGTGCGCCATTCCCAGATTCTATTTGCTGCAACACTTGGTCAAATACTCGTTTTTGTTCTGGTAGTAATTGGGGTACCAATTCAGCTACTTGCTGCTGCAAAGCTGGTATGTCATAGTTTGTTTCTCGTACAATCTCATCAGATAGTTCATTTTCGTTCGTTCGCCGAGGGCTAATCATTCCAAATTCACTCAACCGTTTACCTGCCATTGCCATTACTTTGTCTTCAATTTTTTCAAGGGCTTTGTTAGAAAAGTGTTCATTGTATGTCATGTCCGTGTGTGTCTGCTGTAGCCTTCGCAAAATGTCTTCCGCCATATACTCTTTATATTTGTTCCATAATTCATTAGGATTGGATAGCCCGCAAGATGATATGAGGGTTACATAAAGGTCCCTGAATTTGGCTGGCGATTGGCACTGGACGGATTCCTCCATAGTTTCGTCCCAGTGATTATCATGCTCTAACAGACCCAGAGCTTCACATGCTTCTCTATATGATGCGCATTCCTGGCCGTTGACTATTTTAAGATCTCTATAGCTTGTAGGACCCCGAACATGGTGTAGCAGCAAACGTAAACAGAAACATTCAAAATAAGTAACGTGGACGGTGTACACACGATCAAGGGCATCAGATGATTTCACTCCGGGCCAATTTTCAACAGGCACGCCTTGAATACGGCGTTTCCACTCCTTTGTAGACGTGTTCCAGGTATAGGGGGACTTCGGCATAGAAACACGTTTTTGCAAAGGGATCGACCTGATAAAGATGGAAAAAGGCTGGTAATGTTGTTTTGGGCGGTGATGATACTCATTCTTGGAAATTGTTCTCGGTGAGATATGTGCGCTCTCCATTTTCTAAGTGTACAGCAACGTGGGTTACTGCTGGATGTCTTTCATGCAAGGGGAAGCCAAGGAGCCGCCTCATTACTGCTGACTTAACGTCCTGCTTGAAAGGTTTGCACTTCATTTAGAAGATGTGCTCCACCTTCATTCCTGAGATTAAATATAGCCTAGTTATTTCCTTTGTTTATACATATATGTATTTGCATATATATTTGATTGCGCGGACAGAGCTACAGGTTTCTACATTAATATGTTCATTGAACATTTTACATAGAATGGGCGAAGACGGGACGATCCAACTGTTTTCTAAGGTTTCGGTCGCTCTAGATCGAGACTTGATTGTAACTGTAACCATCTTCGGGTGCTCAGCGCCTGTATAACGGGTAGCCATTGTCATTGTGCACAGTTTCTTTTAACAGCTGTTTAGGAAAATTCTTTGTGTATTTTCCATCTTTCATGCATGGCGATGCTGGATTTCGTGCACCACATGGACCGTGTACCATGTTTCGGACAATAATATCATACAATTCTTTATCTTGCTCAGGATCAGGAATCTCGGCGCTAATTAACTCATCTATTTGGGTGGGCCGCATCTTCTCTTTAAGCCATATTAGAATACATGAAACATTCTACCTCGCCGAATATTTTACCCTTGGTAATTACATTCATTAATTTTTGCACTTTTAATCTAAACACTCTGGCAACTAAATCGTGTCTGTCAGTACTTTTTTGGCCCGGTATTAGTTCATCAGTTATTTCCTACCATGAAGGGTTGCAAGTGAAAGTGGCAAAAAGGTCAGGTCTGCCGTAAGTTCGTACATAAGTAAATGCGTCTTGTGTGTATTGGTGTCGGTAGCGGGGGCTATTAACGATCCTAGATCTGAGGGATTAACATTGGCGTCGTTAGCAACTGCATCTTGCAAATGTATGTAATTATCAACACGTAGCTTTTTTTGATTTAAAGTAATAAAACGAAGACGTTCGCTTTCCACCTTCACGTACATATCCACCAAGAACTGATGAAATAGTTGTCTGCACCGAGCTAAAAGGTTAAAGTCATTTTGTCGTAACATCATATGATAGGCATAAAAATCCATACACGATACTTTTTTGTTTGTAATGGGTTGTTTTGTCACTGGTTTAATAAGGGGGAGTTCAAAGTGATACCCTTCTTGTCTTTTGGAACAAATCAATGGGTATTGCAGAGCATCATAAAATTTGTGTGTATCGGCTTCCCGTTGCAACGTGTCATCTTGTGCTCGCAAGACAATGCCCCGTGAAGAAAATTGTTCACCCCTTACTACGGCTGCAATTTCATCAATCAACGGCGCATTATAGCGCCTTTCATGCTCTCCCCGAGGAGTCCTGTCCTTATAATGCTGTTCAGGTAGGTTCTCTAAAGCAGTTTTAAACGTGTTTACTAAAGTATTATTATCATGCAAGTATCTTTGAATTTTCAGAACCGTGTCTCTTTCTACTCCCGGGATAAATTGGCATCGACGGTCTACCTCAACTTCTTCGTCTCCCGTAAAGTAAACCTGCAAAAATGTGTGCTGGTTGTTGTCAACTGGAAAAAGTGCATCGATTTTAGCCCCTCGGAAAGTTCGGACATCAAGAATAGTGGAGGAGTGTCTGACGTCGATCGCGATATGATCAATCTGGTTGGTAGTCGAATGATCAAAGGCCAGGTGCCCTTATGTATATCGAGGTGCGAGAAGCGCGTACTGGCTAGAAGGAGATTTCGCCCCGTAGCAAGATCAATCAGGCTGTGTCCGTTATCGGATGTAGTGTCGTGAAGGCTATGTTTGCCGATGACTCCTTCAAAGATGCTTTCCTTACCCAGCTTAGCATTGAAGTCTCCTTGTACAATTTTGATGCGATAGCTGAGACATCGGGCTTACGTTCTATCTAGGAGATCGTAGAACTCATCTTTGGCGGAGTCATCCTTGTCTTCCGTGGGGGCGTGGACGCAGATCACGCTAATGTTAGAAAACTTAGCGTTGATACGGATTGTTCGGAGGCGTTTGCTTACATGCCAAAAGCTTAGGTCTTTTTGCCTTAGTCCACCTGGATCAAGCGATACTGGATTCCATTCATAGGGCATGCATTCCTCCGACCAAGTTTTACAGATAAGCTGGTGCATCTGTCTGTACTCCCAATTAGGTCATCTCCAAGATCGGTCTTGATACTTGCGTAGATTTGTATATATGTAAGTGATAAAATTCACTATAATCTGACCTTTCTTGATTTATAAGGCGTATACCGAATCTTCGTCTTCTCGATCGACCAATTCTATAAATATGTATGAACACGACTTTCAAATAAAAAGCTACGACGAACAGCATTTGACAATGGCATTTTCGTAAATAACCGCTCAGCGATGACGTTCAGTAAATTACCACCCGTCGTTCGTCACTTACTCCGTGGCCGCAGCCTAAGGAGATGCTCCAGCAAAGTTATACTCGTTGCGTCATGACAAACAAATCTTAAAAAGCGCTAGATCTGGCAGAAGAATCTCGAGTAAGACCTGGGCCGGCAAAGCGCAAGCTGCTGCTGAGATCTATCAAATAAACAACCTTGACTGTACTATAAGGAATCTAACAAAGACTGTGTTTGAAACTATCATACTGTTGCCGCGCAACAAAATAAAAATTAAAAATCGTTTCGGATTAAATTGGATCTTTATTCACTGCTCACACGTGTTCTCGGTTTTAAGGAAAAAGAAAGAATAATAATCGACGACGGAAACCAGGAAAAAAAAAGTCTTCGTCAACTGGCTGTCAATAAAAAGTCAGGGTTGGCCAACTTGCCGACGAAGCATGGCTGTAAAAGTCAGGGATGGCCAACTTGCCGACGAAGCATGGCTGTAACACCACCCCCGTCTTTGAAGAATGACTGTCCCAGTCATCGGGAAGCTTGATGTAATGCCAACCGGTCCCTGTGTACAACCAATGGTTGCCTTGCCCTGTCTTTTGTTATGCGGTAGAGTACTTCGCCCATTCTCGAAACGATCTGGTATGGACCTTGCCAGTCATTCTGCAGCTTGGGGCAAAGTCCTTTTCGCCTTTTTGGGGCATACAGCCATACGTAATCTCCTTCCTTAAATGGTGCTGCTTTAGCTCTTAGATCGTAGCGGTCCTTCATCCGGCGGGTATACTGCAACAATTGGTCTCGGTTGAAGGAGTATGCCGTTTCTAATCTCTTGACCAAGTTATCGACGTATCCGGTTATTCCAGGTGGTTGATCGGGAGGAGGTCCGGTCCAAAGCTCCGGAGGTAAACGCAATTCTCTTCCGAACGTCAGGAATGCGGGAGTCTGCTTCGTAGCTTCGTGCACGGCAGTGCGGTAAGCCATTAAAAGAAATGGTAAATGGTCATCCCAGTTTCGTTGGTTTTCGTCCACGTATTTCGCAAGGTAGTTCAGAAGCGTGCGGTTAAAACGTTCGACCATTCCATCGGATTGGGGGTGTAGCGCTGTGGTTCGTGTTTTGTCAACTCCGAATCTCCTTAACACCTCGGCAAACACTGCAGATTCAAAATTTCTCCCCTGATCGGAATGAAGCTGAAGTGGGACTCCAAATCGGGAAAAGACGTGAGTAATTAATGCCTCCGAGACTTTTTCGGTTGTTTGATCGGGCAGTGGAATTGCCTCGGGCCACTTCGTAAAGTAGTCGCAGAAAACTAAGATGTATTTGTTTCCCTTGTTAGTTATCGGTAGAGGACCAAGGATGTCAATAGCCACCCGCTCAAAGGGTGCTGCTACCAGGACTGGTTTTAAAGGCGCCCGAACTTTTGTATTGGCACCCTTTCTCCTTTGACAAGTAATGCAGGCCTTGCAGTATTGTTCCACATCTTGCGAACAGCCTACCCAATAGTAACGTTTTCTGATTTTGGAGAGGGTTTTGTGAAAACCAAAATGACCGCCTGTCGGACTATCGTGCATCGCCTTCATTATTTCCATCTGTAACGAAAGAGGAATTAGAATTTGGTAAGACTCACCAGACGGCGAATTTATCCGCCGGGATAGTATCCCATTGCGACATTCCAACATGTCGAACATGGCCCAATATGCTTTTAGTCTCGGACTTAAGCCACGGATTGTCTCCATTGCAGGCCGGCTTTTCTCTTCCACCCATTGCTTGACTAGGGAGAGTTCACTGTCTAAGGCCTGCTGCTCGACCATATCCCCAGTAACTGCAGTTGTTCGCACCACAAAGCGTTCCATCTCGTTTCTTTTACTACAATGTTGACACCGGCATGGTCGGCGGGAAAGGGCGTCTGCATTCTGATGTCTTTTTCCTGGTCGGTGTTCAACGGCAAAATCGAATTGTTGTAAGCGTTCTAACCAACGCGCCATCTGACCTTCTGGTTCCTTAAAATTCATGAGCCATCGTAAAGAGCTGTGATCTGTCCTCAATAAAAAATGTCGTCCGAGTAAATACGGTTGGAAGTGAGTGACGGCTCTAACGACGGCTAGAAGTTCCTTCCGGGTAACGCAATAGTTTCTTTCGGGTTTCGTAAAAGTTTTACTATAATATTCGATGACCTTCTCATGCCCGTCCTGGTATTGCGATAAAATAGCCCCGCAAGCAAATTGGCTCGCATCCGTGTCCACGATAAACTTGTCCTTATCCGTTGGTTGTACCAGGATCGGGGTGCTGACTAACTTCTGTTTAAGTTGAATGAATGCATCCTGGCACGCATCAGTCCATTGAAAGTGGCTATTTCGGCCGGTCAGAGCTGTTAGCGGCCTTGCCAAGGCGGAGAAATTCGGAATAAATCGCCGATAGTATGCGCAGAGCCCTAAGAAGGACTGATTTTCCATTTTATTGCGCGGTGTTGGCCACTCTTGTACGGTAGCTACCTTCGCTGGGTCGACAGCGATTCCCGCAGCAGAGACGATGTGTCCTAAAAAACGAACTTCTCGTTTCCCCAGGCAGCATTTCTTTGGAGATAAACGAAGACCTGCATCTTGCAATCGCTGAAAGACAACTTCCAAATTATGGAGGAGTTCGGCAGATGTTTTGCCATGGACGATGACGTCATCAAGATATACCAGGCACATAGTGTGCGGGAGACCTTCTAACACCACCTCCATCAGTCGCTGAAATGTGGCGGGTGCATTGGTCAGGCCGAAGGGCATTACATTAAATTCGTACAATCCATTGCCAATGGTAAACGCCGTTTTCTCCTTATCCTTGGCGTCCATCTCTACTTGCCAATACCCCGAACGAAGATCCAAGGTGGCAAACCAAGAGGAGCCGCCTAAAGCTTCCAGTGTAAGATCGATTCGCGGGAGCGGATACGAGTCTTTTTTGGTAATAGAGTTGAGCCGTCTGTAATCGATACAGAAACGAAGCGACCCATCTTTCTTCCGGACCAATACGACTGGTGAGCACCAGGGGCTTCGGGAAGGCGACACGATATTTTGAGCTTTCATTTCTTCCAAAATTCGAGTGGCTTCTTCCCTTCGGCTAATAGGCAGCTTTCGGGGGGGTTGTTTAATTGGTTTCGTATTGCCCGTATCAATCTGGTGCCGTACTAAAGTGGTGCGTCCTTGGATGCCTGAAAAGAGGTTATAGTAACGAGAAATCAAAGTTACCAGACGTTCCTGCTCTTCTTGCGTCCAGTAGGCATCGGTTCTCGCTATCATTTCTAGAGCCTCCTCAGATAGCGCGGGTGAGGTACTATTCTCCACACTATCAATTCGACGGCAGCAAAATAAGTCTGGTTGGGTTTCGACATTAATTATTAAATCTTCCTCCCTCAGTAATATGTCCTCGTTCGAGGTATTGGTAATACGCACAAAAACTTTTCCGTCGGATACCTGACAAACACAATCGTCTGTGGTGAGTTGCAAACGTGGAACCAGTACTCTGGCGTGCACTGTTTCGCCGTCTGGGACTGAAGGAGTAATGCCTAACCAGTAGTCGGAAAGCGGAGGAATGCTGATGTTGCGGGAATCGAATAATCTTTTCAATGATATAACTTCTCCTTCCAAATATAGTTCTTTATTTCGTAGATCAATTCTTGACGAAAATCGTTGCAGAACGTCTAAGCCCAAGATGCAGTCATCCGAAATAGCAGCGACGTATACAAGCTGTTCGAACCTAAGATTTCCCAGCTGGAGCGTGGCGTATAGTGCTCCGGTTACTGCTGTTGTCTCCACAGTAGCGGTCTGTATAATGGCTTGCGATTTAATCATCGCCGGGTTGGTGACCATCTTCCGGATGAGACGGGGGTGAATGATCGTGCGGGTGGCACCCGTGTCGAGGATGCCCATACAGGATACGTCATTGATCTCCAGTGGGATTAACAAGTTGCCGGGGGTGTTGGTCGAGCGGATACAAAACATTTCTATTTGAGAGGCTGGAAATTTGTCCCCTAACGCTGCCTCCGTCGAGTTAGGGGTTGCTGGTTTTCCGATGGTGTCAAAGAACAATTTTCAGCTGTCTGTGGTAGATACGGCCGTATATGTATAGCACGGGGACCCAAATATGCGCTTTCGATGTCAAAAATTACGGCCAAGCCCTGCTGTCGTAGGTTAGGAGCGCGTTTTAGTTCACTACGTGGTATGTAAGCCACTTTCGCGTTGTCGTCTCGTTGCACAAAGCCATATCCCGTTCGGTGAATGAATTTGATTTTTCCTATTACATCTTTTTCCGTCTCTGGTTTCGAATTGGTGGGAGCATTGACGATTTTTGGTGGCAGTTTACGCTCCCCTAAACTGCCTTTGTCTCGTTTCCCGATTCGTTAGCATAAGTGGTATTTTCGGGAAAGTGCACACTCAGCTCCGCAACACGCATCTGTCGACGACTCTGCCGGGTGGCGGCGAGGTTCGCTTCTGCACGAACTGCTAATGATAACGCACGTTCCAGCGACTCAGGTGCGGAGTCTCGCACACGCTGTTGTATGTCAATGTCGAAGATACCGTCTATAAATTGTCCCATGGCTATTCGATTTTTTGCATGTGGTGGACAATCCGGGAACGCTAAATCGACGAGACGTTGAAGCTCAGTGGCTAATTCGCTGAAAGACTCTTTCGGTTTTTGAAGTCTTACGCGAAGTTGAGTGTGCGCCGTTGCTTTCTCAAACTCGTTGCCGAACCTTTGGCGGAAAGCGGCGTCTAAGCTAATATAATCATCTCTTATGTCTGGAGAAAGTGTCTCAAAAAAGGTTAGTGCTGTTCCTCGCAGATATGGAGCCAAGTAGAGCGCTTTTAGGTTTCCCTTCCACCGGTTGACTCTAGCTACGGTTTCAAAATGTAGATGATAGGTGCGCCACGAACCCGTTCCGTCAAATTCCCGTGGTTGTACAGCAACACGAGGCATCTGCTCATGGGCCTCGACTTGCTGTAAGCATGGTGAGCCAGGCGGTGATGTTGTATTGATTCCCGATTTACAATTTACATTGGTGGAATGTAAGGCTGAACAAGCAGGTGGGTCTCCTTCTAAAGGTGTATTAGCAGGCTTAGCGTGCGTTGCAAACCGAGGATCTGTAGGGGAAGAGGTATTAGACAACTCTTGTATACGCGTGTTAAATAACTCATGCTGGGTGTTTTCCACTTTTTCCATTCGGATGGTGATATCGCCGACTGAATGCTGCAGGGTTTCCATCCTTGTTGCTTGGTCGGTAAGGAGTTTGGATTGAACGTCTAATTTTTCCAACAGCAGCTTAAAATGTTCGTCGTCCATGTGGAGGGTATTGCGTGAAACAAAATCAGGAAAAAAAACTCTGTTGTGGAGTTGTTCGAACCACCCCACATCTGACACCAAATTGTTGCCGCGCAACAAAATAAAAATTAAAAATCGTTTCGGATTAAATTGGATCTTTATTCACTGCTCACACGTGTTCTCGGTTTTAAGGAAAAAGAAAGAATAATAATCGACGACGGAAACCAGGAAAAAAAAAGTCTTCGTCAACTGGCTGTCAATAAAAAGTCAGGGTTGGCCAACTTGCCGACGAAGCATGGCTGTAAAAGTCAGGGATGGCCAACTTGCCGACGAAGCATGGCTGTAACAATACTATTAAAGACGAAAACGGCGAAATAACAATAACAAAATTCAAGGAGAAGAAAATCTCAGTGAGAGGAACATTACGACAGCTGTTATCACAACCCTTCGAGCCGTTTGACTGTCCTCAACATCTTAAGGATGCTGCATCCACCAGTACCTGCTCTGAGGAATGTGCTACAGTTTGCGCTTTTATAATACTATATAAAACAATAAGGCATATATTCTAACAAGAGCGAACGGTCCTAAAGGTCAATATAGTAAAGGCGAAGCTGAACTTTGAGAAGCTAAGGACCATCGTGACAGAAGCAGAATACGTAGTCAACAATCGCCCATTAACTTATGTAAGTGCTGATACCCTAGATTTGACGCCGTTAACGCCTGCAGATTTCCTTATTGCATCAACTGGCGCTGCATCTTCATCTCTTTCAAAATTGGCGCCAATTCAATACGAGAAGGATGGAAACGATGTTTCAAGTATTCGACTCAATTGAGAAGAAGATGGCAAAATGAACTTGCATCTGCTGCGCTCCTTTCATTACATCGTTCTTCGATCCACTCGGCAGTTGTCTAATGGTGATGTGGTCTTACTGTCTGATCCGGGGCGAGCAAGAATTGGCTGGCAGATGGCTGCCATAGAAGAAACATTCACCGGCCGAGATCAAGGTATACGATCGTGCTTACTAAGACAAGCCAACGGAACCAGGTTGAAGCGCACAATTCAGCTTCTATGTATACCCTTTGAAATTACAATCTTCGTCGGGGGAGGATGTTGATTTAAATAATGAGATCTAGATGTCGTAGGAAGAAAACCAATAGCAACCATGTTGGGCTCTCTTTGAATCTCGAATAGCAACTCATTTCCTTTTAAATATACATATGTGTCTTTTCTCTCTCTTCCTTTGACCGTGAAAGCGTAAGCTTGTGAATTAATAAAGATTGTTTCGTTTTCTTGTAATTTTTGGACTGGGTTCTGGGAGTTCTCCTTAAAAGACTGGATAATTCAACAGGCATCGGGTCGCAGCACACATTGGTTCACTACATGTCGGATGCCAGGGCAGCGTGCCACGCGGAGGCTGTGTGTCAACTTGGATTGAGCAGGGACAGAGATCGAAGCTGGGGTTTGGCACGTGAAACGCGATCAACTTCTCTGCCGAATCTAAGGTGGGGCACACAAGTGGAGGGGACCTTAATCAAGTGAGAGTGCGTCGCTAGAAACAGCTGGCAAAGGACCGTACCAGCTGGAGGAGTATATTGGTTGACGCCCAGATTCACACCGGACTGTAGCGCCACTTAAGTAAGGAAGTCTTAGTAGATCATGTGCGTATGTCCGTTCACGTACATCTGGAAATATGGAATTATGCCCTTGCAAGGGGATATGGATCGGCTACACACTTTAGAAAGCTTTTACGATATCGCAAGAGCAATAGAATTTTAGAATTTTAAGTTGACAACTATTTTGTCAAACAAAACAATATCATATAGACCCATCAGCTTGCTTCCACTTTTGTCAAAAATATTTGAAAAACTACTACATAGACGACTTCCGGCAATATTGGCTCAAACCAACGCCATACCCAACCATCAATTTGGTATCAGGAGGCAACACTCAACCATTGAACAAATACACAGGGTAACAAACAAAATATCCACTTCTTTGGGCGAAAAAAGCTTCTGCGTAGCAGTATACCTGGACGTCGCGAAGACATTCGACTCGGTCTGGCACACAGGACTCGTACACAAACTTGCTAACATCGTACCAAAGGACTACAACATTTGCCGACGACACAGTATTGCTTAACTCAGGAAACCATCTACACATTACGACACAACAATTACAAGACTTACTTACTTACTTACTTATCAGGCCTGCGATTCATGGAGGATCTGAGCCTGAGCTATAGCTGCCTTCCATCCTTGACGGTCCCGGGCACACTGCTTCCAGTTGTCAAGACCAAGATGTCTTACATCCGCGATTACTTGGTCTTTATACCGGAGGTTCGGTCTTCCTCTTCTTCTCGAACCAGGAGGCTCGGAGTCGAAGACCCTCTTAGCTGGAGCGTTGATGTCCATGCGCTCGATGTGGCCGAGCCAGTGTAGTCGACGGGTCCTTGCTTTCCGGACTACATCCACATCTTGGTACAGCTCGTAGAGTTCGCGGTTGTGTCTTCTTCTCCATTCACCTTCCTCACAGACAGGACCAAATATCCGGCGCAGAATTTTTCTTTCGAAAGAACCCAAAATCAGCTCCGCTGTCCTGCTTATCGTCCAGCTTTCGGCTCCGTACAGCAAGACTGGCAGAATGAGCGTTTTGTAAAGCATGACTTTGGTCTTTCGAGTGAGGAGTTTTGACCCCAGTTGTTTGGACAAGCCGAAGTAGCAGCTGTTGCCAAGGGCGATTTTACGCCGGATCTCCACTGTGGTGTCATTTGGGGAATTTACGTTTGCCCCGAGGTAGACAAACTCCTTAACTACCTCGAAATTGTAGCTGTCAATTGTTATGTTTTGTCCCAGGTGGTGAGCGACGGATTGGTTTTTGCTTGACAGCATGTATTTCGTTTTGTCCTCATTGATCTTAAGGCCAATTCGTTTCGCCTGTTCTTCAATCGCCGTGAATGCTTCCACAATGCCACGGCGAGAACACGCGATGATGTCGATATCATCCGCGTATCCTAGCAGCTGGACGGACTTGTAAAAGATAGTGCCTTCCCTGTTGACGCCTGCCCGTCGCACTATCTGCTCCAGCACCAGGTTGAAGAAGTCACATGACAGCGCATCTCCTTGCCGAAATCCGGTGCATGTTTCGAATGGTTCCGAGGTCCTAGAACCGAGTTGCACGGTGCATCGCGTGTTTTTTAGCGTGGCGCGACACAACTGGATCAGTTTTACCGGGATCCCGAATTCGGCCATCGCCCCAAACAGTGCTTCACGATGAATGCTGTCGTATGCGGCTTTGAAATCGATGAAAAGATGGTGTGTATCGATTTGAAACTCGTTGGTCTTTTCCAGGATTTGTCGAGGTGTGAAAATTTGGTCTATAGTTGATTTGCCGGGCCGGAAGCCGCACTGGTAGCTGCCGATTAGTGCGGTGCAAAATGGTTTTAGACGTTCACACAATACGCTGGACAGGATCTTGTATGCGACATTGAGCAGGGATATACCTCTATAGTTCTTACAAGAGGTAGGATCGCCTTTTTTGTGGATGGGGCATATAGAGCTGGTATTCCAGTCGTCGGGCATGCTCTCATCTTCCCAAATTCTGCAGATGATCTGGTGCATGCTCCCTACCAGAACATCGCCGCCAGCCTTGAAGAGCTCTGATGGCAAGCCATCTGAGCCTGCGGCCTTGTTGTTCTTCAGCTTCTGAATAGCTGTGCCGACTTCTTCTATGCTGGGTGGGAGGACTACTTCAGCGGCTGGAGTTGGGATTTCCTCAGTCCCTACCATTCTCTCTTGGTCATGCTCGTTAAGCAGCTGCTGGAAGTGCTGCTTAAATACATCCACTATTCCCTGCGGGTCGGTGACAAGATTACCCTCGCAGTTTCGAAGAGCCAGGGTGCCCTTTTTGAAGCCTCCTGCAAGGCCTTTGGCTTTCTTGTAAAAGGCTCGTATTTTATGTCTTTCCCTAGACTCCTCGAAATCCTTGAGCTGGGAGGCTGCGAAGATTCTTTTCTTTTGTCGCAGACACATTAGATAAAACGCTAGCCTGGTTCTCAAAATGGCACATAAAAGTAAACGAAGACAAGACAGTCCAAGTAATCTACACTACCAGAACAAAATATACACCTTTACCACTGACAATAAATAACAAGCAGGTATCTATCCAACCTGTAGTCAAATACCTAGGAATGCATAAAGACAGCAAATTAACATGGAAGCACCACATTCAACAAAAACAAAAGCAAATAAAACACATATTCAGACAACTATACTGGTTTCTACGCCCACAATCTAAACTCTCAATAAGCAACAAACTACTAATTTACAAATGCATAATAAAACCCATATGGACGTACGGAATTCAAATCTGGGGGACATCCAAAAAAACGAACTTAAAAATAATTCAAAGACAACAAACAAAAATTCTAAGGACAATTACCAACGCGGTGTGGTATATTTGCAATCAAGATATACATCGTGACCTACAAATCAATACAGTTGACGAAGAAATAAAGAAAATCAGCTCGAAACACATCGAAAAAATTTTATCACATTCCAAATACGACATCTATACTCTTTTCGACCAAGAAACTCATAGAGAAAGAAGGCTTAAACGCAAGAGGCCCAGCGACCTCACATTAACTTGACCTTCATATGCTATGTATTTATCTAATTGTTAATTATGTTTTCTGTAATTCTGTATGTAAATTTTGTATACTCGCTCGTATGTATTAATGCATGTTTACCTATGTATCGTCAATCACAAGCGGTACAGTGGGGAACAACAACGAGTGATAAGGGGCGCTCGGTGAGAACAAAACCTCCAACGTTTCGGGTGGGTTAAAATCCACCTGTGCCACACTGTACCACTAAAAGTGATGACATTGGGGCAATGGTCCTCGGCCATGTATAAGTTCCCAAAATTAAATAATATTATAACATTTACTGGATGTCTTAAATTGTAGACAGTTGTAAATATACCAAGGGAAATAAAAAAAAAAAATTATTTTGTGGTGAGGACGGAACAAAAATTAATTAACTTTCTTGTTAGCCGGGATGAATTGAAACGTGACTACATATACTCTGTATATAGGTATATATGTACATATGTATGTAGAATGGGTTGCCTTTCACACAGTCAATTGGACAGAAACAAACGGGAACGGATGGCCTTGGTGCAGTGGTAAACATCACCGACCGTCGAGCGGAAGGTCTGAAGTTCAAAGTAGTTCCATATCTAAGGAAAAATAAATCCTATACGGAAATAAAACTATGCTGTTGTGAATGAGAAGTGATCAAACGTAATAATACGCAATAAAACTCACAGTATTGTCACTTTAACCTTGAGACCCATGGGTCTCTGGGTCTCAAGGTTAATGAGGGTAAAACAAAGTATCTGCTTTCTTGGCCAGAACGTTTGTATAGGCAGATACAAACCAGAACGTTTGTATAGGCAGATATAAGTTTGAGGTAGTTAAGGACTTCGTCTACCTTGGCACCGCAGTGACCTGGCACAACGACATCAGTTCCGAAATCAAACGCAGAATCACTCTTGCCAATCGCTGTTTCTTTGGGCTCAGGAGGCAACTGAGTAATAGAGCCCTCTCCCGAACGACCAAGTTGACTCTTTATAAGACCCTTATCATCCCGGTCCTGTTGTACGGCGCAGAAGCATGGACACTATCAAAAGCGGATGAGGAGGCCCTTGGTCGGCCTATAAACGCAGACGGGGGATGGAAGAAAAGATTCAACCACGAACTTTACGGGCTGCACAGCGACATGAGTCTAGTCAGGCGACTTCGGATTCAACGCCTAAGATGGCTGGGCCATGTAGAGCGAATGGACACCACAGCTCCAGCCTGGAGAGTATTTGAATCCAACCCCGAGGAGCGAAGAAGCAGAGGACGGCCGCATTTAAGATGGCGCACACAGGTGGAAGGGGACCTCAGCCAACTGGGTGTGCGGCAGTGGAAAAGGCTAGCGAAAGATCGTTCTAGATGGAGGGGCATGTTGGTTGAGGCCCAGGTTCACCCCGAACTGTAGCGCCCACTAAGAAGAAGAAGAAGAACCGGTCTGTTAAGGGACCTCACATTCAAGGTGCAGACTCTCAAGTCCGTTAGTCGTTTGCAGGGGTCGTCAGCTTTGTATCCGTCCGTATCCGAGGCTTGTTGTCGTTTCGGAACAAGTAGGTTTTTACGTGATAGGGATGTTACCTCCAACCTGGAGGGCCAGGTTTCTCTCGTGCTCCTTAACCAATTGTTTATGCAGCATTTGGTGGTGCTGATGGGTATGCCGCAAAAGGGCCGTGGCATCATAAATGGTGATGCAGAGCCTTTCCTTGCTAGTAGGTCCGCCTTTTCGTTGCCTGTCTCTGCTTGAAAAACGGAGTTATATCTGTCCATGCTGACGTAGATGCATGTGCCTGTATTTGCTTCGTATACTCCAGCCCCAACGCCTTCGTTCGTTTTGGAGGATCCACGTAGGATCTACGATTGAAGGAGGGTCTATCCTGTTCCCAGTTTTGTCGGTTGGGGAATGTGACCTTGTAGTTTTGGCTGTAGTTGTATCTGGTGAGACAGTTGTCTGGGAGAGATATCGTAGGATTTCATGCCTGTTTATTTCGGTAAGGGTATCAGGGTGAAAGAGCCTACGGTTAGAGTCATCCACCACGATCAGTCTATGGGCGAAGACCATTGCTTCTTTCTTCAGTTGGAGATGAAGAGGTGGCAGGTCTGAGATGATTTCTAGTCCTGCTGTGGGGTTGTTACAGATGCAAGCTAGTCTTTGCAATTTGTTGAGCTTAGCTTGCACTGAAACTTGTTTTGTTTTGTGCCACCAGAAGGGCGCAGCATATGTAAGAATTGGTCAGGTGATTGCTGTATATAGCCAGCGGCACATTTCGGGGTTTGTGCCCCAGTTTTTGCCAGTGAGACTTTTGCTGGTCCATAAAGAGATCCTGGCTTTCTCAATGGTCTTTATAATGTGAGAGTTCCAGGTGAGCTTTTCGTCTAGAGTTATCCCTAGATATTTTAATTCTTTTGAGAACTCTATCGCTTCGCCAAAGAGGTAGGTTTGGTAAGTTTGTGCCTATTCCTCCTTTTGGTGAAGGCAACTATGGTGCTTTTCCTAGGATTGACATTTAGTGCAACCTTTATGCACCAGTTTGCAACAAGGTTTAGTGCCCGTTGGAGGAGTTCCGAGACTGTGTCTTCGAATTTGCCGCTTAGCAGGATCACTATGTAGTCAGCGTAGCCTTGGACAAAGAAGCCATTGTTGCCAAGTATGCTGATCAGTTCATTAACCACGATGGACCACAGGAGCGGTGGAGCCAAGCTGTTCCTCCCAACTACATCCCTCAAAAGAACGAAACAACTTCTCATGCTTTCGAGGAGTCAGATTCATTTAATCACAGGTTTCCTTACTGGACACTGCCCAGTTAATAAACACCTCAAAACAATGGGCATCTTACAAGATGACACTTGCCGTATGTGTAATGAAGAAGAAACAGCAGAGCACATACTATGCCACTGTAACTGCCTGGTCAGTACACGTCTTCGTCACCTAGGCAAGTATTATCTTGAAGCAGAAGAAATTGCCGCCAGCTCACTCAAAAGCATACTCAGTTTTATTACGGATTCAGGTTTTCTGAGTGAACTGTAAGTGGGGGACATCACAATAGGCCCAACCGTGGCCGCAGTGATCAGGCGACTCTGTCCCACCCCCTAAGCCCTATCTATCTATCGACAGGAGCGGTGAGAGAATCCCGCCTTGAGGGCATCCTTTCGCGGCGTTTACACTGATTTTATCATTACCTAGTGAGGTGTTTATTTTCCTGTTGCTAAGCATGTGTTGGATCCAATTACATGTGGTGTTATCCAATCCTGTGCTGAGGATGCAACGGTTTATTTGGGTGTATTCGATGTTATCGAAAGCAGTTTTTAGGAAGAAAGAGGTAAGGCTTATCGGTCTGTAGGACTTAGGCAGGTCTGTGGGTCTACGGCCTACTTTGGGAATGAATTCGACCGTTACCTCTGTCCAGCTTGTTGGTATGTGTCCCCATACATAGCTGGATCTAAAGATGTTAATGAGCATGGGGCTGATTTGCGCACTCCCCTTCTGAAGAGGGGATGGGAAGATTCCATCCTCCCCCGGAGATTTGTTGGGGTCAAATGTATTGATTGAGGGCGCCGTGGCGCGGTGGTTAGTGTGTTGGACTCTGGCGCACGATCAGCGAGTTCGGAACCCGATAACACCAACGCCATCGAATGGTTATTTCGCGACGTTCCTCCTCGGCGGGATACTGGCTAAACCCCCCGTAGTAAACGGAATCTGCATTAAACTGTAGGTCCCTTTCACCTGTGTGAAAAATAAGTCACACACAACATGGGTGATTGAGAGAAGCTTGGCTTTGGTCCTTCATGGCCTGTAGCGCCACCAAAGAAGAAATGTATTGATGGCCCATTTAATGCTTCCCTCGTGAAAGATCATTCGTGCTTTCTTCCAATCCTCCCTGTTGGGTCTAGTTGCCCTGATCTGCGGAGGTATATTCGAGAGATCGGAGGGAATGATGTTGGAGTCTGGGAAGTGCGTACTGGTCAGAATTTTGAGTACTTCCGTACCATTTTCCGCGTAAGTGCCATCTGCTCTCCTCTACAGTCCAATTTGGTTAGTTTGCTCTTTGGCGAGAACTCTGTAGATATGAGCGCTTCTCTGAACGTCTGAAAGACTGCTGCAGAACTTTTTCCATGAGTCTCTTTTGGTTCTTCTAATCTCTTGGTTGTAGTGGGTGAGTGAGGCATGATACTGCGTCCAGTCACCAGTCCGTTTAGCTCTGTTGAACAGTTTTCTGGTTAGTGCTCTTAGCTTGGCCAGATTGCTGTTCCACCACGGAGTGGTACGGTTGCCTGACTTCACTTTCTCTGGGCAAGCGTTGTGAAAAGTAGATAGGATGGTAGCATTGAGGCTGTCACAGCTGAGTTCAAGGCTGTCTATGTCTCTGATGCTGTTTGGACAGTTTCCGATTGTTTGTGCGATTTCTAGGCTATAAGTGTCCCAGTCGGTCGCTCTCGGTTGTCTATATGTTCCAGTAATTTTATCTCCTGCTTTTATGCCAAAACAGACCTGTCGATGGTCTGACATCGATGCTTCTGTTGAGTCATTCCAGTTTAAAACAGAGTTGCCTATGAACGGAGTAGTTAGGGTGAGGTCTAATAGCTCTTCTCTAATTCCATTCATAAAGGTGGGACTATTTCCACGGTTTATGATATTGAGGGTGTTCCTGAATATAAGTTCTAATAGGTACTCCCCTCTTTTGTTGATGCCCGAGCTTCCCCATGCTGTGGGCGTGGGCGTCACAGCATACGGTGATATGTGAGCCTCTTCTTCCAAAGTGGTCGAGAAGATCCTGCAGTGGTGTGAAGCTGAGATCCGTGGAGTCGCCCGCGAGATACGGCAGATTACGGCTTCGGATCTACCTTCCGCAGTGTATAGGTGGCAGCTGCCAGGTCCTTATTCGTAAATTCTGGAATGGGAATGGCTTTAATAGTGTTATTAAACATTATGCAAGCTCTAGGTCGTCCTTCATTTATGGAGTCGTAGAGCAACTCAGTGGCTACATCGAGGTGCTCCTTGTTAAATCTATGGCTCAGTACCGCGGACGCGGCCTTTGCATGCTGTAGATTTACTTGGATGCACCTTAATCCCGGCATGATGGATTCAGTGAGGTACTGACAGGGCTGCCAGTGTTAGTAATTGACCCCTGAAGTCTTAGTTGCCCGAGTTGTTTCTTCAGGCAGCCTTGACGTTTGGGGTGCATTCATTGTCTCTATGGCTGGTGCACTATCGCCAGATGCAATGGTTGTTGCTATCTGGCTTGGCTTATGCACGCCGGGTTCCTCACTCCCTTTCTTGGGCATGGCCGATGTACTTTGGGCATCGCACTTCGGATGGGCTTGTACCCTGTCCTTGGTATTGTTGTCCGCAGTTACCTTTGGCTGCTTGGGAACTCCTTTGATCCTGATTAGGATCTGGGAGAAGTTGAGGAACAGTTTAAGCCTTTGCTTCACAATGGCGTCTTTAGAAGCCTCATAAATGGCAAAGGTTACTTGGTCCCCACCGCTTTTTTTCTTGGGAATCCTGAGGACTCTCCATCCTTTAGTGCCTATGTTCGCATTCTGACTCATTATGCGCATAAGGAAGATGTCCTTGGTAAGGTCATCGGCTACGGGGGCGAATGTTACGCAGGTGTATAACTTGGGAATGTCATTACCCTGAGTTGCACACAAATCTGCGTTTTTCCATGGCTTGATCTTCTCTATCGACGACATGAGCCAATTTTTTGTTTCTATGTCGTGACAGGTGATGGATAGCCATCCATTTCTGGTTGAGGTGGCCTCGAATCTGAGGGCAGGACAATCCTTATCTGCCTTGTCCATTTCCACTAGCAGGCAGGCAGGTTGTGTGATAAACATTATAAAATTTGCCGCGTATGAATTTTGAGACATTTTCTGATTTCTGAGCTTTGATTCCAACTAACTGAATTCCATAGAAATTCTGTCGTTTGTTTATTTTCAAGCAGAAGCACTTATATTCACATACTCCTATCCCCGTCACCGGGTATCTACTTTGCAATCATTTCCGCTTCGTTCGTGTTTAATAGCAATTAACATTATGACTTAAAGTGAATCCTCATGCTATCGCAGTTAAACTATGATGTTAACAAAAAAAAAAAAAAAAAAAAGCGTGTTAGGCGTCGTTCTGATGTTCACAGTCCACCCGTTTACAATATGACTGGATTACAGTTTTAGACGAAGTGGATTGGAAGTGTACAATAGTGATTATTACAAAAACAACAACGAAGAGAGAGATAATTCTGATTTGATAGGTACTTTTTCAATTTGAATGTTTTAAAGATTAACGTAAAGCTTGTGGAAATAGCTGCATACAAGCAAAAAATATCAAATTGAATTTCCCAAAATTTCAATTTCGAATATAGAATGGTGTGGTATGATTAGGGTTTCCACCAAATTATTTGGGTTTTTTCTTTTTTAGATTGTACAAATATGATGGATACCTATTTGTTGCTATTGTGGACAATACATAGTATATATTAAACAGAACCACTAAAGGCTGACATACTAGACAATTTCTTTGAAAATGGCCACACAGCCTGCATATCGCCGATGATAGCGAATATTCCATGGAAAAGCAAGCCCGTAAAATAGCGAGCAGAAGCCACTGCAGCCGAACATCTAACAGCTCTGTTAGTAAGCTCTATTTCCACCTCTTCGTGTGGTGCCACCTGGGGATTTCTATTTTGAAATCGCGAACGGAACGGAAAAACAGGATAAGCGTCGGTTAGGCTATGGCCCGGCAAGCCATACCTGAAAAAAAAAACCAACAAGCCAAAAAACCCAAAAAAAAAAAAAAAGCCTCGGATACAAAAAAACGGACGGATTAACCGATGACGACGCAGGAAACAACCAAAGAAAAAGGAAGAATGATATTCGGCTTTGTACGTGGAATGTAAGATCCCTCAACAGACCACGTGCAGCCGAACAACTTGCGGAGGCTCTAGACTGTTATAAGGCAGATATTACCGCAATCCAGAAAGTGCGATGGGATGGACCGGGCGAAAAGAGGATGAGAAACTGTGATATCTACTACGGCGACTGCTACAAGGAGAGAAGACAACGCTTATTCGGATGCGGATTTGTTATAAGAGGTAGACTTAGGCAAAAAGTCTTGAGCTTCAGGCATGTAAGCGAGCGCCTCATGACAATCCGCATCAAGGCTTAATTCGCCAACATCAGCCTAATTTTCGCTCCTGCCCCTACCGAGGACAAGGATGACACTACAAAAGACGACTTCTACGACCTACCAGATAGGACATATGCCCAATGTCCCAGCTACGATGTTAAAATCGTACTGGGAGACTTTAAAGCAAACGCAAGGAAGTCGCCTTTGATATGGTTATTGGCAACCACAGCCTACACAACACCACATCCGAAAATGGATTTAGGCTGATAGACTTCACAACGGGGCGAAATCTTCTAGTTGCTAGCACGCGTTCCCCACATCTCAACATCCACAAAGGGACCTGGCGATCTCCGGATCAATCAACCGTCAACCAGATTGACCACATTGAGATTATTGGCAGACACGCATCCGACATTCTGGATGTGCGAACTTTTAGAGGAGCCAACACCGACTCGGACCACTTTCTTGTGGCAGCCAGGTTGCGACTTCGAATATGCCTGGCCCAGAAAAATCGACAAAGGCCATCGGCATACAACGTCACAATGCTACAATCGCAAGAGACCGCCAGAGCTTATGCCAATCGCGTCTCCCTTAAGCTCTCGGAAAGCCCTCCAACACCTGCTCAAACCGTACAACACCAATGGACCCGTTGTCAACAAGCCTTAGAAAGTGATGCTTCTGAGGTACTGGGATTCAAACCGCCACCAACAAGAAACCCATGGTTTGACGAAGAGTGTAGGAGGGCACACGCAGCAAAGCAGCAAAGCCTATCAGGAGGCGCTGCATAGAAGGACGAGAGCTGCCCGTGAGCATTATGAGCAGAAGAGGAGAAAAGAGCATAAGCTTCTCAAAACAAAAAAAAAAAAAGGGAGCATGAGAAGCTCGCGATCGTAGAGATGGAGAGATGCTATCGCAGGAATGACGTTCGGAGGTTTTATCAACGAACAAAACAAACTTGCCAGGGATATAAGACCAGCACGAAAGCCTGCAGGTCTGCGTTACTGCGTCAACTACAGAGGAATAAGTCTTCTGAACATCGCTTATAAAATCTTCTCTGCTGTTCTGTGTGCACGCTTGAAACCGTTCGTTATTCAACTGATTGGTCCATATCAGTGTGGTTCCAGGCCCGGGAAGTCCACTATAGATTTTCACACTGCGGCAGATCCTGGAAAAAAAACAAACGAGTTCCAGATCGACGCCCATCACCTGTTTGTTGACTTTAAGGTTGCATACTATAGTATCAATAGAGACGAGCTACACAACGCCATGTCTAGATTTGACATCCCTGCCAAACTCGTCAGATTGTGCAGGATGACTTTTGAGAACTCTCCCTGCTCCATCAGGGTCGGAAGCGACTTAACTGATACCTTTTATGTCAAAAAGGTTTTAGACAGGGCGACACGCTATCGTGTGACTTTTTCAACATCGCCCTTGAAAGGATAGTGCAAAACCCACTTGCCAATACGAGGGGCACCATCTTTTTCAAGTTCATACAACTGCTCGCATATGCCGATGACATTGACATAATTGGACGAAGTCAGCGAGATATCATTGAGGCCTTTACGAGCATTGAGACGAAAGCGGCTAAAATGGGACTGGCGGTAAATGAGGGCAAAACGAAATATATGCTGTCGTCGAAAAAGGACACGAACCACTGACGCAGAGACATGGACCCTATTGAAAGCGGATGAGGAGACCCTCGGTCGTTTTGAGAGAAAAGTTTTACATAAGTGGAGAGTGGAGGAGAAGACTAACAGTGAACTGTACGGGCTGTACAGCGACATGACGCGGTCGAGGACGGCCAAAGTTTAGGTGGCAATCAATTGGAAGAGGACCTTAACCAACTAGGCGTGCGGCACTGGAGACTGCTGGCGAAAGACCGTGCCAGTTGGAGAGGTTTTTTGAAGGAGGCCCAGGTTCGCCATGAACTGTAGCGCCAAAAGAAGAAGATAACCAAGCCGGAATTTGGTCGGCTCTCGTTTCATCTAGGAGAACCACCCCTGAGAGTAGTGAACGAACATCAACGACCCACACCACTGCACTCCGTTCAGGTTGTGTGTCTAAAACATATCATAAGAGAATATAAATACTCTTGAACCTGCGCGAGTCTCTAAAAAAAAAAAAAAATTACGTCAATGTCATCCGCGTACGCTAGCAGTTGCGCAGACGTGAAATAGATCTGTGTGAGGTATTTGTCATACTGACCATGTGAAAGCAGACAGAATAGACAAAATAGACACATAGCTAGTCGTTGGTGTTGTCTTTTGTTGGTGGAGCAAACCACGCTATCGTAGGGGCATAATATCTACGGTATCCAGTGCCAGTGGAGAGCACCGTGGCACAGTGGGTAGTGTGTTGGCCTCTGACGCCGATGACACGGGATCAAATCCCGACACAGCCATGCCATCGAACGTGTTTTCACGGTGTTTCTCCTCAGGGGGGTTCTGACAAAACCCCCTGTAGTAAAATTGTTATGAAAAGCTTCTCGAAATTCGCCGTTCGGAACTGGCAATAAACTGTAGGTCCCTTTCACCTATGGGAAAATTAAATCACACACAACATGGGTGATTGAGAGAAGCTCGGCTCAGGTCCTTCATGGACTGTAACGCCAACATACATACATACAACCAGTGCTTTTGCGAAACCGACAACCTTGTCTTCATGGCTCGGAGTTTCTACTGATCATCAGTGTTAGTGCACGTGAGTGTTGTACGTGTTGTTGTTCAAGACTTTTGCCCATTTGTGTCTCCTTCCTTTCTCTATTTTTACCTTTTCATTATTGCAATATTAAAAAAGAAGACCAAAATGACCGTCAAAACACTTGAATGGCCGTGGACATCAGTATAGATAGGTTTTTTTATTTTTTTTTTTTTATTTTTTTATAGTAAAGATCCCAGTAACCCGGGTTACCAGTATGCACGATTCGCAAACCCAACAGTTCGTTGTTTTAGGAATGCGCCTACGTACTAAACCACAACCTGCACACTTCAACCACTCTCCCCCCGGGGACAACTTCAAGGGGCTGGTTAGCATTTTATGCTCTGCTTCCTCTGGTCGCTGGTTCGACATTGGATCCTGCGTTTGCTGTCCTTTGTTGTAAGAGATGTATCGTATGAGTTTGGTTTTCACTCTCTCTGACTCTCTCCAACCGTCTTAGTTCCTTCATAATTGTTGCTGTTACCTGTTTCACCACATCCCATGCTGCGTTCGATGTTAACATGTGGTTTACTATGTTCTCGGGGGTTGGTGCTTCTCCAATTCTTTCCTCTATTTCTCTGCGCTCTGCACTAAAGTGTGGGCACTGAAAAAATACGTCTTCTCTTTCCTCCCCGCAGTTTAAACAGAGGGGAGATTCCTTTAAACCAAACCTGTTCAGGTACCCTTGGAAACAGACATGTCCTGATAAAAGCTGGCATAAATAGAAATCCACTTCCTTGTAGTCACGTTCCATCCATTTGCGAATATAGGGTATAAGCCGATAGGTCCATCTTCCCTTTGTGGACTCGTTCCATCTTTCTTGCCATGTTCTCATGCTTCGCTGGTTTTCCTCTAATTTTATGTATTTTGCTGACGCTCTGGGATCCCGAATTTTGGCGTCGTAGGTTCTCTGTAACTCGCTGGCCAAAATATCTGCTGGCAGCATTCCTGCAATGACACATATAGCGTCATCGGATATGGTCCGATATGCACAGCAAACTCTCTGTGCACAAAGTCGATTGACGCAGTTAATCTTTTTAGCATTTGACTTCATTTTCATAGCTTTGGCCCATATTGGCGCTGCATACATTAAGGCTGATTGCACTACCCTTTACAGAACTAGTCTTGTTTGCTGTCTGGGCCCGCCAATATTCATCATTATCCTGGATAGGGCAGCACGCACCTTTGCAGCTTTGTCACACATTCCTTCAGGGTGTTCCCTGTAGGTGAGCCTTGCGTCGATCATCACACCCAGATATCTGATGACCGGCTTCGATAACATGCGATGATCACCTACCCTGATTGTGAATGTCTCTCTTTCTTTGCGACTGCTTATTAGTACTGCTTCTGTTTTCTGTACTGCGAGCTCTAGTCCAGCTGCTGCCATCCACCGCCTCACTTTTTGGATACATTCATTACTGATGTCCTCGATTTCTTCCAGGTGCATCGTTGCCACAACAATTGCCTCATTTGGGATTTGATGCCTTAGGACCCCATCGTACATGATGTTCCATAGGAGGGGTCCTAGTATCGATCCTTGTGAGACTCCGCCAGTTATATGATACTGCTTTACTCCATCATCGGTATCGTAGAGCAGCAACCGATTCTCGAAGTAGCTTATCATAATTTTTATAAGAGGCCACGGCACCATCCTTGCTCTAAGAGAGTGCACTATCCGCCTCCAGTTTGCGGAGTTGAATTCATTCTTAACGTCCAATGCTACCACGGAACCATATTTTTTTGCACCTCCTCTCCATCCCTGCGGTTGTCCTACACACCCTATTGGTGGTTGTGGAGGAAATAACCCCGACACAATTTTCTGCAAAAGTAGGGGGCATGAGGGTGGAGGGGCCCTCGAGCTCCTGAGTTTGGACATGACTACCCTGTATGCGGTGCCCCAGGGATTAATTTCCGCTTCCTCGCATAGTTCTTTAAAGCAGTTGTTTTTGCTTCTTCGGATGGCTAGTTTTAGGTCCTTGCGCCTGATTTTATATGCTGCCTGTAATTCCTGATGAAAGGGCTGGCCCCTTGAACGCTGAAAAAGTCTCCTAGCACGATGGTACTTTCTGCATAGTTCTGCTACCTCTTGGTTCCACCAGTATACAGGTGACCGGCGGTTTGTTGACTTTTTTCGGACCATGGATGCATCGCAGGCCCTAGTTACTTGTTTAGTAACTTCAGCTGCCATCGCATTTGCTGTTTCTGCTGCGTTCCCAAAAACCAGAGCAAAAGCGTCTTCGTCTAGTATGCCCACTTTCCATCCTATGCATTGTGCCTTCTTTGGGAAGTGCTCTCCGGTTGCTCTCTTCGCCTGTACTTCGAATAGGATAGCCCGGTGGTCACTGTGGGTGTAGTCGTTGCTGACTTTCCATTCCGATCCTCTTACTAGAGAGTTGGGCACATAAGTTATATCCACTACGGGGCCAATACCATATCTGTTAAAGGTTTGCTTGTTACCCGTCTGTTGGTACGTGTGCTGCCCCAGTCAGTGGCCCATGCGTTGAGGTCCTTACCGATAACTGATGGACTATGGCCTCTAACATCGTCTATGAGCCTATCAAGCATGGCTCGGAATTCCTCCAAGGTGTCATTTGGAGATGCATAACAACTATAGACATGTACCCCTTGAACGTTTGCTCACACGAATCCTATTCCAGGTGTCATCATTCTGTCCTCAAATGCGTAGTCCAAATCGCAGCCCGTTTTGAACTGTCCGTTGCCCAGATCCTATCATCGAGGTTCTTATACTGCTCGCCTAGTACGACCACATCAATCTTTAACTCGTGGACGGTTTGTTTAAGTAGATCTTGTGCCGCTTCGCAGTGGTTTAGGTTAAGTTGCAGTACTTTCATAATCTTTTTGCAACTTTTACAGCTTCCTGGTATGCAGGACATACTACGCTTCCTGCCGCGTAATAGGCGTTGCTGCTTCCTTTTTCTTCACAGACGACACATCTTGGGTCATTAGTGAAGTTCTTGGACACATGAGCTTCCTATCCACACTTGATGCAGTCTTCACTTCTGTTTACCGCATTTTTACACTCCTTTGCTAGATGTCCAAACTTAAGGCATCTGAAACATCGTAAAGGAACAACTTTTTTCCGTATTCGGCAAACTGCCCATCCGATTTTTATTTTTCCCGCTTCAAGTATCTTTTTGGCAGCATTTATCGGGAGGCTAATGCCTGCTATTTGCGTCCCTGCATATGCTGTCCTCAGGGATTTAATGCACGAAGTCTGCATGCCTCGTACTTCCTCGTACCGGTCGGACAGGGCTTCGCAAATTTCCTCGTTTGTGGTGACGCCATCTAGATCTTTGCGCTCGATAAGCATCTCGTGCGTTAGGCACCTCACTTCTGCAGCTTCTCCGAGGACCTGCTCTATCTTAAATCGGTACTCGGAGGTTCTAGCATTCGGTGCTTTCTTGAGCTCAAACAGTAGTTCTCCTTTCACCGTCTTCCGTATCCGTTTAATGTCAGGGCCTAATCCATTTGGATCCGGGTTGGTCTTCACTTTTCGGAAAATATCACAATAGGATATGTCCCCAGTCTTCTTAATGACCGGCTTGACGTGTATCTTTCCTCGCCCCTTTTCTACTACCTTTGTGCCCTTGTCTTTTTTATTGGCTCGACTTAACGTTTCTTTTTCTTGAAGTTTCCCTAGGGGATTCGCCGTTTGTTCCGGGTTTTTCCTTGACGTGCCCTCTTTTTTCTCCTTTCGGTTCAGATGGGTGCTTTGTTTTACCACTGGAGCCGCCTTTTTAGTGACTATGTCGGCGCACGATGTTGTCGAAGATTCTCCATTATTTGGAGATCTCCTCCTTTTGCTTTTGGGATCTGACAGTTGGTTCGTCAAAACCACATAGCTTGGTGGTTTGCTCACTTCTAGTTGCTGGCTTGTTTGAGTGGCTTTACTAGATACTTTAACGATATTTTCATTTTCATCCTCTAATAGCCTGTTATAGTGCCTGCGTATAGCACTGGCCAGCTTCCTGATTTCAAGATGGACATTGTTTTTCCCCTTGATAAACTCCATTAAAGCGGTGACGTTCTTTCCTAGAGATTGTATTGCTTCATTTTTTCCACTGGTTTGGGACGTCAACGTTGGTGTTTCGCTGAAGTGAGGGCTGGGTGAGGCCTGCGAATTTTCCTTCAGTAGAGTTGTGGCAGTATTGGTATGTTTATGCCCACCTTCTGCATTGCATCTACTGATTTCAATGGCGGTGTTCGCATCAGTACAGAACTTCTTCTTCTTCTGATTCTCCTGTATTTTCGGTTGTGCCTATTTGGCTTGTTAGATTTGTTTGTTTTTGTTGGTTCATATTTGATCCCACGACACAGCCATGTCATCGAACGTGTTTTTCACGGTGTTTCTCCTGGCAAAATCCCCTGTAGTAAAATTGTCATGAAAAGCTTCTCGAAATTCGCCTAAACTGTAGGTCCCTTTCACCTATGGGAAAATGAAATTACACACAACATGGGTGACTGAGAGAAGCTCGGCTCAGGTTCTTCATGGACTCTAACGCCAATATACATACATACATATACATATTTAGTTTTTCCCTCGTTTAGCGCCAAGCCAATATAAGATTGTGCCTCTTGTATTGGCCGGTGATTTTTGTTTGATGTTGAAGAAATCACACGACAGCGCATCGCCTTGCCTAAATCCTTTTTTGCCATCAAAACTATCGCTAAGGTAATCACCGATTCGGATGGAGCAGCGAGCATTCTCCAAAGTCATCCTGCATAGTCTGATGAGTTTATCAGATATGTCAAAGGTAGACATAGCGTTGTATAGCTCGTCTCTAATTACGCTGTCGTGTGCGGCTTTGGTTTTTTCCAGGATTTGCCGTAGTGTGAAGATTTGGTTGATGGTGGACTTCCCCGCTCCGAATCCGCACTGATGAGGACCCATCAGCTTATTTACAAAAGGCTTCAGGCGTTCATACAAAATGGCAGAGAAGATTTTGTAGGCGATAAGTCTCCTTATGGCGCAATCAGAAGGGTCTCCTTTCTTGTGGATCGGGCATACGATGTTGAGACTCCATTCCTCGGGCTTTCCTCTGACCATATCTTACAGATGAGCTGGTGCATGCTCCTAGCCAGGTCATCCCCAGCTGTCTTGAAAACCTCAGCAGACAGTCTGCGCAAGCAGCTTTATTCGACTTGAGCTTCGATATGGCAATCTTAACTTCGTCGAGGTCAGGAAGACAGCATTCTCTGCAGTCTTCGTCAATTAGAAATGGATCATTCTGCCTGACAGCGGCATATTGACTAACATCGTCGTAATACAGTCTGCAGCAGTGGTTTTTCCATACTCTCAGCATCGACTGCGATTCTACTACTAGATGTCCGTTCTCATCCCTGCAGGCTTCCGTCCTGTCTTTATAACCTATAACCTTGGCCCGTTCACTTTACCTGTTGATAAAACTTTCGAACGTAGCGCCTGCAGTAACAACTCTCCAAATCCTCAATCGCGCTTCTCGTACTCTTTCTTCTTTCTTCTGAGATGCTTATGCTCCTCCCTTCTTTTTAACTCGTAGAGCACACGAGCTGCTCTTGTTCTTTTATGCAGCGAGACCTTATATGCATCCTGCTTCGCCGTGTAAATCCTCCTGCACTCGTCATCGAACCAGGTGTTTCTTCGTGGTGGAGCCTTGAAACCCAAAACTTCGGATGCAGAGCTTTTCAGGGCTATTGATAGCATGCAGGATTGAGGTGTATTGGAGAGCTTAAGGGAAACGCGATCGGTAAAACACGAGTGGTTTCTGGCGATAGTTGCTTTCCGACGTCATAACTTTGTATTCTTATCTCACCTTGGCTACTACAAGATAGTCGTCCGAGTCGATGCTAGCCCCTCGGAAAGTTCGGACTGCAAGAATAGTGGAGGAGTGTCTGACGTCGATCGCGATTGATCAAAAGACCGCCAGGTGCCTTTGTGTATATCGAGGTGCGGGAAGCGCATACTGGCTAGAAGGAGATTTCGCCCCGTAGCAAGATCAATCAGCCTGTGTCCGTTATCGGATGTGGTGTCGTGTAGGCTATGTTTGCCGATGACTCGTTCAAAGATGCTTTCCTTACCCAGCTTAGATGTCATAGCTGGGACATTGAGCATACGTTCTATGTATCTAGGAGATCGTAGAACTCATCTTTGGCGGAGTCATCCTTGTCTTCCGTGGGGGCGTGGACGCAGATCAGACTGATGTTAAAAAACTTGGCCTTGATACGGATTGTTGTGAGGCGTTCGCTCACATGCCGAAAGACTTTTTGTCTTAGTCCACCTCGAACAACAAATCCGCATCCGAACACGTTCGGCTGCGCGTGGCCTGTTTAGGGACCTAACATTCCACGTACAGAGCCGAAGATCATTGTCCTTTTTTCGTTTCTTGCAAGGGTCGTCAACATTAACCCGGTCCGTTATATCGAGGCTTGTGGTTGTTTCAGAGTTTGCGTTTTTTTTTTACGGTTACGGCTTACTAGGCCCAACCGACTAATCCTGTTTTTTTGGCGCAGGAGGCTCGCCATTCGCCATTCCCCGTCTGCAATTTCCATAGGAAATATCCAGATAGCACCGCGAGGAGGTGGGGATAGGACTTACTAACAGTGCCGCAAGATGTTCGACTGCGGTGGCTCTTCTCGCTTTTTAGGAGGCCAGCATCCGTCGGATAGATGCTACCCCTACAAGGGTTAGTCCTTTCTTCTTCTTCGTTTTTTTTTTTTTTTTGTTTTTTTCGTCTTTATTTCATGAAAATCATTATAAACAATCTATTATATATAACTAAGGAATAACAAAAGATTTTTATGGAATAATTAGGAACATTATATTGTCGAGGGACAAGTGGCGAATGAACCATCAGAAAAAATTAGACATTAATGTAGGTTGTGGGGTCATTTAGTGCAAAGAATCAAAATCAATTCAAGTTCTCTGATTACAATATTGTTAAATGAAAAATTCAATTAAAGAAAAGAAATACACCAAAACATACGTTTAGACTATAACATTTAGTAATGAATCTATTTGCTTAAAATGTAAAGAGAAACAGTTTCAGTTTTTTTCAAGAATAGCACTTCAATCATCTCACTTCTCAGATTAAAAGGTAGGTTATTGAACAAGCGGGGCGCAGTAACATTATAAAAATGTGATTTTCTTACGATAGGTATGTTTACTAAGTATTGGTTATTGACACGTAAATTATGGGAAACGCACCATCTTGAAGGGTAGTAACCAGATCTATTGAAAAATACTTTAAGAACTTTATAGAAATATAAATGTTTTAAACGAAGGGTATTAAGTCTCTTGAACAACTCAAAACAGTAAGTCCTGCGATTAACTTTGAACAAGATACGAATCGCGTGCTTTTGTCTATTACTTAACAATTCTTTGATGACGTTACAGCCCATGAAAGACCAGAGGCAAGCTTCTCTCAATCACCCAGGTGAATGAGACCTACACTTTAATGCCGATTTCGAACGGCGTAAGTCGAGAAGCTTTTACACGGCAAGTTTACTACGGCGGGTTTTGCCAGTACCCCGCCGAGGAGGAACGCCGCGAAATAAACATTCGATGGCGTCGGTGTTATCGGAATCCGAACTCGCTCATCGTGCGTCAGAGTCCAACACACTAACCACTGCGCCACGGCGCCCTCATTTAGTATTACTACTGCTCTATTTAATATGGTATGTACTTTTAACAAATCGTACAAACTAAGTCCGCAATATTACTTTCGGTATTACTGCCGAACTGCAAACCAATTCCGCTATAATACTCTCGGCAACACTGATCGGAACACACACATTCTCTTAAAAACCTTTCAGAGAGAATAAAATGTTAGCCTTGCTCTTCACCACTATAGTTTCTCTTTGGTAATTCGATGTATACCTGTTTCCCACGGCTCTAATTCGCCGCGAGGTAGGATTTTGTACTAAAACCTGAAACCCATACTTAGGATAATATGAGCTAAACAAACCGGCAAAGTAACAAGTATTTACGCAATATATCTTTATTTCTTAAAAAAAATAAGAACAATTAATTAATTATAATTGTGAGCTCTGACTGCTTTGAGAAGATAGAAAAATAGCTCTCAATGAATAATTAAAGAACAATCGCAAAAACAGAATTTATAGAAAAGAACGTAACGAAAGCTAAGAAGAGATTGACGAAATAAAGTAAAAAAAAAAAAGAAACTTTCGCCACGTCTTCGCGTTCACTTACATATGTACCTATGCTGCTTACTAAGAAATTCCCATTCTGTGTATAAGGCAAATCCATCGAAAACCAGCTCAACTTACCGCCATTCTTAACCGTTCCCATTTTCTCGGGTCCAGCCAACACTGATGTAAACTCACAAAGTTATTAGTACTCACTGTGAATAGATAGATATACGTACATCTATGTCGATATATATCTTTCATTTTTAGCACAACTAACCACTGGCAGTCAGCCAGCCATTACACACAAGTGTACTACGAAGACGACGATGACAAAAAAAACAGAAGTATACGAGACACGAAAAGAAGAGCAAGGTACAGCAACAACAACAACAAAAAGATACTTCATCAAGTAGATTCAATTCAAGTCTGGGGTTCAGTTCGAATGAATGCACAAGCTTACCTCAGTCGCTCTTGGAGCGTAGTTGTGAAAGGTGTTTAGTTATTTTTCTCGTCTTTAATGTGTTCCTTTCACTCTGCATTTATATCCGTTGTGTTTGTGTAGAGAATCAGGAAAATCTAAAATATACACTTAAGTACATTCATACATATCTCCGTGTCATCCACACTGTTTGCGGTATCCTTTGCGAGGTGTTAAGGTTTGCATTCCTTGTTTTGTGTTTTGTTATGATCCGGCTGCAGATACCACTCTGTTTGTAGAGCTTTGCATTGAATTTCAAAATATTTACTTGGATTTTTCGTGAAATTTTTCATTCTTATTTGTGAGTGTATTTTGACTGGAATTTGCCCGACCACCTACATAAAGGAGGTGGTGGAGGAGGAAGAGAAGGTGGAGAAAGTTTTAGTATTACGGTTATATTTTTTTTGAGTCGCGACGAGAAATCTAAATCTGCGGCTTAAAGCCAAGTTTTTTTTTTTTTTTGCTTTTTTTTAATCGTTTTCAGTGAGTTGATTTTTATAAGAAATTCATCGCCTCCGTTCGGCAAAGATATCGATGTCTTTCAAATGCCAACCGACCAACTCGATATAATATTTTATGCATAGAAAGATACGTACATACATACAAGAAATTGCGACCCGGTTTTCTCTCCTCCACACCATCGACTCGATCGGTTATTCGACTGTTTCCAATGATCGTCATCATCATTCAGCAGACGTTTAGTTAACTTAACCTTAAAAATAAATTATAAAATTTGTGTTAAAAAAAAAGAAAATCTTTTTCTCTTTTCTCTTTATTTTATTATTTTTTTACTGTGTTTTAGCTATGTACACGTTTTAGTGGAAATAATGTAAAAAAGGCATCTGATAGTGAATAATTTTATTTGTTTAGTGGAAAAGAAAATAATTTAATAAAACATCGGAAACCGAAAAGTAAAGAGTAAATAAATCACATACATACATGCATAGATGCAAAATGTAAGTCAAAGATACATCGTAAAACGTTCATTCAAGGATTAAATTCCATTAAACAAAAAACAAGATAAAATCGAAGCGAAAGGATTAAACAAACGAATTAAAATAAAGTCAATTTTTGTGGATTAAAGTTGCACGGTGAGTTATTTAAAAACGATTTGTGTCTTAAGTATTGAAACACCATTTTGGTAAGAACGTTTTGTGGAGTGTGAAATGATCGTTAATAGAATAGTAGATGGCTAGCGAAACAAGTGTGTAATGACAGCAAAAAAACAGCGGAAAATTCAGGTCAGGTGTTGTATACAAACATACACACATACATATATAGATTGTCCTTATTATGGAGCTGAGGATAACAATAAAATCAAAGAGCCTGCTTTTATACTAGATGTATGTATGTATGAGTGTGTACCTACATATCCATACATACATATATGCCGATTTGGACAAAACTGAAAGGCGAAGATACATATGCTTAGGTTTCGTTCGGTCCCTTTCTTTTTGCTTCTATAAAATCAAACGTGGAAAACCCCAAACAGGTACTCAGTTCGGATATTAGGTTCCAACTGACGCAGGTAGGGTTAGGTTCTACCTGTCAGACTAGTTGTCTCTTTCTAGACGGTGTGTCGTTGTACCTTGTATGTTCTACCTATTTTGATTCTTATTGTCTATTATTTTGGGTTGTTGTTCTCTGTTTGTGCAAACACTAATGTATACACAAGATAACCACGTGGGAGTGTTTGGATGTTTAATTTGTTTAATGCTTAACTTATGCATTAGCATTTGGAACATCTGATTTTCTATACAATTCGATTGTGTTGTTTGCTATGTTATTTCTAGTTAGGTCACACTTGTTGATTGTATTTTTATTTTCTGCTTTCTTCATCTCAGTTATTATTACTCGTACATACATACATATGTACATGTATATGTACAGGGTGCCCCACGAGCAGTGTGCCAAAAAGCTAAAGCGTGTAGGTCTGGTCAAGACAAGAAAAAAATCGTATGGGAGGGGCAATTTTCTAAAAAATTACTTAATTTGAAAAAAAAAATATATATATTAAAAATCAACGGTTACATCCACAATGCCGTGATATAATATTTTGTAAAGCCATAAACCTGTTCTTTCATATTGTTTCTAAACGAAACTGTTTTAAGGAATAGTTTTTGAGAAATTAATTTTCAAGCTCAAAATTTTGAAAAAAATGTATTAACTATTTTTTTTTCAAAATTATTACATACATTTTTTTTTTTTTTTTTTTTTCGAAAAATCAATCCCAAACCACTTTTTCCTAAGAAAAACCTTTTTTTTTTTTCTTGGTCTTAACGCGGCTGGACTTGTAGGTAGGTTAGGTTAGTTGGATGCCCTATTGACATGAAGTCAAAGCCCACTTAGACTACGAGGAGTCCATTGTGCCCATTTTGAAAAAAAAAAAAAACCAACCCGAAGGGAACCTGTTAGTTGCCCGCTGAGCTGAACCACCCAGATTCAATTAAGAATCTTACCAGTTTGTTCAGCTTAATGTCTCTTACCTCCTCTAAACCCGAGAAGAAGTAGTTCCCGAGGAACGTAAATCTTTTTCGGGCCAATGCATGGCATTCACACAGTAGGTGACGAATGGATTCTATTTCCTCTTCGTCCCTACAGCTTCTGCAGAAATCGTTGTATGGCTGGCCTAGTCTAGCTGTATGATAAGATATCATGCAGTGCCCAGTGAGGGCGCTGACTACCAGTCGTATATTCCTTCTACCAAGATTTTGCAGACTTTCCGTCCTTTTTTTGTTATAGACAGGTAATGTTAACCTTGCCGGAGCGCATGTGTCTAATTGACACCATTGCTTGTTGACCTTTCCTAGTAGTTCCACCCCTATTTCTCTGAATAGTGTGCTGAGTGGCGTTCTAGCCTCAGTTGTGATCTGCGACGTATCTGCACCTGATCTCAGTCTGGCTAGTTCGTCCGCTTTCTCATTTCCGGAAATATTCACATGCCCTGGTACCCAGCAGATGGTTCCCCATTGACATCCGATATTTCTTCTAGTTTCCCTTTACAGAGTTTTACGAGTTTGGATGTTATCCATGTTGCTTGCAGAGCCTCAATGGCTGCCTGACTGTCAACATAGATTTTGATTTTATTGCCTGAGAAATTCTCCCTAAGAATCAGATCCGCACCTTTTTTGATTGCAAAGATCTCAGCCTGGAAGACGCTACAGCCATCATCAAACTGTAGGAGTGACATGCTTCCTGAGGTTCGAAGTAGACTCCGCCTCCTGTACCGGTATCCGTTTTGGATCCGTCGGTATAGATTGCCAGTTCCTCTTCCGTGTTTACCATACCACTGGTCCATTCCTCCCTGGAAGGAATCCTGACAGAGAATCTCCTCTCACAGCAAGAAAGTGAGGTGGTATAGTGGTATAATCCGTTTCGGTTGCGGACCTCAGGATTGCCCATCGATCCAGGATTGATGCGTGGCCATAAGGACATCTTTTCCAAAGACTGGATTCTTGCATCCCTACAGCAGTCCTGGCTGCAATGCTTTCACAGTACATGTCTAGTGGTGAAAGGTTCAGCATCGCTTCAAGGGCCGCCGTTGGTGTGGATGGACTTATAGGTAAATTATTGTATGAAACATTGATGTCTTTTTTATTTTTAAAAAAATCGGAGTTTTATGAGGATACAATAAACTGACACAGTATTTGAATAGCCCTGGACGAACCCTTTTTTTTTTTTCATTGACAACGCCTGAAAACTGACCTGCCAATTTCGTCTGGGTCCGTCCGCCGCCGATGGGTTCTACCCGCTAGGACCTTAAGACAAACAAACCGCAGTTTTTCTTTATTGATAAACAAAATATTTGCAACCCAAATGTAAATAAAAAGCATCGCATTTTTAATAAAAAAACATTTCCAAATTGGATGTTAACTCATCAACACATTACGACGTCAAACTCATACTCTCGAGAAGAATTAACGGATATGCAGTTCTGCACTTCTGATCGTGAAGCCTAAAGACTCTATGCTGGAAAATATCCCTGTCGTAGCATGTTTTCAAGAATCCATCTACATCTGCGAGAGCATCGAAGAAGCGAAAGATCAATTACAGATGGATCAGCTCTTAAATGAAGGAATTTTGGATTTGATCCGACGTAATCCGTCCCTTAGTACAAGGAGGATAGCTATTATGCTTGGAGTGCCTAAATGTTTCATACATTAATTTACCTACAAGTCCAGCCGCGTTAAAACCAACAAAAAGGTATTTTTTTTTTTTAAGAAAAAAAGGGGTTTGGGTTTTTTTTTTAATTTCTCAAAACATACAAGAGATTTTTGCATCCGGTTTTCTGTTTTCAACTAAAAACTAATAAGAGAATTGAATTCTTGAAAGAAATTAGTACTTAATTACATACAATTTTGAAAAAAAAAGTAGTTAGACTTTTTTTTTTTTTCTTCAAAATTTTGAGCTTGAAAATGAATTTCTCAAAAACAACTGTTCCCTAAAACTGCTTCGTTTAAAATCATGATGAAAGAAGAGGTTTCTGGCTTTACAATATATTAAATCACGGCATTGTGGATGTAACCGTTGATTTAAATTTTTTTTTCCAAATTAAGTAAATGTTGTAGAAAATTGCCACTCCCGCCTAAACGGGTGGAGAGGGGTACACCCCCCTTGCCTTGACTAGACCTACACGCTCTAGCTTTTTGGCACACTGCTCGTGGGACACCCTGTATATTAATCATATCCGCGCTTCTTGGGATGGAATTACTTCCATTGTCATATTGTTGGGATGACGGCCACTTTAAGGAATGTATCAGCTTTATATAGAACAATGGCAATCAAGTTAATCATAAGTTACTCGTTCTATTTTTAGAAAACATCCTCTGTTAACAGGGTAGTCTAACAATTTACACATGTTACTCACCATCGTCTTCGGAGTCTATTGTATAAATTGTATTATAATTTGTGATCTCTAAGAAACAGAACTACAGCTGTTTGGTTACATTTCAGACATGCTTGCATGCTGAAGAATGCATATTTTCCGATTCCACGTATGAACAGTTGTATCCACTTTTGCGTAAACAGTTGCAGGATGACCGGTTTTTCTGAATTATTAACCTAGAAAGTATGTATCTTAATCTTCTGTTCAGAACGTACTTAGATAAGAACGGTGGCGATAAAGAGATGTGAGAAAATATTTGCTTGTGATTAGTGTTCTGATAATGACCTTGAGTAGCAAATATTTTTCTCATCTGCATGGGTCAATCACTTGCTCTTTGTTGTTTATGTAATTTTATTGTAGTTTTGAGAATTTAGAAGGGGCTATGTACCCTTACATGCCTTAGTTAAGAAACAGCGCGGGCAGAAGGTAAAGAGAGAGATAGGAAGGAGACACCAATGGACAAATGTCTTGAACAACAACACCTACAACGTTTTCGACCACTGGTGCTAGCGATCAGTAGCAACTCAGAGTGGTGGAGTGAAGGCCAGTCGTCGGTTACGCAAAAACACTGGCTAGAGTAGATGCTATGCCCTTACTATAACGTGTTTTTATACTATTTTCTACATGCATCCAATCGTTATTTTTTTATGGCTTTCGTTAATTCATGGCGCACTAGCGTTTGTGCTCGACGACTGTCCAGAAGGGACTCCTTTGACCATTGAAAACACCTTTGAGGTACTGATGAGGATTGCACTGTCAAAAAGTTGTAGCACAGTAGAAAGTAACTATGATTTTCTGTTTTAATCTACATAATACTATCTCTTGCCACTTTTCCCATTGAAAGTCTAACAAAGTTTATTGTAAAAGGGGAAATGATTTGCCATTGAATTGGCTCCTCGGTAATCCGAATTCCTGCCAGATTTGTGCTCCATCGGTCTTTTGTGCCCTTTGTTTTTGTTTCTTACATATTTTGTTACTTTTGACATAATATGACCAAAAATAAACAATTACAATTGTCAGCGTTGCCGACCTTTGTTTATTGGGTCCTAGATATGTATTCATTATAAAATGCTGCCACGACCAATATACGAGAGAGTTTAATCCTGGCAACAATAACGTCATTGAGAGCAGTGCTTTCTTCAACAAAATTCGGCAAAACTAAACACGGTATGTACTTGTATATGTAAATCTGCTCATAAACGCATACATATATATGTAATGCCTACGTTGGTAATGGCGGCCGGCCTATCCACCTTCAGTAGAGGTACATAGTGTACGGTATTCCAGCTGTGACTTCCTTAGCCAAAAGCTAAAAGCTAACTTTCTTGCTGCTCTCAACTTCCAGCTACACTTGTACAAAAGCGCATTCATTCCACCATGAGACAACTCTACTTTCGTATTCATACAGTTGCAAGGGTTCTCAATTATCTCGACATTATTCGTAGAGCTGCAAGGGTTCTCAATTATCTCGACATTTTACAAATACACTGGTCCAGATGGTATTTCCCCAATGAAGACGTGTTTTTCTAGACTGGCAAAACCACTTCGTAAGCTTTTTTACCTTTCCTACTCTTTTTGGCTATTTCCGTAGCAACTTGTGATTTGATGGCATATCTTACCGAAAAGTGGAATCGCTTGCTTCAGTTTTGTTTGCGGCACTCTTCCTCATTTTCATAAATGACCTCTTGTCTGTTACTTTTAATTGATTGTGGACGACGGTGTCCTTACTTTCTTATATTCGTTCACTAACTTATGACCCTGTTCTTCGACTGTGCATATGTAGTGTGCGGCTGCATATGTTAAGCTCATTAAATTCCGATATTGACAGAATCACTTTAATAAAGTCGAACTGAATGCTTCTAAAACACAGCGCTATCTTTGTCTTCCAAACGCCCCACCGACTCGCAGCCATCATTCATGAATGGCACTTTCAACTTAGGAACTGAAAATCTTTCCATCTTAGGTACGTGTGTCACTGACAGACTTATTTCGAACGACCACATGTTCGATGTCATCAAGGAGGCTGCGAAGTGACTAGGCTTCTTATACAGATGCGTGGTGCAGTGGTAAACATCAATCACCGACTGTCGAGCTGAAGGTCTGTAGTTCAAAGCTAAGAAATACAAAACAAAAATACGGACAAATTGTGCACCACAGCTGTTGTGAAAGGGAGAAAGGGAAGTGATCAACATAATGATGAAGGCATAACACTCACAGTATTCGGTCACTTTAAATTCATACCCTGTTTGTGCAGTTCTCAAACCATCTGCACTCCGCCCAGATGACAAATATAATAAAAGTATGACCCTTGAACCTTTGCGAATTATTAAACAAAAAAAAAAAAAAAAAACCTTGGATCTTGCGTTAATTCGCCCTAAATTTGAGTTTGACGCTTATGTCAGTTCCGGTGCATCTAAGACCTTATTGCACTTGCTAAAGAATTCAGCATCACTAAATCATTAGACTCGCTGGAACATCACAGGAATGTCTCTTACCTTCCCTGTTTCATTGAGACTTCCACAGAAAATGCTCCGAAGAAATTAAGCAATTTTCCCGCAACGCATGTTTTTAGAATGCTCAGCAAAATATCCTGAAGCCCACTTTTGGACGTACCATTTTTGGAAGCACACGATTCTGGAATTCTGTGGTTCAAGCATTTAAGACCGCACTGTGTCATGTGTCATGTTGCCACTCGGAGCTGTTCGTCAGATCCACTTACCCTAGAGACCATCGGGAGTTTTTGATGGAGAAGTTTATGTACGCCGCGCTAATATCGGCTAGCTAGCTAAGGATATCGAAGAAGAAAGCACCACTATGTAATAGGAAATGGTGGAACAAACAAAGCAAATGATGCACTTCCGCCTCTTCGTTTATTCAGGTTGTACACAGATCGTTGTCACGTGGCCCGAGTCTAGCGCCATGTCTACCAAATGTACAATGACTTATTAGGATCTGGATAACATAAGTTTGTAAGAAACCATTAGTACCATTAGTTTTCGTTCTTAGCTCAGCTTAAGACACATTTATCTGGTAGTTAGACAACTAGCCAAATCACGTTCATATTCACGTGATTTTCAATTGGACCAATTTAGATTTGATGACAAACGTTTGGAGAGCCGTACCGACCGGCTTTTCCTTTTTGTAGGCCGACATGTTTATATTAGTGTTGTAATGGTCATAGGAGCTTAGAAACAAGTCAAGTTTTTTGATGATTAATAATGATACAATGATACGTTTTTATTTTTCTACATAGCGTCCTTGTAAATCTAGAACTTCTCATAGCGATGCTCCCATACCTTTGTATGTATGTATGTTGGTGTTACAGTCCATACAAGACCAGAGCCGAGCTTCTCTCAACCACCCTTGTTGTGTGTGATTTAATTTTCCCATAGGTGAAAGGGACCTACAGTTTACCGGTTCCGAACGGCGAATTTCGAAGGCGAAAACTCGGATTTATGACGCCTAAAATGCGCCATCCTTATCAGTGCGGATTAAGGCCAGGGAAGTCCACCATCGACCAAATCTTCACACTACGGCAGATCCTGGAAAATCCAATGAATTTCAAGTCGACACTCACCACCTAAGTATTTGTCGACTTCAAAGCCGCATACGACAGCGTAATTAGAGACGATCTAAACAACGCTATGTCTACCTTTGACATACCTGCTAAACTCGTCAGACTATGCAGAATGACTTTGGAGAATGTTCGCTGCTCCATCCGAATCGGTGAACACCTTACCGATAGTTTTGATGTCAAAAAAGGATTTAGGCAGGGCGATGCGCTGTCGTGTGATTTCTTCAACATCATATTGACAATGATTGTGCAAAAATCACTAGCCAATACAAGAGGCACAATCTATTTCAAATCCTCGCAACTCCTTGCATACGCCGACGATATTGACATAATAGGTAGATCACAGCGAGATGTCAATGAGGCGTTTGCGAGTATTGAGGTGGAGGCGGCGAAAATTGGTTTGGCGGTAAACGAGGGCAAAACTAAATATATGCTGTCATCACAAAAGGACGCTCAACACCGACGTCTCGGCCAGAACGTTTGTATAGGCAGATATAAGTTCCAGATAGTTAAGGACTTTCCTCTACCTTGGCTCCGCAGTGACCTGGAACAACGACATCAGTTCCAAAATCAAACGCAGAATCACTGTTGCCAATCGCTGTTTCTTTGGGCTCAGGAGGCAACTGAGTAATAGAGCCCTTTCCCGAAAGACAAAGTTGACTCTATATAAGACCCTTATCATCCCGATCCTGTTGTACGGCGCAGAAGCCCCGGATGAGGAGGCTCTTGGTCGGTTCGAGAGAAAGATTTTGCTCGTGATTTTCGGGCCTATAAACGCAGACGGGGATGGAGGAAAAGATTCAACCACGAACTTTACGGTCTGTACAGCGACATGAGTCTAGTCAGGTGTCTACCAATTCAACGCCTAAGATGACTGGGCCTTGTAGAGCGAATGGACACCATAGCTCCAGCCCGGAGAGTCTTTGAATCCAACCCCGAGGGACGAAGAAGCAGAGGACGGCCGCATTTAAGATGGCGCACACAGGTGGAAGGGGACCTCATCCAACTGGGTGTGCGGCAATGGAAAAGGTTAGCAAAAGATCGTGCTAATTGGAGGGGCATGTTGGTTGAGGCCAGGTTCACCCCGAACTGTAGCGCCCTTTAAGAAGAAGAAGAAGAAGAAACTGCGCCATTGGAAATATTTATTCGAACATCTCTTGGCGTTAAGAAGCCTCTGCGTGTATGCAAAAATATGCCAAAAAGCCTGCTTATGTGTAAAAAAGTGCTTTCTCGTATGCGAAGTTATGCTAAAATGCGTGCCTGCGTGTGAAAAAGCGCGCTGTCGTTTGTGAATTTATGTAAAGAAATGATTTTGGTCTAACAAATGCGGCACATAACGCGCGGACATCTTTCTTACGTCTAAAACTTCGGCTATATTTGTAGCCTCTCCTATCTCTTTCACTTGAATTCAGGGGTCATTTAGCACCTTTTTGGTGAAGTCGAGTAATGTTATCGTCAAAGGTTGAATTTCTAGGACGTTCCAAACGTTCTACGTCCCCCAAGTATTTAAACAGTTCCCGTACACAGCGTCCAATTTGCCTTTCAAAAGCAAGTAATTAACGACAGCTCAATACAAATTTTTACAAAAAATTGACATTGACACACTCAAACGATTGTAAAACAAGAAATCCGCGTCGAAAATGGCTCTGAAAAGTTGCGCAAACACATTCCCTGACTTTTGTTGACGAGTATATTCACATTAAGGCTGGAAACTTCCCAGATCACCCTCATAAGAGAAATGATGTCAGTCTTACAGACCTGTTGTCCTCAAAGTGTATGACTTTTTGCCTCAACATTATCGTCTCCATCCGGGACTTTTTGATATGTGATAGGTGTAGTCATCTTCTAACAAATCCTACATGCTGCAATGCTTGGTAGTGAATAACATCCACTAGTATTGGTATAATTCCATAACATATAAACTAAAACTTAAATTGCAGGCACAAGCACAAAACAAATAAAACTAAACACAACAATTGAAACTAAACCCTAACTTCCAGGAAAGAATTAGAATACTGTTTATGTGAAACTAGAATTCCGATAACTCTTGTGGTAATCAGTGCTGTGAAATACTTTGCAAGAAGTGTCATCTCAGGTTACTTTAGAGTCGTTTAAATTCCGATTTATGCGCAACTTGAAACCAAGCGATTAGGAGACTCAAACTGAATTTGTTCCCTTTTGCTACTTAAGTTTCATGGGTTCTACCGAAATAATGACACACGCCGTTCGTATCCAATTACATCAGTAATAGCTGCGTGGAGAATATTTATTATATTGTATGTGATTCGAGGGATACGTTTATACTTACTGTAGTGAGTTCGGCCAATGCGCAAAAAGTTTACTGAAATCTCGGTCTAAAGTAATCGTAATGATTCGAGCTCTGATAAAGCGGATTTATGGTGTACCCACATACATATGTACATATATGTATCTGAGTATCTGCTCAGTATGTTTGTATAATACCGCCACGCAAACGTGAAAGTGTCAGTTGTATACAACCTGTGGCTAATCCCGTATGTATACGTATCTGACTAATAACAATATTACTCGCTCAGCAGCGTTTTAACTCGCCCGAAACGTCTACTGTGTTTGTTGAATAGATGAATATATTCAAAGGAATGAATATATGAATATTTCGTTAGGATCTGTATTATTTTTTTTTTAAACGACTAACATCGGTGTTTCCTAATTGATTATACTAATGAAACATTTTTCGTTATGGCTTATAGCTACTGACTGTTTGATACGACAATTTTGAAGCAATTTTTTCAAATTTACAACGTTTTCAACGCTTAACCCCAACCTATTTTTGTCTTCCTAGTAATTTCACTTGATAATCTCATTCTTAAGCTTATGGTGTGGAAAGGTTATTACATAACTGCTTTATACATTCCAAATAATTGTTTGCTTGTTGTCTGATAAGACCAGATAAGACCTTTCTTCTGAAACAACATGCTTATCCCAACTTCGTTTAGAAAAAATATATACGACCCAGAAATGGCTGCAATACCCATATTCCAATTCGACCAAGAACTGATACGTAAAATCTTTTATTGTCCCAAAGGTAACAAAAGTTTCGGACCACTTGTCAAAAACAGTAAAAACTTGTCCTCGCCCTCTATACCAATACTTGCTTGCTTGCTTTGGGTGCATTACAGCCCGTAAAGGGCCAGAGCCAAGCTTCTCTCAATCACCTAGGTTGTGTTGGAATTATTTTTTATATAGGTGAAAGGGACCTACAGTTTAATGCCGATTCCGAACGGCTTGAGTTGAGAAGCTTTTTCCTGGCAAGCATACTATGGGGGGTTTCGCCAGTACCCCGCCGAGGAGGAACATCGCGAAGTAAACTTTCGATGGCGTTGTTGTTATCGGGATCCGAACTCGCTCATCGCGCGTCAGAGTACAACACACTAACCACTGCGCCACGGCGCCCTCCAACACTTTGACAACGCTAACTTTCTTGCTGCTCACTTCACAGCCAGCACGCTGCTCTCAGCTTGCACTTCATTTCCGCCTGTAATAGAGCGCGTCAATTCCACCATGGGCCAAATATACTTTTGTACTCGAACAGTTGCAAGAGTTCTCAAAGATCTCGACATAAACAAATCCGCTAGTCCAGTTGGCCTTTCCCCAATAGCGTGTTTTCTACGCTAGCAAATTCACTGCGCATGTCCGAATATGTAGGTGTAAAACAGCATTTGTTCAACCCATCCCGAGAAAAAGGTGGGTCTTCTTTTCCTTCCAACTTCCAATCCATTGCAATTACGTTCCTTCCCCCAATGCCATAAAAACGGTTAAACCGTCAGATATTAAAATGTTATACGTAAATGTTTAATTGAATCGCAGAAACTGCCTAATGACCGACAGTATGGTTTCCGTAGCAACATATGATTTGATGGCATATCTTGGAAGTGGAATCGTTAACTTTATCAAGCAGGTGAAAGCAGAATAGTTGCCCTGGATATTTCCAAAGCATTTGACAAGGTTTGGCACAAAGCCATTCGTGCTTTTGGGATCGATGATTTTATTCTTCAATAGATTAGAAACTACCTTTCAAATAGTTCAATTCAAGACGTTTTAGACGGATTCAAGTCCGACGCCCACTTTTTAGATGGCGGTGTTCCCCGTTTTGTTTCCCACGCCCTTTCGCCTCTTTTACCTCTTTTCTGTTATTTCTAATCCAATCCATTTTTTTGCTGACGACAGTACCCTCAGCTTCTCATATTCATTCGCTACCCTACGACCTTGCTTTTTAGCGTATTTTAAGCCCATTAAACTCCTATATCGACAAGACAATTTTTTTGGGGAAAATGAATGGAACGGAATTTAATGCTTCCAGTGCTATCGTCTGTCGTTCAAGCATCTCACCGACATAATAAGGTGATCGACCTTGAGTGTGCGCGTAATTTGTAAAAAAGGTGTGCTTGGCGAAAACAAGAACTGGTCACAAGGTCATTAGGGTGTTTGATGCTCCATTCTCTGCTCAATACTCAACCATAAAGAGATTGAGCTTGATTTCGTTTTACTTTTTAACTGATGATGGTTTTGATAAAAGAACGGATTTTGATAGCAAGTCGAATGTTCAACTTGGTGACTTTGGGGTTTTTAAGGCTCCCCATATTTGTAAGCCGCATAACCAGATAGGTTTGATCATAGTTTTGTAGATAATTAGTTTATTGTCTATTGACAGTCTTGAGTTTTTGCCAAGCATCTAGTAGCATTTATATGGTTTTTTTTCATTTGTAGGACAAATTTCCTTGGGAAGTTTTCTATTCTCTCTTCTCTTTTTTTTTTTTTATATTTTAGGTAAAGTAGAGGGCTCAGTACACTACCCTAGGAGAACCCAGCTTGAACACGATGTACACGTTTGAGTATTCGTCATTGTATTTTACATAGAAATTTGCCGAGATAGCTCTTAAGAAATACATATGAAGAAACAAGAAATACTCTTTTCGTTGTTATCCAGGTCCCTTTAAATTTTATTTATTATTTGCGCGTTTGTTGTATTATTGAGTCACTTTGTCTTAACCTCAATTGGTTATTCGGCACGATGTTGTTATGGTCAAGTTCTGGTTGCAGTCTTTTCCGTATGATTTTTCCCAGAATTTCAGATAAAACTGGTCAAGACATATCGACTCAAAAACGCCTTAGACGTTGTCAACGACAATATTCTTATATTAACATGCATACATATATTATTTTTTTGCGTATCTGGTTATCATGTAGATACGTCACAACCTACGTACATCTTGAAGATCTTGGGGCACGGAAGTACCCCCACCAATTCGAGCAAAAAAGCAGCACGGCTGTACCATCCTTTTCTCGAACCATTTCAAGCCATTTTCGACCCCCTATAACTCCGTTGTGGATAGAACTAGAAGCCTGAATTTTCAGTAACCAAGCAAGCATTGCATAAACACGGTATATTTTAATTTGAGGCAGTAGCTTAAGAGTTATAACTAGTCAAAGTTTCTTAATTTTGTCACCCACAGTCAGTCAGTGATCATCAAAACTCTAAGGCCCTTCTAGCAGACATAGAAGCTTCAAATTCGGAACACAACTAGCGCTTAGTGTACAAATCAAGGAAAAACTAAAATATTTTGCAATTTCGCTTAAGTTTTTTAGATACGCCGATTGCAAAAATAACTTTGTAATCCCATATAAATACATAGATAGGATTACAAATGTACACATTTGCAGTGAATGAATCACTTTGCCTGTATATGTATAAACAATGGAATATTAGGGGTAGATAGGCACTGCACGACTACATACATAAAGCATCGTACGACTACGATATATTTATTAGAGAACTGCTCCTCATCTTGAGTATCACTGCAGTCCGACGTAGTGCCATGAAGATCTATTTCGTGGAAATCAGAAGACGACGAAAGTGTGGTAGAAAAGTTTTCAGGATTTGCAAGAATACAAGTTAGCTCATCCTTTACAGGAGCATACATTTCGTCAAGCGTGTTATCGTCGAAGAAGTGTAGTTGTTTATATTCGGGCCATAAAAATGCTGCTAGTTTATGAGCGCAATGTAGTTGAAATTGAATGTCAAAAACATTATCCAAACAATGTCGAATAACCACTTGGACTTCGATCCATGTTTGTTCATTGTATAGTTATAAAGTCGGTATTGTTTCTTTGCCGTCTCTAATACATATTTCTTCAATAGTCTGAACATTTTTTCGAATCGAAAACAACATACCAAATTTTGTGATCCGACCTGAAGTGCACTCTTGCATATCAGTTTTTCAAGGACATCATCATGATTCACGATACCTACTCGCTAAGGATGCGCGATGCTACGATGCAGTTTTAACGATTATTACTCATAATCATTCCGGACAAGGAATCGGCGATGCATTCAGAAACGATTCTGAGTACGTAATCGATACCTACTCGCTAAGGATGCGCGATGCTACGATGCAGTTTTAACGATTATTACTCATAATCATTCCGGACAAGGAATCGGCGATGCATTCAGAAACGATTCTGAGTACGTAATCGCATCGTTTGCTGTTATACTCAACGATTATTACTCCGAGTACTTTTTACGTACTCGCGCAGTCCGCGAGTATAGTGACCATATCAATATTAAAAATCTTTTATGTTTTAAATAAATATATTGACCTGGCCATCGCATGAATCACAATGTATCTCACAAGTAATACACATTACATTAAATTAGATTGTTTAGTGCGATTTCCAAGTATTGATATGGCCACTTCAATATGTTGTTAGGTTTGCTAATTACGTAATAACTTAATACAGGAGGCCCCTTAAGTACGGACTGAATAAATTAACCGACTTGGTATTACATGGATCTCACAACTTTTTACGGTAGAAGAACTTAGTTGATTGGCTTTTTTACAAGTTATGTTTTTGATGGCATCAAATTGTCTCATAGACATATAGTCGTAGGTGATGGTAGGAATTCAGCTCATACGCTTTGATGTCTATGAGTAATTTTGCTACTTTCTCCTCTTTGGGGAGAATTGAGGAGAAAAACCAAGCTAAATACGTCCTCTGTGATTATTTGTCCTCTACTCGCACCTAGTATCGAGTATCGTTTACAACCCCCCTTCGTTTATTATTTTGAAAATACAGCATGCTTAAGTGCTCCAGCAAATAGCAGAAGCCTCAATGTCATTTCGTGGCGACAGGTATTGAATCGATCTATTTAAGATTTCATTGGACTGATCCAAATTGGCTCAAAAACGAATGTTAGGCTTAGATAGATTATCATCTATGCACATCTAATGGCTCTTTATTTTATATGTGTGTTATATGTGGCAAGTGTGTACTTGCCTCTAAAAGAACTGTATATGTACGTCTTTAGAACAAAAAATCATATGCAAAGTGATAGCTTCTATCAGAACTCTAAAGGCTATCACCAGTTATGCTTTGCATAGACATAACAGTACTCGAACAAAGAAAACAAAAATGCAATTGACAAATTTCCACGTACGTCGAATAGTAACAGAGAATAGCAACATCACTAAGAATCACAAGAAAAGACCCAAATGAACGAATCTAAATGGAGTGGAACCTCGTAATTGTCGCATATTGATCTTTTCACTTTACCTCATTGCCATATCCGATAACGGAGGGGCCTGTATTGCACGTATGACGCCTTGTGGAACGTGACAATAAGTTCCATTTAGCTTTCAGCGAACGTGAGGTGGAGACGAATCGTCAAGTTTCCACCGGTTTTACTACGAACTTTTCAATACGACGAATAGTACAGCATTTGCAAGTGTAACTATGTAGCTTTAATTATACGATTAAGTTGGTGATTATTAGTGGAAAATGTAAAGATTGACGACGAAATAAGTGAGAGAGATCGTTTAGGAAGCTTTTTTCAAGCATGTTAAGATGAAGTGCGTTTCATGCGAAATGACACAAATCTCTTTAAGCTATGTATGTATGTAAACCACAAGAAGATTAAAGATTTTATCTGAGAAAAAAAAAAAGACTTTGGGCTGAGGGATAGATTCCTTTCTTTCAATGGAATGGAATTTTCCTTCAGTGAAAGGGTAAATGTCATTCCGAAGCTATTCAAACTTTTCATGCTTCAGATTTATACTTTATTACATCTATGTATATGTATGTATGTGTACATATATTCTGGTGGGCGTTCATTGGACACTATGTATCCAAGAATCATTGTTGCCGAGTGTACACATTTGCCAACTGATTACATTTAATTTGACATTTTCAGGAAGTAGGGAAACCAAAACACAAATTTTTCGTTACAGTTTCCTCTCTTCAATTCTTCATGTACGTATGTGTATACAATGTATATGTATGTATGTATGTATATTATACACATTTACAATTGGCAGAAACAAGAGAACAAGCAATCACCTCGTTTGGTTTAATTAAGCTTGGAGGAAATGATAAAGTGTGAAACTAGTAAATCAAACATACTCCCACCTGTACAGAAGGTCTGGCAAAGCTAAACAAAGGACACCCACACATATAAAAACAAAATGCAGATTCATGCCTCTAACCTAAATAAACGGTAAATAAATAGGCAATTTCCTGCCATAAAGGTAGACATAGGCATAGTCTTTGAGTGGCTTGCGGATTAACATATGTATAAACTAATATTCTGTCATATTATTAAAAATGCGGACAGGACCAATGCCTTAGCCTATATTCAGGAATAGTTATATGTAGAATCGAGTCGCACGGTTATATGTACTTGACCAGATATTGTGTCACTCAGTTCCGGGTGTGTGTTTAAATTAGAAGTCTGTTTCATCGTTGGTGGTCAAGGAGGTTCGTTCAGAAAATTATATCCGTTTAATATCGGCTAAGTAGACTGGTTTATGCATTCATTGGGTAGGACATCCATTGAATTGGTATCATTTGAGAAAAAAAAGAAAACAAAGGGAAATCAACCCAGTTTCTTATAGATACGAGTATATACTTAACAATATGTGGAACCCATAGCACATTTTCAATGCAATCCACCACTCACCTTACATGGCTTCCAGTTTGCTTCTGTACGTACGAGTATGTTTATGGCCCAGATTACTTACACGACATTTGCTAGCAAGAAAAACAAGCGCTTTGATGATCGAAAAAAAAAGTCTGTAGGGCACACTCGATGAATAGTGTCACGTTACCTTCGCTGACACATTTTGGCTACTGACTCAAGTGTGTCGATATTGAATGTACAACATTAGTCACCTCTGATTGTTGTCACTCAATCACGCAGAACGTCCTTAACCGGTTCAATTTAGAATTCAATCAAATACACTCGTACAGTTGGTTTTATACATTTTTTAGGGGTTTAGCCTGAATTGTGACCTGACATATCAAAAGTTCGCATATGTGTATGCATGCCATATACAAGCTTTTTGGGGTTACATGAGTATAAAAGATTGAAATTAACAGTGTCTGAGAAATCTTTTAAAAATCATGAGTAAAATGACATGAGGGGAAATTCATATAAATTAATTAACTTTAGTCACCTTGTCGCGTTTATTAATTTACACGTAATTTATAATGAAATGGTTTAGTACGGATCTATAATTGATTGCGTACGCAAGTGCACCTTAATTTTGTTCACTTGATTGCTTAGGTTATTTGTAAACCATAACCGATAACAAGCAGTGTTTTTTTAATATAGTGTACGAATTAATTTACTTAAAAGAAAGACATTCCACTGTTCTTCGCATTTTTACCCCATTTTTCGAGTAAAGTAATGATGCCCTGGGTGTAGAACTCGCGTGGTTTCACCCTGATGAATTCGAAATCCGTGGAAGGCAAATTGGCAGAGGTTTAACGCGGAGCTGGGTGGGACCCTTAACCGACCTCCGGAAGGGGACCCCGGCTCCACGGAATACATCGATGAGATGGTATTAAACATTACCAGCAAGCTAAACCGGTCATTTGAGAAGGCATGTCCTACCAGACGACCCAGTAAAAGAAACCATCCACCATGGTGGAATGCTAAAATAGCGGAGCGGCTTCATATTTCTAGACTTAGTTCAAATCTGGCTAAGGAGGGGGCCATTGAATGGTCAATAGTCAATGGTCGCCAAGAAGGACTCTTGGAGAAGCTTCTGTGACTCTATTGAATCATGTACGGGTGCAGCTCATCTGAGGAAGGTCATTGCAAAAGCTTCAACACAGATGTCCTCTATAAAGAGATCTGATGGTAACGGGACAAACTCAAACGAGAGTGTGCTTGTTTCCCTACTGAAGTGTCATTTCCCTGGCTGCGAGAATGCAGGAATCTTTAATTCGGCTCTCACGCTACCAAGGGAATGTAGGTAGACGAAGTCCTTAACTACCTCGCACTTATATCTGCCAATACAAAAGTTCTGGCCAAGACGTCGGTGGTGAGCGTCCTTTTTTAATGACAGCATATATTTAGTTTTGCCCTCTTTTACCGCCAAACCAATTTTCGCCGCCTCCATCTCAATACTCGCAAACGCCATTGACATCTCGTTGCCTATTATGTCAATATCGTCGGCGTATGCAAGGAGTTGCGAGGATTTGAAATAGATTGTGCCTCTTGTATTGGCCAGCGATTTTTGCAAAATCATTTCTAATATGATGTTGAAGAAATCACACGACAGCGCATCGCCCTGCCTAAATCCTTTTTTGATATCAAAACTATCGGTAAGGTGTTCAACGATTCGGATGGAGCAGCGAGTATTCTCCAACGTCACCCTGCATAGCCTGACGAGTTTAGCAAGTATGTCAAAGGTAGACATACCGTTGTATAGCTCGTCTCTAATTACGCTGTCGTATGCGGCTTTGATGTCGACAAATAGGTGGCGAGTGTCGATTTGGAACTCATTGGTTTTTTCCAGCATCTGCCGCAGTGAGAAGATTGGGTCGATGGCGGACTTCCCCGGCCTGAATCCGCACTGATAAGGACCCACCAGCTCATTTACAAAAGGCTTCAGGCATTCACAGAAAAGGGCAGAGAAGATTTTGTATGCGATGTTAAGGAGACTTATTCCTCTGTAGTTGGCGCAATCAGAGGGGTCTCCTTTTTTGTGGATCGGGCATACGATGCTGAGACTCCATTCCTCGGGCATGCTTTCCTCTGACCATTTCTTACAGATGAGCTGGCGCATGCTCCCAACCAGGTCATCCCCAGCTGCCTTGAAGAGCTCTGCAGACGCCAGCATCTTTATTCGACTTGAGCTTCGATATGGCAATCTTAACTTCGTCGAGGTCAGGGGGGTGGCATTTTCTGCGGTCTTCGTTGATTAGAAATGGATCATTCTGCCTGACAGCGGTACATTGACTAATATCGCCGTTATACTGTCTGCAGAAGTGGTTTTCCCATATTCTCAGCATCGACTGCGATTCTACTACTAGGTGTCCGTTCTTATCCCTGCAGGCTTTCGTTCTGGCTTTGTAACCCTAGCATGTTCGTTTTATCTGTTGATAAAACTATCGAACGTCACGCCTGCTGTAACTCCTCTCCAATTCCTCAATCGCGCACTTCTCGTGCTCTTTCTTCTGAGAAGCTTATGCTCCTCCCTTCTTTTTAACTCGTAGAGCTCACGAGCTGCTCTTGTTCTTTTATGCAGCGAGACCTTATATGCACCTGCTTCGCTGTGTGAATCCTCCTGCACTCGTCATCAAACCAGGTGTTTCTTCGGATGCAGAGCTTTTCAGGGCTTGTTTGCAAAGGCTCCACTGCTGTTCTATTGATAGCAAGGAGGTTTGAGGTGTATTGGAGAGCTTAAGGGAGACGCGATCGGTAAAAGCACGAGCGGTTTCTGGCGATAGTAGTTTTCCGACGTCATAACTTTGAATTCTTACTCTACTCCGCTGCGTTCGTGATATCCGTAAGCGCATCTTGGCTACTGCAAGATAGTGGTCGGAGTCGATGTCCGAGGGGCTAGGAAAGTTCGATCATCAAGAATAGTGGAGGAATGTCTGACGTCGATCGTGATGTGATCAATCTGGTTGGTGGTCGATTGATCAAAAGACCGCCAGGTGCTTTTGTGTATATCGAGGTGCGGGAAGCACGTACTGGCTAGAATGAGATTTCGCCCCTTAGGAGATTTCGCCCCTTTGACTCGTTCAAAGGTGCTTTCCTTACCCAGCTTAGCATTGAAGTCTCCTAGCATTTTGATGTCATAGCTGGGACATTGGGCATACGTTCTGTGTAGGAGATCGTAGAACTCATCTTTGGCGCTTTGGCGGAGTCATCCTTGTCTTCCCTGGGGGCGTGGACGCAGATTAGCTGAGGTTAAAAAATGTAGCCTTTATACGGATTGTCATGAGGCGTTCGCTCACATGCCGAAAGCTTAGGACTTTTTGGCTTAGTCCACCTCGAACAACAAATCCGCATCCGAACAATCGTTGTCCTCTCTCCCTATAGCAGTCGCCGTAGTAAATATCGCAGTTTTTCATCCGCTTTATACCCGGTACATTCCATCGCATTTCCTGGATGGCGGTTATGTCCGCTTTATAGCGGTCTAGAGCGTCCGCGAGTTGTTCGGCTGCACGTGGTCTGTTTAGGGACCTGACATTCCACGTACAGAGCTGAAGATTGTCCTTTTTTCGTTTTTTGCAAGGGTCGTCAACATTAATGCGCTCCGTTATATCCGAGGCTTTTGGTTGTTTCGGAGTTTGTGGTTTTTTTACAGTTACGGGTTACTAGGCCGTAGCCCAACCGACTGTTTTTTTGGCGCAGGAGGCTCGCCATTCGCCTTCCCCGTCTGCAATTTCCATAGGAAATCTCCCGATGGCACCGTGAGGAGGCGGGGATAGGATTTACTAACAGTGCCGCAAGATGTTCGACTGTAGTGGCTCTTCTCGCTTTTTAGCAGGCCAGCATCCGTCGGATAGATGCTACCCCTACGAGGCCTTTGTTAATCCTTTGCCATCCTTGATAAATGGTCATTCATATTCTGCAGCTCCCTCACATTGTTTAAATAACTGCGTGTTTCTTACGATGCCCCCAATCACATGAGTTCGGGAAAATGTCATTAAAAGTTAAGAAACGTCAAGAAACAAATAATCTCAATTGCCACAGGAAAAGAGTCGTTTCCTGCACTACATTTTAGATGAAAACAATTAGAGGTGCAAAAAAATATAGAATCATAAAATTTTGAAACTTTGTTCTGTTCAGAGTAGACAGCTTTTCTAAAAATGGGTTCCTCTTAACTATATTTAAATTAATTTTTGTTGGTTCTGCAAGGCTACGTCCTTATACGACTTCCGGTGGGAAGGTCTGCAACGAAGCCATTGATAAGTTAACCGACATCCTACTACTTACTATCCTCACATCCATTAAGACGTTTTAAAATTAGAGATTCTATTACAATATAGTGAGTGGACAGTGATTGTAGTATGGACCGGCATGATAAGATTTTGAATATTCAATTTAAATAAACGACGTACTTTCTTATTTTTTATTTTTCGTTTTTCGTTTCTCTTTTATTCATTTCCACCAAACCAGGATATACTTACATACCTCTAAAGTCATTTGAGGTTGCTTGCGCTAAAATTAAAATTTATGTAAACGTTTTCATCCGAAATGAACATTAAGACGTGATTTAACTGCTTGTGCTGGAGCAAGGGTAGAATAGAAATGATTTTTGTTTAAAATAAATTTAAGTCGGACATACATATGTATGTATGTAGCAGGAAAATTAGGTGATTAAGAGTTTTAAGTCTGGATTTATGATTTGCAGGGCAAATTACGGTAAAAAGTTGTTATATGTATATGAATAACACCTTGGAAGAATTTTATCACCTTAATGTTCATTACCAACTCGAATTTTTTTTTTTTTTTCAAATTCTTTGATTCTGTTATTCATGCTTTATTGTTTAATTTTAATGAACGGCCAACGACGAGCGTGTTTTGTTGTAGTAAACCATTTATTTGATCTATGGGACTTCCAAACTTAAGCTTTGATTAAGCACATCGTGGCGTAGATGAAGCACCGGTCCTTTAGATCAAAGCAATGCTGATGCACAGGACATTGACGCTGATGCAGGCCTCGACCAGTGTGTCAAATCCGGCGTAAACAGGGGCTGCCCTCAAGGTGGCGTCCTGTCTCCGCTGTTATGGTGCATGGTGCATGGTGGTCGATTCTCTGCTTGATGCTCTCAATGCCTCTGGAATCTATGCCCAGGCCTATGCGGATGACGTTACCATTCTTTCTGCCGGCTCATGTTTAACGACTGTCCGTCTTGAAGCACAGGTGGCGTTAAATGTGATCGATGATTGGTGTGCCAGAAATGGGCTGTCAGTCAATCCTCTCAAGCCCGATGTCGTTCTCTTTACGAGAAGAAGGAAAAATACTGACATGACTAAGTATCTAGGAGCATGTTGAGTCAAAAACCACCAAAGCGCTGTCAGCTTTCTGGCAATGCAAAGGAGCTTTTGGCAAAACATGGGATTTATTGGCGGCAAAGGTCCTCTGGATCTACACGGCAATGATAAGACCTATAATCTCATATGCATTAGTTGTCTGGTGGAACAGACTAAAATGCAAACACGTCGTAGCCTCTTTCACCAAACCCCAAACAATGGTTTGTCTCAGCTGCACGGGGGCTTTCCCCAGCACGCCGGGCGCTGCTCTAGATGTTATGATGAACCTTCCACCTCTTGATATATTTATCAGAGGGTGTGCTCTGAAAGCCATATCGCATAGGAATAATGGTTAGCTTGCGCAAGAATTGTCCTGCGACCCCTGTCTCATGGACATGCCTTCAGACACATTGACGCCCGCTTCCTATTGCTTCATAATTTCACAGTCGAGTTTCCATGGCGTCAGGATAGTCTTCGCATTTTCACGGATGGCTCCAGGTCTGGGCGGGGGTCCGATGCTTGAGTGGGAAAACATCCGGCTGCACTTCTCGTAAGAAAAGTATGCATCTGTCTTCCAATCAGAGATATACGCAATCCTAATGGCCATACACTATGTTGTGAATCACAGGTGGAAGGGAGAAAGCATATGCGTCTGTAGTGACAGTCAAGCTGCACTAAAAGCGGTGTGTAACCCCTTACTTACTTACTTACTAAGGTGGCGCTACAGTCCGTGGTGAACCTGGGCCTCAACAAACAAGCGTCTCCAGCTGGCACGGTCTTTGGCCAGCTGTTTCCAGCGCCGCACGCCCAGTTGGTTAAGGTCCCCTTCCGCCAGCGTGCGCCACCGATGATGCGGCCGTCATCTGCTGCGCCTTCCTTCCGGAGTGGATTCGAAGACTCTTCGGGTCGGAGCTGTATTTTCCATGCGCTCTACATGGCCTAGCAACCTTAAACGCTGTATCCGTAGACGTCGTACCAGGCCGATGTCGCTGTAGAACCCGTACAGTTCGTCGTTATATCTTCTCCTCCATACACCGTTTGAACAAACGGTTCCGCAGATGGTGCGCAGAATTTCCCTCTCGAAACGACCGAGGGCATCTTCATCCGCTTTTGTTAAGCTCCAAGCCTCTGCGCCGTAAATGAGGACTGGGATGATGAAGGTCTTATATATGTCACCTTGGTTTTCTGAGAGAGGGTTCTACTTCTCAATTGCCTCTTGAGCCCAAAGAAACAGCGGTTGGCAAGAGTGATTCTGCGTTTTATCTCAGCGCTGGTGTTGTTGTCGCTGGTCATTAGTGAGCCAAGGTAGACGAATTTCTTGACCACTTCAAAGTTATATCCGCCCATGGTGACGTTCTGGCCAATACGCCAGTGTTGTCCGTCTCTTTTAGATGAAAGCAGATATTTGGTTTTATCCTCATTAACCTTGAGACCCATCTTAGCCGCTTCTACCTCAATGCTTACAAAGGCCTCATTGACGTCTCGCTGTGTCCGTCCAATCACGTCAATGTCGTCGGCGTACGCAAGCAATTGAGTAGACTTGAAATAAATCATACCTCTTGTGTTGGCCAGTGACTCTTGCACGATCTTTTCAAGCACAATGTTGAAAAAGTTGCATGGCAGCGCGTCACCTTGCCTAAATCCTTTTTTAACATCAAAGGTCTCGGTTTGCTCATTACCGACCTTAATGGAGCAGCGAGAATTCTCCATTGTCATCCTGCACAGTCGGACGAGTTTGGCAGGGATGTTAAAACTAGACATGGCTTTGTATAGCCATGGTGTAAGGGTGTAACCCCTTAACTAGCTCTAAATTAGTGCTTGAACTCAAGTCCTTCTTGAACAGAGTCGGCAGACTAAATTCATTAAGGCTTATAAGGGGATTCCAGGGAATGAGATCTCTGATGGACTCGCCAGAATGAGTTCAGAGGAGAGCTTCTCAGGACCTGAACCCGTTCTAAATTCCTACATTAACGATTGTGTATTTAATACACACAACCGTAGATGGAGGGATTGTCTAGGTTGCAGGATAACTAAGCGCGTATGCCCTGATGTCTGCAAAAAATCTGCAGCATTCTTCCTGTCTTTAAGGAGAATCGACTGCAGAAGGCTTGGGGGAGTTATCAGGGGCCATTACACTTTTGTCAAGCATCTCTACGTGCTTGGCGTCAGTGAGACGCCTACCTGTGGCTACATGTTGCGAGGAGGAGGATGACACTGCAGAGCAGTCGCACCCTTGGAGCCGACGTGGTGTGTGCCGAATCCCTTAGCTCTACATCACTGAAGCTCCTTCAAATTTTTCTCCGAAAAACGGGGAAAATACAGTAATGTAAGGTGTCTGTGTGGAGTGCAATGGACCAATGCTTGGTGTGAGTGTTCCAGTCTGAGTGCTCCGGCGGATAGCAGAAGCCTTCAACATAAAGCATGACATACATATGTATGTATATGAAATAAAACTTAGCTTAGTCCTTGGCTTTCAGGACGCCGTGTAGCAGTGGTTGGTGTGTTTTACTCTGACACACAATAAGCGAGTTCGGATCGCGATAACACTAACGCCATCGAATGTTTATTTCCCGTCGTTCCTCCTCGGCGGGGTGCTGGCAAAACCCCCCGTAGTATACTTGCCGTGAAAAAGCTTCTCGACTCACGCTATTTGGAATCGGCATTAAATTGTAGGTCCCTTACACCTATGTGAAAAATATATCACACCCAACATGGGTGATTGAGAGAAGCTTGGCTCTGGTCCTTCATGGGCCGTAACGCCATCAAAGAAGAAGACTAGTGAAGTGGCTGATATGCAATGGTTTGAAGCACTAGTATTTAAAATGTAGATGTCGAACTTGAATCTATCCAAAACAACTTGAATTGAACAACTCAAGGGATAGTTTTTAATCTATTGAAGAAAAGACTAATGGATCTCAAAAAGCAAGCACTTTCGACAAAAGAGTTTCGAGTCAAACCTTGTCATATGCTTTCGAAATATCCAGAGCAAATGTTTTGTTGTCAGCTACTTGGTGAAACGTGTGATTCCACTCGGGAAGATATGCTATCAAGTCACCAGTGGATTTGTTGCTATCGAAACCATACTTACGATACCATACCATACCATGACCTTGGCGAGAATGGGCAATAGTGCAGATTCATCTTCTTTGGGGATACTTATTTCCATACTTCGGTGCCGCTACAGTCCGGTGTGGGCCTGGGCCTCAACCAATAAGCTTCTCCAACTGACACGATATTTTGCCAACTGCTTCCAGCGCCGCACGGCCAGTTGGTTAAGGTCCCCTTCCATCTGTGTGCGGCACCTTCGATTCGGTCGTCCCTCGGGGTTGGAGGCCTGAGTTATGTTGTTCATTCGATCTACATAACCTAGCCATCTTAGACGGTGGATCCGAAGGCTTCGTACTAGGCCGATGTCGCTGTATAACTTGAACCTTTTGTCGTTGTGTCTTCTTCTCCACTCTCCGTTTTTTTTTTTTACAAACGAGACTATCAATTGAACACAGAATTTTTTTCTCGAAACGACCAAGGGTCTCCTCATCCTCTTTCGTTAAAGTCCAGGCCACTGCGCCATACAGGAGGACCGGGATCATTAAGGTTTTGTATAGCGCAACCTTGGACTCTCAATTGCCTCTTGAGTCCAAAGAAGCAGCGGTTAGGAAGAGTAATTCTGTGTTTGATCTCAGCGCTGGTGTTGTCGCTGGTCACTAGTGAGAAAAGGTAGACAAAGTCCTTGATCACTTCGAAGTTGTAGCTACCAATTGTGACGTTCTGGCCAAGACGACGGCGCTTTGCATCTTTTTTGGATGACAGCATATATTTGATCGTCTTTGGTGATGGATTGGACAAATGCTAGTTTCCATCTACTCAGTAAGAGCCTAGAAGAGTAGGAAAAGTGAAAAAGCATATGCACTGGTTTTGACAGCGGAGAAGAACACCTATTCAAAAAAATTAAGGGAAATGTCGACATCTCTGAGAGCCCTTGCAAACTGTATGAGTACGAAAGTAGAATTGTCCCATGGTGACTGGAAACTGCAAAGTGACCAGCGAAAAGCTTAGCATTGCCTAAGTGGGTGGGCAGCTGAAATGTCGTTCTGGATAAGTGTTGGCATCATGAACAGGATGTCATATTTTTGACAAATTACTGGAAACTTTTGGTACCTTTGAATTGGAATTTCAATGTGGATATTGCAGTCATTTTTGGCTCATACATAAGTACCTCTTTCCGGTTATCCTCAGAATTTTATTTTTTCATAATTCTTCATAACTTGAAGCTAATATACATGCTTAGAGAATATAGCGGAAAAAATATTAATCAATCCGTAACTTAAAAGTTAGTGTGGAATGACACAGCGAATTAGTTAACAAAGATAAAAAAAATGGATCTGAAGTGGGAGTAACATCGGTTTTACAAAATTGTATGTTGGATTTCATAAGTCAAAATTATTTAAAACGTTATTGGATATTTTGAAAGACATAAGTTTGTCTTCTCGATGATAATTAGTTTATGATTCGTAAACCAAAGTCTCATAGTTTCTACGTCTTCCGAGATCTTTGCTATACATTCATATCCTGTATCAAACTGATAAGTAAAGGCTATGTCGTCTGCAAAAGCAGCTGCCGCTCCATTTAGATTTAGGTCAAACAGGGAGTTTATGTAAATTAAAAATAGCAGGGGACCAAGAACTGAGCCCTGCGGTACACCATTTTTTGAAATACGTGAGTCACTGATGCTTCCATTTACGTTCACATTTTGTTTTCTATCTTTCAGATAAGAAGTGAACCATTTGTGAATTATTCCTCTAAAACTGGCATTATATAATTTTTTTTAAAAGTAAGTCATGATCAACCATGTCAAACGCTTTTGTTATATCAACAAAAAGAGCCATGGTCGATTTGTTGCAGTTAATGCTTTCATACAACTGCCTACATACCCTTAGGATTGCATCCTCGGTTGAACTTCCTCTTCTGAAACCAAATTGATTATTACTGAAATAACTGTTTCTGTCTAAAAAGGACAATATGCGTGATTTCATAAGTTTTAAAAAAAAAAATTTAGAGAACGTTGGTAACAGGAAGATTGCTCTGTAGTTGGATATATTTCTTTTATCACCTTTTTTAAAGAGTGGCATAATTTGGACATAACCGCCATCCAGGAAATTCGACGAGTTGGACCGGGTATAAAGCGGATGAAAAACTGCTATATTTACTACTACGGCGACTGCTATAGGGAGAGAAGGCAACGATTGTTTGGATGCGGATTTGTTCTTCGAGGTGGGCTAAAGCAAAAAGTCCTAAGCTTTCGGCATGTGAGCAAACGCCTCATAACAATCTGGATCAAGGCACAATTTTTTAACATCAGCCTGATCTGTCGATCAATCTTCCACGCTATCAATAGAACAGCAGTGGAGCCTTTGCAAACAAGCCCTGAAAAGCTCTGCATCCGAAGTGTTGGGTTTCAAGGCTCCACCACGAAGAAATACCTGGTTCGATGACGAGGGCAGGAGGATTCACACAGCGAAGCAGGATGCATATAAGGCCTCGCTGCATAAAAGAACAAGAGCAGCTCGTGAGCTCTGCGAGTTAAAAAGAAGGGAGGATCATAAGCTTCTAAGAAAAAAGAAGAAAGAGCACGAGAAGCGCGCGATTGAGGATTTGGAGAGGTGTTACTGCAGGCGTGACGTTCGAAAGTTTTATCAACAGATAAAGCGAATATGCCAAGGTTATAAAGCCAGAACGGAAGCCTGCAGGGATGAGAAGGGGCACCTAGTAGTAGAATCACAGTCGTTGCTGAGAATATGGAAAAACCACTGTATGTGCAGACTGTATAACGGCGATGTCAGTCAATGTACCGCTGTCAGGCAGAATGATCCATTTCTAATCGACGGAGACCGCAAAGAATTCTGTCCCCCTGACCTCGACGAAGTTAAGATGGCCATATCGAAGCTCAAGTCGAATAAAGCTGCTGGCGCAGACGGACTGTCTGCTGAACTCTTCAAGGCAGCTGGGGATGACCTGGTTGGGAGCATGCACAGGCTCATCCGTAAGATATGGTTAGAGGAAAGCATGCCCGAGGAATGGAGTCTCAGCATCGTACGCTCGATCCACAGGAAAGGAGACCCCTCTGATTGCGCCAACTATAGAGGAATAAGTCTCCCTAACATCGCCTACAAAATCTTCTCTGCCGTTTTGTGTGTATGCCTGAAGCCTTTTGTAAATAAGCTGATGGGTCCTTATCAGTACGAATTCAGGCCGGAGAAGTCCACCATCGACCGAATCTTCTCACTACAGCAGATGCTGGAAAAAACCAATGAATTCCAAGTCGACACTCACCACCTATTTGTCGACTTCAAAGCCGCATACGACAGCGTAATTAGAGACGAACTATACAACGCTATGTCTGCCTTTGATATACCTGCTAAACTCGTCAGACAATGCAGGATGACTTTGGAGAGTGCTCGCTGCTCCATCCGAATCGGTGAACACCTTACCAATAGTTTACATGTCAAAAAAGGACTTAGGCAGGGCGATGCGCTGTCGTGTTATTTCTTCAACATCATATTGGAAATGATTGTGCAAAAATTACTGGCCAATACAAGAGGCACAATCTACATATTTCAAATCCTCGCAACTCCTTGCATACGCCGACGATATTGACATAATAGGTAGATCACAGCGAGATGTCAATGAGGCGTTTGCGAGTATTGAGATGGAGGCGGCGGAAATTGGTTTGACGGTAAACGAGGGCAAAACTAAATATATGCTGTCATCAAAAAAGGACGCTTACTACCGACGTCTTGGCTAGAACGTTTGTATTGGCAGATGTAATTTCGAAGTAGTTAAGGACTTCGTCTACCTTGGCTCCGCAGTGACTTAGAACAACGACATCAGTTCCGAAATCAAACGCAGAATCACTCTTGCCAATCGCTGTTTCTTTGGACTCAGGAGGCAATTGAGTAATAGAGCCCCCTCCCGAATGACAAAGTTGACCCTATATAAGACCCTAATCATCCCGGTCCTGTTGTACGGCGCAGAAGCATGGACACTATCAAAAGTGGATGGGGAAGCCTTTGATCGGTACGAGTGAAAGATTTTGCGCGTGATTTTCGGGCCTATAAACGCAGACGGGGGATGGAGGAAAAGATTCAACCACGAACTTTACGGGCTGTACAGCGACAACAGTCTAGTCCGGCGTCTACGGATTTAACGCTGAAGATGGCTGGGCCATGTAGAGCGAATGGACACCACAGCTCCAGCCCGGAGAGTCTTTGAATCCAACCCCGAGGGACGAAGAAGCAAAGGACGGCCGCACTTAAGATGACGCACCCAGCCAACTGGGTGTGCGGCAATGAAGAAGGCTAGCAAAAGATCGTGCTAGTTGGAGGGGCATGTTGGTTGAGGCCCAGGTTCACCCCGAACTGTAGCGCCCATTACATTAGTAAAAATTTATTTACCACCCCCTTCATCCAATCATCTTATTCTCATAAACGCACAAGCGACGAACCGCAATCCTGAAAAGTTCAGCCACCAAATTAAGACACACACTTAGCGTAAGCAGAATATGTATGTACAAAGGACAGACAAGGATTCAACAAAAGCTAGATGCATGTTAAGCAGCTATTTGGTTTCACCTCAGGGTGTCTCGTATTCGGATTTCTGTATCTTAAATATCCTCGTTATTGTTACGCAAACAATTATGACCACCAAATTTTTTTTTTTCAAATCATCTTCAAAGAAAATCTTCTTAAAAAATTCAACTCAATAATGCATACGTAAACACCTAGCTAGATGCGCAAATACTTTCGAATATACATTATTGATATATTTGTGTGTGTATGCTCAAAAGCCTGTATGGAATGTGTGAGTGCACTGTACCTGTGAATCATTTGAAAAGCCATTTGTTGCTGCAAGTGCACGTGCGCATGTGTGAAATAAAAAAGAAAAAAAAAAAAAAACTTTAAGTACGTACATACATATGTATGTATATAGCTAAGAATCGAGAAAGAACGTCGTGAAAATACAAGTTATTTTAATTAAAGTCACGTTTTTTCCAGGTAAGGTTGTTTTCAAATGATTTGTTGCTGTTTTCGTGACTTTTTAGCTTATTTGGATGCAACGAGTGTTGCAATATATAGCATTTAAACAGAATTTTATCAACCAGGAATTTGCGACATTAATCACGTTAGGAAGAAGCCTCTTCCCTTCAAGCACCGGTGATATTCAGCAAGATTGTTGCATTTCGTCACTATTGTTGTCTGCAGTTTCGGTGAAGGTTTCAATTACTTGTATATATGAGAAGCGTGAAATTAAGATATGTACATAGATAGTCGTTTCTAATATTTAATAGAATAAGTTGCCGATGATGTCACCCTATCTGGATTGAAAAAAAAAATACGGGCAGTTTGAATACGTGGTGTTCATCTTCTCGGTTGATAACCTGTTTATCCGGTAGAAATGTTATTTGCCGTATGAAAAGAGAAACGAAAAATTGTAAAAATCAACAAGCATTTGGACCCGAGAACAGGGAAACAGACATAACAATTGATATAATTTAAATAGCAGAGAAATAGACAAACTTTGATAGAATGCGAGTGAAAACATGTAAACATAGGGTGGTACCTAATGTCGTGTTCGTTTTAGATTTGAAGACTTGGCCTCGTGTATCCAAATGTTGATTCGCTTTTGTTTTCAATGTTGTTAAAATTTATGCAAGCATATTGATAATCTTCGATCTTTTTAAAAAAGCGTTAAGCCAGTACGGTATCATATGCCTTCTGTTGATAATAATAAGTCGATATTGCTGTTTCTGTGCTCAGTCCACCGACGTTTGTTTTTACTACTACTTACTTTGATGGCGCTACAGTTCGGGGTGAACCAGAGCCTCAACAACAAGCCTCTCCAGCCGGCCCGATCCTTGGCCGGCCGCTTCCAGTGCCGCACGCCCAGTTGGTTGAGGTCCCTTTCCACCTGTGGGCGCCACCTTAAATGCGGTCGTCCTCTGCTGCGTCGTTCCTTGGGGTTGGAGTCGAAGACTCTTCGGACCGGAGCGTTGATATCCATTCGCTCTACATGGCCTAGCCATCTTAGACGTTGGATCCGAAGACGTCTAACTAGGCCGATGTCGCTGTACAGCCCGTACAGTTCTTTGTTGAATATCCTCCTCCACAGGACCGGGATGATTACGTTTTTGTAGAAGGATACCTTAGTTTTTCGAGAGACGGCTCTACTACTCAATTGCCTCTTTAGCCCGAAGAAACTGCGATTGTCAAGAGTTATTCTGCGTTTTATATCAGCGCTGGTGTCATTGCTACTTGTCTCTATCGAGCCAAGGTAGACGAAGTCCCTGACTACTTCAAAAATATAGCTGCCGAAGGTGACGTTCTGACCAAGACGTCGGTGTTGCGCGTCTTTCTTTGATTACAGCATATATTTGGTCTTGTTCCCATTTACCCTTAGACCCACTTTAGCCGCTTTTGCTTCAATGCTTGCGAACGCCTTATTGACGTCTCGCTTTGCCCGTCCAATAACGTCAATGTCATCTGCGTAGGCAAGCCGCAGAGTCCCGCACGATCTTTTCAAGAATGATGTTAAAGAAATCACATGACAGTGCGTCACCCTGTCTCAAACCTTTTTTAACATCAAAGGGGTCGGTTAATTCCCCTCCGACCTTAATGGAACAGCGAGAGTTCTCCATAGTCATCCTGCACAGTCTGACGAGTTTGGCAGGAATGTTAAAACATGACATGGCTCTGTATAGCTCGTCTCTATAAACACTGTCATACGCGGCGTTAAAGTCGACGAAAAGATGGTGCGTGTCGACCTGGAGCTCATGGGTCTTCTCCATGATCTGCCGTAGTGTAAATATTTGGTTTATCGTGGATTTTCCTGGCCTGAAACCACACTGGTAGGAACCTATCAAATTGTCCACAAACGGTTTTAGGCACTTACAAAGTACGGCAGAGAGGATCTTGTACGCGATGTTCAGTAGGCTTATCCCTCTGTAATTGGCGCAGTCATAGGGGTCTCCTTTCTTATGGACCGGGCAGACGATACTGAGATTCCATTCATCGGGCATGCGTTCTTCCGACCATATCTTGCAGATGAGTTGGTGCATGTTCCTGACCAGCTCATCGCCAGCCAATTTAAAGAGTTCCGCGTGGAGTTCGTCTGCTCCATCAGCTTTATGAGACTTAAGTTTCGATATCGCTATCGCTATCGGTGGACGGGATTCTCCTTTGTCTTCGTCCATTGTGAATGGTTCTCTCTACCTGACAGCGGCATTTTGACTATCATCGCCGTTATACAGTCTGCAGAAGTGGTCCTTCCACAATCTCGTTTGACTTTCGTTTTTACTTACTTATTATTTTAAGTGGTACGAAAACACATGCATAAAGTCGAATTCTATCGGCAGTATTGGGGATATACTAATTACAAACCCGAAGGCGCGTCTGGTTACAACAGCTTCTTGACCAAGTATTAGCTTTAGTTTAGAATGAACTTAATTATATTTCCGATATACTTTGAAACAAAAGCGGAACGAGTAGGAATTCCAAGGAGTTTTGGAACCTGGTAAAACATCTAAAGTGAATTTCCAATATGCAGTCCCAGGCTTCTATAATAAAGTTCTTGATGCTTCAATAAGCTATCAGGAAATGATTTCGGGTATAGCGAGGCTTAAGGACGGAAAAGCACCCGGATCGAATGGCATGTATGTATGTATGTTGGCGTTACAGTCCATGAAGAACCTGAGCCGAGCTTCTCTCAATCACCCATGTTGTGTGCGATTTCATTTTCCCATAGGTGAAAGGGACCTACAGTTTATTGCCGGTTCCGAACGGCGAATTTCGGGAAGCTTTTTCATGACAATTTTACTACAGGGGGTTTTGTCAGAACCCCGCTGACACGATCCCGTGTCATCGGCGTCAGAGGCCAACACACTACCCACTGCGCCACGGTGCTCTCGAATGGCATACCAACTCAATTTTATAAGTACGGCACAGCAGAGCTGATCAACAAGCTGACACTCACATTTAATAATACTATGGAAACGATTATTTCTCCAATACACAAGAAAAGGAAATTTCGCTGAGCTCTCCAATTATAGAGGTATATCGTTTCTTAATGCGTCTTATAAAATATTCACTCAGGTTTTGCAAAAGCGCTTTAATAAGTGGATCGAGGACAACCGGCTTTTGAAGGAATTCCAGGCAATTGACCACATTTTTACCCTAAAAAAGTATAGCGGAAACTTTCCTTCAGAAAGGAAAAAAGCTGTATGCTTTTTTTGTGGATTTTAGATCTGCCTTTGATACGATCGACAGAAGTACGCTAATCTACAAGCTCTACAGTAATGGCATGTCATGGAAGTTCGGGAGAGTCATCCAGAATCTTTATCAGGACACAATGGCTGTGGTATGGAATGGCGAAGAACTATCGGCAAGTTTTAAGACGCAATAGGGGGTCAGCCAGGGTTGCACATTAAGTCCAAGTATGTTTGCTCTGTTCATTGAGGACCTCGTACAATTCTTACCGTGCGGGATCGAATACGCCAGACAGACAATAAAAATGTTAATATTTGCGGACGATATTGTACTTTTGGCAACATCTTCCGAACCACTGCAGCGTATGATAAATCGCCTTTTTGAATATTGCAAGCTTTGGAGGACGGCCAACTGGGTGTGCGGCAATGGAAAAGGCTAGCAAAAGATCGTGCTAGTTGGAGGGGCATATTGGTTTAGGCCCAGGTTCACCCGAACTGTAGCGCCCATTAAGAAGAAGAAGCTTTGGATTTTGATAGTGAATTTAAGCAAATCAAAAGTTTTGATTTTTAAACGCGGAGGAGGCCGTCACTGTGCAAACGAAAAATGGCACTATAATAAAGAGCCCATCGAAGTGGTCACCGAATTCAAATATCTGGGAGTTAAGCTTACAAGGAATTTGAGTATGGAAAGGCATCTAAACGAGAAACTATTGAAGGCCAACGGAGCAATCAGCGCTTTAATAACAAAAGTATCGCTCATAGCAGCAAGTTTAGGATATTTGAGGCAGTATCAGAATCAGTCCTTTTTTATGCAGCGCAAACTTGGGGAACGAAGCAGTATGATACGGTTGAGAAACTTCTGCGAGACTTCTGCAAACGGATATTCAACTGCCTTTTAATACACCCAACTACGTGATTATGCTGGAAACAGGATTATCGCCTCTGTTCATACGTACCCTGAACATGCGAATAGATTATATATTGGAAGTTCTAAAGATGAATGACAACCGGCTCCCAAAGAAAGTACCTCTCCAAGCCATAAGACCAAAACAAAACTGGTGTGCGGACTGGATGGAGTTAATGCGAGAATGTGGGATGGAAATTAACTTAAATATTATTGGACATGAAGAGTTAAGAGCTTCTCTTTACCAGCTCATATCCGCGGTAGACCTTAAGCAGCGAGAGAAGTATTTGAACGATGCAACAGGATCGATTTACAGACAACTCTACTGTGAACTTAGTCACAACTTGGGGGAGAGGAATTATTTTCGTGATGAAAACAGTGTTGCTGAAATATCAATGATGGTAAAGCTGCGGGGGAACTTCTGCAGTTGAATTTCATACCACATAGAGATGACCTACCCAGTATATGCTCCTTGTGCAACCTTGGTGAAAGGGAGGATATTCACTACTTTATCGGGAGATGCCCAATTTTAAAAGAAATAAGAGGAGATGCTTTTGCAAGCGACATGCTGACGCAAAGCGAAATAATTCTCTTGCTTACAATATGGAGGTTAAAAAGTTATTAAAATTCTGCAGGCTAGCTCTTCTCTACAGAAATAGAATTATAAATGGAAGTTTAAACAAAAAAAAAAAAAAAAAAAAAAACTAAGAAAAAATACCAAAGCTGAAAGTTATTTGTCTATAAAACAGCGAAATGAGACCTGTTATTTTCCTAAACTCGTTTTCGTTTAGGACTAGATTTGGTTGTAAGGCATTGCTGAGAACCCCGGTCAAGTTAATGTTTGAATATGTTAATCGAGTCGTAACATAACTACGGTATTTTCTAAACAAAATAAAAATAAGGAACAAAAAAACAAAACTAACAAATAAAATCCTCCTAACACATGAGTAAGCATAAACCACAGGAAAGTCTAATTTAATCCCAAAATCATTTTCCTTTAGCCCACTTGGTTGTCATCCCTTATTTCGTTTTCATTTCCTCTGCCCATTATGCCCTGCAGAGATCCTTTAAGCGCAAGATGAGAATCCAATTTTATGCCATACTAAATTTGAACTTGCCTAACCAGGGGAAATGCCCGTTTTTTTCTGCTGCGATAATCGTTGTACATGGATACACTTTGCTGAGCAAATGGATTCCTCACCTGGCAATACCCAATTGCCGTTATACAATGAAATATCGACAGTGGAGTCGGAAGAGAATACATGGGAGACAAAACACCATACCATTCTCCAAGTAGGTGATTCGATTCACATCCGTTATGTTGCTCCTTCCGTTTTCTTTGTACTCATACTTCTCCATATCCCACAAATCAAACGAAATACGAAGGAGGACTTCTATTTCAACTAGTTTAATCATGGTTCTGGCATTGATGATAATTGTGGGATATATGTACATACAAATGTATGTAGCTAGAGTTCTGGTATAAAAAATATTTGACTGGGTGTTGAAGTTAAACGAGCAAGAGCCAACAAACCAATGAAAAAGGGCCGAAATTAATTTGAAGGCTTTTAGTAAATAGCTGGCTTACAGGTTTTGGTGGCGTTATCTACAATAATCCGTTGAATGAATTTATACTTTTTATCGAAACTTTTTTTTAAAGAACATTGCTATGAATTTTCTCTCCACAATGCATCGTCTGCTTTATTCTCTAACATTTTCCTTAACTTCTTCACAAGTCAGCACATCAAAACTGAATATAACACCTTTTTCTTACTTACTTATCAGGCCAGCGATCCATGAAGGATCTGAGCCTGAGCTATAGCTGCCTTCCATCCTTTACGGTCCCGGTCCGGGCATCTTACATCCGCGATTACTTGGTCTTTATACCGGAGGTTCGGTCATCCTCTTCTTCTCGAACCAGGAGGCTCGGAGTCGAAGACCATCTTAGCTGGAGCGTTGGGGTCCATGCGCTCGATGTGGCCGAGCCAGTGTAGTCGACGGATCTTTACCTTCCGGACTACACCCACATCTTTGTACAGTTCGCGGTTGTGTCTTCTCCTCCATTCACCTTTCTCACAGACAGGACCAAATATCCGGCGCAGAATTTTTCTTTCGAAAGAACCTAAAATCAGCTCCGCCGTCCTGCTTATCGTCCAGCTTCCGGCTCCGTACAGCAAGACTGGCAGTATGAACGTTTTGTAAAGCATGACTTTGGTCTTTCGAGTGAGGAGTTTTGACCCCAGTTGTTTGGACAAGCTGAAGTAGCAGCGGTTGCCAAGGGCGGTTCTATGCCGGATCTCCACTGTGGTGTCATTTGTGGAATTTACGTTTGCCCCGAGGTAGACAAACTCCTTAACTACCTCGAAATTTCGAAATTGTAGCTGTCAATTGTTATATTTTGTCCCAGGTGGTGAGCGACGGATTGGTTTTTGCTTGACAGCATGAACTTCGCCTTGTCCTCATTGACCTTAAGACCAACTCGTTTCGCCTGTTCTTCAATCGCCGTGAATGCTTTCACAATGCCATGGCGAGAACACGCGATGATTTCGATGTCATCCGCGTATCCTAGAAGTTGGACGGACTTGTAGACACCTCTTTCAAGTACCACAAATATGTTCAAATTTTTCTAAATATGTTACTGTCGATATTCATCTTGAAGTCTTTTGCAATTCAATTCATTTCAATTTATTTAAACAAAACCAAAATTAATGTCAAATTTGTAGTCTTCCCTTTAACTATATAACTAGTGTCATTAGTCTTCTTCTTCTTCTTTGGTGGCGTTACATTCCATGAAGGGCCAGAGCCGAGCTTCTCTCAATCCCCCATGTTGTGTGCGATTTATTTTGTACACAGGTGAAAGGGACCTACAATTAAATGCCGATTCCGAACGGCGTTAGTCCAGAACCTTTTTCATGGAGAGTATACTACGGGGGGTTTTATCAGTACCCCGCCGAGGAGGTACACCGTGAAATAGATATTCGATGGCGTTGGTGTTATCCAGATCCGAATTCGCTCATCGTGCGTCATCACACTAACCACTGCCCCACGGCGCCTCGTGTCATTCTTTTAAAGCTTATAAATCGTCCAAGAACCAATAAAATATACAATTACTTGGCAGACCATAGATTACGTGGAAAAACAAATAACAAAGTGAACACAATAAGACGTGAGACCAAATTAACCCAGAAGTAGTAAAAATCATATCACAAACTATCTTCATCTTGGGTAAAACCAGCCATGTTCCCGGTAGCTATGCAGTACTACTTTTGTTCAATTATTCATGAATTACCTGACGATGGCATAGTACGAAACATAATTGTACTTTCCAACAAATCATACTCCTGTAACTAGTATGACATTCCTCATACAAATCGTTATCAGCATGAGATATGGAACTATAATTTTCGAAGAATCTTAGGAATTTCGGGTAACTCTAGGACTCACTGTACTTATACACTAAACTCTAATCCTTCTTATTAACATCATGCATTAGACTATCACTCAGGTTTCACCCAATCGCTCAAAAGTCCCAGATCCACTCACTCTTTCCCATTTATTTCTACTTTATGTGGATGCCTATCTACAGAGTATATTTTGTGTTTGCTTGAGTGCATTTTATGTGCGTATCGGATTTTACGAATTCTTTTGCAGCATATTCGTACCTTAGGAGATTTGTTGTTCTATGCTTTTCTGCTCTACAGCCACGTTCTAGGTGCTCTGCATTTTATTTAGTGGCCTTTCTTATAACCCTTTTCTTGTGTACTCAGTTAAATGGATTCCTCTTGCTTTGTTTCATTTTTCCTAGTTATGTGATGGAATGTCGTCGCTCGTTGTGTTCCCTAGCCTAGTGTGCGATACTCCTTTAAAAGGTTAAAATGTCCCAAAAATGTGCCCTTGCTGAAAAGCGACTACTAGTGAAATCGTTTTATTTTCATAAGTATACATAGTTATATGTATATAATATGTGTGCCACTAATTAAAAGTGAAGGAACATCAACGACCCCAACCACTGCACTCCGTTCAGGTTATGTGTGTCAACACATCATAAGAGAATATAAAAACTCTTGAACCTGCGCGAGTTTCTAAAAAAAAAAAAAATACAGCCAGCCAATTCGGAGTATAATTACTGTCTACTTGTCTTGTTTTCACAGTTGGTGATTTTGATACATTTGTAGATTTCATGTATCACAACAAACTAATGAATGCATTGATTGCGCTTTTGACGAGTCAATCTGCTACAATTTATTTTTTTTATATATATGGGGCTAGTGCTACCATTAGCAATACGGCACTGCGACCTTTGCAGATCTATTGTGCCTGCTAGCCGAGGAGCCTCTCCACTTCTATAATGAAGTTGAGAATGCTTCTCGTAGGAGCCAAGGTGATCCCCTCAGGAGTAATAACTTCGCTGAGAAAAATACGCTTCCTAAGATAGCAGAGAGCAGCATACTCACACAGTATGTGTTCCGCGGTCTCTTCGTCCTCGAGATAGAACCGACACTCAGTTTCAGACGAGACGCTAATGTTGTTTCAATGATACCTCAGACCGCAGTGTCCTGTTAGATAGCTGACTAGTTTTCTGATATCCACCCTATTGAGTTTGAGTATGTCACTAGAGTGCTTGTTCAGGAGTCGTATAAGCCGTTTCGACTGACGGAATTACAATTTTTTCCACTTGTCTAAGAAGAAATTTATCTTAGACCCGCAGAATGGTTCCGGACCTATATATTTATCGCTGGAACCTTTCCTGGCAAGTTGGTCGGCAATTCCATTAACCTTGATACCTTTATGTACTGGCACCCACCAAATTTTAACACTGTTTCTTTTGGCGAGGTCTTGTAGGGCGTCATGGCATTCCTTGACGGTTTTTGAGTTCGTGCTGTATGAACCCAGCGCTTTAAGCGCTGCTTGGCTATCAGAGAGTATGTTGATGGTTACTCCTCTAATGCTAGCCTCGAGATTTAGATTGACGGATGTTAGGATGGCATGCAGCTCTGCTTGAAAGATGATGGGGCTTATTCCCAGGGCCTTCGAGATCGTGCGTTTTGGTCCAAAGATGCCGGCGCCAACGCCGGAAGCCACCTTGGAGCAATCCGTGTACCACCTAAGGCCTTTGACATTTTGCAGGGGATCACTGTTTTCCCATCCTGAGCGATTTGAGATCAGTAGCTCAAATCTCCTGTCAAAGGTGAAGGTGTGTGGCAATGCGTCCGAGACCGTAGTAATCATATCCAGCTCGGGAAAGTGTTGTAATATGGACATGTGGCTTACGGGTTTACATGGCATATTTGTTCCCGAGCAGAGAATTCTGATTGCACTGCGTAATGCCACCTTTTTGATAAAAAGGTGCAGTGGAGTGAGTCCAATGAGTGCTTCTTGGGCTGCCGTGGGGCAGGTTGGTATAGCGCCTGTGATACCGAGACACGCTAGTCTCTGAAGGCGTTGAAGCTTAACAATTGTAGTTTTTTGCTCAACTTTTATCCACCATACGGTGGACCCGTAGGTGAGGATAGGTCTAACTATCGCGGTGTATAACCAGTGGACTACCTTAGGTTTAAGTCCCCAGGTTTTCCGTAGGTGCGTCGACAGGCCCACATGGCCTTAGTCGCTTTCATGAGTTTATTTTTCATATTGGAGTTCCAGTTTACTTTACTTTCTCTGAAAATCCTATGCGTGTGCCATTTAGAAATATTGAGCCGGGCTGTACCTTTCTCCTCTTTGTAAATGGGACTAAGATTGTCTTATTTGGGTTGATCGATAAACCCTCTCTGCCACACCAGTCAGAGATAAGTTGGATCTCGCACTTGCCCGTAACAAAGACTACTAGGTCATCAGCATATCCGATGACTTCGTAGCCCCAAGTGGCGAGCCTGCTTAGTAGATCATCGATGACTACGACCAAAGTAATGGTGAGAGGACTCCCCCTTGTGGGCATCCTCTAGCCGCCGATACTGTCACTGAGACCTCTCCGCATGTGGCTAATATGATACGGCTATTTAGCATCGCCCTGATCCAGTGATTAGTGGGATGGTCTACACCTCTGCAGGATAGTGCAGTGGTGATCGAATCATACCCAGTATTATCGAAGGCTCCCTCTATATTGAGGAAGGCGCAAATTGCAATCTCCTTTTGTGTGAAGTTATTTTCAATACGCGTCACCAAGTGGTGTAGCGCAATCTCGGTAGATCGCTCTTTTCGATATGCATACTGGTTGGGATGCAGAGGTGTCTGATCCCCAAGATACTCTAATATGGAGCTCTATCAGTTTCTCCATTGCTTTTAGAAGGAACGAAGTCAAACTGATAGGGCGGATTTACGTTGCTCACTTGGTTTCCCAATCTTGGGGATGAAGACAAGATTGACCTATCTCCAAATTTGGGATATGTACCCCAGAATTGTATACAAGCCGTTCTGTAAGATCGCGGGAAAGACACCGTCTTTGCCTGGAGCCTTGTAGGGTTTAAATGAACCAATTGCCCATTTGACCCTGTCAGGGCTGAAGAGTCTACCAGAGAGGCTATTTGTTTTACTGTCGATGTTATCTGTGACGTTAATTTGATCGTCAGAGGACATCGAGTAAGGAGTCGAACCAGGGAAGTGCACCTCGAGCAATGTCTCCAGGGTTCCCTGCGATTGACGGTAAAGGTACCGTCTGGTTTGCGAAGCAGCCCGAGCCCATTTTTGTTCTCTCGAGATAGCGCTTTGTGGATTTCCCCAATTCGAGGTTGTATTTAGTTGGAGCAGATCTATAATCAGTCCAACTATTATACCGTTTAGCTCTGTTAAAAAGCGATCTCATCTGCTTCCTTAGGGACTCAAGCTGAGTATTCCAACAGGGCACACACCGTTTGTGTGTATTTGACCTGGGTGTACAGCTGTGTCTAAAGGATGAGATAAGTGCTGCATTGAGCTGGTAAGCCGCTTCATCGATATCATCTGTCGATTCAATCGACTTGGGAAGCATATCCTCCTTGGCGGTGAGTTGAGCTTGAAACCGAGCCCAATTCGTTCGTTTGGGCTGATATCCGGGCCCGGCCTCTTTAACCTCGCCGGAGATGTTAAATCTGATATACTGGTAATCAGACAGTGAGGCTTTATTGGAGCCATGCCAGTCCCCAATCGCATTTGATAAAATGGGTGAGGTGGTCAAGCACCTCTTCTCTGACCGCATTTACGAATGTAGGTTTGTTGCCTTTATTGGCAACGGTGAGTTCATTAATAATTCAAAATTCAAAGAGTGACTCACCCCGTTTGTTAGTATTGCTGCTGCCCCATTCCATATGGTGCGCGTTGGCGTTGCATCCAATTACCAGGTGGTGTTTTTTCTGGTTGCAATACTTAACCAGATCCTGGACTTCAGTGGGAGGGATTTGTTGGCCGTCTCCAGGAAAGTAAGCGGAGGCGCATACAACCTCCCTTACTCCTCCATCGGTAGGGACTTCCACAATGACGGCTGGCAGGTCCCTTGTGATGAATTCTGAAATGGGGAGAAAATTTAAATTAGTGCCGATCACACATGCGGCCCTAGGAGGAGAACCTCCGGTAGCGTAAACCAGCTTGCGCGACCTGTTTTGCAGGCCCATAATCTTACCTTTATGGACCCATGGTTCTTGGACTAGCCCAATGCAACCTGTCGTGGTACAGTCGCAGGCTAAAGGTGACCGAGGCACCTTTGGCATGGTGCAGGTTGCCCTGCAGCACACGCAGCCCACCCATTATTTGCGACGATAGGCCGGATCCTTCGTTTTGTACGGCTTGTTGTTTGAACGCCTGAAGTTTCCGACCCGATGGCAGTGATCCTCTGATCTACTTCCCATCGAGGATTCCCTTTTTTTGGTTGGGGGACGTTTATTTCTTTTATTTGGGCGACCCTTAGTGGTCGTCGGCCCAGATGTGGCAGCGGGTTTTAGCTTGCCACATCTGGGCGTCTCTACTACAGCAGTAGGTGAAACCACCATACTGCTGGCTGTAGGTTTTTCTACTTCAGTAGTAGGTGCAACCACCTACTGGCTGTTTTTTTTTTCAGATTTTCCTATTACGGCAGTAGGTGCACCCACCATACTGCTGGTTGTATGTTTTCCTACAGCGATTGGTACTACATCTAAGCAAATTCAAATCTATGTATGTATAAGCCACTTGGCACTTAAGTTCTATTAGTCGAGCCAGAGACTTGTCGCTGACTGCCAGAACTAAGTGCAGAAGGTTTTTCTCCTTATTTGACGTGCTCTGCATGACTCTAGAGTTCTGTGCATGTAAGTCATTATTTTGAGAGTCCAGCGTCGCCAACACCTTCGTGACGGGTAAGCCGGTGCTTTGTGGGAAGTAGCGCCGAACGGTATGTGGCTTCGGGAAAGCTCCTCTTCCACAAGCATAATATCAAGTCCACTCTTGTCCTTGATGGCCGTAAAGTTGGTTTTCATCCAATCGGCCGTAGCTGGATTGTCACACACAAAGTATAACCACCCTGACTTAAAGGTCGATCCCCTGAAGCGAGGTTTGGGTGTCATCTACAGCCGCCTGAACGGCTACCATCTGCGCTGTGGTAAGGGGATTCGTTCCCAAGTCCTTGGGGACGATGCCGAGTCGGAATCTCCCAGCTACACTACTGTAGCTCTTTTTGTCGACATGGTGGTTGCCGACCTTGCTGCGTTTAGCAGCCGGGTATGGTGTTCCAGACCTTTGGTTGCAAGATTTTGCAGAAACTAGAGCCTTATCTACGGTTTTACCCTGCATTATAGCAGCTTTAAAACGTCGCTGCTCCGACTATTTGAGTTTGACAAAGCCACCAAGTGGTACATGCCTTCCCTCTACGTGCCTGATGGTTTTGTTCTTTGTTACACTTGGGAGTTCATCTGAGAGCATACTCACAGAATCCCCGCCAAGTGTGGTGTCGGAATCGGAGAGTGAAGACACATCTTCTGCTTTCCGTCAGGCTGCAATGCCGGCAAAAGATGCCGCCATCACTTTCGGTTTTTGAGCCGCTAAGGACTCACAAGCCCTAGCCGGCGATAACATTAGAGAGTCATCAGTCTCTTCAAAAATCGTTGTTTTTTCTATGGTTCCCTCCAACACATGGGAAAGAACGGTCACCTGCAGCGGAGCCGAGACACTGCAGAAAGGCTTTATTGAAATCGGAGGTCGCCCGGTATCCGAACGGCCAGTTGGCAGAGGTCCCCTTCCTCCTGTGTGCGCCAGCTTAAGGGTGGCCGTCCTCTGCTTCTTCGTTCCTCGGGGTTAGATTCAAAGACTCTCCGGGCTGGAGCTGATGGCCCAGCCATCTTAGGCGTTGAATCCGTGGACGCCTGACTAGACTCATGTCGCTGTACAGCCCGTAAAGTTCATGGTTGAATCTTTTCCACCACCCCCCGTCTCCCGGTCTGCGTTTATAGGCCCGAAAATCACGCGCAAAATCTTTCTCTCGAACCGACCAAGGGCCTCCTCATCCGCTAGTTATTAATAGTGTCCATGCTTCTGCGCCGTACAACAGGACCGGGAAAATAAGGGTCTTATATAGAGTCAACTTTGTCGTTCGGGAGAGGTCTCTATTACTCCATTGCCTCCTGAGCCCAAAGAAACAGCGATTGGCAAAAGTGACTCTGCGTTTGACTTCGGAACTGATGTCGTTGTTCCAGGTCACTGCGGAGCCAAGGTAGACGAAGTACCTAACTACCTCGAACTTATATCTGCCAATACAAACGTTCTGGACAAGACGTCGGTGGTGAGCGTCCTTTTTTGATGACAGCATATATTTAGTTTTGACTAAATATAGGAGGAAGTCTGAAAAGTGGACTTGATCTTAGGCGACGAGGGTTGGTATTGAGCGAAATCATTTCAAGGAGGGCAGGAGAGTCGATAATTCCAGCTATAAGCTGGTAAATGAAGAGAATGTCAGCTGCCTCACGACGTGCTTTGAGGATTTGTAAGCCGATCAATTGTAGACGGTCTTCGTAGGGTGGTAATACAGTCCTGTCAGATCACGGGAGACCACGGGAAATCTGCGTTGCAGAGCTTCAATTCGTGCAGAATGGCTAACGTAATACGGAGACCAGGCTTGACTGGCGTATTCCAGGATAGGTCTGACGTATATAATGTAGAGGGATTTAGTGACGTAGGGATTCGAGAATTCCTTAGACCAACGTTTTATAAAACCAAGGGCAGAATTAGCTTTGTGTATGATATGATTGATGTGGGAGACAAAGTTTAGCTCTCTGTCGCATATGATACCTAGTTCGCGTATGAAGGAGACGTGGGGTACAGGCTCGTTAAGTAGATAATATGTTCTAGAAGCAGAGGGAAAGCGTTTCCGAGAGAACGTAACAGACTGGCATTTACCGATGTTGAGTTCCAGGTTGTTGTTATCACACCAATTACCCAAGGATACAAGGTCGCTTTGGAGTGCTAGCGAGTCTGCAGGAGTTGATATTGTCTTGCTGATTTTCATGTCATCTGCATATATTGACAAATGGGAATCCTTTAATATAAGGTCGACATCGTTAACAGCGAGGTCAAATATTAAAGGGCCGAGATGACTACCTTGCGGAACACCAGAAGAGGCGATGATGGGGTCAGAGATACCGTTTCTGAAAAGTACTCTATATTGGCGATTCTCAAGGTACAATTTAAGCCATGATATGATTTGGGGCGGGAAGCCTAAAGCCTCTAATTTAAAATAAATTAATGTATGGCTTAACTTATCGAATGCTTTACTAAAGTCAGTAGTGATAACATCAACCTCATTGCCTTGCTCCAGAGTTAGAAGTATTTTGGAGGCAAATTCGGTAAGGTTGGTTGTGGTAGACCTGCCTTTTAAGAAACCATGCTGCCGGGAGGAGAAGATGGATTTGCAGTGGAAGAACATTGAATCATACACGACGAACTCGAAGAGCTTAGGGATAGCGGACAATTTAGCAATCGGTCTGTAGTTAGAAATATCCATCTTGGGACCTTTTTTGTGAGTGGGGAAGATGTAAGAATTTTTCCAAACGGTTGGAAAGGAAGCTTGACGAAGTGAAAGGCAAAAGAGAATGGAGAGAGGTTTGCAGAGGGAAGCCATACATTTCTTGAGGAGAATGGCTGGGAGACCTTCGAGACCCGGAGAGAAGTCATCTTTAAGTTGGTTTATCTTGTGGTGAACCAAGTCCACGTTGATATCAATTACGGAGAGCGATGTCTGAGAGCAGTTATTCATATAGCTGAAAAATACAGGGTCGGGTTTATAACTGCAGTCGCTAAATGATAGCCTAAAGAATGAGGCAAAAAGGTTCGCGACGATTTTGGGGTCGTCGGAGGTAGTGTTGTTCCATTTGAGAGTGGAAGGGACCCCATCTGATTTTTTTTTTTTGAGGTTGATGAATTGGTAGAAGCGTCTAGGATCGGTAATAAGGGACGTCTGCATTCTTTGAAGATATGAGTTGTAGAGGGTGCCACAGAGGATAGAGAAACGTTGGGAGGCTTGTTGGTACTTCGCATAATCAGAGGGGGAATTTGACGTTAAAAACTTCTTCCAAAGCTTATTTTTCGTATTACGGAGAGTACGCAGTTCCTTGTTATAGCAGGGAGGTGTTGAGAATCAAATTTTTTCGAGGGACGTAAGGAACAAAATTGGATTATGCAGTTAAAGAGAGCGGTGTAGAAAAAGTCCAATGCGATGGCAATAGGCGTGTTTTCGCTCAAGAAGAGGCTAAAGTCTATCTCGTTAACTGACTTGATAAGTGAGGCGAAGTCGGCCTTTCGGAAGTTGAGAAAGAAGGAGTGATCATAAGTGGAGGAAGTTTGGTTTATTTTATAGGAGAACTTAAGGGATAAGGGAGGATGATATTGGTCCAGAGTGGACAGTAGATGGGTGCTTGCGGTAACGACAGAGTTGTAGGCATCGGAAGTTGTCTTCAAAGATTATTGGTGACACTACTGATTTGAAATAGGTTAGACTCTACAAGACGGTCAGTAAAGAGAGTTTCCTTGTCAGAGGAAGCATTAATAGGGACAAGAAAATACTCGTCGTCTGAAAGGGCCCATTGCAAGAATGGAAGATTGAAATCTCCCACGACGATGAAGCCATCACTTGGATCGGCGTCTGAGAAAATAGAGTCTATTGTGTCAACAGCTAGCTGGTAGACTTGGGCAGGTTGGGATGGACGGATGTAACAGCAAAGGATGTAGATAAAGCTTTTGGTGACTGGTATCTTTGCGCAGATAAGTTCAAAAGGTGCAGAGTTCGAAATTGCCACAGCCGATGCATTGAGGCGGCTGTGGATAGACAAAAGGACACCTCGCCCAAGCGTTATTACGTTCACCGTCAGTGCGAAAAACGTCGCAGTCGGAAGAGAAGAGTTCGGAGTCGAGAATGCTAGGATTGAGGTTGATTTCGGTTAAGGCGAAGATATCGTAAGGAAGCGTTAGAGAGAAGACAGTTGAGGTTTTGGAACGAAGGCCTCTTACATTTTGGTAGTATAGTGAGAGAAAAACTTCAGGGGGGGTTGTGACGAGAGAGTTAGGGACGATAATAGTTTTTGGCATCCCTGCGAGCTTTTTGGAGGTAGGCAAGCCGCCTAGAGCTAGTATGAGTGGCGAGACTAGAGAGGTCGCCTTTAACCATATTAGCCGAGACGTTAATGCACTCATGAAAACGGTCGTAAATTTTTCTCAGTGCTGTCGGGTCGGTAGGCAGGCCTTCTAGTTAGATTGAAACCATAACATTGGCCTTGGTTTTGCCGTCAATACAGACTGAATCCGGCTTATCGTGAAGGTAAGCAAGGTACAGGCGAATATTTTCGTAAAGACGATGATCACGCAATTTGGATATTATATAACGGCCATCCAGATCAAAATTAGGTGGCGAGCACTTCTCAACTAGTTTAGAGGTGAGTTTAACTCGCAAACGCCTCATTGACATCTCGCTGTAATTTACCTATTATGTCAATATCGTCGGCATATGCGAGGATTTGAAATAGATTGTGCCTCTTGTATTGGCCAGTGATTTTTGCACAATCATTTCTAATATGATGTTGAAGAAATCACACGACAGCGCATCGCCCTGCTTAAATCCTTTTTTGACATCAAAACTATCGGTAAGGTGCTTACCGATTCGTATGGAGCAGCGAGCATTCACCAAAGTCATCCTGCATAGTCTGACGAGTTTAGCAGGTATGTCAAAGGTAGACATAGCGTTGTATAGCTCGTCTCTAACTACGCTATCGTATGCGGCTTTGGAGTCGACAAATAGGTAGTGAGTGTCGACTTGGAATTCATTGGTTTTTTCCAGGATCTGCCGTAGTGCGAAGATTTGGTCGATGGTGGACTTCCCTGGCCTGAATCCGCACTGATAAGGACCTATCAGCTTATTTACAAAAGGCTTCAGGCGTTCACACAAAACGACAGAGAAGATTTTGTGGGCGATGTTAAGAAGACTTATCCCTCTGTAGTTGACGCAATTAGAGGGGTCTGCTTTCTTGTGGATCGGGCATACGCAATTTGATGCTGAGACTCCATTCCTCAGGCACGTTTTCCTCTGACCATATCTTACAGATGAGCTGCTGTATGTTCCTAATCAGGTCATCCCCAGCTGCCTTGAAGAGCTCAGCAGACAGTCCGTCTGCGCCAGCAGCTTTATTCGACCTAGGCTTCGATATGGCAATCTTAACTTCGTCGAGGTCAGGGGGATGGAATTCTCTGCGGTCTTCGTCGATTAGAAATGGATCATTCTGCCTGACAGCGGTATATTGACTAACATCGCCGTTATACAGTCTAGAGAAGTGGTTTTTCCATATTCTCAGCATCGACTACGATTCTACTACTAGGTGTCCGTTCTTATCCCTGCAGGCTTCTGGCTTTATGACCTTGGCATGTTCGCTTTGTCTGTTGATAAAACTTTTGAACGTCACGCAGGCAGTAACACCTCTCCAACTCCTCAATCGCGCGCTTCTCGTGCTCTTTCTTCTTTCTTCTGAGAAGCTTATGCTCCTGCCTATTTTCAATTCGTAGATCTTCCGAGCTGCTTTTGCTCTTTTATGCAGTGAGGCCTTATATGCATCCTGCTTCGCTGTGTGAATTCTCCTGCACTCGTATGTATTCTTACTCTACTCCACTGCGTTCGTGATATCCGTAAGCGCATCTTGGCTACTACAAGATAATGGTCCGAGGCGAACCGATATCGTGCACTTTCATATTTGGAGGAAGGCAGTTGTATGTTACTTTCATATTATTCGTTTGGAAAAACGAACATGAATACATCTTCCTTAACTTGTATATAAGAAGTGGAGAGGACATTAAAACATATGTTCGTCCTAGTTAATTCTACCATGTGTCGTCGATTTCATCGCCCTTCAGACACCAAACCTTAATTTGATGACTTGACGTTAGTATTAAAAATTAGTTTGACACCTACCAGTCATCGTTCGTAAATAGATATTTGATTCTGGAGTTATTTTTTATTTATCTTCTATTATATTGCCATCTGTTCGTATGGGAGCAAGGAAGGATAAAGCTGGTTACATATATAAATAAGTTATCTAAGCAGTTTAAATGTTTGCAGGAAGGTCGAACATTGATTGATGAACAACAACTTGGCCCAGTAGAAAAAATCCACTCCACGCAAAGTTTTGAAACTTTTCTGATTGGTGTGAGTGAGTTTAAATCTCTGCCTTATTTAATATGGAATTGCAGAATAATAGCCGATTCATACGTTTTCAATATTGACAATGGAATATTACGAAATTTATTGTCAAACGATGATTCCATGGTTATAACTTCGTGACCCCAAAAACCCCTTTTTCCCTTTACATCTTATTGTGAAAACAAAGCGGTGGCTAAGAAAGAAAGAGAGAATTAGATGAGAGAAATAAAGTTAAGGCAAAGAAGAATGAGTCGGAAGTTTCGTTGGGAAACTTTCACAAAAGTTCGAATTAAACAAAACCGCAGTACCGCGACGACACGGCATCGTTACCGTCTATAACCACTCAGAAGCACAACCATGAACTACAAAGATAGAACAATAAGGGATAGAGGGGATAGATTTACTAATGCATTTTACTAGTTGATACGTGAGAAAAGGAAAGCAGATGAAAGAAACGAAAAACCTGAAACTGAAATGCCTGGTGGCATCCAAAGAAGTGCGGTTGTTATATGAGATTTGGTGGAACCTTTAGGTTTCAATTGAGAAACTTGAATCTCATATGTACCTATACTGCGACAAGTCAAGTTGACTGGGAGTGATTTGTTGAATCAAGTGTAGCGTTTGGAAATTCCATCAATAAATAATTAGACGTGCTCAATTTCATGCCATTACATAACAAAGGTAGGGTAGGCGTTTATTCTTAAACTCCCAAAGGGTCATTCACTTTACAAATATTTGCTCCTTTGTATTGTTGATACGTCTGTCCATATGATACGTCTGATACCATATGATACCAAATGGCGTCAATACAAAGTAATAATGCATAACCAGCAGCCGAATTCCATTGTATATCAATGCCCATCGAGCAACTCATGACGAACATTTTGATAAAAATCATAAGGACTTTTGCCATAAACCTCCACGTCCTCATTCGTGTCCAGATACAGAAGACAAATGGACGAGAAACGATATAAATATTCAAAAATTTCAAGTCACGTTTCAGTCATTGACTCTTCAGTGCGAATACGGCTCCTCGATTTCATTGAACCATATATTCCGGACTACTAGCTCTACCGTCGTCTTCTCTTTTTGCTTGTTTCTGTATTTCTATTCGTTGCCCATGTGTTCATGTGGAAATAACACTTTCACAAGACCATCGACCAACTATTGAACTATGTACGAGTACCGTTGCCGCAATAATTGTATCAGCTGCGGTTGCTGCCCTTAATCTTGTGACCAAGTATATATGTATGTATGTACATGTTAAGTTCTTAATTAAAATTTCACCCACTCCTTTGAGGTAATTATACCTACATACATATTTAGCTCGAAATACGAATTACGGAAGTGATTGCATTCAACTGTGCAATTTCGATCGAAACACAAGAAAATGTTGGGCCAAGGTAGACACCCCAGCGGTATTCCAGTAAAAAGCGAAGCATACATTGAAATAAGCAAAGAAAATTTCAATGTGAATGACCCGGCATGACTTTTTCTTCATTTCCTCTCTGCCTCGCTTCGATGAGCTACGGCACTTGTAGCGAAGGCTCTCACTCTCTGTATGTAAGAGAAAAAATGCACTTGATGTCTCAACTTTGTATTGTTTTCTTCGATTGCGGCGGCGGGGGTAAGCTCTCATTATGAACATTATCACTACCTCACATAACCGGTTTTCTTGACTTTTTTCCTACCATTTTTCTTATCCGGTCATTCACTTTGCCGAGTATGGGGCATAATCACTTACAATTGGACGAGAAGAGAAAAAACATTTCCAATGGATAGCATTTCGTTTTGTGCATCCTTTGGTCATTGCTTAATCAATAGATGTACGAATGAGCACGACTTGTATATGACCTTTCGCAAAATGTACTTTTCTTATGGGGATGACAAAAAGAAGGCAAATTAAAAGAAAAGTGGAAAGTTGGCTTATTGTGTGTTAGTGTTAGTGTTAGGTATCCCTCTGGAAAGATTTGTATTCAGTTGTGTAACCGAATGAAAGACTTAAATACCTTTCACCTTTCAATTTACGCACAATGCAAAATTTAGGTCATGTACTTCATGTGAGTAAATCAAGCCCTATTGTATTTAAGTTTAAGATTTTTTTTAAAGCCAGTTTGTATTTGTTGTAAAATGTGTGTAGTGAATACGTCGTAAGGAGAGAACAGCTCTGCTCTTAATTAATGTGTCTGATATTAATCGTATTGTAATTATGGTGAGAGCACCTTGGCGCAGTGGGTAGTGTGTTGGCCTCTGACGCCGATGACACGGGATCGAATCCCGACACAGCCATGTCATCAAACGTGTTTTTCACGGTGTTTCTCCTCAGCGGGGTTCTGACAAAACCCCTGTAGTGAAATTGTCACGAAAAGCTTCTCGAATTTCGCCGTTCGGATCCGGCAATAAACTGTAGGTCCCTTTCACCTATGGGAAAATTAAATCACGCACAACATGGGTGATTGAGAGAAGCTCGGCTTAGGGCTGTAACGCCAACATACATACAATTACTTGTGTTGACGTTTAATTTACCGGGAAACAGTCACTGTCCCTTACGTACACTAATATGCTTAGATATAAGTATGTATTCGTTTTCATTGCATACATATATAAAGGGGAGGCAGCGAGCCAACAGAGCAAAGAAGTTGATCGCGTTTAACATGGCAAACGCCAGCTTAGATCTCTGTCCCTGCTCAATCCAAGTTGACACACAGCCTCCGCGTAGTGAACGAATATCAACGACCCAAACCACTGCACTCCGTTCAGGTTGTGTGTGTAACAACACATCATAAGAGAATATAAAAAGTCTTGAACCTGCGCGAATCTCTAAAAAAAAAAACAAAAGATCACAGGAAAGCATAGCAATGCGAACAAGCCCATGCAGCAAAAAAAGAAGCGTATAAAGCCATGCTGCTCTCGAAATCTATGAGCAGAGGAGGAGAGAGGAACATACGCTTTTCAGAAGAAAGAAGAGAGAGCACGGAAAGCGTGAGATCGAGAAGATGGAGAAATGTTTCCGCAGGAATTACGCCCGGAAGTCTTACAATAAGGTAAAATGAACATGCCATGGCTACAAAGCCAGCGCGGCGGCCTGCAGGGATGAAAATGGAGAACTGGTAGCGGAATCACAGTCGATACAGAGGATTTGGCAAAAGGACTTCTCCAGACTGTATAATTGATACCGATGTCAGGCAGAACGATTCATTCGTAATGGACGACGATGTGAGAGAATTACGTCCACCCGACCTAGACGAAGTCAAAATAGCGATATCAAAACTTGAGTCTAATAAAACCGCGGGCGCAGACGGCCTGTCTGCTGAGCTTCTTAAGGCGGCTGGACATGAGCTGGTAAGGCGCATGCACCATCTCATTTGCAAGGTATGGTCGGAGGAAAGCATGCCCGACGAATGAAATCTCAGCATCGTTTGCCCGGTCCATAAGAAAGGAGACCCCACATATAACTGCACCAAATATAGGGGAATAAGTCTTGTTAACATCGCATATAAGATCTTCTCTGCCGTATTGTGTGAACGCCTGAAACCGTTTGCGGATAACCTGATCCGCTCTTATCAGTATGGTTTCACGCCAGGTACATACACAATAGACCTAATATTTACGCTACGGCAGGTCTTGGAGAAGACCCAGGAATACCAAATCGACACTCACCACCTCTTCGTCGAATCCAAGGCTGCATATGACAGCGTGTATAGAGATGAGCTATACAAAGCCATGTCTAGTTTTAACATCCCTGCCAAACTCGTCCGAGTGGGCAATGGACAATGGAGAATTCTCGCTGCTCCATTAAGGTCGGTAAGAGCAAACCAATACCTTTGATGTTAAAAAAGAATTTAGGCAAGGTGTCGTGCAACTTTTTCAACATCGTGCTTGAAAAGATGGTGCAAGAGTCACGCAATTGCCTGCGTACGCCGACGACATTGACGTGATTGGACGGACATAGCGAGACGTCAATGAGGCATTTGTAAGCATTGAGGTAGAAGCGGCTAAGATGGTTCTCAAGGTTAATGAGGGTATAATCAAATATCTGCGTTCATCTAAAGGAGACGGACAACACCGAGGTATTAGCCAGAACGTCACCATGGGCGGATATAACTTTGAAGTGGTCAAGGAATTCGTCTACCTTGGCTCACTTATGACCAGCGACAACAACACCAGCGCTAAGATAAAACGCAGAATCATTCTTGCCAACCGCTGTTTCTTTGGGCTCAAGAGGCAATTGAGAGGTAGAGCCCTCTCTCGGAAAACCAAGGTGACAATATATAACCTTAATCATCCCAGTCCTCCTTTAACGCGCAGACCTTAACAAAAGCGTGTGAAGATGTCCTTGGTCGTCTCGAGAGGAATATTTTGCGCACTATCTACGGTTCCATTTGTTCAAACGGTGTATGGAGGAGAGGATATAACGAAGAACTGTACGGGTTGTACAGCGACATCGGCCTGGTACAACGTCTACGGATACAGCGTCTAAGGTGGCTAGGCCATGTAGAGCGCATGGAAAATACAGCTCCGACCTGAAGAGTCTTCGAATCTACCACGGAAGGGCGGCGCGGCAGAGGACGGCCGCATCAGCGGTGGCGCACGTAGGTGGAAGGTGGACTGTAGCGCCACCTAAGTAACTAAGTGAGAACACTTAACAACTAAAACGCCAAGTTGGAACATGTTCAATACTGTGAAATGTGTAAAGGCAGCCATAAGCCTGGCAAAACAAAATATTCGACTAAATTGAATCATATCCCTTGCATAGAGAATCAATTTGCGTAGCTTATATCTGAAATATCTAAATTTATAGAGGGAACAACCTCCCAGACAGCAACCATGAATCTCAGTGAAGTTGCAAGTCATTCAACGATCCATATATCTTATTTCAATTAATTAAGGCGTAAAGTATAAATATCCTGCCACTTTTGCGCATTGTTTAATTTGGCTTTTGTTTCTAGTTTATTGTTCATGGTTGAATCAAAAAGTCATCCCGTGGGGTGGGTATTCGTGGAACCATTTTGTGGTTCTTAAGAAGTTAAGGAGATCAGGTATCCCTACTTGCAGAGGTTCATGTCAGTTCGTTAAGGAAGTAAGGGCCTAGGTATCGTTTCCTGATTGTGCAGAATGCCGGGCAAAGTATGTCCCTGAGTCCAGAATGCCGGCAAGGTATGTCCCTGAGTCCATCTCCGGTTCGTCTCGGCCCTGGCGAAATTAGTAAGATTAAGTTTAATCGTTGCAAGGGGTATTCCCTCACAAGCGTCGTTCCCTGTTTGGCGAGTGTGTCAGCTCTTTCATTTCCTGGAATATCGCTGTGTCCTGCTACCCAGATAAGTTGTATGTTGAACTGTTCGGCCATTTCGTTAAGAGATAGGCCACAGTCGAGACTAGTTTTTGATGTGTACACATAGGACTCCAACGACTTTAAGGCTGCTTGGCTATCCGTGAGAATGCGGATATTCGTAGTGGATATCACGTTCCACTTCAGCCAGGACAAGGCCTCTTTTATTGCCAACAGTTCCGCCTGGAAAACGCTGCAGTGATCTGGTAATTTTAGAGCTTTATTCAGCTTAAGTTGTTTGCAGAAGACCCCACCACCCACCCCGTCATTGGTTTTAGACTCGTCAGTGTAAAAGTCTAAGAAGTATCTGCGGGGTTGAGTGTGGCGGGTCCAGTTTTGTCTGTCCGGGTAAATCGTCATGAAGTTTTTTCCAAGACCGTGGTGGGTTCTCTGAGGTCCAAGTTTACTGCCATGGTTGTCCTGTTATTAAGAATGGAGGAGTGGCCAGTGACATAGCTCGTCCAGTTTGAGTTGGCTTTTAGTCTAATAGCCGTGTGTGTAGCAATTTGCTTGCCGAAAATATCGAGTGGTGTTAGGTTGAGTATCGTGTTAAGCGCAGCCGTGTGGGTGGACCTGAGGGCCCCGGTATTGCACACACACGCCAACCTTTGTACCTTCTCGAATTGCTTGAGGTATGTTGTCTTGTCCAGTGCTGTCCACCAGACTGTCACTCCATACATTAGTATGGGTCTGACGACCGTGATGTAGAGCCATAGGGTGATCTTGGGGTTGAATCCCCATTTATTCCCGAGGGCTTTCTTGCATGTGTAGAGAGCTATAGTAGCTTTTTTAGCTCTTTCGATTGTGTTGCTCTTCCAGGTTAATTTCCTCTCTAGTATAATGCCAAGGTATTTGGCATTTGAGGAATACATAGTTTAATCGGGTACCAAGCAAAGTAATAAGCAGTGTTCCGGGATTTTATGCTTTTTGGTGAATAGCACGAGCTCCGTTTTCTGGGGACTCACCCTGAGCCCGTTACTATGCGCCCACTTGCAAAGGATTGAGAGTGCCATTTGCATACGTTCATTCAATGTGGAGGCGTAGGCAATAACTTACAGGCCTTCTTTCTCCAGTCTAATTTGTAGTTCGTTTATAACTACATTCCAGAGAGAACCCCTCCTTGCGGCGTTCCCCTGGTAGCCACTCTGGTGGTTACTTGGCTTCCCCATTTGGAGATAATCTTGCGTGTTAATAATAACTCGCTGATCAGCTCTATCAGAGTCCTCTCCACCTTTAGCTTTTCTAGTCCTTCTATTATTGCTTTCGTAGTGATGTTGTTAAAGGCGCCCTCTATGTCAAAGAAGGCTTTTATGGTGTATTCCTTAAGATGGATTGATCTTTCGATTTTCCTCACTGGTGTATGCAAGGCTGTTTCGACAGATCTACCCATACAGTAGGAGTGCTGTGCCTTACAAATTAGGGGCGGATCCAAGTTGTGGCGTATGTGTAAGTCTATCAGCCTTTCCAAAGTTTATAGTGCAAAGGATGATAGACAAATAGGCCTTAGATCGTCGGGGGATGTGTGAGAATTCCTGCCGGCGTTGGGGATGAAAAGCGCCTTTGCACACTTTCACTTTTCTGCAATGTGACTCCAAGCTAGGCATCCTTTAAAGATAAACTCTAGCCATGGTATAGTCCATTCCATAGCTTGTGTGAGTTCGATAGGGTAAATTCCATCCGGACCTGGCGATTTGTAGGGCTTGAAGCTTTTTAGCGCCCATATAATTTTCTCTCTGGAGATGATATGATCGTACTTTTCCACTGTAGCGGAGTAGAGGTGGGTTCCTCGCGAATGCTCTGAGTCTTGCGATTCATAGCAGCCTGGGAAGTGCGTGTTAAGGAGAAGATTTAGAGTTTCTTCCTCAGACCTTGTCCGAAATCCGTTTGCTGTAAGGCAGCACCTTACACCTGTCACCTTTATAACTTGTATACTTGTGTATACAACAAAAATTGGCCACTATGATGTATAAAGACTTAAATAATGTTAAAGAAAAGTAGTAGGTATTGTACAGGTTATTATTAAGAATTTGTATGTAAGAGTATATGTATGTAAATATTTCTCTTGCTAGGGCAGGTTGTTACGTTAACGGGCACTACAGTTCGGGGTGAACCTTGGCCTCAACCAACATGCCTCTTCACCTAGCACGATCTTTCGCTAGTCTTTACCAATGCCGCACGCCCCGTTGGTTGAGGTCCCTTTCCACTTGTGCGTGCCCCCTTAGGTGCGGCCGTCCACTGTTTCTTCGTCCCTCGTGGTTAGATTCAAACACTCTACGGGCTGGAGCTGTGGTGTCCATTCGCTCTACATGATCTAGCCATCTTAGGCGTTGGATTCGTAGACGCCTGACTAGACTCATGTTGTTGTGCAACCCGTACAGTTCGTGATTGAACCTTCTCCTCCAACCCCCTTCTGTGTTTATGGGACCGAAAATCGCACGCAGAAACTTTCTCTGGAAACGACCAAGGATTTCCTAATCCCCTTTAGATAAAGTCCATGTTTCTGCGCCGTATAAGAGGACCGGGATAATTAAGGTCTTATATAAGGTCAACCTTGTCTTACGAGAGAGGGCTCTACTTCTCAGTTGCCTCTTGAGCCCAAAGAAGCAGCGGTTGGGAAGAGTAACTCTGCGCTTGATTTCGAAACTGGTGTCGTTGTTCCAGGTCACTGCGGAGCCGAGGTAAGTGAAGTCCATAACTATCTCAAACTTATATCTGCCAATATGCACGTTCTATCCAAGACGTCGGTGGTAAATGTCCTTTTTCGATGACAGCAGATATTTAGTCTTGCCCTCATAAACTGCTAAACCAATTTTTGCCGCCTCCATCTCAATACTCGCAAACGCCTCATTGACATCTCGCTGGGATCTACCTATTATGTCAATGTCGTCGGCGTATGCAAGGAGTTGCGAGGATTTGAAATAGATTCTGCCTCTCGCATTGGCCTGCATAGTCTGACGGGCTTAGCAGGGATGTCAAAAGTAAACGTGGCGTTATGTAGCTCGTCTCCAATTACACTGTTGTATGCGGCCTTGAAGTCGACGAATAGATGGTGAGTGTCGACTTGAAATTCATTGGTTTTCTCCAGGATCTGCCGTAGTGTGAAGATTTGATCGATGGTGGACTTCCCTGGCCTGAAGCCACACTGATAAGGACCTATCAGCTTATTTACGAATGGCTTCAGGGGTTCACACAAAATGGCAGCGAAGATCTTGTATGCGACATTGAGGAGACTTATTACTCTATAGTTTGCGCAGTCCAAGGGGTCTCCTTTTCTGTGGATGGGGCAAACAATGCTGAGACTACATTCCTCGGGCATGCTTCCCTCTGACCATATCTTACAGATGAGCCGGTGCACCCGGTGAGCTCCTAACCAGCTCACCCCAACCGCTTTGAAGAGTTCATCAGACAGTCCATCTGCGCCAGCAGCTTTATTCGACTTGAGTTTCGACATGACAATCTCAACTTCGCCGAGGTAAGGGAGACGGAATTCTCTGCGATCTTCGTCGTTAAAAAATGGATCATTCTGGCTGACGACAGTCTGCAGAAGCGGTTTTTCCAAATTCTCATCATCGACTGCGAATCTACTACTAGGTGTCCATTCTCATCCTTACAGGCCTCCGTTCGGGCTTTATAGCCTTGAGACATTCGATTTATCCGTTGATAAAATCTTCGAACGTTGTGCCTGCAATAGCACCTCTCCAAGTTGTCAATCGCCCGCTTCTCGTGCTCGTTCTTTTTTCTCTTGAGAAGCTTATGTTCCTCCCTTCTTTTAAGCTCGTAGAGCTCACGAGCCGCTCTTGTTTTTTTGTGTAGTGAGGCTTTGAATGCCTCCTGCTTTTCCGTATAAATCCTTCTACACTCGTCATCGAACCAGGTGTTTCGTCGTGGTGGAGCTTTAAGGCCAAGCACTTCCGTTGCTGTGCTCTTCAGGGCTTGTTTGCAAAGGCTCCATTGTTGCTCTACTGACTGAGTGGAGGATTGAGGTGTATCGGGAATAGTGGAGGAGTGTGTGACGTCAATCGCGATGTGATCAATCTGGTTGGTGACTGATTGATCTGGCGACCGCCAGGTGCCTTTGTGTATATCGAGGTGGGGAAATCGTGTGCTGGCTAAAAGAAGATTTCGCCCCGTGGCAAGGTCGATCAGCCTGTGTCCGTTATCGGATGTGGTGTCATGTAGGCTGTGTTTGCCGATGACCCGTTCAAAGATGCTTTCTTTACCCAGCATAGCGTTAAAATCTCCTAGTATGATTTTGGTATCATAGCTGGGGTATTTGTTATACATTCTGTCTAGGAGATCAAAGAAATCATCTTTGATGGAGTCATCCTTGTCTTCCGTGGGGGCATGGACGCATATGAGGCTGATGTTACAGAAATTTGCCTTGATGCGGATCGTTATGAGGCGTTCACTCACATACTGAAAACTTAGGACTTTATGCCTTAGTCCACCTCTAACAACAAATCCGCATCCAAGTTGTCTCTGTCCTCTCTCCCTATAGCAGTCACCGTAGTAAATGTCGCAGTTTTCCATCCGCTTTTTACCCGGTCCATTCCATCGCATTTCCTGAATGGGGGTTATATCCGCTTTATAGCGGTCTAGGGCGTCCGCAAGTTGTTCGGCCGCACGTGGTCTGTTTAGGGACCTATCATTCCACGTACAGAACCGAAGGTCCTTGTTTGTTTATTTTGTTTTTTTGTTTTATTGTAGGGTCGTAAACATAGGACCGTTCCGTTTTTCTATCCGAGGCTGTTTTTTTGCTTCTGAGCAGTCAGTGGTTTTACGGATATGGTTTGCTAGACCATAGCCCAACTAATCCTGTTTGGTAGCGCAGGATACTCGCCATTCGGCCTCTTCCGTCAGTAATTTCCCTTGTAAGGAAATTTCTAGATGGCACCACTCTGGGGCAGGTTATGAAAAATACTTTTGGCAGCGTTAAATACAGAAAATTACTTTCGATGTTTTCTTTCATTTACTGTACGAGTAGGAACCTCAGCGCTACCAACTTATATATGTATGTATGTATTTTAATTTCGTATGGTGACGACGACTGTTAGTAATTCTTCTGTGTGATTTTTTGTTTGGCTTAAATGTGCCCTCTGTTCAAGGGTATTACGCAATAGTCGTTTATCCGCTACAGTTAATGAAGCGACTATTGTCACCTGTGCTAGGTAATCTGTATCAACTATTAAACAACAATTAATCGAAAATTCTAAAAGAGTTCATATGTATGTGTATCTAATCAACGAAAATGTAATAGTAAAAATAAAGTATTAACCAGAAAAGAACAATAAACAAAAAATTATTCATGATTCGTCGCAATCTTCTGCCAAATCATCTAAAATGCTTTTGTGCTATTTGCTTGTTGGAAAATGTCAACAAATGGGAAAATCGTGCCAAAACCAAAAAATCTATGCTAATGGGTGAAACGTTTTTTTATTGTCCCATTTTTTGGCACTTTGTTTTCTCCTCGTTTGCTACGGTCGATGGTAATGTATGTACATATGTACATACATATATCTTCATATACATATGTATGTATAAACATTTTGTTTATTTTGTGCAGTTTTGTTGGGTGTTTGCATTACATCACTAATTGTTCCCTGACGCACTTAAATATCTTCAAGCTAGGGAGACGTGGCTGTCGACTTAATGGGTGTGTAATTGAAAACGAATTGCTACTGGAACTACCTCAATTAAAGTTTTTAGGATTTTTTTTTTCATTTTTGTTTTGTTTTACTAGCTCTGCGTCGAAATATGTGTTTATGACAAGCTTAAATGATTTTTGCATACAATTGTTTCCCATTTTTTTCAAACAAAATATTTCTTTTCATTACAGATACGAAGGGCACTTAACTACACGACTTCTCCCGCGGATGTCTGGGATAGAGTGTGGGCGTCCGCTTTCTTTTTCGTTTCATTTTTGTTTGTTCTGTTAAGTTTTAAAAGTTTATAAAAAAATGATATAAAGAAAATAGTATTCTATTGGTGATTACATATATACATATAAGAGTGTAACAAAAAAAGAAAAATACCGAGTTAAAAAAAAAAAACTGAAAGAATATCACACATACAAGTCGGCGTGCTAGTGTTTTTTTGTATCGTCCTTTTTTATTTCTGTTTTCCTATTATTTCACTTGCATATAATTTAGCCACCTACCTATCGTTATATTTGCCGGCTGTGATATTTACCTTCTTGTGGAAAAAAATCTGAGTTTGTAAGAAAAGAATCTCGATAATGGATCCGCCTATTGGTTGTGGATCCAGGTCGAGAATTTCGCGAGAAAAAATGGGAAAGCACCCGTGTAGAATAAATGATATCAGTTTGTGTGTAGTTGTAGTAGCCATTGCCGCCTTAAGTAATTTGGGATGCTATATAGTCGCTGCTGAGAGACCAACACATATTCTGCCATTGGATACAGGTATGTAATAAGTCTTTAGTGAATATATTAATTGGATAAATTTTGCGACTAGCTTTGGTAGTGTTGTTTCCAAACGACGCCGATACGCAGACATTTTCACACAATTTATGAAATATAGCAATAAATACGATTATATTTTTGTTTTATAGCTTAGTCGAAAATTTAATCATTTGATTTAATTTATTTAATTATTTTTTATTTGAGCGTGTAAAACAATAGTGTAGTTAATTAAATCTCAAACGTTAGGCCTTTGTTACAATTTTTGTTGTTGTCCTAATTCTTTCATTTTTAGGGTTCCGAACCCAGAGGATAAAACGGGACCCTATTACTAAGACTCCGCTGTCTGTCCGTCCGTCTGTCACCAGGCTGTATCTCAGGAACCGTGATAGTTAGACAGTTGAAATATATTGATATACAGATAATGTATTTCTGTTGCCGCCATACCAACAAATACTAAAAAGAGAATAAAATGAATATTTAAGGGGGCTCCCATACAACAGACATGATTTTCATCCAAAAAATCCCCTTTGTCACATACTGACCTAAGGTTAGTCGACAATATCCCACAACCAGTAGCAAACTGGTTTGATCCCTTTGTGTCTTTGATATATTAATTCAAGCTGCAACCCTTTTTTCCATAATTACGAACAACCAATAATAAATATCCTTTAAGTTTTGATGATCCCTATTGTGTCACTACTAAGTTAATCCTTACTGCAAACCCTTTCGTTCAATTGCTATTCCCCTCCTTTTCCATTCTGATAGGTTAATATATCAAATGTAGCAACAAATTCAATTGTTGTGAAATTAACTTTCGATCATATCCCAGAACCAATAAAACTTTACCAAGCATTGATCCCTATTGCGTCCTTGATATATTAATCCTAGCTGCAATTCTTTTTCCCATAATTACTGTTATTCACTTTTTCGCCTACTTGGTGTCAAGTAAGACAATAGATTTGAATTCAATAGACACTTTGATGATCAACTTTCTCATCATGGAGACTTGCCTGCAACCAAGATCTGTCATCATGCAAAAAATCATTTCAAACGGATAAGTAGTTTTAATGTGACCACTGATGAGGTAACATACGACGTCTCTTTCATATTTTTATATACAGATGGTACGGAACCCTTCGTACGCGAAGCCGACTCGCACTTGGCCGGTTTTTTAAGCTTGACACCATTGAGGTCGAATATTTCTCTATGCAGCATGCACAGTATGCGGTTAAGTTTTAAGTTTTGTTTGTTTGACCACTTTTTATAACCTGTGAGTTAACTAAAAATATGTTATTGGGATGAGTTAAAAGGTGCATCATTTCTGGCAATGACTTTGCTTTTGGAGCCTTCTATTACGTCGGTATTACAACAACAAAAAAAAAACCTAGGATCTATGGAGAATATGAAAAAAGATAGTTGACAATAAGAAGTTTTTTTTGGAAAGCTTTCTGCTCATGTCCAGGTGATACGCTTACTATAAATTCACAAGGAAGATGATGTTCAGTTTTGAATCTCACGATATGTGGCTTTAAAGACCAATTGAGTTGTTCAGTGAAACAAAAAACCTATGAATTTCCTTAAACATTTATTTTATCATAGCATTCAGCACGAATCTAATAAACGACATTCAAGAAGAACATACGATATATTATTTTATTGTATCAGTTGAGAGCACCGTGGCGCAGTGGGTAGTGCCTCTGACGCCGATGACACGGGATCGATTCCCGACACACCCATGTCATCGAACGTGTTTTCACGGTATTTCTCCTCAGCGGGGTTCTGACAAAACCCCCTGTAGTAAAATTGTCATGAAAAGCTTCTCGAAATTCGCCGTTCGGAAACGGCAATAAACTGTAGGTCCCTTTCACCTATGGGAAAATTAAACCACACACAACATGGGTGATTGAGAGAAGCTCGGCTCAGGTCCTTCATGGACTGTAACGCCAACATACATTCATACATTAGTTGATGCAGACAACATAAACTTTGTTTTGATGGTTTTTATAATTTTGTAAAAACAAGCCCTGATCCAAGTCGGTTTCCTTCCTGCGAATCATTTTTCCCATCTTCTAACTAAACTTAACTATAAATAGGCAGACTTATTGGCTGTACATATTACTCATAAGACACTGTTGGATAAAACTTTTACATAAACCTAATACATAATGTATTACTAATCAGGCACTCATTTGGGTAATTGTTAAGTAGTTATGAAATCAAAATTGCAATTGTCCAATGAAAAAAATTAACTCCCATTCAAGACTTACGAACCAATTCAATCTGTGTAATCTTGTTCGAAATTTCTATCTGGTGGAAATGTACTAAGGGCTAGGGTTTATTTTCCAGAATGATGAAGCGCCATGATGGCAACTAAGCGAGCACTCAAGGTTGAACATTATGATGTCAATGACAGAGTGCGGGCCACTGAACACCACTGAGTATTGGTCTTGAACATATGTATTTATGTACAGCACTGACAAGCAAAGTCGTCGTCTATCGCCGGTTTTGCAAAATCCCAAGCTACAGTAGATTTTAAAGAGCAACATCCGTGATAATTGTTCATCACAATATGCACGAGGGACAGGGGTTTGTGACGAATATGAATAGTGCAGTTACCGCGAGCTGATGAAGGCTTTATTTGTTTAAAATTTAATTTTATATAAAATACGGGCACTTGTTCCCGTACTCGACGGCTGCCCAGAAGTGACTTTGCGGTTCCAAAACGTCTTGAAATACGAGTAAAACATCTGGTAAAAAAATGGAAGTGATTTCCGTCCATGCAGTTATATTTCTCTCTAGCATACATAAATGTGTGTCTCCACTCTCTAATCTTAGAGTGTAGAACTTAGAAGAAAGAGGTGAAGCATCGGCGATCACGTCCAATTGGCAGTTATTAAAGGCCTTCTTATATCTCGCGTAGTATGCACTCTTATAAATCTACGCTACACGCGGAATAATAGCAAGAAGAAAATTATCTCATTATTTCACAAAGCCGATAACCACACATCTGAAAGTTTTTAGAACCCCCAAATAGAATGAAACTAAGACAATACAAAATAAAGAAGATTACACAATAGACTGGCATCGTTATTAGTTTTATTATTCCGCCAAGTACAATGGGATGTACTAATCCTCCATGATTACTGCCATCTGTGTAAGTACATGCTCGGTACATGAATAAACTTTACATAGAGAAGATTGAGACTTCCTGATTGCGTTAGGCGATCAAATTTAGTCCAATATTTGTTGTAACTAAAAATATAACGCCAAGCAATACATCAGTTTCTTCATTGTCACGCATATACTAGGCTTTTCGACTGGAAATGAGGTCGACAGTATCTGGCATATTTAGGATAACAGCGAAAAATCAGACTGTAACTACAGGAATAATAGACTTAAACAGTGTGTGCTAAACGGCGGGGTATAGTTCGAGACGAAGACACTGAAAGCAATGAAAGCAATGCGGGACTATTATACAGAGTGATTCTTTGTTTTTTGTTGTTTTTTTGTATTCCGGAAACCGGGCAGTATCATTGTCGGTTTTTTTTTTCGAACACCTTTTGATTGCCAAGAAAGCATTGTTTTGATTTGTTGGCCTTAGCGTTGGCTACCAATGAAGTCTTCACTATTACTTTTGTCTACACATGTAGTACAAAGTTCGTTCACCGTCCTCGCTTACATTGACCTGGTTTGGCAGTCTAGCCTTGTTATCATTTCCTATTCGTGTTATTTCTTTTCCTTATAACATATACATTGAGCGCCCACATTGAAAAACACTCATCTTTCTAAGGTTCAGGTTCATCATTCATAAGAAAAAAGAGTTAAAAAAGCGTGAAAATGAAGTTAACAACATACTCATTTTAATGAATTTATTGATCAAAATAAAGTGAAAATAAAAATTAGCACTTTGTTTGTCCACCGTTCGATTGTATTTCTTGAAGTCTACGTGGCTGGATGCTTCGAGTTTACTTACTTACTTACTTAGGTTTCGCTACAGTCTGTGGTGAACCTGGGCCTCAACCAAAAAGCGTCTCCAGCTGGCCCGGTCTTTGGCCAGCTGATTCCAGCGCCGCGCGCCCAGTTGGTTAAGGTCCTCTTCCACCTGCGTGCGCCACCTTTGATGCGGGCGTCCTCTGCCGCGCCTTCCTTCCGGGGTGGATTCGAAGACTCTTCGGGTCGGAGCTGTATTTTCCATTCGTTCTACATGGCCTAGCCACCTTAGACGCTGTAACCCTAGACGTCGTACCAGGCCGATGTCGCTGTACAACCCGTACAATTCTTCGTTGTATCCTCTCCTCCATACACCGTTTGAACAAACGGGACCGTCGACAGTGCGCAGAATTTTCCTCTCGAAACGATCAAGGGCATCTTCATCCGCTTTTGTTAAGGTCCAAGCCTCTGCGCCGCAAAGGAGGACTGGGATGATTAAGGTGTTATATAGTGTCACCTTGGTTTTCCGAGAGGGGGCTCTACTTCTCAATTGCCTCTTGAGCCCAAAAAAACAGCCGTTGCCAAGAGTGATTCTGCGTTTTATCTCAGCGCTGGTGTTGTTGTCGCTGGTCATCAGTGAGCCAAGGTAGACGAATTCCTTGACCACTTCAAAGTTATGTTCGCACATGGTGACGATCTGGCCACTACGTCGGTGTTGTCCGTCTCTTTTAGATGAAAGCAGATATTTGGTTTTACCCTTATTAACCTTGAGACCCATCTTAGCCGCTTCAATTCACGTCAATGTCGTCGGCGTACGCAAGCAATTGCGTAGTCTTGAAATAAATCGTACCTCTTGTGTTGGCCAGTGACTCTTGCACGATATTTTCAAGCACGATGTTGAAAAAGTTGCATGACAGCGCGTCACCTTGCCTAAACCCTTTTTTAGCATCAAAGGTCTCGGTTTGCTCATTACCGACCTTAATGGAGTAGCGAGAATTCTCCTGCACAGTCGGACGAGTTTGGCAGGGATGTTAAAACTAGACATGGCTTCGTATAGCTCATCTCTATACACGCTGTCTTATGCAGCCTTGAAATCGACGGAGAGGTGGTGAGTGTCGATTTGGTATTCCTAGGTCTTCTCCAAGATCTGCCGTACCGTAAATATTTGGTCTATTGTGGATTTACCTGGCCTGAAACCACGCTGATAAGAGCCGATCAGGTTATCCACACACGGTTTCAGGCGTTCACACAATACGGCAGAGAAGATCTTATATGCGATGTTAAGGAGACTCATTCCCATATAGCTTGCGCAGTTATAGGGGTCTCCTTTCTTATGGACCAGGCAAACGATGCTGAGATTCCATTCGTCAGGCATGCTTTCCTCCGACCATGCCTTGCAAATGAGATGGTGCATGCACCTTACCAGCTCATCTCCAGCCGCCTTAAGAAGCTCAGCAGGCAGGCCGTCAGCGCCCGCGGCTTTATTAGACTTAAGTCTTGATATCGCTATTTTTACTTCGTCTAGGTCGGGTGGACTGAATTCTGTTACATCGTCGTCCATTACGAATGGCTCGTTCTACCTGACAGCTGTAACTTGTCTATCATCGCCATTATACAGTCTGCAGAAGTGGTATTTTCAAATCCACAACATCGACTGCGACTCTACTACCAGTTCTCCATTTTCAGCCCTGCAGGCCGCCGCTCTGGCTTTGTACCCATGGTATGTTCGTTTTACCTTATTGGTAAACTTGCGGGCGTCATTTCTGCGGAAGCATCTCTCCATCTCCTCGATCTCACGCTTTCCGTGCTCTCTCTTCTTTCTTCTGAAAAGCGTGTGTTCCTCTCTTCTCTTCTGCTCATAGATTTCGCGGGCAGCTCTTGTCCGTCGTTGTAGCATGGCTTTATATGCCTCTTGTTTGCTGCATAGGCTTGTTCGCATTGTTCATCGAACCAGGGGTTTCTAGGTGGTGGCGGTTTGAAACCCAGCACCTCTGAGGCAGCGTCTCTGACGGCGCTCTGGCAGTGCGCCCATTCCTGTTCTATTATTTGTACTGCTGTGGGCGGATTTCGAGAGACCTTGGAGGAGAAAAGAAAGATTCTGGCAGTCTCTTGCGGTTGTAGCTTTCCGACGTCAAACTTACGTAGTCCTACTCGACTCCTAAGCATTCTTGATATCCTCATTCGTACCTTGGCTACAACAAGGTAGTGGTCCGAGTCGATGTTGGCCCCTTGGAAGGTTCGTCCGTCGAGAATACAGGAGGAGTGTCTGGTGTCGATCGCAATCTGATCAATTTGGTTTGGTGGTCGATTGATCAAAAGACCGCCAGGTAACCTTGTGGATGTTGAGATGGGGGAATCGCGTGCTTGCTACAAGGTAACGCCCCGCTAGGAAATCGATTAGCCTAAGTCCGTGCTTTCCTATGGTCGACTCAAATATATCCTCTTTGCCCAGTTTTGCATTAAAATATCCTGGGACTATTTTTGTGTCTTAGCTGGGGCATTGGGCATATGTTCTGTCTAGGAGATGGTAGAATTCTTCTTTGAGTCGATCGTCCTTTTGTTCCGTTGGGGCGTGAGCGCATATTAAGCTAATGGTTCCAAATTTAGCTTTGATACGGATTATTATGAGGCGTTCGCTTATATCGCGCAAGCTTAAGACTTTTTGTCGGAATCTTCGTCGAATAACGAATCCGCACCTGAATAGGCGCTGTTTGTTCTCCTTTTAGCAGTTCCCGTAGTAGATGTCGCAGTTTTTCATCCGTCTTTTGCCTGGTCCATCCCATCGCACTTCTTGGAGTGCGGTTATATCTGCTTTATAGCAGTTGAAGGTTTGCTCCAATTGGTCGCCTGCACTCGGTCTGTTAAGGGACCTTACCATCCAGGTGCAGACTCTCAAGTTCGTTAGTGGTTTGCAGGGGTCGTCAGCTTTGTATCCGTCCGTATCCGAGGTTTGTTGTCGTTTCGCAACAAGTAGGTTTTTACGTGATAGGGATGTTGCCCCTAAGCACAACCCCCAACCTGGAGGGTTGGGTCACTGCGCACATTGGTTCACTACCTGGCGGGGGCCAGGGTAACTATCCAGGGGGGGCCACGAGGAGCTGTGTGTCAACTTGGATTGAGCAGGGACAGAGATCGAAGCTGGCGTTTGCCATGTTAAACGCGATCAACTTCTTTGCTCTGTTTGCTTGCAGACGCAGATAAGCGTTGACTATTACGCCAACTGAAAAAAAATGCCCATATTAGTGCTCCAAAACTTAGTGTACTAGCCGAAAAACATATTGGTGAGAAAGCAAACTCAGAAACTGTGAGAATTGTCCTAAGAAACTTACTTACATACTTTGATGGCGCTACAGTTCGGGGTGAACCAGGGCCTCAATCAACAAGCCTCTCCAGCCGGCCCGATCTTTGGCCAGCCGCTTCCAATGCCGCACGCCCAGTTAGTTGAGGTCCCTTTCCACCTGTGCGCGCCACCTTAAATGCGGTCGTCCTCTGCTGCGTCGTCCCTCGGAGTTGAAGTCGAAGACTTTTCGGGCCATCTTAGACGTTGGATCCGAAGTCGTCTAACTAGGCCGATATCGCTGTACAGCCCGTACAGTTCTTGGTTGAATATCCTTCTCCACTCTCCGTTTACACAAACGGGTCTGAAAATTGCACACAGAATTTTCTTCTCTAAACGCCCAAGAGCCTCTTCATCCGCTTTTGATAACGTCCAAGATTCAGCGCCGGGGGGGGGAGGACCGGGATGATTAAGATTTTGTAGAGGGATACCTGCGTTTTATCTCAGCGCTGGTGTCGTTGCTGCTTATCACTATCGAGCCAATGTAGACGAAGTCCTTGACTACTTCAAAAATATAGCTGCCGAAGGTGACGTTCTGACCAAGATGTCGGTGTTTCGCGTCTTAGGCCCACCCTTAGACCAACTTTGGCCGCTTCTGCTTCGATGCTTGCGAACGCCTCATTGACGTCTCGCTTTGTCCGTCCAATAACGTCAATGTCATCTGCGTAGGCAAGCAATTGTGTGGACTTGAAGTAGATCGTACCTCTTGTATTGGTCGCAGAGTCCCACGATCTTTTCAAGAATAATGTTAAAGAAATCACATGACAGTGCGTCACCCTGTCTAAAACCGTTTTTAACATCAAAGGGGTCGGTTAGTTCAGCTCCGACCTTAAAGGAGCAGCGAGAGTTCTCCTTATTCATCCTGCACAGTCTAACGAGTTTAGCAGGAATGTTAAAACATGACATGGCTCTGTATAGCTCGTCTCTATAAACACTGTCATACGCGGCTTTAAGGTCGACAAAAATATGGTGCGTGTCGACCTGGAATTCATGGGTCTTCTCCAAGATCTGCCGTATTGTAAAGATTTGGTCTATCGTGGATTTTCCTGGCCTGAAACCAAACTGGTAGGAACCTATCAGATTGTCCACGAACGGTTTCAGGCACTTACACAGTACGGCAGAGAGGATCTTGTACGCGATGTTCAGGAGGCTTATCCCTCTGTAATTGGCGCAGTCATAGGGGTCTCCTTTCTTATGGACCGGGCAAACGATACTGATATCGTTCTTCCGACCAAGCTTGCAGATGAGTTGGTGCATGTTCCTGACCAGCTCATCGCCAGCTGCTTTAAACAGTTCCGCGGGGAGTCCGTCTGCTGCAGCAGCTTTATAAGACTTAAGTTTCGATATCGCTATCTTAACATCGTCTAGGTCGGGTGGACGGGATTCCCCTTCGTCTTCGTCCATTATGAATGGTTCGCTCTGCCTGACGGCGGCATGACTATCATCACCGTTATACAATCTGCAGAAGTGGTCCTTCCACAATCTCAGCATCGACTGTGACTCCACTACTATTTGTCTGTGCTCATCCCTGCGGGCTTCTGCTCTGGCTTTATAGCCTTGGCATGTTCGTTGCACTTTCTGGTAAGATTTTCGAACCTCGTTCCTGCAGTAACATCCCTCCATCTCCTCGATCTCGCGCTTCTCGTGCTCCTTCTTTTTCCTCTGTTCATAGAGCTCACGGGCAGCCCTCGTCCGTCGATGCAATGTGGCCATGTATGCATTCTGTTTCTCTACATGGTCCTGTCTGCACTCATCATCAAACCAGGGGTTTTTTGATGGTGGTGGCTCGAAACCGAGTACATCTGAGGCGGCCTCTCTAATGGCGTTTTGACAACGACTGTATTGCTGTTCTATGGTTTCTGCAGATTGCATCGGGACTTGAGAGAGCTTGAGGGACACTTGATCGGCGAAGTTCCTGGCGGTCTCCTGCGATTGCAGCTTTCTGACGTTAAATTTTGGTGTTCTTACTCGACCCCCTTGATTCCGAGAAATTCGTATCCGTACCTTGGCTGCAACAAGGTAATGATCCGAGTCGATGTTGGCTCCTCGAAAGATTCGGACACCTAGGATGCTAGAGGAGTGTGGGAATCGTGTACTTACTACTACCAGATTACGTCCCGCCATAAGGTCCACTAGCCTTAGTCCGTTTTCTGACGTAGTGTTGTGTAGGCTGTGCTTTCCAATGACCCGTTCAAAGATGGCTTCCTTACTCAGCTTCGCATTGAAGTCTCCTAGAACGATTTTGGTGTCATAGCTGGGGCACTGCGCATACGTTCTGCCTAGGAGATCATAGAAGTCGTCTTTGTGTCAGTCATCTTTCTCCTCTGTGGGGGCATGGACACATAATAAACTTATATTGCCGAGACTGGTCTTGATGCGGATAGTTATGAGGCGTTCGCTTACATACTGGAAGACTTTTTTCCTGAGTCAAAAACCTTGTACACGAATCAAAAACCACGTACACGATAAATTTAGATCCAAAGAGTCAACAGGCCTCGTATTACTAGACATCGAAAAAGCTTTTGGTACAATATGGCACGACGCGCTAGTTCACAAGCTCTACAAGTACAAATTTCCAATCCTTGTCATCAAACTGGTTCAAAACTTCTTAAACGGCCGAAACTTTGCACGATCTTTTGCTAGCCTTTTCCCTTGCCGCACACCCAGTTGGCTGAGGTCCCCTTCCACCTGTGTGCGCCATCTTAAGTGCGGCCGTCCTCTGCTTCTTTGTCCCTCGGTGCTGGATTCAAAGACTCTCCGGGCTGGAGCGGTGGTGTCCATTCGCTCTACATGGCCCAGCCATCTTAGGCTTTGAATCCGTAGACACATGACTTGGCTCATGTCGCTGTACAGCCCGTAAAGTTCGTGGTTGAATCGTGGTTGACAGCGCATCGCCATGCCTAAATCCTTTTTTGACATCAAAACTATCGGCAATGTGTTCACCGATTCGGATGGAGTAGCGAGCATTCTCCAAAGTCATCCTGCATAGTCTGATGAGTTTAGCAGGTATGGCAAAGGTAGACTTAGCGTTGTATAGCTCGTCTCTAATTACGCTGTCGTATACGGCTTTGAAGTCGACAATTAGGTGGTGAGTGTCGACTTGAAATTCATTGTTTTTTTTTTCCAGGATCTGCCGTAGTGTGAAGATTTGGTCGATGGTGGACTTCCCTGGCCTGAATCCGCACTGATAAGGACCAATCAACTTGCTTACAAAAGGCTTCAGGTGTTTACACAAAACGCCAGAGAAGATTTTGTAGGCGATGTTAAGGAGACTTATCCCTCTGTAGTTGACGCAATTAGAGGGGTCTTTCTTGTGGATCGGGCATACGATGCTGAGACTCCATTCCTCGGGCACGCTTTCCTCTGACCATATCTTACAGATGAGCTGCTGTATGTTCCTAATCAGGTCATCCCCAGCTGAAGAGCTCAGCAGACAGTCCGTCTGCGCCAGCAGCTTTATTCGACCTGGGCTTCGATATGGCAATCTTAACTTCGTCGAGGTCAGGGGGATGGAATTCTCTGCGGTCTTCGTCGCTTCGAAATGGATCATTCTGCCTGACAGCGGTATATGGACTAACATCGCCGTTATACAGCCCGAAGAAGTGGTTTTTCTATATTCTCAGCATCGACTGCAATTCTACTACTAGGTGTTCGTTTTCATCCCTGCAGGCTTCTGTTCTGGCTTTAACCTTGGCATGTTCGCTTTATCTGTTGATAAAACTTTCGAACGTCACGCCTGCAGTAACACCTCTACTTCCAACTAAGTACTTGTAAATAAATAAATAAATAAAATAAAAATCACCTAGTCTTCGCTACCTACTCGTCCAATTCATATCCAAAAATATTTTTGTTTTTAATCTTTGACTTCTGTCGAATAAGCCATCTTATCGCGATATGTGTCTTTATAAAAAACAAACCTCTAGCGATTCTCATAATATTTTAGTACGACCTTTGGCATTATGTCGACCTCATTGTTTGTAAGACATTTAAAACAACTTGGGAAATATCTTCAAGCCTAGGAATTACATCATGTTGCTGAATAACAAACTCTAGTTGACTAAACTCAACAATTGACCACTGACGACCAATAACCTACAGCCAAGTAAACTTGTTTTTCCGCCCGGGGCTTTTTCTTGCATAAATACTATGCACGGATAGAGCATATCGAATGTACATACCTGTGCATGTGTACGAGTACCTTATGTGCATTCTCTGTCGCTGCAAGAGATATATTCAGCATAAACCGCTGGTATCTGGTTTTGTGCGGTATTTAAATAATTCTGGTCTTTTCAGAGCTTCAGACTAATTCTGTGTGACCGATTCTGGCTTGCGGTAGTCACCGAGTTGTTTCTTTTTTAAATTCCGCAGTGGATTTCAGAAAACGATTAGTTATTTACTCAAATTTCTTTTTGTATAGTCAATTAATCTGATGAACTTATACTGGAATAGCCATTCGCTTCAAGAGCTCTGCTCTACGAAACGAGGCAATATTATCATTTGCTGATTTTTCTGTCTTAGTTATCTCTTACCTTGGCTGTGATATTGTACTTAATTCTGTAATAAACGAACGCAATGAGATCAAGCGCGTAAAATTCCCTGTAAATATATCCACCGTCTTAGTGTCTGACAAACTTGTGAGAAAAGAAAATACATGTCCCATGGGCTAATAATAATAAATAGCTAGTTTACATTTTGGAAGACTAACAATGTAGAAAGTAGTATAACACCCGACCAAGGACAGAACCCTGTGAAACTCCCGCAAAAAAGTATTGTAAAATTGATGCTATTCAATTGACATACATTCTAAAGGCTCTATTGGTCAAAAAGCTTTGGATAGCCTTCGAAGACTAATCATTTTGTATACATATGATACTATCAAGCTAAACCGAATCAAAAGCATTTGATATTCTAACATGTTGGCATATTCTGATCACTTGATGTGATGTGCTGTGTTGGTCTCTAAATACAGTTGCTTTCTCCTCGATAACTCTCACAAGTTTTGTTTTGATAACAACTAAGTAGACTTATTAGTTTACTTAATTACTTACTTACTTATCAGGCCAGCGATCCATGGAGGATCTGAGCCTGAGCTATAGCTGCCTTCCATCCTTAACGTTCCCGGGCACGCTGCTTCCAGTTATCAAGACCAAGATGTCTTACAACCGCGATTACTTGGTCTTCCTCCGGAGGCTCGGTCTTCATCTTCTTCTCGAACCAGGAGGCTCGGAGTCGAAGACCTTCTTAGCTGGAGCGTTGATGTCCATGCGCTCGATGTGGCCGAGCCAGTTTAGTCGACGGATCTTTGCCTTCCGGACTAGATCCACATCTTTGTACAGCTCGTAGAGTTCGCGGTTGTGTCTTCTTCTCCATTCAGTTTCCTCACAAACAGGACCAAATATCCGGCGCAGAATTTTTCTTTTGAAAGAACCCAAAATCAGCTCCGCTGTCCTGCATATCGTCCAGCTTTTTCCAGGATTTGTCGAAGTGCGAAAATTTGGTCTTTAGTTGATTTGCCGGGCCGGAAGCCGCACTGGTAGCTGCCGATTAGTGGGGTGCAAAATGGTTTTAGACGTTCACACAATACGCTGGACAGGATCTTGTATGCGACATTGAGCAAGGATATACCTCTATAGTTCTAGCAAGAGGTAGGATCGCCTTTTTTGTGGATGGGGCATATAGAGCTGGTATTCCAGTCGTCGGGCATGCTCTCATCTTCCCAAATTCTGCAGATGATCTGGCGCATGCTCCCTACCAGAACATCGCCGCCAGCCTTGAAGAGCTGTGATGGCAAGCCATCTGAGCCTGCGGCCTTGTTGTTCTTCAGCTTCTGAATAGCTGTGCCGACTTCTTCGATGCTGGGTTGGAAGACTACTTCAGCGCCTGGAGTTGGGATTTCCTCGGTCCCTACCACTCTCTCTTGGTCATGCTCGTTAAGCAGCTATTGGAAATGCTGCTGAAATACATCCACTATTCCCGGCGGGTCGGTGACAAGATTACCCTCGCAGTTTCGAAGAGCCTGGGTGCCCTTTTTGAAGCCTATTGCAAGGCCTTTGGCTTTCTTGTAAAAGGCTCGTGTTTTATGTTTATCCCCAGACTCCTCGGTATCCTTGAGCTGGGAGGCTGCGAAGATTCTTTTCTTTTGTCGCAGTAGTTTTTCTCCTCCCTTCTTCTGGCTCGGTACTCTTCTTGCCTTTTGGTACGCCTCGTCGGTTACTGCCTTTTTCTGCTCACACTCGTCATCATACCACGGGTTTCTTGTCGGCAGACTTATTAGTTTAAAACTAAGTTCCTTTCTAGAATGTGCTGCATTTTGAATTAGGTAATTGCTTGAGAACTAATTCAATTTGAAATCTTTTTGTACATATTTGTGACAATGTTTCAGAAGAGTTTAGCACTTTTGTTCAATGTTAATGGTCGATAGAAACATTTTCTGGATCTTTTGGAATGTCTTTGAGTTTCGACTTAACTACTGCACTTCTTGCTTTCAGCATTTAACATATGACTGGGTTATGATCACAGCTAAGGTGAGAAAAATATCAACGGTAGGTGGTAAACTTCTTGAAACCGCTGGAATATATGTAGGACTAGACGAAAATAATATAGAAAAGGAAAACACATTGATTAATCTTGAATGTACATATGTTACCACACTAATTCGCTCTATTGCTAGATACATCTTCCGCGGTAATAAGACTGAATACAGACCACTTTCCCTTCCCCATTTCCACGACGTAATCTTCATGAATTACATACATATTTGGAATAGAAAAAAAAAAAAAAAACGGTCAGCAGACAGTTTTATGTCAAATTATTATTAGATAAATTAACAACCCATTTGAATAAGATAAAAGTCCTGTTTTATCATAGTAACGCACCAGCTCATTTGTCTGCAGTAGTACCAGCAAAATTCGCAGAGTAACAATGTAAACTGCTTTTTCATCAACCTCCTTCTCTTCTAAGTCGCTCCATGGAAAAAGATTTGAAACTATCGATGTCTCAAATGACTATTTGCCGAATTTAAGAATTATTTAACTTACGTTGGCCTAATGGAAGCCATCAGCCATTCGAAGGCGAAAGCTTTAGACCACCCAGTTGGTTTTTGCGGTATTGGTCAAGTGCAACAAGTTATTGTGGTCATGTGCTAGTTTCTAGCACTGTCTTTCACTGTCTGATTGCTTCGACTAAGCCACAGCGCGCCGATCGAATGTTTCACTCAGTTAGAGTTTTCAATTATTGAATTTGTGAATATAGTTGAATTTGTATGAATTTCAATACATATTAAGCGATTAAATAAAGGCTTTTTGCTGAACTTTATTCTCACAGACCCTATCTAGTGTGTCAAAACTTTTAAGAGCATGCCACAACATCTTTACAATTAGTCGTCTATTAATTTTATTACCAAAACCAATCCATTTGGTCGGGGTAGGGAAAACAAAATCTTCTCCAAATCCTTTTCGAAATAAACACAGTCGATTAAAGAAGACGAGAAGAAAGTATACGAGTAATACATCGCCATCGGTTCATTCACTGGCTTGCTGCTTACTACGAGCATATCTTGTTATTTTCAACTTTTATAGCGGATACAGACACGGTGTGAACTAAGTCGCGATAGTCGGGAATAATTTCTTGGATTCATAGGTTACTCGGAGATCAAGATTAAAATGCCAAGTTTCCGGACCATTCGGTGGAACATTATTGTCCACGAAATACATATGTACGTACATAGGAACGAAGAGAAAAAAGCTACAAATATGACATTTCTCGCTTGGTGGGTACATTTTTTGTCTAGCTTCAAAGCACCCATACAAATACATACGTATGAAAATACCGGCTTGAAATACGTTCGCCACCCACCTTTAGATATCCACAAACATACTACAAACCAACTGTTCGTAGTGCATAGTATTATTATGTATGTATGTATATGTTATGTGTTCAATGGTAGATGGCCATAACCTGACTACGAGTATTTATCCATATGTCTGCCTACATAAGTATGTTCATAGTTATGACGTACATATAAATCCTCAAGAAAAACAGAAAAGGTAACAAAAATGGAAAAGTAAACTACATATGTAATTTCACTAGATCCACCTTGGGGCCTAGCAAAACTCACCGAGAGTTAAACTACCCACTTCGCCTAGAAAATCGAGAATGAATGAGTGTACATATGTATGTCCACAGGTTCCTATGTACGTACATACATATATATCTCTGCCTATCGGTACGTTGTCTTGTCAATTGCTGGTAATCCTGAATTATCGTTGTTTTCGTTTTTTTATGTAAATATGTTTCGCGTCTCTCTCTTATGCTGTGCCCCCCATTCTCTGGCCTTTGCGGTGGCATGGTCTGAAGTCAGCACATCATCATGATGAGAAGACTGGCTAACTGCGTTGATAGGTTGCCATAGTCGCCATCATAGAAGTATCTGCAATGTTCGCGGTGTTTCTCTGCGTATCTCTTCTTCTCTCTGTCGCTCCACGTATCTTTGCCGTATTCACTATATGCTGCAATAAAGTCTATTCTTTTCTTCACAGTTCATCTACCGGTTGATAACGAGCTAAAAATTAAACCGGTCGGTGCCTGGTACCGAGATCTCCGTAGTCGCCGTCATACGCGATCGCTTGTATTTGTAGTCGCCGTTCGACCGACCAAAGTGATTGCGGTCGCGTATTTATTTACAAGATACATACCTAAAATTTACTCTTTGCTCGCTCCCCCTCTCGCACGCTATTCTCTATCTCAGTCGTACCTTCTCAATTTTCAACGTTTATAGGCTTTGCTATTTCAGCGATCGGTTTATCGTGGGCCTATTAGATTCCTTATGAAAGTCAAGTATCTACACAGGTTTCCGCGTAATTTTCGGCGAGATCGCGTAGTTTTTGTTTTGTTTTTCTTACACTGATATTTGTCGGACAAGAAATCACCAGGAAAGTAATTTAAGGGGAAGGGGGAGGGGGATATTGTGGATTTCATATGTACATATGTATATTACTGAAAATGAATTATTTGGGTAAATATGACGGTAAGGAAGCTCTACGTTTCGTTTCGTTTAAAGTTAAAATGAAATTGGGGGTTTACGTCACTTTTTTGAATTTAGTTGAAGAACTGGTTTTTTGAAGGATCACTTGATCGGCGATCATGGTGACTCAATGTGTATTAAAATGGCTTACCGTTGAGTGGTCTTCTGATCAAAACCAGAGGGAATTTCCTTAGCCTAGAATGCTTCAGGCTACAATTCTTCATCTTGTCCTCGTTCGTGATAACTTTGTTGTTCTTTTCTACTTAACAGAAGTTTTTTAACTCAAGTTTTAGGACTTTACTTAACTGCCCCAACATGTGTTACTTAAATGCCTTAGAAACTGTTATGTTGGATGCCATACCACTCCTTTCATTTACGTCAACTCAACTATTTTCACCTACGAGTATGTAGATACGTATTATGTACATACATATGTATGTATGTATGTATCCCATAGACATGGGATTATGTGAAATGTCAGTCGAATGCGAAGTGCACTGCATGAATTCGTGGATCCACTAGATTCGTGGTCTGCGATTGTGGGCATTTGGCAAGTCACACGTTGCTTTGTGTCGCAGTTCATTAATGATCTTCGTTGATCGACATGGATTTTCCCACGATCGCTCGACTATAACGAGATTATTTTTGAGCGACATTTAAAAGGTTATTTAAGATGGGCCTTGAGTACCCCTTCTTATAATTGAAATTTGATGAGATTAAGTAATACCTACATACCTATAACCATAACGAAAACCAATTCAGGATCATTTCCAATCAGTATGTTTCTTAGAATTTAATTTAGCTTAAGAAGGGCGAGAAATAAATCTGAATGCCAATTAAAGAGAATCCTCGGTTTGTCTTTATACTTCAAAAGTAATTCTATTTTTAGGGTTCCGTACCCAAAGGTAAAATGGGACCCTATTACTAAGACTTCGCTGTCCGTCCGTCCGTCCGTCTGTCACCAGGTTGTATCTCATTTGCCGCTATAGCGACAAATATTAAAAACAGAATAAAAATAATATTTAAGGGGAGCTCCCATACAACATACATGATTTTCATCCAAAAAAATCCCCTTGGTCACATACTGACCTAAGGTTAGTCGACAATATCCCACAACTACAACCAGTAGCAAACTTCCCAGCTTTGATCCCTTTTGTGTCTTTGATGTATTAATCCTAGCTGCAAACATTTTTCCCATAATTATTGTTATTCACTTTTTCACCTACTTGCTGTCAAGTAAGATAATTGATTGGAGATTTTTGATCATAATCGTAATATACCTATAATCTGCCTGCAACCAAGATCTGTCATCATGCAAAAAATCAGTTCAAACGGAATAGCCATTTTGATGTGATCACTGATGAGGTAACATACAACGTCTCTTTCATATTTTTATATATACCATCTGTATATACAGAAACCTTCGTGCGCGAAGGGTCTAAAGACCGGCCAAGTGCGAATCTAATAGAGCACACAGTGGAATATATAATAGTATCAATCTATTATTCGAGGGCGCCGTGGCTCAGTAGTTAGTGTGTTGGACCACTGACGCACGATGAGCGAGCCCGGATCCCGATAACACCAACGCCATCGAATGTTTATTTCGCGTCCTTCCTCCCCATAGTATAACTTCCTTTGAAAAAGATTCTCGACTCACGCCGTTCGGAATCGACATTACGCTGTAGGTCCGTTTCATCTGTGTGAAAAGTAAATCACACACAACATGAAGAGAAGCTTGGCTCTGGTCCTTCATGGACTGTAACGCCACCAAATAAAGAAAAGATCAATCGATTTCTGATTTTAGCGCGGAGTTAGCAGTTTTACATATAATTTTTAAAAATAATAGATGGGAAACAATATTAACAACAATGGGAAGATAGTAACTATTAGCTGCTTTTAACTGTATTTTACGATTGAATAGTAAGGAGGATGCTACAACCAATTCAAAGAGCTTCAAGTTCTGCGTGACTAAATGAGTTGTCATCATTTTATATCACTTCCGTCATTCTTGTTTAGAAGGTGTTATCTTGATCATTATAGTTTAACGCTTTCATATTCTTGTATGACGTATGATATATGTACATAAATATGTACATATATGCATATGTATGTATGTGTATGTGCATGTGTGTAACAAACTCGACTAGAAACAAGCTCTAGCTACATTTTCTGTTGATCATCTCATACCTTGTCGGTAGCAAGATCGTGCCGATTCCCTCTTCTTTGCTTCGTGATACAACAGCAACAGGTTATTTCCTCAATTAGCTATATGCGATGCAATTCACTAGCCAGTCAAAGTGCTGCATTGCAGAAGCCCTATTAATTATTCGTTTTGCATAAATAACACTCATTTCGACAGCAGCAACGGCGACAGTGTCAGGACGGTACAGTTGCGAGTATATCTCTTCTTAATGTCAAATAGATAGGATGATGTGGCACATGGCAGTACAGTACAGGTACTGGAATTGTGCGGTTCAGCGCACTAGTGTCGCAACAATAGCAGCGCTTGATAATTTATAATTTTGCGAAGCCTTTATTACGATGTGGTTATACACTTAAAGACAGTGAGGCTAACTAGTTAATTAAAGTCTATATGTATTCTTCAACCGTATGTTAATTCATTTTTTTTTTTGTTTGCCTTTTTCTTTTATTATTATTTATTTGTTTCTGTGCCATTTGAACGGAAGAGCAGGCGTACGTGATGGGAGTTTTGATTGCCATCTGCCGGATATGAAAATTCGAAGCGAACATTTAAAAATGAGAAAAGCAGTGGAATACAAGGATAAAAAAAAAGTGATATAGGGGCGACCTAGACTAACACACGACTAACTTCCCAGTAGGAAAAATGAAAACACATCATTTAATTTTATATTAAATTATTATTATTAATATGAATATAATTATAATTACATATTAGTGTTATTGTTATAATTATTTTTCTCCCGTATGGCTAATATAATCTACGTCTGTAAGTATTTTTTTTCGTCGCTAAAAAATTAGTCATATACCAATATATATTGGTATTTCAATCTTATAAGTATTATGTTTATATCGATGAACTTCAAAATACTGTTTTCAAATAATCAAGATCTTTACACATCCGGAAAGGTTTAAAGAAGCAAAAACCCAAAAACCAATGGCCTATATATATACATATAAACACTTGCTTCTACAATTACTACAATATTTGATGAATAGTGAAATTTTCTTCTTCAAGTTACCAAGAAACCATCAATTTAGAGATATTTGCTTAATACCATTCATCAACCAAGAACAGGTAACTAAGCAACAATATTGATAACAGACTGCACTTTAGTTATTTAATTTGTAACGAAAAAACGGCTGGACCCATCTTGCTGCAAACTTAATCAGTAATTTACTAATTGACGTAATTACACGTCGAATGAATACAGTCCCATGTCAATATCATCTAAACACTAAACGTTACTTTTTATAGTTGTACATTAATGAGTTTCAGAAGATTCTACTGCAATTAGAATGCATTAGCCATAACCCTTTGAGTGTACAATGTCTCTTAGTTCCTGAATGGAAAGATAGAAATGCTGTCTGCACGGAAAAGTTCTACAACCTCTAGTTTCGACCAACATCCCTGTTTCTGTCAACTCCTCTTAAACAAATGAATTCTTCTTCTTAACGAACGCTACAGTTCGGGGTGAACTTGGGCCTCAGCCATCATGCACCTCCAACTAGCACGATCTTTTGCTAGCCTTTTCCATTGCCGCACAACCAGTTGGCTGAGGTCCCCTTCCACCTGTGTGCGCCATCTTAAGTGCGGCCGTCCTCTGCTTCTTCGTCCCTCGGGGTTGGATTCAAAGACTCTCCGGGCTGGAGCTGTGGTGTCCATTCGCTCTACGTGGCCCAGCCATCTTAAGTGTTGAATCCGTAGACGCCTGACCCCGTCTGCGTTTATAGGCCCGAAAATCACGCGCAACATCTTTCTCTCGGAACGACCAAGGGCCTCCTCATCCGCTTTTGATAGTGTCCATGCTTCTGCGCCGTACAAAAGGACCGGGATGATAAGGGTTTTATATAGAATCAGCTTTGTCGTTCGGGAGAGGGCTCTATTACTCAATTGCCCCCTGAGTCCAAAGAAACAGCGATTGGCAAGAGTGATTCTGCTTTTGATTTCGGAACTGATGTCCTATTTCCAGGTCACTGCGGAGCCAAGGTAGACGAATTCCTTAACGATATTTTGATATTTAGTTTTGCCCTCGTTTACCGCCAAACCAATTTTCGCCGCCTCCATCTCAATACTCGCAAACGCCTCATTGGCATCTCGCTGTGATCTACCTATTATGTCAATATCGTCGGCGTATGCAAGGAGTTGCGAGGATTTGAAATAGATTGTGCCTCTTGTATTGGCCAGTGATTTTTGCACAATCATTTCCAATACGATGTTGAAGAAATCACACGACAGCGCCCTGCCTAAATCCTTTTTTGACATCAAAACTATCGGTAAGGTGTTCACCGATTCGAATGGAGCAGCGAGCATTCTCCAAAGTCATCCTGCATAGTCTGATATGCGGCTTTGAAGTCGACAAATGTGTAGGTGGTGAGTGTCGACTTGGAATTCATTGGTTTTTATCAGGATCTGCCGTAGTGTGAAGATTTGGCCGATGGTGGGCTTCCCTGGCCTGAATCCGCACTGATAAGGACCTATCAGCTTATTTACAAAAGGCTTCAGGTGTTCACACAAAACGGCAGAGAAGATTTTGTAGGCGATGCTTAGGAGACTTATTCCTCTGTAGTTGGCGCAATTAGAGGGTTCTCCTTTCTTGTGGATCGGGCATACGATGCTGAGGCTCATTTCCTCGGGCATGCTTTCCTCTGACCATATCTTACAGATAAGCTGGTGCATGCTCCTAACCAGGTCAGCTGCCTTGAAGAGCTCAGCAGACAGCCCCTCTGCGCCAGCAGCTTTATTTGACTTGAGCTTCGATATGGCAATCTTAACTTTGTCGAGGTCTGGGGGACAGAATTCTCTGCGGTCTTCCTCGATTAGAAATGGATCATTCTGCCCGACAGCAGGCTTCCGTTCTGGCTTTATAACCTCGCTTTATCTGTTGATAAACCTTTCGAACGTCATGCCTGCAGTAACACCTCTCCAAATCCTCATTCGCGCGCTTCTCGTGTTCTTTCTTCTTTCTTCTGAGAAGCTTGTGCTCCTCCCTTCTTTTTTACTCGTAGAGCTCTCGAGCTGCACTTGTTCTTTTATGCAGCGAGGCCTTATATGCACCCTGCTTCGCTGTGTGAATCCTCCTGCACTCGTCATCGAACCAGGTGTTCGGATGCAGAGCTTTTCAGGGCTTGTTTGCAAAGGCTCCACTGCTGTTCTATTGATAGCGTGGAGGATTGAGGTGTATTGGAGAGCTTAAGGGAGACGCGATCGGTAAAAGCACGAGCAGTTTCTGGCGATAGTAGCTTTCCGACGTCATAACTTTGTATTCTTACTCTACTCCGCTGCGTGCGTGATATCCGTCAGCGCATCTTGGATACTACAAGATAGTGGTCCGAGTCGATGTTAGCCCCTCAGAAAGTTCGATCATCAAGAATAGTGTAGGAGTGTCTGACGTCGATCGCGATGTGATCAATCTGGTTGGTAGTCGATTGATCAAAAGACCGCCAGGTGCCTTTGTGTATATCGAGGTGCGGGAAACGCGTACTGGCTAGAAGGAGATTTTGTCCCTTTGCAAGATCAATCAGCCTGTGTCTGTTTTCGGATGTGGTGTCGTGTAGGCTTTGTTTGCCGATGACTCGTTCATAGATCCTTACCCAGCTTAGCGTTGAAGCCTCCTAGTGCAATTTGATGTCATAGCTGGGACATTGGGCATACGTTCTCTCTAGGAGATCGTAGAACTCATCTTTGGCCGAGTCATCCTTGGCTTCCGTGGGGGCGTGCACGCAGATCAGGCCGATGTTAAAAAATTTAGAATTGATACGGATTGTTATGAGGCGTTCGCTCACATGCTGAAAGCTTAGGACTTTTTGCCCTATTCCACCTCGAACAACAAATCCGCATACAAAAAATCGTTGCCCTCTCTCCCTATAGCAGTCGCCCTAGTAAATATAGTATTTCTTCATCCGCCTTATACCCGGTCCATTCCATCGCATTTCCTGGATGGCGGTTATGTCCGCTTTATAGCGGTCTAGGGCGTCCACGAGTTGTTCGGCTGAACGTGGCCTGTTTAGGTACCTAACATTCCACGTACAGAGCCGAAGATCATTGTCCTTTTTTCGTTTTTTGCAAGGGTCGTCAACATTAGTCCGGTCCGTTATATCCGAGGCTCGTGGGTGTTTCGGAGTTCGTGGTTTTTTACGGTTACGGCTTACTAGGCCGTAGCCCAACCGACTAATCCTGTTTTTTGGCGCAGGAGGTTCACCATTCGCCCTTCCCCGTCTGTAATTTCTATAGGAAATCTCCAAATGGCACCGCGAGGAGGTGGGGTTAGGACTTACTAACAGTGCCGCAAGATGTTCGACTGCGGTGGCTCTTCTCGCTTTTTAGCAGGCCAGCATCCGTCGGATAGATGCTACCCCTACGATGCCTTTGTTAGTGCTTTGCCATGCAAAAACAAATGAATTAGCAGTCACATAAATATTGAAGCATCCCACTAGGACAAGGGAATTTATATCCACTAGCTTTTCTGAGCAGCTTCAGCATCAAACGTTAGGCCACTCTATCTACTAATTATTTCCTCTTCCTAATTGTGTTCGTTATCTCAAAACTTCGTTGTTTCTTTGAAGTGCACACGGAATGCATTTAGCCTGAGTTGATGTCCTTGTTTTTTATGCTGTTGCCCCTTCTCGCATATTGGCATTTAGTGTTGGGTTTTTCACGACTGGCTGCATGACAGATCGGCTATTGCTATTAAACGTGACGGCTCTATTGTCAAATGCACAAACTTGGTCAATAAACGGTGAAAGGTGACCTGACAGATGAGGACAGGGGATTCATGCGGGTATTTTTTCGACAGTTCGTTGCTTTGGATGGATTCTTTGTTTTTCAGAATATTTGAATCAATAAATGTAATTTTTTTATCCAGTCGCCTCCTTTTTTGCTCTCCACCATCTCACACATTTCTGATCAAAAATTCAACTGTCACATTTTGCTGGGTGTTGGGATATATCGTGTTGGGATATATCCTATACCCTCCTTTAAACTCACCGAGGGTAAAGTTATTGAGAAACCTATTTTTACGTAGCGATCAATAAATAGATGCATATATGTATGTATTTATTAAATTCTGCACTTCTGACATTGTCAGTATTTGTATTTAGCGTTTGCCAAATACTTTTATTTTTCCTCATCCCTTTTACATATTCCTGTTTTACACAGTTACTGTTGAAATATTCAAAGGACGAAGGGGTTGGAACTACGGAAATGTGTTCATTACTTAACGCCTTTTGGAAATGAGTTTTCATTTTAGCTACTCCCAGCCAGCACCACACAAAAGCAGAATATTTGCTTTGGCATACAGCCAAGGAACGTGGAATCTTACACGATTCCAAGGGCAATGGCAGATGGTGCATGTTCGAGCCATGATTTTTGGTTTTTGGCTTATTGTTGGGAAAATGGTTTGAAACGAGATTTTATATATCTTCTGTCAAGTGGGAGAAAGAGGACAGGATGTGACTAGAAATACGATTGAGAGATGTGGTTTTGTTGGCTTGTGCAAATGACACAGGAACAAGTACCAATGTTAATGAAATAGGAAATAATCGGCTTTGTGGTCAAAACTCTGCTAGTCGATTTGGCAATTGTTCATGTGCATCGAAGTGGAGGGAGGTGTCGAAATTGCCCATGGTTTAAGAAAACTAAGAAAGGTTGTGGTTAGGAAATAATTTCGAGTCGAATAAAGTAAATGGCTGGTTGATGCAAGTTGAAGTTTGTTTGCCAACTAAATTGCAATTAAGCTGCTTACGCCAAAGTGACACCGAGTGGCAGCTGGACCCCTAAGTTGATTTTGATAGCCAAAACTAAGAGGAAAAAAAACTGAAATAGAGCTTGTGGAATTTAAAATCAAATCAGATCTGTAATGCAAGTAGTATTGGATGATTTTCTTAGACTCGGACAATCTTCTACGATATGCAAATGTATTATACTCGTAAAATATGCTGAAAAGAGAATCCATAAAGCCTAATCCAAGATTCCGTTAATGCATCAAGTTCAAATTCAATACTATCGCTATAGTGATTAATGAAAATTTAATATTCAAGGGGAAGCCACCGACATTCACTTCTAATTAAAAGATCTCTTGTAATTTGAAACTCGAAACTCATTGGAAAGGCTATTGTGTTCAGGGAAGTAACTATTTTAAGGCATTTGAGTCGAACGAATATATATCACATAAAGCTTCTTCTTTGGTGGCGTTACAGCCCATGAAGGACCAGAGCCAAGCTTCTCTCAATCACCCATGTTGTGTGTGATTTATTTTTCGCACAGGTGAAAGGGACCTACAGTTTAATGCCGATTCCGAACGGCGTGAGTCGAGAAGCTTTTTCATGGCAAGTATACTACGGGGGGTTTTGCCAGTACCCCCCCCCCGAGGAGGAACGTCGCGAAATAAACATTCGATGGCGTTGTTGTTATAGGGATCCGAACTACTTCTTCGTGCGCCATAGTCCAACATACTAACCACTGCGCCACGGCGCCCTCATAAAGCTAGGTATGCAGAAATACAACAGTATCGAGAACATTTTCAAAGTAATTTAATGGTCAGCTACATTAGTGTATAACATGACATGGAGTCAAGTACGGAAATGCGACAACATCATTATTCATTACGCACTTTAATGAAAATGAATTATTGGTCCTACCATGGCCAATAAATAGAAATGTGTGTATGTGTATGTGTAGCAAACCCTCTCCGCATAATATCTCCCTACGAATAGTACGTAATAATTATTGGATACAGAAATTCATCTGTATCTCTGCGGGTGTTTATGCAGGAATTTACGATTAACTACCGATATTTAGGTGTGTATCACCTGGTTTCGTATGTATAACTATCATTCCCAGTAGGACGGATACTTGGTATTTGTGGATGAATGTAGCAACGAAGAAGCTATGATTGAAAAAAGATTTGTATCATTTTGCATGAAATTCGTATTTTGCTAAAAGAAAGATAGAAATATAGGATGAGTAGTGACGTGGAAAAAGTAGGTTATTAAAGAGAACATCTTACTCAATCACTTGGCCTTTTTTGCTAATTATGCTGTCTTCGCCTGTGTTGTCCACATGATAATTTAAATTGTAAAGTCTCTTTTAAGTAAATGCATTCTAAATGCTGGGATGCAATTAATTAAAAAGATTAAGTACAGTTCGACAAAATTAATACTTGTAAACGCGACTGAATGAAGGAACTAACGATACAATAAAGACAATAAAACGAAATGCGGAAGCGTGCCTATGTTGTTGATTAACTAATGAAACTGCTTTGCATTCTGCAGTGTGAAAGATGACTTTCAGACTTGCCTTTAAACTTTCTCTTGTGTCCGCCATCATTACATGTAGGTTTCATAATTACTTTTGTGTTTATCATCTTTTTAGTATTGCTAGAAAAAACGAGTGTCGAAATTAACTTTTTGCGTGACGGCATGATATCTCTTCAGTGTTATATAAAGTATGTATTTATCTATGTGATATTCAAAGAGCTGGAGATAAAAAAATCTAAAAGGGAAATGCGATCTATACACAGTGTAAAGTATTTTTTTTTTTTTTGTATTTGTGGAATTTAATTGAAAGTCAAATGGTGGAATAAAATGTTTGTGTTTTGTACTTATACTATGTGTATAGCATATGTATGGCTTGGGGCAGTGGTTAGTGTGTTGGACTCTGATGCGCGATGAGCGAGTTCGAATACCGATGCCAACATGTTTATTTCGCGACGTTCCTCCTCGGCGGGGTACTGGTAAAACCCCTCGTAGTATAATTGCAATGAAAAGCTTCTCGGCTCACACCATTCGGAATCGGCATTAAACTACTATAGGTCCCATTTACCTGTGTAAAAAATAAATCACACACCACAACATGGGTGATTGAGAGAAGCTTGGCTCTGGCTCTCCATGGGCTGTACCATATTAAGTGTTAAGATACACCTTTAAGCCATAAAAAAGCTTGTAAAGAATCTATTAAGCTGAAACTTCCTATAACTGTTGAAACTAGAAATTATCTGACATACGAGAGAAAGTTAATTTTACGTTTAATATATACATATATCCGTTTTATATGTAGTGGGTGTCGTAACAACAACAAAATTCGTTATTAAAATAGCTGCATTGACCTTTTTTTTTTTTTTTTTTGGCCTTTTTTACATTTACGTCTGTAATGCTGAATTAGACCTTTTCAAGCGTAAGTTGATTATCTGGTTTGCATTTAAATTTAACACACTGTCATTGTTGTAGAGGTGAGATGGACACTACTTTTTTCTTAACTTATAACTTAAACTGAGGGAATTAGATTTAATGTTGGAACTGTTTATAACAATCACAAAATAACCTTATTTGACAATCTAGTTTTAAGACTTTATGAAGAATATGTTCCTCTACATACTAAAAACATCAAAAATAAAAACTGTCCATGGTATAATAACCTCATTAAGTTAGGCATTAGAGAAAGAAGAACAATTCTTTCGAAGATATAAGCACAATCCGACGGAATATAACAAAAGACAATACAAAGTAGCTAGAAATAAAGTAACTAGTTTGATACGTCACTCAAAGCGAATGTATCTTCTTAAGAAAATGAACCCTTTCCTAAGTTCTCGACAGCTCTGGAAAAACATAGAGACATGGGTGTGGTTAATAATAAAAATATGCGTAGCTGTGATGTAAGCCCGAATTACATGAAAAACTTTTTTATTACAAATGTTCCAAGTAATGATAGAATTATGTTATCGACTTCCAATGTGAGTGAAGTGTTATTTGACTTTGAATGTGTTGGAAATCCTGAAATCCTTAAAGCTGTCAACGCTGTGAAATCAAATGCTCAGGGTATTGATGGTATCTCTCCAAAGTTTGTAAAGCTTATCTTGCCATTAGCTATAAATTATGTACAACACGTATTTAATGTGTGTATATATACATAATTGTAAATTCCAAATCAATGGATAAAAGCTAAAATAATACCTGTTCCAAAGAAGCCGAATCCATCAGGGCCATCGGACTATAGACCTAATAGCTTGTTACCATTTCTTGCAACGGTTTTTGAAAAAAAATTTAGCCAGCTAAATACAGCAATTTGTTGATACAAATCATCTGCTCTCAAGATGGCAGTCTGGTTTTAGACAAAGTTATGGCTGTGAATCTGCTGTTATAACAGTAACAACTGACCTCCGCAGGCTTTGGACTCTCATGGCGCTGCCTTATTAGTCCTCTTAGATTTTTCCCAGGCCTTTGACACCATTAACCATACGATCTTAGTGACTACACTTAAAGATAATGGCTTTGGATCAAATTATTGACTGAATATTTAAAAACCAGACCATTAATTGTTGAAACTTTTGTTGGTATGTCACGTATTTTATCAATTGTGGTGTTCCTCAAGGGTCTGTGTTAGGGCCTTTATTATTTACGTTATTTATCAATGACCTGCCTCAAATGGTGTCCAATTATAAAGTACTATGTATGCTGATGATGTTTGTGTTTATATGCCATGTAGCAAAGATTCTTTACCAATAAGTGTTTCAATGTTAAATGTTGACTTGCATAGAATACAAACATGGTCAGAGCAAAATAAGCTGAGACTGAACACACAAAAAACACTTGCTATGATATGCTCTAATGCAGAAATCACTTTCAGCAATTTTCCACCGATTATCCTCAACGGTGATAATACAGTGTATGTTAGAAAAGTGAAGTACCTTGGTTTTATTATAAACTCGTGTCTTTCTTGTTGTGAAGCTATTACAGAATCTGTAAAAAGAATTTACTTCGGATTACGTAGCTTAAGGCACTCAAGTTATCTTCTCGATCCGGATATGAAAATTAGATTGATCAAGAGAATTATCAAGCCATTCTTTACTTTTAACTGTTGTGTATACCCCTGTTTAGACTTCATGTGTAATCGCAAACTAAATGTAGCATTCAATGACTGTCTTCGTTATGTGTTTAATGTTTCTAGACGTAATAGTGTAAGTCCGTATAAGCACAGAATACTTGGAATGAAACTAGATCAATACCGTAACATGTAAATCCTGTTACAAATTCATAAAATTGTACATAAAGAATGCCCATTGTAGCTAAAGGACTTGATTAATTTCGCTCAATCGCGTAGAGGAATACATATGTTTGATTTTATTCTGCTTTATACATACAATTGCAGAGCGGTCCTTTCTTGTCACAGCGATATGGCTATGGAATATCTTACCAGCCGCATTGCAGAGATCAACAATAAAAATGAAATGAAATGAAAAAAAAAAAAAAGAAATGAAGGCATGAGTAAAAGAAATCACATAACAGCTTATAATAATAATAGGTCTGGGATTCAATGACTGAAGGATTCATTCAACAAACAGGAATGATGAAAATTCCAATGGTTATATTATTCATATTGTTACGAAAAATTCAATCGAGTCCGAATAGTGTTCGATCACTGGATTGCGATAAACTACAACCATTTACTTACACTTCGCATTCTTCCACTTCAAATCACCTTATTACAACCTTTTACACATTTTACACTTTATTGCTTACACATACTTTACTTTACTATTCCACCACAGATCAAATATCTGGGCGCTTCACCTTTATTACGTATGGCTCTACATCTCGTTTGATGACCGACTGATCACTCGTTACTGAATCCCGGATACTTAAAGCCCCCAAGTGCGAGCGTTCGCGCTTATATAGCCCCCGGTCTACTTTCTCGAATGTTCGCCGTTCCCCTTCAGATGTCTCTAGAATGCTTTGACATTCAGCCGTATGCAGCTTCACCAGAGCATTCCAAACTTTGACAGCGAAATTCGAACATAACCATCGGTTCGTGTCCGTAACAATATGTACATATGTATGTAATCTATATATCGGTTGGGCAAAATATTGTCATCTACAACCCGCTTAAGATTTGTTAACGATAATCTTATTATTATCATGCGTTGCGAGGATTTGAAAAATTGCACTGCAGCAAATACATACATACATATGTACATCACTTGGCGCCGTGGCGCAGTGGTAAGTGTGTTGGACTCTGACGCACGATGAGCGAGTTCGGATCCCGATAACATCAACGCCATCAACTGTTTATTTCGCGGCGTCCCTCCTAGGCGGGGTAGTAGACAAACCCCCGGTAGTATACTTGCCTCGAGAAAGCTTCTTGATTCACGCCGTTCGGAATCGGCAATAAACTGTAGGTCCCTTTCACCTGTGTGAAAAAATAAATCACACACAACATGGGTGATTGAGAGAAGCTTGGCTCTGGTCCTTCATGGGCTGTAACGCCAACATACAATGTTCCTTAAAAATATACTGTAGCATAAAGATAAACACAATTTTAGAGAAAGCATTTTCGAATACCATTTGAAGTTCTGAATATTCGGAAGATCGCTAAGGAACACCAGGCTGCACTAGGAATAATTGATAAGATTTGTGGGATTGGAATCCTAATTTTCCGTTTATAAATGTAGGACTTTTCAGAACTCGGTAGATTGCTATATTTGATTTTGATCTAATGAAAGGTAAATAGCCTGGTGAACTTGCTATTTTTCTGCGATGTCATGTAAGTTTTCAAATATATTAATCTAGTCCTTTGGTCCTTTTAATCTGGATTATTTAATAATCATGTGCTATAATTATGATAAATAACCATTAACGTAACTTTAGATAAAGAGACTTAAGTTTTCGTCATGCAAGCGAGTGCCTCATAACAATCCGCCTCAAGGGTACGTTGGGGAATATCACCCTAATACGCGCGCACGTCCCCTAGGAAGAAAAAGATGATCGACTTAAGGATGGCTTTTTTGATGTCCTGGACCGAACATACGCCCAATGCCCCGGTTATGACAACAAAATCGTACTAGGAGATTTCAACGCAAAGCTGGGCAAAAAAGACATAGTTGATCGATCATAGGAAAGCATAGCCTACATACCACCACTTCTGACAACGGATTTAGGCTAACCGGCTTCTTAATGAGGCGCAACCTCCTTGTAGCAAGCACACGATTCCCCCATCTGAACATCCACGAGGATACCTGGCGGTCTCCTGATCAATCTTCCACCAACCAGATTGATCACATTGCGATCGACGCCAGACCTTCCTCCAGTATTCCCGACGTACGAACCCTCCGAGGAGCCAACATCTATTCGGACCTTGTTGTAGCCAAGGTACGAATGAGGATATCAAGAATGCTTGGGAGTCGAGTAGGACAACGTAAGCATGACGTCGGAAAACTACAATCGCAAGAGACTGCCAGAATCTTTGCCGATCGGGTCTCCTTGAAACTCCCTCAAAATCCGCCCACAGCAGCCCAAACAATAGAGCAGGAATCGGTGCATTGCCAGAGCGCCGTCAGAGACGCTGCCTCAGAGGTACTGGGTTTTAAACCGCAACCACCTAGAAACCCCTGGTTCGATGTACAATGCGAACAAGCCCATGCAGCAAAACGAGGCATATAAAGCCATGCTGCAACGACGGACGAGAGCTGCTCGCTAAATCTATGAGCAAAAGAGAAAAGAGGAACACACGCTTCTCAGAAGAAAGAAAAGGGAACATGGAAAGCGTGAGATCGAGGAGATGGAGAGATGCTCTCGCAAGAATTAACGCGCAGAAGTTGTACAACGAGGTAAAACGAACATGCCATGGCCACAAAGCTAGAGCGGAGGCCTGCAGAGATGAAAATGGAGAACTGGTAGTGGAATCACAGTCGATGCTGAGGAATTGGCGAGACCATTTCTGCAGACTGTATAACGGCGATGACAGACAAGATACCGCTGTCAGGCAGAATGATTCATTCGTAATGGTCGTCGATGTAAGATAATTACGTACACCCGAGCTAGACGAAGTCAAAATAGTGATATCAAGACTTAAGTCTAATAAAACCGCGGGCGCAGACGGTTTGTCTGCTGAGCTTTTTAAAGCGGCTGGAGATGAGCTGGTAAGGTGCATGCACCTTGCTCATTTGCAAGGTATGGTCGGAGGAAAGCATGCCCGACGAATGGAATCTCAGTATCGTTTGCCCGGTCCATGAGAAAGGAGACCCCTATAACTGCGCCCACTATGGGGTAATAAGTCTCCTTAACATCGCATATAAAATCTTCTCTGCTGTATTGTGTGAACGTCTGAAACAGTATGTGGATAACCTGATCGGCAGTCTGGTTTCAGGCCAGGTAAATCCACAATGGACCAAATATTTACGCCAGGTAAATCCACAATGGACCAAATATTTACGCTACGGCAGATATTGGAGAATAGCCAGGAATACCAAATCGACACTCACCACCTTTTTGTCGACTTCGAGGCCGCGTATGACAGCGTGTATAGAGATGAGCTATACAAAGCCATGTCTAGTTTTAATATCCCTGCCAAACTCGTTCGACTGTGCAGGATGACAATGGAGAACTCTCGTTGCTCCATTTAGGCTAGTACTTTTGATGAGAGACCTTTGATGTTAAAAAAGGATTTAAACAATGCGACGCGCTGTAACGCAACTTTTTTAACATCGTGCTTGAAAAGATCGTGCAAGAGTCGCTGGCCAAAGCAAGAGGTACGATTTATTTCAAGTCTACGCAATTGCTTGCGTACGCCGGAAACATTGACGAGATTGGACGGACACAGCAAGACGTCAATGAGGCCTTTGTGAGCATCGAGGTAGGAGCGGCTAAGATGGGTCTTAAGGTTAATGAGGGTAAACTCAAATATCTGCTTTCATCTGAAAGAGACGGACAACACCGACGTATTGGCCAGAACGTCACCCTGGGCGGATATAACTTTAAAGTGGTCAAGGAATTCCTTTACCTTGGCTCAGTGATGACCGACGACAACAACACCAGCGCTGAGATAAAACGCAGAATCACTCCTGCCAACCGCTGTTTCTTTGGGTTCAAGAGGCCCTCTCTCGAAAAACCAAGGTGACACTTTATAAGACCTTGGTCATCCCAGTCCTCCTTTACCTGCCTGGACCTTAACAAAAGCGAATGAAGTTGCCCTTGGTCGTTTCGAGACGCTTCGTTTACGGTCCCGTTTGTTCAAACAGAGTATGGAGGAGAAGATTTAGCCACAGCTACATCGGCCTGGTACGACGTCTACGGATTCAGCGTCTAAGGTGGCTAGGCCACGTAGCGCGCATGGAAAATACCACTCCGACCCGAATAGTCTTTGAATCCGCACCGAAAGGAAGGCATGGCAGAGGACGACCGCATCTACGGTGGCGCACGCAGGTGGAAGGGGACCTTAACCAACTGGGCGTGCTGCGCTGGAAACAGCTGACCAAAGATCGTGCCAGCTAAAGACGCTTGTTGGTTGAGGCCTAGGTTCACCACGGACTGTAGCGCCACTAAGTAAACATTAACGTTCGCCCAGTATTTCCAAACCTGTAAAGAATAGTAGGTTTTGTTCATTTTTTATACCTACAATATTGAGCCTCGAAGTGCGTATTGTAAGGAAAGCCGCGCGGCACCAGATGGCTCGAATGACTAGCTCAACAGAAAGCTTAAATACACAAGTTCAATAGTTTGGAATTAATTTAAACTTCTCTCGTACTTGGTCGATGTTATACAGCGTTGGGTATCATATCGATATCTCACTAATTAATTATGTATTTGATTTGATTTGGAGGCTATTCCCCACCACCAAACAAGGATACATTTCCATCTTTCTCCAGGCTTTTCGATCTGACTACCCATTTATCAAACAAAGAGGTTAACGAAAATAATTCTTTTTTAGCGGGCTTAGTAGAACTGGTTACGTTGTTTCAATGCTTTCCAAGTATCTCCCTGCTTTGGCTAATACAACAGTCAGAGGTTCATTAAACACCTTCATCACATAAAACTAGAAACTTTTCTACAATTGGGGGACGATCATTAAAACTATACCCTAAAGTCAACCAAACAATGAATACACAGTACATGAAAGGAAAGACGGGAGAAGAAGAAAAAGAAAGCCAAACGTAAAATGGATACGAAGACAAATATCATTAAAGTAAAGAAGGAAAAGTGTTACGACCTACATACTTGCGCTGCAGACAAGTTGGACAACTTTACGAGTGTATCTACACAAACACAAATGTACATACACCGATGCACAGATACTCACATTTTCTAGTGCGAGAACTGTTACCGGCTTACATCTATAATGAATAGTCATTATGTATTTGTACGACCAAAGAGTATCTATTGCTGAAGCTGTTGGTCGTTTGGGAAAATGTTTGCCATGATTTTCCCTTCATTTTTCTTTACAAAAACAATAACAAATACATAGAATCGGTACTAAGTGGAATGTTGCAGTGGAAACCAGTGTAATTGTCTAATAATTGCCGACGTCCAAGAGTGAAAACATATCACTTGCCGTATGTTAGAATTGTATGGTGTGGTGGATTGCATATATGTATATCAATCGTGGCTTCTTAGGCTGGGCAACTGGTAACAAGCAACTGCAAATGAAAAACTCTTTAACTGTCTACTATAGTTTTTTTTTTTTTTTTTTTTTTTTTTTTTTTCTGAATGTGATGGGTAGTTAACATTTCCGGTTGGACAGTGTGAAAAATTCCATTTACCCGCAGAAAAATAGCCAAACAGATTAGTCGGACGTTTTCAGAAGTTCCAATCTACTACACAGTGATTTGTGTTTTATGTACGCTGTAAATAAATGAGTGAGTAAATGAATAAGTTAAACATAGGGGCGGAAGGCATTGTATCTGTTGAAAAGTAATTTATCCGAAGCAGGTTGTGATCTTGCAACAAACATCGTGTATTTTATACAAAAAAGAAATTAGGAACGCGGCGACCTTAATCAAAACGACGAGGAGAGTGTCTGGCAATTAAGCACATACAGCATCGATATGGTCTTGAATGGAAATATGAAGAAAAAAAAAAATATTTTCCATCGTCATATTTATTATTACTTGTATGGAGACGACCGCAAGCTACAATACTAAATATATACATACATATGTATCTAACATAATGATTAAAAGTATGGGTTTCCGTTTTTGGCCTTATATTCCGGCGATCTAAGTGGAAGTAAGTGAATACTGCTTAATTATTTTCATTCGCCTCGTGCATATGAATTACGCTTTTTTAGAAATAAATAATAAAGCGAAAACAACCTAGTGTCTACCAATGAAGCGAATCGATCGACAATTTGGTTTGTCGATGAACCAACTTATCGAAGTTAATCGACTACCACTGAAACAGTAGCGATAGAAGTTTGATTCATACGGATTTTATCGTTCTATTTGCTATGTTGCTTAAGGTGAAAGTTTAGTTGAGTTTTGGATTGATTACTACATACATATATGCTGATCAGGACACCATTACCTTCACCACAGTATCAAAACACGTATAATGGTGATCTCGTCTACATATGCGAAAGCCGTACTTTTTGTAACTGTGCGCATAAGTTCCTTAGCAAAAAAGTAAACAACATTTTATAGTTTTTCGGGAAACCATAGAGGCACTGTTTTTCATGGTTAATTACGTTGAATATTTCTACCCCAATCGTTCTACATGGTAGGTAGTTCTCCTTTCATTTCACTATGTTACCTCTTATTCCTATCCTATATAAGAATAATAAGTGTTTTGCGATCCAAAATATCGTAATACCAAAGTCTAGGAACAAAAGCAATACGTAGCCAAACTTTTCTGTTACCAAATTTTCACCGCTCTTTTTATAGTCTTCCAGTACTTTTTTCTGTTTTAGAACCCATACTTACTTACTTAGGTCGCGCTACAGTCCGTGGTGAACCTGGGCCTCAACCAACAAGCGTCTCCAGCTGGCACGGTCTTTGGCCAGCTGTTTCTAGCGCCGCACGCCCAGTAGGCTAAGGTGGAAGGGGACCCTGCGTGTGCCACGTTGATTCAGCCGTCCTCTGCCACGTCTTCCTTCCGGGGTGGATTCGAAGACTCTTCGGGTCGGAGCTGTATTTTCCATCCGCTCTACATGGCCTAGCCACCTTAGACCCTGTATCCGTAGACGTCGTACCAGGCCAATGTCGCTGTACAACCCGTACAGTTCTTCGTTAAATCTTCTCCTCCATACACCGTTTGAGCAAACGGGACCGTAGATTGTGCGCAGAATTTTCCTCTTGAAATGACCAAGGGCATCTTCATCCGCTTTTGTTAAGGTCCAAGTCTCTGCGCCGTAAAGGAGGACTGGGATGATCAAGGTCTTATATAGTGTCACCTTGGTTGTCCGAAAGAGGGCTCTACTTCTTAATTGCCTCTTGAGCCCAAAGAAACAGCGGTTGGCAAGAGTGATTCTGCGTCTTATCTCAGCGCTGGTGTTGTTGTCGCCGGTCATCAGTGAGCCAAGGTAGACGAATTCCTTGACCACTTCAATGTTATATCCGCCCATGGTGACGTTCTGGCCAATACGTCGGTGTTGACCGTCTCTTTTAGATGAAAGCAGATATTTGGTTTCACCCTCATTAACCTTGAGACCCATCTTAGCCCCAGCTACCTCAATGCTTACAAAGGCCTCCTTGACATCTCGCTGTGTCCGTCCAATCACGTCAATGTCGTCGGCGTAAATAAATCGTACCTCTTGTGTTGGCCAGTGACTTGCACGATCTTTTCGAGCACGATGTTGAAAAAGTTGCATGACAGCGCGCCACCTTGCTTAATTCCTTTTTTAACATCAAAGGTCTCGGTTTGCTCATTACCGACCTTAATGGAGCAGCGAGGATTCTCCATTGTGATCCTGCGTAGTCGGATAAGTTTAGCAGGGATGTTAAAACTAGACATGGCTTTGTATAGCTCATCTCTGTATACGCTGTCATATGCAGCTTTGGAATCGACGAAAAGGTGGTGAATGTCGATTTGATATTACTAGGTCTTCTCCAAGATCTGCCGTAGCGTAAATATTTGGTCTATTGTGGATTTACCTGGCCTGAAAGCACACTGATAAGAGCCGATCAGGTTATCCACACACGGTTTCTGGCGTTTACACAATACGGCAGAGAAGATCTTATATGCGATGTTAAGGAGACCTATTCCCTTTCTTATGGACCGGGCAAACGGTCCGCGCCCGCTGCTTTATTAGACTTAAGTCTTAAATAGCGCTGTTTTGCTTTCGTCTAGAACCTATACTGTGGTTGTAATAATTAGTGTTTCGTTACACAATTTGTTAGTTACGACATGTACATTTTTCTACAACAGCTACAATTGATATTGGCCGCATTATTGCCTTATTGATGTGGGCGATATTGGTATTAATTAATTGTTTTAACAATAGGCCTACGACTTACATATGTACATATGGCATTCAATTTTAGTCAATTGGCCTTATGTTGTCTGCCCCTGGACCTTGGCTTTTTTAAGACAAGATAATATTGTATACATTTATTTTTGAATGTCCTTCATATTCATAAATGCACCATTAAATATTTATATACATATATACAGGGTGCGCCGCGAGCAGTGTGCCAAAAAGCTAGAGCGTGTAGGTCTGGTCAAGACAAGAAAAAAATCGTATGGGAGGGGGGGGGGGGGGGTTATATTCCCCCCATTTAGCCGGGAGGGCAAATTTTCTAAAAAGTTGGCTTAAATTGAAAAAAAAATATTCAAAATCAACGGTTACATCCACAATGCCGTGATATACTTTTTTGTAAAGCTAGAAACCTCTTCTTTCATCATGTTTTTAAACCAAGCTGTTTTAAGGAATGGTTTTTGAGAAATTAATTTTCAAACTCAAATTTTTGAAAAAAATAAAACTGTAGTTTATGAGAAATTAATGAAAAACCCAAACCAAAAAACAGAAAACCGGATGCAAAAATGTCTTGCAGTTTTTGAGAAATTAAAGAAAAACCCAAACCACTTTTTTTCTAAGAAAAACCTTTTTTTTTTGGTTTTAACGCGGCTAGACTTGTAGGCAAATTAATGTATGAAACATTGACCTCTTTTTTATTATTTTTAATTAATTCGGAGTTTTATTATAATAAATTTTCAATAATGGCTGCACATAAGTCTATGCTTGATAAATTTTCCTGCAATTTGACTCCAGCGACTTCAATCCGTTCTTTCAGTTGTTCCAAAGATACTATTTCCACTTCGTAAACATAATTCTTCATGAATCTCCACGCATAAAAATCTAGAGGAGTTAAATCTGGTGATCTAGGGGGCCACTCCGTGGGGCCCCTTCATCCGATCCAACGGTCACTAAAATGATCATCCAGCCAGTTTCTAACCTGTAAGCTGTAGTGTGCTGGTGCTCACTACACTACATGAGTACTTAATTACATAAACTTTTTAAAAAAAATTAGTTCGAATTTTTTTTTTCCAGTTTTTTTTTTTTTCAAAATTTTGAGTTTAAAAAATTTATTTCTCAAAAACTATTCCTTAAAACAGCTTGGTTTAAAAACATGATGAAAGAAGAGGTTTCTAGCTTTACAAAAAAGTACATCACAGCATTGTGGATGTAACCGTTGATTTTGAATATTTTTTTTTCAATTTAATCCAACTTTTTAGAAAATTGCCCCTCCGGGCTAAATGGGGGGACTGGACCCCCCCCCCCTCCCATACGATTTTTGTCTTGTCTTGACCTTACCTACACGCTCTAGCTTTTTGGCACACTGCTCGCGGCGCACCCTGTATATTCTATTAAAAAAAATTGAATTTGGAACGTCCTTCTATGTTTCGTAAACTAATTTTACAACAGTCTGAGGCACTCAACGATGCTGCTGTATAGTATTCACCCTGACAAGAGGTCTTAAACAGAAAGAAAATGATTAAATTGTGTTCAATTGGTTCGAGTTTTACTTCCTGTCTACACACGTATTATACACATATGTATACATACATACGTTAGCAATGAAGTAAAGAAAAACAACATGAATTTAGATACTTTCCACAATATTAATTTTTCAAGGCAGATCCATTTTCTACAACAACCTAGAACAAGGAGATATATCAAATGACCAAAAACCTACAAACTAAATCAAAATTTTTTTTTTTCGCGCCACTTATTTCAACCGCACATGAAGACGGCCACACTTACCCGTTATTTTGATACAATTAGTCACAAAAGTAAATAACCACACTACGTCAGCTAATTCAATATCTCGAGTCGCACACACACCTCATTGACTGGCAGTATGATTTCCGCAGCAACAGATCCACTCGTGACTTGATGACATATCTCACCGAGAAGGGGAATCGTTCGCTCCACCAGGCGGGTGAGAGCAAAATAGTTGCACTTGATATTTCGAAAGCATTTGACAGAGTTTGACATGAAGCTCTTTTGTCGAAAATGCGTGCATTCGGGATCGATGACTCCCTTCTTCTATGGATTAGTAGCTACCTTTCGAATCAATTCAAGTTGTTTTGGACGGATCCAAGTCTGACATCCATTTCTTAAATGCTGCTTGTCCTCAGGGCTCCATTTTGCCTCCAACACGCTTTTTCATTTTTATAAATCATCTCTTGTCTGCCACTTCTAATCCATTCCACTCCTTCGCTGACGACGGTACCCTCAGCTTCTTATATTCGTTCTTTACGACCCTGCATTTCGACTGTAGACAGTGAACGGCAGCGTGTGGTTAACTCATTCAATTCCAATATCAACAGCATCATCCAAATGGGTAAAAACAATAGAGTGGAATTGAATGCATCCAAAACACAATGCTGTCTATCATTAAAGCGCAGCACTGGCCCTTATTGTCACGGGTATGTGCATGGGGGCGCCATGGCGCAGTAGTTAGTGTGTTGGACTCTGACGCACGACGAGCGAGTTCAGATCCCGATAACACCAACACCATCGAATGTTTATTTTGCGGCGTCGTTCCTCGGCGGGGTACTGGCAAAACCCCCAGAAGTATACTTGCCATGAAAAAGCTTCTCGACTCGCACTGTTCGGAGTCGGAATTAAACTGTAGGTACCTTTCGCGTGTGTATAAAATAAATCACACACAGCATGGGTGTTTGAGAGAAGCTTGGCTCTGGCCCTTCATGGGGCGTAACGCTACCAAAGCAATGCATGTGCATAAGGGTGCCGTGGCGCACTAATTAGTGTGTTTGACTCTGAAGCACGACGAGCGAGTTCTTAACCCGATAACACCAACGCCATTAGATGTTTATTTCGCGGTGTCACTCCTCGACGGGGTACTTGCAAAACCCCCGTAGTATACATGTTTTTCGACTCACACCGTTCGGAATCGGCATTAAACTGTAGGACCCCTTTCACCTGTGGGAAAAATAAATCACACACAATATGGGTGATTGATTAGAAGCCTGGCTCTGCCCCTCCATGGGCTGTAACGCCGCCAAAACAAAAAATGTGCATTAGTAACAATCTTTGTTGGAACGATCACATATATAATGTCGCCAAGAATGCCGCGAAATACCTAGGTTTTCTATACAGATGCAAACAATTCTTCGCATCCACCGATCTGGCTACAATTTATAAGGCGTTTATTCGTCCTAAGTTAGAGTTCATCGCTCATGTCTGGTCTGGCGCATCTAAGACCTCACTGCACTTACTTACTTACTGGATAGAATGCAAAATCGCGCGATAAAACTCATAGGAGATTCCTGTATCACAAATTCATTATACTCGCTGGATAATCACAGCAATGTCTCCTGCCTTTCATTGTTTTATTATTACTTTCATTATAAGTGCTCTGATGAAATAGCCAGTTGCAATTCCGCTTCTTCAAAACTTCTCCCGCGATACACGTCTCTCTCGGAATGCCCACGATTTCACCTCGAATCCCGTCTTCGGTTGTACTGTCAAATACAGGGATTCTTTCTTTAACTAAACCACACGAATGTGGAACGCGCTACCTCTTTCGATCTTCTCCCCTCATTACAACATTCAGATATTTAAGATCAATGTTAATAGGCACCTCGTCTCCCTCTCCCTGTTACCTTCGACTCGCGCAACGCCTCGCTGACGTTATATGTAAGGCATTAGCCCTGAGTGCGCATATAGCTACATATAGGAAATGTTTCTATGACGTTAGAATTACTTTTCTTGGTGCAACCCCAGAGCTGTATACCATAAGTCCAACCCGGGTCCAGCACTCGCTTGTTTGGAAGCAGCTTGTTTTTAATACTGGGTTTTTAATACTGAGAGTCATTCCGAGATATTAAACATCATTCGCGAACGGAATTCTCGCCTCGTTAACGAAAATGGGAAGCTTTCCGCCTTTCTGTACCTATATAAACTTAGCATGGACAGATTAAGTGTCGTTAAGTGCTATTCGCCAAGTCTTTGTCCAGTAATTTACACAGTAAAGGGCAAGTTGCAGTTTCATAGTTGATTTCTCAAAACGATTTACCCTTTACAAAAATAGCTGTATCGTCGGCGAACGTGGCTTGAATGGAATCTTGCGTTTGCGGTATTTCGCGAGTGTAAAGTAGATACAAAAGTGATAGATAAAAAATAGTCCTCTTCACAAGAAAAAGATCAATACCAAGGTAGGTTTTTATATCGACGTATAAATGTATCGACCTGATTCCGAAGAAATCCGCTAGGTATCTTGCCATAATCCTAGATTCTAAGCTTAGCTGGAAGGACAACATAAATGAAAGAACCAAGAAAGCTTGCGTGGCACTATATTCGTGCAGAGTAGCTTTCGGAAAGACATGGGGCTTTAAACCAAAGGTGGTGGCTGTACACCGCGGTGGTAATTTTAGTAATTTTAGTCCAAGGATTAATAGTCTGGTGGAAAGCACTTGAGAAGAAATGCAACCTTGAAAGTCTTACAAGGAATCAGAGGGCTGGCTGTCTGGCGGTGACCGGATCCATGAAATCCACACCAATGGCGGCCCTTGAAGCGATGCTGAACTCTCCGCCACTAGACATATACTGTGAAAGCATTGCAGCCCGGGCTGTGCTAAGGATGCAAGAATCCAGTCGGAGTCTACTTCGAACCTCAGGAAGCATGTCACTTCTACAGACTTGATGATGGCTGTAGCTCTTCCAAGCTGAGTTCTTTGCAATCAAAAAAGTTGAGGATCTGATTCTTAGGGAGAATTTCTCAGGTAAGAGAATCAAAATCTATGTTGACAGTCAGGGAGCCATTAATGCTCCGCAAGCAACATGGGTAAGATCCAAACTCGTAAAACTCTGTAAAGAGAAACTAGAAGAAATATCGGATGTCAATAAGGTAACCATCAGCTGGGTACCAGGGCATGTGAATATTTCCGGAAATGAGAAGGCGGACGAACTAGCCAGACTAGGATCGGGTGCAGATACTTCGCAGATCACAACTGAGGCCAACAAGCGATGGTGTCCATTAGACACATGCGCTACGGCAAGGCTAACATGGCCTGTCTATAACAAAAAAAGGACGGAAAGATTGCTAGGGAATATACGACTGGTAGTCGGCGCCCTCACTGATATCATATCATGCAGCTAGACTAGGCCAGCCCTACAACGATTTCTGCAGAAGCTGTAGGGGACGAAGAGGAAATAGAATCCATTCGTCACCTACTGTGTGAATGTCCTGCACTGGCCCGAAAAAGATTTACGTTCCTCGGGAACTACTTCTTCTCGGGCTTAGAGGAGGTAAGGGACATTAAGCTGAACAAACTGCTAGGAATTTTAATTGAGTCTGGGTGGTTCAGCTCAGCGGGCAACTAATTCGGGTTAGTTTTTCAAAATGGGCACAATGGACTCCTCGTGGTCTAAGTGAGCCTTGACTTCATGTCAATAGGGCACCTAACTAACCTAACCTAACCTAAGTAAAAAGTCAATTTTACCGAAAATTAAAAGAAATTCATATCACAAAAGTAAGTAAACAAACACTAAGTTAGTTGTTGGTACACAATTGTTCTCACGACGAATCGGGCAGATAATAAGAAAACGTTCAAGATCAAAAAACGTTTTCCAAAGAAATGTTCGAGGAATCTTGTACCGCTTTATATCTGGCGATTGTAGTGCGGCTTTAAGTTGTTATAGTACCGGATTTGTTGTTCGAGGCAGACTCAGGAAAAAAAGTCTTAAGCTTCCAGTATGTAAGCGAACGCCTCATAACTATCCGCATGAAGACCAATCTCGGCAATATAAGCTTATTATGTGTCCACGCCCCCACAGAGGAGAAAGATGATCGACATAAAGACGACTTCTATAATCTCCTAGGCAGAACGTTTGCGTAATGCCCCAGCTATGACACCAAAATCGTTCTAGGAGATTTCAATGCGAAGCTGGGTAAGGAAGCTATCTTTGAACGGGTCATTGGAAAGCACAGCCTACACAACACTACGTCAGAAAACGGACCAAGGCTAGTGGACCTTATGGCGGGACATAATCTGGTAGTAGTAAGTACACGATTCCCACACCTCAACATCCATAAGGGGACCTGGCGGTCTTTCGATCAATCGACAACCAACCAAATTGATCATATTGCGATCGACGGCAGACACTCCTCCAGCATCCTAGATGTCCGAACCTTTCGAGGAGCCACCATCGACTCGAATCATTACCCTGTTGCAGACAAGGTACGGATGCGAATTTCTCGGAATCAACGGAGTCGAGTAAGAACACCATAATTTAACGTCGGAAAGTTGCAATCGCAGGAGACCGCCGGGAACTTCGCCGATCAAGTCTCCCTCAAGCTCTCTCAAGTCCCGATGCAATCTGCAGAAACCATAGAACAGCAATGGAGTCTATGGCAAAACGCCATTAGAGAGGTCGCCTTAGATGTACTCGGTTTCGAGCCACCACCGTCGGGAAACCCCTGGTTTGATGATGAGTGCCGGCAGGCCCATGTAGCAAACAGAATGCAAACATGGCCACATTGCATCGACGGACGAGGGCTGCCCCCGAGATCTATGAACAGAAAAGGAGGGAGGAGCATGCGCTTCTGAGAAGGAAAAAGAAGGAGCACGAGAAGCGTGAGATCGAGGAGATGGAGAGATGTGACGGCAGGAACGACGTTCGAAAATTTTACCAGGAAGTTAAACGAACATGCCATGGCTGTAAAGCCAGAGCAGAAGCCTGCAGGGATGAACACGGACAACTAGTAGTGGAGTCACAGTCGATGCTAAGATTGTGGAAGGATCCTTTCTGCAGACTGTATAACGGTGATGATAGTCAAAATGCCGCCGTCAGGCAGAGCGAACCGTTCACAATGGACGAAGTCGAAGGAGAATCCCGTCCACCCGACCTAGACGATGTTAAGATAACGATATCGAAACTTAAGTCTTATAAAGCTGCTGGAGCAGACAGACTCCCCGCGGAACTGTTTAAAGCAGCTGGCGATGGGCTAGTCAGAAACATGCACCGACTCATCTGCAAAATATGGTCGGAAGAACGCATGCCCGATGAATTGAATCTCAGTATCGTTTGCCCGGTCCATAAGAAAGGAGACCCCTATGACTGCGCCAATTACAGAGGGATAAGCCTCCTGAACATCGCGTACACGATCCTCTATGCCGTACTGTGTAAGTACCTGAAACCGTTCGTGGACAATCTGCCAGTGTGGTTTCAGGCCAGGAAAATCCACGATAGACCAAATATTTACACTAAGGCAGATCTTGGAGAAGACCCATGAATTCCAGGTCGACACGCACCATTTTTTGTCGACTTTAAAGCCGCGTATGACAGTGTTTATAGGGCTCGTCTACAGAGCCATGTCATGTTTTAACATTCCTGTACAAACTCATCAAACTGCGCAGGATGACAATGGAGAATTCTTGCTGCTCCATTAAGGTCGGTAATGAGCAAACCGAGACCTTTGATGTTAAGAAAGGATTTAGGCAAGGTGACGCGCTGTCATGCAACTTTTTCAACATCATACTTGAAAAGATCGTGCAAGAGTCACTGGCCAACACAAGAGGTACGATTTATTTCAAGTTTACGCATTTGCTTGCGTACGCCGATGACATTGACGTGATTGGACTGACACAGCGAGACTTGAGGCCTTTGTAAGCATTGAGGTAGAAGCGGTTAAGATGGGTCTCAAGGTTAATGAGGGTGAAACCAAATGTCTGCTTTCATCTAAAAGAGACGGACAACACCGACGTATTGGCCAGAACGTCACCGTGGGCGGCTATAACTTTGAAGTGGTCAAGGAATTCGTCTACCTTGGCTCACGGACCAGCGACCAGTGACAACAACACCAGCGCTGAGATAAAACGCAAAATCACTCTTGCCAACCGCTGATTCTTTGGGCTCAAGAGGCAATTGAGAAGTAGACCCCTCTCTCGGGAAACCAAGGTGACACTATATATGACATTAATCATCCCAGTCCTCCTCAGGACCTTAACAAAAGCGGATGAAGATGCCCTTGGTCGTTTCGAGAGGAAAATTCTGCGCACTATCTACGGTCCCGTTTGTTCAAACGGTGTATGGAGGAGAAGATATAACGAAGAGGTGTACGGATTGTACAGCGACATCGGCCTAGTACGACGTCTACGGATACAGCATCTCAGGTGGCTAGGCCATGTAGAGCGCATGGAAGATACAGCTCCGACCCGAAGAGTCTTCGAATCCAGCCCGGAAGGACGGCGCGGCAGAGGACGGCCACATCATAGGTGGCGCACGCAGGTGGTAGGGGACCTTAGCCAACTGGGCGTGCGGCGCTGGAAACAGCTGGCCAAAGACCGTGCCAGCTGGAGACGCTTGTTGGTTGAGGCCCAGGTTCACCACGGACTGTAGCGCCACCTAAGTAAGTTATTAACGATTTTTACGGTAGGCTTTATAAATTACTTATCCTGCGAACAGTTTTTGATGTTAGTTTACCTTCTCACTTTATAATAGTGAATTTAAGTATAACAATGAATTTAGGTATACCTTTCGTAAGAAATCAATGTTACTACTGCTTATCGTATAATAAGATTTTGCACTAAAAATAAATGCACGTACTAGTATGTGACAGCCTGCCGATCATAAACAGGCGATCTACGAAGGATTGTCAAATTGTACTCGTTGTCTCTAGTCTCCGCCCTATGCTATCGCCAGTTTAGTGTCCTTTATGTATGAATACGCAGCCCCAGAATTGTAATTAACAAACACAACGGGTCGTTATGTAAAAGCATTTTTGTTAAGTATAATTTATCATAATTTTAAATCGTTAATCCCACCGATTGTCTAACCAGAATAAAATATTTTAATGTGGTCTGCACTATACCTACGCAATGTATCCGTAAGAATTGTTTGTGGTTGTTTTTTTTGCGTCTACCTATTGTTTGCATTTCGATTCGTTAATCACCTGTACCATTGGCAATTAAGCATCTTTAATAAGTTCTTTTGCTTTCTTTTCCCTTTAATTTCAGGTAGGTACCTTGGGATAAATAAGAAATACAAACGTACTTTCCCGCTGGCTCATTACGTATTCGATTGGAAATTTTGCCAGCTACAAATTGAAGAAAGATAATTATACGTATGGAACCTCTAATCGCTATTCGTCTGATTGCCGTATTTGCAATTAATTATCGATTCGATTGAGGACGAGTAATTGGGATGACTGCACCTTCATAAATCTTCGTGTTGCCATACAATTTTCTAATGAAAACTCACCAACAGGTTTGTAGTCAATTTTAATTATCTTGCAAATGTATGCATAGCACGCCGATGCTTTGAACGGAAGATGCACCTTCACACTGGAGAATTACTGTATTGCCGGTGGCAAAGATTGAATGCAGATAAATGAATTGCTGAGACTAAGTGCAGCGCGACAATCTAATGAAAGTCTGATGTCAATCGAATAGTAATAATTTAAATACCGGCGTTCAGACGTTTTCAGTCATGTCATCATGGTTTTGACTTATGTACGGTTAGGGGCTGTTACTTTAGCCTTCAATTTAACATTTTCTTTTAAATACATTGAAAAAAAAAGGAAGATTGCAAAGCATATGCTTCGTACTTTATAATTAGAAAAAAAAAACTAAAAAAAAGTGAATTGATTTTCATCTCCGATATCTCGAGAAAAGATAAAAAACCGGCCAAGTGCGAGTCGGACTCGCGCACGAAAGGTTCCGTACCATCTGTATATAAAAATACGAAAGAGACGTTGTATGTTACCTCACCAGTGATCACATTAAAACGGCTAATCCGTTTGAAATGATTTTTTGCATGATGGCAGATATTGGTTGCAGGCAGGTTATAGTAGTATAGGCAGGTCTTAGTGGGCGATACAGTTCGGGGTGAACCTGGGCCTCAACCAACATGCTCCTCCATCTAGCGCGATCTTTCGCTAGCCTTTTCCATTGCCGCAAACCCAGTTGGCTGAGGACCCCTTCCACCTGTGTGCGCCATCTTAAGTGCGGCCGTCCTCTGCTTCTTCGTCCCTCGGGGTTGGATTCAAAGACCCTCCGGGCTGGAGCTGTGGTGTCCATTCGCTCTACATGGCCCAGCCATCTTAAGCGTTGAATCCGTAGACGCCTGACTAGGCTCATGTCGCTGTACAGCCCGTAAAGTTCGTGGTTGAATCTTTTCCTCCATCACCGGTCTGCGTTTATAGGCCCGAAAATCACGCGCAAAATCTTTCTCTCGAACCGACCAAGGGCCGGCCTCCTCATCCGCTTTTGATAGTGTCAATGCTTCTGCGTCGTACAACAGGACCGGGATGATAAGGGTCTTATATAGAGTCAACTTTGTCGTTCGGGAGAGAGCTCTATTACTCAAATGCCTCCTGAGCCCAAAGAAACAGCGATTGGCATGAGTGATTCTGCGTTTGATTTCGGAACTGATGTCGTTGTTACAGGTCACTGCGGAGCCAAGGTAGACGAAGGCCTTAACTACCTCGAACTTATATCTACCAATACAAACGTTCTGGCCAAGACCTCGGTGGTGAGCGTCCTTTTTTGATGACATAGGCATATTACTATGATGATAAAAAATCTCCATGATGAGACAGTTGATCATCAAAGTGTCCATTGAATTCAAATCAATTATGTTACTTGACAGCAAGTAGGTGAAAAAGTGAATAACAGTAATTATGGGGAAAAGGTTTGCAGCTAGGATTAATATATCAAGGACACAATAGGGATCAATGCTTGGAAGTGTTTTATTGGTTATGATATGATCGAAAGTTAATTTCATAACAATTGAATTTGTTGCAACAATTTATATCCTAGCCTATCAGGATGGAAAAGGAGGGGAATAGCAATTGTACGAAAGGGTTTGCAGCAAGGATTAACCTAGCAGTGACACAATAGGGATCATCAAAGCTTAAAGGGTATTTATTATTGGTTGTTCGTAATTATAGAAAAAAGGGTTGCAGCTAGGATTAATACATCAAAGACACAAAAGGGATCAAAGCTGGGAAGTTTGCTACTGGTTGTGGTATATTGTCACTAACCTTAGGTCAGTATCTGACCAAGGAAATTTTTTGGATGAAAATCATGTCTGTTGTATGGGAGCCCCCTTAAATATTCATTTCATTCTGTTCTAAGAATTTGTCGTTATAGCGGCAACAGAAATACATCATCTGTGAACATTTCAACTGTCCAGCTATCACGGTTCATGAGATACAGCCTGGTGCCAGACGGACAGCGAAGTCTTAGTAATAGGGTCCCGTTTTACCTTTTGGGTACGGAATCCTAAAAAGATGGATTCAGAATCAACATCAAATAACTTAACAAATTTGAAGCATCCTTGACAGTCCACCAAAGTTATCTTGTTCAGAACCATAGTTACAGCCTCTTTGAACATCTCTACATCGCCATGCTGAATTCCCTTGAGGTGTGACTTCATCTTGCGAAACAAAAAAAAGTCACAGGGGGCAAAATCGAGGGTATAGGCTGGTTGCGGCAACGCTAGAATGTTTTTTTTTTTTTTTTTTTTTTTCTCGCCCAAAACTCTTGCATAATCACCCAGCAATGGGCCGGCGTATTGTCGTGGTGCAAGATCCAGTCCGTGGCGAGTTCCTCTCTTCAGGATTGTTCAATCACTGTCTGGTTGGTAGGAACATATTTACGATAAACCGTGCCGCGTTACGAGAGCTGATGGGAGCTCCTTCACAGAATCAGTAGAAATTCTCAACCCTTCTGGAACCATTTTGCCCATTTAAACGTAAGCGTTTTCGACATATACTCTTCTGCATAAAAAAACTGCAATTTTCGAAAGATTTTCGCGCCTTTTTCATCAGATTTTAGTAAAAATTTGTAATACAAGTCACTCACATTTACGACGCCATTGAAATATGCAAATATACAAACAAAACATTGTGCTTAATTACCGCACCTCGTAGCTGGTACACGCTCAAGACCTGATAAGGTTGGTAAGAAATATTAATTCGCAGTTTTTTGTTAATTACAAAAAACAAGAAACGGTTTGACAAACCAAACCATCGAAGCATAGCCCTTTCCATTCGGAGAAGCAGTTGTTCAACATTGAGCTCCCCCCGCCGTGTTTCTCACCCTATCCTGGCGAGTAACTCTCACAACAGCACGAAGAAATCTCATTTCGGCAGCTTGTATTCGCGATCTTATTCTTTCGGCCAACACCCATATTTCTGACTATAGGTGAGAGGACAAATACTGAGTTAAGAACCGCTAACTTGGCCTTGACACCAAGCTCGGTTTTCCTTATTACAGACCTTCCAAACTATTTCAAAATTGACCTAGCTTAGCTAATCCTGCAGGAAAGCTCAGTATTATTCGACCCATCACTCGTGAAGAAGACCCCGAGATACTTAAACTTCTCCACCTGCTTCCCACTGGAATCCCACTAACATGTAGATTGCATTGGACAGGTGTTCTGGAAATAACCATAACCCCGGATTTGCCCACGTTAACCCTCATTCCAGTGTCAGCACATACTACCACAAACCTATCTAGCGCGCGTTGGAGATCCGTCTAGGTGGATGTGAGGACAACTAAGTCATCTGCAAAAAGAAGATGGCTTACCCTCAACTCTCCCAATGTAAAACACTCCTCTCCTCGACCGCGGTGCAACATCCAGTCCATATATGTATATGTATAATGAAAAGGAGATGTGACAAGACGCACCCTTGGCGAAGTCGAACGCCCACGGTGAAAGATGATGGTTTACTACCGTTAACCCGAACGCAGCTACTACAGTTTGTGTATAGAGACTGAATGGCCCTCAACACTGGCACGGTCTTTGGCCAGCTGTTTCCAGCGCCGCACGCCCAGTTGGTTAAGGTCCCCTTCCGCCTGCGCGCGCCACCGATGATGCGGCCGGCCTCTGCCGCGCCTTCCTTCCGGAGTGGATTCGAAGACTCTTCGGGTCGGAGCTGTATTTTCCATGCGCTCCTACCCATTGCCTTAAGCATTTCTGGCCGAACTTAATCCACACCGGCGGATTTGTCAACTTTTAACGATTCAATCGCTAAAATGACTCTCTCCACCGTTTGACTATTCTCCGCACCACTCAAGAGGTCTGTCCCCCTCAGCGCCCTGTTCGTGAATGAGCAGCTCCGAAAAGTGCTCGCTTCGTCTGCGTAAGATGTCCATCTCAATGAAAAACAACACACCATCTTTGGATTTAGCTCCCTCGATTATGTTGAATTTCCTTCCTCTGAGCCGGCGAATGGTTTGCCAGAACACCTTTTTCGCAGATCTATGGTCGCCTTCCAACTTCTCGCCGAACTCCTTCCAGAACTGCTCTTTGTCGCACCTCACTGCTCTGTAGTCTCTCCCACCGTATGCATGTAACCACTCTTGGATTCCGCTTTGCCAGACCAGGATTCTATCAGTAACCTCTCAATACACGAACGTCAATGGGCGATTTTTTTTTTTTTGCTACTTTATTTTTCATTGTTCAATTTTGTGACGCCCGAACAACGTTCGTTCAAGCGTCTCCAGCTGGCACAGTCTTTGGCCAGCTGTTTCCAACGTCGCACGCCTAGTTGGTTAAGGTCCCCTTCCGCCTGCGTGCGCCACCGTTGATGCGGCCGTCCTCTACCGCGCCTTCCTTCCGGGGTGGATTCGAAGACTCTTCGGGTCGAAGCTGTATTTTCCATGCGCTTTACATGGCCTAGCCACCTTAGACGCTGTATCCGTAGACGTCGTACCAGGCCGATGTCGCTGCACAACCCGTACAGTTCTTCGTTATATCTTCTCCTCCATACACCGTTTGAACAAACGGGACCGTAGATAGTGCGCAGAAATTTCCTCCCGAAACGACCAAGGGCATCTTCATCCGCTTTTGTTAAGGTCCATGGCTCTGCGCCGTAAAGGAGGACCGGGATGATTAAGGTCTTATATAGTGTCATCTTGGTTTTCCGAGAGAGGGCTCTACTTCTCAATTGCCTCTTGAGCCCAAAGAAACAGCGTGATTCTGCGTTTTATCTCAGCGCTGGTGTTCTTGTCGCTGGTCATCAGTGGGCCAAGGTAGACGAATTCCTTGACCACTTCAAAGTTATATCCGCCCATGGTGACGTTCTGATCAATACGTCGGTGTTGTCCGTCTCATTTAGATGAATGCAGATCTTTGGTTTTACCCCCATTAACATTGAGACCGATCTTAGCCGCCTCTACCTCAATGCTTACAAAGGCCTCACGTCTCGCTGTGTCCGTCCAATCACGTCAATGTCGTCGGCGTACGCAAGCAATTGCGTAGACTTGAAATAAATCGTACCTCTTGTGTTGGCCAGTGACTCTTGCACGATCTTTTCAAACACGATGTTGAAAAAGTTGCATGAGAGCGCGTCAACCTTTTTTAACATCGAAGGTCTCGGCCTGCTCATTACCGACCTTAATGGAGCAGCGAGAATTCTCCATTGTCATCCTGCACAGTCTGACGAGTTTGGCAAGAATGTTAAAACATGACATGGCTCTGTATAGCTCGTCTCTATAAACACTGTCATACGCGGCTTTAAAGTCGACAAAAAGATGGTGCGTGTCGACCTGGAATTCGCGAGCAGCTCTCGTCCGTCGTTGCAGTATGGCTTTATATGCCTCTTGTTTTGCTGCATGCGCTTGTTCGCAATGTTCATCGAACCAGGGGTTTCCAGGTAGTGGCGGTTTGAAACCCAGCACCTCTGAGGTAGTGTCTCTGACGGCGCTCTGGCAATGCGCCCATTCCTGCTTTATTGTTTGTGCTGCTGTGGGCGGATTTTGAGAGAGCTTGGAGGAGACATGATCGGCAAAGATTCTGGCAGTCTCTTGCGATTGTAGCTTTCTACGTCAAACTTACGTGTGTCAACACATCATAAGAGAATATAAAAACTCTTGAACCTGCGCGAGTCTCTCATTCGTAGCTTGGCTACAACAAGGTAGTGGTCCGAGTCGATGTTGGCCCTACGGAAGGTTCGTACGTCGAGAATACAGGAGGAGTGTCTGGCGTCGATCGGAGTGTGATCAATTTGGTTGGTTGTCGATTGATCAAAAGACCGCCAGGTACCCTTGTGGATGTTGGGACAGGGGAAAAGCGGATAGGAGGTTACGCCCCGCTAGGAAATCGATTAGCCTAAGTCCGTGTCGGATGTGGTGTTATGGAGGCTATGCTTTCCTGTGATCGACTCAAACATGTCCTCTTTGTCCAGTTTTGCATTAAAATCTCCTAGGACTATTTTTGTGTCGTAGCTGGGGCATTGGGCATATGTTCTGTCTAGGAGATCGTAGAATTCTTCTTTGAGTCGATCGTCCTTTTGTTCCGTTGGGGCGTGAGCGCATATTAAGCTAATGGTTCCAAATTTAGCTTTGATACGGATTATTATGAGGCGTTCGCTTATATAGCGCAGGCTTAAGACTTTTTGTCGGAATCTTCGTCGAATAACGAATCCGCACCCGAATAGGCGCTGTTTGTTCTCCTTGTAGCAGTTCCCGTAGTAGATGTCGCAGTTTTTCATCCGTCTTTTGCCTGGTCCATCCCATCGCACTTTTTAGAGTGCGGTTATATCTGCTTTATAGCAGTTGAGAGTTCGCTCAAATTGATCGCCTGCACCTGGTCTGTCTCGAACAACGCTTACACATTATTGAGTTTTATCAAAATCCGTTCTCTGTCAAAGGCGTTTTCGTCCACTTAGTGACTTGACGCCCTTATTTTCAGCTTATCTTAAAATATTATTAAGCTTATTGCAATCTACTAAAATCTAAACTTCAAGAATCTAACCTTACAGTAAGTTAAAATAAAAAACTAAACTAACTGCCTATAGAACCTTAACGATAGGATAGGATAACGATAGGATGGACTATGAAGACGTGTAAAACGTAGCTAAACGTAACCTTCTACAAATGGGTTTAAAGTAGTAGTTGGTTCGTTGAAGGGGGAGTTGAAAAAACGGTGTTAACTTTGGGGCGAACAGGATCGGTATGAGTGAAATCTTTTCCAGAAGGGAAGCGGGAGGTTTGCACAAAGAGTATGTCGTCTACTTCTCGGCGTATATTCAGGGTTTGTAACTGAAGTCGAGCAAAAGTCCCCTATGAGAAGATCTTTTCATGAATAGTGCGCGAACACATTCCGCCTCTATTAAAGGTAACTGCGCCTTGTATTATTGACACCCGTCCCTCATTGAGAGCGACAACATCCAATAATTCCGCAAACAATTCATTCAAATCGACCGAAACCCTCACCTTTCAACCGACGCACGCATAAATTCATTTCATTGAAAACACACACCAAGTTAAAACTGCTCCATCATCACTACAGTTGAGTTTAGACTACAAAACATCATCTTTAGAATGCTAAATATTTATCAATATCTTATATCACAGTAAAATGTCGCCTGGACCGCTGAGGACTGGATTCCAAACCATAGCGGCTGGTTGATATGATTTTTGTTTTATTTACTACATCATTAATTACCGTGTCAGACTTGCATTTCATACTGGCCACACAAATATAGCATTCTGATTATTAGCGTTCGAATTCGGGTTGGTCAGTCGTAAAATATCTAATTAATAGCGGAATTACCCGAGTGTGGTTTCTACCGATCAGTGAATCATTGTTTTCCATTTTACATTATTTTATAGTTATTTCTATAGAAATGCTAATACCGATGGGTTATATAAAATTGTGGTGTTGTGTGTAGTTAAATCGGAACAGATACACCACACGGTAAATGGATAGCAACAGTGATAAAGCCTAGACGAAAACAAAATCACAGCAACCGAGTAGCATTAATGAAACTATTTAATGAGCAAACAATAAATCGCAAATTGGATGATCGAGAATAAAGCCTGGTAACTTGGGAGTTAGATGGAAAACGAAGCTATGTATTCACATGCGATGGAATAGTGTCATCCATTGTTGATTTAGGATGATATAATGATCGTAATTAATTGTTGCATGTGTCAATTTGACATTTGAGGGGATGATTGAGACGTGACTATGTTGTGTAACTCGCACTTTTTTGTATAATCTCAATTTTGGTATTCGTGTTAAACGACAATTTAAATAAAACTGCTCTATTGGAAAATAACTGATGTAGAGATTAAAAGACCTTAATTAGCTTTCGAAAGAATGAACTGCAATTGTCATAAAATAGACACATTCATGAACGCTAATGTCAAAGCGCTGAGAGATGACTGTCATTGCGTTCAATTCTGAGTTTAAAATATTCGTTACTTTGATACGTTCTACAACTTACAGAGGAATTCCAAGCTTGTTTTACAGCAAACAGACAAATATGTATATGTAAATTATTTTCTGTTAAGGAAAGTTCGTTATGTCCCACAAGCATGGAGGGAGGTTAATGTGGTGTTTATACCCAAGTCAGGGAAGGTCAACCATGCCACGCCAAAGGAGTATAGACCTATCGGCCTATCCTCCTTCCTTATGAAAACACTGGAACGACTAATCGACAAATACATAAAAGATGAGATTGGTGATAGCTACTTATCACAATTACATAACATTTACATAAAGGATAGATCGGTAGATACCGCTCTTCACAGGGTGGTCTATACGATAGAAAAGGCACTCAATGACAAAGAATATGCCCTGAGGGCCTTTCTAGATGTTGAGGGTGCCTTCAATAACGTCAGCACCGAGGCAATAATGTCCAGCTTACGGATGGCCCACATAAACTCGGGAATCTGTAGATGGGTTGAACAAATGCTAAGTACTCGTATAGTAAACTCGTCGATAGGAGGAGCAAAGGGAAGAGTGAGAGTCAACAGAGGCACGCCACAGGGGGGTGTTCTGTCGCCTCTCCTACGGCTCCTCGTAGTCGACGAATTGCTAAAGCTCTTGGAGACACAGGGTTTCAATGTCACGGCTTATGCCGATGACATTACCATTCTGGTACCTGGGAAATTTCCTCAGGTCCTCAGTGAAAGACTAAGTTATGCGCTGCTATTGGTGAATAACTGGATCAAGGAACGGGGCCTAGGGGTAAATCCAACCAAAACTGAGATAGTCCTCTTTACAGGAAAAATATCAATACCAATGTATACATATCCACGTATAAATGGTATCGACCTGATTCCGAAGAAATCCGCTAGGTATCTTGGCATAATACTAGATTCCAAGCTTAGCTGGAAGGACGACATAAATGAAAGAACCAAAAAAGCTTGCGTGGCACTATATTCGTGCAGAGTAGCTTTCGGAAAGACATGGGGCTTTAAACCAAAGGTGGTATACTAACTGTACACCGCGGTGGTAAGACCTATTTTAGTCTATGGATCAATTGTCTGGTGGAAAGCACTTGAGAAGAAATGCAACCTTCAAAGTCTTACAAGGATTCGGAGGTCTGGCTGACTGGCGGTGACCGGATTCATGAAATCCACACCAACGGCGGCGCTTGAAACGATGCTGAACCTTCCACCACTAGACATATAGTGTGAAAACTTTTCAGCCAGGGCTGCGCTAAGGATGCAAGAATCCAGTCTTTGGAAAATATGTCCTCGTGGCCGCGCATCAATCCTGGATCGATGGGCTATCGTGATGTCCGCAACCAAAACGGACTATACCACCCCACTTTCTTGCTGTGAGAGGAGATTCTCTATAAGGATTCCTTTCAGGGAGGAATGGGCCAGTGGATGGTTAACACGGAAGAGGAACTGGCAATCTATACCGACGGATCCAAAACGGATACCGGTACAGGAGCCGGAGTCTACTTCGAACCTCAGGAAGCATGTCACTCCTAGAGACTTGTTGATGGCTGTAGCGTCTTCCAGGCTGAGATCTTTTGAATCAAAAAAGGTGCGGATCTGATTCTTAGGAAGAATTTCTCAGGTAAGAGAATTAAAATCTATGTTGACAGTCAGGCAGCCATTAAGACTCTGCAAGCAACAAGGATAAGATCCAAACTCGTAAAACTCTGTAAAGAGAAACTAGAAGAAATATCGGATGTCAATGAGGTAACCATCGCAGATCACAACTGAGGCTAGAACGCCACTCAGCACACTATTCAGAGAAATAGGGGTGGAACTACTAGGAAAAACAAGCGATGGTGTCAATTAGACACATGCGCTACGGCAAGGCTAACATGACCTGTATATAACAAAAAAAGGACGGAAAGTCTGCTTAATCTTGGTAGAGGGAGTATACGACTGGTAGTCAGCGCCCAGACTAGGCCAGCCCTACAACGATTTCTGCAGAAGCTGTAGGGACGAAGAGGAAATAGAATCCATTCGTCACCTACTGTGTGAATGCCCTGCACAGGGCCGAAAAAGATTTACGTTCCTCGGGAACTACTTCTTCTCGGGTTTAGAGGAGGTAAGAGACAATAAGCTGAACAAACTGCTAAGATTCTTAATTGAATCTAGGTGGTTCAGCTCAGCGGGCAACTAACAGGTTCCCCTCGGGTTAGTTTTCAAAATGGGTACAATGGACTCCTCGTAGTCTAAGTGAGCCTTGACTTTATGTCAATAGGGCACCCAACTAACCTAACCTAAAGTTCGTGAGAACTAGCTTAGCTTCTATAAGCCCGATCTCCAATTTTTCAGTTGTTTCTTCGACTGCTACAAGGCACGGTAGTATTGTCAGGAAATGTGCGTAAAGATACGTTTATTATTTAGAGTTCAATGTGGAAATATACTCTTATATACATAATATCAAACCTTGTACACTTCTTTGTGGTATATCGACAGTAATTTAGCTGTTGGGGTGTACGAGCTATACGAGGTGGGCAAATTAAGTTCCGGAAATTTGTAAACAAAACACAAGCGAACTAAGATTATCGCAAAATTTTATTATTGACCTTCACAATACATAGTCCCGCTCTACCTTAACACAGTGATTCCAACGTTTCTCCCATCATTCGAAGCATTCCGTCCAGTCAGTGGAGACATGTTCACGATGAACGATGGCGCGGCTATCGAGAAAAACGATAAACATTCATTCAGTCTTTGACATCCTCACTTTTGTTGGCCACTCCCAACCTTTTTCCATATACTGTTGACACTGTCTATGGTTCTCGTTAAATTTCGAAGGATTTTCACCAGATTCCACAAAAAAATTTATCCAAAACACGATGATTGTAATGTGAGCCACTCATTTTTACGATACCATCAAAAAAGCTTTTTTCTGTTTTTAGAAAAAATGCACTACCTACACGCAAACGAACCGTTTTGTTGACTTCAGCCTTCGACGAGAACTAAAAGAAAGGGTTCCCCTTTCTAGACAGATGTTGACGAACGACGCCCTGTTGCCAGTTCCCGAGTTATGACTAATTCGTGGAGCTCAATCGGCTGGTAGACTGGTCCTGGGGTCTTATTTTAAATTATATCTGTCTTTTTGTTCTATTTTTATCACAAATAAAACTCTTACACTGCGTATTTGATTAGACACACGGTCTACTATATGGTCCTTGACAGTTCCTTGTATATGCTTACATTTCCTGCTAATGAAGCGTATACGCCCCGTTACCCTAAAATATTGTAGCGGTTAATTATCTTTAATAATAATTGTCTCTGTTTGAGTACAGATTGAAATAATAGTCCAACTCTTAGTACCATTGAGAGCTATGTACATATGTATATTCAATGTGCTTGTATCCAGATAATTGGTTGCCATTTTTTGACATGAATACTATATGAGTCTTACTCCTTCAGCGTAATCGATTGTTTATGCGGCCTACGCAAAAGGTGCGTATGGGTGAGTGCCATAATAGCTTTTTCGAAGCGTATAATTTGTTTCTCTTCCTTGGCAGTTAATCTATCTAAATTGAATACCTTGTTTTTCGAAAATTTCATAGCGTCAGTTGGTAGTACCTTTTGTTTGAGAATGTATGATTTTCCTGTAACCACTTTGTCAAATGGTCAAACGCAACCTGATTTATATAAATTAAGCACACAATCAAGGTTGGTATGCCGACCACACAGTGCAGGCCGAAGGTAGAGAAGAAGAAGAGCAGAAGAGATAACGATGGACGTTGATCTTAAATGTTATATCGAGGGGGAGGACCGAATCCGGCAAAGAAATTCCAAAACTGTCAGGTTCGGTTAAAGAAGAATTCCCTATATTTAACGGTACGTTCGAAAGTGGGCTTCAAAGTATATTGGTGAGCATTTCCAGAGAGACGTGTGTTGCTATTTCTTCTGGCTATTTCTTCAGAACATTATCTGTGGAATTATCGATAAAATAGAGAAAGGCAAGAAACATTCTTACGATATTCCACCGAGTCTAATGATTTGGTGGCCATTCCACTTTTCGTTGAGATATGCCATTAAATCACCCGTGGATCTGTCGCAACGGAACCGATGCTTTCGGTCATTGAGGAGTTTGCACTATTAAAGATATTTCAATAACTGACGGTTGATTACCGTTTCCATGACATTGGAGAGAAAAGACGTTAGTGGCTCAGTAGTCGGAGGGAGATGAAGATTCGCCTTTCTAGGGAGTGGGCTAGACAAATGCTGTTTTCTCCCTAGGCACCTACTCGGAAAAAGCCCTGAAGTGTAGAAAACGCGAAAAAGTTTACACAGTGTGGAATAACACCTGTTCAGAACTATTGGGAAAATGTCATCTGGATCAGCGGATTTGTATATGTCAATATACTTGACAACCTCTTCCACTGTATGAGTAGATTTGTTCCATGGTAGAATTTATGCGCTCTATTACAGCCGGAGACAAAGTGGAAGCTGGGCGCTGCCAACTGGCTACGAAGGCTAGGCTTGTCTATATTCTATTCTATATACTATTTCGTCGATTTGGAATTTAGCTTGTTGAATATGGATATTACTGTATTTTCTTACTATCAAAAAAGCAAAAGCTATCTGTCGTACTATCCTTTTCTGCAACCATTTCGGGCCATTATAACTTCATTGTGGATAAAACTAGAAGCCTGAATTAAGCAACCAAGCAAGCATTGCATAAACGCGGTATATTTAAAATCTCATTCAATTTGAACCAGTAGTTGAAGAATTATAACTAGTCAAAGTTTCCTAATTCTGTCACTCACTGACTGACTTATTGTCAAAAGTCTAGGGCACTTCTAGCAGACATAGAAGCTTGAAATTTGAAGCATAACTAGTGTTTAGTGTATAAATCAAGGTAAAACTGAAATATTTTGCAATTTCGGTTAAGTTTTTTAGATACACCGACTGCGTACATAACTTTGTAATCCCATATAAATATGTATATAGGATTTCAAGCGTATGCATTTGCAGTGAATGAATCAGTTTACCTGTATATGTATAAACAATTGATTAATAGGGGTAGAAGCACTGCACGAGTACGTACATATAACATCGTACGATTACGAATACGAATACTCGTCCGAAGAGTAAAATGAGTGACCATGTGTTCGGCATCGCGCAGCTAATTATTCGTATCGGCATCGGCGAGTATGAGAGGTGTGAAATGGGAGATTAGACAAATTCAAAACAGAAAGTTAACTTTATCACCCGAAAATAAATAAATATAAATGTAATTAAATATAATAAAAAGTAAAAACAGTAATAAAAAGGTTCTTTTGTATGTATGTACATGTAATTTCTACTTTCTAGAAAGTAACTCAGTTTTGAAGAAAAGATAAAAAAAATTATCCTCGATTTATTAAACATGAGTAAAGAAAAAAATGAGGGCGCAGTGGTTAGTGTGTTGGACTCTGGCGCACGATGAGCTAGTTCGGATCCTGATAACACCAACGCCATCGAATGTTTATTTCGCGACGTTCCTCCTCGGCGGGGTATTGGCAAAACGCCCCGTAGTAAACTTGTAATGAAAAAGCTTCTCGACTCACGCCGTCCGGAATTGGCACTAAAACTGTAGGTCCCTTTCACCTGTGCGAAAAATAAATCACACACAACATGGGTGATTGAGAGAATCTTGGCTCTGGTCCTTCATAGGCTGTAACGCCACCTCTCCTCTAACACTCTGTTTGCAGAACTCAACACTCGATCACTTAAGCAGCTAGACGCAGGAATATATATGATTTTTCGTCCTAATTGTTGGAATAAAGGAAAATCCTTTCCCTGGCTTCAACACTATCGTAAAATATTTCGGCCAGTGATAGCTTCCTTTCTATAGTTGCATTTCAACATTAACTTGTGACTGCCAATTATTATCGTTATCTATGTAACATGGGTGATTGAGAGAAGCTCGGCTTTGGTCCTTCATGGACTATAACGCCAATATACATACAGACATACATGTAAATATCTTTATATTTATTAGAGAACTGCTCCTCATCTTGAGCATCACTGCAGTCCGACATAGTGCCATGAAGATCTGTTTCGTGAAATCAGAAGAAGAAGAAAGTATGGCAGAAAAAGCTTCAGGATTTGCGAGAATACAAGTTTCTCATCCTTTATAAAAGCATACATTTCGTCGCGCGTATTATCGTCGAAGAAGTGTATTTGTTTATATTCCGGCCATAAAAATGCAGCTAGTTTATGAGCGCGATGTGGTTGAAATTGAATGTCGAAAACATTATCTTAACGATGTCGAATAACCACTTGGACTTCGATCCATGTTTGTTCATCGTATAGTTTTGTGAGCTTTTCTTTTGCTTGTGTAAGAAAACTAAATGCATTGCAATCTTTTTATCCCCCTCAGACAGTAATGTTACTGTTTTAAATGGTGGTAAAAATATGATCAATCTATCTAACAAATATTTGTCAATTCCATAAAGTCGATATTGTTTCTTCGCCATCTCTAATACATATTTCTTCAATACTCTGAACATTTTTTCGAATCGAAAGCAACATATCAAATTTTGTGTTCGGCCCTGAATTGCACTCTTGCCTTAGTGTCAGTTTTTCAATGACATTATAACGATTCACGATATCTACTCGCAGTCATGAAAAGCATGAAAAGCTTCTCGAATTTCGCCTTTCGGAACCGGCAATTTAGGTCCCTTTCACCTATGGGAAAATTAAATCACACACAACATGGGTGGTTGAGAGAAGCTCGGCTCTGGTCCTTCATGGGCTGTAACGCCAACATATGTGCATACATACATACTTTTTATGTACTCGCGCAGTGCTCTAATAGGTACCTAGTTATAATTATGTTCAAAGGTATCTTCTTAATCTTATCTTTAAAACATAAAAGATTATTGATATGGTCACTATAAGATGTTGTTAGGTTAGCTAATTACGTAATAACTTAAGGCAGAAGGTCCCTTAAGTAGGGACTGAATAAATTAACCCACTCGGTATTACATGGATCTCACTACTTTTTACGGTAGAAGAACAGAGTTGCGAGACTTGATTTTTGTTACAGGCTGTGTTTTTGATGGCATATAGTTCTCTGGTTGTCTTTAGAATGTTTTGCCATCTTGCTTCTTTACGTCTTATGTTAAACCACTTATTATCCTTTATTCCTACTACGAATAAAATCGCCCACGCTAATTGAAATAATATTTGCGATAATATCAGCGGCGGCCTTCGTGCTTTGTCGATGGTACGCAACGACCTGTTGAAGTTCCGAAAGAAGTTATTAAGCTGCACCAGCCGGCTTTATCGTAAATCGATATTGTTCTTTTGGGACCGTTTACTCTAGTTGGGTGGTGGAAGTATGAGAATTTGCCTGATATTCCCAGTGATGTTTAAGAATGATAGAACAATTGCAATTACGGTTCGAGTATTATAATAATCAACTGTCGCGTACCTGCTGATATTCCATCACATCAATCATGACCCATTCTTGTGTACCTCTGGTATATATCATGTTATGGGCTTCATAATTAAGTGATGAGACCAAGAATCAAATCAAATGTGCTTAGGCTGATAATTGTTATTGATTTTTAACCTGTTTTGATGTGAAATGAATTTCACACGTCAAGACGCTTCTGTTAATGGGACATCGTCACCAAGTTTAGTCGAATATATCTATGTACCTACATCGCGTGGGTGTGAGTTGTCCCATGAAATCCATAACAGGAACATTTAATCAAGTTAAACAAGGCGAGAAGCAGACCGAAGAAGAAATAATATACAAATATGTTTCGTCGTTCAAACAAACAAAACAAAAGGAAACGTTTAACTTTTCTTTATGACCATTTATTGTTAGGAAACGTTTAACCTTTATAGGTACATATTTATCAATCATTTTAATAATACATTCGGATAAGACGGCGGTCGGGCTAATAATGAATTAAGCACTATTTGTTGGCACGGGAAACGAACGTGCGGCGTCGTCTCGTTGCACACTTGATGTTTTTCCCGTAACAATAGACAGTGCGAATCAACGAGTGTTTTGCAGAGTGAATTAACGAGGCAGAGAGTAACATTATGTTACAATATGTAAAAAAGCAAATATGTACAGATAAAAAAAGTTAACGAGTGTTGAGAGTAACCATAAACCGACGAACGCAATCCATCACAGTAGAACACATCGAAAGGTCGTTGGCCTAGTTTATTTTTATTTTAGCTTTTTCTTTTTGATTGATGGTAGGTACTCTCTGTGACTTTGAAAACAAACCGATTTTTAACTGAACGATTAGCGATGGACTCGCATTTGACGTCATTTGGTCCTCAAGGAATATGAAATAGAAAACAAATACAGTAGACTCTCGGCAGAGTGAACATCGGCCGAGTGAACACAAAAAATTGTATACAGACTACTCTGCAGAGTGAACAAGTAAAAACCTCTTTAGAGTGAACCCATATTTCAGTTCAAAACAAATATGCCAGCTGCAAAGAATACACAATCTTACGAGCTAATTTACCGTTTTTTTTTTACGTACTTTGTATCTGTCATCGTTCTAAGTTTTGCATTCTTGGTTGAGTAAATATTCTCTTCTAATTTCATTCGTTTGATTGATTTGAACAGTGTATGAAGTAACATTTTGTCGGCAAAATTGAGTCGTAGATCCGAGTCCACACGGCGCGTGTTTTTTTGCGCCTGTTTCTTTTGAACCTTCGTTCCAATTTGAACACGGTTCTACACGGAGCTTTTTCTTCACGCACCTGTTTTTTGACATTTCGCTTCACATTTCATTTTCGTTAGCCTGTGGTGATGTTGGAAAAGCAAGAATGGTATCCAAATCCAAAAGGAGATAAGGAAATGTGAAAAAAACGCACGAAGTAGCTACCCGCGCGTGACTGTACCAATGTATTTCTGTTTCACTTACCCTCTCTTTTGCACTCATTTGGCTTTAACAGAAAAAAACTGAAGTTTTAAAAAGTTGTCTGCAGGTAAGTTAAAGTCATTGCCATCATCTATTCGAATTTTACAAAAATTGAAACAAAATTCAAGGTGTTTTGGGTACAGTATTGGCAAAAAAATATGGTATAGCAAAATCGACTGTATGTGCTATTAACAAAAGGAAGGCTGATATGTATTACAGCAACGGTGACTAATACTTACTCTGGCCCTGGAAATAGAAGACCGTTGAAAGCATCTGAACTACCTGAAATGGAAAAGGCGCTTTATAAATGGTTCATAGACCAGCGGAGGAAGAATTTACCTATAAGTGGCTTAATACTGAAGCAAAGAGCCATTGCCATGCATAGAAGTTCACACGGCAACGAGTTCGTATTCGTAGCAAGTGACGGTTGAAGATATGTATTTTAGTTATCAAACGGTTGCAAGAAACGGCAGTGCAAATTGATTTAAATTTAAAGAAAAAACGAACAGAAGTGACTAATTACTTTTCAAAAATATAAAATATTTTTCCTTTTGTGTACAAAAAAAAAAAAAATTTAATTAGTACAAGTCCTTGCTGCTAGTGCTCCTGACATCATTATTAATAATAGATTTTTAATGTACATATTATTGATGAGAAAATAAATAAATAAATTAAATAAATTAGTACATTTGAAATGAAATACTGTATTATTAATAAAAATGAAACTAAGTTTCTTGTTCATTAATGATGTAGTATCTTTTGACAAGACACATGTTGACTACCTACACTATAGAATGCCTCAAAATGTGCACGCTCGATAATGTGAACAATCTCGCTCGTATGAACAGGCCTGGTTTTTATTAGTTCACTCTACCGAGAGTCTACTGGATGTACAAACTTATGTATGTATCTGCATACGAACATATCCATTTGTTGTCTCTTGGTTCACATCGCATTTGGCCGGATTGACCGGAATAATCGCATATTGAATTGTCATCCAAGCAATTTTATCGGCTAGAGTGCTACGTTATAATCCCGATATGCTTTCCTTTCTTCTTTCTCCTCTCGTCCATTTCTCACGATTTGAAAGGATTTCCTACCATGTATTGTAAAAGTCTGTTCCGTTCTGATGATGGATCAGGATAATCTGCAGCTCCTCGTTTCCTTTCACCATTTGATTAAGCTGCTGTATTTCATAGGTTTCCATCGTTCTTCTCGCAGAAAAGTACAATAACTTATCCAGCGTGTTTTCCAACTGTAATAGCATCAGACCAATATCACTCTTGTACATCGCTTACTAGATACGCTACAGCCCCATACATACATACACGAGCACATTGTTTGCTTACACTAATTGAAAATACTCCTGCTACCGTGGTTGATCCGTGATATCGCTGCTTCTTCGCCCTTTATATTGAAAACAAAATAATTGAGTAACGTAGAGAGACACCAGCGGTCACATGGGTCATTGTTTGTTTGTTGTCATCTGCTCTTTCTGTTACACGCTGTCCGTACTGCTTGAACTACATATCTACGTCTGACACGTTCCGCAACCGTATAAGTCTGTACACACTCGTATATCACACAGCCAATTAGGTTTTAAATGAAATTATGCCAATGGACATCGACGGTCACTAATTTGGTCCGTGTTTGATGTGAATGTCGGTGGTAAAGACGGAGCAGGCGATAACAATGACCGACGGTCACCCATGCCTGACTAGAAGGTATTAGAGCTACAAACGTTTATAAACAATATATGTACATATGAATCTACATACATATGTATAGTATATTGGGGTATAGTGTGTATTGCGAGCGACGCCGCCATTGAGTAAAATGAGTTATTTTCATTTTCTTTTTTAGTTATTTTTTTACGGGTATGTATGTATATAGATACATGAACATAAGTACCTACATATGTATACATATGTATCTATTTTGTGTATCTCGATTTGCTGTGAGTTTATTAAGAGTAACGACAATGTGTAGCTCAATTAGATTTGTCTATCATGCAAATTGAATCTATGGTATGGCTTTGATTCTGTAGGGGTCGACATATTGGAGGATAGTCATTGTAGGTTTTTAATGTGAGATTAAATCCGTGCATTTTTAATCGTGTTTAGGTAGGGCTTTTGTTGATTGTTCTGTTACAAGGTTCCTTTTATTTGAAAGCAGAAGATGGAAATAATGTTGCAGTGATTAACATCATTAGCTATTTTTGGTGTTAGTTATGTTAATACTCGATTATCCAGAAAAACGACAGTGCAAGCAAAACCAATGTTGCTTTTACAACTAATATAAGAATTACGGTGGCGGGCAAAGCTGAACACATTTTTGTTTTCATAACGCCGTTTATTTATTTATTTTTTTTTTTTTAATATACTTTTTGTTCAGCTCTGAATGGTTTCATGTGGAATCGTTGACTATTTAGCATATCCATAAGTTTTTAATTGGATATAAATCCGGGTTGCGTGCTTGTTAAGAAAATGGCTGATCTTCAATCAAGTTTTTGGCGATTTTAAATAGCTGCATGCTTGAGTTCATGGTCCTGTGGAAAAATGTTCCCATGCGTTGGATTAGCCTGGAGAATATCCGAACAAGTTTTCTGCACAATGATGCCACCCAGTGGGCATATATACACGAGAATATCGCTAGCAGCAGGAAAACCGGTTTGATGCTCTACACTAACGCATACACGGGATTAATTTTTCTGGAAGAAAAAATTGTATATGTGAACCTTGTTCAATTGGGTTAGTGTTTCTGTCTTTTTGACATTTAATTTGAAAGAGATATTTCCTTTAACAGAGATATTAAGTGCGACCACGCACTAAAATGTCCTTTTGTTTTTATCACTGCTTGAAAGACCAATGACGATTGAAGCGCAACACCAGGCAAAAAAAGTGCGGACTCGAAAACTGAAGAGTTGCATATGTATTAGTTTTCCACTTTTGTTCACCCACTGAATTTGCGGAAGAAAATAGTATTCCGTTTCGTACCGCAACCTTCAGCTCCCTCTCCCACAAAACCGGTTTTTTTTTTTTGGATGATATATTCTCGTGTATCCATGCCCAGTAAAACGGCTCTAGATCTTCAGGTTTTCTTTACCGAAACCTATTTATTTAGGTTTGGTCATTTCTAATCATCCGCTACCTAATTTGTATGTTCTTTTAACTAGCTTATATCATTATATCATTAGACTACATTAGATGTCTTACTGTCCCTCTGCGGGTACTCTAAAACAAACACTATCCACATACATATATAACTTAACCTATGGCTTTCGACTACTTAATATCTACAGTGATTAATTACTTTTATTATTATATTTTGCCAAGAAAAATGCTTACAAAAACCAAAAGCGTTGATGCTGTCGGACAACATCTTCTCTATGTCGGCGAGAAACCGCTCTACTGAACCTGAGGCGCTCGGGCTCACAGAGCACGACATCAGGCTCGTAAAGGAAACGCCGCTCCACAGAATTAGGGGCCATATGGAAGCTTAGCGGTACCGCCAATCTATCCTGGATCAGCCCACATTTATCAAAATAAAGGAATGCTTCCGGGGGAACAAAGCCGTTCAGACGCACTTTTTTAAAATACATAGTATTGGGATAGTCAAGTTGTTAACCGAAGTCATTGCCCTCGCAACGTGACCTCGAATCAGTTTTATTAGGAAGTTGTCTATCCGCAAAGTACCTGCCCTATTGTACAGGGCCCCGTTGGGATATAACTTTCTGTACTCAGAATCTGGTGTTCTGTGTAATCCAAGAAAAGTCATCATACATTGTCTCTCAAACACCCGAATCCTTTCCATTAAACTTGCGCTCACATTAAACCAGACGGGACATCCACAGGCAATCATAGGCCTGATTTAGGCCCTGTAGCAGATTACCTTCACCCTAGACTCAAGTTGGCTGCAATGAAACAGCCATCTTGTAAGAGCGAAAGCGCCCCGGGCTCTTTCTAGAGCAGCATCTACACCTTTGTTAAAATACAGATACTGATTTAGCCAGATCCCGAGGTACCTGACTAAACTCTTATTACCTGCCAGTGGACCTCCGTCCGGTCCAATGATCGCGAACTTTCGCCAATGTTTTCTAGTGTCCCTAGAGGCCCTAGACAGAGGCGTTCTGATTAAAATTGTCTCTGATTTCTGGAAGTTGATTTTCAGTTGTTTTGCACCGTAAAAACACGTTCGCTGACATGGTTGTACTTACTGCATATATAATTTCAAATGAAGACATTTGAATTTAAAAAGGAATTAGATGCATGTACATATTTGTATGCGTGATGAAACTGGAAGGAAACCATCCACTATCGGGTGCTTCCTGTACTGCGAACAACTCTAGACATTGTGTTAAACAGGTGAAAACGGCTCGAATTGATCAATAAGGATAGCCAACTACACATTTCTTGGACGACTCTTCAAAAAACTAGAGTTTTGGTTCACCTTATATATGCATACATATGTACATATTTCATCCTCGATCATTTATATCTGCCTCTACATAACTCTTTTTTAGGGGATTAAATTGGTACTGTAGTTCTTTGATGACGTTATTACCTTACTCGTACTTACAAAACAAGAACAATATTTTCAAACGATTTATTTGTTTATTCTGAGAAAGATTGAATTTTACTAAGAAAACGCTACGAACAATGGGTATATCAAGAGAGGAATAAATTCATCATTCATTCATTCCTATTTGGTTTCAATGAGACGTATCAACTGATTGCATTCTTATAATAAGAGTCTTCGTTTTATGAAGTACAAGCATAGAGTACAAGAAACGACAGAGACTGGAGCCTATACAAAGATTCGTTCAGAGTGTACAAACAAAACCTGAGGAAAGAACAAAGGCTGTCTTGGAAACTCTTCTGCAATAACATGGAGACAATTTCCGACGCCTATAGATTGAGGAAAATACTCTCGAAAGATCCACAATCTCCGAACTGCCTCATAGCAAATGGAGTTTGGACAATTTCTGAGCAAGAAACTACAAATGTTCTCCTCAACACGCACTTCCCAGGCGGCTCTGAATCACAAGACTCAGTGCACTCGCGAGGAACTCATATCTCCTCTGCGATAGAGGGACAGTACGATCATATTATCTCCAGAGAGAAAATTATACGGCCATTAAAAAGTTTCAGGCCCTACAAATCGCCGGGCCCAGATGAAATTTACCCTATCGAACTCACACAAACTATGGGATGGACTTTACCATGGCTAGAGATTATCTTTAAAGGATGCCTAGCTTGGAGTCATATTCCAGAAAAGTGGAAGTGCGCAAAGGTACCTTTCATCTTGGATCCCTCCCTAATTTCTAGGGCACAGCCGGCCTACTGTAAGGGTAGATCGGTCGAAACAGCCTTGCACACACTAGTGAGGAAAATCGAAAGATCAATCCATCTCAAAGAACATACTCTAACAGCCTTCCTAGACATAGAGGGCGCCTTGAGCAACGTCACTCCGAAAGCAGTAATAGAAGGGCTAGAAAAGCTAAAGGTGGAGAGGACTCTGATAGATCTGATCAGCGAATTGTTATTAACGCGCAAGATTCACTCTAAGTGGGGAAGCCTAGTAACTATAAGAGTGGTTACCAAGGGAACCCCGCAAGGAAGGGTCCTCTCACCTCTTCTCTGGAATGTAGTTGTAAACGATCTACTAATCAAACTGGAGAACGGCCTTTTTTTTTTTTTTTCTTATAATTTGCGCGCACTCAAGGTCTAATAACCTTATTATGTCGGCGACACAGTGCGGGCAGAAGGTAGAGAGGAAGAGGAATAGAGGAGATGCCGATGGACATTGATCTTAAATGCTTGCATGTTGCATTGAGGGGGGAAAACCGAATCCGGCAGGGAGTTCCAGATTCGTGTGGTTCGGTTAATGAAAGATTCTCTATATTTGACAGTACGCGCGAAAGCGAGCTTCAGAGTATATTGGTGAGCATTCCTAGAGAGACGTGTATTGCGGGAGAAATGTTGAAGGGGCGGAATGCAACTGGCTATTTCATCAGAGCATTTTTGGTGGTAGTAACGATAAAACAGGGAGAGGCAGGTAACATTCCTGCGGTGTTCCAGCGAGTCTAATGTTTTGGTAATGCTGGAGTCACCTATCAGTTTTATGGCTCGTTTTTGTATTCTGCCTAGTAGGTGCAGTGAGGTCAAATGTGCGGTAGTGAATAGACGTCTTTGTTTCGAGTGCTCCGACCTTTGCATCTTTTTACAGCGAGTTCTCCTTATCGGTAAATTAAAAAAAATTCTATAAACTAAAGACTTGACTACTAAATCATTCCTTTTCAAATCTCGTGCAGTTTACGCAATATCCTGCAATACTTTCTTTAGTTTTTAATTTATAAATTGACCAACATGACTACACGATCGAAAGCTTCTGCCCCCAAATCTCTACCCTCTACCCCGTCGGAGAGTCGGTCTCCATCAATCGCCAACCACGGTATCTCCGCCTTCTCTCTGCAAAAACTTGAAGAGCGAATGGACAAGCTAAGTGAACTTCTGATAGACACCATCAAAACAGAAGTAGATAGCCTTCGTCGCGAGTTTCTCAAGCAGGTCGAAGTAGTTAAGAAATGTTGGTCATCTAAACTGGAGGAAGTAAATGCAAACCTCTCAAACGTTGTTACGCGAGTTGAAAAGTTAGAAGCCGATAGGGTTAGTCGATGCCTTCGAGCGTAAAGAGGTTTCCACGGACGCCGTTCTCTTTGGGATCCCTGTGCGTAGTGAGGAAAATGTAACACACATCTATAATCAGCTGTGTTTCTCTATTGGATGCAGACCCCCACCGCTCAGAGGCATTTTTCGTACCAAACGAAGATCTCGGCCAAATAATGCCGCTCCCTTATCCTCGCCAATCATCATCCAATTTCTCAACGGATCTGACAGAGAGACTGTACTGCGATCAGCTGCAGCGTACCGCAAAGAGAACCGAAAAGAGCTATGTTTGTCTGACGTCGGTATCAACTCAAATAACAGCTGTTACCTAAATGAGAGTCTGACAAGAAAGAATCGTTCTCTTCTGCACATGGCTACAAAGTACAAGCGGAAAAACCTTCTACACTCTGCATTTACAAAGCGCGGTTCCATTTATATCAAACTTGCCGCTGACAAAAGAGGTATCCTGATTGAAAGCACCGAACAGCTAGATGCAATAGTCGCCGCGCAAACGAACGATGACACCAATGACGCAGTTCCAGTGTTACCATCATCCTTTTTCTCCGATAAGTAGTGCCCTGAGTTGCCCTTATTGCCTTATTATTACGTTTTTAATACTTTCTGTATTACCTTTTTGTAGTTTAAATTCAATAATTTTTCATTCTTATTTTAATTTAAATTTAGTATCTCTCATGGTCTTGGTAAGTTTTAAATGCTTGTTTATCGCTTGTATCAGTACTCTCTCTTCACAATTTTGTATATCTTTCACCAACTATCACACCGGATAGTATTACCGCTGGTAGAGGGTCCATTGCCGGAGCTACCAATGGGAGTCTTCACCACATGATCAGAGTGTTTAGATCGCAGAGTTAGGGTATTCATATTTGTCACATCAACGCGCAAAGTCTAGAACCAAAACTTGATGAATTTCGGTACACCTTCGTAAATTCTCAAATTGATGTAATCTGTGTCTCTGAAACATGGTTCTTGCCTGAAATAAGTGATCAATACTATGGTCTTCAAGGTTATAGGCTATATCGCACTGATCGGAAAGCCCGTACAGGGGGTGGTGTAGCTATTTTTGTTCGTCGTTCCCTGAAATGCAAGGTCGTCCATCAATCAAACCAAGTATGTCCCATTGAAATACTTTTTATTGAAATTACGTCCAAGGGGGATAAGCTCACTATTGGTGCTGTCTACAGACCTAATAAACGCACAAGCCTCCTACCTTTAATTGATTACTTAGAGGAGCTTACTTGCACCACTTCTAACATTGTAGTCTGTGGTGACCTTAATTGTAATCTCCTAGACAAATCAGAATCAGGTCCCCTATTGGAAACCATGAGTTCCTTTAATTTGTATGCGGCTAGCACTACTACTCCTACCCATTTCTCTGGTGATTCTTCCACACTCTTGGATATCATTTTTATTGGGGATGGGTCAAAAATGTTATTTTATGATCAGTTGTCTGCAGTTGGCTTTTCCAAGCATGACCTAGTATATCTTACTTTTAAATCTAATAATGCTTGTGGCAACGACAGCTACCAATACAGAGACTTTAAAAACCTGTGTTATGAAGATTTAGTATCGGACTATTTAACCAGAAAAAACTTGCTCAGCAACAATCAGTCTGGTTTTCGACCAAAGAGAAGCTGTAATACAGCGCTATTACTAGTAGTTGAAGAAATCCGACAAGACTTGGACAAAAAGAAAGCTACTCTTCTAACTCTTCTCGACTTCTCAAAAGCCTTCGACACAGATAACCATACAATCTTGTGCAATAAGTTGCGGAATAACTTTAGGTTCTCTTCTCCTTCTACAAAGCTAATTTGGTCGTATCTAAGTGGAAGGCAACAACGCGTTATTGCTGATGGTTGTTCGTCCAGCTCCATGAATGTGCTAAATGGTGTTCCACAAGGATCAATTCTCGGGCCCACGTTATTTTCCTTATATATAAGACTTGCCTGGAATTGTATAGCATTGTAAAATCCACATGTATGCGGATGATGTTCAGCTTTTTCTGAGCCGACCTCTCAAAGAACTTACAAATGCAATCAACGCACTAAACGAAGATCTATCTGCAATCTGCGAATGGTCCAAAAAACATGATTTGAGACTTAATCCAGACAAATCAAAAACCGTTGTTATTCACCGCAAGGCACTTGATCTTTCACTTCTTGCGCGTGTTCTCCTCAACCAAAAACCTATTGAGTGGGTTACATCGGCCAGGAATCTCGGGATAGTTTTTAATCGTACTCTCACCTGGGATACTCACATTAATACAGCTATCGCTAAGGTTTATGGCGGACTACGCACTCTCTGGACTACTCAGAATATCTTACCCACGAAAATCAAATTAATGCTTGCTAAATCCCTACTTCTACCGATGCTGCTTTATGGGTGCGAAAGCTTCTGCAAGCCTGATGAAAGTAGCATGAGAAAACTGACTGTGACTTATAATAACATTGCCAGATACGTAAATAATCTAAGAAAAAGGGACCATGTTACAAGATTCTCAAAACTAATCGCTGGGTGTACCCTAACAAATCTTTTAAAAATAAAAACACTCTGCTTTCTAAACAATCTGATCATAACTCGGTAACCCGAATATCTTTTTGAACAAATTAAATTTTTCCAATCTCCTAGACCGGTAAGAATCATTCAACCTAGATACTCTTGTCTCCAGTCAGAACGACAATTCTTCGTTCAATCTGCCAGGCTCTGGAACTCTCTACCAGCGCACTTGAGAGAGATCACTAGTACGAGCAGATTTAAAGCTTCCATTTTTGCTTACATGACCAGAGAACAGTGTTAACTTTTCACTTACCTTTTAACTTTTTTTTTTGTTTTTTTTCCTTTCTTTCTTTAAATTTACTACCTGAGTAATTAAGAACTTTTGTTTATTTACTTATGGCATAAATGCTTGTCAATTAACTCTCTATCCGCACTCCACCTAAGTAGTTTCCTTCTTAAGCTTACATTTAATTTATAAGATTACATAATCTTCCTAATGTAAGAAATTACGAGAATAAATATGAAATATATGAGGTCTTGGAAGCACCGGATCAGACATGAGCGTTAAACTCTAATTTGGGACGAATGAACGCCTTATAGATTGTAGCCAGATCTAAGGGTGAGAAATATTTCTTGCATCTGTATAAGAATCCTAGGCATTTCACAGCATTCTTGGCGACACTGAATATATGGTCGCTCCAATTAAGATTGTGAGCAACACTCATACCCAGGATAGAAAGCTTTTCAGTTTCTGAGATGCAAGTGCCATTCATGGTCGTTATTGCCTACGCTGATGACGTTGCCATTTCAGTCTCAGGTAAATACCTATCCACACTGAATGACCGTGTGCAATCGACATTCTCAATTCTGTGCAAATGGGCGCATAGCAACGGGCTCAGGATAAATCCCCAGAAAACGGAGCTCGTGCTGATTACCAAAAAGCATACCATCCCGGAACATTGCCCTATCACTTTGCTTGATACCAGGTTAACCTATTCCTCCAGTGCCAAATACCTTGGCATTATACTAGATAGGAAATTAACTTGGAAAAGCATCACAACTGAAAGAGCAAAAAAAGCAAGAATAGCTTTGTACACATGCAAGAAAGCCCTAGGAAAAAAATGAGGATTCAACCCCAAGATAACCCTATGGCTCTACATCACGGTTGTTAGACCCATACTAATGTATGGAGGGATAGTCTGGTGGACTGCACTGGACAAGACAACATACCACAAACAACTCGAGAAGGTACAAAGGATAGCATGTATGTGCATTACCGGGGCCCTCAGGTCCACACCAACGGCTGCGTTTAACATGATACTCGACCTTACACCACTCGATATTTTCGGCAAGCAAATTGTCACACACACGGCTATAAGACTAAAAGCCAACTCGAAATGGACGAGCTATGTCACTGGCCACTCCTCCATCCTGCAAAACAGGATAACTATGGCAGAAAACTTGGACCACACAGAACCCACCACAGTATTGCAAAAAACTTTACGACGATATATCCGGACAGACAAAATTGGACACGCCAAACTCAACCCCGCAGAAACTGCGTGGACTTTTACACTGACGGGTCTAAAACCAAAAACGGGGTGGGCAGTGGAGTATTCTGTAAACAACTTAAGCTGCACAAAGCTCTAAAATAACCAGATCACTGCAGCGTTTTCCATGCGGAACTGTTGGCATAAAAGAGGCCTTGTCTTGGCTGAAGTGGAACGTAATATCCACCACGGATATCCGTATTCTCACGAATAATCAAGCAGCCTTAAAGTCGTTGGAGTCACATGTGTACACATCAAAATCTAGTCTCGACTGTTGCCTATCTCTTAACGAGATGGCAGAACAGTTCAACATACAACTTATCTGAGTACCGGGACACAGCGACATTCCAGGAAATGAAAAAGCCGACACACTCGCCAAACAAGGAACGACGCTACAATCAATCGTGGCTTATGAGGGAATACCCCTTACAACCATTAAATATAATCTGACTAATCTCACCACGGCCGAGACGAACCTGAGATGGATCCAGGGACATACCTGTCTCATCACCAGGCAAATTTGGCATCGGCTTGGCAGTCAACGGACAAGGAGTAAAATCTCCCTAAAAAGAACTGACATCTACAAAGTCATCGGTGTCATCACATGACACTGCCTCATTGGCAGTCACGCACAAAAACTAGGAATAGTTCCGAATGATTTCTGCAGAAGCTGTCAAGACGAGGTGGAGGTTGAATCCATTCACCACCTTCTCTGCGCCTGTCCAGAATTCTGCAGAATCAGGAAACGATACCTAGGCTCTTACTTCCTTAACGATCTGACAGATGTTGAGAAAGTAGGGTTATCTGATCTTCTTAACTTCTTAAGAAGCACAAAATTGTTCCACGAATAGGGGGGCAAAACCCCCTCGTAGCTGCACAACGGGCCTCCCTGGTCTATGTGTATTCTTCTCAATTCTGGGAAGGCTACGATCCTACCTACCTTTATAAAGTTTGATCATTTTTAGCACTGATCTTACTCTTAAGCGACTTGGAAGGATTTCAGCCAAAGTCAACATCAAAATGATAGCGCTAAACAGAATATCGACCACTTCATATTGGGGAGCCACTTTTTAGTCTAAAATCATGTCAGTTAATGTCTTGCACGCCGGGATTAATTGTACCAATACAGTTTTCCGCGTGAATTTGAAGATCCTTATAAACCTTAAACTTGCCTTGTCTACCACTCTTTAAGCAACGTTTTAACGAACGGTTCGCAACATTTCTTTCCTTTAAGTAGAAGTATTTACCTTAACTTGACGTCGTCAAATTTCCATTTAAATTCCACATTCACCCAGTTTACACACCACCATCCATGGCCCATTTTGAGTTCGAGATCCTCCTAAGGACATAAATTTAAAGCAACATCATATTCCAGCTCCGAATATCTTCGTTGCTTTCGAAACATTGTTCTAGACGACTTTGTAGCAGGACTCATCCGTGCCCAGTTTTATTGTGTGCATTATTCCACACTTTGTTCTTCACCAATCATGTCATTAGGACCAACGAGTGCACTCAAAGAGATATATGGCTATGGACGGAGTGGCTGTATCATCATGGGGTTGTTCGAGAATCCCTGCAAACACTTTGTCACTCTCCGGCATTTATTTTCCAACAATTAAAATGATATAAGCGCAAACGGAGAATATGAATAGTACAAGTAGAGAATAAGACAAAAGGAAAAAGAAGATTTAATTAAAAGTGTCCCTGTTGAGGGATTTCCCTTCCTTCCCAACGGGTTAGTAAGTTACAATTTTATTTAAACACTTTTAATTCGTTCCATCGCAAGACCATCCAAAATGCCAGGCTACTTGTATGATTTGGTGAGATAATAAAGTTGTAGTACCTACTCTTACCCAGTCTCAGTATGCTCCAAGTGGAATGAAAAGATTGTGGTTCTACCGTGCCGGGGATGTTTTTTTTTTTTTTTTTTTGTGGTAAATAAGTCTATGTTTTGCAGTGTTGCAAATAGTAAAGACACTTTGTTTGCAATTACACAAAAGGGGTGACAAAATGGGGGGAAGATTTATAAACAAAGGAAGTGTAGAGGGGCGCATTTCAGGAATGGGGTCATAGTAAACTGGAAGTAGTCAAAGTGAATTTCATAGAAATTGTTTTTCACAGATTATTTCAGATGTCGACCGAGACAGCCCATAGTATTATCCAACAGGATAACACAGACCTGATTTCTCATGTAAAAGCGCCAATAAATGTTTTCCGTAATCAAATTATTGTAAAGATCGGGAAAGGTACCGAGATATACGAGGAGCCACACCCTGGGTATGGCCGGCACTATGTAGCTGTGCTGAACCCGGATGAGACGATGTCTATATTTATTGTTTATTTACTCTTTATTTCCATTTATTTTTGTGCTGCTCGTTAAAGGCACTATCAAGGTTTATCACATTAATTAGAAGGGATCTCTCATTTTTCTAAGTCTATTGTTCTTCATTGTATCTAAGGCATTGAAAAGAAAAAAAATTGTTCAGCTGGAACACAACGCTTTGTTCAGTTAGAATACATTCAAGTTACAGTAAAAAAAATGTATACAGGAATCGCAGATGCATTCAAGAGGGATAGATCAAGCCGTGGTGGCCGTGGTGCAGTGGTTAACATCATCGACCACCGAGCGGAAGGTTTATGGTTCAAATTCGCTTCATAGCCAAGAAAAAGTAGTTTCTATACCGCCAAAAGGTATGCAACGCTGTTGAGAATGGAAAGTGACCAGACGTACTGCTGCAGGCATAACACTCACAGTATATGGTCAAACGAAATTCATCCTCTGCGTATGCAATACTAAAAAGTGCTTGAACGAATTACTACGGACTATAACCAACGCGGAATGTGGTCGGCTCTCGTCCTATCTAGCTCTAGGACAACCACCCCTGAGAGTAGTAAACGAACATCAACGACCCCAACCACTGCACTCCGTTCAGGTTGTGGGGGTCAACACATCATGAGAGAACATGCGCGAGTCTCTAAAAAAAAAAAAAAAAGCACCTGGGTGTGGCTGGAGTAATTGTTAACATACTGCTGCTTTTATTCACATGACTTCCATAACATTTAAGGAGATGAATTCGTTTGTAAGCTTCATTATCCAGAGTGAACGCCTTGAGAAGCGATGAGCTACCCCTAGGTATATGTATGGGGAGAGACACGGCGTTCTGGTTGTTGTGTCACCTACTCTGTAAAATGCCAGCCGTGTGAGATACGTAAATATTTACAAATATTTGTGTTCGGGATTAACGAGAATAATTATACGCCAATAATAAAGCAATTCATTAGAAAACAAGGCATCAACGCTTTGTGCCTGACATACCAATTCTTCTTCTTAATGGGCGCTACAGTTCGGGGTGCACCTGGGCCTCAACCAACATGCCCCTCCATCTAGGACAATCTTTTGCTAGCCTTTTCCATTGCCCAGTTGGCTGAGGTGCCCTTTAACCTGTGTGCGCCATCTTAAGTGCGGCTGTCCTCTGCTTCTTCGTCCCTCGGGATTGGATTCAAAGACTCTCCGGGCTGGAGCTGTGGTGTCCATTCACTCTACATAGCCATCTTAGGCGTTGAATCCCTAGACGCCTGACTAGGCTCATGTCGCTGTACAGCCCGTAAAGTTCGTGGTTGAATCTTTTCCTCTATCCCCCGTCTGCGTTTATAGGCCCGAAAATCACGCGCAAAATCTTTCTCTCGAAACGACCAAGGGCCTCCTCATCCGCTTTTGATAGTGTCCATGCTTCTGCGCCGTACAACAGGACCGGGATAATAAGGGTCTTATATAGTGTCAACTTTGTCGTTCGGGACAGGGTCCCATTACTCAGCTGCCTCCTGAGCCCAAAAAAACAGCGATTGGCAAGAGTGATTCTGCGTTTGATTTCGGAACTGATGTCGTTGTTCCAGGTCACTGCAGAGCCAAGGTAGTCCTTAACTACCTCGAACTTATATCTGCCAATACAATCGTTCTGGCCAAGGCGTCGGTGGCGAGCGTCCTTTTTTGATGACAGCATATATTTAGTCTTGCCCTCGTTTACCGCCAAACCAATTTTCGCCGCCTCCATCTCAATACTCGCAAACGCCTCATTGACATCTCGCTGTGATCTACCTATTATGTCAATATCGTCGGCGTATGCAAGGAGTTGCGAGGATTTGAAATAGATTGTGCCTCTTGTATTGGCCAGTGATTTTTGCACAATCATTTCTAATATGATGTTGAAGAAATCACACGACAGCGCATCGCCCTGCCTAAGTCCTTTTTTGACATCAAAACTATCGGTAAGGTGTTCCCGATTCGGATGGATCAGCGAGCATTCTCCAAAGTCATCCTGCACAGTCTGATGAGTTTAGCAGGTATGGCAAATGTAGACATAGCGTTATATAGCTCGTCTCTAATTGCGCGATCGTATGCGGCTTTGAAGTCGACAGATAGGTGGTGAGTGTCGACTTGAAATTCATTCTTTTTTTTCCAGGATCTGCCGTAGTGTGAAGATTTGGTCGATGGTGGACTTCCCTGGCCTGAATCAGCTTATTTTCAAAAGGCTTCAGGTGTTCACACAAAACGGCAGAGAAGATTTTGTAGGCGATGTTAAGGAGACCTAATCCTCTGTAGTTGGCCCAATCGGACAGTCCGTCTGCGCCAGCAGCTTTATTCGACTTGAGCTTCGATATGGCAATCTTAACTCCGTCGAGGTCTGGGGGACGGAGTTCTCTGCGGTCTTCGTCGATTAGAAATGTAAAGGTAAAAATTGTGAATTATGAATGTAAACTGAAACTGAGAATTACTTCGCACGAGCAATGCGTGCCGCTTGTAACTAATGAAAGCTGCGTCTCTACAATGGTGATATGGACAGGTATTTTAACAATTTCCAATTTTTAGTGAAAAGGAAAAAAGAAAACACGAGCGAAAGAAGTTACAGATATACATACATATGTATGTACATTCACAGTCCGGTCCTTCTTAAGAATGACTAGTACTCAATACTGTCCTCAACATCTGATCGCTATTCCAAAACTTTTTCCTATATATTTCCTAAGATGACCGGATTCAATATTGCTGATTGCTGCTCTCCAGGCAGTTCGTTGAACTATGAGTGACATATCGCTACACTAATGTACACTAGTTCAACATGGAATGGTTACAAGTAGCGTTGGCAATGACTTTTAAATGACCGATCCAAATTAGTCGCAAAATGTATGATTGTACGTGCCACCTTGTTTTCGTTTTACTTTTGCTTAATTTTGTACGTTGATTTGCAATAAATGCGGAATCGGAGTCATGACCGGATAAGCTCATCCCGCCAAATAGAGTTTACTAAACTTCTATTAGATGGAAAACAAAACTGAAAAGTTGTAAGCAAAAATGAGTTTTGTGCAACCCAACATGTGGCAATTGCACAAATGGATTTCGTATTACCCCGATATCCTTGAACTAGCAATCGTTTGCGAACTACATTTGCACTGAATTGAATTCATTTGAAATTTTGTTTTCTTGTCTAGGCGATTTCGAAACAATCATGGCGGCAATGACCTATAGAAGTTAAAAAAAAGTGAATCATGACGCTATTGCGAGTACATTCATTATAACGCAGTCATTTGTTTTTCAGCTTGAAGTAGTTCTGTTTACATATTTATATTGTCAATGTAAATATGAAGTACTTTATTTCGGAATCTGTGACCTAGGCAGCGACGATTATGTCCACAATGATAAATTATGCATAAGATACACAGGTGATTGAAAGAACCTAGGCTCTCATTCCTGTGCTCATTTACAATACGAATCGTTTTGTAGGCACCGAATATGAGAATACTTACTACATAAATTGTACCATTATGTTACATATTATATAACAAAGGCCTCGTAGGGGTAGCATCTATCCGACGGATGCCGGCCTGCTAAAAAGCCAGAAGAGCCACCACAGTCGAACTTCTTGCGGCACTGTTAGTAAGTCCTACCCCCACCTCCTCGCGGTGCCATCTGGAGATTTCCTATGGAAATTGCAGACGGGGAAGGGCGAATGGCGAGCCTCCTGCGCCAAAAAACAGGATTAGTCGGTTGGGCCTAGTAAGCCGTAAACGTAAAAAACCACAAACTCCGAAAAAACCGCAAGCCTCGGATATAACGGACCGGATTTATGTTGACGACCCTTTCAAAAAAACGGAAAAAGGACAATGATCTTCGGCTTTGTACGTGGAATGTTAAGTCCCTAAACAGGCCACGCTCAGCCGAACAACTTGCGGACGCCCTAGACCGCTATAAAGCGGACATCACCGCCATCCAGGAAATGCGATGGAATGGACCGGGTATAAAGCGGATGAAAAACTGCCATATTTGCTACGGCGACTGCTATAGGGAGAGGGGGCAACGATTGCTTGGATGCGGATTTGTTGTTCGAGGTGGACAAAGACAAAAAGTCATAAGCTTTCGGCATGTGAGCATGAGAGCGAACGCCTCATAACAATCCGTATCAAGGCAACTTTTTTTAACATCAGCCTTATCTGCGTCCACGCCTCCACGGAAGACAAGGATGACTCCGCCAAAGATGAGTTCTACGATCTCCTAGACAGAACGTATGCCCAATGTCCCAGCTATGATATCAAAATTGTACCAGGAGACTTCAATGCTAAGCTGGGTAAGGAAAGCATCTTTGAACACAGCCTGCACAACACCACATTCGAAAACGGACACAGGCTGATTGTTCTTGCTACGGGGCGAAATCTCCTTCTAGCCAGTACGCACTTCCCGCACCTCGATATACACAAAGGCACCTGACGGTCTTTTGATAAATCGACTAGCAACCAGGTTGATCACATCGCGATCGACGTCAGACACTCCTCCACTATTCTTGATGTTCGAACTTTCCGAGGGGCTAACATCGACTCGGACCACTATCTTGTAGTAGCCAAGATGCGCTTACGGATATCACGAACGCAGCGGAGTAGAGTAAGAATACAAAGTTATGACGTCGGAAAACTACTATCGCCAGAAATCGCTCGTGCTTTTACCGATCGCGTCTCCCTTAAGCTCTCCAATACACCTCAATCCTCCACGCTATCAATAGAACAGCAGTGGAGCCTTTGCAAACAAGCCTTGAAAAGCACTGCATCCGAAGTTTTGGGTTTCAAGGCTCCACCACGAAGAAACACCTGGTTCGACGACGAGTGCAGGAGGATTCACACAGCGAAGCAGGATGCATATAAGGCCTCGCTGCATAAAAGAACAAGAGCAGCTCGTGAGCTCTAGTTAAAAAGAAGGGTGGAGCATAAGCTTCTTGGATGAAAGAAGACAGAGCACGAGAATCGCGCGATTGAGGATTTCGAGAGGTGTTACTGCAGGTGTGAAAGGTTCGAAAGTTTTATCAACAGATAAAGCGAACATGCCAAGGTTATAAAGCCAGAACGGAAGCCTGCAGGGGTGAGAACGGACACCTAGTAGTAGAATCGCAGTCGATGCTGAGAGTATGGAAAAACCACTTCTGCAGAGTGTATAACGACGATGTTAGTCAATATACCGCTGTCAGGCAGAAAGATCCATTTCTAATCGAGGAAGACCGTAGAGAATTGTTTCCCCCTGACCTCGACGAAGTAAAGATTGCTATATCAAAGCTCAAGTCGAATAAAGCTGCTGGCGCAGACGGACTGTCTGCTGAGCTCTTCAAGGCAGCTGGGGATGACCTGGTTAGGAGCATGCACCAGCTCATCTGTAAAATATGGTGAGAGGAAAGCATGCCCGAGGAATGGAGTCTCAGCATCGTATGCCCGATCCACAAGAAAGGAGACCCCTCCGATTGCGCCGACTACAGAGGAATAGGTCTCCTTAACATCGCCTACAAAATCTTCTCGTCCACCATCGACCAAATCTTCACACTACGGCAGATCCTGGAAAAAACCAATGAATTCCAAGTCGACACTCACCACCTATTTGTCGACTTAAAAGCCGCATACGACAGCGGCATTAGAGACGAGCTATATAACGCTATGTCTATCTTTGCCATACCTGCTAAACTCATCAGACTGTGCAGGATGACTTTGGAGAATGCTCGCTGATCCATCCGATTCGGTGAACACCTTACCGATAGTTTTGATGTCAAAAAAGGACTTAGGCAGGGCGATGCGATGTCGTGTAATTTCTTCAACATCATATTGGAAATTATCAAAAATCACTGGCCAATACAAGAGGCACAATCTATTTCCAATCCTCACAACTCCTTGCATACGCCGACGATGTTGATGTCAATGATGTCAATGAGGCGTTTGCGAGTATTGAGTTCGAGGCGGCGTAAGTTGGTCTGACGGTAAACGAGGGCAAAACTAAATATATGCTGTCATCAAAAAAGGACGCCCACCACCGACGTCTTGGCCAGAACGTTTGTATTGGCAGATATAAGTTCGAGGTAGTTAAGAATTTCGTCTACCTTGGCTCCGCAGTGACCTGGAACAACGACATCAGTTCCGAAATCAAACGAAGAATCACTCTTGCCAATCGCTGTTTCTTTGGGCTCAGGAGGCAATTGAGTAATAGAGCCCTCTACCGTCCTGTTGTATGGCGCAGATGCATGGACACTATCAAAGCGGACGAGGAGGCCCATAAACGCAGTCGGGGGATGGAGGAAAATATTCAACCACGAACTTTACTTGCTGTACAGCGACATGAGTCTAGTCAGGCGTCTACGGATTCAACGCCTAAGATGGCTGGGCCATATAGAGCGAATGGACACCACAGCTCCAGCCCGGAGAGTCTTTGAATCCAACCCCGAGGGACGAAGAAGCAGAGGACAGCCGCACTTAAGATGGCGCACACAGGTGGAAGGGGACCTCAGCCAACTGGGTGTGCGGCAATGGAAAAGGCTAGCAAAAGATCGTGCTAGTTGGAGGGGCATGTTGGTTGAGGCCCAGGTTCACCCCGAACTGTAGCGCTCATTAAGAGGAAGAAGAAGAAGATCCATTAAGTCTAGTTACTAGCATGGTAATAATATTCATCATGTTAGTCATCTGGTTGATCAGTTGTTTCATCATGTCTTTAAGCTCTGTTATGTCATTTGTTTCGACAGTATTTTGTTGAGGTTGTTGAACGGGTAGAGTCAATGTCTGATTCAAGGGAGTTGAGATGGTCTTATCGATATTTGTTTTTGATTGTAGCGGTGCCTTAATAGGTGAATGAGAAGCAGCTACGCTAGCATAGGTAATGTTTTTGTTAGCCATTTCTTTTGTTTTTGGTATGTCCTGGTTTTGTTCATTGTTAGGAAGTATTTTTTCTCTCAACGGTGGAAAACGTTGTACATATTTTCAATGTTTTATAGATCTGACATCCTTTGTAGTTGGACGTGTTGGTTCCACTGCATAATGCGCATTTTGGATTGCCATTTTTGTTTATTTCTTTGCAGCCTGGAATTTTGTGTCATTTTACACATACAGGGTCCTTTGTGCAGTAGTTCTTAGTGGGCCCATATTGTTGGCAATTGGCGCACTGGGAAGTAGTTAACTTGTAGTGTGGTGTTTCAAAAGCAGTCCGGCAGTTTAGGAGCTTCGTAATAGTGTAAATGTCTTTGTTATTTTCTTTGTTAGCAAGTATTGAGAATAAGGGAAGTGGACTTTTTGTTCCTTTGTGGCGCATATTGTATATATTTAGGACTTTGTGGCCCAAGTTTTCAAGCTCTTGTTTAATGTCCTCCTGGTCCGCTGAGTGGTGCATGTTACGCAAGACTACTCTAAAACCTTTTTCTTCTTTAGGTTTAAGTGTGTAATATTTGGTATTCTTCTGTTTAAGGAGCTTAATTACAGTTCTGTATGAAGTAGAGTCTAACGTCTGGATTCGTATTTCATTATTTTTTAAGTCTTTTAACTCGTAAGTGTTGTTGGCGACTGCGCTTAAAGCAGTAGTGAGCGTATTTATGCATTCTACCTCTTGGACGTAGATTGGTGGTGGTTTGTTGGTCTTATGGGATCTTGGTTCGTTTGTATGTTTCATCACATGATCTGTTTCTTGCCTATTGTTAATTTCTCGCGTGTTGTCTATTTCCTCGGGGCCAGATAAAATTTCGAATCTGTTGTTGGAGGTCATTGTTCTTGGCTTACTGAGCCAAAAGGAATCTAGTTTCGTCTGGCTTTTGGTTTTTAATTTTTTAATTGTGTTCATGTTGCTAATGTTTTTGGCAGGGGATGTTCTGTTCCTTTTTTGGGTTGTGATAATGAGTGGTGTTGAGGGCGTTTCCTGCTCTCTTGAATTTATGTCGGGCCTGGTATCAATAGCTGCCGGTGAGTTGATTGCATTCAAATTTACTGCTAGTAAAGGAGATGTGCAAGCTTGGGTTGTAGAAACTGTCTTTGTGGGGTTAGTTGACGCGAAGGTAGTTATAACAGATGAATTAGTCGTCGTTGTTATAAGAGATGAGGAGGCAGCCTTAATGGCTACTGTATTGTCGAATGACAATAGAAATGATCAAAAGAAATTGTGTAAGGTCCAACATAAAAGACTGATAATTTAACAGTAAATAAATGTGTTTTTTTATTTTTTTTTTTCTTTTTTTTTTTTTGAGTTATTTATAAAACAAATGCTAACACTTTAATTGGATCACTCTGCCCATATGTTTTTGAAATCTACAAGTTTATGTCTTCTTGCCTCATCGAGTATGCTTCACTTAACATCTAATCTCTGCTTATGTAAATAGCCATTAAAACCATATCTAGGAAGTCATGCAAGTCACCTGGGCTCACTTTGAATGACATCGATGTATTTTTTGCTTGCTAATTATCATAGACTTATAAACAGGAAGTAGGTTTCCGTTGTCATTCATTAGTCTACATCTTCCGCAATAAATCAAACACAGAGTTTATTGAAATACAATTCAAGCACAATGTCTCTATGTATGTATATCCAATAAGAAAGTAATCGGGTGTTATAAGTGGCCGTGTTAACATCCACATCCCTGTGCAAATCTTTTTTTTTGTTTTTTTGCTGTTACTTCCACTACTAATAGACGAGCACCAAACAAACGATTGGTATCGTATGTTGTACAATACCTCCCACTATTCCCTAGAGGATGTCATTAAAAATGCTCTTGTCAACTCCAGCGTAGAAATTGAAATTGGTAATATTGATTCAAAAAAAGTACTTATTTTTAGCTAATATGCTCATCATTAAGCTCTTTCATCTTGTGCATTCTTTTTATAAAACGACCTCATAGGTACATCGATATAAAGACAGAAATTATACATACATATGTATGTACATATATTGAGAGCACCGTGGCGCAGTGGGTAGTGTGTTGGCCTCTGACGCCGATGACACGGGATCGAATCCCGACACAGCCATGTCATCGAACGTATTTTTCACGGTGTTTCTCCTCAGCGGGGTTCTAACAAAACCCCCTGTAGTAAAATTGTCATAAAAAGCTTCTCGAAATTCGCCGTTCGGAACCGGCAATAAACTGTAGATCCCTTTCACCTATGGGAAAAATGAAATCACACGCAACATGGGTGATTGAAGCTCGGCTCAGGTTCTTCATGGACTGTAACGCCAACATACATACACATACATACATGTACATATATTAACTGTCTTTAATACCCTCATCTATACTAATATTATAAATGTGAAAGTATGTGTGTCTGTGTCTTTCACGGGAAAACGGAGCGACGAATTGACGTGATTTTTTAAGTGGTGATAGTTGAAGGGATGGAGAGTGACGTAGGCTACTTTTTGTTTCTTTCTAGCCCCTGTTAAGTTTGTATGCAGCAAAAAAAATCAGTAGAGGATGGAAATTTGTGTGAGACTCTCCGCAAAATTAGTATAGGTTCTATGATAGAAACGAATAATAAAATAATTTAATTAAAACAATCATAAATCAATCAGCTTTCGAGAACATTCGTAGCATAAATACGCGTTACTCTTGAATTACGATAGATGGCGCTGATATGTTTCTGAAACGCGCTAACGTTGTGTGCTCTCTATCTGTACTTAAGTGCGGGCATCGGGCCGCGCTTCCACTATAGTGCATAGGGTACCTATACTCTGTTATTTGACTATTAAGCGTCCCAGTCATGCTTATACGAAATTTAAATGCCCGAGATTATGTAATGGGACGAGACTTCGTGTCACACAACTTGGCCGCAATATCATTAGCGCCACTATCTTAACCAATGCCCAAAATCTTTACATTCTGTCCCCAAATGGGAAGACATATAGTATCGTCTAAGGTAGCGTATTAAAATAATGTTGCGGAGATGCAAGCGGACCGTTAAGTTCGAAAACTCTCTGGAAGCGGGGATGGGAATGATGTCAACTTCCAATGGAATTGTCAGAGCGTTCTAGAGATTTCCTATGGGGAACTTCCAACGGCGAACGTTCGAGACGGTGGACCGAGAACTATATAAGCGCGAACACTCGCCCTTGACATTCATTCAGTTTGTGGTATAAAACAGCGTGTGACAAGTCGGTGTGATCAACCAAGGTGAAAAGAGAAGCTTTCAATAAAGGTTTGTCTATTGTGTAATAAAGTTTAAAGTGGATTGTACTGTGTAATAAAGTTTAAAGTGGATTGTATTGGATAATAAATAAAAGTGGTGAAGCTACACAGATAATTGATCTGTGGTGAAAGAAATAAAAGTGTGTGTGTGTTTTTAATTGGGAAAACGTAGAAAATTATAGTTTATCGCAATCCAGTGGTGCGAACCCTATTTGGTGTGGGGATCGAATAATTCGTAACAATAACATTCTGTTCTGAGTCCTCTTCTGTGTTCTAAATCAGGAAAGGGGAACCTAGTTACCCGAATTTAACGCCAGCGAAGCCGCGGGCAAAAGCTAGTACGTCATAAATATAACTCCTGAGCAATTTCTCAGAATCCCACCAAGTATGGGCTACCTGTTCTCGTAACTATATGAAGACTGGAAAGGTGTAAAGGGAAAAAATTCGTCACATACGGTCGACTTTAGACAGATTCCAATCGGAAATGATGTGCTATGAGAAGTCATGACCTACATCAATTCCTCGAGATGGCTACCATTTATTTCTAGAGAGACATTGATAGCTTCTCGTATCAGATTGACTTTTGGTTCTTCCATTCAGAAGTATTTCTGCCACCCATTAGAGAGGGAAGAGTTCAGTAGAGAGGGAAATATGGAGAAAACCGATAATATGAATGTACTTAAAGCCATTTTCTGGGAGAACGTATATTTGATAAAGGAAAAGGCTGAGCACACATAAACATACACCAGCGAAGTATTCGAGTGGGGGCGATAAGCTGAGAAGACCTTTGCTGGAAAATCCATTTCGTCAGAAATTCTTCAAAACTCTTGAATGCGGAGAATGTTTGTTGATGTCTCTTAATTGGCCTGGTAGCGAGTACTGTTATTAAATTACTGAATATAGGAAAGGTTAAAGGGAGTCCTTCCAGTTTGAGAATTTACCAACGTGCGTGTTGGTGTCTACCATGGCAAATTAATTTTGAAAGTGGGATATCATAGTGTTGATTGCCGGTCAATGGGAAAACTAATTTTTAATTAATTTGTCTTTGCATGGATTATGGATCATAGAGAGGGATCTATTCCGGTGTAAATTCACTTAATAATGGGGAAACAATGTTCAGGACCAATTCTATTTTTGTTTGCTGTTTTTGTTGTTGTTGTATGCTTTCGCTATCTGTTAGAGTACTCAGACACTGTTTTCCGGAGAAAAATGGCAGGGAGCTTCAGTGATGTACAGCTAAGAGATTCGGCACATACCACGTCGGCCCCAGGGGACGCGCCACCGTGCGCGAGCAAAGGCGGAAAAGTCCCAGAAAAAGGATTCTGCTCTGTAATCTTCGCAACATGTAGCGCAGGTAGGAGTATCACTGATGTCTTTCGTGCAGATATGCTTGGCAAAAATGTAATGTCCCCTAGTGATGCCCGCAAGTCTTCTACAGTCTATTCTCCTTAAGGATAAGAATAATGATGCGGCTTTCTTGCAGGCATTCCCTCCATCTACGATTTTGTGCATTAAAGACGCAATCGTTGATGTGGGTATTGACCATGAAAGCAGAATGATCTGGGATCCAAGCAAATGATCTGGGATCCAAGCAAATCTTAGTGTGTTTAGGCTTCCGACTTTGTTCAGAAAAGCCTTAAGCTTATGCACTAACTTGGAGCGGTTACAGGGTTGGACATAGCTTTGAGGGTAGCTTGGCTATCACTGCAGACTTCACAACATAATGCATGGCAATTAGGATTGAAAGACAGACGCATGTTTTCCTAACGAAAATTGCAGTCGGACGTTTTCGCGTTCAAAGAAAACCCTAGCACCGGACCCCAGCCCAGACTTGGAACAATCTTTGAAAACGCGAAGGTACATACATACATATGTATGTATGTATTCCTTTCCAGGTTCAGTACGTGGCCAGAGGCAATCCTGATGCCATAGAAATTCGACTGTAAAGTTATAGCGCAGTAGGATGTCAGGAGTCATTGCTTCAGAGGCCGTAGACTATTTCTCATGCAAGTGTATTGTCATTTCAATAAGATGGGACGAGACATGGCTTTCAGAGCGCACTCTCTGATAGATATATCAAGGTGTGGAAGGTTCATCATAGCATCCAGAGTAACGCCCGGCGTGCTGGGGAAAGCCCCAGCTGAGGCAAATCCTTCTTTGGAGTTTGGTGTAAGAGGCTACGACGTACTTGCGTGCTAGCCTGTTCCACCAGACAACCGATGCATATGAAATTGTCGGTCTTATCATTGCGGTGTAGACCCAGGTGATCTTTGCCGGCGATAAATCCCATGTTTTGCAAAAAATTCGTTTGCATTTTCAGAAGGCGGACAGCGCTTTGGTCTCAACATACTTTTACCAAAGAAGCTTGCTATCTTAGATGACTCCCTTGTACTTAGCTTCTTTGGATATCGGGATGGGAATGCCTTTTAGTACCAGCTAAGTCACGCCAGTTATTTTCCTTTCTATCGTGAAGAGAACGACATCAGTCTTAAGAGGATCAACCGACAGTCCATTTCTCGTGCACCAATTGTCGATCTCATTTAACGCCGCTTGTGTTCTGAGATAGACAGCTAATCCTGAGTCGACGGAGAGATCGGCGACATCATCCGCATAGGCCTGGGCATAGATTCCAGAGGTATTGAGAGCATCGAGCGTAGAGTCAACCATCATAACAGTAGAGACAGGTCGCCACGTTGCGAGCAGCCCTTGTTTACGCCAGATTTGATTGTCCGAGTTTGTCCGAGACCTGCGTCAGCGATCAATTTTCTGTGCACGACCATTGCTTTGATCCACAAAAGCAGTGCTTCATCTATGTCATGTCGTCTAGCAGCGTTACACGTACTGTCAAAAGTTGCATTATCAAAAGCTCCCTCAATGTCGACGAGAATGCCCAGTGCATACTCTTTCCTTTCGGGTGTGCATTCAATTCCCCCAATCAGGTTTTGAAGCACAGTCCCACATGTCACATACATCTCCGAAAGAGGAAGCATTCGAAGGGCAACTTTGCGCACATGCAGCTCTACTATTCTCTCTATGCTTTTCAGCAACAAGAATGTTAGACTGAGTAAGTAGCGAGTAAGTAGTTCTTTTTCCTTGCTTTGGGAATAAAGACCACTTACACCGTTCAGAAACTGCCTTCGTTGGTGTACCAAGTCGTAGGGGATGGAAGCAAACACAACCACGAAGTGTTTAATTTCTCCGTGCGCTTCGTAGCTTACTCTATCAGCCACCAAGTCTTGCCCACAAAATTGTCTCAAGTTTGGTTGCCGATAATGAGTTCGACATGATGAGGCAGATCCTGGACCTTTCGGATCGCTCATCATAAAGGATCATAGCATCACGTATGCCACCAATACCACACAGGTACTTATTCCATACTACTGCGTGCAATTCTGTCACTTAGAAGAGCAGCCTTGCACTACTGTAGATTGAATTGAGTAAAAATCAAGTATTTATACTATAAAGGACGTCCCATCCTTCGACTATTTAACATTGAATTGGAATAGAATTCCACTAAGGCCGAAGAAGGGAAGTGAGTCGTACGCAGATTTTAAAGTCTCGACAGAGACGTTATCCATCTCTCCAACCAGAGTAGAGCCCCCTTTTTTTTTTTAGAGAGCCCCTACTCTTCTTGTAAGAATAGAAAACACTCATGTCAAGCCCTGGACTATGCGAACGTAATCACGCCAGAACATCCAGCTTGTATCCAGGTTTCCCCGAAATCCGGCAGATGACGCGCGTTAGTTTAGGGCGACTGACTACCTGATAGGCAGTATCTCCCAAGGGCGGAATTTTCGGTACCATGCTTCTGATCCAGGCCGATGTCCGCTGGGAGGTACAGCTCACTATGAAAGCGCCATTCACCAGAGTAGACTTCCCAGCCTGAATACAGAAACCCGTTGCTAAAGCTAGCTCCAGTAGACAATCCTCGCAGTGTTTACAATCTGAGCTGGTTATTCAACTGTCACTGCCAACTTTCCATATCCTGACCTTTTCAGGGGAGATGGCCGTTTCTTCGTAAGAAGGTTGCTTTCTCGACTCTTTACGGTCATAAGGGTCTCTTTTCTGGAGCAAAGGTTTGACTTTCTTAATCATCTGGCTTATGCTTTGATCTTCGCGGACCGCTGCACTTGTCTTCAGACTCTGATTTACCGCCGCCACGTTGGAGGAGGACACATCATCCACTCTCCCCATACCGCGGCTGTCCTTGGCGGTCGTCTTCCGTTTGCGGGCGCTCTTACCTCTTTCGGTTCGAGCTCCTGTTCCCTTCGGACACTGCGTTGGGACAGCTTTATCGTTTTGAGAGTCGTTGGAACCCGAAATGGCTTTGGCCTCCACGTTCAGAGACTGCCTGTCAGTATCACCACCTTTTTCGGCGGAAGCCAGTTCGGGAGCCCATCACGCTCTTCCCCAGTAAGAGGAAGAGAGTTTGAGGCGCATGCCGAAAGTGCTGGCATGCATGTGCTTCCTACAGCAGTCTTCACTACCAGTCCAGATCTCAGTTGAGAGAGTCGGATCGACTTCGGTAGGTGATACCTCCGTAGACCTAACCCTCTTACCTGATTCTTCCAGAGGATTAACCTCGTCTATCGTGCCTTCGCCTCTGGATGCCTTTTTGAACAACTTCCGAGCGCGCCTCTTTCCCCTTCTTCTTTGGGACTTAGCAGCATACTCCGCAGTACAAGCCAACTATGGGGCGCGTTCAACTTCATCGATGTCGCGTCTGCTGAATGCGCCACTCAAGCTCAGTCCAACCAGGTGGTGAGGCAGTGAGCTGCATGAGTTGCTGTCGTTCTGAACTGCCGATGAATTTCCAATGAATGGTGGGGCCTCCAGAATCCTTGTCCCGCCCGTGGTCAAAGAGATCGCGGGTGGATTTCCGCAATCTCGGGTACCACCTGGAGTCCTACAATCCTTATGGTTGTCCGTTCATTTGGGCCTTCGAATCTTAGTTCGAAGACTATGACCTCTTAAGCCTTCCACCGCGGCAAGGCGCCCAAAGAAAGGGGGATAATGGAATTGAACATCTTCAAAATATCCAAAATAATTTTTTTTTTTTCACCGAACTTTTGTCTCCCAAAAGTATGTTCACTCCTTGTGCCGCCCAAATTTACTGATTGCCAAAAATGATCGATCTAAGGAAGGAAGGTTGAAAATACTGAATCTCACAACATTGTAGCATATTCGCCAGTGTTACGACGTGAAGCACCCGTCTCTTTCTTAGTTATTTTGTACCTTTGCGTGGCTTTAGTGTATTGGTAAAACTAGGAATGAAGAGATAGTCTCCCTCTGGAAAGAGAGCAGAAAGCTCTTTAACAAAGCAAAATGTACCCGCTTGCAAGAGGTTTGGGATCTCTAAAAGAAGGCAGTTAAATCCTTCAAAGCAGCGTCCAGGAAGGCCAAAAGGAATTCTTGGAGGAACTACTGCGAAAATATCACGCGGTCTCCGAAGCTTATAGAATAAGGAAGATTCTGGCTTCGGCCCCGTACAAGCCAAGCCACCTAATGCGGAATGATGGTTCCTGGACGACCTCCAGAACGGAAGCCCTGGAATTTTTTCTGAACGCACATTTACCGGGCAATAGTGACTCGGCTATGACACCTCCTCAAGTCATCCAGCCGACGACATCCTCCTTTGAGCGTGCTCCCAACCTGGTCAACAACAAAATTGTTCTATGGGCTCTGAAGAGCTTTGAACTCTACAAGTCTCCAGGACCGGATGGGATCATACCAGCAGAGCTTCAGCAGGTAGCAGATCTCATCCTTCCCTGGCTTGTGGTAATATACAAGAGTTGCCTCTCCCTGTCCTATATCCCAAGGAAATGGAAGGTAACCAAAGACATTTTCATACCCAAGGCAGGCAAAAGCTCCCACACGTATGCAAATGACTTGAGGCCTATTAGTCTTACTTCTTTTCTATTAAAAACTCTAAAGAAGATTCTAGACGCACACATTCGCTACAGCTGCCTCTCAGGAAGGCTGTCGGATAATCAACATGCCTACAACAAAGGCAAATCGGTGGAAACAGCACTCCACTCACTGGTCAGCAAAATAGAAAGGTCACTTAAACGTAAGGAATATACTCTAGTCGTCTTTCTCGACATTGAGGGTGCCGTTAACAATGTTGAACCATGGGCCGTCAGCAAAGCGCTGACTGATCTGGGTGTTACGGGATCAGTTATAGAACTGGTACGACAACTGCTAACACAAAGAGTTGTCAAAGTCAACTTCGCTGGTGCCGTCTCAACTAGAATGGTTAGCAGAGGTACACCACAGGGTGCAGTACTCTCCCCTCTCCTGTAGAACGTGGTGGTCAACGAGCTACTGCATTTGCTTGAACAGGAAGGGTACGCTTTGACCGCCTATGCAGATGACATTGCTATTGCTGCCACAGGAAAATTTCCCAGCACACTAAGCGACCTAATGCTGTGGACTTGGGGTCAATCCTAAGAAGACCAACCTAGCACTGTTTACCAATAAATATAAAATTCTTCCCTTCAACCCACTGAGGTTGTATGGAACCCAACTAATAATCAAAGATCCGGCCAGATACCTAGGCCTAGTCCTTGACAGGAGGCTGAATTGGAAACCTAACATTCTTGATCGTGTCAAGAAAGCAACCACTGCCCTTTACAGCAGTAAGAAAGTGGTGGAAAGAAGGTGGGGTATCCAACCAAGCATTATGCACTGGCTCTACACAGCAGTCATAAGGCCCATCCTCCTATATAGCATCGTAGTCTGGTGGACTGCTCTGGACAAGGCAGTCTACCGAAACCTTCTGGGGAAGGTACAAAGATCGGCCTGTTTATATACATATAAACAGAGCGATCAGATCAACCCCCACGGAGTCCCTAAATATCTTATTACATTTTCCACCGTTGGACCTCTTCAGCAAGCAAATTGCTGCCTGCGCGGCCCTACAAATTAGGACCATAGAAAAATGGGCCACATTACAAAAAGGACATACTACCATTCTTAAGCACTTCAAAGTACCCATGGACACAGACTACATCATCCCGCAGATTGTGTTTACTAGGAAATTCCGAAGTTGCCTTTCCATCCTGGGACGAATGGGCTGAAGGAAAAGTTATACCAAAATACTCGATCTCCCTCTATACCGATGGCTCCAAGATGGAGTCGGGTGTAGGTAGTGGAGTCTTCTCCAAGGAACTTAACCTCAACATATCATTCAGACTCCCAAATCACTGCAGTGTGTATCAGGCAGAATTAACAGCGATATCGGAGGCCCTTGCATGATATTATCATTTGTACGGATAACCAATCTGCAATAAAATCTCTGGCTGCGGTAGCCCACAAATCAAAGACATCCCTAAACTGTCGCCTATCTCTAGACGAGATGGCTGCACAGTTCAACATTAAAGTATTGTGGGTTCCCGGGCATAGGGATATTCCAGGAAACTGCGCGACCGACTAACTCGCAAAGTTAGAGTCAAGCACACTCAGTCTTCCTACCCTCGGGTACCTTCAAACTCCAATAAGTACGGCAAAGCACATGATAAAACTTCGAACCATAGAGGCGACCAACCTCCAATGAAATGAAAGTAATATCAGCTTTATCATTAAGTTAAACCTAGGACGAACAAAAGACCGAGTAGCAACCAAAAGGGTTATTTTGAGCACTCTAGTGAGTGTCATTACAGGTTACTGCATCATTGAAAAAAACGCCGCCAGACTAGGGCTGCCCTCCAATGACTTTTGCCGCGACTGCATGGACGAGGAGGAAGAGAATTCAATACATCATGCCCTCCTGTACTCATGCCCTCCCTTTGGCGCACCGCAGGAGGATCTACCTCGGCGCGCTCTTCTACGAAAATCTAAGTGAGCTAGCAAACTTAGAAATAGCTCAACTCCATCGCTTCATCAGAAACACCGGTTGGTTCTCGGGTAGCGAATCAGGGTGATATGATCCATCTGGTATCACAATGGGCCGACCTCGGCCTACGTGTTGCTTATGCCAACCACTTGCACCTAACCTAACCTAACCTAACCTATTGGTAAAACTAGTCTCTTAGAAGTCAACTTATAAAGCAGATTTTGGAAATTAATTTTTACTATTTACCTTTTTTTCCAATTTCTTTCCACAAACTTACGCCAGAACGACCAAGTTAGGACTAATCAATATTCAATATTAACGACACTAAGTTTTCTTACAAAACATTATTTAAAATTGAATCTTAAATTGTTTTGAATGTGGCATATCCTCATTGGTCAGCTGAAGTGTTTGCATTCCACATTAGGAGCTTTGTTTGCTTTTGAAACGTTTTATGCTCTCTTACTTCAAAAATACATACTAATTAGTTTAATTTTTTCGTTTTCAGGTAAGCGAAGAAGAAATTCATGACTTTACCTCAACACCAATACCAAGTGATTAAGTTTTTTTCAAGTAAAGAGCGGTAATTTAAATTGATGTCAAACGGAATAAGTTATACTTTGAGTTATGACATAAACTACATTTTTTTATAATTTTCCCGTAAAAGAGGTTATGAATATCGGTTATGAAAGTTCGAACAGACTATGGGTGGAAGAGAATCGGGAAAGGCAGGGAAACCAATAACATTTCTCATGGGTAGGAAACATGAAACTTGGTACAGCATTCCGTGTTCGTGTTGTATGGCTATACTTAGCAGTATGATTGAAGAGGGCATAAGGATCTGACGGATATTGAAGGCGTGAAATGCAACTGGCTAATTCGCTGGAGCAGCCTTTTGTAAAATATGATAAAACAGAGAAATGCTGAAGACTTTCCTACAATGTTCAAGTGATTCTTGTGACCTTGAAATCTCGGTATCCACATGAGGATGTAATCCAGCTTTGACGAATAAATGCGTTATACAGGGGGCCCCACGAGCAGTGTGCCAAAAAGCTAGAACGTGTAGGTCTGGTCAAGACAAGAAAAAAAAAAAAGTACAATTTTCTAAAAAAAATTACTTAATTTGGAAAAAATAATATTAAAAATCAACGGTTACATCCACAATGCCGTTATATACCCTTTTGAAAAGCCAGAGACCTTTTCTTTCATCTTGTTTTTAAACGAAGCAGTTTGGGTTTGGGTTTTTTTTTCAATCTCTCAAAAACTACAAGACATTTTTGCATCCTGTTTTCTGTTTCTAACTAAAAACTAATAAGAGAATTTAAATCTTTAAAAACACTATTGCTTAATTACATACAATTTTGAAAAAAATGAGTCCGAACATTTTTTTTTCAAAATGTTGTGTTTGGAAATTAATTTCTCAAAAACTATTCCCTAAAACTGCTTCGTTTGAAAACAAGATGAAAGAAGAGGTCTCTGGCTTTTCAAAAGAGTGTATAACGGCATTGTGGATGTAACCGTTGATTTTTAATATTATTTTTTCCAAATTAAGTAATTTTTTTTAGAAAATTGTACTTTTTTTTTCTTGTCTTGACCAGACCTACACGTTTAAAGTTTAAATTAAATTGAACATTTTTTATCAATTACATTATTTAGTAGTTCATACTTCCTTTTTATCCTCGTGCGGAGTATATTTTATACAATCTAGTCGACCTTATTTTATTTTCTGTTGGCAACAAATGGCAAAGGACTAACAAAGGCCTCGTAGGGGTAGCATCTATCCGACGGATGCTGGCCTGCTAAAAAGCGAGAAGAGCCACCGCAGTCGAACATCTTGCGGCATTGTTAGTAAGTCCTATCCCCACCTCCTCGTGGTGCCATCTGGAGATTTCCTATGGAAATTGCAGACGGGGAAGGGCGAATGGCGAGCCTCCTGCGACAAAAAACAAGATTAGTCGGTTGGGCTACGGCCTAGTAAGCCGTAACCGTAAAAAAACCACACACTCCGAAACAACCACAAGCCCCGGATTAATGTTGACGACCCTTGAAAAAAACGAAAAAAGGACAATGCTTTACGGCTCTGTACGTGGAATGTTAGGTCCCTAAACAGGCCACGTTCAGCCGAACAACTCGCGGACGCCCTAGACCGCCAAAAAGCTGACATAACCGCTATCTAGGAAATGCGATGGAATGGACCGGGTATAAAGCGGATGAAAACTGCGATATTTACTACGGCGACTGCTTTAGGGAGAGAGGACAACGATTGTTCCGATGCGGATTTGCTGTTCGAGGTGGACTAAGTCCTAAGCTTTCGGCATGGGGTCGAGCGCCTCATAACAATCCGTACCAAGGCTACATTTTTTAACATCAGCCTGATCTGCGTCCACGCCCCTACGGAAGACAAGGATGACTCCACCAAAGATGAGTTCTACGATCTCCTAGACAGAACGTATGCCCAATGTCCCAGCTGTGACATAAAAATTGTACTAGGAGACTTCGATGCTAAGCTGGGTAAGGATAGCATCTTTGAACGAGTCATCGGCAAACATAGCGTACACGACGCCACCTCCGATAACGGAAACAGGCTGAATGATCTTGCTACGGGGCGAAATCTCCTTCTAGCCAGTACGCTCTTCCCGCACCTCGATAAACACAAAGGCACCTGGCGGTCTTTTGATAAATCGACTACCAACCAGGTTGATCACATCGCGATCGACGTCAGACCCTCCTCCACTATTCTTGATGTCCAAACTTTCCGAGGGGCTAACATGGACTCGGACCACCATCTTGTAGTAGCCAAGATGCGCTTACGGATATCGCGAACGCAGCGGAGTAGAGTAAGAATACAAAGTTATGACGTCGGAAAGCTACTATCGCCAGAAACCGCTCGTGCTTTTACCGATCGCCTCTCCCTTAAGCTCTCCAATACACCTCAATCCTCCACGCTATCAATAGAACAGCAGTGGAGCCTTTGCAAACAAGCCCTGAAAAGCTCTGCATCCGAAGTCTTGGTTTTCAAGGCTTCATCACGAAGAAACACCTGGTTCGATGACGAGTGCAGGATATAAAGCGAACATGCCACGGTTATAAAGCCAGAACGGAAGCCTGCAGGGATGAGAACGGACACCTAGTAGTAGAATCGCAGTCGATGCTGAGAATATGGAAAAACCACTTCTGCAGACTGTATAACGGCGATGTTAGTCAATATAGCGCTGTCAGGCAGAATGATCCATTTCCAATTTGAAAAATACTTAAGTGAAGTGTTCTCTGTTGAAATATTTTCAGTTTGTTTTTTTTTTTTTTTTCAAATTTTCAAAAACTTTGAAATATATGTAAGTTGTGATGTTTCAGTCCAAGTTTTCAATTACAGCTTTCAAAATAGTTATTTCTGATATAAGTTACCAACAGTCTCCGACTCCTTCAAGTTGTGACTTAAAGTTGTCTCCGTTAAGTTGTGACAAAAATCAATAACCACTTGAGATTCAATAAACATAAAACATAGTCCTTGAGAGCTTTTCTTCAAAACGTACAGCTGGTAGATGGAGAACAATATTGAGTCAATTGAAAATGTCACCAACATGAAAAATGAAAATAGAACAACATCTGGTAGACGTGTGGCAAATTGACTTTGGTGACACTTTTATTCTTTGAAATAAATTCACGTAGGTTGGGTGCAGGTACGATATAACCGGAGACAGATGTGATTGCAATCTTCTGTTTTTCTAAATATTGGCAAAATGTACATATTACTTTGGAAGGTTACATTTGCCTTTCAAAATAAGTTCGCAATTTTATTGCTTTCAATTGTTTTTGATAGAAAAGCTTTTCAAAACTACGTTTACCGAACACATTACACATGTCTCAGATATTTTTATTTAAGCAAATTTCTTTAAAGAGTGCACTACGCCTTGTGGAACTGATTGTATGACCCTCAAACTCAATAAATATACCGAAAGCATATTTTTCATTGCTGCCCATCAGTAGTTTATTAACAAGGCTTTATGTACATAGTAGGTATTTAAGATGCATTGGTGATTCTTAGATTATCATACGAAGTTAAGAAAATCTAACCATCTATCATGTACAGATGTATTTCTTCAACCAAATTAAATGTAATTCCCAAACACAATTGGACTTGTATACAAAATGTACCGACTGAATCGTAAGATAATGGAAACATATTCTACTCGGTTCATTTCACTTGATTCCGGATTAAATCCGACTGGAAATTGAACATCCCTTTGTTTATCTAAGCAGCCATAGATTTTGAAAATATCAAAGGATAAACGCCACCATTTCGGTTCATGCAGTTTGTCTCATTCCTTTCCTCTCGATGATGGGCAGCCTTATTTAAATAAAACGTTTCTAGGTTACCTCCACCTTCCCCACTTGAACGGATGGCATAAATACTCCAATAACCCCATCGTTGGGACTACCCTCTATGTATTTGAAAAGAATGTCTACTTTAACGCCCATATAGCTCCGCCAGCAGTGCAATGAATTATTGTAGATACGTTCATGGCAGACGACGACTAGCAACATTTTGGATATATAGGTAATCTACAATCTTCTGAGTATGTGTGGATTTGTGTATATCGAGTTTCATCGACACCACCTTAAAGTCCTCCAAAGATGTGAAGGCTTTAACAAGTTTGTAGATCATTGTCGTGCTTTCATTGCTTTCATCCCTCTCTGAATAACACCGTGCTTGCGTCTGCAGTACCCCTGCGTCGTAATCGCATTATTTGTTTTCCCTTCACGACCAGATTCCTTCACTTAAACGAAGCTCATAACTTTTGTGTGGAATCTCACGGTTTTCATTGAAGGTTTATATGTATGAAATACCAACTGAGACAAGGGCGCGTTGATAGCATTTTGTCCAGGTTCGTTGAATTTCAGCTATTTCTTAACTGAAGGAAGAGAAAAATAATAATACTGCCGAGAATGCAGAACAAAATATATGTATTACTACTCACCTGTAAATTATAGCCCTAGAGAGCCTTCTTCTGCCAATTTCTTCCTCCTTTTAATGTATCCGAATGCTTTAAGAATGAGTTGCAATCGTTCTATAAGTGGTTTGTTAGGAACAAAATGAAAAAGAAGTCTAATCTGAAGGAGTAATATGCTTTTCGTTATGTTCTAATAAGATGTTTGAATCGAATACATAGGATTTTGTGGTTATACATACATACATACATACATACATACATATATTGAAATTACTATATTGCTTGGGGCTGTTTTAAATATGAAATATCGATTATTCTTGTTCTTTTTGTCCGACAAAAAGTCTTAAGCTTCCGAGATACATATATAAGCGGACGCATCATAACAATCCGCATCAAAGCTAAATTTGGAAGCATTAGCTTAATATGCCCTCACACCCCAACGGAAGAAAAGGACGATCGACTCAAAGAAGAATTCTACGATCTCCTACGTAAAATAGTTCTAGGAGATTTTAATGTAAAACTGGGCAAAGAGAACATATTTGAGTGGATCATAGGAAAGCATAGCCTCCATAATACAACACCACATCCGATAACGGACTTAGGCTAATCGATTTCCTAGCGGGGCGTAACCTCCTTGTAGCAAGCACGCGATTCCCCCATCTTAACATCCACAAGGGTATCTTGCCCAACATCCACAAGGGTACCTTGCGGTCTTTTGATCAATCGATCACCAACCAGATTGATCACATTGCGATCGACGCCGGCATTTCCTCCTGTATTTTCGACGTACGAACCTTCCGAGGGGCCAACATCGACTCGGACCACTACCTTGTTGTAGCCAGGGTACGAATGAGGATATCAAGAATGCTTAGGAGTCGAGTAGGACTACGTAAGTTTGACGTCGGAAAGCTACAATCGCAAGAGACTGCCAGAATCTTTGCCGATCGTGTCTCCTCCAAGCTCTCACAAAATCCGCCCACAGCAGCACAAACAATAGAGCAGGAATGGGCGCATTGCCAGAGCGCCGTCAGAGACACTGCCTCAGAGGTGCTGGGTTTTAAACCGCCACCACCTAGAGGCATATAAAGCCATGCTGCAACGACGGACGAGAGCTGCTCGCGAAATCTATGAGCAGAAGAGAAGAGAGGAACACACGCTTTTCAGAAGAAAAAAAGAGGGAGCAAGGAAAGCGCGAGATCGAGGAGATGGAGAGATGCTTCCGCAGGAATGACACCCGTAAGTTTTACAATAAGGTAAAACGAACATGCCATGGCTACAAAGCAAGAGCGGTGGCCTGCATGGATGAAAATGGAGAGCTGGTAGTAGAGTCGCAGTCGATTCTGAGGATTTGGAAAGACTACTTCTGCAGACTGTATAACGGCGATGGTGGACAAGATACCGCTGTCAGAACGAGCCATTCGTAATGGACGACGATGTAACAGATTTCAGTCCACCCGACCTAGACGAAGTCAAAATAGCGATATCAAGACTTAAGTCTAATAAAGCCGCGGGCGCAGACGGCCTGTCTGCTGAGCTTCTTAAGGCGGCTGGAGATGAGCTGGTAAGGCGCATGCACCATCTCATTTGCAAGGTATGGTCGGAGGAAAGCATGCCCGACGAATGGCATCTCAGCATTGTTTGCCCGGTCCATAAGAAAGGAGACCCCTAAAACTGCGCCAACTATAGGGGAATATGTCTCCTTAACATCGCCACTGTGGTGGCGCAGTTGTTAGTGTGTTGGACTCTGGCGCACGATGAGCGAGTTCGGATCCCGATAACACCAACACCATCGAATGTTTATTTCGCGACGTTCCTCCTCGGCGGGGTACTGGCAAAAAAACCCGTAGTAAACTTGCCATGGAAAAGCTTCTCGACTCACGCCGTTCGGAATCGATATTAAACTGTAGGTCTTTTTCACCTGTGTGAAAAATAGATCACACACAACATGGGTGATTGAGAGAAGCTTGTCTCTGGTCCTTCATGGGCTGTAACGCCACCAAAGAAGAAGAACATCGTATATAAGATCTTCTCGGCCGTATTGTGTGAACGCCTGAAACTGTTTGTGGATAACCTTATCAGTGTGGTAAATAGACCAAATATTTACGCTACGGCAGGTCTTGGAGAAGGAATGTCAAATCGACACTCACCACCTTTTCGTCGATTTCAAGGATGTATATGACAGCGTGTATAGAGATCAGTTATACAAAGCCATGTCTAGTTTTGACACCCCTGCCAAACTCGTCCGACTGTGCAGGATGACAATAGAGAATTCTCGCTGCTCCATTAAGGTCGGTAATGAGCAAACCGAGACCTTCGATGTTAAAAAGGGATTTAGGCAAGGTGACGCGCTGTCATGCAACTTTATCAACATCGTGCTTGAAAAGATCGTGCAAGAGTCACTGAGCAACACAAGAGGTACGATTGATTTCAAGTCTACGCAATTGCTTGCGTACGCCGACGACATTGACGTGATTGGACGGACACAGCGAGACGTCAATGAGGCCTTTTTAAGCATTGAGGTAGAAGCGGCTAAGATGGGTCTCAAGGTTAATGAGGGTAAAACCAAATATCTGCTTTCATCATGAGATAAAACGCAGAATCACTCTTGCCAACCGCTGTTTCTTTGGGCTCAAGAGGCAATTGAGAAGTAGAGCCCTCTCTCGGAAAACCAAGGTGACACTATATAAGACCTTAATCATCCCAGTCCTCCTTTAAGGCGCAGAGACTTGGAAATTAACAAAAGCGGACGAAGATGCCCTTGGTCGTTTTGAGAGGAAGATTCTGCGCACTATCTACGTTTGTTCAAACGGTGTGTGGAGGAGAAGATATAACGAACAACTGTACGGGTTGTACAGCGACATCGGCCTGGTACGACGTCTACGGATACAGCGTTTAAGGCGGCTGGAAAATACAGCTCCGCCCCGAAGAGTCTTCGAATCCACCCCGGAAGGAAGGTGCGGCAGAGGATGGCCGCATAAATGGTGGCGCACGCAGGTGGAAGGGGACCTTAACCAACAGCTGGCCAAAACCGCGCCAGCTGGAGACGCTTGTTGGTTGAGGCCCAGGCTTACCACGGACTTTATCGCCATCTTAGTAAGTAAGTAAGTAAGTTGTTCTTTCATAATCTGGCTTTTGTTTGATTCTTCACCAGTTTCATGTTTGAAATGAAATTGACGGGTATTTGTTGTGCTGAAAAAACGCCTTATGGCTGTCAATACCATAATACTAAACAAGGAATCAATTTCAGGTTATATAACGTTTATATAGCATCAATTTCCAGAATTTTACTCAGTAAAAACACATTCCTTTGGAATTTTAATTTTTTTTTTTTTAATAATATGCGCGCACTCAAGGCTTAATAATCGTATTATGTCGGTGACACAGTGCGGCCAGAAGGTAGAAAGGAAGAGGGTTAGAGGAGATGCCGATGGACATTGATCTTAAATGCTCGCATGTCGTATTGTGGGGGAAAGACCGGGTGAGCATCCCTAGAGAGAAGTGTGTTGCGGAAGAAGTGTTGTGGAAGTAACGATAAAAGAGGGAAAGGCAGGAGACATCCCTGCGATGTTCCAGCGATTCTAATGTTTTAGTAATGCTGGAATCACCTATCAGTTTTATCGCGCGATTTTGTATTTTATCTAGTATGTACAATGATGTTTTGGAAACACCGGACCAGACATGAGCGAATGAACGCCTGATAGATTGTAGCCAGGTCTAAAGGTGGGAAGTATTTCTTGCATCTGTATTAGAAGCCTAGGCATTTCGCAGCATTCTTGGCGAAATTGAATATGTGGTCCTTCCAATTAAGATTGTGAGCAACACACATACCGAGAATGGAAAGCTTTACGGTTTCTGAGATGTAAGTGCCATTTATGGATAATGGCTGCGGGTTAGTTATGAGCTTTAACGACAAGAGACAGCATTTTGTTGTGGATGCATTAAATTCCACTCTATTGTTTTTACCCCATTGGAAGATGCTGTCGATATCGGAATTTAATGAGCTTAACATACGCTGCCGTTCACTAACTACAGACGAAGTGCAGGGTCGTAAAGTAGTAAACGAATATGAGAAGCTAAAGATTCTGTCGTCACGGCAGACAAGCCATCTGCGCCCGCGGCTTTATTAGGTGGGGTGCATGAAATTCTCTTGCATCTTCGTCCGTTACGAATGGATCATTCTGCTTGAGAGCAGTATAAGATCTTTCTTGTAAGCGTTTTGTTTTGCTACATGGGCTTGTCCGCATTGCTCATCAAACCAGTGGTTTTTTAGTTGTCGGTTGTTTGAAACCCAAGACATCAGAGGCAGGGTCTCGCAATACAGAGGCGAGAGGTGATAGTTCCATCTACAAGTTGGTACACAAAAAGAATTTCGGTTTATAAGCCGGATTTGCAGGATGTTCGTAGGATAATAATTCAATTCTATTGGACCATGGAATACCCTTTAAGGCAAAATGCAACAACCTACGCTGCAAAGCTTCAAAGCTAACATTGTATGAGTACGAGAAGCGGGCGATTGAAAACTTGGAGAGGTGCTAATGCAGGCACGACGTTCGAAGATTTTATCAACGGATAAAACGAATGTCTCAAGGCTATAAAGCCCGAACGGAGGCCTGTAAGGATGAGATCGGACACCTAGTTGTAGAATCGCAGTCGATGCTGAGAATTTGGAAAAAGCATTTCTGCAGACGATGGCAGCCAACATACCGCCGTCAGGCAGAATGATCCATTTCTTAACAACGAATATCGCAGAGAATTCTGTCTCCCTGACCTCGACGAAGTTGAGATTGCTGCTGAGCTCTTCAAAGCGGCTGGGGTGAGCTGGTTAGGAGCATGCACCGGCTCATCTGTAAGATATGGTCAGAGGAAAGCATGCCCGAGGAATGGAGTCTCAGCATTGTTGGCCCGATCCACAAAAAAGGAGACCCCTTGGACTGCGCCAACTACAGAGGAATAAGTCTCCTTAATATCGCATACAAGATCTTCGCTGCCGTTTTGTGTGAACGCCTGAAACCATTCGTAAATAAGCTGATAGGTCCTTATCAGTGTGGCTTCAGGCCAGGGAAGTCCACCATCGATCAAATCTTCACACTACGGCAGATCCCGAAGAAAACCAATGAATTTCAAGTCGACACTCACCATCTATTCGTCGACTTCAAGGCCGCATACGACAGCGTATTTAGAGACGAGTTATACAACGCTATGTCTACTTTTGACATACCTGCTAAACTCGTCTGACTACGCAGGATGACTTTGGAGAATGCTCGCTGCTCCATCCGAATCGGTGAACGCCTTACCGATAGTTTTGATGTCAAAAAAGGACTTAGGCAGGGCGATGCGCTGTCGTGTGATTTCTTCAACATCATATTGGAAATGATTGTGCAAAAATCACAGCCCAATACAAGAGTCACAATCTATTTCAAATCCTCGCAACTCCTTGCATACGCCGACAACATTTACACAATAGGTAGATCGCAGCGAGATGTCAATGAGGCGTTTGCGATTATTGAGATGGAGGCGGCAAAAATTGGTTTAGTAGTTAAAGAGGGCAAGACTAAATATCTGCTGTCATCGAAAAAGGACATCTGCTGTGGCCGTGGTGCAGTGGTTAACATCATCGACCGCCGAGCGGAAGGTTTATGGTTTAAATTCGCTTCATAGCCAAGAAAAAGTAATTCCTATACGGACAAAAAGCATGCAACGCAGTTGTGAATGGAAAGTGACCAGACGTACTGCTGCAGGCATAAAACTCACAGTATATGGTCAACCGAAATTCATCCTCTGCGTATGCAATACTAAAGTGCTTGAACGAATTACTACGGACTATAACCAACGCGGAATTTGGTCGCCTCTCGTCCTATCTAGGTCTAGGACAACCACCCCTGAGAGTAGTGAACGAACATCAACGACCCCAACCACTGCACTCCGTTCAGGTTGTGTGTGTCAACACATCATAAGAGAACCTGCGCGAGTCTCTAAAAAAAAAAAAAAAAAACATTTACCACCGACGTCTTAGATAGAACGTGCATATTGGCAGATATAAGTTTGAGGTAGTTATGGACTTCATTTTCGCTCGGCTCCGCAGTGACCTGGAACAACGACACCAGTTTCGAAATCAAGCGCAGAATTACTCTTGCCAACCGCTGCTTCTTTGGGTTCAAGAGACAACTGAGAAGTAGAGCCCTCTCTCGTAAGACCAACTTGACCTTGTATAAGACCTTAATTATCCCGGTCCTCTTATACGGCGCAGAAACATGGACTTTATCTAAAGCGGATGAGGAAATCCTTTTTCATTTCGAGAGAAAGATTCTGCGTGCGATTTTCGGTCCTATGAACACAGAGGGGGTTTGGAGGAGAAGATTCAATCACGAACTGTACGGGTTGTACAGCGACATGAGTCTAGTCTGGCGTCTACAGATCCAATGCCTAAGATAGCTAGGCCATGTAGAGCGAATGGTGACCAAAGCTCCCGCCCGTAGAGTCTTTGAATCCAACCCCGAGGGACGAAGAAATGGAGGACGGCCGCACCTAAGGTGGCGCGCACAGGTGGAAAGGAACCTCAACCAACTGGGCGTGCGGCATTGGAAAAGACTAGCGAAAGATCGTGCTAGATGGAGAGGGATGTTGGTTGAGGCCCAAGTAAGTAAGTAAGTAACGTTGTATGGAGACCAGAACTGACGAGCATATTCGAGTAGAATGTAGAAGTCGAACGTAAATGATATAGAGGGATCTGGAAACGTAGGGGTTCGAGAATTCTTTAGACTATCGTTTTATAAAGCCAAGGGAAGTATTTGCTTTGTGATTGATGTGGTTGATCTAGGAGAGAAAATCGAGTTCTCTATCAGATATGATTCTCAGGTATGGTATGAATGAGAAATGGGGTATCGGCTCATTAAGAAGGTAGTAGGTTCAGACAGCTGTTGAAAGCGGGAAAAAGTAACAGGCTGGTATTTAGCGAAGGACATAAGATCATACGCAATGGACTCGAAGAGTTTAGGGATAGTTGGCAATTTAGCAAATTGTCTACAGCTAGAAATACCAACTTGATGTCTGAGTACAAATGTTCCTCAAAATGAGTATCACAAACAAATGTGGGGTTTGGGTTTTGACTGCAGTCGTTAAATGATTGGCTAAAGAACAAAGCAGAAAGGTTTGCGGTGGTGTTATGATCGGGGGGAGATGTTGATAGAAACGTCGAGAATGGATAATAAGAGACGACTGCATTATTTCAAGAAGAGTTATAAATAAAGTCACAGTATAGAGAAACGTTGGAAAGCTTCTTGGTAATTTGCGTAATCGGAGGCAGAATTAGATATTAAAAACTTTTCCCATTATTTATTTCGTATATTACGGAGAGCACGTAGCTCCTTCTTTGGCCAAGGGGGTGAACAGGAACAATTTCTTCCAAAAAATGTATGGGAGATACCACAAGAAATGCAGTTGAAGGATTAGGTCGTAGAGTTGTTGATGAAAGTTTTTTTTTTTTTTAATTTTTTTTTGTTTTTTTTTTTTTTTTTTTTTTTTAGAGTCACACGCGCACTCAAGGCTGGGGCCTTATAACGACGGACGTTGTGCGAGCACAAGGTAACAGGGAGAGGGAGAGGAGCTTCCTATTGACATTGGTCGTATATAGTATCTGCATATTGTATTGAGGGGGAGACCGAACGAGGTAGCGCGTTCCACATTCGTGTGGGTCGGTTGAGGGAAGAATTTCTATATTTGACAGTACGACCGAAAACGGGCTTCAAAGTGAATTCATGCGCATTCCGGGAGAGGCGTGTATCGCGGAAGAAGTTATGAAGGGGCGGAATGCAACTGGCTATTTCGTCGGAGCATTTATGATGAAAGAATCGATAAAACAATGAAAGGCAGGATGAGTTCCTACGATGTTCCAGCGAGCCTAGTGTTTTGGTAATGCTGGGGTCACCTATCAGTTTTATCGCGCCATTTTTGTATTCTATCTAGTAGGTGCAATGAGGTCTTAGATGCACCAGACCAAACATGAGCGTTGAACTCCAACTTAGGACGAATGAACGCCTTATAAATTGTAGCCAGATCAGTGGGTGTGAAGAATTTCTTGCCTCTGTATAGGAAACTTAGGCATTTCGCGGCATTCTTAGCGACAATAAATATGTGCTCATTCCAACAAAGGTTGTCACTGATGCACATACCTAGTATAGAAAGCTTTCGGTTTTCGAGATACAAGTGTCATTCATGGATAATGGCATTGGGTCAGTGTTATGCTTTAACGACAAAAGACAGCATTGTGTTTTGGAAGCATTAAATTCCACTCTATTGATTTTATCCCATTGGATGATGCTGTCGTTGTCGGAATTTAATGAGCTTAACATCCGCTGCCGCTCACTATTTACAGCCGAAGTGCAGGGTCGTAAAGAAGTGAACGAATATGCGAAGCTGAGGGTACTGTCGTCAGCGAAGGAGTGAATTGGATTAGAAGTAACAGACAAGAGATCGATTATAAAAATGAGAAAGAGTGTCGGAGACAAAACGGAGCCCTGGGGAACACCAGCATTTACAAAGTGAGTGTCAGACTTGAATACTTCCAAGACAACTTGATTTGAACGATTCGAAAGGTAGCTTCTAATCCATAGAAGAAGAGAGTCGTCGATCCCGAATGCACGCATTTTCGACAAAAGAGCTTCATGCCAAACTCTGTCAAATGCTTTCGAAATATCAAGTGCAACTACTTTGCTCTCACCCGCCTGGTGGAGCGAATAATTACACTTCTCGGTGAGATATGTATACCATCAAATCACCCGTGGATCTGTTGCTGCGGAAACCGTACTGTTCGTCATTGAGGAGTTTCTGCGACTCGAGAAACTTTACTAACTGACGATTTATCAGCGTTTCCATGACCTTGGAAAGAAGGGACGTTAGTGCAATGGGTCGGTAATTGGAGAGAGAAGATTCGCCTTCTTTGGGAGTGGGCTGGACAAATGCTGTTTTCCACCTAGTCGGATAGAGCCCAGAAGAGTAGGAAAGGTGCAAAAGCTTACGCAGTGGTCTTACCAGCGTAGAAGAACACATCTTCAGAAATGCCATCTAGACCAGCGGAATTGTGTATGTCAAGCTCTTTAAGAACCCTGGCAACTGCACGAGTACCGAAGTGAATTCGTCCCATTGTGGAAATAACGTACTCCAGAACAAGCGGTGACAAAGATAATTTGGGGAGCTGCGAGTTCGCTGCAAAGTGGGCAGCAAGCAGATTAGCTTTGTCTAAGGGTTTGACAGCTGGAATGTCATTGTGAATGAGCGTAGGTATAGACGACGATACGGAGTTTTTGATGTTTTTAACGAAAGACCAATAACTTCTGCTACCCATGTAAAAATTTGGCTCGTCGAATGTGGGAGTTACAGTCATTTCTGGCTTGTATATATCTTTTTCGGTTTTCCTCAGTGGTGTTTGCCTTATAATTCCGAAAACTTATCTCTCTCAACCTGATAACCTCTTTGCTGCTTCAGTCAAACCATGCATCTTATCCACCGGCTTTAGACTTTTTACCCTATTAGGGATAAAATTGCTTATGCCAGTGTTGATAATGTTTGTAATCATATCAGCCGCGGCGTCCACGTCGTTGTCGAGGAAGCACAACGACTAGTTAAAGCTTCGAAAGGAGTTGTAAAGGCCGCACCAATTAACTTTCTTATATTCTCATATTATTCTTTTGGGAGCTTTTTCTACAATTGAGTGGAGTGAGTATGGGAATTTAGCTGACATGACACAGTAATCAGACGAGCCTAGAGGAAATAATACACCCAAAGTGTATTTATCAGGTTGAGAGGTAAGAAACAAGTCCAGGGTATTGGCGATATGACTGGCAGAATCCGGGATACGAGATGGCTCATTCACAAGCTGAGTTAATTGGTTCAACTCAGCGAAAATTTCGACATACCTTCCTTCGGGTGTTGTCTGTCCAGAATGTCGAAGCCACTGAGAATTGTGAACATTGAAATCGCCCGCTATAACGATTTCAGTGCGAGGAGACAGGGCAACAATTCTTTGGATGGTGTCGGACAGTGCATCAAACGCGTCGAACGTGATACCTTTGTCCAGGTTTGGGCTTCTATAAAGAAAACAGCAGTGAATTGTGTGCTTACGAAGAGTGAATTTAAGCCATTAGAAATTAAATTCCGAAGTGGATGTTTGGCTATACTGCGGAAGCAGCTGGTAAGCGATATCACTACGAACATACATAGATGGCGAGACCGCGGTGTTTACAAGCTGTAGCGTCATTTATAATACAGTGGATGCAATTTTGAATAAATTCATAATTGAACGTATTTTGATTCTTTGTTCAAGATGGAAAGGAACAGTTTAGCTCAGTAATTTACAACAATCTTACTTTTTAAGCGAGAAACGTGTAAGGAGATTAACAAAATGTAGGGACTATGTATGAGAATTTCCATCCATTGAGAACTACAAGAGGAACTGTCGTCATGTAAACCTTACATATGTATAGAACACATAACAATAAAAAATATATTTGCACTACCTTCAATCCATAACGATCCACAATAGGAAGCACAATGAAAAATAGAATAGGGAATAAGCCTCAGCAGTTATCGGACCGATCCTCATCACACAGGATGCAGGATTATATGCAATGGTATGCAAGTATTTATTCAAGCATTTAAGTACGTGCATATATTTCATTTCGAGCTACGGATACTGCGGAGCATTTAATTAAATATACCAAGTGCTCTGATGAATGAAAGTGTGCGGATGCAGTGCCAAACGGAAAAAATCATCTAGCATATATTGAAATAAATAAAAGTAGAGGAAATGCAGATGAATGATTGTTGGTGCTATATCCTTATGGCAAGAGTGTAACTGTGCACGTTGTTGGCCTGCTCCCAACGGTGTTGCTATTTTTTTGTTTGTGATGTTTTTCCGCGGGAAAAAGTGATTATAAAAATCTTGGGAGTTTCGCTTTCATAACACAGCCGCAACTGTCTGTGCAATTGCAATTGCTGGGAAGCATCGCGAAACCTCGAGCTGTCTTTCGAGTTCGCTGATACGGTACTGGTGGGCTGGATGTCGATTAAAAGGACGAATGCAGGGGAAGATCTGGAATAAAGCGGAACTCCTGCAGCACGTAGAGCAGCATTTGATGGGATTCAGGTTTCTCAATTCCAGAGGAAACATTAAATTGAATACTGAAAAAAGTCAATTTATAATCCTACACTCATACACAGATAGATGATTGAATTGATAGGTAAGAGTTATTGGGTGCGTAGCAAAGTCAAATATATGTATACGTACAGTGCTGTGCGAAATAACAGCGGTTACATCCGAAATGCCGTAATATACTTTTTTGTAAAGCCAGAAACTTCTTCTTTCGTCTTGTTTTTAAACGAAGCTGTTTTAAGGAATAGTTTTTGAGACATGAATTTTCAAACTCAAAATTTTGAAAAAAAATTAAAAAAAAAAACGTTCGAACTAACTTTTTTTCAACATTTTATGTAATTAAGTACTAATTTTTTTTTTCAAGGATTAAATTCTCGTATTAGTTTTTACTTAAAAAGATATATCCGGATGGAAAAATGTCTTGTAGTTTTTGAGAAACTAAAAACAAAAACCCAAACCACTTTTTTCTTAAAAAAAAAAAAACATTTTTTTTTGGTTTTAATGCGGCTGGACTTGTAGGTAAATTAATGTATGATACATTGACCTCTTTTTCATTATTTTTAAAAAATTCAGAGTTTTATGAGGATACAATAAAGTGACACAGTATTGGAGTAGTCCTGAATTAATCCTTTTTTTTTTTTTTCATTGATAACGCCTGAAAACTGACCTGCCAATTTCGTCTGGGTCCGCCCACCGTCCATGGTTTGCATACTTAGAGGTGCTCTTCCGGTCAACTTTCCATGGTATAATTATAATTTTATATATTTGTGTGTCCCATTCGCGTGTTCATTTGAGACAGACAATTTTTAATTATGTGTAATAAAAAACACAACACAACATCAATACTATTTACTTTCTTTTGCTTTTTTGCTCAACTGAAATCGTTTAAATTAACTCCCGATCTTATTGTACTGTCTTCCAAATCGCATCTGAATGAAGTCAACATTTTCTTGCGTCTCGAAAGATCATGAATAAAATATACTCTGGCATATATATATGTATATATATATAGCTTCCCTATCCGCGGCTTCGCTCGCTGGGCATTGATTATGGTCCAAGGCATTGGTCACGGTATCGGGCATTGGTTAGAGTCTAACGCCAGTAGGGTCGTATTTTGATCTTTTCAAAGTATTTCCTTATAAACCTTATTTTTTTGTTTCTTTATTGGGTGGCACCAACACAACCTCCAGTCATCACAGTACTGCTGAATCTTGTCGAAGTCACGCTGGAGCAAGGTAACAATGACGTCGATCGTTGGACCTGATCTGTACTCTGTTAAGTCGTCTGCGTACGCTATCGATTGGCGAATAGAAGCTGTCAGATCGCTGATGTATGTAAATACTGAAAAGGATCGGCGAGTTCACGGTATCGTTAGGGATATTCGCATTTCTTCATTCACCACCACCCACACTTATCTGCATTTTTTTAACCGATTAGCATTTCATGCAATGCATCTTTAATTAATTGTTGGGTTGCATGTAGGTATACATATTCACTTTTTGAAATGGTTGTAGGTCCCTTTCACCTGTGTAAAATATGAAGCACGCACAATATTTGTGATTGAGAGAAGCTTGGCTCTGGCCCTTCATGGGCTGTAATGTCACTAAAGAAAAGCAAGCAAGTTCTATGTACGTGTGTTGGCGTTACAGTCCATGAAGGACTAAAGCCGATCCTCTCTCAATCACCCATGTTGTGTGTGATTTTATTTTCCCATAGGTGAAAGGGACCTACAGTTGAATACAAGCAAGTTAGCGCATTTTAAAATTGAAATGCAAGAACTAAAACAACTTTACACAAGCCATTCTTACTTTTGGCTTACTTACCTAAGTGCTGTGCCCCTGGGAGGATGCAATGCAACTTGTCGTTGCACAAATAGAGGAGATTTTTTTTTTGTATGAACTTTTTTTTTATCTGTCGAATTAAATATGTATGTATTAGAACGAAGAAATGAGATATAGATGCCGTCAAGACCGGAACGATGTAAATATGTACATAAGTGGGTGCATTGAAGTAGACGAAGAAAATTTCCAAAGTCGATGGCAGACAAAACGGAAAACAAACAATGAATTGCAAAATTGCAGTTTGAAAGAACAGAAAATTACAGAAAAGGCGAAAGAGAAAATTGATTTGGATCTGTCGGTCGTTTCCCAGCCTAGGCATCTGGATACCGAGGAGTAAGTGGAAGTGGGAGATAACGAGACAGAACCGTCTCGAATGGTTTTGTATCTGCATACTTTATCTCTTCGACGGATAAACTGTTTTATGTGAAATGCATAGTCGAATTTATCCGCACTCTGGATAGTTCTGTGTCCTTCTCTTTCGTTCATACCTAAATAAACATAGTCGAAAGAAAACCCATTCTTACCGATCATCTACAGTTTCAAACAACGTTAAAAATCGATTGATTTCAATTCGCCGAATGCGAAGTTGAAGTTCATGATAATGCTGCCAGCCATGTTGTGAAGTCTAAAAAGTTGCGTTCCGTCCCTTCTACTTCAATGTCGGATACCTACGAGTATATATGTACGTATTGTAGGGATAGTTGTATATGTATGTATGTATGTATATTATAATAATTCCATACTAATGTGCACCGGTAATGTTTTTGCTAAGCGGGTTATATGAATCGTACGCTAACCGAAATCTGTCAAAAAGGAGATGTTGCTTTGCTATAACAAGCGAATAACGAGAGGAAGGGTGCTCTCGGAAAAGTTTCAAATGCTCAACTTCAGCAGCAATTGGCAGCAGCCTAGCGAAGTTTCTAGTACCTAGTTATTTCAACTCTTTAAACTTAAATTTGCTTGTTCAACGCGGTAACGCAGTTACCAATGTTAGGAAATTGAAGTTAAAGCCTTTGGTATAGTGAGGTGAGAATATTTGTGAAATTGGCTTCTCACACTATTCTCGGGTGGAATAGAAGGTTATTTAAACTGTGCATGTCGTTCATTTTTAGAGTCGTTATTGACCGAGTTTCACTTTCACCCTTATGTAAGAGAAAGCATATTTCTGCCAATATGGTATACCGATACCGTATCAGCCAATGTAGATAGATCACGTCTTGTTCCCAGGCGATTCAAGGCAAATTAATAATTCGGCGTTGAATTGTGAGAACAAAATTCCAAGGAAAAGAGGCAAGTTTGTGTGAACTGAAGCTCGCTTCTTAAGACTAATTTATTTTCCCGATTCAAATCCTAACTTACTTACTTATTTAGGTGGCGCTACAGTCCGTGCTAAACCTGGGCCTCAACCAACAAGCGTCTCCAGCTGGCACGGTCCTTGGCCAACTGTTTCCAGCGCCGCACGCCCAATTGGTTATGGTCCCCTTCCACCTACGTGCGCCACCGTTGATACGACCGTCCTCTGCCGCGCCTTCCTTCCGGGGTGGATTCGAAGACACTTCGGGTCGGAGCTGTATCTTCCATACGCTCTACATGGCCTAGCCACCTGAGATGCTGTATCCGTAGACGTCGTACAAGGCCGATGTCGCTGAACAACCCGTACAGCTCTTCGTTATATCGTCTCCTCCATGCACCGTTTGAACAAACAGGATAGTGCGCAGAATTTTCCTCTCGAAACGACCAAGGGCATCTTCATCCGCTTTGGTTAAGGTCCAAGCCTCTGCGCCGTAAAGGAGGACTGGGATGACTAGGGTCTTATTTAGTATCACCTTGGTTTTTCGAGAGAGGGCTCTCCTTCTCAATTGCCTCTTGAGCCCAAAGAAACAGCGGTTGGCGAGAGTGATTCTGCGTTTTATCTCAGCGCTGGTGTTGTTGTCGCTGATCATCAGTGAGCCAAGGTAGACAAATTCCTTGACCACTTCAAAGTTATATCCGCCCATGGTGACGTTCTGGCCAATACGTCGGTGTTGTCCGTCTCTTTTAGATTGAAGCAGATATTTGGTTTTACCCTCATTAACCTTGAGACCCATCTTAGCCGCTTCTACCTCAATGCTTACAAAGGCCTCATTGACGTCTCGCTGTGTCCGTCCAATCACGTCAATGTCGACGGCGTTCGCAAGCAATTGCGTAGACTTGAAATAAATCGTACCTCTTATGTTGGCCAATGACTCTTGCACGATCTTTTCAAGCACGATGTTGAAAAAGTTGCATGACAGCGCGTCACCTTGCCGAAATCCTTTTTTAACATCAAAGGTCTCGGTTTGCTCATTACCGACCTTAATGGAGTAGCGAGAATTCTCCATTGTTATCCTGCCCAGTCGGACGAGTGTGGCAGGGATGTTAAAACTAGACATGGCTTTGTATAGCTCATCTCTATACACGCTGCCCTATGCAGCCTTGAAATCGACGAAGAGGTGGTGAGTGTCGATTTGGTATTCCTGGGTCTTCTCCAAGACCTGCCGTAACGTAAATATTTGGTCTATTGTGGATTTACCTGGCCTGAAACCACACTGATAAGAGCCGATCAGGTTATCCACAAACGGTTTCAGGCGTTCACACAATACGGCAGAGAAGATTTTATATGCGATGTTAAGGAGACTTATTCCCCTATAGTTGGCGCAGTTGTTGGGGTCTCCTTTCTTATGGACCCGGCAAACGATGCTGAGATTCCATTCGTCGGGCATGCTTTCCTCCGACCATACCTTGCAGATGAGATGGTGCATGCACCTTACCAGCTCATCTCCAGCCGCCTTAAGAAGTTCAGCAGCCAGGCCGTCAGCGCCCGCGGCTTTATTAGACTTTAGTCTTGATATCGCTATTTTTACTTCGTCTAGGTCGGGTGGACTGAATTCTGTTATATCGTCGTCCATTACGAATGGCTCGTTTTGCCTGACAGCTGTAACTTGTCTATCATCGCCGTTATACAGTCTGCAGAAGTGGTATTTTCAAATCCACAGCATCGACTGCGACTCTACTACCAGTTCTCCATTTTCATCCCTGCAGGCCGCCGCTCTGGCTTTGTACCCATGGTATGTTCGTTTTACCTAATTGGTAAACTTACGGGCGTCATTCCTGCGGAAGCATCTCTCCATCTCCTCGATCTCACGCTTTCCGCGCTCTCTCTTCTTTCTTCTGAAAAGCGTGTGTTCCTCTCATCTCTTCTGCTCATAGATTTCGCGAGCAGCTCTCGTCCGTTGTTGCAGCATGGCTTTATATACATCTTGTTTTGCTGCATGGGCTTGTTCGCATTGTTCGTCGAACCAGGGGTTTCTAGGTGATGGCGGTTTGAAACCCAGCGCCTCTGAGGCAGCAATGCGCCCATTCCTGCTCTATTCTTTGTGCTGCTGTGGGCGGATTTTGAGAGAACTTGGAGGAGACACGATCGGTAAAGATTCTGGCATTCTCTTGTGATTGTAGCTTTCCGACGTCAAACTTACGTAGTCCTACTCGTCTCCTAAGCATTCTTGATATCCTCATTAGTACCTTGGCTAGAACAAGCTAGTGGTCCAAGTCGATGTTGGCCCCTCTGAAGGTTCGTACGTCGAGAATACAGGAGGAGTGTCTGGCGTCGACCGCAATGTGATCAATCTGGTTGGTGGTCGATTGATCAAAAGACCGCCAGGTACCCTTGTGGATGTTGAGATGAGGGAATCGCGTGCTTGCTACAAGGAGGTTACGCCCCGCATGTAAATAAATTAGCCTAAGTCCGTTGTCGGATGTGGTGTTATGGAGGCTTTGCTTTCCTATGATCGACTCAAATATGTCCTCTTTGCCCAGTTTTGCATTAAAATCTCCTAGGACTATTTTTGTGTGGAAGCTGGGGCATTGGGCATATGTTCTGTCAAGGAGATCGTAGAATTCTTCTTTGAGTCGATCGTCCTTTTCTTCCGTTGAGGCGTGAGCGCATATTAAGCTAATACATATTTCCAAATTTAGATTTGATACGGATTGTTATGAGGCGTTCGCTTATGTCTCGGAAGCTTAAGACTTTTTGTCGGAGTCTTCTTCGAATGACGAATCCGCACCCGAATAGACGCTGTTTTCGTCCGTCTTTTGCCTGGTCCATCCCATCGCACTTCTTGGAGTGCGGTTATATCTGCTTTATAGCAGTTGAGGGTTTGCTCCAATTGATCGCCTGCGGCCGGTCTGTTAAGGGACCTAACATTCCAGGTGCAGACTCTCAAGTCCGTTAGTCGTTCGCAGGGGTCGTCAGCTTAGTATCCGTCCGTATCCGGGGCTTGTTGTTGTTTCGGAACAAGTAAGTTTTTACGTGATGTTACCCCTAAGCACAACTCCCAACCTGGAGGGCCAGGTTCCTCCTTCCCCGGGATCAAGGGGTATTCAAATCCTAACAGGACAATAAAATTAGGTTGGGTTATGTGAATCACCTTTAGTCTATTGTGGCTGTCAAATCCACCAGCCTTGCAATTCTGTTACTCACTAACTTTGTGAACAGTGCTCGAGTGTTGATAGTGTTGGAACTAATCATAGCAGCTGCTTCCTACTCTGAAAAGAATTTTCACTGCTAGTCTAGAACTTGCTCACCTACCCATTCCTTGGCGCACAGTGAAAGTGGTCTTCATTCCCAAAATTGGAAAAGAGGGCTACTCACTTGCCAAGAGCTTCAGACCAATTTGTCTTACATCTTTCCTGCTGAAAAGCATGGAGAGACTGGTTGAGTTGCACGTGCGCAAAGTTGCCCTTCGAATGCACCCTCTTTCGGAGATGTAACATTCTTACCAGCGCGGAAAATCCTGCGCGACTGCGTTCAGAACCAAGTTGGAAGAATTGAATGCGCGCTCGAAAGGAAAGAGTACGCGCTGGGCATTTTCATCGACATTGAGGGAGCTTTTTTGATAACGCGACGCTGCCAGACATCATGGCGTACATAGATAAAGCAATGGTCCTATGGATCAAAGCAATGCTCATGCACAGGACATTGACCGCTGATGCAGGCCTCGACCAGTATGTTAAATCCGGCGTAAACAGGGGCTGCCCGCAAAGTGGCGTCCTGTCTTCGCTGTTTGGTATAGTGGCCGTGGTGCAGTGGTTAACATCATCAACCGCCGAGCGGAAGGTCTATAGTTCAAAGTCGTTACATAACCAAGAAAAAGCAATTCCTATACGAAAAAAAACTGTGCAACACAGTTGTGAATGGGAAGTGATCAAACGTACTGCTGCAGGCATAACACTTACAGTTGGTAAATTTAAATTCATCCTCAGCATATGCAATATAATACCAAAAGTGCATGAAACAATTGCTGAGAATTATAATCAAGGCGAAATTCGGTCGGCTCGTCCATATCTACGACCCAAACCACTGCACTCCGTTCAGATTGTGTGTCAAACATCCAAAACACCATAAGAGTACATAACACTTGAACCTGCGCGAAACTCTCCCTCTCGCTGTTACCTTCGCTCGCACAACGTTCCACCTTATAAGGTCTTAGCCTTGAGCGCGTGTGTGACTATTAAAACAAAAAAAAAAAATAGTGGTCGATTCTCTGCTTGATGCTCTCAATGCCTCTGGAATGTATGCCCATGCCTATGCAGATGATGTTGCCATTCTTTCTGTCGGCTCATGTTTAGCGACTGTCCGTCTCAAAGCACAGGCGGCGCTAAATGTGATCGATGATTGGTGTACTAGAAATGCGCTGTCAGTCAATCCTCTTAAGACCGATGTCGTTCTCTTTAGGAGAAGGAGGAAAAATACTAAAAATACTAAAAGGCCCTTCCATCCCGATATCCAAGGAGGCTAAGTATCTAGGAGTCATCTTAGATAGCAAGCTTCTTTGGTCAAACCATCAAAGCGTTGTCAGCTTTCTGGAAATGAAAAGGAGCTTTTGGCAGGACATGGGGTTTATCACCGGCGAAGGTCCTCTGGATCTACATGGCAATGATAAGACCGATAATCTCATATGTAGCCTCTTTCACCAAACCTCTTTCACCAAACTCCAAAGAACAGTTTGTCTCAGCTGCACGGGAGCCTTCCCCAGCACGCCGGGCGCTGATCTAGATGCCACGATGAGCCTTCCACCTCTTGATATATTTATCAGAGGGTGTGCTCTGAAAGCCATGTCTCGTCTGAAGAGAAATGTCTTTTGGTACAACTCGCATAGGAATAACGGCGTGCATGCGCAAGAATTGTCCTGCAACCCCTGTCTCATGGACATGCCTTCTGACGCACTGACGCCCGTTATCCTACTTCGCCGTAATTTCACAGTCGAGTTTCGATGGCATCAGGATTGGCTGTGGCTGGAAACTGAACCGGGAACGGATAGTCTTCACTCCAGTTCTGGGCGGGGATCCGGTGCTGGGGTCTTCTTTGAGCGTGAAAACATCCAACTGCACTCTCATTAGGAAAATATGCGTCTGCCTTCCAATCAGGGATATACGCAATGCTATTGGCCATCACTATGTTGTGAGGCACAGGTGGAAGGGGGAAAGCATATGTGTCTGTAGTGACAGCCAAGCTGCACTAAAAGCTGTGTGTAACCCCTTAACTAGCTCCAAATTAGTGCTTGAACTCAAGTCCTTCTTAAACAGAGTCAGCAGATTAAATTCATTAAGGCTTGTATGGGTTCCAGGCCACTCTGGGATCCCATGAAATGAGATCTCTGATGAACTCGCCAGAATGGGTTCAGAGGAGAGCTTCTCAGGACCTGAACCCGCTCTAGGTCTACCTGCGTCCACGGTAAATTCCTATATTAACGATTGTGTATTTAATACACACAACCTTGGATGGAGGGATTGTCCAGGTTGCAGGATGACTAAGCGCGTATGCCCTGATGCCTGCAAAAAATCTGCAGCATTCCTCCTGTCTTTAAGGAGAGTCGACTGCAGAAGGCTTGTGGGAGTTATTACGGGCACACTTTTACCAAGCATCTCTACTTGCTCGGCATCAGTGAAACGCCTACCTGTGCTGCATGTGGCGAAGAGGAGGATGACACTGCAGAGCATTTCCTCTGTGATTGTCCCGCCTTTGCTCGCGCACGGGGGCGTAGCCTTGAAACCGACGGGGTGTGTGTCTTAAAAAAAAAAAAAATCATAGCAGGTTAGCTGGTCACTTAGCTTCCTGAAATGTCTCTTAAACCATGTAGCCCGTTTAGTGTTGAATTGCTCGTTAAAATGTCGTAGTAAAAGGCTAGGGCAAAGGAGTTTATTGCTATCTTCCTATCCGTGCAAATAATGATGCTCTTTTGTGGATATTAGATCATGAGCCATGATAGATACTGCAGTTATTCGAAAAATTAATACTCTAGTCCTGGTAGAAAACTACCACGCACACCTGTCTCCATTTTGGACGTTAATGAAATAGCAAAACGAACTTTATCAGTCCACACTTGAGAAAAGACGTTTCGATGTCCATAGTGAATAAAATATACAGAATGGGTCCTCGTAGACAGCACCAATATATGCTAATTCAGGTATTTTCAGTGGCTACGATTGCGATAACTTCAGCTTGGGTGGTCGCAATGCAACTGTCCCATTTCAGCAATGACAGCAGAAATGACACTAGCAAATCTGGCTTCGATGATGCTAACTTATCCCGACATTCGATGTTGAGAAGAATACAAGGCTGTAATACTACATAAGTTTCCAAGTACGCAAACGTAATGCAGGAAAAAGTAAGATAGGTTTCAAAGACTGTTACAAACCAGGAACAGTCAGTAGAATTCCATATCTACCGATGGTCTTGTAGTAATTAGATCTGTGTCACACAGACTGTGTATAATATACATACATGCGTACATACATTTTCAGTGGCCCGCATGTTCCACTAAAAGGGTCGCGGGGGTAATGCGCGCACGCGGGGTCCCCACGTCACTCGATCCTCTGCCATCAATTCTAACTCATCAGAATCTCGTCCTGGGTCTGCCAAGCGGTCGCCTGCCTGATGGGATTGCATTCAAGGCACGCTTCGGAAGTCGTAATGATGGCGACATCCGTCTCACGTGACCAAACCATCGAAGCAAAGCCCTTTCCGTCCGGAGAAGTAGCATTGCCGTGTTTCTCACCCTATCCCGGCGAATAACTCCCACAACAGAATGAAGAAATCTCATTTCAGCAGTTCGTATTTGCGATCTTATTCTTTCGGTCAATACTCAAATTTCATGACCATAGGTGAGAATTGGAACAAATCTTCTTCTTCTTAGTGGGCGCTACAATTCGGGGTGAACCTGGGCCTCAACCAACATGCTCCTCCATCTAGCACGATGTTTTGCTAGCCTTTTCCATTGCCGCACACCCAGTTGGTTGAGGTCCCCTTCCACCTATGTGCGCCATCTTAAGTGCGGCCGTCCTCTGCTTCTTCGTCCCTCGGGGTTGGATTATAGGCCTAAAAATCACGCGCAAAATCTTTCTCTCGAACCGACCAAGGGCCTCCTCATCCGCTTTTGATAGTATCCATGCTTCTGCGCCGTACAACAGGACCGGGATGATAAGGGTCTTATATAGAGTCAACCTTGTCGTTCGCGGGAGGGCTCTATTACTCAATTGCCTCCTGAGCCCAAAGAAACAGCGAATGGCAAGAGTGATTCTGCGTTTGATTTCGGAACTGATGTCGTTGTTCCAAGTGACTGCGGAGCCAAGGTAGACGAAGTTCTTAACTACCTCGTACTTATATCTGCCAACACAAACGTTCTGGCCAAGACGTTCGGTGGTGAGCGTCCTTTTTTGATGGTAGCATATATTTAGTTTTGCCCTCGTTTACCGCCAGACCAACTTTCGCCGCCTCGAACTCAATACTCTCAAACGCCTCAGTGACATCTCACTGAGATCTACCTATTATGTCAATGTCGTCGGCGTATGCAAGGAGTTGCGAGGATTTGAAATAGATTGTGCCTCTTGTATTGGCCAGTGATTTTTGCACAATCATTTCCAATATGATGTTGAAGAAATCACACGACAGCGCATCGCCCTGCCTAAATCCTTTTTTGACATCAAAACTATCGGTAAGGTGTTCACCGATTCGGATGGAGCAGCGAGCATTCTCCAAAGTCATCCTGTATAGTCTGACGAGTTTAGCAGGTATGTCAAAGGTAGACATAGCGTTGTATAGCTTGTCTCTAATTACGCTGTCGTATGCGGCTTTGAAGTCGACGAATAGGTGGTCAGTATGTATGTATGTATGTTGGCGTTACAATCCCACAATAGGTGGTGAGTGTCCACTTGAAATTCATTGGTTTTTTCCAGGATTTGCCGTAGTGTGAAGATTTGGTCGATGGTGGATTTCCCTGGCCTGAACCCGCACTGATAAGGACCTATCAGCTTATTTACAAAAGGCTTCAGACGTTCACACAAAACGGCGGAGAAGATTTTGTAGGCGACGTTAAGGAGACTCATTCCTCTATAGTTAGCGCAATCAATGGGGTCTCCTTTCTTGTGGATCGATGCTGAGACTCCATTCCTCGGGCATGCTTTCCTCTAACCATATCTTACGGATGAGCTGGTGCATGCTCCCAACCAGGTCATCCCCAGCTGCCAAATACTGGAACATATACTGAATTAAAAACCGCTAACTTGGCTTTGACACCAAGCTCGGTCTTCCTCATTACAGATCTTCTAAGCTGTTAGAAAGCGGACCCAGCTTGGCCAATCCTGCAGGAAAGCTCAGTATTAATCCTCCCATCACTCATGAAGAAGACCCCGATATACTTAAACTTCTCCACCTGCTTCAAAGGGACTCCACTAACATGTAGAGTGCATTGGACAGGTGTTCCGGAAATAACCATAACCTCGGATTTGTCCACGTTAACCCTCATTGCAGCATCAGCACATACGGCCACAAACCTGTCTAGCGTGCGCTGTAGTTCCGTCTGGGAGGATGTGAGGACAACTATGTTATCTGCAAACAGAAGACGGCTTACCCTCAACTCTCCCAATGTGAAACACTCCTCCCCACGACTGCGCTGCAACATCCAGTCCGTATGTAGATATAATGAAAAGCAGAGGTGACAAGACGCACCCTTGGCGAAGTCCAACGCCCACGGTGAAAGGTGTTGATTTACTACCGATAACCCGAACACAGCTGCTACAGTTTGTGTATAGAGACTGAATGACCCTTAACAGAGGACCCAGTCTGCTAATCGCTAGGTGTCTCACCGCATTCCCAGGCAACCTTAACCCATTGCCTTCATCTACACCGGCGGATTTGCCAACTTTTAGCAATTTAATCGTTAAAATGATTGCCGTTGGACTACATATGTATTCTCCGCCCCACCCTAGACTATAGGTCTGTCCCCTTCAGCGCCCTGTTCGGGATTGAGCATCTCCGAAAAGTGCTCGCTCCATCTGCATAAGATTTCCATCTCATTGAAAAGCAACTCACCACCTTTGGATTTAACTTCTTCGATTTTGTTGAATTCCCTTCCTCTGAACCGGCGAATGGTTCGCCAGAACACCTTTTTCGCAGATCTATGCTCGCCTTCCAACTTCTCGCCCAACTCCTTCCAGGACTGCTCTTTAGCTGCTCGCACAGCCAATTTGCAAGTTCTTTGCGCCACAGTGTACCGGTCACGGAAAGCACAGTCTCAAAAGAGAATCCAGTCCTGTAGGTCTTCTTCTTCTCTCTGATGGCTTCTTGAACTCCGGGTGTTTTAAACCACGCAGCTCTTTTCTTTATGAAAAGCTTCTCGAAATTCGCCGTTCGGAACCGGCAATAAAACTGTAGGTCCCTTTCACCTATGGGAAAATTAAAGCACACACCACATGGGTGATTGAGAGAAGCTCGGCTCTGGTCCTTCATGGGCTGTAACGCCAACATACATACATACAGCTCTTTTCTTTATACACTATATGCGTTTCTTTCTTTTTCAACTTTTTATTATTATTATTATTATTATGACTGGCTTTAGATCACGATGAGAACCAGAGCCTAGCTTCTCTCATTCATTTCATTTCATTTCATTTATTTATCTATCAAGTGTACAAAACTTTCGTAGACAATAGTGTAAATTAATAGTTAATAGTTAATAATTAAATATAATTAAAAGTGTTCGAAATTACGTAATAGCATTCAATAAGGCAGTTTTGCATATATTTCGAGTTTGATTAAAATCAATTACATCATCATATAAATTATAATTAAGACAAGCGGTATTAATTGGATTAAAACGAGCATAATTAGAACTATGTTTAGAGATATATAAGAAATCATGTTGTTTGGGTCGCAGGCTGCGCGAAGGTGCATATATTTTAATAGAAGAAAGGAGATCCGGACAACTAATATGTCCAACGATTATGTCCCTAGCGAACATTGCCGAGTAGTATACTCTCCGCTTACTTAGCTCCTTAAGACTTATCAATGCACATCTGGCATGATAAGGGGGAATAACTGAATTCCAAGCTATCTTGCGCAATGCAAACTTAGAGAATCTCTTTTGGATTTTCTCAATTCGGTTAGACCTATTTAAGTAGAAGGGGTTCCACACTACACAACAGTATTCCAATACTGACCGGACCAGAGTAATATACAGGGTCTTCAGTGCATAAGGATCTTGAAAGTCTTTCGTGTTGCGAGATAAGAAACCCAACATAGAGTTCGCTTTAGACACAATGTAATCGATGTGCATCGAGAAGTCAAGTTTCTTGTCGAATATTACACCCAAATCTTTTTGCTCATTAGGTCTATTTAGAATGCTGTTGTTAAGGGTGTAATCAAAAACAATGTCGGTAGATAACCTAGAAAAGGTCATTACCGAGCACTTATTAATGTTAAGGTGTAGTCCATTAGCGTAGCACCAATCAGTTAAACAATTAATGTCATGTTGTAAATCCGCAGCGTCAGAATATGTCGATATCGACTTAAAGATTTTCAGGTCATCAGCAAATAGTAAAGAATTAGAATTCCGTATATATAAAGGTAAGTCGTTTATGAATAAAAGAAAATGGAGTGGGCCTAAGTGACTGCCTTGAGGAACTCCTGAGTAATTAACAATTACTTTGGACAACTTAGTTCCAATACGTACGTATTGTGTACGACCAATGAGATAGCTTTGAGATCCAGAGCAATAAGTTGGAGTGGAACCCAAGAAGACGAATTTTCGAGATCAGCACATTGTGCTGAACGCGGTCAAATGCTTTCGAAAAGTCCGTGTAGATAGTGTCGACTTGGTAATGGCTTTCCAAACTTTTGACTACATAATTGGTAAATATTACCAGGTTAGTTGCCGTGGATCTACCAGTAACAAAACCATGCTGGAATTCAGAAATGTGATTGTGTAAAATAGAATAAAGCTTTTTCTTAATGATAGCTTCAAAAATCTTGGGAATGAGTTGAAGTTTGGCAATGGGCCTATAATTTTCAACAGAATTTTTGGAGCCAGCTTTATGGATAGGTACAATGTAAGAAGATTTCCAGCGGTTCAAGAAAACTCCGCTACTCAGCGACATATTAAATAATATGCAAAGAGGTTTGGCTAATGACCAACTACAAGATTTTAAGAGTAACGGAGGCAAGTCATCAGGGGCGATACTTGCACTGGATCCAACGGATGATAGTTCCAAGAAAACATCATCTTCAGTAAGTCCAAGAGACCCAAGATCCGTCACAGGGGGCATGTTACGGGGATTGCTACAATAATCGATGTTAACATTTATAAAGTTGGATTGGAAAAAAGAGGCAAACATATCACAAATCATATTTAAATCGTTACTAGAGACTCCATTAAAGATCATGGTATTAGTGTACGACTTGTTTTGGGATCTACTATTTAATGTCTGTTTCGAATGGCAAGAGACGAGATGTTTTTTTCTCGGAAAGCATACTGAGAAAGGTTTTGCCAGTACCCCGCCGAGGAGGGATGTCGCGAAGTAAACACTCGACGCCATGGGTGTTATTCGGATCCGAACTCGCTCATCGGCACACTACCCATTGCGCCATGGTGCCACTTTTTTGTCAAATTAGATATAGTTTAATTGAAAATTATAAATTAGACTTCAGTTTGATAGTTCTAGGGTTTGTGGATCGCAATCAGGGCATAATATACAATAGCTAAAATATGCGCTCTGTACATACATACAAACATGTACGTGTTCCTATAAACGAGTATATGCATAATAAGTCCATGATTCCTTGCAGTCTTCCTTGCAGTCTTGCTCTTCCTTATGCCTATTTTGGGTTTCATTGATGAGGAGGAAGAGAGTTTAATATCCCATTCGAGGATAACGGGGGGCGATGCTGATAACGATATAACTGAACTTGCACGGCCATACCAATGCTAATGGTGATAGCCATAGTAATGGTGATGGTGAATGTGAATGTCGATAGTCTTTGAATTGGAGTCATAATGGCAGATTATGTGGGAAGGGAATAATTCACAGTGCGATACGATAATAATGAGGTCGTGTACAACACGATAACATTAGATACGAGTATCTGATAAATGAGTTTAGTTTGGGCTAGATTGGTTCATAGGTTAGTTGGATGGTAATATATTTTACAGTCGGGCTTATGCGAGGATGAGCAATACTAATATACACACGTGTAATTGGTGCTTTTTACTCATATACTGCGCAATGAATGGCAACTAAGGCTCAAGCCAATTATGAGCTAATGGGACGTAGCAGCAGTATTTGGTGAAATTGTTTGCAGACATACATACATATTCATTCGATAATACCAACTGGCTGCTCATCTAAGAGAACCAGGAAAATTAATGAGATTTAGAAACTTTTACCTTCTATTTTGCAATGGACATTGGATTGGTGAAAGTTCATTCAGGCTTTGGATTTGGTTAAAGTTTATTTAGAATTTTGACAACACATTTGACCGGTTACCGAACTTGATAGAACATTTAGAATTCTGCATCGTCATCCTGAAACCCAAAGAAGCAATTTAGGTGGTACCATCAACAAAACCGCCTTTCCATTCAGTGAATATGTATGTATTTATTTTCAAGAATTTGTTGTACACAAAAATTGAAAAGAGAGTCTTGGACAACTTACAGCAACCTATAAACGCAGCCGCCTTATATTTCACACACTGCAATTTAATACGCTGACAGCTAGTCGGCATATTTTTACGAGACAGCTAGTCGGCATATTTAACAGTAGATATGCATAATGCTGCACACACAGGAATAAACTTTACACTGAGGACAGTGTAATGTCGAATGGCCGAATGTAAACCGAGAAAAGAAAAGCACAACCTACCCCTTAGTACTAGTACTGAGTAGTGTTAGGAAATGGAAAAATGGTAGCCCAGGCATATGAGTGGGGCGTTTAGGTTGTTGAGTTCAACATCGGCGCGCAACAACAATAGACATATGTCGGAGTTGACTGCTTGGTTGTTTAATTTATTTTCATTAAAAAGTTCGGTTCTTGTTATCTGTTAATACTCTTTATAAATCTATACACATCTCCCAGCGATGCTACTTCTTCTTCTTAACGGGCGCTACAGTTCGGAGTGACCCTGGGCCTTAACCAACATGCCCCTCCATCTAACACGATCTTTTGCTAGCCTTTTCCATTGCCGCACACCTAGTTGGCTGAGATCCCCTTCCACCTGTGTGCGCCATCTTAAGTGCGGCCGTCCTCTGCTTCTTCTTCCCTCGGGGTTGGATTCAAAGACTCTCCGGGCTGGAGCTGTGGTACCCATTCGATCTATATGGCCCAGCCATCTTAGGCGTTGAATCCGTAGACGCCTGACTAGACTCATGTCACTGTACAGCCAGTAAAGTTCGTGGTTGAATCTTTTCCTCCATCCCCCATCTGCGCTTATAGGCCGGAAAATCACGCGCAAAATCTTTCTCTCGAACCGACCAAGGGCCTCCTCATCCGCTTTTGATAATGCCCATGCTTCTGCGCCGTAAAACAGGACCGGGACCGTCGACTTGGAATTCATTGGTTTTTTTCCAGGATCTGCCGTAGTGTGAAGATTTGGTCGATGGTGGACTTCCCTGAATCCGCACTGATAAGAACCTATCAGCTTATTTACAAAAGGCTTCAGGTGTTTCCACAAAACGGCAGAGAAGATTTTGTAGGCGATGTTAAGGAGACTTATTCCTCTGTAGTTGGCGCAATCAGAGGGGTCTCCTTTCTTGTGGATCGGGCATACGATGCTGAGATTCCATTCTTCAGGCATGTTTTCCTCTGACCATATCTTACAGATGAGCTGGTACATGCTCCTAACCAGGTCATCGCCAGCTGCCTTGAAGAGTTCAGCAGACAGCTTTATTCGACTTGAGTTTCGATATGGCAATATTAACTTCGTCGAGGTCAGGGGGACGGAGTTCTCTGCGGTCTTCGTCGATTAGAAATGGATCATTCTGCCTGACAGCGGTATATTGACTAACATCGCCGTTATACAGTCTGCAGAAGTGGTTTTTCCATATTCTCAGCATTGACTGCGATTCTACTACTAGGTGCTCGTTCTCATCCCTGCAGGCTTCCGTTCTAGCTTTATAACCTTGGCATGTTCGCTTTATTGTTGATAAAACTTTCGAACGTCACGCCTGCAGTAACACCTCTCCAAGTCCTCAATCGCGCGCTGCTCGTGCTCTTTCTTCTTTCTTCTAAGAAGCTTATGCTCCTCCCTTCTTTTTAACTCGTAGAGCTCACGAGCTGCTCTTGTTCTTTTATGCAGCGGGACCTTATATGCATCCTGCTTCGCTGTGTGAATCCTCCTGCACCTGTCATCGAACCAGGTGTTTCTTCGTGGTGGAGCCTTGAAACCCAAAACTTCGGATGCGGAGCTTTTCAGGGCTTTTTTGCAAAGGCTCCACTGCTGTTCTATTGATAGCGTGGATGATTGAGGTGTATTGGAGAGCTTAAGGGAGACGCTATCGGTAAAATCACGGGCGGTTTCTGGCGATAGTAGCTTTCCGACGTCATAACTTTGTATTCTTAATTTACTCCGCTGCGTTCGTGATATCCGTAAGCGCATCTTCCATCAAGAATAGCGAAGGAGTGTCTGACGTCGATCGCGATGTGATCAATCTGGTTGGTAGTCGATTGATCAAAAGACCGCCAGGTGCCTTTATGTATATCGAGGTGCGGGAAACGCATACTGGCTAGAAGGAGATTTCGCCCCGTTGCAAGATCAATCAGCCTGTGTCAGTTATCGGATGTGGTGTCGTGTAGGCTTTGTTTGCCGGTGACTCGTTCATAGATTCTTTGCTTACCCAGCTTAGCATTGAAGCCTCCTAGTACAATTTTGATGTCATAGCTGGGACATTGGGCATACGTTCTCTCTAGGAGATCGTAGAACTCATCTTTGGCGGAGTCATCTTTGTCTTCCGTGGGGGCGTGGACGCAGATCAGGCTGATGTTAAAAAATTTAGCGTTGATACGGATTGTTATGAGGCGTTCGCTCACATGCCGAAAGCTTAGGACTGTTTGCCTTAGTCCACCTCGAACAACAAACCCGCATCCGAACAATCGTTGCCCTCTCTCCCTATAGCAGTCGCTGTAGTAAATATCGCAGTTTTTCATCCGCTTTATACCCAGTCCATTCCATCGCATTTCCTGGATGGCGGTTACGTCCGCTTTATAGCGGTCTAGGGCGTCCGCAAGTTCTTCGGCTGCACGTGGCCTGTTTAGGGACCTAACATTCCACGTACAAAGCCGAAGATCATTGTCCTTTTTTCGTTTTTTGCAAGAGTCGTCAACATAAATCCGGTCCTTTATAACCGAGGCTTGTGGTTCTTTCGGAGCAATGATGGGTAGTTTGCTCCACTCATGATTTGAAGTTAGTGGATTAAAGTAGGTAATGCTTTCGCTATCCCAAAACACATTCGCCATCACTTTCTCAGCCGAATCAATAAGTTGATTTTTTTCTTTTTATTCAGAGCTGGTTCTTCCGCAATCCACTGTTCTGACTGTATTTTTATTTCGGGCGTTTAATGGTATATCCAGGTTTCATCTACAGTAATTAATATGCTTCAAAACTCCTACTTATCGTACCTAAACTGCGCCAGCAGAATTCAAATATTGATATTATCGGATGCCTAAAGTGTATACTAAATAAACTGTTCTCTGCATATTGATCCCGAAAACAACAAGAAGAAGGAAAAACAAAATGAAAACTTTCATATAAACAAATTTCTGAATTAAAGTCAATCAAACAGTTTTTGTTTTAAACATCAAAAGAATTTGGTTCAACGCAAAATACATAATAAGATTATCTGCTACCTAAATCTCCTGTGGATGCCATTTTCCTCGACTAAGTCAATTATTTATTTCTATCCACCTCCCCCATTCAGAGCAGATACCGCGGTACGGAGTTAATGGCTTTGCAAAACGTAACAGGCCGGAACTAAATATAATGTCGATTCCTTTGTTTTTAAGTTTTTATTTCCAAAAAAGTTATTCCAAGCAGGTAGGATGATACTTCAGATACTTCTTCAATTAGTTAGAGACGAACCAGAACCTAAGAATGAGAAAGTGGAAGCTTGTCCACTGCCTCTTCAACTTAGATGAGACTAAGTGTACTTGATGTACGAGTACTCTGAGTGAAGACGGTGGACGGGGAGGGGTAACCCGGTTGGATTTTGTTTTTAAGCAGGAGACGCTAACCCCTAGGATCTTAATTTTTTTTTTGTGTGTAGCAAAGTGTTTGATCACTGTAATTATTCCTTAAAGAATACGTAGGATAAGGCAGGAAAAAAATAAGAGAAAATGAAGGGAGAGCAAACATATACACCACACCATGCAAATATGTATGAAGGTTGGCGAGTTATCACTGGGGATTTTCTTAGTTTGATTACTTCGGGGAGGAATAGAGGAAATTGCTGGCCTGTGGTTTGGGACTATCGTGTTCCAAATTATAGTAAACGTTTTATACAATGCACAATTTGTAGTATTATACTCGTTTGTTTTTATCTTTAAAGACGCGAATTCTACATTGTAAAATGTACTATGTACTTATCATTTCAAATTAGTGCTTGATCAATGCAAGTATCACCATCACCATCACTTACTTACTTACTTCGGTGGCGCTACAGTCCGTGGTGAACCTGGGCCTTAACCAAAGAGCGTCTCCAGCTGGCACGGTCTTTGGCCAGCTTCTTCCAGCGCCGAGCGCCCAGTTGATTAAGGTCCCCTTCCACCTGCGTGCACCACCGTTGATGCAGCCGTCCTCTGCCGCGTCTTCCTTCCGGGGTGAATACAAAGACTCTTCGGATTGGAGCTGTATTTTCCATGCGCTGTACATGACCTAGCCACCTTAGACGCTGTATCCGTAGACGTCGTACCAGGCCGATGTCGCTGTACAACCCGTAGAGTTCTTCGTTAAATCTTCTCCTCCACACACCGTTTGAACAAACGTCGTTTCTCGAAACGACCAAGGGCATCTTCATGCGCTTTTGTTAAGGTCCAAGCCCCTGCGCCGTAAAGGAGGACTGGGATGATTAACGTCTTATATAGTGTCACCTTGCTTTTCCGAGGGAGGGCTCTACCTCTAAATTGCGTCTTGAGCCCAACGAAATAGCGGATGGCAAGAGTGATTCTGCGTTTTATCTCAGCGCTGGTGTTGTCGTCGCTGGTCATCAGTGAGCCAGGGTAGACGAATTCCTTGACCACTTCAAAGTTATATCCGCCCATGGTGACGTTCTGGCCAATACGACAGTGTTGTCCGTCTCTTTTAGATGAAAGCAGATATTTGGTTTTACCCTCATTAACCTTGAGATCCATCTTAGCCGCTTCTACCTGAATGCTTACAAAGGCCTCATTGACGTCTCGCTGGGTCCGTCCAATCACGTCAATGTGGTCGGCGTACGCAAGCAATTGCGTAGACTTGAAATAAATCGTACCTCTTGTGTTGATCAGTGACTCTTGCACGATCTTTTCAAGCGCGATGTTGAAAAGTTGCATGACAGCTCGTCACCATGCCTGAATCTTTTTTAACATAAAAGGTCTTGGCTTGCGCATTACCGACCTTAATGGAGCAGCAAGAATTCTCCATTGTCATCCTGCATAGTCGGACGAGTTTGGCACACAAACCACAAACGGTTTCCGGTGTTCACACAATACGGCAGAGAAGATCTTATATGCGATGTTAAGGAGACTTATTCCGGTATAGTTGGCGCAGTTATAGGGGTCTCCTTTCTTATGGACCGGGCAAACAATGCTGAGACTCCATTCGTCGGGCATGCTTTCCTCCGACCATACCTTGCAAATGAGATGGTGCATGCACCTTACCAGCTCATCTCCACCCGACTTAAGAAGCTCAGCAGACAGACCGTCTGCGCCCGCGGCATTATTAGACTTAAGTCTTGATATCGCTATTTTGACTTCGTCTAGGTCGGGTGAACTCAATTCTGTTACATCGTCGTCCATTACGAATGGCTCGTTCTGCCTGACAGCGGTATCTTGTCTATCATCGCCGTTATACAGTCTGCAGAAGCGGTCTTCCCAAATCCTCAGCATTGACTGCGACTCTACTACCAGTTCTCCATTTTCATCCCTGCAGGCCGCCGCTCTGGCTTTGTAGCCATGGAATGTTCGTTTTACCTTACTGTAAAACTTACGGGCGTCATTCCTGCGGAAGCACCTCTCCATCTCCTCGATCTCACGCTTTCCGTGCCCTCTCTTCTGAAAAGCGTGTGTTCCTCTCTTCTCTTCTGCTCATAGATTTCGCGAGCAGCTCTCGTCCGTCGTTGAAGCATGGCTTTATATGCCTCTTATTTTGCTGCATGGGCTTTTTCGCATTGTTCATTGAACCAGGCGTTTCTAGGTGGTGGCGGTTTGAAACCCAGCACCTCTGCGGCAGTGTCTCTGACGGCGCTCTGGCAATGCGCCCATTCCTGCTCTATTGTTTGTGCTGCTGTGGGCGGATTTTGTGAGAGCTTGGAGGAGACACGATCGGCAAAGATTCTGGCAGTCTCTTGCGATTGTAGCTTTCCGACGTCAAACTTACGTAGTCCTACTCGACTCCATTCTTGATATCCTCATTAGTACCTTGGCTACAACAAGGTAGTGGTCCGAGTCGACGTTGGCCCCTCGGAAGGTTCGTACGTCGAGAATACAGGAGGAGTGTCTGGCGTCGATCGCAGGGGATCAATCTGGTTGGCGGGCTATTGATCAAAAGACCGCCAGGTGCCCATGTGGATGTTGAGATAGGGGAATCGCGTGCTTGCTACAAGGAGGTTAAGCCCCGCTAGGATTAGTCTAAGTCCGTTGTCGGATACGGTGTTATGGAGGCTATGCTTTCCTATGATCGACTCAAATATGTCCTCTGTTGCCTAGTTTTGCATTAAAATCTCCTAGGACTATTTTTGTGTCGTATCTGGCATTGGGCATATGTTCTGTCTAGGAGATCGTAAGATTCTTCTTTGAGTCGATCGTTTGTTTGTTTAGGTTTATTTCATTTCATTTCAATTTTAATTTACAATATTTATTACATATATAGAGGATCATATCTAGAGTTATAAAAATACATTTTAATTCATTTTAACAACCAATTGATAAATTGAATAAAGTAAAAATGGGTCGTAATTGGTATTAACCATGAATTACTATTGAAATGATTTTTGTAACGGCCACTTAGTGGTAAAGGTACCAGTTTCAAGTGGACTAAATTCTACGAATATTTTTTTATTGTTATGGAGAGCTACGCGGAGAGAGTAAACTAGAGAAAAAAAAAGCAAAAAAGAAAAAAAAAGAATTATATGTAGGTAAGCTAGGATATGTGGTCAACACATTTGAGGTATTTGAGATTACGGATTATGGTTCGGCATAATTAGATTTGAAGTGGGTTTATGTGAGACATTTAAAACAAAAATTCAATTAAGTAACAATATCCTTGTTAGGTTAGGTTATTATTTGAAAAAAATCCTCTACTTCTGATCTGGATAGTAGCCATTTTCTTAGATTTTTAAGAAACCTACAGATTCCGACATTTATGCATATATCTTCAGGAAGTTTGTTGTACATATGTGGACCTATAACAGTTAAGGAACGTCTGAAGTATTCTGTTCTAGCTCTAGGAACTACAACATTATTTGCGGATCTAAGGGAATAAGTCATATTGGTTCCAATTAAATTATTATACCCACTACGCAAATAAAATATTCTCAATACTTTATAGACGTACAAGTGTCTAAGTGGCAGTGCATTAATTTGCTTAAATAGCCCAAATGATGGCTCCCATCTAGGTTTGAATAACATTACTCTGATTACCTTTTTTTGGGCTGTAATAAGAGGCTTGAGGTTACTGAGGTAAGCACTGCCCCAGGCAGAAATTCCATATTCCAGTCGAGAATTGACCAATGAGTAGTAGATTGTAGTAAGTAAGTTTTGTGGCACTAGCTTTCGGAGGTGAAATATCTTATTTAAGACAATAAACATGTATTTTTTCAAATTTTTAATGTGTGCCTTCCAATTAAGTTTGCAGTCTATAGTAACACCCAGATATTTATATTCAGATGCAGATTCTAGCTGCATGCAGGAATCATTGCAATTGCACTGATCACAACTTCTATCATGCAAGCCGACTCCATGGATAGAAAGTTCGGTTGTAAGGGAGAAACACATTACTTTAGACTTGCGGCTAAGAACCATTTGATGGGACAAAAACCAACGTTGCAAAATTACCAGGTCAGCATTCATTTGAACTTTGAGGATTTCAAGAGAAGAAGCGGCATACGACAGAACCAGATCGTCAGCGAAAGCAATAATGTGCCCAGAAAGCGATAGACTAAACACGGAATTTATATATATGAGGAAGAGCAAAGGTCCTAGGACGGAGCCTTGGGGAACCCCTGAATTTGAACAAAAAATTGGATCACTCAGGGTAACATTCGCACGAACAATCTGCTTTCTATTTTGAAGGTAGGAGGATATCCAGTTTAATATGTTATCTCTGAAACCATATCTACACAGTATCCTTAACAGTAAATTATGATTGACTAGGTCAAACGCTTTTGTTAAATCAAGAAACAGTGCAGCAGTTTTGTTACTTCTGTCAATTTCTCTGTTTATGTTTTCCAGAAAAGAATGAATAGCATCTTCGGTTGATTTCCCTTTCATGAAACCAAACTGAAATTTGCTAAGAATCTTATATTTATTGCAAAAACTTATCATTCTTTTAGTGATAATTTTTTCAAAAATTTTTGAGAAAACTGAAAGTAGGGAAATAGGTCTATAATTGTTTGGCTCACACTTGTCACCTTGTTTATATAAAGGAATGCTTATTGCTGTCTTTAAGTACTCTGGAAATATTCCACTCTCAAAACTAATGTTAATAAGATAGGTCAATGGCTTAATGATGTAATAACTAATTTTTTTTATGACAATGGTACTTAGGCCGTCAATTCCGCATGAGTTTTTAGATTTTAGGTTTGATATCACTTGAAGTACTTCAACTTCAGTCACTTCACCAAAGAAAAATGTTGATAATATTTCATTATCAAGAAAAGATTCTCGATATATATTCTCATGGTCACAAGAGGGACGAGGTTTATAGCTTTCAGCAACATTTTTGAAGAATACGTTAAAGTTATTCGCAATTTGGACATCATTTTCCGCTATCACACTTTCTGAAAACTTTATGCGGTTTAAGCTGGCATCATTTCTTTTCCCTAACAGATTATTAATAATATTCCATTGTTGTTTAGGGTTTGACGAGGTTTCGTTGAACTTTCTTTTATAATATGCTTCTTTTTGATTCATAACGACTTTATAAATATCCTTTTGCATTTGTTTGTATGCGTTTCTAATACGTGGTATATGTAATTTGTTTTTGTTCCTTGCATAATAAGAATTTTTTGCATGTATTTTCTCGCACAGGTTGTCAGTAATCCATGGTTTTATTTTTTTAAGTGCTCGACTTTGATTAATGAGTCTACTAGTGGAAACATAATTTGACAGAACATGTATGAAGTTGCTGAAAGCGTTTGAAGGACAGATACAATTATATACATTATTCCACCTTTCTTTGGAAAGGCGTTCCAGCAAAATCGAGTAGTTAATTTTTTGAAGTGATGGAGTTTCTATATAGTTATTTCGTTTAGAATTTCTGAATATATCTAGAAAGGACATACCAGTAGCAAAATGGTCAGTTAAGTCCCATTCAAGTAAAAATGGACGTATGTTATCAGAGTTCTTACTACGAATAAAAATATGGTCAATACAGGACTTACTACTTCGAGTTATTCTCGTTGGAACGTTTACAAGCGATTCAAAGCCCAGGGAAGATAAGACTAGCAAATAACGATCAGAAATAGAACAGAGGCCCAATATATCTACATTCATATCACCAATGATACAAGCAAGGTGACTAGTTGTTCCGGTAAGAAGGTCTTCAATATCTTTTATAAATATGTCTTGGTGAACAAACTGCAGTCGATATATGCATATAATGTCAATACAAACATCATTCTTGAGTTTTATTTTAACAATAACACTATCAGCACTTTCCAAATCAGGAGAACTAACGTCCGCAATCACACAATGATTCTTTATAAAAATAGCAATTCCACCAGAAGGATAATTATCATTGCATTCGGCATATAAATGATATCCCGGAATCGAATAGTGGCATAATTCATGGCTAAAAATCCAGATTTCAGATAGAACTATGATATCAGGTAATATTCTAAACGAGTTATGTAAATATAAACAAAAGTTGTCAAAGTTTTTCCTTATACTCCTAATGTTTTGATGGAGGATAGTGAAATCGTTTACGGATGAATCATACTTAGAGCCTACAAAGATATTATTACTTGGGCAGCTATAACAGGGATCAAATAATTCATTTTGTATTGAGAACATTGTATGTATTAAAATTAGTATTTAATATATCTAATAAAAGAGCTTAATCATAAATGATTAAGATCATCGGTGCACCTGATGAATTTGATCTCCATGCCAGTAGCCTTGCGCATCATAATTTTGCCATGTCTCACCCAGAGATATTGGTATTTGTGTTTTTTTTTTTTGCCAGTTTTGCCTCTCTCAGCAACATCTTCGTTTCCATTGGCAGCCAATCGTTTATATACATGTTTCCTTTGCAGGAACTGAAACATTTTTCAGCTTTAATTGGTGACTTCCTAGCGTATGAGGCAGACAAAATTTCCTCCTTCACTCTCCTGCTGCGAAGCTGTACAATCACAGTACCAGATGTTTTCCCTCTTATCTTCTTCCTATAGCACACATCCACATCGCTCTCAGCTAGTTGTACTTGAGCGCCCTGCTCAATAATTTGGATAGCCGTTGCCCGAACATTTTCGCTCTCTAAGAGAGGTACTTCACGCAGCTCTATGTAATTAGAGTGACACATATATTCAGCAGTTGCTAGTCTCTCTTTAGTTGTTTTGAGCTCAGCTTTTATCATCTCATTTTCACGTACAACTTCTGACAGTATTTGAGTTGTTTTCTCGAGTGCACTAATTTGTTGTTGCATGAGGAGTAAGGACTTTACAGTGTTATCAAGTGTCTTTTTTATTTCAGTGACCTTGAGGTGAATACCCTCTAAAGTTATTTTGTTGTCTACAACTGCATCGTCACTTCCAACACACGATGATACTGAAAGTCTACGGGGGTTATTTCTTTTTTTTTGTACACAAATGTCGCAGGTCCAAGGTTTTTTTGATTTTGTGATAAAATCAACATCCGCGGGTTTCAGTTTCACACACTCTGCATGCATAAGGAGTTCACATTCACTGCATTTTATAGAACACGTATCTCTTCCAAGTCTAGATGTACAAATCAAACAACTCATTCTGCTTTTTTTTTTTTTTTCTTTTTTTTTTTTTTTTAAATTGCAAAAATTATTTACTGTTCTCGATCACACGTCTTCACACTCGCGATGCTCTCTCTCCAATATCGTCCTTTTCTTCTGCTGGGGCGTGAGCGCATATTAAGCTAGTGTTTCCAAATTTACTTTGATGCGGATTGTTATGGGGCGTTCGCTTATATCTCGGAGTCTTACCATCACCATCAGCATTGCAAAAAAACTGAAATTTAATATATTCTTTCTTTTGGTGGCGTTACAGCACATGGATGGCCAGGTCAAGCTTTTTTCAATCACCCATGTTGTGTGTGATTTATTTTACACACAGGTGAAAGGGACCTACATACAGTTAAATGCCGATTCCGAACGGCGTGAGTTGAGAAGCTTTTTCAAGGCGAGTATAATACGGGGGGTTTCGCCAGTACCCCGCCGAGGAGGAACGTCGCGAAATAAACATTCGATGGTATTGGTTTTATCGGGATCCGAACTCGCTCATCGTGCGTCAGAGCCAAAGTCCAACACATTAACCACTGCGCCATACATACATGTGTATGTATGTATGCATGTAGCAACCGTTTAGTTATATTCTCGTAAGTTGCATGGGAAATAGTGCACAGTAGATAAAGGTAAACCATCGTTAGGCATGGTAAAAAAGCAGTAGCCATTCAATATGCAAAAACTCCATTCTCTCCTCCCACTAAGGTCACATTAGAAGTAATTACTTTTTGAGGATGTACTACATGCAAAGGCGCATTCACCGTTGCACAACCACACAACCCAAACATTGGCATTGTCATTATTCAGATGCAAGATGACAACAACAGCAATAACGAAAGAGACAACAACTGCGAACACAACAATGTGTTTCAAAAGGGCTGAAGAGTAAGGAAAACAGAAGACAGCATCAACAAAGCCATAATATTTTTTTTTTGCAGCAGCAGGCTGTAAACAATGTGGAAAATGTGAGTGAGAGAGCGACCAAACTCATTTACCTATTGCTGTTGCGTAAACGAACATCGGCATCGTTTTCGTCATTTTGTGTCTATTCTGTCGGGAATTCTGTGTGTGAGTTAATGTTTAGAGATAGCTTTATGTTCTTTGTATGTCTTTCGCAAAAAAACTATCACTGTAGGTAAGTTGGGTGCACTGAAGAGGGAGTATGAGGCTTTGATGGGTTGAAAGCGGCACTTATGATTATTATCTTCAGGAAGAAATTTAATTTAATGAAGCTTAATTCGGTTTTGTATATGTAGTTGTTTATGTTACTTACTTACTTAGTCGGAGTCTACACGAGGGCTTTCTTTTTGCGCCTTTTTCTTTTGAACCTACGTTCCAATTTGAGGACGCGTCCACACGGAGCTTTTCTGCGCGTGCCTGTTTCTTGACATTTCGCTTCACATTTCAATTTCGTTAGTCAGTGGTGATGTTTGAAAAGTAAGAATGGTATCCAAAAGTATACTTCCAAGTCAGAAACAGGAGTGAAGCGACATCGCAATAGAAAGAAAAGGAGAAAGGAAATGGCAAAAAACCCACGAAGTAGCTACCCGCGCGTGACTGTGCCAATGTATTTCTGTTTCACTTACCCTCTCTTTTACACTTATTTTAGCCCTCGTCAGATAGCCCTCGTGTAGACTCCGACTTACTTATCATGCCGGCAATCCATGGAGCATCTGAGCCTGAGCTATAGCTGCCTTCCATCCTTGACGGTCGGCTGCTTCCAGTTATCAAGACCAAGTTGTCTAAAATCCGCGATTACTTGGTCTCTATACCAGAGGTTCCGACTTTCTATTTCTCGAACCAGGAGGCTCTGATTCGAAGGCCCTCTTAGCAAGAGCGTAGGTGTTCATGCGCTCGATGTGGCCGAGTCAATGTAGTCGACGGATTTTTGCCTTGCGGGCTATATCCACATCTTTGTACAGCCCGTAGAGTTCGCGTTTATTTCTTAAATATCCGGCGCGGAATTTTTCTTTCGGAAGAACCCAAAATCAGCTCCACCGTCCTACTTATCGTCCAGCTTTCGGCTCGGTACAGCAAGACTGCAGTATAAGCGTTTTGTAAAACATGACTTTGGTTCTTCGAGTGAGGAGTTTTGACCCAAGTTGTTTCGACAAATCGAAGTAGCAGCGGTTGCCAATGGCGGATTTTATGCCGGATCTCCACTGTGGTGTCGTTTACAGAATTTACGTTTGCCCCAAGGTAGAAGAACTCCTTAACCACCTCGAAATTATAGCTGTCAATCGTTATATTTTGTCCCAGGTGGTGAGCGACGGATAGGTTTTTGGTTGACAGCATGTACTTTGTCTTATCCTCTTTGACTTTAAGGCCAACTCGTTTCGCCTGTTCTGTTCTTCAATCGCCCCAGCAGCAGCAAATTGAAGAAATCAGACGATAGCATATCTCTTTGCCAAAATCCGGTGCATGTTTCAAACAGTTCAGATGTCCTAGGACCGAACTGCACGGTGCATCGTGTATTTTTTAGCGTGCCGCGACACAGCCGGATCAGTTTTCCTGGGATCCCGAATTTGGCCCACCCATTTGTTGTTTATGATATCGCCTCCATATTGTTACTTAACGGCTTTCTAAATATTGTGACATATACAAAGGCTAGAGAATTAAAAGAGCGCCGTGGCGCAATAGGTAGTGTGTTGGCCTCTGACGTCGATGACACGAGATCGAATCCCGACATCAGCCATGTTAGAGTTAGAGAGGGTACGGGGGTGGACAAAGTCGCCTGATCACTGCAGCCACGAGTGGGCCTATTGTGATGTCCCCCACTTACAGTTCACTCAAGATTCCTGAGTTAGTGATAAAACTTAGTATGCTTTTGAGTAAGCTACATAGCAGCGATTTCTTCTGCTTCAAAATAATACTTGCCTAAGTGACGATGACGTGTACTGACAAGGCAGTTACAGTGGCCTTCGTCTTCATTACACATTCTGCAAGTGTCATCTTGTATAATGCCCATTGTTTTGAGGTGTTTGTTGACTGGGCAGTGTCCAGTAAGAGAACCTGTGATTAAGCGAATCTGACTCCTCGAAAGCATGAGGAGTTATTTCGTTCTTCTGAAAAATGTAATTGGAAGGAACAACTTGGCTTGTCTGCTACATTTCGTTTGTAACCAGTAGTGAACCGTCGTGTTCCTTAACCAATTGTTTATGCAGCATTTGGTGGTGCTGATGGGTATGCCGCAGAAAGGCCGTGGCATCATAAATGGTGATAAAGAGCCTTTCCTTGCTAGTAGGTCCGCCTTTTCGTTGCCTGTATGGCCGCTGTCTCCAGGTATCCAAATGAGATGAACTCTGTTTGAAGCTGTAGGCAGTCCCATACCAGTTTGGAGGTGATTTCATAGCTCTTTAGGGCCAGAAGTGCAGCCCTGCTGTCAGAGAGAATGTAAATGTTTTTGTTAAATATATTTCTGTTTATATTTTCTCTGAGGCAGAGTTCTATAGCAAATATCTCTGCTTGAAAAACGGAGTTAAGTCTGTCCATGCTGACGTAGATGCATGTGCCTGTATTTGCTCCGCATACTCCGGCCCCAACGCCTTCATTCGTTTTGGAGCCATCTATGTACCACACGTAGGATCCACGATTGAAGGAGGGTCTATACTGTTCCCAGTTTTGTCGGTTGGGGAATGTGACCTTGTAGTTTTGGCTGAAGTTGTATCTGAGACAGTTGTCCGTGAGAGATATCTTTAGGATTTCATGCCTGTTTAGTTCGGTAAGGGTGAAAGAGCCTACGGTTAGAGTCATCCTCCGCGATTCCTCCGCGATCAGTCTGTGCTTCTTTCTTCAGTTGGAGATGAAGAGGTGGCAGATCCGTGATGACTTCTAGTGCAGCTATGGGGGTTGTTCTCATTGCCCCGGTGATACAGATACAAGCTAATTTTTGCAATTTGTTGAGCTTGGCTTGCACTGATACTTGTTTTGTTTTGTGCCATCAGACGGACGCAGCATATGTGAGAATTAATCTGGTGATTGCTGTATATAGCCAGCGGGACATTTTGGGGTTTGTGCCCCAGTTTTAGCCAGTGAGACTTTTGCTGGTCCATAAACCAGCGAGAACTCTATCGCTTCACCAAAGAGGGTAGGTTTGGTAAGTTTGTGCCCTTTGGTGAAGGCGACTATAGCGCTTTTCCTAGGTTTGACCTTTAGTGTAACCTTTATGCACCAGTTTGCAACAAGGTTTAGTGCTCGTTGGAGGAGTTCCGAGACTGTGTTTTCGAATTTGCCTCTAACCAAAATCACTATGTCGTCAGCATAGCCTTGGACATAGAAACCATTGTTGCTGAGTTAATCAGTTCATTTACCACGATGAACCACAGGATGGGTGAGAGAAACCCCGCCTTGAGGGTATCCTTTCGCGGCATTTACATTGATTTTATCATTGCCTAGTGAGGTGTTTATTTTCCTATTGCTAAGCATGTGTTGGATCCTATTGCATATGGTGTTATCCACCCCTGTGCTGAGGATGCAACGTTTTATTTGGGTGTAGTCGGTGTTGTCGAAAGCACCCTCAATATCGAGAAAGCAACCTATCACAATTTCTTTGTCGCTCAGGGATTTGTTGATCCGGGCTGTTAGCTCTTGTAGAGCATTCGTGGTCGATTTTACAGACTGGTAGGCATATTGGTTTTTGTGAAGTGGCGATCTTTTCAGGGCACCTTTCCTGATATGCCTATCCAGAATTTTTTCCATTGTTTTAAGGAAGAAAGAGGTAAAGCTTATCGGTCTGTAGGACTTAGGCAGGTCTGTGGGTCTATGGCCTACCTTGGGATTGAATTTTACTGTTACCTCTGTCCAGCTCGTTAGTATGTATCCCCATGCGTAGCTAGTTCTAAAGATGTTGATAAGCAGGGGGCTAATTAGCGCAGTTCCTTACTGAACGAGGGCTGGGAAGATGCCATCCTCCCCCGGGGATTTGTACGGGACAAAAGAATGAATGGCCCATTTTATGCTTCCCTCGTGGAAAATTGTTCGTGCTTTCTTCCAGACCTCCCTTTTGGGTCTAGTTGCCCTGATCTGCGGAGGTATGTTAGAGAGATTAGAGGGAATGATGTTGGAGTCTGGGAAGTGCGTACTGGTTGAAATTTTGAGTACTTCTGTACCATTCTCCGCGTAAGTGCCATCTGCTCTCTTCAACAGTCCGATTTGATTAGTGTGCTCTTTGGCGAGAACTCTGTGGATGCGAGCGCTGCTCTGTATGTCTGAAAGACTGCTGCAGAACTTTTTCCATGAGTCTCTTTTGGTTCTTCTAATCTCTTGGTTGTAGTGGGTGAGTGAGGCATGATACTGCGTCCAGTCACCAGTCCGTTTAGCTCTGTTGAACAGTTTTCTGGTTAGTGCTCTTAGCTTGGCCAGATTGCTGTTCCACCACGGAGTGGTACGTTTGCCTGACTTGACTTTCTCTGGGCAAGCGTTGTGAAAAGCAGATAGGATGGTAGCATTAAGGCTGTTACAGCTGAGTTCGAGGCTGTCTATGTCTCTGATGCCATAGGAACAGTTTCCGATCGATTGTGTGATTTCTAGGCTATATGTGTCCCAGTCTGTCCCTCTCAGTTGTCTGTATGTTCTGGTAATTTTATCTCCTACTTTTATGGCAAAACAGATCTGTCGACGATCTGACATCGATGTTTCTGCTGAGACATGCCAGTTTAGGATAGAGTTGCTTATGAATGGAGTGGTTAGGGTGAGGTCTAGTACCTCTTCTCCAATTCTATTCATAAAGGTGGGACTATTTCCCCGGTTTATGGTATTGAGATTGTTCTTGCAAATAATTTCTAACAGGTACTCACCTCTTTTGTTAATGCTCGAGCTTCCCCATGCTGTGTGGTGGGCGTTGGCGTCACAGCATATTATGATTTGTGAGCCTCTTCTTCCACAGTAGTCTAGGAGATCCTGCAGTGGTGTGAAGCTGAGATCGGTGGAGTCGCCCGCTAGGTAGGCTGAGAAAATTACGGCATCTGACCTACCTTCCACAGTGAATATCTGAATAATGGCTGCTGCCAGGTCCTGGCATGCATCAGCCATGTCATCGAACATGTTTTTCACTATGCTTCTCCTCAGCGGGGTACTGACAAAAGCCCCTGTAGTATAACTGTCAAGAAAAGCTTCTCGAATCCCGCCGTTCGGAACCGGCAATAAACTGTAGGGCCCTTTTACCTACATATGTGAACATAAAAAGATCTCACACAACATGGGTGGTGGAGAGAAGCTCGGCTTTGGTCTTTCATGGATTGTAACGCCAACATACATGCAGTGAATGAAGAAGATTCTTTTAGGATTTTTTGCTTTTTAAAGTCCGCATATAATGCCCATTATTATTGCTATGCTTATTCATATAGCTATGCGTATTTTTCGAATATTTTCTACTTGTAAACAAATAAACAATTGACATAAAGTCACATCTTTTCGTCAACTGACAATAGACCAAATGCCTTTGTAAATCCGCAGATCCTTTTCGGGCTTTTTTTTCAGTTAAACCAGCGTTTAGCTTATCAAGACTGGGGTACGGACTACATCCCTTTGTTCACCTAATTTACAATGTTTTTTAGTGATGCCGATTATGGAGCTGATGAACGCCTCCTTTGTCATAATATGGCGTGAAGGTAGTGCTACTATATCTAAAGTTTTTTTTTTTTTTTTTTTTTCTTTTTATAGTCACACGCGAACTCAAGGCTAAGGCCTTATAACGTCATCGGGACGTTGTGCGAGCAGAAGGTAACAGGGAGAGAAAGAGAAGGTGCCTATTGACATTGGTCTTAAATATCTGCATATTGTATTAAGGGGGGAAGATCGAACGAGGTAGCGCTTTCCACATTCGTGTGGTTCGGTTGAAGAAAGAATCTGCATATTTAACAGCACGACCGAAACCGGTCTTTAAAGTGAAATCGTGAGCATTCCGTGAGCGTGAATTGCGGGAGAAGTTTTGAAGAGGCGAAATGTGCAACTGGCTATTTCATCAGAGGACTTGTGATGAATGTAACGATAAAATAATGAACGGCGGAGACGTTACTGGAATCTCCTATGAGTTTTATCGCGCGATTTTGTATTCGGTCCAGTAAATGCAGTGAGGTCTTAGATGTACCAGACCAGACATGAGCGTTGAACTCCAACTTAGGACAAATGAACGCTTTATAAATTGTGGCCAGATCGGTGGGTGAGAAAAATGTCTTACATCCGTGTTGGAAACCTAGGCATTTCACGGCATTCTTGGCGACACTAAATATGTGATCCTTCCAACAAAGGTTGTCACTAATACACATACCCAAAATAGAAAGCTTGTCGGTTTCAGAGATACACGTACCATTCATTGATAATGGCATTAGGTCAGTGTTACGCTTTAATGACAGAAGACAGCATTGTGTTTTGGAAGCATTCAATTCCACTCTATTCTTTTCACCCCATTGGAAGATGATTTGATATCGGAATTGAATGAGCCTGACATACGCTGCTGCTCACTATCTACAGCCGAAGTGCAGGGTCGTAAAGATGTGAACTAATATGAGAAGCCGAGGGTATTGTCGTCAGCGAAGGAGTGATTTGGATTAGAAGTAAAACAGACACGAGATCATTTACACAAATGAGAAACAGTGTCGGAGACAAAACGGAGCCCTTGGAAACACCAGCATTTACAACGTGAGTATCAGACTTGAATCGATCTAAGACAACTTTATTTGAAGTAATTCGAAAGGTAGCTTCTAATCCATAGAAGAAGTGAGTCATCGATCCCGAATGCACGCATTTTCGACAAAAGAGCTCCATTCCAAACTCTGTATAATGCTTTCGAAATATCAAGTGCAACTATTTTGCTCTCACCCGCCTGGTGGAGCGAACGATTCCACTTCTCGGTGAGATATGCCATCAAATCACCAGAGGATCTGCTGGTAATTGAGGAGTTTCTGCGATTCGAGACATTAGCTGACGATTTATTAGTGGTTCCTTGGAAAGAAGGGACGTTAGTGCAATGGGCCGGATAAATGCTGTTTTCCACCTACTCGGATAGAGATCAGAAGAGTAGGAAAGGCGAAAAAGCTTACGCAAGAGTTTTGCTAGCGTAGAAGAACACCTCCTCAGAATTATTAGGGAAATACCGTCTGGACCAGCGGATTTGCGTACGTCAAGTTCTTTAAGGACCCTTGCAACTGTACGAGTACAGAAGTAAATCTGTCCCATGGTGGAATTAACGTACTCCAGAACAGGTGGTGAAAAATTTGGTTCGTCGAATGTGGGAGTTGTATTCATTTCTGGCTTGTAAATACCTTTTTCGGTTTTCCTCAGTGGTGTTTGCCTTATAATCCCGAAAGCTTATCTCTCCCAACCAAATAACCTCTTTGCAGCGTCAGTCAAGCCACGCATTGTCCTCCGGCTTAATACATTTTATCCTGTTGGGGTAAAAGTGGTTATGCTGGTATGGATAATGTTGTTAATTAGCTTTCTTATATATATATATTTTTTTTTTGTGTGTTGAAGTCTTCTGCTATCCGCTGAAGCACTCAGAAGTAAACCATGCTCCATTGTACTCCAGACAGACACCTTACATTACTGTATTTTCCCCGTTTTCTGGAGAAAAAATTGAAGAAGCTTCAGTGATGTAGAGCTAAGGGATTCGGCACACACCACATCGTCCAAGGGTGCGCCACCGTGCGCGAGCAAAGGCGGGACAATCACGGAGGAAATGCTCTGCAGTGTCATCCTCCTTCTCGTAACATGCAGCACAGGTAGGCGTCTCAGTGATGTCAAGCACGTAGAGATGCTTAACAAAAGTCTAATGGCCCGTGATAACTCCTACAAGCCTTCTGCAGTCAATTCTCCTTAAAGACAGGAGGAATGCTGCAGATTTTTTGCAGACATCAGGACATACGCGCTTAGTCATCCTGGAACCGTTGTGTGTATTAAATACACAATCGTTAATGTAGGAATTGACCGATTGACCTTGGACGCAGGTGGACCTAGAGCGGGTTCAGATCTTGAGAAGCTCGCCTCTGAACCCATTCTGACGAGTTCATCAGAGATCTCATTTTTTGGGATCCCAGAGTGGCCTGGAACCCATACGAGCCTTAACGACTTTAGTATGCCGGATATTTTCGCGCTCAAAGATGACTCCAGCACCGGAACCCCGTTCAGCCCGTAGCCATCCGTGAAAATGCGAAGACTATCCATTCCAGGTTCAATATCCAGCCAGAGGCAATCCTGACGCCATGGAAACTCGACTGGGAAATTAGGATAACGGGCGTCAGTGCGCCAGAAGGCATATCCATGAGACAGGGGTCGCAGGACAATTCTTGCGCAAGCACACCGTTATTCCTATGCGAGTTGTACCAAAAGCCATTTCTCTTCGGACGAGGAATGGCTTTTAGAGCACACCCTCTGATAAATATATCAAGAGGTTCAGAAGGTTCATCATAACATCTAGAGCAGCGCCCGGCGTGCTGGGGAAAGCCCCCGTGCAGCTAAGACGAACCGTTCTTTGGAGTTTGGTGAAAGAAGCTACGGCGTGTTTGCGTTTTAGTCTGTTCCACCAGACAACCGATGCATATGAGATTATAGGTCTTACCATTGCCGTGTAGATTCAGAGAAACTTTGCCGGCGATAAACCCCATGTTTTGCCAAAAGCTCCTTTGCATTGCCAGAAAGCAGACAGCGCTTTGGTGGTTTTTGACTCAACATTTTTTGACCATCTAACATCACTCTTAGATACTTAGCCTCCTTGGATATCGGGATGTAAGTACCTTTTAGTACCAGCTGAGTCGTGTCAGTATTTTTCCTCCTTCTCGTAAACTGAACGACATCGGTCTTAAGAGGATTGACTGACAGCCCACTCTGGTACACCAATCATCGATCACATTTAGTGCCGCCTGTGCTTTGAGATGGACAGTCGCTAAACATGAGCCGACAGAAAAAATGGCGACGTCATCCGCATAGGCCTGGGCATAGTTTCCAGAGGCATTGAGAGCATCAAGCAGAGAATCGATCACCATGCACTATAACAGCGGAGACAGGACGTCACCTTGAGGGCAACCCCTGTTTACGCCGGATTTGACACAGTGGTCGAGGCCTGCATCAGCGGTCAATGTCCTGTGCATGAGCATTGCTTTGATCCATAGGACCATTGCTTCATCTACGCCATGATGTCTGGCAGCGTTGCACATACTGTCAAAAGTTGCGTTATCAAAAGCTCCCTCAATGTCGATGAAAATGCCCAGCGCGTACTCTTTCCTTTCGAGCACGAATTCAGTTCGCCCTACTAGTTTCTGAAGCGCAGCAAGCATGTTGCATCTCCGAAAGAGGGTGCATTCGAAGGGCAACTTTGCGCACGTGCAACTCTACTAGTCTCTCCATGCTTTTCAGCAGCAAAGATGTTACACTAATTGGTTTGAAGCTCTTGGCAAGTGAGTAGTCCTCTTTTCCTATTTTGGGAATGAAGACCACTTTCACTGTGCGCCAAGGAATGGGTATGTGAGTAAGTGCCAGACTAGCAGTGAAAATTCTTTTCAGAGTAGGAAGCAGCTGCCTTATAGCTTTTTGCAGCGTAACAGGATATACCCCGTCGGTGCCCGGCGATTTGAAGCCATCGAAGGATGCCACAGTAAATTCAATGGCTTCAGTCGTAACCACGCGCGACGCAATATACCAGCTACGCCGAGTTGTTTTCGTCTTTTCAGTTGCAGTTTCCATTGAATTAGTGTGTAACGAGCCGATTTCGATCTGATTTTCCGGGAAATGAGTCTCAAACAGTAAACCAAGTTTCCGCTTTAGACTCAGTAAAGGTACCATCAGATTTTCTAAGTGCATCCAACTTTTGTTGGATCACTGTGGCGCAGTGGGTAGTTGGCTTCTGACGCCGATGACACGGGATCGAATCCCGACACAGCCATGTCATCGAACGTGTTTTTCACGGTGTTTCTTCTCAGCGGGGTTCTGACAAAACCCCCTGTAGTAAAATTGTCATGAAAAGCTTCTCCAAATTCGCCGTTCGGAACCGGCAATAAACTGTAGGTCCCTTTCACCTATGGGAGAATGAAATCACACACAACATGGGTGATTGAGAGAAGCTCGGCTTAGGTCCTTCATGGATTGTAACGCCAATGTACATACATACATACATACATCCAACTTTTGTCGGTTTTCCCCGTTTGAGGACTAGCAGGTTGGTTAATTGCTAGTCGCACTCAGAGACTTGATCTGCCCGCAGAAGGTCATATAAGAATCATTTTTCGATTTACGAATAAGTTTCTTATATTCTTTCTGCTTCGACCGATACATATTCCAGTCATCTTCCGAATTCGATTTGAGCGATATATTCAGAAGACTTTTGACTACCCTGCGAAGACTTTGGAGCTCGGCATTCCACCAGGGGACCAATTTCCTGCAGGGAGGTTTGCTGACAGGATATGCGAGCTCAAAACAACTGGTGATGACGCTATTCAGGTTATGAACAGCGTTCTCTACCAATTGTTTCGTTCTGAGCTTAGGTAGGACCTGAGTGGATTTCTCAAGCTCCTCCCTAAACCTTACCCAGTTCGTCCTTCTCGGACTCCGTCTAGGTTGCAACATTGCCAACATTGTTGATGGTAAGGTCAGACGAGAGAATGAAGTCTAAAAGACGGTCCCCCCTTGTATTACACTTGCTGCTGCTCCAAGCAGTGTTTTGGTATTAGCATCGCAACACAAGATGAGACCAATCTTTTTGGCTTTACAGTACTCTACGAGTTCAGTAGCTACCTTCGGTGGTGGAGGTAGTATCGAGTCGTAGGGAAAGTAGGCAGACGCAACGACGAAGTGTTCTATAACTCCGTTCGTTTTGTAGCTTACTCTAGCAGCCACCAGATCTTGTCCACAGAAGTGCCCAAGTTTGGTTGCCAATAGTGAGTTCGATATGATGAGGCCGACCCTGGGCCTTTCGGATCGTTCATCATGAAGAATCGTAACATCACGTATACCACCAAGGCCACATAGGCGTTTATTCCACACCCATGGTTCTAGAAGGGATACGATGAGGGGATTTGTATTATTATTATTATTTACAATATAAATAAATTCACATTATAAATGCTTATATTTAACAGCACTAGCTACCAAGGCTTTCGGCTGGTAATTAGCAATAGTTAGATATTAGATTTATTACTGCATGCAATTCTGCTACTTAAAAGAGCGGTGGCAGCCTTGCTATGCTGTAGATTGATCTGAGTAAAAATCATAGATTCATACTGCAGGGCACGTCCCATCTTTCGACTACTTGACATTAAAATGGAAAGAGATCCTACCAAGGCCGAAGTAGGGGCGTGAATCGTACGCAGATTTCAGAATCCCGACAGAGGCTTCATCCATCCCCATAACCAGAGTAGAGGCCGATGACCCAAGCTCTCGTGTCAAGTCCAGGTTTCCCCGGAATCCGGCAGATGGCGCGCGTTAATTTCGGGAGACTAACTACCTGGTAAGTAGCAGTTCCCAGAGAGGGGATTTTCGGCACCGTATTCTTGAGGGCGCAGTTGTTAGTGTGTTGGACTCTGACGCACGATGAGCGAGTTCGGATCCCGATAACACCAACGCCATCGAATGTTTATTTCGCTACGTCCCTTCTCGGCGGGGTACTGCCAAAACCCTCCGTAGTATAACTTGTCTAGAAAAAGCTTCTCGACTCACGCCGTTCGGAATCGGCATTAAACTGTAGGTCCCTTTCACCTGTGTGAAAAATAGAATCACACACAACATGGGTGATTGATGGGAAGTTTGGCTCTGGTCCTTCATGGGCTGTAACGCCACCAAAGAAGAAGAGGAATTCCTGATCCAGGCCGATGTCTGCTGTGATGAACAGCCCACCACATATGTGCCATTCATCAAAGCTGACTTTTCTGCCTGTAAGCAGAAACCCGTTGCCGAGGCTAGCTCCAGTAGACGATCCTCACAGTGCTTGCAGTCTGCGTTAGTCATTCTACTATCATCGCCACTCTCCAGCTTTCTTATATACCCATATGAATGAATATGGAAATTTAGCTGATATGACACAGTGATCAAACGAGCCTAGAGGAGATAATATGTACATTCAAAGTGTATTTATCAGGTTGAGAGGTAAGAACCAAGTCCAGGGTATTTGCGGTATGACTGGCAACATCCGGGATACGGGATGGCTCATTCATAAGCTGAGTTAATTGGTTCAACTCAGTGAACATTTTGACATACCTTCCTTCGGTTGTTATCTACCCAGAATGTCGAAGCCGTTGAGAATTGTGAACATTGAAATCATCCGCTATAACGATTTCAGTGCGAGGAAACAGGGAAACAATTCTACACAATAGTGCAGAAACCTCATTCCCATTAAGCGTCCCCTCAACTAGAATGGTCAGCAGAGGTACACCATAGGATTGGAGTACTCTCCCCTCTCCTCATCCTCCTATATGGCATCGTAGTCTGGTGGACTGCTCTGGACAAGGCAGTCTACCGAAACCTTCTGGGGAAGGTACAAAGATCGGCCTGTTTATATACAAGCGGAGCGATCAGATTAACCCCCACGGATGCCCAAAATATCTTATTACATTTTTTACCGTTGGACCTCTTCAGCAGGCAAGCTGCTGCCTGTGCGGCCCTACGAATTAGGGGCATAGGAAAATGGCTCACATTATAAAAAGGACATACTACCATTCTTAAGCACTTCAAAGTACCCCTGGAACAAAGACTAGATCATCACGCAGAATTTGTTCACTAGGAACTTCGCCTTTCCATCCAGGGATGAATGGGCTAAAGGAAAAGTTATACCAAAGGACTCGATCTCCCTCTATACCGATGGCTCCAAGATGGAGTCGGGTGTAGGTAGTGGAGTCTTCTCCAAGGAACTTAACCTCAACCTATCATTTAGACTGCCAAATCACTGCAGTGTGTATCAGGCAGAACTAACAGCGATAACGGAGGCCATTGCATGGCTCAGGATCAAAGTAATATCCACTAAGAATATTATCATTTGCACGGATAGCCAAGCTGCGATAAAATTCCTGGCCGCGGTAACCCACAAATCAAAGACATCCCTAAACTGTCGCCTATCTCTAGGCGAGATGGCTGAACAGTTCAACATTAAAGTATTGTGGGTTCCCGGGCATAGAGATATTCCAGGAAACTGCGCGGCCGACGAACTCGCAAAGTTAGGGTCAAGCACACTCAGTCTTCCTACCCTCGGGTACCTTGAAACACCAATAATTACGGCAAAGCACATGATAAAACTTCGAACCATAGAGGCGACCAACCTCCAATGGAATGAAAGTAATATCGGCCTTATCACTAAACAAATCTGGCCTAAGTTAAACCTAGGACGAACAAGGGACCTAGTAGCAACCAAAAGGGCTACTTTTAGCACTCTAGTGGGTGTCATTACAGTTCATTGCATCATTGGAAAGCACGCCGCCAGACTAGGGCTGCCCTCCAATGATTTTTGCCCCCGCTGCATGGATGAGAAGGAAGAGGAATCAATACATCACCCTCTTTGCTCATGCCCCTCTTTTGCGAACCGAATGAGGATCTACCTCGGCGCGCCCTTCTATGAAAATCTAAGTGAGCTAGCAAACCTAAAAATAACTCAACTCCATCGTTTCATCAGAAGCACCAGTTGGTTCTCAGGTAGCGGAGCAGGGTATCACAATTGGCCGACCCCGGCCTACATGTGGCTTATACCAACCAGTTGTACCTAACCTAACCTAAGCGTCCCCTCTAAAATATCCAAAAGTTTCAATGAATCCGCATTTTCGGTTAAAAAAGCGTGTCACACTCTCAATAAGAATAAAATCAGAAGTCAACTTTGAACTTGAAGCCTCTTCTAATTGACATTGCTCCATAAAATGTCAGTGCCACACTGAGGAGTAATTGCTTCGTCCCCAGGCCTTAATTGAACGCTAACCCAAAAAAAAAAAAAAAAAAAAAAAAAAAAATAGAGCAGAAAATCAAACAACTGATGTGGCCCCAAACATGTTAAAGTGCAGAAAACTGATTTGTTCAATCGATCGAATAGCTGTGTGGCTGTGGATACGAGAAGAGGTTAAGGTCAATTGATTCTTACCTTGAGTGCTACGAGTGAGATCTTACTTTGCATCAGTGATGATAGCTTGTTGACAAGCTAATAAATAATAAATGTAATATCACTGACTGAACGTTGTACATACATATTGCTACTTCGGGTCAATTGTGCGATGAAATGACCCTGTCCAAACCCAAGATCTCGTCATCGTTGCCGCCGCCGCATATCCGGAATGCGACATTGTTGCTTTGCAGCCCCACTGACGGGAGGAGATGGAATAATTCAATTAGGAAATAAAAAAAAATTGAACAGAGAGTAGGTACTATAGTTCGGTGCACATGTAGTAAGAGGCCATTGTGCGGTTAATGAGAATTCGAGGTGAAGTAATTCGATCATCCGATTTATGCGGATGCTCTAAAGAAATTCTTATTTTGGTTTTGTCACTGGCTGCAAATAAATGAATGTGAGAACTATAAGGGATATGAACAGAGTTTTGTGTGGCAATAGTGAAATGATTTTCGTACTGAAAGTGGACTGAGTCAGTATGGCATGAGGTTTCTCTGATGATTTCATTGTATCCATGGGAATATATCGTGTGTGATATATACATACATATTCTGTTTCGGTCAGGCTTTTACTTAAGGTTGCACATTTCACTTAATTTGGAACAAAGCTACGTGGGCTGTAAATTAAGCTTGAATTCAAAAGAGACCAATGGGTCAATCGAAATGAAAGTTAACAGTTGATGCAACCGGGTTAAATAGTGAACTTAAAAAAAACATTTTTTGTTTGTTGTTAGCAAATGTGAGTGGAAACTTTGCATGGACTTATAAGTCCGCATTCAGAATTAATAAATTATTGTCTTTATACTAAGAGTATTCACTCGTTAAAAATGGTACTATTAAATATCTATTTACTTTTTCTTTTCAGGTACGTCGAGTTATTGTTAAATATACAAAGTTAGGTAAGATATAAGCGCACTTATACAGCTGTACAAATGTTACAAACGTTTGTTATTGGGGTATTTATTATAGTTTGTTATACGACATTCTTTATGATCATAGCACAGCCGGATAGCCTTTTACCATTTCGTAGACGGGATCTAATTTTTCTCAACACTACCTAGATGTAATAACGTTTAGTTAAATATCAAGTTTGGGGGTGGCCGTGGTGCAGTGGTTAACATTATCGACCGCCGAGCGGAAGGTTTATGGTTCAAATTCGCTTCATAGCCAAGAAAAAGTAATTCCTATATGGAACGTCATCAGACGTACTGCTGCAGGCATAACACTCCCAGTATATGGTCAACCGAAATTCATCCTCTGCGTATGCAATACTAAAGTGCCTTAACGAATTACTACGGACTATACCAACGCGGAATTTGGTCGGCTTTCGTCCTATCTAGGTCTAGGACAACCATCCCTGAGAGTAGTGAACGAACATCAACGACCCAACCACTGCACTCCGTCCAGGTTGTGTGTGTCAACACATCATAAGAGAATATAAAAACTCTTGAACCTGCGCGAGTCTCTAAAAACAAAAATAAATAAGATATCATCGCTGTGTCATCAAGGTTCTGTCTTACTACAAAATTAACCTGCCAATCTGATCTAGAATTAGTCAACTGTGGACATTTTTATAAGCTCATTAGTGCTACTTGAGAAGGGAGCGAGCAAACAAAGCAAAGAAGTTGATCGCGTTTAACTTGGCAAACGCCAGCTTCGATCTCTGTCCCTGTTCAATACAAGTTGACACACAGCCTCCGCGTGGTCTCCCCTGGATAGCCAGGAAGTGAATAGATACTCCGGAAAGACTTCACCATTTTAAGTACACTTCTGTATAACTACATTGTTACTGTTAAAAACAAGCCTAAAGATGACTCCAAATCATTTTGGTATTTTATTAATCAAAAAAGATGCTCAAATGGATTGCCTAAGCAAATGTTTTATAAAAATTCTGTCTCTAATGACGCCCTTAATTCTGTTGAACTGTTTGCACAGTTTTTTGAATCGGTCTTTATCTGATCAATTTACTATGCCAAAAATTGACTTCGGACAATTGGTTCTTGAGACTCAGGATATTGAGTCTGCTATAGGAGGCCTCAAACTGAATCCTAAACCTGGTGCTGTTGGAATTCCTTCAATAACATTAAAAAACTGTTGCAGGGCCATCTGCAAACCTTTGCTAATATTATTTAATCTTTCGCTAGCATCTGGGGTATTCCTTGATAGTTGGAAAACATCATTTCTGGTCCCCATCTTTAAATCTGGCTCCAAAAATGATGTTGAAAACTACAGAGGTATCTGCAAGCTGTCGGCCATTCCAAAGCTTTTTGAATGGTTTTTGTTCAAGGTCGACAACATCTAATTTGGTACATTTTACATCCTTTGTAATAAATGCCATTGAATGTGGAGGTCAGGTTGACGTCATCTATACGGACTTAAGCAAGAGTTAACAAAATTAAAGATCTAGGTGTATTTATTGAGAGAAATCTGACATATAATTCCCATGTTGATTATGTATATAGTTGCGAAGGCTAATTCATTAGTGGGTTTTATTAAAAGAAACTCGAAAGATTTCTCTGACCCTTATACATTGTTATCTTGTTATCTTGTCGTTACTTGGATACGCCGATGTGGCTTGGAACCCAAACTATTTGACCCATTCGGATCGTATTGAAAGAGTGCAGAGGCGCTTTAAAAAATATGTCTTTTTCAAATGCGCTGGAATCTTGAGCCTTCATATAAAGCTAGATGCCAGTTACTAGGCATTTTGACGCTGAAATCATGAAGGTATGCTCATGATATTATGTTTGCGAGAGACGTCTTGTGTTCCCGTATTATAAGTCCCGTACTTTTGTCTAAGTTTCAAATGTATGCTCCTGAGAGACCGCTTAGGAATCGCCACATGTTCTACCTCATTGGGCATCGAACAAACTATGATCGGAATGAACCAATCACTAGATCCATCATTTAATGAAATCAATAGAAACATAGATTTTCTCATTTCGAGAGAACGCTTCAAAGAAATTATATTTTGTTTGCTTGCTAATTAATTTAAAGTATTCATTTGTATTTATTTATACATATATTCATTAAACTCTGTTTGTATTTTTAATCGTAATCTGTAAGCTTAGCTCATTTGATGAAATAAATAAATTAAACTAAACTAAACAACGTGTGCAGCGACCCGACCCCTGGCTCCTGGGGAAAGAGGAACCTGGCCCTTCAGGTTGGGGGTTGCGCTTAGGGTTAACATCCCTATCGCATGAAACCCAAGCTTGTTCAGAGACAACTAACAGCCTCGGATACGGACGGATTACATGTTGACGATCTGCATCTGGAACGTTAGGTCCCTCAACAGACCAGGTGCAGCCGGACAACTGGTCAACTCTTTTGACTGCAATAAGGCAGACATTACCGCGCTCCAAGAAGTGCGATGGGATGGGCCAGGACACCGGATAAAAAACTGTGATATCTACTACGGAAACTGCTATAGAGGAAATAAACAACGCTTATTCGGATGCGGATTTGTTGTTCGAGGCAGACTCAGGAAAAAATTCTTAAGCTTCCAGTATGTAGGCGAACGCCTCATAACTATCCGCATCAGGATCAATCTCTGCAATATAAACTTATTAAGTGTCCACGCCCCCACAGAGGAGAAAGGTGACCAACATAAAGAAGAGTTCTACAATCTCCTAGGTAGAACGTATGCGCATTGTCCCAGCTATGACACCAAAATCGTTCTAGGAGACTTCAATGCGAAGCTGGGTAAGGGAGTTATATTTGAACGGGTCATTGGAAAGCACAGCCTACACAAAACCACGTCAGAAAACGGACTAAGGCTAGTGGACTTTATGGTGGGACATAATCTGGTAGTACACGATTCCTACACCTCAACATTCATAAGGGGACCTGGCGGTCTTTCGATCAATCGACATGCAACCAAATCGATCATATTGTGATCGACGGCAGACACTCCTCCAGCATCCTAGATGTCCCAACTTTTCGAGGAGCCAACATCGACTCGGACCATTACCTTGTTGCAGCCAAGGTACGGATGCGAATTTCTCGGAATCAACGGAGTCGAGTAAGAACACCAAAATTTATCGTCGGAAAGCTGCAATTGCAGGAGACCGCCAGGACCTTCGCCGATCAAGTCTCCCTCAAGCTCTCTCAAGTCCCGATGCAATCAGCAGAAACCATAGAAAAGCAATGGAGTCATTGTCAGAACGCCATTAGAGAGGCCGCCTCAGATGTACTCGGTTTCGAGCCACCAACGTCGAGAAACCCCTGGTTTGATGATGTGTGCAGACAGGCCCATGTAGAGAAACAGAATGCATACATGGACACATTGCATCGACGGAAGAGAGCTGCCCGCGAGCTCTATGATCTGAAGAGGAGGAAAGAGCATGCACTTCTGAGAAGGAAAACGAAGGAGCACGAGAAGCGCGAGATCGAGGAGGTGGAGAGATGTGACGGCAGGAACGACGTTCGAAAATTTTACCAGGAAGTTAAACGAACATGCCACGGCTATAAAGCCGGAGCAGAAGCCTGCAGAGATGAGCACGGACAACTAGTAGTGGAGTCACAGTCGATGCTGAGATTGTGGAAGGACTACTTCTGCAGACTGTATAACGCCGATGATAGTCAAAATGTCGCCGTCAGGCAGAGCGAACCATTCACAATGGACGAAGACGAAGGAGAATCCCGTCCACCCGACCTAAAAGATGTTAAGATAGCGATATCGAAACTTAAGTTTTATAAAGCTGCTGGAGTAGACGGACTCCATGCGGAACTGTTTAAAGCAGCTGGCTATGAGCTGGTCAGGAACATGCACCAACTCATCTGCAAGATATGGTCAGAAGAACGCATGCCCGATTAATGCAATCTCAGTATCGTTTGCCCGGTCCATAAGAAACTGACTGCGCCAGTTGTATGTGTATGTATATTGGCGTTACAGTCCATGAAGAACCTGAGCCGAGCTTCTCTCAATCACCCATGTTGTGTGTGATTTAATTTTCCCATTGGTGAAAGGGACCTACAGTTTATTGCCGGTTCCGAACGGCGAATTTCGAGAAGCTTTTCATGACAATTTTACTACAGGGGGCTTAGTCAGAACCCCGCTGAGGAGAAACACCGTGAAAAACACGTTCGATGACATGGCTGTGTCGGGATTCGATCCCGTGTCATCGGCGTCAGAGGCCAACACACCCACTGCGCCACGGTGCTGACTGCGCCAATTACAGATGGATAATCCTCCTGCACATCGAGTACAAGATCCTCTCTGCCGTACTGTGTAAGTGTCTGAAACCGTTCGTGGACAATCTGTTAGGTTCCTACCAGTATGGTTTCAGGCCAGGAAAATCCACGATAGACCAAATATTTACACTACGGCAGATCTTGGAGAAGGCCCATGAATTCCAGGTCGACACGCACCATCTTTTTGTCGACTTCTAAGCCTCGTATGACAGTGTTTATAGAGACGAGCTATACAGAGCCATGTCATGTTTTAACATTCCTGCCAAACTCGTCAGACTGTGCAAGATGACTATGGAGAACTCTCGCTGCTCCATTAAGGTCGGAGGTGAACTAACCGACCCCTTTGATGTTAAAAAGGGTTTTAGACAGGCTGACTCACTGTCATGTGATTTCTTTAACATTATTCTTGAAAATATCGTGCGGGACTTTGCGTCCAATACAAGAGGTACGATCAAGTCCACATAGTTGCTTGCCTACGCAGATGACATTGACGTCATTGGACGGACAAAGCGAGACGTCAATGAGGCGTTCGCAAGCATTGAAGCAGAAGCGGCTAAAGTGGGTCTACGGGTAAATGGGGACAAGACCAAAGATATGCTGTCATCCAAGACAGTCGCGCAACGCCGACGTCTTGGTCAGAACGTCACCTTCGCCAGCTATATTTTTGAAGCACTCAAGGACTTCGTCTACCTTGGCTCGATAGTGACAAGCAGCGACGACACCAGCCCTGAGATAAAACGCAGAATAACTCTTGCCAATCGCTGCTTTTTCGGGCTCAAGAGGCAATTGAGTAGTAGAGCCCTCTCGAAACACTAAGCTATCCCTTTACAAAACTTTATTCATCCCGGTCCACTTCTACGGCACTGAGGTTTGGAGGTTATCAAAAGCGGATGAAGAGGCTCTTGGGCGTTTCGAGAGGAAATTTCGGCGTGCAATCTTTGGTCCCGTTTGTGTAAACGGAGAGTGGAGGAGGAGATTCAACCAAGAACTGTACGGGCTGTTCAGCTACATCGGCCTTCGACCTCTTCGGATCCAACGTTTAAGATGGCTAGGCCATGTAGAGCATCAACGCTCCGGCCCGAAGAGTCTTCGACTCCAACCCTGAGGGACGACGCAGCAGAGGACGACCGCATTTAAGGTGGCGCACACAGGTGGAAAGGAACCTCAACCAACTGGGCGTGCGGCACTGGAAGCGGCTGGCCAAAGATCGGGCCGGCTAGAGACGCTCGTTGGTTGAGGCCCTGGTTCACCCAGAACTGTAGCGGCATCATAGTAAGTAAGTAAGTGCTACTTGAATAAAAGTATATGCTGACTACTAAGCAGACAGAGGACCCAGTTTAATTATAAATTTCCGACATGACCGCCCTTAGAGCCAACTTTGGTTTGAGCCCTTCAGCATGGTTATTTAAACCACTGGCGCATGTTTTTCATGCTGATAGTCTCGTTAAAATATACATTTTCTCGCACCAACAAATTTGTACGGGAAATTTTCGCATTCACTTTGACAGCGTGGTCCATACAAGTGGAGCATCTTGATCACATCCATCCAAACTATTGCAAACTCTGGCGTCTTACGTACATATATGGCCTATGCTCATAACCTATTCGCTAAGGGCGTTTGGGCGAATGGGCGTTTTCTTCGTATCAGAGAACGCCGCATTTTAAAACTGACCACCTTCGTGTAAGCGCAACATCTTCCAATATGGGTCACGTCTTGTTTGTGTACATTTTAAGCAACGAATTCCTGATAAAAAATCCAGTTTTGTGACCGCGTGTACTGCTGCCGGTATAAAGGTTAGACTTATCAAGTCTATCTTTACGATTATTTCCAAATGCTTGTTGACGAGGCAACACTGGATTTTCTGGTAATATTACCATATTCATTATTTTGTTAAGTCTGAACGCCTGTATCAGACTGATATTTTTACTTCTCAACTCGTGCAGTTGGAATAAATGTCGAACCTAAATTCCATTCATCTGAGTTAATAGATCAATATGTCCCAGCATCAGTGAACAACCACTAATGGGACAGAACTTGTCTTCAAGAACGGGTGACTACGCTATAACAAGTCAATGGTAGATATGTAAGTGTATCGTGTTTCATTCATGATCGGCAGGTGATCGCCGGTGTTGGCATTTTCTATTTCTTACTAGGTTTGTTCACATTGATCTAAAAAAAAGTATAAAAAAAGTATAATGGACAGTCACACTCCCATCTGAAACATGGAGCTACTGATGCATGTACATACATATGTATGTACTTCAATACCAGATAACGGTCCGTTAGGCCAGCAATCTTTTAGCGTTTCATTTTCTACAACCGGTCTTCGGGGTGATGTATTCTGTTTTTTTTTTTTTTTTTTTTTTTTTTTTTTTTTTTTTTTTTTTTTTTAATTAGCGTCACTTCTATAATTTCTCCTCGGCTCTTACTCTTAGCCTATTAGTTCACTGGTAAACCTTTTGTGCAAACTCGGTCCACCAAGTAACTGAACGCCAATAGATAGTAAAGAGGAGAAGAAAAACTGGATATCTAGACATATGTATGAGAGCGTGTCATTAAGTAAACGTACGTCACTAGGCGTTAAATGACAGTGCAAACGATATATCACCTGGAAGTAGAACACAGTCCAGAAGTTTCATTGCCGTGGCACTTGCTCGGAAACGTTTTATGTCTAGTTAAGGTGAAAGGCCAATAAACTTTCGACTTGATACTTGAATTAATAGCTTTCTTCTTCTTCTTACGGGCGCTACAGTTCGGGGTGAACCTGGGCCTCAACCAACATGCCCCTCCAACTAGCACGATCCTTTGCTAGCGTTTTCCATTGCCGCACACCCAGTTGGCTGAGGTCCCCTTCCAGTTGTGTGCGCCATCTTAAATGCGGTCGTCCTCTGCTTCTTGGTCCTTCGGGGTTGGATTCAAAAACTCTCTGGGCTAGAGCTGTGGTGTCCATTCGCTCTACATGGCCCAGCCATCTTCGGCGTTGAATCCGTAGACGCCTGACTAGACTCTTGTCGCTGTATAGCCCGTAAAGTTCCTGGTTGAATCTTTTCCTCTATCCCCCGTCTCCCCGTCTGCGTTTATAGGTCCGAAAATCACGCGCAAAATCCTTCTCTCGAAACGACCAAGGGCCTCCTCATCCGCTTTTGATAGTGTCCATGCTTCGGCGCCGTACAACAGGACCGGGAGGATAAGGCTCTTATATAGAGTAAACTTTGTCGTTCGGGAGAGGGCTCTATTCCTCAGTTGCCTCCTGAGCCCAAAGAAACAGCGATTGGCAAGAGTGATTCTGCGTTTGATTTCGGAACTGATGTCGTTGTTCCAGGTCACTGCGGAGCCAAGGTAGACGAAGTCCTTAACTGCCTCGAACTTATATCTGCCAAGACTTCGGTGGTGAGCGTCCTTGTATGATGACAGCATATATTTAGTTTTGCCCTCGTTTACCGCCAAACCGATTTTCGCCGCCCCATCTCAATACTCCCAAACGCCTCTTTGACACCTCGCTGTGATCTACCTAATATGTCAATATCGTCGACGTATACAAGGAGCTGCGAGGATTTGAAATAGATTGTGCCTCTTGTATTGGCCAGTGATTTTTGCACAATCATTTCTAATATGATGTTGAAGAAATCACACGACATCGTATCGCCCTGCCTACTATTGGTAAGGTGTTCACCGATTCGGATGGAGCAGCGAGCATTCTCCAAAGTCATCCTGCATAGTCTGACGAGTTTAGCAGGTATGTCCAAGGTTGTCTACTTCATTCATTGGTTTTTTTCAGGATCTGGCGCAGTGCGAAGATTTGATCGATGGTGGACTTCGCTGGCCTGAAGCCACACTGATAAGGACCTATCAGTTTATTTACGGATGGCTTCAGGCGTTCACACAAAACGGCAGCGAAGATCTTGTATGCGACGTTTAGGAAACTTATTCCTCTGCAGTCCAGGGGGTCTCCTTTTTTGTGGATCGGGCAAACAATGCTGAGACTCCATTCCTCGGGCATGCTTTCCTCTGACCATATCTTACAGATGAGCCGGTGCATGCTCCTAACCAGCCCACCGCCAGCCGCTTTGAAGAGCTCAGCAGACAGTCCATCTGCGCCAGCAGCTTTATTCCATTTGAGTTTCAACATGGCAATCTCAACTTCGTCGAGGTCAAGGAGACAGAATTCTCTGCGATCTTCGTCGTTCAAAAATGGATCATACTGCCTGTATGTTGGCTGCTGTCACCGTTATACAGTCTGCAGAAGTGGTTTTCCCAAATTATCAGCATCGATTGTGATTCTACTACTAGGTGTCCGTTAATATCCTTACAGGCCTCCGTTCGGGCTTTATCCGGTGATAAAATCTTCGAACGTCGTACCCACAATAGCACCTCCCCAAGTTTTCAATCGCCCGTTTCTGGTGCTCTTTCTTTTTTCTCTTGAGAAGCTTATGTTCCTCCCTTCTTTTAAGCTCGTAGAGCTCACGAGCCGCTCTTGATTTTTTTGTGTAGTGAGGCTTTGTATGCCTTCTCCTTTTTCGTATGAATCCTTCTACACTCGTCATCGAACCAGGTGTTTCGTCGTGCTGGAGCTATAAGGGCCAGCTGTACTCTTCAGGGCTTGTTTGCACAGGCTCCATTGTTGCTCTACTGACTGAGTGGAGGATTGAGGTGTATCAGAGAGCTTAAGAGAGACGCGGTTGGCAAAGGCACTGGCGATCGCCGGCGATAGTAGCTTTCCGACGTCATAGCTTGGTGTTCTAACTCTACTCCGCGGTGTTCGTGTTATGCGTTGACGTATCTTCGCTACTACAAGATAGTGGTCTGAGTCGATGTTCGCTCCTCGGAAAGTGCGAACATCAAGAATAGTGGAGGAGTGTCTGACGTCAATCGCGATGTGATCAATCTGGTTGGTGACTGATTGATATGGCGACCACCAGGTGCCTTTGTGTATATCGAGGTGGGGAAATCGTGTGCTGGTTAAAAGAAGATTTCCCCCATGGCAAGGTCGATCAGCCTGTGTCTGTTATCGGATGTGGTGTCATGTAGGCTGCCGATGACCCGTTCAAAGATGCTTTCCTTACCCAGCTTAGCGTTAAAATCTCCTAGTATGATTTTGGTATCATAGCTGGGGCATTTGGTATATGTTCTGTCTAGGAGATCAAAGAAATCATCTTTGATGGAGTCATCCTTGTCTTCCGTGGGGGCATGGACGCATATGAGGCTGATGTTACAGAAATTTGCCTTGATGCGGATCGTTATGAGGCGTTGACTCACATACTGGAAACTTAGGACTTTATGTCTTAGTCCACCTCTAACAACAAATCCGCATCCAAATAGTCTCTGTCCTCTCTCCTTATAGCAGTCACCGTAGTAAATGTCGCAGTTTTTCATCCGCTTTTTACCCGGTCCATTCCATCAGATTTTCCTGGATGGCGGTTATGTTCGCTTTATAGCGGTCTAGGGCAACCGCTAGTTGTTCGGCCGCTCGTGCTCTGTTTAGGGACCTAACATTCCACATACAGAACCGAAGGTCCTTGTTTGTTTTTTGTTTTATTATAGGGTTGTCAACATAGGTCCGTTCCGTTTTTCTATCCGAGGCTGTTTTTTGCTTCTGAGCAATCAGTGGTTTTACTAATTATATGTTTAAAATCTCACGACAAATTATTTTGGTGTGAGAAACCATCGAAGTTATTTATTCGTTTGAAAGGTACATATATCGATGCCATTACGTATGGAATATAAAATCGTTCAAATGTCCGTCGCCGCTTCTCTGGGTGGCGCGCATCCCAAATGTCAAATTTTTCATGACTCGGACGCATAAGTCAAGCTGAATTTGACCGATTGGCTTTAAGGGCCGCTGTGGTTTATGGCTTATCTGCCACTTCTGGTGAAATTTCTGCGGGTCTATCGAATCACGTATGGATGCGGCTCGTATGAGAAAGGTTCTTTGCCAAGGCTCCTACGCAGTTTTCTTCTATCAGGAAATCTGATGGTAGCTGGACAGACTCAAACGAAAGCATGCTTGACGCCCTACTAAAGTGTCAATTCCCTAACTGTGTAAGCGCGGGAACATTCGAGACGGCAAATATGCTGATAAGGGAACAGACTGGGCCTGAAATAATCGATAAGATCGTTACCAAAGAAAAAATTCTGTGGGCGGTAAAATCATTTAACCCCTATGACCCGATACGATAGAACGTATCTCCTGTGGGTCCTCGTAGCCGACGAATTGCTAAAGCTCCTGGAGACACAGGGTTTCATTGTCACGGCCTATGCCGATCACTATCCTGGTACCTGGGAAATTTCCTCAGGTCCTCAGTGAAAGACTAATTTATGCGCTGCTATTGTTGAATAACTGGGTCAAGGAACTAAAGTAAATAAGTCCAACTAAAACTGAGATAGTCCTCTTCACAAGAAAAAGATCAATACCAAGGTATACATATCCATGTATAAATAGTATCGACCTAATTCCGAAGAAATCCGCTAGGTATCTTAGCATAATCCTAGATTCCAAGCTTAGCTGGAAGGACAACATAAATGAAAGAACCAAGAAAGCTTGCATGGCACTATATTCGTGCAGAGTAGCTTTCGGAAAGACATGGGGCTTTAAACCAAAGGTGTTATACTGGCTGTGCACCGCGGTGGTAAGACCTATTTTAGTCTGTGGATCAATTGTCTGGTGGAAAGCACTTGAGAAGAAATGCAACCTTCAAAGTCTTACAGGGATTCAGAGGGCTGGCTGTCTGGAGAAGAAATGCAACCTTCAAAGTCTTACAGGGATTCAGAGGGCTGGCTGTCTGGCTGTGATCGGATCTATGAAATCCACACCAACGGCGGCCCTAGAAGCGATGCTGAACATTTCACCACTAGACATGTACTGTGAAAGCATTGCAGCCAGGGCTGCAGTAGGGATGCAAGAATCCAGTCTTTGGAAAAGATGTCCTCATCGTCACGCATCAATCCTGGATCGATGGGCTACCCTGATGTCCGCAGCCGAAACGGACTATACCACCCCACTTTCTTGGTCTGAGAGGAGATCTCTATTAGGATTGCTTCCAGGGAGGAATGGGTCAGTGGTAGGAATGGTAAACACGGAAGAGGAACTGACAATCTATACCGACGGATCCAAAACGGATACCGGTACAGGAGCCGGAGTCTACTTCGAACTTCAGGAAGCATGTCACTCCTACAGACTTAATGAAAAAAGGTGCGGATCCGATTCTTAGGGAGAATTTCTCAGGTAAGATAATCAAAATCTATGTTGACAGTCAGGCAGCCATTGGATCCAAACTCTTAAAACTCTGTAAAGGGAAACTAGAAGAAATATCGGATGTCAATGAGGTAACCATCTTCTGGGTACCAGGGCATGTGAATATTTCCGGAAATGAGAGGGCGGTCGAACTGGCCAGACTGGGATCGGGTGCAGATACTTCGCAGATCACAACTGAGGCCAACAAGCGATGGTGCCAAATAGGTCTGCTAAATCTTGGTAGAGGGAATATACGACTGGTAGTCGGCGCCCTCACTGGGCACTGCATGATATCATATCATGCAGCTAGACTAGGCCTGCTCTACAACGATTTCTGAAGAAGCTGTAGGGACGAAGAGGAAATAGAATCCATTCGTCACCTACTGTGTGAATGCCCTGCACTGGCCCGAAAAAGATTTACGTTCCTCGGGAACTACTTCTTCTCGGGTTTAGAGAAGATAAGAGAAGCTGAACAAACTGCTAAGATTCTTGATTGAATCTGGGTGATTCAGCTCAGCGGGCAACTAACAGGTTCCCCTCGGGTTAGTTTTTCAAAATGGGCACCATGGAGTCCTCGTAGTTTAAGTGAGCCTTGACTTCATGTCATTAGGGCACCCAACTAACCTTACCTAACCATCTGCCACTTATGAAAACCTCGCAAGAAAAAGTCTAAAGGTGTCAAATTGTACGATCTTGGCGTACAGTTCGCATCACCTCCGTGTGAGATGACCATGCCTCGAATCGCTCGTGCAGAAATTCCAATGTGGTGTGAGCTGTGTGGTAGAGCTGTAAAAGTAACTTCAAATTGAATACCCGTATGTGTACGTTACTTTTGTTTTGAATACTCGTTACAAAAATGTCGTTACTCGTTACTTTCATAGATGCACAAAAAACAGTACAATGAAGAACAAGTCCGGTAGCGATGACGAGACGATACTACACACCATTTGACGCAAAACACATTGTATTGCTATCAGTACTCAAAACAGATACCCACATCAAACAGTATAAGTCAGAATAAGTCAGGTGAGGCAGTGAGGCAGATTTGCTACAGCACTATTCGTTATACTCAAATACAGAAGTAACGAAATCGTGCTAGTAACGACATTTATTTGGGAGTAACGTTTCGTTACTTGGTACAAATTAGAGTACCCGTTACTCAGTAACGAATACATGCGATTTGCTACAGCACTACTGTGTGGCACGTGTGGCACAGGTTCCGTCCTGTTGAAACCACATGTCGTTGATGTCCATATCATCCGATTCAGACTAAATGAAGTTGACCACGATGAGCAAGTTCGGATCCCGATATCATCAGCGCTATCGAATGTTTATTTCGCGGCGTCCCTCCTCGGCGGGGTTCTGGCAAAACCCCCCATAGTATACTTGCCATGTAAAAGCTTCTCACCCAACACCACCGTTCGGAATCGGCATTAAACTGTAAATTACACACAACATGGATGATTGTGTGAGAAGCGTGGCTCTGGCCCTTCTTAAAATAACACCAAAGAAAAACTTAAAAGTAACAAAACTTTATTGTATTCAGTTGTTTAGATTTCCTAAGAGGTATTATCTGTGTGTTTGCATTGTCGTGCTTAACATAATAAATGTCTTGTAGCATTTTGTAATTTTGTATTCTTCTCAATCACCGTCTAGTTCCAGAACGTTTTCCCCAAATAATTAAATGTTGTAGAATACAGAAATACAAACGAAAATGGAGGTTTGGGAATATTGGACTAGGGAATTACTATGCATGCTCCTCTTTTCCTGCTTCTGTGCTCTAATTTACTGTCTGAGGTTTGTGTGTGATACCTTTGCTAAGGGTTTTTATTACCTTCAATTGCTTGTGCCTAGCTCTTTAAGGCAGCTGGAGATGACCTGGTTGGGAGTATGCACAAGCTCATCCGTAAGATATCGTCAGAGGAATGCATGCCCGATGAATGGAATCTTAGCATCGTTTGCCCGATCCACAAGAGAGGAGACCCCTTTGTCAGCGCCAACTACAGAGGAATAAGTCTTCTGAACATCGCTTATAAAATCTTCTCTGCTGTTCTGTGTGAACGCTAGAAACCGTTCGTCAATAAACTGATTGGTTCATATCAGTGTGGTTTCAGGCCCGGGAAGCCCACTATAGATCAATTATTCACACTGCGGCAGATCCTGGAAAAAACAAACGAGTTCCAGATCGACACCCACCCCTGTTTGTCGACTTTAAGACTGCATACGATAGTATCAATAGAGACGAGCTTTACAACGCCATGTCTAGTTTTGACATCCTGCCAAACTCGTCAGATTGTGCAGGATAACTTTGGAGAACTTTCGCTGCTCCATCAGGGTCAGAATCGACCTAACCGATACCTTTTATGTCAAAAAAGGTTTTAGACAGGGGGTGGCCGTGGTGCAGTGGTTAACATCAGCGACCTTCGATCGGAAGGTCTATAGTTCAAATTCGCTTCATAGCCAAGCAATGTGAATGGAAAGTGATCAGACGTACTGCTGCAGGCAAAACACTCACAGTATATGGTCAACTGAAATTCATCCTCTGCGTATGCAATATTAAAAATGCTCGAACGAATTATTATGGACTATAACCAAAGCGGAATTTGGTCGGCTCTCGTCCTATCTAGGACAACCACCCCTGAGAGTAGTGAACGAAAATCAACGACCCAAACCACTGCACTCCGTTCAGGTTGTGGGTTGTGTGTGTAACAACACATCATAAGAGAATATAAAAATTCTTGAACCTGCGCGAGTCTAAAAAAAAAGAAAAAAGAAAAAAACTGGAAACGCGCCATGAATAAACTGGAATCAACAAAAAAACAGTACGCAACGACACCCAACATGCAACGACAAGGTTGGTTTTTTGGTTGAAGGCATCTGCTATCCGCTGGACCACTCAGACGCAATCACTGGTCCAATTTACTCCAGACAGACACCTTACATTACTGTATTTTCCCTGTTTCCGGAGAAAAATTTGAAGGAGCTTCAGTGATGTAGAGCTAAGGGTTTCGGCACACACCACGTCGGCTCCAAGGTTGCGCGAGCAAAGGCGGCACAATCACAGAGGAAATGCTCTGCAGTGTCATGCTCCTTCTCGCAACATGCAGAACAGGTAGGCTTCTCACTGATGGCAAGCCAGTAGAGATGCTTGGCAAAAGTCGAATGGCCCGTGATAACTCCCACAAGCCTTCTGCAGTCGATTCTCCTTAAAGACAGGAGGAATGCTGCCGATTTTTTGCAGACATCAGGGCATACGCCCTTAGTCATCCTGCAACCTGAACAATCCCTCCATCTACAGTTGTGTGTATTAAATACACAATCGTTAATGTAGAAATTGACCGATTGACCGTGGACGCAGGTAGACCTAGAGCGGGTTCAGACCCTGAGAAGCTCTCCTCTGAACCCATTCTGGCGAGTTCATCTGGGATCTCAGGCCGGACTTGAGTTAAGCACTAATTTAGAGCTAGTTAAGAAGTGCAGTCGGATATTTTCGCGCTCAAAGAAGACTCCAGCACCGGACCCCCGCCCAGCCCGTAGCCATCCGTGAAATTGCGAAGACTATCCTTTCCAGGTTCAATATCCAGCCATAGCCAATCCTGACGCCATGGAAACTCGACTGGGAAATTTGGATAACGGGCGTCCGTGCGTCAGAAGGCATATCCATGAGACAGGGGTCGCAGGACAATTCTTGCGCAAGCACACCGTTATTCCTATGCGAGTTGTACCAAAAGCCATTTCTCTTCGGACGAGACATGGCTTTCAAAGCACACTCTCTGATAAATACATATATCCAGAGGTGGAAGGTTCATCATAACATCTAGAGCAGCGCCCGGCGTGCTGGGGAAAGCCCTCGTGCAGCTGAGACAAACCGTTCTTTGGAGTTTGGTGAAAAAGACTACGACGTGTTTGCGTCTTAGTCTGTTCCACCAGACAACCGATGCATATGAGATTATAGGTCTTATCATTGCCGTGTAGATCCAGAGGACCTTTGCTGGTGATAAACCCCATGTTTTGCCAAAAGCTCCTTTGAATTGCCAGAAAGCTGACAACGCTTTGGTGGTTTTTGACTCAACATGGTTTGACCAAAGAAGCTTGCTATCTAAGATGACTCCTAGATACTTAGCCTCCTTGGATATCGGGATGAAAGTGCCTTTTAGTACCAGCTGAGTCATGTCAGTATTTTTCCTCCCTCTCGTAAAGAGAACGACATCGGTCTTAAGCGGATTGACTCACAGCCCATTTCTGGTATACCAATCATCGATCACATCTAGCGCCGCCTGTGCTTTGAGACGGATAGTCGCTAAACATGAGCCGACAGAAAGAATGGCGACGTCATCCGCATAGGCCTGGGCATAGTTTCCAAGGGCATTGAGAGCATCAAGCATAGAATCGACCACCATGCACCATAACAGCGGAGACAGGACGCCACCTTGCGGGCAGCCCCTGTTTACGCCGGATTTGACATACTGGTCGAGGCCTGCATCAGCTTTGATCCATAGGACCATTGCTTCATCTACGCCATGATGTCTGGCAGCGTTGCACATACTGTCAAAAGTTGCGTTATCAAAAGCTCCCTCAATGTCGATCAAAATGCCCAGCGCGTACTCTTTCCTTTCGAGCGCGCATTCAATTTGCCCAACTAGGTTCTGAAGCGTAGTCTCGCAAGATTTTTCGCGCTGGTAAGCATGTTGCATCTCCGAAAGAGGGTGCATTCGAAGGTCAACTTTGCGCACGTGCAACTCTACCAGTTTCTCCATGCTTTTCAGCAGGAAGGATGTTAGACTAATTGGTCTGAAGCTCTTGGCATGTGAGTAGTCCTCTTTTCCTATTTTGGGAATGAAGACTTCTTTCACTGTGTGCCAAGGAATGGGAATGTGAGCAAGTGATAGACCAGCCTTATATCGCATAACCTGGCGATTTGAAACCATCGAAGGATGCCACAGTAAATTCAATGGCTTCAGTCGTAACCACGCGCGATGCAATATACCAGCTACGCCGAGTTGTTTTCATCGTTTCAGTTGCAAGTTTCCTTGAAGGAGTGTGCAACGAACCGATGTCGATCTGATTTCCCGGGAAATGAGTCTCAAACAGTAAACTAAGAGTTTCCGATTTAGACTCAGTAAAGGTACCATCAGATTTTCTTTCAGCCAGCTTTTCCTATCCTGACCTTTTCAGAGAAAACGGCCGCCTCTCTATAAGAGGGCTGCTTCTCTCGACTCCTTACGGTCACTTGGATCTCCTTTTCGGAGGAAGGGGTTTTTTTAAGTGATATCGCCGCCTCCGAGGAGCAGTTTTGGGCTATTTTCGTCTTCTGGCCAATGCTTTGATCCATCTGGTTCGCCACATCTGCTATTAGACTCTGATTTCCCACCGCCCCACCAGAGAGGGAGGTATAAACCTGAGCGCTTCCGGTCCCGTCGTTACGGGAACTGATCACGCTGTTGGACGGTTCAACCACCCAGTAAGAGGAAGGGGGTTGGAGGCGCATGCCGAAAGTGCGAGCATGCTTACGCCTCCTTCAGCAGCCTTTCCCAATCGCCGACGCTTACCGCGCTGCGCACCTTCGAGAGAGGGGAGGACCTCAGGAAAGACGGTCGGATCAATTTCGGTAGGAGATACCTCCGTCGACCTGACCCTCTTAACTGGTTCCCCCAGAGGTATAGTCTCGACCATTGTGCCTTCAGATTTGTCAGCTTTTTTGCGCATATTTCAGGCATGCCTCTTTCCTTTTCTTTTTTGGCACTTAGTAGTGCATTCAGCGGTACGTCCCAATTCTGGGGCGCGTTCCACCTTGGCGGTTTCCCGTGTCACGCCATCGTTGGTGTCGCCTCCGCTGGATGCAACGCTCATGCTCAGTCCGACCAGGTGGTCAGTCAGGGAGCCGCAGAAGTCGGTGTCGTTCCGGGCTGCCGTAGTGTTCGGCTCTGGTCCTTCATGGACTGTAACGCCACCAAAGAAGAAGTTTATCACAACAATTCGGGCGCATGGAAAAACTACCAACGATTTACCACCTGTAGAACTCACTGGCCAGAAGATCAGCGCCAGATCCTGCAACCTTTGGAGTTTTCCGAAGCAGATAGCGTGCGCACGCTGGGACTGCAATGGGAGCCCTCTCCCGATCTTCCCTCTTCAGTTTCATGAATTACATTCAATAAACTTAACTAAGCATGCACTTTTTTCAGACTCATCACAGTGGTTCGATCCGCTGGGTTTGCTCTCTCCAAGCAAATGCTATTCCAACGCCTCTGGAAGCCCAAAGCTGACTGGGATGAAGCTATGCCAGACGATGTTAAGCCCCAATGGCTCAATTTTAGGGACCATATCACGAATCTCGAAGCCATTAAAGCGCCGAGGCGGGTCGATACTTAATTACTTACTTATCAGGCCAGCGATCCATGGAGGATCTGAGCCTGAGCTATAGCTGCCTTCCATCCTTGACGGTCTCGGGCACGCTGCTTCCAGTTATCAAGACCAAGATGTCTCACATCCGTGATTACTTGTTCTTTATACCGAAGGTTCGGTCTTCCTCTTCTTCTCGAACCAGGAGGCTCTGAGTCGAATACCCTCTTAGCTGGGGCGTTGGTGTCCATGCGCTCGATGTGGCCGAGTCAGTGCAGTCGACGGATCTTTACCTTCCGGACTACATCCACACCTTGGTACAGCTCGTAGAGTTCGCGGTTGTGTCTTCTTCTCCATTCACCTTCCTCACAGACAGGACCAAATATCCGGCGCAGAATTTTTTTTTCGAAAGAACCCAAAATCAGCTCCGCCGTCCTGCTTATCGTCCAGCTTTCGGCTCCGTACAGCAAGACTGGCAGTATGAGCGTTTTGTAAAGTATGACTTTGGTCTTTCGAGTGAAGAGTTTTAACCCAGTTGTTTGGAGAAGCCGAAGTAACAGCGGTTGCCAAGGGCGATTCTATTGCTGCCGATTAGTGCGGTGCAAAATGGCTTTAGACGTTCACACAATACGCTGGACAGGATCTTGTATGCGACATTGAGCAGGGATATACCTCTATAGTTCTTGCAAGAGGTAGGATCGCCTTTTTTGTGGATAGGGCAAATAGAGCTGGTATTCCAGTCGTCGGGCATGCTTTCATCTTTCCGAATTCTGCAGATGATCTGGTGCATCCTCCCTACCAGAACATCGCCGCCAGCCTTGAAGAGCTCTGATGGCAAGCCATCTGAGCCTGCGGCCTTGTTATTCTTCAGCTTCTGAATAGCTGTGCCGATTTCTTCGATGCTTGGTGGGAGGACTACTTCAGCGGCTGGGGTTGGGATTTCCCCGGTCCCTACCACTCTCTCTTGGTCATGCTCGTTAAGCGGCTGCTTCTAGCCAGCATTTCCAATGCTGCTTAAATACATCCACTATTCCCAGCGGGTCGGTGACAAGATTACCCTCGCAGTTTTGAAGAGCCTGGGTGCCCTTTTTGAAGTCTCCTGCAGGGCCTTTGGCTTTCTTGTAAAATGCTCGTGTTTTAGGCTTATCCGTAGACTCCTCGATATCCTTGAGCTGGGAGGCTGTGAAGATTCTTTTCTTTTGTCGCAGTTGTTTTTTCTCCTCCCTTCTTCTGGCTCGGTACTCTTCTTGCGCTGCCCTGGTTTTCCTCTGCAGCGCCTTTTGGTACGCCTCGTCGGTTGCTGCCCTTTGGTGCTCACACTCGCCATCATACCACGGGATTCTTGTCGGGGGTGGTAGGTATACGAGGTGGGTCGATATCGGAATCCCTTATTGCATAGTCATGTATGTCTGGCCTTGCAGACGCATCAAAAATTGCTTACGTCGCTGCCGTATCTGTTCGCACAGTTTCTCCCGATGGTAATGTTTCCGTGACTGCCAAGACATGAGTCGCTCCCCTCACGAATCGTTATTCGTCCCTAAGAACTTTGAAGCATGTCACCACCGCATACATCTTGAGGTTCTTGTACAGTACTCGGGCAGCTAACAAAGTACGCGAAGGTACCAGTGGCGCGTTCTTTCGTACAAGTAAACATCCTCAAGTTCTTGAACTGGACGAAGCTCTTATTTTGTGAATCAAATTAACTTAAGCATCTTACTTCGCAAACGAGTCCCCACAGCAAACTCATAAGAATGTGTCCATTTTTAGTTGAGAATGGGCTGCTTAGCGTTGATGGAAGGTTACGCAACGCCCCGCTTGTACCGGACAATGACTATCCATTTTGACTACTAGGAGCTGGAAGAATCATCACGCTTATATGTGGACACTTTACGCAGGCCCACAAGCTGTACAGGCAATGCGTCAGGGGTAATTGGTGTTCGCAACATACATATTTATGTATTACGAAAAATTTTACCGATTTTGTGTGAAATGTCGCCGGCACTCCCGCATACTTTAACAACCGGTTGATTTGCCAAGTCCTTGCGTTGTAGCTTGTAGACCATTTCAACGCAGCTGTGTGAATTTTGCCGACCTACTACAAATTCGTCTTTCAAAAGGACAGGCTCGAAAAGGGATATATTTTAATTTCCATTTGCATGGTAACTTGCGCTATATATTTAGAACCCGGCAGAGTTACATACAGTCTGTACTCCATAGCCTGTACGCTCACAATCATCACGGGTGCACATGCACCTATTGGCGTTAATGTGGCAGCGGCCAGGCAGGTTAACCACCCCTATGAGGGTGCCGACGACTTGGCTTGGCACTGCAGAGAAGCCAATCCAAAAGAAGAAACATTTAAAGAAATGAAAAAAAAAAAAATGGAAATTGGAATTGGTTGAAGTGAGTCCTATTTTAATTGTTGGTGTCCTTACCGTAAATTTAAATTGTCCCCAACCTTCCTACCCCATGCCACCTTATAACAAAATAAGAAATCCGTTTGTCTATTGTTCTATAACAGAATTAGACGAAAAACGTTTCATAGCAAATTTATAGAAAATAATAAAAAATACTCTTTCTACGTTGGCGTTACAGCCCATGAAGGACCAGAGCCAAGCTTCTCTCAATCACCCACGTTGTGTGTGATCGCACAGGTAAAACGGGCCTACAGTTTACTTCCGATTCCGAACGGCGTAAGTCGAGAAGCATTTTCATTGCAAGTATACTACGGGGGGTTTTGACAGTACCCTGCGAAATAAACATCCGATGGCGTTGGTGTTATCGGGATCTGAACTCCCTCATCGTGCGTCAGAGTCCAACCACTAACCACTGCCCCAGGACGCCAAATAAAAAGTACTACGAGTGTAATACGGAAAACACTATGTATTCGTACAACTCATCAACTCCCACAGACATTTTCGATTCTCTCAGAATTCCGGATATTGTTAAAATACATACAACATGTACTCAGATGTACATGACCTTTCGAATTGTATCAGAATAATCCTAAGAGGCGTTCGAATAATAAATTACATTTGGTTTGCCATCACATGTTTTACAGTACAAGAATGTGATAACACTATCTCTCCATGGACGGACGGACGGACACAGGCTTATTGATCTTGCTACGGGGCGAAATCTCCTTCTAGCCAGTACGCGCTTTCCGCACCTCGACATACACAAAGGCACCTGGTGGTCTTTTGATCAATCAACTACCGACCAGATTTATCACATCGCAATAGACGTCAGACACTTCTCCACTATTCTTGATGTCCGAACTTTCCGAGGGACTAACATCGACTCGAATCACTATCTTGTAGTAGCCAAGATGCGCTTATGGATATCACGAACGCAGCGGAGTATGACGTCGGAAAGCTACCATCGCCAGAAACCGCTCGTGCTTTTACCGATCGCGTCTCCTTTAAGCTCTCCAATACACCTCAATTCTCCATGCTATCCATGGAACAGCAGTGGAGCCTTTGCAAACAAGCTCTGCATCCGAAGTTTTGGGTTTCAAGGCTCCACCACGAAGGAACTCCTGGTTCGATTACGAGTGCAGGATCCTCCTTCGATTACAGCGAAGCAGGATGCATATAAGGCCTCGCTGCATAAAAGAACAAGAGCAGCTCGTGAGCTTTACGAGTTAAAACGAATGGAGGAGCATAAGCTTCTCAGAAGAAAGAGGACGAGAAGCGCGAGATTGAGGATTTGGAGAGGTGTTACTGTAGGCGTGATGTTTGAAAGTTTTATCAATAGATAAAGCGAACATGCCAAGGTTATAAAGCCAGAACGGAAGCCTGCAGGGATGAGAACGGACACCTAGTAGTAGAATCGCAGTCGATGCTGAGAACATGGAAAAACCACTTCTGCAGACTGTATAACGGCGATGTTAGTCAATATAACGCTGTCAGGCAGAATGATTCATTTCTAATTGATGAAGACCGCAGAGAATTTTGTCCGGATGACCTCGACGAAATTAAGATTGCCATATCGAAGCTCAAGTCGAATAAAGCTGCTGGCGCAGACGGGCTGTCTGCTGAGCTCTTCAAGGCAGCTGGGGATGAACTGGTTAGGAGCGTGCACCAGCTCGTCTGTAAGATATGGTCAGAGGAAAGCATGCCCGAGGGATGGAGTCTCAGCACCGTATCCCCGATCCACAAGAAAGGAGACCCCTCTGATTGCGCCATCTATGGAGGAATAAGTCTCCTTAACATCGCCTACAAAATCTTCTCTGCCGTTTTGTGTGATCGTCTGAAGCCTTTTGTAAATAAGCTGATAGGTCCTCATCGAATCTTCACACTACGGCAGATCCTGGAAAAAACCAATGAATTCCAAGTCGACTCACGACCTATTTGTCGACTTCAAAGCCGCATACGGAAGCGTAATTAGAGACGAGCTATACAACGCTACGTCTCCCTTTGGACATTCCTGCTAAACTCGTCAGACTATGCAGGATGACTTTTCAGAATGCTCGCTGCTCCATCCGAATCGGTGAACACCTTACCGATAGTTTTGATGTCAAAAAAGGATTTAGGCAGGGCGATGCGCTGTCGTGTGATTTCTTCAACATCATATTGGAAATGATTGTGCAAAAATCACTGGCCAATACAAGAGGCACAAACTCCTTGCATAGGCCGACGATATTGACAAAATAGGTACATCACAGCGAGATGTCAATGAGGCGTTTACGAGTATTGAGTTCGAGGCGGCGAAAATTGGTCTGGCGGTAAACGAGGGCAAAACTAAATACATGCTGTCATCAAAAAAGGACGCTTGCCACCGACGTCTTGGCCAGAACGTTTGTATTGACAGATATAAGTTCGAGGTAGTTAAGGACTACGTCTACCTTGGCTCCGCAGTGACCTGGAACAACGACATCAGTTCCGAAATCAAACGCAGAATCACTCTTGCCAATCGCTGTTTCTTTGGGCTCGGGAGGCAACTGACGAGCAAACATTTTCAACCTCCTGATGGTTCATTGCCGTTGTACGCAATTTTCACGGTTCGCTTTGCATGTTTGCTTTTGTTCCCTTGTAAGATACAAAAGACTTTTGAAATATTTTTCGCACACCCAGCCCAACCTACTGTGTCGGTTTTCTACCTCATCTTCCAATTCAAATATCAAACCATAACTTCACAACGTACGTACACACCGAAGCGAAGCAGATCGACTTCATGCGTAATTTAACCGACTAAATAACAAGCCTTATTCACCTACGTATGTCTGTGCTATGTCTTAATGTCACCGTGCCAGTAAAATAGGTACCATAAATAATTCTGGAATGCCAATCCATAATGTCAGTTAACCGTACGTAAGTATTTCACGTTATACGCTACTAAATATCTAATAAAATATGGCATAGATTCTCACTTTTATATTTCGATGGGGCCATTAAAAGCACAACGAAAGTGTGGTTTTTGCGAAGTCTGACTTACTTACAGCTCCGGGTAAACTAGGGCCTCAACCAACAAGCCTCTCCAGCCGGCCCGATCTTTGGCCAGCCGCTTCCAGTGTCGCACGCCCAGTTGGTTGAGGTCCCTCCGGGCCGGAGCGTTGAAGTCCATTCGCTCTACATGGCCTAGCCATCTTAGACGTTGGATCCAAAGATGTCTAACTAGGCCGATGTCGCTGTACAGCCCGTACAGTTCTTGGTTGAATCTCCTCCTCCACTCTCCGTTTACACAAACGGGACCAAAGATTGCACGCAGAATGTTCCTCTAGAAACGCTCAAGAGCCTCTTCATCCGCTTTTGATAACGTCCAAGCCTCAGCGCCGTACAGGATGATTAAGGTTTTGTAGAGGGATACCTTAGTTTTTCGAGAGAGGGTTCTACTACTCAATTGCCTCTTGGGCCCGAAGAAGCAGCGGTTGGCAAGAGTGATTCTGCGTTTTATCTCAGCGCTGGTGTCGTTGCTGCTTGTCACTATCGAGCCAAGATAGACGAAGTCCTTGACTACTGCAAAAATATAGCTGCCAAGGTGACGTTCTGACCAAGACGTCGGTGTTGCGCGTCTTTCTTGGATGACAGCATTTAATTGGTCTTGTCCCCATTTACCCTTAGACCCACTTTAGCCGCTTTTGCTTCAATGCTTGCGAACGCCTCATTGACGTCTTGCTTTGTTCGTCCAATAACGTTAATGTCATCTGCGTAGGCAAGCAATTGTTCGGACTTGAAGTATATCGTACCTCTTGTATTGGCCGCAGAGTCCCGCACGATATTTTCAAGAACAATGTTAAAGAAATCACATGACAGTGCGTCACCCTGTCTAAAACCTTTTTAACATCAAAGGGGTCGGTTAGTTCACCTCCGTCCTTAATGGAGCGGCGAGAGTTCTCCATAGTCATCCTGCACAGTCCGACGAGTTTGGCAGGAATGTTAAAACGACATGGCTCTGTTAAGCTCGTCTCTATAAACACTGTCATACGCGGCTTTAATGTCGACAAAAAGATAGTGCGTGTCGACCTGGAATTCATGGGTCTTCTCCAAGATCTGCCGTAGTGTAAATATTTGGTTTATCGTGAATTTTCCTGACCTGAACCCACACTGGTAGGAACCTATCAGATTGTCCACGAACGGCTTCCGGCACTTACACAGTACGGCAGAGAGGATCTTGTACACGATGTTCAGGAGGCTTATCCCTCTGTAATTGGCGCAGTCATAAAGGAGACCCCTTTCTTATGGACCGGGCAAACGAGCACCAGGCTCTTATCTACTTCAGGATGGCGGAGTCGATAAAACGAACATGGCGGTCTTTAAAGCGCAAAATCTCTATAGACCACATTATCCTATACAAAACCGCCAACGCTCGATTCAAGGGGCAAGTGGAAGTTGCAAAAAGAGAGTCCATGTTCAAACTCCCCTCAGAAATCAATATTCTAATATTCGGTCCACTATAATAAATAGAACTCTCGATTTCAAGCGTGTATTTAATTACACGTGTACTCGTGTCACATTCACACGTGTATTAAAAAAATATTTAAACGTGTACACGTGTACGCTCTTAATACACGTGTAAATAAAAATGCACGTGTAAATAGAGAAAGAAATGCTCCTCTTTCATAATTCAACTGACTGCCTTATGTACATTTACCGCTAGTCCCAAGTGAGCCCAAGTACTGTTGTTTTTCTCTATGTTGATGAAAGTTACATGGCTTGTTGAGCGGTTGATGTTGACATAGTAATTTCTGCCATACCGTGTCAATCAGTACTGATCTGCAATAATCCAAAATGAGACCAAAGAGTTCCACATCTGAAAAATAGAAGAAATCCATCAGGTACTGGCCAAAATTATCGCGTTAAACCAAATTCCTCTTTCATTCTGTTCTGGCAAAGGTTTTCTTTAATTTATGGATGTGGTGGAACTACACGTATTTTACTAAATACACGTGTAAAACTAAATACATGTGTAGAACTAAATACACGTGTTCCTACACGGACAATTCAATTCAACTTCCAGTCTTCACAGAACTGCTGAATTTTGTCGAAGTCACGCTGCAATAAAAAAGCAATGAGGTCGATCGTTGGATCTGATCTGTAGGCAATTAAGTCGTCCGCATACGCCGATTGGCGAAGAGAAACTATCAGATCGCTGATGTAAATACTGAAAAGGATCGGCGAGTTCACTATGCCCTGTTGCATTCCATTTTTAATATCCAAAGTTTGAGTAGAAGTCACGTTGGCAATTTTCACAACGAACTTTCTGCCCTTCATCGTGTCATAGATCATATACTTGTAGTAGAGTTCTTCTAACCATACGGTGTCGAAGGCTTTTTCCAAGTCAACCAGGCAGGCACCCGTACATTGGTTCTTGCAGTTATTCCATTGGATATCCGATACGTGTTTCGACGCGGCATGTGTGGTATCATGCCCCGCTCTGAAACCGAATTGGTTATCCGGAATGATATTTTTGTCCTCAGCCCATCTAGACAGCCCATCATTACCCGCGGACTTTTTCTTTCTGAGTGACATGAAGATCAACTGGAGATCCCCCGTCGAAACAGTAGTGAAACAATAGTGGGTTAGCTCCTTCATTGGTGACGGCATTGTTTGCCGTGAAATCCTCACTGAACCTGGTGAAACCGAGGTTTTCGGATCGCCAGTGTTCAATATCGTTTCGCAGGTAGAAGTGGTTTAACAGGGCTCTGTTCTCCAAGTCGTGGTTTGGGCGAAAGCTTTCATTCACCTTGTACAGTTCCTGGAAGACAGCTCCCACTGTTGCCACTTTCTCCTGAGGATCCTCGATCACAAAGAAATCATCGTCAAGAAAAGCGCTCTCTGGATCGATGCTGACTGTACGTAGTAGACGTTCGTTGTCGGACATCCTCGGAAGCTTGAGATCCCGAATGTCGTTCTGATTTTGTCTCCTAAATATCTTATTTATCTGCGAGAAGATATTCGCGTTGCTGGATTTTACAGCGCGAATTTTGTTGTTCCAGTGCAGACATTTCCTCTCGTGTAAATGAACATTGTATGAACACTTGGCCGTTGGTGTAGAAATGTTGGTGTGACCAGTGGTATTTTATGTCGAAAAGCAGCTGGCAAGTTGCTGAACGAATGCGAATGTGAGCACACTTTTCACCTGTTTTTCTTATCAACTTAGTTCTAAACCAAAGCTCTTTTAATCCTTTTTTTAAATATACAAACTTTTTCCTCAAGAGTCCTTTATTAGTAATCTTTAAAATAGGGGTTCAAGGGGCGTACACACAGTATATAAAATATACAATAAATGTTGTTCAAAAGAACAAAATCTGTTGTCTTATGCTTTGAATTACAACAACCGCATAGAGAGATAGTTTATGAATACGAGGTGTAGCAATTAAGTTAATTAAGTTCCGAGAATTTGTAAACAAAAAACAAGAAAAATAAGTTTGTCGCTAAATCTTACTATCGACCTTCACAATAATCCACCTCTAACTCTATGTACACAACGATTCCCATATTCTCCCACGATTCAAGTATTATTGATAATACTGCGCAGTTAACTAATTCTGAACCATGGTTACAGCATCTTTGACCATCTCTACACTGCCATGGTGAGTTCCCTTGAGGTGCGACTTCGTCCTAGGGAATAAAAAATCCCCTAGGTGGATGCTTTGTATCCGTCCGTATCTGAGGCTTGTTGTCGTTTCAAAACAAGTAGGTTTTTACGTGATAGGGGTGTTACCCCTAAGCACAACCCCCAACCGGGAGGGCCGGTTCCTCTTTCCTCAGGAAGAAGGGGTTGGTTCGCAGCACACATCGGTTCACTACCTGGCGGGTGCCAGGGTAGCTATCTAGAGGGGGGCACGCAGAGGCTGTGTGCCATTCGTAATGAACGACGATGTAACAGAATTCAGTCCACCCGACCTAGACGAAGTCAAAATAGCGATATCAATACTTAAGTCTAATAAAGCCGCGGGCGCAGACGACCTGTCTGCTGAGCTTCTTAAGGCAGCTGGAGATGAGCTGGTAAAGTGCATGCACCATCTCATTTGCAAGGTATGGTCGGAGGAAAGCATGCCTGACGAATAGAATCTCAGCATCGTTTGCCCGGTCCATAAGAAAGGAGACCCCTATAACTGCGCCAACTATAAGGGAATGAGTCCCTTAACATCGCATATAAGATCTTCTCTGCCGTATTGTGTGAATGCCTGAAACCGTTTGTGGATAACCTGATCGGCTCTTATCACTGTTGTTTCAGGCCAGATAAATCCACAATAGACCACATATTTACGCTACGGCAGATCTTGGAGAAGCCCCAAGGCTGCATATGACAGCGTGTATAGAGATGAGCTATACAAAGCCATGTCTAGTTTTAACATCCCTGCCATCCCGTCCGATTGTGCAGGATGGCAATGGAGAACTCTTGCTGCTCCATTAAGGTCAGTAATAGCAAACCGAGACCTTTGATGTCAAAAAAGGATCTAGGCAAGGTGATGCGCTGTCATGTAACTTTTTCAACATCATGCTTCAAAAGATCGTGTACTGGCCAGCACAATAGGTATGATTTATTTCAAGCCTACGCAATTGCTTGCGTATGCCGACGACATTGACGTGATTGGACTTACACAGCGAGACGTCAAGAAGGCCTTCGTAAGCATTGAGGTAGAAGCGGCTAAGATGGATCTCAAGGGTATTGAGGGTAAAACCAAATATCTGCTTTCATCTAAAAGAGACGGACAACACCGACGTATTTGCGAGAACGTCACCATTGTCGGATATAACTTTGAAGTGGTCAAGGAATTCGTCTACCTTGGCTCACTGATGACCGGCGACAACAACACCAGCGCTGAGATAAAACGCAGAATCACTCCTGCCAACCACTGTTTCTTTGGGCTCAAGAGGCAATTGAGAAATAAAGCCTTCTCTCGGAAAACCAATGTGACATTATATAAGACCAGTCCTCCTTTACGGCGCAGAGGCTCTGACCTTAACAAAAGCGGATGAAAATGTCCTTGGTCGTTTCGAGAGGAACATTTTGCGCACTATCTACGGTCCCGTTTCTTCAAAGGGTGTATGGAGGAGAAGATATAACGAACTGTACGGGTTTTACAGCGACATCGGCCTGGTACGACGTCTACGGATACAGCGTCTAAGGTGGCTAGGCCATGTAGAGCGGAAGGATGGCGCGGCAGAGGACGGCCGCATCCACGGTGGCGCACGCAGGGGGAAGGGGACCTTAACCAACTGGGCGGTCGGCACTGGAAACAGCTGGCCAAAGACCGTGCCAGCTGGAGACACTTGTTGGTTGAGGCCCAGGTCCACCACGGACTGTAGCGCCACCTAACGAACGAACGAGTTAAATGCTTGCTTCTGAAACCAAACTGATGATCATGCGATTTGCGATTGAGTAAAATTCGTTGCAACATTTTTGAAATGATCGGCAACAGTGAAATCGGACAATATGATTTCTTGTCCATTAGTGCTTTACCCGGCATTGGAACTATAGTAGTTTCTGCGACTTCTACTGGTTCGGCACATGTTCTAATTTAATTGCGACATTAAGAAGAAACATACATTTTAGTAAAACCCTTTTTTGGTAGATCTTTGAGAACTTCTTCTGTAATTAGAACATAGCCAGGAGTATTGTTTGTTTTAAGCCATTCAACAATAGCCTTTGGTTTAGCGACCGTGGATCGTCTTATTGTATATTCCGGTGTTTCCTCCGTCGGATAACAACATTTTGTAAGCGGTCTGTGGATGGCTTAAAAGTTTCCTCAAGATAATCAGCTTTCGCCTTTTATTTATCTTTCCTTGCCCATTGACTTAGACTTTTTTTTATTGGCGGTGCTTGAATTTGGGGCTTTTCGATACCTTTACAGCTTTCGATAGAAAGTAATTTGATTCTCTTCCCGCCGTCAAATTTTGTAAATATAAGCTTAGAATTTAGTTTATAAAATCATCGACTTAGATGAGTTTTATGCTGCTATGTCAGACTTTGTTGCCATCGTTTACGCGATTTCCGCCTCTCCTCAACTAGATCTCCAATTACTGAGAAATTAGACCGCACTGTTAGCAGGGAGTGGTATTCCACACTGTGTACTGTAGGACTACGACCAATCGGTCGACTTCGACTTCCTGTGGCCTTTCCAGTGCGTGACAAGCGTGGTAGGCGTGATAGCTCTTTAGTTTAACAAGCGATTGCAATGTCAGGTGGGTTTCAGAGACCAAGCATATGTCAATACGTTGCTGATTTTGAAGTAGTTATTTTCAAGGATAGCAGACTAGATCTTCATTATAGAATCAGGTTGCGTACTCGTACGAGTATTATTGAATCTTTGTATTGGTGCCACAACTTGGGCATATACATATGTATGTATGTATATGCCTTAATGCATCGTTTGTCTTTTAATTCTCCTTTTGCAGGCCAATTGTTTTGGTGATTGTTCTTTTATGGACTTTTCATTATTTTTATTGTGAAGTTCATTTATCTCTTTCTGCCGTTTTTGTATCGTTTTAGCTACTTCCAAGCGCCAGTCGTTTACCGGGTGCTTTCCCTTGTAATGTGCACACACCGCAGGGGATTTTTTTCGAGATGCAGCAATTTCTTGTCAAGTGGGGTCCGGCGTATTTGACACATTGTGACTTTCTTGCAGTAAGCCTGTGTTCGATTGAATCCATGACAGCATTTGCATTGGGGAATTAGCTTTGTGTTGTGCGCTACGATTATATTTTGACATCGATATTGAGTATCGTCTGAATTGGGTATTTTCGTTTACGTCATCGTTTTTGTCAAATGTTAGCATGAATAATGGGAGACCACGTTTTACGGTTGTCTCTTCAGTTTTTTGTTTTACGCGTGAGGTTATTAACAGCGTCCGTGATTTTGAATCCCTTATTTTTGAGATCAGCGATAACTTTTCCTTTGGACAAAACGCGTGCAGACCTCTAGCTACCACGCGAATTCCTCACCGCCTTATAGTCGTAAGTATACCAGTAGTGCAAGCGATGTACTACCTGCCTTTTTTGTATATTCGAATAAAACTTCGGACAACCAAATAGCTTTACGTTTCTTTACTGGTCGTTTTGAGACCCAATCAAATCAGTTTCTCGACTCAGCTCTTCTTCGTCCGTATGGTACCTAACTAATATTATCCGGACGGTTATGTTGAGTTTCGGCTTGGGTATGTAATTGTATGTAATTTATAGTCGAGTGAAGTTAAGCTATAAAAGTTATATTTTCAAAATTGTCAATGAACATGTCTATCCGAGACATCGACGAAAGAAAGTAATAGAGAAATTCCAAAGTGTTTAAGATAAATAGAAATATAAGCTCACCATACCTTGCTAATGCAAATTTCTTTACAAATTACTTCTTTGAGCAGTTTTGGTCCCACCAACACTATGCAATAAATTTTTGGACCAAATAATGGCGCCCCCACTCATGTTTTTCTTCAAACTACCTAATCCACTCAATGCTATGAGCATAGCAAAATCACAAATTCTTGTTTTACTTGTAACACTAACAAGTACAAGATTCAGCCTCTTGTCCTGCTCCAGCCCCACTCCTAATACGCTCAGATATGCTGACATTTGTACGAGAAAGTGCCAAACATCAGAAATGCATTAGCCTCAGGGCGTTCTCAGTAAATTCTTTACCTCCCCCTGCTGTCACGCTACTCTTTTCACTTTTGTTTATTTATACATTTTATCCACTCCGTCTTTTTCCTTCACCAGTGACAGATTATTTTCACTTTTTTTTCCAAGGATGTTGTTTTACTTTGGTTACGTTGTTGACATTCATATCATAATACGATAAGCTTATAAGAGGGTTGATGCGTTCGTATCAGAAACTTTAAGGGAGGCAATTTTCATGTGGATTACTACCACTTTAACACCAAATTACCCGAATCGTATGTGATCATTTATCCTTTATAACGATAAATTAGGCGATGCCACTCTTACGTCCTGGCACCCCCAAACAGACAAGGTGCGTGAAGACTCTGTATGTCAAGTGCCAACAATAGTAACAAAGTCATTTGCAAACTAATTAAACTTTGTAAAGCGACTTAATTACACCTTGCAAAGCAAAGCCTCAATCAGTAACTTAGTACCAGATAAGACGCGACAAGAACGAGGATGCTTGTATATAAGACATCATAAGATGTGCCAAGTTAAACGAAATTAAAAGCAAATTATCATTTTCACGTGGCTTGAAGCTAAAATAGAATGTAGAGTCTGTAAATTACTATCCAAATCCCGAGAATTACGAGAACTAAAGGAAAGTATGCTTGCTCTCTTAATTCTATCCAAATAATTGCTCGTTTTATTTTTTATTCCAATAAAAAAGTTTCTGTTTGACATTCGGCAATAATAGGTATACGGTAGTCAACTAAGCTGCTTCAAAGTGGAATCCGTCATGAAGGAATATAAAATGTACTCAGCGACATCAGCCAACATATACATATTTACATACATAAGTATACATATTTCAAAGTTTTTTGCCTTTTAAAATTTAAATTCATTTTCCTTTTAAAACAACTTAAGTGGATTCTAAATGAGAATTGTTTTCAAGTTAATTCAATCGAAAAAAGTATCTTCCGATTGTGTACTTCCCATCTATCCGTTTCTGAGGTTGGAGGAAGGTAAATGCTGCCAGCTGAACAATAATGCATTTGATTCGATATAATTGAATTTTCATCAACTTCTGGAACGTAATTCAATTCCCAGAAAATTCCTCAAGGCATGCAAACTCACCGTCAAGTAAAGGAGTGCGAACAATATTTTCATCTGGTTTAGATGTTGAGTTGAGCACAATATACATATAAAGCTCACGAATAGTCAATTCAAAAGATAACTATAGAGGTCTACTTAAGTATATCTAAATTTGACCGTTCTATTTCGAAAAATACATTTTCAAGCACTTGAAAATCGAATTTGGAATAAGTCAATTTATTTTGAGCTTGTAAAAAAAAAACCCACAAAATATCGTAGATTCTGGTAGGAATATTCTTAGTACATATGCTAACATACGCTGGCACAGACGGACTTTCTGCTGAGCTCTTCAAGGCAGCTGGGGATGACCTGGTTGGGAGCACCAGTTAATCTGTAAGATATGGTCAGAGGTAAGCATGCCCGAGGAATGGAGTCTCAGCATCGTATGCCCGATCCACAAGAAAGGAGACCCCTCTGATTGCGCCAACTGCAGATGAATAAGTCTCCTTAACATCGCCTGGAAATTCTTCTCTGCCGTTTTGTGTGATTGCCTGAAGCCTTTTTTAAATAAGCTAATAGGTCCTTATCAGTGCGGATTCAGGCCAGGGAAGTCCACCATCGCCCAAATCTTCACACTACGGCAGATCCTGGAAAAAACCAATGAATTTCAAGTCGATACTCACCACCTATTTGTCGATTTCAAAGCCGCATACGACAGCGTAATTAGAGGCGAGCTATGCAACGCTATGTCTACCTTTGACATACCTGCTAAACTCATCAGACTATGCAGGATTACTTTGGAGAATGCTCGCTGCTCCATCCGAATCGGTGAACACCTTACCGATAGTTTTGATGTCAAAAAAAGGATTTAGGCAGGGCGATGCGCTGTCGTGTGATTTCTTCAACATCATATTAAAAACGATTGTTCAAAAATCACTGGCCAATACAGGAGGCACAATCTATTTCAAATTCTCGCAACTCCTTGCATACGCCGACGATATTGACAAAATAGGTAGATCACAGTTAGATGTCAATGAGGCATTTGCGAGTATTGAGTTCGAGGCGGCGAAAGTTGGTCTGGCGGTAAACGAGGGCAAAACTAAATATATGCTGTCATCAAAAAAGGACGCTCACCACCGCCAGAACGTTTGTATTGGCAGATATAAGTTCGAGGTAGTTCAGGACTTCGTCTACCTTGACTCCGCAGTGACCCGGAACAACGACATCAGTTCCGAAATCAAAAGCAGAATCACTCTTGCCAATCGCTGTTTCTTTGGGCTCAGGAGGCAACTGAGTACTAGAGCCCTCTCCCGAACGACAAAGTTGACTCTATATAAGACCCCTATCATCCCGGTCCTGTTGTACGGCGCAGAAGTATGGACGCTATCAAAAGCGGATGAGGAGGCCCTTGGTCGGTTCGGGAGAAAGATATTGCGCGTGATTTTCGGGCCTATATACGCAGACGGGGGATGGAGGAAAAGATTCAACCACGAACTTTACGGGCTGTACAGCGACATGAGCCTAGTCAGGCGTCTACGGATTCAACGCCTAAGATGGCTAGGCCATGTAGAGCGAATGGACACCACAGCTCCAGCCCGGAGAGTCTTTGAATCCAACCCCGAGGGACGAAGAAGCAGAGGACGGCCGCACTTAAGATGGCGCACACAGGTGGAAGGGGACCTCAGCCAACTGGGTGTGCGGCGATGGAAAAGGCTAGCAAAAGATCGTGCTAGATGGAGGGGCATGTTGGTTGAGGCCCAGGTTCACCCCGAACTGTAGCGCCCACTAAGAAGAAGAAGATACGAATATACTGCCTCCGTTATTATATGGAGAAATATTTGCAGAACACTGATGAAATATAATTATGAATGACAACAACATGTGTAAATATAAATCCCGTTAAAAGCAGGAAAAGATTTAACAAGATTATATGAAGTAATATAGCAGATTTCCTTTATAGGGAAACACAGGACTGTATAGATTCAACAAATTTGTTGGTTTCGAAAATAAACTTCATCCAAATATCCGACTTTGACAAAGTAATTTTCATACCAGGCATTACCTTGGCCACACTGGCAAAATTTTGTTTTAAAAGCGATGAGCTTGCAGATTCTATAGATCTTGGTGGTCACTTCAACACAATGTGAAATAAATCGCCTAGGAAACCTTTTTTATATTAAGACGAAAACGGATTGTGTTGTAAAAACATAAGCCATAACTTCTACATCCATATCTTCTTCAAAAATTCAAGAGTTGGCTTTGTCTAAGAGAATCGACGGGACGGCTACATCTTCCTCATTCTTTCAAAACTTATACTAGACATACACATAACATACAGTCTCGAATGGCAGTTCGAGTTGAAGTGAAATTGAAACAGGGATGTCAATTCCGAACTACGAATTGGATGATCCTATACAACTCACGGTCTTATAAGCGAGCATTCTCAGCTGCGGAAAGCTTGTACTTTGCCAAATTCTATGATAGTGTGAGATATGTGTTTTTGTTGAGTTCGTGTTCAAAAACTAACGTGACTTGATTTTTCTTCTTTCTTTCAGTTTTTCTCCGAGATTGAAGTCCATATCACGTTTTGTTTGCTACAGCTCACGGAGAACCCAAGCCTAACTTCTCTCAACCATCCATGTTGTGTGTGGTTCATCCCATGGATGAAAGGGATCTATAGATTATTGTCGATTCCGAACGGCGAATTTCGAGAAGCTTTTTCACGACAATTATACTACAGAGTGTTTGTCAGTACCCCGCTGAGGAGAGGCACAGTGAAAAACACATTTGATAACATGGTTGTTGTCGGGATTCGATTCTGTGACATCGGTGTCAGAGGCCAACATATTGCCCACTGCACCACGGCGCTCCACTGCGTATTTGTCGTAAAAATCTGTGACTCACATTAAAACGTGCTGTGATTTTATTTTTAGTGAAATCTGGTTAAAACCCCGAAAATGATCCTTGCATGCGGTGTACGGAGACGAGTGTATGTGGAAAACACGTGCGTTTGAATGGACAAAGCGCTTCAAAAAGGGCCGTGCTCTCGTCACCTTTTGTACCCCGGAAACTTGAATATATTTCTACCGACCAGATAGTGACTGGTGAGTTAGGTCGGCATCCTGAAGAGGCTATGAGCACGTGCTTTCTGTGTGCGACCTGAACTCGCCATGAAGGGCTAGATCTTGCACTACCGCAAAGTAACGGCTCATACCTTGCTGTTTGTGTAAAATTTGTTTGGCAAAAAAATAGCACTCCAATGTTGTCGCATCCACCCTATACTTACTTACTTAGGTAGCACTACAGTCCGCGTTGAACCTGGGCCTCAACCAACAAGCGTCTCCAGCTGGCACGGTCTTTGGCCATCTGCTACCAGCACCGCACGCCCAGTTGGTTAAGGTCCCCTTCATCTGCGTGCGCCACCGTTGATGCGGCCGTCCTCTGCCGCGCCTTCCTGGATTCGAAGACTCTTCGGGTCGGAGCTGTATTTTCCATGCGCTCTACATGGCCTAGCCACCTTAGACGCTGTATCCGTAGACGTCGTACCAGGCCGATGTCGCTGTACAACACGTACAGTTCTTCGTTATATTTCTCCTCCATACACCGTTTGAACAAACGGGACCGTAGATAGTGCGCAGAATTTTCCTCTCGAAACGACCAAGGACATCTTCATCCGCTTTTGTTAAGGTCCAAGCCTCTGCGCTGTAAAGGAGGACTGGGATGATCAAGGTTTTATATAGTGTCACCTTGGTTTTCCGAGAGAGGGCTCTACTTCTCAATTGCCTCTTGAGCCCAAAGGAACAGCGGTTGGCAAGAGTGATTCTGCGTTTTATCTCAGCGCTGGTGTCGCTGGTTATCAGTGAGCCAAGGTAGACGAATTCCCTGACCACTTCAAAGTTATATTCGCCCATGGTGACGTCCTGGCCAATACGTCGGTGTTGTCCGTCTCTTTTAGATGAAAGCAGATACATATTTGGTTTTACCCTCATTAACCTTGAGACCGATCTTAGCCGCTTCTACCTCAATGCTTACAACTATTCAACTATTGACCAAATACATCGAGTAACTGTTGTAATAGAAAAAGCCCTCGAACGCGAACCGATATGTTCGAGTGTATTTGTTGACGTGTTTTAAGCATTTGAAAAAGTGTGGCACGAAGGTTTGAGTTTAAATACATACATACATGTGAATATATTATTTCGCGTTAAATACGTAAGTGCGTACTTCGACTTTAAAGTGCTTTCGACTGCTGTTCTTCAGGGAAGTGTACTCGGCCCACTTCTGCATTTACTTCATACTTGCGATATAATGTAAATACAGAAAATGTACTCTTTACAAGGGAAGTATCCTATACTCATTGTATTGTCAACAGCTCGTAGTACCAAAAAGACGTTAGAGTTACTTTTCTTGGTGCAACCCCAGAGTTATATACCATAGGTCCAAACTGGTTTTAGCACTTGCTAATATAGAAGCAGCTTGTTTTTAATGCTGAGTATATGATTTTTTTTTTTTTTTTTTTTTTTTTGTTGAAGGCTTCTGCTATCCGCTGGAGCACTCAGACGCAATCACTGGTCCATTGTACTCCAGACCATTCGGGCCTACAAGGCAAACAGTTCTGAGGAAAACCGAAAAAAGTACATACGGGCCAGAAATGACTGCAACACCCACATTCGACGGATTAAATTCCAATCCGACCAAAAATTAAGGCATAAAATCCTTCAATGTCCCAAAGGTAGAAAAAGTTTCTGGTCGTTTGTAAAAAACGTAAAATGATCAACTACGTCGTCTATACCGACGCTCATCCACAATGACATTTCAGCTGACCATTTCGCAGCCAATTCTCAGCTCCCAGATTGTACTTTGTCTCCGCCTGTACTAAAGTGCGTCAATTCCACCATGGAACTAAGCCACATCCGCACTCGTACAGTCGCAAGGGTTCTTAAGGACTTCGAATACACAAATCCGCTGGTCCAGATGGTATTGCCCCAATAGTTCTGAAGAGGTGTTCTTCTACGTTAGCAAAACCACTGCGTACGTTTTTTCATCTTTCCTACTCCTCTGGGCTCTTTCCGAGTAGGTGGAAAACAGCATTTGTCCAGCCTATACCCAAAAAAGGCGAATCATCTTCTCCCTCCAACTACCGACCCATTGCACTAACGTCCCTTACGAAATATGAAATATCTTGAATCACGGAAACTCCTCAACGCCCGTCAATACGGTTTCCGCAGCAACAGATCCACTGGTGATTTGATGGCATATCTCGCCGAAAAGAGGAATCACTCACTTCACCAAGCAGGTGAAAGCAAAATTGTTGAAAATGCGTGTTTTTGGGATCGATGGGTCTCTTCTTCAATGGATTAGAAGCTACCTTTCGAATCGTTCAATTCAAGTCGTTTTGGACGGATTCAAGTCTGATACTCACTTTGTAAATGCTGGTGTTCCCCAGGGCTCCGTTTTGTCTCCGACACTCTATCTTATTTTTTATAAATGATCTCTTGTCTGTTACTTCTAATCCAATTCCCTCTTTCGCTGATTTAAGAGCCTGCACTTTGGTTGTAGATAGTGAGCGATAGCGTATGTTGAGCTCATTAAATTCCGATATCGACAGCTTCAGACAGAGAGCACCGTGGCGCAGTGGGTAGTGTGTTGGCCTCTGACGCCGATGACACGGGATCGAATCCCCACACAGCCATGTCATCGAACGTGTTTTTCACGGTGTTTCTCCTCAGCGAGGTTCTGACAAAACCCCCTGTAGTAAAATTGTCATGAAAAGCTTCTCGAAATTCGCCGTTTGGAACCGGCAATAAACTGTAGGTCCCTTTCACCTATGGGGAAAATTAAATCACACACAACATGGGTGATTGAGAGAAGCTCGGCTCAGGATCTTCATGGACTGTAACGCCAACACACACATACACACACATCGACAGCTTCATCGAATGGGGTAAAAACAATAGAGTGGAATTCAATGCATCCAAAACACAATGCTGTCTCTTGTCATTAAAGTGTATAACTAACCCGCAGCTATTATCAATGAATCGAACTTGCATCTCAGAAACTGAAAAGCTTTCCATCCTGGGTATGTGTGTTGCTCACAATCTTAATTGGAGCGACCACATAGTCAGTGCCCCAAGAATGCTGCGAAATGCCTAGGCTTCTTATACAGATGCAAGAAATTTTTCTCACTCTTAGATCTGGCTACAATCTATAAGGCGTTCATTCGCCCCAAATTAGAGTTTAACGCTCATGTCTGGTCCGGTGCTTCCAAGACCTCATTGCACCTACTAGACAGAATACAAAAACGCGCTATAAAACTGATAGGTGGCTCCAGCATTACCAAAACATTAGACTCGCTGGAACACCGCAGGAATGTTACCTGCCTCTTCCTGTTTTATCATTATTTCCACCAAAAATGCTCTGATGTTACATTCCGCCCCTTCAACATTATTTTTTTTTTTTTTTTGTTGAAGGCTTCTGCTATCCGCTGGAGCACTCAGACGCAAACACTGGTCCATTGTACTCCAGACGGACACCTTACATTACTGTATTTTCCCCGTTTTCCGGAGAAAAATTTGAAGGAGCTTCAGTGATGTAGAGCTAAGGGATTCGGCACACACCACGTCAGCTCCACGGGTGTGCTCCCGTGCGCGAGCAAAGGCGGGACAATCACAGAGGAAATGCTCTGCAGTATCATCCTCGTCTTCGCCACATGCAGCGCAGGTAGGCGTCTCACTGATGCCGAGCACGTAGAGATGCTTGGCAAGAGTGTAATGGCCCGTGATAACTCCCACAAGCCTTCTGCAGTGTACTCTCCTTAAAGACAGGAGGAATGCTGCAGATTTTTTGCAGACATCAGGGCATACGCGCTTAGTCATCCTGCACCCTGGACAGTCCCTCCATCTACGGTTGTGTGTATTAAATACACAATCGTTAATGTAGGAATTTACCGAGAACGCAGGTAGACCTAGAGCGGGTTCAGGTCCTGAGAAGCTCTCTTCTGAACCCATTCTGGCGAGTTCATCAGAGATCTCATTCCCTGGGCTCCCAGAGTGGCCTGGAACCCATATAAGCCTTAATGAATTTAGTCTGCCGACTTTGTTCAGCAAGGACTTGAGTTCAATTTGCACTAATTTGGAGCTAGTTAAGGGATTACACACAACTTTTAGTGCAGCTTGGCTGTCACTACAGACGCATATGCTTTCCCCCTTCCACCTGTGCTTCACAACGTAGTGCATGGCCATTAGGATTGTGTATATCTCTGATTGGAGGAGAGACGCATATTTTCCTAAGGAGAAGTGCAGTCGGATGTTTTTGCTCTCAAAGAAGACCCCAGCACCGGACCCCCGCCCAGATCTGGAGCCATCCGGGAAAATGCGAAGACTATCCTTTCCAGGTTCAGTATACAGCCATAGACAATCCTGACGCCATAGAAACTCGACTGTGAAATTACGGCGCAGTAGAATAACGGGAGTCAGTTCGTCAGAAGGCATGTCCATGAGACAGGGGTCACAAGACAATTCTTGAGCAAGCACGCCGTTATTCCTATGCGAGTTATACCAAAAGCCATGTCTCTTCAGACGAGACATGGCTTTCAGAGCACACCCTCTGATAAATATATCAAGAGGTGGAAGGCTCATCATAGCATCTAGGGCAGCGCCCGGCGTGCTGGGGAAGGCCCCCGTGCAGCTGAGACAAACCGTTCTTTGGAGTTTGGTAAAAGAGGCCACGACGTATTTGCGTTTTAGTCTGTTCCACCAGACAACCGATGCATATGAGATTATATGCCTTATCATTGCCGTGTAGATCCAGAGGACCTTTGCCGGTGATAAACCCCATGTTTTGCCAAAAGCTCCTTTGCATTGCCAGAAAGCTGGCAACACTTTGGTGGTTTATGACTCAATATGCTTTGACCAAAGAAGCTTGCAATCTAAGATGACTCCTAGATACTTAGCCTCCTTGGATATCGGGATGGAAGTGCCTCTTTGTACCAGCTGAGTCATGTCAGTATTTTTCCTCCCTCTCGTAAAGAGAACGACATCGGTCTTGAGAGGATTGACTGACAGCCCATTTCTCGTATACCAATCATCGATCACATTTAGCGCCGCCTGTGCTTTGAGACGGACGGTCGCTAAACATGAGCCGACAGAAGGAATGGCGACGTCATCCGCATAGGCCTGGGCATAGTTTCCAAGGGCATTGAGATCATCAAGCATAGAATCGACCACCATGCACCATAACAGCGGAGACACGACGCCACCTTGCGGGCAGTCCCTGTTTACGCCAGATTTGACATACTGGTCGAGGCCTGCATCAGCGGTCAATGTCCTGTGCATGAGCATTGCTTTGATCCATAGGACCATTGCTTCATCTACGCCATGATGTCTGGCAGCGTTGCACATACTGTCAAAAGTTGCGTTATCAAAAGCTCCCTCAATGTCGATGAAAATGCCCAGCGCGTACTCTTTCCTTTCGAGCGCGCATTCAATTCGCCCAACTAGGTTCTGAAGCGCAGTCTCACAGCATTTTCCGCGCTGGAAAGCATGTTGCATCTCCGAAAGAGGGTGCATTAGAAGGTCAACTTTGCGCACGTGCGACTCTACCAGCCTCTCCATGCTTTTCAGCAAGAAGGATGTTAGACTAATTGGTCTGAAGCTCTTGGCATGTGAGTAGTCCTTTTTTTCCTATTTTGGGAATGAAGACCTCTTTCACTGTGTGCCAAGGAATGGGAAAGTGAGCAAGTGCTAGACTAGTAGTGAAAATTCTTTAAGAAGTAGGAAGCAGCTGCCTTATATCGCATAACCCGGCGATTTGAAACTATCGAAGGATGCCACAGTAAATTCAATGGCTTCAGTCGTAACCACGCGCGATGCAATATACCAGCTACGCCGAGTTGTGTTCATCGTTTCAGTTGCAAGTTCCCTTGAAGGAGTGTGCAACGAGCCGATGTCGATCTGATTTCCCAGGAAATGAGTCCCAAACAGTAAACTAAGAGTTTCCGCTTTAGACTCAGTAAGGGTATCATCAGATTTTCTGAGTGCGTCTGGCTTTGTCGGTTTTCCCCGTTTGAGGACTTTAACCAACTTGCTAGTCGCACTCAGAGACTTGAAAGAAAGTCATCTAAGAACCGTTCTTCGATTTACGAATAAGTTTCTTATATTCTTTCTGCTTCGACCGATACTTGTTCCAGTCTTCAACATTTCTCCCGCAATACACGTCTCTCTAGAAATGCTCACCAACATACCCTGAAGCCCGCTTTCGGACGTACCGTCAAATATAGAGAATCTTTCATTAACCGAACCACACGAATCTGGAACTCCCTGCCGGCTTCGGGTTTCCCCCCTCAATGCAACATGCAAGAATTTAAGATCAATGTCTATCGGCATCTCCTCTATCCCTCTTCCTTTCTACCCTCTGCCGGCACGGTGTCGCCGACATAGTTATTAAAAAAAAATGTACAAGGATTTCATCAAGGCGAATGCAACGGTGTAACAACAATTCGCAAGTGAATGCGCCGCTACATTGTCATTGTGAAACAGGACTTTTTTTTGCCAAATAAGGACACGCCATTCTTTTTTTTTTGTTTTGTTTTGTTATGGTAACGGGCCAAACATTCACTACAGCATTGCTTAGTGATGGTCGACTACATTTTCCTTTTGTCGGGTGAGATTCATCTGGAAAAATCTCTTGTGCGTAACGATGAAAAGGGTTTGTAGTTCAGTGACGATTCGATTTTTTACCCAAAATTTGCTGCAAATGCTCGTTTTCTGTCTTTCTCTTCAAGTTCTCCAAGGGTAGGAAAACGTTCAAATGTTCATTTAAAAATGGAGCGAAAATAAACCTACTTGGTTGAGATCCAGGCTGACATGTACTAATCGTCTTCTTTTTCGGAATTATTTTTTCCCGCTAGATGACACTTTGGTTTGTCAAATCAGAGAACCAAACCAAGTCAATATGTAGAAAGAGAAAACAAAAACGACTTACGACCTACTGTGAGCTTTAAAAGAAAATGTACACATCCACATTGCAGTGTCAGCTCTATATCTACAAATATCACGTATTCCCCAAAACATATTAAATGTACGCGATTACAATTACGATTTTTCTAAAATGTTTGCTTTGTCAGACAAACAAAAACAAACAAAAAGGATTATAATAAAATAACAGTAACAAAATAACTGAAAATAGTTCATATTTTACTTACTTACTTAGGTGGCGCTACAGTCCGTTGTGAACCTGAGCCTCAACCAACAAGCGTCTCCAGCTGGCACGGTCTTTGGCCAGCTGTTTCTAGCGCCGCACGCCCAGTTGGTTAAGGTCCCCTTCCACCTGCGTACGATACCGTTGATGCGGCCGTCCTCTACCGCGCCTTCCTTCCGGGGCGGATTCGAAGATTATTCGGGTCGGAGCTGGATTTGCCATAAGCTCTACATGGCCTAGCCACCTTAGACGCTGTATCCGTAGACGTCGTACCAGGCCGATGTCGCTGTAAAACCCATACAGTTCTTCGTTATATCTTCTCCTCCATACACCGTTTGAACAAACGGGATCTGCGTCCACTTTTGTTAAGGTCCAAGCCTCTGCGCCGTAAAGGAGGACTGGGATGATTAAGGTCTTATATAGTGCCACCTTGACCCAAAAAAAAAAAGCGGTTGGCAAGAGTGATTCTGCGTTTTATCTCAGCGCTGATGTTGTTGTGCCTGGTCATCAGTGAGCCAAGGTAGACGAACACCTTGACGACTTCAAAGTTATATCCGCCCATGGTGACGTTCTGGCCAATACGTCGATGTTGGCCGTCTCTTTTAGATGAAAGCAGATATTTGGTTTTACCCTCATTAACCTTGAGACCCATCTTAGCCGCTTCTATCTCAATGCTTACAAAGGCCTCATTGACGTCTCGCTGTGTCCGTCCAATCACGTCAATGTCGTCGGCGTACGCAAGCAATTGCGTAGACTTGAAATAAATCGTACCTCTTATGTTGGCCAGTGACTCTTGCACGATCTTTTCAAGCACGATGTTGAAAAAGTTGCATGACAGCGCGTCACCTTGCCGAAATCCTTTTTTAACATCAAAGGTCTCGGTTTGCTCATTACCGACCTTAATGGAGTAGCGAGAATTCTCCATTGTTATCCTGCCCAGTCGGACGAGTGTGGCAGGGATGTTAAAACTAGACATGGCTTTGTATAGCTCATCTCTATACACGCTGTCATATGCAGCCTTGAAATCGACGAAGAGGTGGTGAGTGTCGATTTGGTATTCCTGGGTCTTCTCCAAGATCTGCCGTAGCGTAAATATTTGGTTTATTGTGGATATACCTGGCCTGAAACCACACTGATAAGAGCCGATCAGGTTATCCACAAACGATTTCAGGCGTTCACACAATACGGCAGAGAAGATCTTATATGCGATGTTAAGGGACTCATTCCCTTTAGTTGGCGCAGTTATAGGGGTCTCCTTTCTTATGGACCGGGCAAACGATGCTGAGATTCCATTCGTCAGGCATGCTTTCCTCCGACCATACCTTGCAAATGAGATGGTGCATGCACTCAGCTCAGCAGACAGGTCGTCTGCGCCCGCGGTCTTAATATCGCTATTTTGACTTCGTCTAGGTCGGGCGGACTGAATTCTGTTACTTCGTGGTCCATTGCGAATGGCTCGTTCTGCCTGACAGCGGCATCTTGTCTATCATCGCCGTTATACAGTCTGCAGAAGTGGTCTTTCCAAATCCTCAGCTTCGACTGCGACTCTACTACGAGTTTTCCATTTTCATCCCTGTAGGCCGCCGCTCTAGCTTTGTAGCCATGGCATGTTCGTTTTACCTTATTGTAAAACTTACGGGCATCATTCCTGCGGAAGCATCTCTCCATCTCCTCGATCTTTCTTCTTTTTGAAAAGCGTGTGTTTCTCTCTTCTCTTCTGCCTTTAGATTTCGCGAGCAGCTCTCGTCCGTCGTTGCAGCATGGCTTTATATGCCTCGGCTTGTTCGCATTGTTCATCGAACAAGGGGTTTCTAGGTGGTGGCGGTTTGAAACCCAGCACCTCTGAGGCAGCGTCTCTGACGGCGCTCTGGCAATACGCCCAATCCTGCTCTATTGTTTGTGCTGCTGTGGACGGATTTTGAAAAAGCTTGGAGTTGGGGCGTGAGCGCATGTATCCGTTCTTATCCGAGGCTTGTTGTCGTTTCGGAACAAGTAGGTTTTTACGTAATAGGGATGTTACCCCTAAGCACAATCCCAACCTGGAAGGCCAGGTTCCTCTTTCCCCAGGAAATTCCTGGCGGGGGTCAGGGTAGCAATCCAGGAGGGGCCACGCGGAAGCTGTGTGTCAACTTGGATTGAGCAGGGACAGAGATCGAAGCTAGCTTTCGCCATGTTAAACGCGATCAACTTCTTTGCTCTGTTTGCTCGCTCCCTCTCCTCTACACTGAGAAGGCTGATTGCCTTAATATATTAAATGAAAATTTACCATCAAGTCTTGCGAAATCGGGGCCATTACTTTATCGGATACCTAGACAGTTGGATCACCCTCTACTATTCCCATACTTAACTTTTGTTCGAGTATTTGGATAGGCAGTTTCACAATCATGGTATAACTAGCAAATGCTCGTTAAATTCGTAAAGAATTCCAGCAGGATTCGCCAAAAGGTTGGTTAATAAGTCAATGCCGAGAAAACTGGAATCTGTTTTAAACTAAAAAGGAATGCAAACTACTAATCAAAACAATGAACCTGGTGTTTTCTCGATTAGCAAAAATTGTCACAGTATGAACTTTTGACATGTAAAATATGAACTATTTTTGGTTATTTTGTCATTACCCTGTTTGCTCATTTCGGTCTAGCGTATCCTAGTACACATTTCATAGATGTTAATATGTTTTAAGAAGATACTACAAACGACGACATTACAAATATTATCGGAGCGAAGCGAGCATAACGAGCAAATCTCCTTTAACACCCCAAAATGTATTTCGTTGACAGCCTACTCCTCCTAAACGCTTTGACGGATTTTGACCAAATTAGCCGATTAGAATGCATCGAGGGGAAGGTTTCAAAAATCGGACTTGCCATGGAGGAATAATCACCGAAAACGTGTCCCATAGACTTAACATTAGAAATCACGCGCATCCGCATTTTGATAATAAAACAACGCAGAAGGCTTTAAGCGATTTTAACCAAATTTGACATAGTGATACTAAATACTCAGAGAAAAGTTTGTGAAAATAAAAAAAATATGTTTTTTCCTTTAGACTTCAATAATCGTGCCTCGGAAAGCACGTTCTAACCATGGTCGTCAAACTGTTAACGTCCAATATCTGGTGGCATCAAGACAAAGAAATGCTCCAATAAAAATTAGTCTTTTAGAATGACGACGTTTTTGCCGACGTTTTTTTTTAACACTATCAACTCTGCTATCGATTTGATTGGAATAGCCGCGGACCGTAAGGATATAGACTAAAGTATCACAAACATAAATTCATATGAATACTCACTGATACGATCGTCCTTCCGCACCTGCACAATACCTGAATGAAAGCATACAGGGAAAAATGTTAAACATGTGCCGATGGTCTGTTTTCGATGACCACCGGCTAGCGTAGGCCCAATGGACGAATTAACATAGAACCACAATTCTTTTTACAATCGATAATGAAACTCAGTTACCATCTTTTAAGGGTCCGCTAAACATCTAAGTTTTCGTAATGCATTACTGTCACCGTATTCGTATCAGAAGATACTACTTTGCTTAGATTATGATTGCTCACGCGCACTGATAGAATAATAAACAGAGTTTTAAAAGGGATCGCTTCGCTCCAACTTGGAACTTGGATGCCCTGCGACCCACGTAGTATTGTAGAGGAAAGAATATTCGGAGACGATTTCTACTTCAGAACTTTATTTAAGAAAAAAAATAAGAACGAAGCTTTTAGGCTCTTAGTTGCTGACCCGCCGCACTTGATTGACAACTCCCTGTGGACCAGCAACGTTCTTATATAGCCTGGCGTCACGCGATAGATAGACAGATAGATATGTACGTGAAATACATTTACTGAATATATGTTTCCATATACATATATTTCATTATTTCCGACTATATCTCGCCATTAGTGGAACAGTCAGTAGTTTTTGGTTAAGCTTAATCTCACTGACAAATTCTGCATAGACCGGGACAGGGGATAGTCCGAGGGTACAATGTAAGTATAGTTTATATGGTGGATTTATCAAACCTATTCCCGTAGACGCAAGACAATTTTGCTTGTGCTAATTATTAGTATTTTTTCTGCAAGAAACTGAGTTTCGGATTGTGGAATGAACGTTGAAAACACTAATTTGGCAACGTGGAACGCGAATGTCTACAGTATTAATCAATACCATTGTTACATGTAGAAAATTTCTCAGGAAAACTTTCCACCTCTCTATGCGACCTTATGCAGAGTGCCTTGCATAAAGTAGAAACCTGGACGCAGTACTGTGGACTTGGGGTGAACCCTAAAAAGACCGATCTAGTACTGTTTACTAACAAATATAAAACTCCGCCCCTCAATCCACCGAGGCTGGGTGGAACCCAATTAATAATCAAAGAGCAGGCCAAATATCTAGGCCTAGTCCTTGACAAGAGGCTGAATTGGAAACCCAACATTCTTGACGGCGTCAAGAAAGCAAATGTGGCCCTCTACAGCTGCAAAAAAGTGGTGGGCAAGAAGTGGTCTCAGACCAAGCATTATGCACTAGCTCTACACGGCGGTCATAAGGCCCATCCTCCTGTATGGCGTCGTAGTCTGGTGGACTGCTCTGGACAAGGCAGTCAATCGAAACCTTCTGGGGAAAGTACAAAGATCGGCCAGCTTATACATAAGCGGAGCGATCAGATCAACCCCCACGGAGGCTCTAAACATTCTATTACACCTTCCACCACTGAACCTTTTCAGCAAACAAATTACTGCCTTCGCGGCCCTGAGGATAAGGAGCATAATAAAATGGCCCACATCACAAAAAAGCCACGCAACCATTCTAAAACACTTCAAAGTACCCATGGACACAGACTATATCATCCCGCAGAACGTGTTCACTAGGAACTTCGAAGTTGTCTTTCCATCCAGGGAGAAATGGGCTTAAGGGAAAGTCATACCAAAGGACTCGATCTCCCTCTATACCGATGGCTCTAAGATGGAGTCGGTGAAATAACAGCGATAACGGAGGCCCCTGCATGGTTCAGGATCAATGTAATATCCTCCAAGGTTATTATCATTTGCAGGGACAGCCAATCTCCCTGGCAGCGGTAACCCACAAATCAAAGACATCTCTTAACTGTCGCCTATGGTCGCCTAGATGAGATGGCTGAGCAGTTCAACATTAAAGTAATGTGGGTTCCCAGGCATAGGGGTATTCCAGGAAACTGCGCGGCCGACGAACTCGCAAAGTTAGGGTCTAGCACACTCAGCCTACCTACCCTCGGGTACCTAGAAACACCAATAAGAACGGTAAAGCACATGATAAAATTCCAAGTCATTGAGGCGACCAACCTCCAATGGAATGAGAGTAATATCGGCTTTATCACCAAACAACTCTGGCCTAAATTAATCCTAGGACGAACCAGGGACCTAGTGGCAACCAAAAGGGCAACCTTAAGTACTCTGGTGGGTGTCATTACAGGTCACTACATTATTGGGAAACACGCCGCCAGACTAGGACTACCCTCCAACGACTTCTGTCGCGGCTCCATGGACGAGGAAGAAGAAGAATCAATACATGCCCCTCTTTTGCAAATCGCAGGAGGATCTACCTTGGCGCGCCCTTCTATGATAATCTAAGTGAGCTAGTAGACCAAAAAATAGCTCAACTCCATCGCTTCATCAGAAGCACGGTTGGTTCTCTGGTAGCGGATCCGGGTAACACTATCCATGTGGTATCACAATGGGCCGACTTCGGCCTACGTGTGGCTTAAGCCGACCACGCTGATTATACGCTGGATTCAAATAACGACAACCTTTTTTTACAGCTCTTAATCACAATTATTGTATGATGATTCTAATAGATGACCGCTAATTACCACTGTCTTCACTCATCCATACCATATTGGGACCAGCAAATTGCTCAGATTTTTCTTTTGGAAATAGTATATACATACATATATAGAAAGAGTTAGTAATTTCCAAAGGCAGGTTTTGTATATTGCACGTTAGGTACAGTTCTTAAACTTATCATCATGTTAAAATGAATGCACTTGGATTTCAGCTTTCTTTCCTAGAGACTTAAAATATCAAATGGAATTTATAATTTGTCGCATATAACAATGGCATTGTCGTAATTTGTCTTATACTCACAGCGGAATCGTCTTAATACATATCGTATGCCACAGATAGGTTCATCCTTTGCTGTATTAAGGAAGTAATAAATTTAATCGATTCCCGAAATTTGCTTTGCATGCAATAATTTGCAATTCATTGCCTATCCATCGCTTTACTTTCCTTTTCTCTCCCTTCTGTTTTTTAAAATTGTTGCCCCCTTAAGTCGAAAATAGTCGCAGCTAGTGCTATTCTATTATTTCGCAAATAAATTTAACGACTACCCATAAATCGAACGTTGCAACTTCCATTACGATTGAGGACGGCTGCTGCTCTTATTTGAACAAGTCCCCAAGGATAACAGCGAGTACCATCCTTCTCTCTTCCCAACACATCCATCCCTCTTCCCATCACAGTATCGAACAGAAAAAGCACTTGTGAATCATCAACTTCTGATCCTTCGCATAATTTAAAACCAATTCCATCCAGAAATAAAAAGTTAATGACAGCCATAGGGAATATTTCGTATTCCCTTGACTGATTTAAAGCCAAATAATCGAGAAGCATTCTTCAAAGCAAAGGGAATGTAAGCCAATGGCAATCCTGGCCAAATAGTTTATTGGCTTCGTTTATGAACCTACTGTCGACCATTTTTATACTCAAATACATTCAGTGAATCTATCTAAAATGTTTTTTTTTTTTTTGTTTTTTTTCTTCTGCCATACAGTCTCTCGTCTTCGGTGCTCAAAGACTCATTGCACGTCATGGTGCCGTGGCCATAAGCAAGCTTGTTTATTTGTTTACCTTGTTTTGTTTTTAGACGAAACATATATAATATTTACACGCTTAACGTAGTTTCAATATAAGTTGTATGTCTGTCTTAACTTCGCAGTCCCTTCAGCGACATGTGAATGTAACAGAGAAAAGCTCCAGTTTCCACAAAAGATCTTAACCAATGACTGCAATTTAAAATTTTTGAAAATTTTTAAAAAAATACCTTCCGTAACCGTTGTTCTACTTACTTAGGTAGCGCTACAGTTCCGGGTGAACATGGGCTTCAACCAACAAGCCTTCCCAGCTAGCATGATCTTTTGCTAGCTGTTTCCAGTGTCGCTCGCCCAGTTGGTTAAGGTCCCTCTCCGCCTGTGTGCGCCACCTTAGACGCGGCCGTTCTCTGTAACGTCGAAAAGACCAAGGGCCTCTTCATCCATTTTGGATAAAGTCCAAGCTCTTGCGCTGTAGCGGAGGACCGGGATGATTAAGGTTTTATAGAGGGTCACCTTAGTTTTCCGAGAGATGGCTCTACTACTCAATTGCCTTTTGAGCCCAAAGAAACAGGTGTTGGCAAGAGTTTTTCTGCGTCTAATCTCTGCGCTGGTGTCGTTGCCGATTGTTACCAGTGAGCCAAGTTACACGAAATCCCTGACTACATCAAAATTATAGATGCCAACAGTGTCGGTGTTGCGCATCTTTCTTTGACGACAGCATATATTTAGTTTTGCCCTCGTTAACCTTCAAACCCACTTTAGCCGCTTCTGATTAAATGCTCACAAAACCTTCATTGACGTCTCGCTGCGTTCTTTTAATCATGTCAATGTCATCATCGTATTCATACAGTGCCTCTTGTATTGGCCAGTGAATTCCGCACGATCTTTTTAAGGACGATGTTGAAAAAATCACGTGACAGTGCGTCGCCCTGTCTTTTTTGACATGGAAGGTCTCGGTTAGTTCCTTACCGACCCTAATGGAGCAGCGAGAATTCTCCATTGTCACCCTACGTAACCTGACGAGCTAGGCAGGGATGTCAAAACATAACATGGCTCTACACGTAGCTCGTCCCTGTAGGCGCTGTCATATGCGGTCTTAAAATCGACGAAAAGGTGGTGTGTGTCGACTTGTAATTCATTCTTCTTCAAGATATGCCTCAGTGTGAATATTTGGTCTATTGTGGATTTTCCTGGCCTGGAAGCACATTGATAGAAACCTATCAAATTATCCATCGAATGGGTTCAGGCGTTCACACAGCACGGCAGAAAACATCTTATACGCTATGTTAAGGAGACTTATTCCCCTATAGTTGGCGCAGTTATAGGGGTCTCCTTTTTTATGAACCGGGCAAACGATGCCCAGATTCCATTCATCTGGAATGCTGTCTTCCGACCATATTTTACAGAAGAGCTGGTTCATGTTCCCAGCCAACTCATCTCCAGCGGCTTTAAATAGCTGAGCAGGCAGGCCAGCAGCTTTATTAGACTTCAGTTTTGATATCGCTATCTTAACCTCGTCTAAGTCGGGTGGGCGGAATTCTCTCTCATCTTCATCTAGTTTGAATGGTGTGTTCTGCCTGACAACGGCATTTTGGCCATTTTCGCCATTATACAGTCCGCAGAAATAGTCTTTCCACATTCTCAGCATCGACCGCGATTCAACTGCGAGGCGTCCGTGTTCATCCCTGCAGGCTTTCGCTCTGGCTTTATAATCTTGGCATGTTCGTTTTACTCTTTGGTAAAACTTTCGAATGTCGTTCGATGACATCTCTCCATCTCCTCGATCGCGTGCTTCTCATACTCTTTCTTTTCTCTTCTGAAACGCGCGTGTTCCTCCCTTCTTTTCCGCTCATAGAGCTTACGAGCAGCTCTCGTACGTCGATGCAACGCGGCCATGTATGCATTCTGTTTGTCTGCATGCACCTGTTTGCACTCGTCATCAAACCAAGGGTGTCTTCTAGGTAGTGGCTGGAAACCGAATACATCAAAGGCAGCATCCCTGATGGCGCTTTGACAACGTCTCCATTGCTGTTCTATGGTTTGTGCAGTTTGCATCGGCTCTTGAGAGAGCTGGAGGGAGACACCATCGGCGAAGCTTCTGGCGGTCTCTTGCGATTGCAGCTTCCCGACGTAAAATTTTGTTGGTCCTACTCGAATCCGCAGTGTTCGAGACATCTGCATACATACCTTGGGTGCAACAGGGTAATGATTCCGAGTCCACATTGGCTCCTCGGAAAGTTCGGACATCCTGGAGGAATGCAGACAGATACTGGAGGAATGCCTGGCGTCGATCGCAATATGATCGATTTGATTAACAGATAATTGATCAGGAGTCCGTCAGGAGCCTTAATGGATATTGAGTTGTGGGAATTGTGTGCTAGTTACTAGAAGATTACGCCCCGTTACGAAGTCTATTAGCCTTAATTCGTTTTCAGACGTGGTGTTGTGAAGGCTGTGCTTTCTTACGACTCGTTCAAAGATATCCTCCTTACCCAGCTTCGCGTTAAAATCTTCTAGAACAATCTTGGTGTCATAGCTGGGACATAGCTATCTAGGAGGCCATAGAAGTCAACTTTGCCTCTTTCGTCTTTTTCCGTTATTCAGCAACATTTAATAGATGCATGAAGTTCGAGTTTCGCGACCAAGTCGTGACTTAACCACCGTTTGCTTTTTTTTTTAGAATTTGTATCTATCGCTTTCTTAATCTGTATTTACTTCTTTTCATCATCATCATTTTCAGTAGCCCGCATGTTCCACTAAAAGGGTCGCTGGGGTAATGCACGCACGCGAGATCTGCAGGCCACTCGATCCTCCGCCATCGACTCTAACTCATCAGGCGCTATGCCCAAGCGCACCCAGACGAGTTTTTGGACTTGGTCCAACCACCTCGTCGTGGGTCTGCCAAGCGGTCGCCTGCCTGATGGTATTGCACTCAAGGCACGCTTCGGAAGTCGTGATGATGGCGATATTCGTCTCACGTGACCAAACCATCGAAGCATAGCCTTTTCCATTCGGAAAAGCAGCTGCTCAACATTGAGCTCCCCGCGCATTGCCATGTTTCTCACCCCATCCCGGTGAGTAACTACAAAAGCACGTGAAGAAGACCCCGAGATACTTCAACTTCTCCATTTGATTCAATGGGACGTTAACCCTCATTCCAGCATCAGCACATACGGCCACAAACCTATCTAACTCGCGCTGAAGTTCCATCTGGTAGGATGTGAGAACAACTAAGTCATCTGCAAAAAAGATGGCTTACCCTCAACGCTCCCAATGTGAAACACTCCTCGCCTCGACTGCGCTGTAACATCCAGCCCATATAGAAGACGAAATCCAACGCCCACGGTGACATGTGTTGATTTACTACCGTTAACTCGAACACAGCTGCTACAGTTTGTGTATAGAGACTGAATGGCCCTTAACGGAGGACCATTAGTCCCATACTACTGAACACTTCAGAGTTTACCTCGAGGAACTTGGTCATACGCCTTTTCCAAATCCACAAAGCGGCTGTAGATCGGTTTAGCGTACTCCCAAGCCTTCTCGAATACCATTCTTAGAGTTGAAAGCTGGTCGGTTGTATTTCTGCCGCGACGAAAACCGCACTGTTCATCCCCTATCCTGAATTCGACTATAGCTCTAGAACGTGCCTCCAACTTCCTAGCGTAGACTTTACCGGGGACACTTAAAAGAGATATGCCCCTATAGTTGGACCAATCTTTTTGAACATCCTTTTTGAAAAGAGAGGCGATCACCCCGGTCTGCCAATCGCTAGGTGTCTCACCGCATTCCCAGATCACCTTAATAACACGAGAAAGCCATAATACTCCCTCTTTACCCATTGCCTTAAGCATTTCTGGCCGAACTTCATCCACACCGGGGAATTTTCCAATTTTTAGCTATTCAATCCCTGTCGTCTGTCTCTCTAAGCGCCCTGTTCGCGATTGACTTACTTACTTACTTATCAGGCCAGCGATCCATGGAGAATCTGAGCCTGAGCTATAGCTGCCTTCCATCCTTGACGGTCCCGGGCACCAAGACCAAGATGTCTTACATCCGCGATTACTTGGTCTTTATACCAGAGGTTCGGTCTTCCTCTTCTTCTCGAACCAGGAAGCTCGGAGTCGAAGACCCTCTTAGCTGGAGCGTTGATGTCCATGCGCTCGATGTGGCCGAGCCAGTGTAGTCGATGGATCCTTGCCTTCCGGACTACATTCACATCTTGGTACAGCTCGTAGAGTTCGTGGTTGTGTCTTCTTCTCCATTCACCTTCCTCACAGACAGGACCAAATATCCGGCGCAGAATTTTTCTTTCGAAAAATCCAAAATCAGCTCCGTTGTCCTGCTTATCGTCCAGCCTTCGGCTCCGTACAGCAAGACTGGCAGAATGAGCGTTTTGTAAAATAATATTGTAATTGGAAAATGAATCATAAATAAATAAATGTAAATGACTTTGGTCTTTCGAGTGAGGAGTTTTGACCCCAGCTGTTTGGACAAGCCGAGGTAGCAACGGTTGCCAAGGGCGATTCTATGCCGGATCTCCACTGTGGTGTCATTTGTGGAATTTACGTTTGCCCCGAGGTAGACAAACTACTTAACTACCTCGAAATTGTAGCTGTCAATTGTTATATTTTTTTTCCCAGGTGGTGAGCGACGGATTGGTTTTTGCTTGACAGCATGTATTTCGTTTTGTCCTCATTGATCTTAAGACCAACTCGTTTCGCTTGTTCTTCAATCGCCGTGAATGCTTCCACAATGCCACGGCGAGAACACGCGATGATGTCGATATCGTCCGCGTATCCTAGCAGCTGGATGGACTTGTAAAAGATAGTGCCTTCCTTGTTGACGCCTGCCCGTCGTACTATCTGCTCCAGCACCAGGTTGAAGAAGTCACATGACGGCGCATCTCCTTGCCGAAATCCGGTGCATGCTTCGAATGGTTCCGAGGTCCAAGAACCGAGTTGCACGGTGCATCGCGTGTTTTTTAGCGTGGCGCGACACAACTGGATCAGTTTTACCGGGATCCCGAATTCGGCCATCGCCCCAAACAGTTCTTCACGATAAAAGCTGTCGTATGCGGCTTTGTAATCGATGAAAAGATGGTGTGTATCGATTCGAAACTCGTTGGTCTTTTCCAGGATTTGTCGAAGTGTGAAAATTTGGTCTATAGTTGATTTGCCGGGCCGGAAGCCGCACTGGTAGCTGCCGATTAGTGCGGTGCAAAATGGTTTTAGATGTTCACACAATACGCTGGACAGGATCTTGTATGCGACATTGAGCAGGGATATACCTCTATAGTTCTTGCAATAGGTAGGATCGCCTTTTTTGTGGATGGGGCATATAGAGCTGGTATTCCAGTCGTCGGGCATGCTCTCATCTTCCCAAATTCTGCAGATGATCTGGTGCATGCTCCCTACCAGAACATCGCCGCCAGCCTTGAAGAGCTCTGATGGCAAGCCATCTGAGCCTGCGGCCTTGTTGTTCTTCAGCTTCTGAATAGCTGTGCCGACTTCTTCGATGCTAGGTGGGAGGACTACTTCAGCGGCTGGAGTTGGGATTTCCTCGGTCCCTACCACTCTCTCTTGGTCATGCTCGTTAAACAGCTGCTGGAAGTGCTGCTTAAATACACCCACTATTCCCTGCGGGTCGGTGACAAGATTACCCGCGCAGTTTCGAAGAGCCAGGGTGCCCTTTTTGAAGCCTCCTGCAAGGCCTTTGGCTTTCTTGTAAAAGGCTCGTATTTTATGTTTATCCTTAGACTCCTCGATATCCTTGAGCTGGGAGGCTGCGAAGATTCTTTTCTTTTGTCGCAGCAGTTTTTTCTCCTCCCTTCTTCTGGCTCGGTACTCTTCTTGCGCTGCCCTGGTTTTCCTCTGCAGCGCCTTTTGGTACGCCTTGTCGGTTGCTGCCTTTTTCTGCTCACACTCGCCATCATACCACGGGTTTCTTGTCGGGGGCGGTAGGTATCCTAAGGTGGTTTCGGCTGCTTCCTGAATGGCTGAGCGGCAATGCAGCCACATATTATTGGCATTTCTGTTCGACGTAGGCATACCGTCGAGTCTTTCGCTCAGCTGCTCCCTGTAGACTCTGGCAACCTCCGGTGTGCTCAGGCGCCCAATGTCGAACCTCCTCCTGATGGGCTGGTGCAGCTTTCTGACATTGGACAGTCGAGCTCTGAATCTTGTTGCTACGAGGAAGTGGTCAGAGTCGACATTTGCCCCTCTGAATGTTCGGACATCCAGGATGTTTGACGAGTGCCTTGCGTCAATGAGCACATGGTCGATTTGGTTGGCGGTTCGACCGTCCGGAGATCGCCAGGTTGCTGTGTGGATTCGCTTGCGAGGGAATCTTGTGCTACTTATCACCGCATTACGAGCTGCCGCAAAGTCAGCGAGTCGGCAGCCGTTATCTGTTGTTGTATCGTGGAGGCTTTCCGATCACTCCGCCAAGGGTGTTTTCCTTACCGATTTTGGCGTTGAAGTCCCCGAGCACGATTTTTACCTCGTACTCCGGACAGGCTCCGTAGGGGTTGTCCAGGAGGTCATAGAAGTCCTCCTTGATAGGGTCTTCAGCCTCGTCGGTAGGGGCGTGTGCACATATAAGGCTGATGTTATAAAATCTGCCTCTGATGCGGATCACAGCCAGGCGATCACTTATAGGTTTAAAGTCGATGACCTTCGACCTTAACCGCTTTCCCACGACAAATCCGCATCCCAGTAAGTGCAACCTTTTGTGACAGCTGTAATAAATGTCGCAATTTTTTTTTCCTAATCATATCGTTTCCTATCCAGCGTATTTCCTGGACCGCAGTAATATCCGCCTTGTACTGCGTGAGGATTCCTTCTAGTTTATGAACAGCTCCGGGAGTGTACAGGGTTCTGACATTCCAGGAGCATACTCGCAAATCGTGTTCCTTTTTCGTGCGTTGTCGTCGTCGAGTATCCGCCCGTGTAACCGAGGCTCGTTCATAGCTTTTAAGTTTTTTTCGTGGGCGGATTGTTAGCCCGCCGCACAACCGCCATTTTGGTCGGGGTTTTTTTCGTTCCATACGTTTGTTCACCTCCCAACGTTTGTTGAAGAGGCTGTCCAGAGGGCGTCGCGAAAGGCCGTATGTCAACTTGACCCGGGCATTTAAACAGGGATCGTTGCTGGCATCTCGCCAGGTTGAGAGCAATCAACAACTTTACCCTGTATGTCCGAGCCCATGTCCTCGGGATTGAGCAACTCCGAAAAGTGTTCGCTTCATCTGCGTAAGATGTCCATCTCATTGGTAAGCAACACACCATCTGTGGATTCAACTCCTTCGATAATGTTGAATTTCCTTCCTCTGAGCCGGCGAATGGTTTGTCAGAACACTTTTTTTTTGCAGATCTATGGTCGCTTTTCAACTTCTCGTCGAACTCCTTCCAGAACTGCTCTTTAGCTGCTCGCACAGCCAATTTGCAAGTTCTTCGCGCCACAGTGTACCGGTCACCGGAAGCAGAGTCCCCCAAGAAAATCCAGTCCCTGTAGGCCTTCTTTTTCTCTCTGATTACTTCTTGAACACCGGGTGTTTTAAACCACGTAGTTCTTTTCTCACCACCAGCCGCCATACCAAGCCGCTTCTCTCCACATCACATGCACAGGCAATGACAGCTAGTAAATTAGTCGCCATTCGGACGGAACAGTTGGAACTTGCTCAAACCTTTCGGATATGTGTCGTTCAAAGTGTTGCTGCATCTCACTGCTCTGTAGTTTCTCCCACCGTATGCGTGTAACCATTCTTGGTTTCCGCCTTGGCAGTCGAGGTACTCTCTCACGGGGTGGCCGTGATGCAGTGGTTAACATAATCGACCATCGAGCGGAAGGTCTATAGTTCAAATTCCTATACGGAAAAAAGTATGCAACACAGTTGTGAATGGAAAGCGACCAATCGTACTGCTGCAGGTATAACACTCACAGTATATGGTCAATTGAAATTCATCTTCTGCGTATGCAATATTAACACCAAAATTGCATGAACGAATTACTGTGAATTATAACCAACGCGAAATTTGGTCGGCTTTCGTCCTAACTAGGACAAACCACCCCTGAGAGTAGTGAACGAACATCTACGACCCAAAAAACCACTGCACTCCGTTCAGGTTGTGTGCCGAAAACATCAACCTGCGCGAAACTCTCCCTCTCCCTATTACCTTCGCTCACACAACGTTCAAAAACGTTATAAGGCATTAGCCTTGAGTGCGGGTGTTACTATAAACAAAAAAAAAAAAAAGATACAGCTTACACAACGAGGTGATGATCAGTTAGCAGTTTAGCTCCTCTCACCACACGAACGTCACAAACCATTCGTTCCACCCACGATGGTACGATTCAACGATTACTGTTGAAGACTCCGACGATGCCACTTACATATATTTATGAATGGCTTTATGCCGATAGAAGGTGTTCATAATAACCAACAACCTCTCTCTATTCGCGTTTTGAAGAGGATCACCGTTCCTCCCAATCACACTCCCCCGTGTCCACACCCACGTGGGCGTTGAAGTCACCCATCAGGATATAGGAATCCATCTCAACCACCCTATCAAGGGCCGCATCAATTTCATCCAGGAAAGTCGCATACTCTGACTCTAGATTCGGTGCATAAACCTGCACCAGATCCAAAGTTTATCTTTCAAACCTGAGTTTTAAGATCGCGACTCTTGCTCCCAAAAGTATCCACTCCAATGCCCTGTCCGCCGGCCTGGGACTTATGAGTATCCCCACTCCCGCCTGTGCAGACATTTGAGGTGCAACTCCCGATAGGACGAGTTTCCACCCGTCCGAAAGACCCACCGCTCTTTATCCTCTTTGCTTTGTCGAAGAGATATTTACGATATCTAACCGATACCTGGCAGCTTCCTCAACCAGCTCCCCCCACACACACCGCCATAATGGTTCACGAGGCCACTGCCGGGTTGCTCGCGACTTTTTCGGGCTAAGCGACCGGCTGCCGAGCGGGACAGACCGGCCAGCAGACGCTCGCATACTGCCACCATTTAGTCCTGGCTCCGAATGGGGCCCTGGCAGACCAGGGTAGACAGATTCCGATGCAGGTCTCCTTCTTGTTATCCAGGGTAGTTTTGCGCTTCGTTTGTCAGGTTTGGGCCGTACGAAAATTAATTCGCACACCCCAAACCTGTTCCTAAAGCTTCTTCTATTACTGCAATGAAAAATTGCAATAGCTGGTTTTATGTAGATTCAGTTTTTTGACGTTCCCCTCAAAACTTATTCAAAAGAGCATACAAGTATAGCAACAGAGCTATGAAAGAAAAAAGAAAGTGTACACTAGAGTCGCTGGTCTAGTTAGATTTTAGCTCCATGTGGCTTTAAATGGGTTTGCTTCCTGAAAATACAGAAAAAGAACCTTGTAAAAAACTAGATGCTGCTATAACACATAGTTTAGTTTTAAGTGGAAGTCGCGAACATAGGATTTGCGAAAGAAGTAAATGAGGTTGTTCATGGTTTGCTTGCCGGTTTCCAGTTTCCCGATTTCTCGACTGATGAAGCATGAAGTACTTAATTAACTTTCATTTCTTTGATATAACCTATGAGATATCTGTCGATGGTAATGGTTATTCGACTATAATAGGTGACTTTAATAGTTATATGGATGTCCAGATATCGCGATTACAGATCCCTATACCTAATGGCACCGTCGCTCTGAGAACGGCAGGGAGTTGCTGAACTTTCGCTGCGAAAACAGCTTGCCATGATTACAGTTTACAGTCTTTTCTTTAAGTCAAAATATTAGATATGTATATATATTGTTACGAAATTGAATCCCACACCGAATAGGGTTCGTATCACTGGATTGCGATAAACCGAACACACTGTATACCTATTCACTTCCGTAAAATGAATGAAACCCGAGGGCGAGCGTTCGCGCTTATATAGCTCTCGGTCCACCTTCTCGAACGTTCGCCGTCCGAAATGCCCCTACCGAAATCTCTAGAATGCTCTGACATTTAGCATTACGCCTTTGAAAGTTGACATCATTTCATCAACTTTCGCTTCACCAGAGCATTCGAACTTCGACAGCGATATTCGAACTTAACTGTCGGTTTGTGTCTCCGCAACACTGCCCTCCTCCTAAACTTGTTCGTCCTAGAACAAGCGATTGGATCCTTCTCCGTAATATGGCGCTAACCTCTCTACGTGGACAATCTTTTACTTCGCCCGTCTGTTTCCCGTCTGCTGTATTCGGTATACTACGTCATGTGGCTTCTTGATGGCCTCATATGGCCCGTCCCAGGCTGATTGCAGTTTGGGGCATAAACCTTTTTTTCGTTGTGGGTTGCACAGCAATACCAATTGTCCTGTCTCGAATCCAGAAGTGTTCGCCCTCAAGTCGTATCTCGCCTTCATTTTATCGCTGACCAAGTTCAGTCGCTCCCGGATGAAGGGATGGATGGAGTTCAGCTGTTCTTTCTTTTCGGTTACGAAGTCCTCCCTGCCGCTAGTTGTCGGTAGTACTACGCCGAACTTCAAGTCCGATGGAAGTCGAAAATTAGTTCAAAAAATGGCTTCAGCCACTCGGTTAGATGTTTTTGAAATATCATAATATGTTTGCCAGCATGCCAGGGCATGGGCTCGGACATACAGGGTAAAGTTGTTGATCGCTCTCAACCTGTCGAGATGCCAGGAACGATCCCTGTTTAAATGCCCGGGTCAAGGTGACATACGGCCTCCTCGCGGCGCCCTCTGGATAGCCTCTTCAACAACCGTTGGGAGGTGAACAAACATATGCAGCGACAAAACACCGACCAGAATGGCGGTTGTGCGGCGGGCTAACAATCCGCTACAATGCAAGATGCCCCGGATACACGGACGGATACTCGACGACGACAACGCACGAAAAAGGAACACGATTTGCGAGTATGCTTCTGGAATGTCAGAACCCTGTACACTCCCGGAGCTGCTCATAAACTAGAAAGAATCCTCACGCAGTACAAGGCGGATATTACTGCGGTCCAGGAAATACGCTGGATGGGAAACGGTATGATAAGAAAGAAAAATTGCGACATTTATTACAGCTGCCACAAAAGGTTGCACTTACTGGGATGCAGATTTGTCGTGGGAAAGCGGTTAAGGTCGAAGGTCATCGACTTTAAACCTATAAGTGATCGCCTGGCTGTGATCCGCATCAGAGGCAGATTTTATAACATCAGCCTTATATGTGCACACGCCCCTACCGACGAGGCTGAAGACCCTATCAAGGAGGACTTTTATGACCTCCTGGACAACGCATACGGAGCTTGTCCGGAGTACGATGTAAAAATCGTGCTCGGGGACTTCAGCGCCAAAATCGGTAAGGAAAACACCATTGGCGGAGTGATCGGAAAGCACAGCCTCCACGATACAACAACAGATAACGGCCTCCGACTCGCTGACTTTGCGACAGCTCGTAATGCGGTGATAAGTATCACAAGATTCCCTCGCAAGCGAATCCACACAGCAACCTGGCGATCTCCGGACGGTCGAACCGCCAACCAAATCGACCATGTGCTCATTGACGCAAGGCACTCGTCAAACATCCTGGATGTGCGAACATTCAGAGGGGCAAATGTCTTCTTCTTCGTAGCAGCAAGATTCAGAGCTCGACTGTCCAATGTCAGAAAGCTGCACCAGCCCATCAGGAGGAGGCTCGACATTGGGCGCCTGAACACACCGGAGGTTACCAGAGTCTACAGGGAGTAGCTGAGCGAAAGACTCGACGGTATGCCTACGTCGAACACAAATGCCAATAATATGTGGTTGCATTGCCGCTCAGCCATTCAGGAAGTAGCCGAAACCACCTTAGGGTACCTACCACCCCAACAAGAAACCCGTGGTATGATGGCGAGTGTGAGCAGAAAAATGCAGCAACCGACAAGGCGTACCAAAAGGCGCTGCAGAGGAAAACCAGGGCAGCGGAAGAAGAGTATCGAGCCAGAAGAAGGGAGGAGAAAAAACTACTGCGACAAAAGAAAAGAATCTTCGCAGCCTCCCAGCTCAAGGATATCGAGGAGTCGAGTGATAAACATAAAACACGAGCCTTTTACTTCAAAAAGGGCACCCAGGCTCTTCGAAACTGCGAGGGTAATCTTGTCACCGACCCGCAGGGAATAGTGGATGTATTAAAGTAGCATTTCCAGCAGCTGCTTAACGAGCATGGCCAAGATAGAGTGGTAGGGACCGAGGAAATCCCAACTCCAGCCGCTGAAGTACTCCTCCCACCCAGCATCGAAGAAGTCGGCACAGTTATTCAGAAGCTGAAGAATAACAAGGCCGCGGGCTCAGATGGCTTGCCATCAGAGCTCTTCAAGGCTGGCGGCGATGTTCTGACAGGGAGCATGCACCAGATCATCTGCAGAATTTGGGAAGATGAATTCCCGACGACTGGAATAGCAGCTCTATTTACTAATCCACAAAAAAGGCGATCCTACCTCTTACAAGAACTATAGAGGTATATCCCTGCTCAATCTCGCATACAAGATCCTGTCCAGCGTATTGTGTGAACGTCTAAAGCCATTTTGTACAGAACTAATCGGCAGCTACCAGTGCGGCTTCCGGCCCGGCAAATCGACTATAGACCAAATTTTCACGCTTCGACAAATCCTGGAGAAGACGAACGAGTTTCGAATCGATACACACCATCTTTTCATCGATTTCAAAACCGCATACGACAGCATTCATCGTGAAGGACTGTTTCGTGCGATGGCCGAATTCGGGATCCCAGGAAAACTGATCCAGTTATGTCGCGCCACGCTAAAAAATACGCGATGCGCCGTGAAACTCGGTTCTAGGATTTCGCAACCGTTAGAAACATGCACCGGATTTCGGCATGGAGATGCGCTGTCATGTGACTTCTTCAACCTGGTGCTGGAGCAGATAGTGCGACGGGCAGGCGTCAACAGGGAAGGCACTATCTTTTACAAGTCCATCCAGCTGCTAGGATACGCGGATGATATCGACATCACCGCGTGTTCTCGCCGTGGCATTGTGGAAGCATTCACGGCGATTGAAGAACAAGCGAAACGAGTTGGTCTTAAGATCAATGAGGACAAAACGAAGTACATGCTGTCAAGCAAAAACCAATCCGTTGCTCACCACCTGGGACAAAATATAACAATTGACAGCTACAATTTCGAGGTAGTTAAGGAGTTTGTCTACCTCGGGGCAAACGTAAATTCCACAAATGACACCACAGTGGAGATCCGGCATAGAATCGCCCTTGGCAACCGCTGCTACTTAGGATTTTCCAAACAAATGGGGTCAAAATTCCTCACTCGTAAGACCAAACTCATGCTTTACAAAACGCTCATACTGTCAGTCTTGCTGTACGGAGCCGAAAGCTGGACGATAAGCACGACAGCGGAGCTGATTTTGGGTTCTTTCGAAAGAAAAATTCTGCGCCGGATATTTGGTCCTGTCTGTGTGGAAGGTGAATGGAGGAGAAGACAATTCTACGAGCTGTACAAAGATGTGGATGTAGTCCGGAAGGCAAGGATCCGTCGACTACACTGGCTCGGCCACATCGAGCGCATGGACATCAGCGCTCCAGCTAAGAGGGTCTTCGACTCCGAGCCTCCTGGTTCGAGAAGAAGAGGAAGACCGAACCTCTGGTATAAAGACCAAGTAATCGCCGATGTAAGACATCTTGGTCTTGATAACTGGAAGCAGCGTGCCCGCGACCGTCAAGGATGGAAGGCAGCTATAGCTGTGGCTCAGATCCTCCATGGATCGTTGGCCTGATAAGTAAGTATGCTTGTCGCATAAAGTTTTTTTTTTTTTTTAACGAAAACGAAACTGCATTTGAATCCCTTTTCCTGCGAAGCTTTTTTTTTTAAAGTTCGCACAGGTTTTATACTCTTATAATGTTTATCACACAACCTGAACGGACTACTCTCCAGGGCTGGTTGTCCTAGATAGGATGAACGGAACCGACCGAATTTTCACGTTGGTTGTAGTTCTCAGCAACTTATTCCATGCACTTATGGTGTCGTATTAGAATTGGCACACACAGAATATGAATTGATGAAGCTTGTTCTCAAGAAGCTGAACGCCCGGCTTCTTTTCTGTTTTATTTCTTTTTTATTTCATAGCTTTATTTTTGATCAAATTTGTATGTATATCTTGTCTTTAATTTCAGGCAGGATATCAGATGACGGTCAGAACGGTGAAAGTTCCGTAGCATTTAATGTGCCATGTTCAGCGGGAATGTTTCGTTGCAATAACGGTCAATGTATACTGTCGTTATATGTGTGCAACTATCAAAAAGACTGCGAAGGCGGAGAGGATGAACAGCAGTCGTGCCGTAAGAATTTTTTTCTTTTTTTCTTTTTCAATGACTTAGGTATGTATTCATTTTCTGTTATTTTTATTAATATTGCAGCTCCACCGGAATGCGAGACCGGACAAATCAGTTGTGGTCAATATGTTTTCAATAAAACATATTGCCTTCCGCCCCATTTTCGCTGTGATATGACAGACGACTGTGAGGACAAATCCGATGAGTCACAGTGCAGTAAGTGTTGTTTTTATTTTTATTTTTATACATACATACATATTAGTTTTCTCTACACTAGGGGAGGTTAGGTTAATGTAGTCGGCATAAGCCACACGTAGGCCGAAGTCGGCCCATTGTGATACCACATGGATCGTGTTACCCGGATCCGCTACCAGAGAACCAACCGGTGCTTCTGATGAAGCGATGGAGTTGAGCTATTTTTTGGTCTGCTAGCTCACTTAGATTATCATAGAAGGGCGCGCCGAGGTAGATCCTCCTGCGATTCGCAAAAGAGGGGCATGAGCCGAGGAGGTGATGTATTGATTCCTCTTCCTCCTCGTCCATGCAACCGCGACAGAAGCCGTTGGAGGGTAGTCCTAGTCTGGCGGCGTGTTTCCCAATGATGCAGTGACCTGTAATGACACCCACCAGAGTACTTAAGGTTGCCACTAGGTCCCTGGTTCGTCCTAGGATTAATTTAGGCCAGAGTTGTTTGGTGATAAAGCCGATATTACTTTCATTCCATTGGAGGTTGGTCGTCTCAATGGTTTGGAGTTTTATCATGTGAATTACCGTACTTATTTGTGTTTCTAGTAACCCGAGGGTAGGTAGGCTGAGTGTGCTAGACCCTACCTTTGCGAGTTCGTCGGCCGCCCAGTTTGCTGGAATATCCCTATGCCCGGGAACCCACAATACTTTAATGTTGAACTGTTTAGCCATCTCATCTAGAGATAGGCGACAGTTAAGAGATGTCTTTGATTTGTTGTTTACCGCTGCCAGGGATTGTATCGCAGATTGGCTGTCCGTGCAAATGATAACATCCTTGGCGGATATTACATTGATCCTGAGCCATGCAAGAGCCTCCGTTATCGCTGTTATTTCAGCCTGATACACACTGCAGTAATTTGGGAGTCTAAAGGATAGGCTGAGGTTAAGCTCCTTGGAGAAGAGTCCAATGCCTACACCCGACTCCATCTTAGAGCCATAGGTATAGAGGGAGATCGAGTCCTTTGGTATGACTTTCCCTTAAGCCCATTCCTCTCTGGATGGCAAGGCAACTTCGAAGTTCCTAGTGAACACGTTCTGCGGGATGATATAGTCTGTGTCCATGGGTACTTTGAAGTGTTTTAGAATGGTTGTGTGGCCTTTTTGTGATGTGGGCCATCTTATTATGCTCCTCATCCTCAGGGCCGCGCAGGCAGCAATTTGTTTGCTGAAAGGGTTCAGTGGTGGAAGGTGTAACAGAATGTTTAGGGCCTCCGTGGAGGTTGATCTGATCGCTCCGCTTATGTATAAACTATAGTAATGTCAACTGCATAGGCGGTCACAGCGTACCCTTCCTGTTCAAGCGTACCCTTCCTGTTCAAGCAACAGCAGTAGCTTGTTGACCACCACGTTCCACAGGAGAGGGGAGAGTACTCCACCCTGTGGTGTACCTCTGCTAACTCTTCTAGTTGAGACGGTACCAGCGAAGTTGGCTTTGACAACTCTTTGTGTTAGCAGTTGTCGTACCAGTTCTTTCACTGATCCCGTAACACCCAGATCCGTCAGCGCTTTGGTGACGTCCCATGGTCCAACATTGTTAAAAGCACCCTCAATGTCGAGAAGGGCGACTAGAGTATATTCCTTACGTTTCTCTACACTAAATAGGAGCTAAGAAGGAAAGACAAGAATAAATTGGTCTGAATCTGCACGGTTAATGGATAACGGTGAGATTCACGAGCAATAGACCGATGACTAACACATTGGTTAATAAAGAAAGCTTTAATCAGACAAGCTTTGTTTTCAAAATACAGTAGTGTCCGCTTATAACGAACTCGCCAAATTGGTTCGTTATAGTTAACCAAAGTTCGTTATAAGCGATACGCTAAAAAAATCATCAACGTTTGTTTTGAAAATCAAAAAAGAAAAGAAAAAGTGTTGAAAACAGTTTTTGAACACATACAAAATGAGTTTTCAGTATAGAGCACCATCTTCTTATACAATTTCTTATTTAAAAAATTAACTCTCTCAGGATACAACAGTTATTGCCAGATAACTTGGTGACATATAAATCCGTTGATGCAGTGTACGATACCATTCAAGCTGCGAATTTTCCAACAGAGTTTTTAAACTCATTGGATTTACCAGGCATACCACCGCATAATTTAATTAAAATTAATGAACAACGTCATCGAAACCCATATTTTAAATGGCAAATTCCGGGGTCAAAGTATATTACCTCCACGGATCCCTATTATACCCACAGATGTGCCAATTCAATTTAAATGCATTCAGTTCCCCATTAGATTGGCATTTGCAATGACCATTAATAACTCTCAAGGCCAAACAATGTCTGTTTGTGGCTTAGATTTGAGCACACCATGTTTTTCACACGGACAATTATACGTGGCATGCTCTCGAGTGGGCAAACCATCCAGTTTGTTTGTGTTAGCTAAGATGGAATGACAAAAAATATTGTACACTCTATTGCGCTAAGAGATTTATATTGTTGATTAATATTTCCAGAATTCATTAATAAAAAAAATTGCATTTGGTGTGTTGTTATTTTCACATTCCGTCGACGTTCACAGCGCTCCATGACTCTTCCACTCATATACCACATACGCACACACTTACAATAAGTAAGATATGTTTTCATCCTCTAGAAATAAATCATATGGCAAAGCAACGTTTGCCGGGTCAGGTAATCTTCTTATAAATTTTTTTATTTAAAAAAGTCGTGAATCTTAGTCTGTTTTGTTTGAGAAGATTTCAATTCGTTTAAAAACAATTCGACGTCTTGGCACAAGTACGATAACTTTGCCGCCAAAAATTGATAAGGGCTTTTTGTAGAGGGATCAAAAACAAGCATTTTTTGATATGGGAGGGGGGATCTATCTCGTCCCGTTTAGGGGCAATTACAAAAAAATTACAAAAAACCGTTATCAATTTTTGGCGCCAAAGTTATCGTGGGTACTCTCACCGACGTCTTAGTTACTTACTTTTTTTTTTTTTTTTTGATTTCCTTATATATTTACATCTGTCATTTATACATTAAGTAAATGTTCTCAAAAAGGACAAAAGTAAAAAAATTGAGACTCTGACCAGTGACCAGAGTCACCTATGGTATTAAGGCAAGGCACAGGTGAGTTTTAATTCACCCGTAGCGTTGGGAGTTTTGTTCACTCCGAGCGCCCCTGGTCACTCGTTGTTGTCGCCTTATATGAGTGCTTAAAGTTTTGCCTAAGATCGTACAATGATTTCATGTTGCAATTTTAACTATAGTTTTCCTTGGAAGGAACAGTTATAATCTACTTGTTAGATTATAATATACATTATAAATATTATGTTTGAAACACTAGGTCGATTGGTCTACTTCGTTTGAGTCTTCTTCTTCTTAGCGTTTCTTCGTCGAATAATTTGTTTACTTCCGGGTTGCAGTGAGTTATGATTTTTGTTAAGTGGTTTGTGCTTGTTTTTTGTATCTCTTGATTAATTTTACTTACTTGTAGGTCACGATGAATGTCTTCGTTGCAAATGTACCATTCAGCGTTGGTTATCGTCCTTAGGATCTTGTTCTGTCGTCTTTGAATTATGTTCAAATTACTTTTTCTCGATGTCCTCCAAATTTGGATTCCGTAAGTCCATATTGGTTTTATTATACCTTGGTATATGTTACCGAATGAACATGTTCATCGCTGTTACCGAATGAACATGCCCATCGCGCGTTCGGACTGGTTCTAACTACAGCTCTTGTTCAAGATACACTCCTTCCTTCAAAACAGACGGCCAAATGTCATTCTTCCTTTTTTTTTTTCCTACGTCGTAAACCACGACCATCGTGTCCTTTGCCTTATCCAAGTAATCTAAATAAATCATAGTTTGTGAAAATACTTTTCTTCGTTTTACTCAATCTGGGTCATTCCGAAAACATATTGTTACGAAATATTCAACCCACACCAAAAAGGGTTCGCACCACTGGATTGCGATAAACTACTTTTTATAACTTTTTATAACTTTCATTTCTTTCACCACAGATCAATTATCTGTGCAGCTTCACCACTTTTCTTTATTATCCAATACTATCCACTTTAAACTTTATTATACAAACAAACCTTTATTGAGAGCTTTTATTTTCACACTGTTTGATCACACTGACTTGTCACACGCTGTTCAATACCACAAACTGAATGTATGCCGAGGGCGAGTGTTCGCGCTTTTATAGCTATCGGTTTACCGTCTCGAATGTTCGCTGTCGGAAGTTCCCCTTCGGAAATCTCTAGAATGCTCTGACAATTAGCATTACGCCGTTGACAGTTGAAATCATTGCAATCTCCGCTTCAAAAGAGCTTTCGAACTTCGACAGCAAAATTCGAACTTAACCGTCGGTTTGTGTCTCCGCAACACGGCCCTCCTCCTAAACTTGTTCGTCCTCGAACAAGCGATTGGATCCTTCCCCGTAATATGGCGCTAACCTCTCTATGTGGACAATCCTATACTTCGCCCGTCTGTTTCCCGTCTGCTGTATTCGGTACACCACGTCGTTAAGTTTCTTGATGACCTCATATGGTCCTTCCCAGGCTGATTGCAGTTTGGGGCATAAACCTTTTTTTCGTTGTGGGTTGTACAGCAATACCAATTGTCCTGTCTCGAATCCAGAAGAGTTCGCCCTTAAGTCGTATCTCGTTTTCATTTTATCGCTGACCAAGTTCAGTCGCTCCCGTATGAACTGATGGATGGAGTTCAGCTGTTCCTTCTTTTCGGTTACGAAGTCCTCCCTGCCGCTAGTTGTCGGTAATATCCCGCCGAACTTCAAGTCCGATGGAAGTCGAAGATCGGTTCCAAAATTGGCTTCAGCTGGTGTTATTGCCGTTGAATTTTGCTGTGCCGAACGGTATGCCATTAAGAAAAGGGGAAGATGTTCATCCCAGTCCTTCGGATCTCCGAAGACGACTTTTCTCAAGTATTCCTCCATCGTCCGGTTGAACCTTTCGACCACGCCATCAGATTGTGGGTGTAATGGTGTTGTCCGCGTCTTTCTGATACCTAGCATGTCGCAGAGTTCTTTGAACACCGACGACTCGAAGTTCCTTCCTTGGTCTGAGTGCAGTTCCAGCGGTACTCCGTAACGCGCAACCCAGTTGTTCACGAATGCATCCGAAATGGTTTTGGCTTCCTGGTTCGGGATGCAAAACACCTCAGGCCACTTGCTGAAGTAATCGATCACCACAAGCGCGTATTTGTTTCCAGCGTTGCTCGTTGGGAATGGGCCTGCGATGTCCGTGGCGATACGTTCGAACGGTGCTCCAACATTGTACTGCTGCATATTCCCTTTAGTTTTCCTAACTAGACCCTTTGCCTTCGCACACTGTTCACACTTGCGAATGAAATTTGTGACCGACTCATAGCATCCTACCCAGTAGAAACGTCTCTTGATCTTTTCTACAGTCTTATTAACACCGAGATGACCCCCGCTTGGTCCCTCGTGGTATTCTCGGATGACCTCGTCGATTTGTCCCTTTGGAATTACCAGCAGATCGTTTACAATGTTCCCGTCCTCACTTTCCCAACTGCGGTAGAGGCAACCGTTCTTCAGCTTCAAACTCTGCCTTTGAGCCCGGTAAGCTTTCACGATTGGGCCTTCACTGGATATTTGCTGCCAAGTTGGTCGAAATGATGATGACCGCCAGATCGGCATCTTCTCGCTGCTTTCTTCCAACCTTCTCGGCACTCCAAGCATCTTCCGGCAGCACATGGAAACGACGGATATCGGTGACCTCTTCTTGGGTTTCCGCACGTGAACAATGCTTGCATTCAACGCCGCGAGGTCGGCTCGTTAATGCACCCGCATTTCTATGGCTGCTTCCCTTCCGGTATTCGCGTGCTCTCGCTTGATCTCCTTTTGGCGAATCCGACCTCGGACGCCTTCTTCCCAGATGGCAATTTCGCGCCATGTGCCCCTGCTGGTTGCATATGTAGCATATACCTGGGAACGGGTGGCTTCTACTCACCGTTGATTCTCTGGAACTACGCCGCAATTTGCTGGAAGGACGCTTTCTCCGCAGACGACAGTTTCTCGCAATATGCCCCTGCTAATCGCAGATATAGCAGCTACCTGGGAACGAGCGACTCCTACTCACTGTCGTTGCTCTGGAATTACGTCGCAATTTGCTGGATGAACGCTCTCTCCGCAGACGGCAGTTTCTCGCAATGTGGCCCCGCTGGTCGCAGATATAGGATCTACCCGGGAATGAACCACTCCTACTCGCCGTTGTTGTTCTGGAACTATCCTGGTCTTGAGATATGCGCCGTAATTTGATGGAAGGTCGGCATATCAAGAGCGATGTTTCACATGCGAGAGCACTGGCAACTGTCTCCTTAAAGATGTCTTCGGCAGGAGAATCAGGCTTCGTTGCGTATCGGGGTCCCTTAGCCCTTGGATGAAAGAATCCGTTTTTAGTTTCTCCGCCACATCAACTGGAACATCCACATGGGCAAGATGGGATAGCCTCTCGATGTCGGCAGCATACTGTTGGATGGTCTCTTTTCCACGCTGCTTGCGTCCTTTAGGTTTCAGCTTGTGCATCTCCTGCATGTGCCCACTGCCGTATCTTCGATGAAGGGCTTCCCATATGGCTATGTAGTTCCTTCTCTAGGTCTCCGGGATGGTCTGTAGAACACCAGCTGCCTCGCCTTTAAGCGAAATTACTAGAGCGGCCACACGATCTTCTTCTCCCCATTAATTCCGTTCCGCTGTTGTCTCGAACTGAAGTTTAAAGATGTTAAACGCACTCGTGCCGTCGAAGTTGGGAGCTGTGAATTTCGATGCTCAAGTCGGTACAACGATTCCTTGATGCTGAACGTTCTGGACAGTTTTCTCGAGTTCCAGAACCTTCTTGTCGAACCTCGATTCCAGTGTCTCGATTATCTTTTCTTGGTTATTCTCGAGATCTAGAACCTTCTTGTCGAACCTCGACTCCAGTGTCTCGATTCTCTTTTCTTGATTATTTTCGAGATCTTGAACCTTTTTGTCTCGATTCCCTCTTCGACATTCTGGAATCGATCGTTAACGGCTTGCTGGATGTCTCTCAAGCTTTCTCGATTGTTCCCTAGCATCTCTTCTACCGTCTCCAGCTTCTGGCTCAGGGAAGTGGAATTTTCCTCCAGCTTCTCTAGTTTCTGGCTTAGAGAAAGTGGAATTTTCCTCCAATTTCTGACTCAGAGAAGTGGAATTTTCCTCCAACTTTCTACTTACAGCAGCGGAATTTTCCTCCAGCTTCTGGCTCATAGCATTCATAGTGGCGAGAATTTGCTGCATATCGAATGCTGGTTCACTGGATGTCGGCGGCTTCTCCACCCCGAATTCGTAACTCTCCCAGTCGACACCTTCTTCCTGCAACACTGATCGCAGTCTCTCCACCGGGTTGGCTTTACTTCCCACTGCGGATAATTCTCGAGCATCCAGCTCTCTTTTCAGTTGTTCGATGGTCAATTTTTCCAATTTCACCATTTTCTCACCCTTTTAATAATTCACTTTTAATAGTGCAATTCACGATTTGAATAAAAGTTTTCTCGTTTACTCGCAATCCCACTTCTGACACCAAACGTTATGAAATTTTCAATCCACACCAAATAGGGTTCGCACCACTGGATTGCGATAATCTACAATTGTCCTTTTTATCCGAATAAAAACACACACACTTTTATTTCTTTCACCACAGATCAATTATCTGTGCAGCTACACCACTTTTCTTTAGTATCCAATACTATCGACTTTAAACTTTATTACACAAACAAACCTTTATTGGAAGCTTTTATTTTCACACTGTGTGATCACACCGACTTGTCACACGCTGTTCAATACCACAAACTGAATGTACGCCGATGACGTCAATGTCATCTGCGTAGGCAAGCAATTGTGTGGACTTGAAGTAGATCGTACCTCTTGTATTGGCCGCAGAGTCCCGCACGATATTTTCAAGAATAATGTTGAAAAAATCACATGACAGTGCGTCACCCTGTCTAGAACCTTTTTTAACATCAAAGGGGTCGGTTGGTTCACCTCCGACTTTAATGGAGCAGCGAGAGTTCTCCATAGTCATCCTGCACAGTCTGACAAGTTTGGCAAGAATGTTAAAACATGACATGGCTCTGTATAGCTCGTCTCTATAAACACTGTCATACGCGGCGAAAAGATGGTGCGACGATGAAGTCGTCGAAAAGATGGTGCGTGTCGACCTGGAGTTCATGGGTCTTCTCCATGATCTGCCGTAGTGTAAATATTTGGTCTATCGTGGATTTTCCTGGCCTGAAACCACACTGGTAGGAACCTATCAGATTGTCCACGAACGGTTTCAGGTACTTACACAGTACGGCAGAGAGGATCTTGTACGCGATGTTCAGGAGGCTTATCCCTCTGTAATTGGCGCAGTCATAGGGGTCTCATTTCTTATGGACCGGACAAATGATACTGAGATTCCATTCATCGGGCATGCGTTCTTCCGACCATATCTTGCAGATGAGTTGGTGCATGTTCCTGACCAGCTCATTCTCTTATTAGTTTTTAGTTAAAAACAGAAAATCGGATGCAAAAATGTCTTGTAGTTTTTGAGAAATTAGAAAAAAACTCAATCCACTTTTTTCTAAGAAAAACCTTTTTTTGCTTTTAACGCGGCTGGACTTGTAGGCAAATCAATGTATGAAACATTGACCTCTTTTTTTATTATTTTTAAAAAGTTCGGAGTTTTATGAGGATACAGTAGTGTGACATATTGGAGTAGCCCCGGATTAATCCTTTTTTTTTTTCATTGATAACGCCTGAAAACCTGGCAATTTCGTCTGGGTCCGTCCGCCGCCGATGGGTTCTACCCGCTAGGACCTTCAGGCAATAAAACCGTAATTTTTCTTTATTATAATGACGTGAAGGATACTATACTATACGTAAAAAGAATGAACTCCTACATACAATAACTGGTCAAATCAACGATTTAAAATCACAATGTGAACAGAAAGACTCGATCATTACAAACTTTAAAAAAAAAATTTACAAATTGGAACAAGACAGTATCAGAAATAAAATATTTCAGAAACAATTTCGTATGTTGCATTAGTAACCTAATCAAATTTATAAAAATTATTATTTTAGTGGAAACAAATATTTTTAATGAAGAAAATGATCTCTATAAGCTTGATGATTTTAACGCAGAATTCTTACACAGACCGAACAGAAATGGTAGTGGAATTGCGATATACGTCAGAAAAGAACTTCGGTATGAAAAAATTAATTATACAACAATGAGCTATGAAAATATGCAAATTCAATTAAAAATAAAACACACAGAGCTCAACCTACTAGCAATCCATAGACCACCAAAACTAAATGGGTGCCACTTTATAGAAGAATTTGAAATGCAAGTAAATTCTGTGAATGACAATCATAATCTAGTTATTATAGGAGACATGAATATATGTAGATGTGAGCAATGATGAAGATATTTATGCAGGAAGATACCTCGAGACCTTAAGTGGTAAAGGCCTGCAAAACGTTGTACAGTCAAGCACAAGAGTAGACTTGAACAGAGGTTCCAGCACAACAATCGATCAATTGTTGTGTTGTAATTTCAGGACAATTATGCAGCTACTGTCGAATCAAACATATCCGATCACTATACTTTAATGTATGGGATACCAAACGACTTAAAACCTCAGAGCAAAGTAACGCGAAAAACAGTTCGATAGTTAATTGGAACCTCCTGATCAATGAAGTAAATGTGGATGATTTTTATGATAAGCTGACTGAAATATTCAATGACGTGTATAAAAAGTCATATGTACATAGACATCAAGGTTAAGGAAAGAGGAAAACCTAACCCTTGGATACCAGCTGAAATCTTAGCTTTATGCGACGGGCAGGCGTCAACAGGGAAGGCACTTACTTCTACAAGTCCATTCAGCTGCTAGGATACGCGGATGATATCGATATCATTGCGTGTTCTCGCCGTGGCATTGTGGAAGCATTCACGGCGATTGAAGAACAGGGAAAACGAATTGGTCTTAAGGTCAATGAGGACAAAACGAAATACATGCTGTCAAGCAAAAACCAATCCGTTGCTCATCACCTGGGTCAAAATATAACAATTGACAGCTACAATTTCGAGGTAGTTAAGGAGTTTGTCTACCTCGGGGCAAACGTAAATTCCACAAATGACACCACAGTGGAGATCCGGCATAGAATCGAACTCCTCACTCGAAAGACCAAAGTCATGCTTTACAAAACGCTCATACTGTCAGCCTTGCTGTACGGAGCCGAAAGCTGGACTATAAGCAGGAAAGCGGAGCTGATTTTGGGTTCTTTCGAAAGAAAAATTCTGCGCCGGATATTTGGTCCTGTCTGTGAGGAAGGTGAATGGAGAAGAAGACACAACCGCGAACTCTACGAGTTGTACAAAGATGTGAATGTAGTCCGGAAGGCAAGGATCCATCGACTTTACTGGCTCGGCCACGTCGAGCGCATGGACATCAACGCTCCAGCTAAGAGGGTCTTCGACTCCGAGTCTCCTGGTTCGAAAAGAAGAGGAAGACCCAACCTCTGGTATAAAGACCAAGTAATCGCGGATGTAAGACATCTTGGTCTTGATAACTAGAAGCAGCGTGCCCGCGACCGTCAAGGATGGAAGGCAGCTATAGCTCAGGCTCAGATCCTCCATGGATCGCTGCCCTGATAAGTAAGTAAGTAAGTCTAGTACGGTTGATAATTTATTTGTCACTCTATGTATCTGTTCAATAGTTGAGTGTTGTCTTCTGAAGCCGAGCTGGTGATTAGGAATAGCGCTAGATTTTGTCAATATGGGCTGGAGTCTTTTTGTATGTATGTATGTTGGCGTTACAGCCGATGAAGGACCAGAGCCGAGCTTCTTTCAATCACCCATGTTGTGTGTGATTTAATTTTCCCATAGGTGAAAGGGACCTACAGTTTATTGCCGATTCCGATCGGCGAATTTCGAGAAGCTTTTCATGACAATTTTACTACAGGGGGTTTTGTCAGAACCCCGCTGAGGAGAAACACCGTGAAAACACGTTCGATGACATGCTTGTGTTGGGATTTGATCCCGTGTCATCGGCGTCAGAGGCCAACACACTACCCACTGCGCCACGGTGCTCTCTTGGAGTCTTTTTAGTAGGAGTTTTTCAAAAATGTTTGATAAGAGTGGAAGTAAACTTATGGGTCTGTATGAGGTTGTCATTGTGGCGTCTTTTCGTCGTTTTGGTATAGCTATTATTTCTGCTACTTTCCATAATTTTGAGAAATATTTAAGTCGTATTACACTGTTGAAGAGGTTCCGAATGAAAATGAGGGCTACATGCGGGAATCCTATAATAATTTGCCAGTCAGTAGGTCGTAGCCAGGTGCTTTCTTACTTTTTGTTTTTTTTTTTATGCAAGCTTCTATTTCCTTGATTGTAATTTTTTTATGGATTCGATGTCTTGTATAGTTCGGGTGGGATGTGGTGCTGGGTCCTTGTCTCCATCGAAGTTTGTAAAAGTTGACTCAAAGTAATTAGTATTGTAGTATTGTATTGTCCGGTTTTTTTTATTGGGGAATGGTGTTGTGTTCAGTTTGAATTGTCTCTCGTTGCTCTCCATAAGGAGTAGTTTGTCGCGGATGTTGGGGTCAAGTTTTTTAAGTAGAGAGTGAGATTTTTCTCCTGCATTTCCTTTAATTTTAGTTTTACAATTTTGGTGATTTTGTTCAGTTTTGCCTTGTCGGTGGGTGCTTTTGTCAACTGCCATTTTTCCTCATTTTCCTTTTGGTCTGTATGAGCATTTTGATCCAGGGGGGCGTTGGAGTGCTGTAGGATTTGTCCTTTATGGAGCGTGTTGCTCTATAGGCCCCTTCATTTATTTGGTCATTAAGGTACACAGTTGCTCTTTCAATGTCGTCATGGTGTTTAAGGGGAATATTCGTGTTAAGGTACATTGCCAAGTATTGACGAAATGTATCCCAGTCAGTTTTTGAGTTGTAGAGCTTGGTAGATGCTTGCACTTTTTTGGGACTTGTGAAGTATTTTATGGTTATATGACTGGTTTGAAGAAAAGTCAAAGGAGGATTTTAGTTCTATATTGTTACAGTTGATGTTCTTGATGATACAAAAGTCAATAAGGCCAGGTTTCTTTGTCGTATCTGTAGGCCAGTAAGTTGGTTCACCTGTGCTTAGATGCTTGCACTTATTCATTTTGATTGCATCTAGAAGATGTTTGCCTTTTTTATTTGTGAGTCTTGAGCCCCAGTCTGTGTGTTTGGCGTTGAAATCACCTCCCACCAGGAAACGGTTGCCTAAGGATTTTAAGTAAGAGTCATATTGTGGGGTAGTGATTTTGTGTTTTGGTGGACAGTAAATTGAGGAAATCACCATGAATCCATGTGTGTCTTGAAGTTGAATTGATGTGGATTGAATGTAGTCAGTTCGAAAACTGTTTAATTCATTGAACTTGATTCCGTTGCTTATAATTATTGCCGTTCCCCCGTGTCCTGTTCCCTCCAGGTGATTTGTACACAATGTTGAATATCCGGGGAAATTGATGCGCTTTTTCTCGTTAAGGTGGTTTTCGATAATGAGTATAATGTCGATTTCTTTGTCTTTAAGGTATTGTTTTCGTTCTAGATAGTACTGAAGAAGACCGCTTGCGTTCCATATGGTCATTTTGAGATGGTTATGGTTTACCTTCACTTATCTACTTTGATGGCGCTATAGTTCGGGGTAACCCAGGGCCTCAACCAACAAGCCTCTCCAGCCGGCCCGATCTTTGGCCAGCCGCTTCCAGTGCCGCACGCCCAGTTGGTTGAGGTCCCTTACCACCTGTGCGCACCACCTTAAATGCGGTCGTCCTCTGCTGCGTCATCCCTCGGGGTTGGAGTCGAAGATTCTTCGGCCCGGAGCGTTGATGTGCATTCGCTCTACATGGCCTAGCCATCTTAGACGTTGAATCCGAAGACGTCTAACTAGGCCGATGTCGGTGTACAGCCCGTACAGTTCTTGGTTGAATCTCCTTCTCCACTCTCCGTTTACACTAACCGGACCAAAGATTGCACGCAGAATTTTCCTCTCGAAACGCCCAAGAGCCTCTTCATCCACTTTTGATGACGTCCAAGCCTCAGCGCCGTAGAGGAGGATCGTGATGATTAAGGTTTTGTAGAGGGATACCTTAGTTTTTCGAGAGAGGGCTCTACTACTCAATTGAGCCCGAAGAAGCAGCGGTTGGCAAGAGTTATTCTGCGTTTTATCTCAGCGCTGGTGTCGTTGCTGCTTGTCACTATCGAGTCAAGGTAGACGAAGTCCTTGACTACTTCAAAACTTGCCCGTCTTTGATGACAGCGTATATTTGGTCTTGTCCCCATTTACCCTTAGACCCACTTTAGCCGCTTCTGCTTCAATGCTTGCGAACGCCTCATTGACGTCTCGCTTTGTCCGTCCAATAACGTCAATGTCATCTGCGTAGGCAAGCAATTGTGTGGATTTGAAGTAGATCATACCTCTTGTATTGTCAACAGAGTCCCGCACGATTTTTTCAAGAATAGTGTTAAAGAAATCACATGACAGTGCGTCACCCTGTCTAAAACGTTTTTTAAAATTAAAGGGGTCGGTTAGTTCACCTCTGACCTTAATGAAGCAGCGAGAGTTCTCCATAGTCATCCCGCACAGTCTGACGACTTTGGCAGGAATGTTAAAACATGACATGGCTCTGTATAACTCGCCTCTATATAAACACTGTCATACGCGGCTTTAAAGTCGACAAAAAGATGGTGCGTGTCGACATGGAATTCATGAGTCTTCTCCAAGATCTGCCGTAGTGTAAATATTTGGTCTATCGTGGATTTTACTGGCCTGAAACCACACTGATAGGTACCTATCAGATTGTCCACGAACAGTTTCAGGCACTTACACAGTACGGCAGAGAGGATCTTGTACGCGATGTTCAGGAGGCTTATCCCTATGAATTGGCGCAGTCATAGGGGTCTCCTTTCATATGGACCGGGCAAACGATACTGAGATTCCATTCATAGGGCATTCGTTCTTCCGACCATATCTTGCAGATGAGTTGGTGCATGTTCCTGACCAGCTCAGCGCCAGCTGCTTTAAACAGTTCCGCGGGGAGTCCGTCTGCTCCAGCAGCTTTATAAGGCTTAAGTTTCGATATCGCTATTTCAACATCGTCTAGGTCGGGTGGACGGCATTCTCCTTCATCTTCGTCCATTGTGAATGGTTCGCTCTGCCTGACGGCGGCATTTTGACTATCATCGCCGTTATACAGTCTGCAGAAGTGGTCCTTCCACAATCTCAGCATCGACTGTGACTCCACTACTAGATCTCCGTGCTCATCCCTGCAGGCTTCTTCTCTGGCTTATAGCCAAATTTTCGAACGTCATTCCTGCAGTAAAATCTCTACATCTCCTCGATCTCGCGCTTCTCGTGCTCCTTCTTTTTCCTTCTCAGAAGCGCATGCTCCTTCCTCCTTTTCTGTTCATAGAGCTCGCGGGCAGCTCTCGTCCGTCGATGGGCCGGTCTGCACTCATCATCAAACCAGGGGTTTCTCGACGGCGGTGGCTCGAAACCGAGTACATCTGAGGCGGCCTCCCTAATGGCGTTCTGACAACGACTCCATTGCTGTTCTATGGTTTCTGCAGATTGTATCGGGACTTGAGAGAGCTTGAGGGATACTTCATCGGCGAAAGTCTTGCCGGTCTCCTGCGATTGCAGCTTTCCGAAGTTAAATTTTAGTGTCTTACTCGACTCCGTTGATTCCGAGAAATTCGCATCCGTACCTTGGCTGCAACGAGGTAATGATCCGAATCGATGTTGACTCCTCGAAAGGTTCAGACATCTAGGATGCTGGAGGAGTGTCTGCCGTCGATCGCGATATGATCAATTTGGTTGGTTGTCGATTGATCGAAAGACCGCCAGGTCTCCTTATGGCTGTTGAGGTGTGGGAATCGTGTACTTGCTACTACCAGATTATGTCCCGCCATAAAGTCCACTAGCCTTAGTCCGTTTTCTGACTATTGTGTGGGCTGTGCTTTCCAATGACCCGTTCAAAGATAGCTTCCTTACCCAGCTTCGCATTGAAATCTCCTAGAACGATTTTGGTATCATAGCTGGGACATTGCGCATACGTTCTGCCTAGGAAATCATAGAAGTCGTCCTTATGTCGGTCATCTTTCTCCTCTGTGGGGGCGTGGACACATAATAAGCTTATATTGCCGAGATTGGTCTTGATGCGGATAGTTATGAGTCGTTCGCTTACATGTTGGAAGCTTAAGACGTTTTTCCTGAGTCTGCCTCGAATTTATTTTGTCTGGAGCAGTTTCCGCTTCATCCGCTTTTTGCCTGGCCCATCCCATCGTACTTTTCGGAGCGTGGTAATGTCTGCCTTATAGCAGTCCAAAGAGGTGACCAGTTGTCCGGCTGCACCTGGTCTGTTGAGGGACCTAGCGTTCCAGGTGCAGATCCGGAATTCGTTTCCTTTTAGACGTTTGCAGCGGTCATCAACATGTAATCCGTCCGTATCTGTTAGTTAGTTGTCTCTAAACAAGCTTTGGTTTTATGCGATAGGGATGTTAACCCTAAGCTCAACCCCCAACCGGAGGGCCAGGATCCTCTTTCCCCAGGAACAAGGGGTCGGGTCGCTGTACACATTGGTTCACTACCTGGCGGGTACCAGTATAGCTATACAGGGGAGGCCACGCTGAGGCTGTGTGTCAACTTGGATTGAGCAGGGACAGGCGGGAGGAGGAGGGAGAACAGGATTAGGCTTTTTGGGTGTGGCCTGTTTTCCGGAAAGAGCAGGAAAGGTAAAAAGCTTACGCAGTGGTTTTGCCAGCACAGAGAAAAAACATCTCTTCTGAACTATTGGGGAAATGCCATCTGGATCTTTTTTGAAATTGTCACACGATGTATCCCTGAGTAAACCACATGAAAACCTAAGCCAGATATCAGTTTCGTTTTATTCCAAAGAAATGTATACAATATTGTCTGAACTAGGAACGAATTGCTGTAGCTGAATGATGGTGGCTTAGTGCGTGTGTGCAGCTCAGGGTGTAGGGATTTATTGATATGCTGAAAAAAAAACCCTACTTTGGAAAATGTCCTGATTTCGCTTTTCTTCATTTCTTTATTGTTGTCAGCTTATAGGAAATGTCAGACAACAGATGTCTTTTGCAATGCACTGAGTGGGGCTGCACCTGAAGGCGGTCGATTATCCGGTCCTTGTGTCCCTAAGGAAAAACGTTGCGATGGCTACTTAGATTGTCGAAACGGCCTTGACGAGGAGGGTTGCTCGGGCGTCTCATGCCGCCTGGATCAGTTCCGGTGTGCAAATGGACAAAAATGTATCGATGCCACATTGAAGTGCAATCATCATGATGACTGTGGCGACAAATCAGATGAACAAGGATGCAGTAAGCTAATATTTACAACAATAATCCAATAAAAAATAATGTTCTTTCGACTTATTGCAGATTTTCCGCCATGTCACAATGGTCAATTCCGTTGCAAAAATGCTTTATGCATACCTGGCAACTTTTATTGCGATGGTTATCACGACTGCGCGGATGAAAGTGACGAGGCGAATTGCACGGCGATAGCTTGTCCCGATAATAAGTTCCTGTGCCCACGGGGTGGTCATGGTGGTTCACCTAAATGTATCCTAAAATCACAATTGTGCGATGGAAAACGCGATTGCGAAGATGGCAGCGACGAGGAAACAGCTTGCTGTAAGTTACCGTCATGCTCTTCTTCAAATTTTCATTCGATGATACATATGTATTTATATTCGTTGCAGCTATTGCATCATGTCCAGCTTTAAGTTGCGAGCACAAATGCGGTCCCTCACTAACCGGAGGAGTTTGTTATTGTCGTCCCGGGCAAGCACTATCTTCGAACAACCGCACATGTGTGGATTTGGATGAATGCGCGGAATGGGGTCACTGCGACCAGTTATGCACCAATACCGAGGGTTCCTACGTTTGTAACTGCGCCAATGGCTACTCCTTGATCAACAACTCTAAATGTATAGCGCCGGACGCGAATAATCTCGAATTGATTTTTGCCCATGATCGTGCGATAGTCCGTATGTCTTCGCATGGTAATGATCCGCGAATTGTAGCGAATGCGACAGCAGCCAGTGGTCTTGCTTATCACTATGGGCGCAACACACTCTTTTGGTCCGACACTAAGACAAGGAAAGTCCAATCCCTAGCGTTGGATGAGTTTAATGGTGCTATAAACCCGATTGATCTTACCCTCCCAGGAACATGGGCGCCGGTCGCTCTGGCTATCGATTGGGTTGGTGACAAAATCTACATTGCAGACCTGATCGGACAGAAAATCGATGTTTTTGAACTGAATTCGAACTTTATGTGGCACGCAGTCGTACTGGGATCGAACTTAACTAGCCCTGCTGATCTAGCATTAGACCCAACATCTGGACTTATGTTTGTCGCCGATGGTAGCCAAGTACTGCGAGCTCATATGGACGGTACGCACGCAAGATCAGTAGTATCCGAAGCGGCATATAAGGCATCAGGCGTGACAGTTGACATTATATCGAAACGAGTGTTTTGGTGTGATTCACTCCTAGATTACATAGAGACTGTGGACTATGAAGGTAATAATCGTGTAATGGTGCTAAGAGGACAGCAAGTTCCAAGCCCATCAAGATTGGCCTTGTTCGAAAACCGAATTTTCTGGACCGACGCTACGAAACAGGGAATCATGTCTGTTGACAAGTTTGAAGGGCCCGCGTCGATTCAAGTCACATATAAAGCGAAAGACATACGTGAGCCGAAAGCCATAATAGCTGTCCATGCTCTGAGTCAACCAAGAGTATCGAATCCTTGTGGTAACAACAACGGAGGATGTAATCATATGTGTATTGTGACAGCTGTTAAGGGTGCTCCAACTGGACTTGGTTACCGTTGTGCCTGTCACATTGGCTATCAATTACATACCGATTTGAAGAACTGCAACAGCGTCACCGAATTTCTGATGTATTCCCAACAACGCTTCATCAAGGGTAAAGTCTTGAAACCAGTAATTGAGGGTTTCAGCGACGCTATTCTCCCAGTGGTGTCCAGACGAGCCCGTTTCGTCGGACTTGACTTTGATTCGTTCGATGGATTTATTTATTACTCTGATGTTCTCCAGGATGTTATCTATAGAGTTCATCGTAATGGAACGGGTCGGGAGATCGTTTTAGCCTCACAAAACGAGGGAGTTGAGGGTCTAGCTGTGGATTGGGCATCGAAGAACTTGTATTATATCGACAGCAGGAAGGGAACTTTGAATGTTCTATCAACACGCAACGTCACCCACCGGCGCACGCTACTGAAGAACCTTAAGCGCCCACGTGCAATCGTAGTCCACCCAAATCGAGGCTTCATCTTCTTCTCCGAATGGGATCGGCCAGCGAACATTACCCGTGCTAACACCGACGGATCTAATCTCTTGGTCTTTAAGAATGTGACCCTTGGTTGGCCAAATGGATTATCGATCGACTTTAAAGCTGATCGTGTTTACTGGTGTGATGCGTTACTCGATCACGTTCAGCATTCAAATCTCGACGGAACAGACATAAAAACAGTGAATTCTCGTCTCGTTCGACATCCATTCTCAATCGTCATCCATAACGAATGGATGTACATCACCGACTGGCGTCTCGATGCGATTATCCGATTGCATAAATTGACCGGCGAACAGGAGGAGATGATGGTGCGTGAACCACAGACCAATCGATTATACGGCGTCAAAGTTTTCAGTAAAGAAGTCCAAAAAATCGACCCAAGGCAACCGTGCAACATAAACAATGGTGGATGCGAGAAGATCTGTTTCGCCGTGCCGAGGAATGAATCATCAACTGAACTTCATGCTAAATGCTCCTGTCCATATGGGGAGCGGTTGGCTGATGATGAACGATTGTGCATTGCTGATCCGACGGCGGAACCTCCTGTGCAACCATGCCCCAACTCTTGGGACTTTACCTGTAACAACCAGAGGTGCATTCCGAAATCGTGGGTGTGCGATGGTGACGATGATTGCTTAGATAACAGCGACGAGGAACAAAATTGTACAAGTAAGTCTCACCGCTGATAAGTTAATTAGCTGAACCTAATATATGGGTTTCTACTTTCTATTTTCAGAACCAACATGTGGATCAAATGAATTCCAATGTAAATCCGGACGTTGTATTCCCCTCAACTTCCGCTGCGACCAGGAGAATGACTGCGGAGATAATTCCGACGAATTCGAGTGCGGTAACGTAACATGCGGCTCGGCACAATTCGCATGCATGAATGGACGCTGTATTCCCAACATGTGGAAGTGCGACAGTGAAAATGATTGCGGCGATGGTTCGGATGAAGGAGATTTTTGTGCGGAAAAGACATGCGCATATTTTCAATTTACATGCCCGCGAACCGGTCACTGCATCCCTCAGAGTTGGGTGTGTGATGGTGATGATGACTGCTTCGATAAACAGGACGAGAAGGACTGCCCACCAATTACATGTCTCGCGAATCAATTCAAATGTGCCGATCTCCGGCAATGTGTTGAGGAATCATATAAATGTGATGGAATCCCGGATTGCAATGATGGCAGCGACGAACAAGGATGCCCATCCACGGGACCCAACCAGTGCAATATGGAGAAACACTTCCGTTGCAAGAGCTCTGGATTCTGCATCCCGATTTCGTGGCACTGTGACGGGTCAAATGACTGTAGCGATCATTCCGATGAAGAGGAATGCGGACAGATCTCATGCGCGCCGAACTTTTTCAAATGTAATAACTCGAATTGTGTATTCAAGGCATATATCTGCGATGGCAAGGACGACTGTGGGGATGGTTCTGATGAGAGTTCTCTACATGCTTGTGTGCCGCCTCCATTCAAGTGTCCACATGGGCAATGGCAATGCCCAGGCGTGACTGAACGGTGCGTCAATACAACTTCGGTCTGTGATGGTTCTCCCGACTGTCCAAATGGCTCCGATGAAGGCGAAGGCTGCGATCTGGCCGAGTGTCAACACCAAACCGGACTCTGTTCGAGCGGATGCCAAAAAACACCACTCGGTGCGATGTGTATCTGTCCACCTGGTTCCGATCTGGCAGCTGATGGTTATACGTGCGAAGATACCAATGAGTGTGACCCGCCAGGCTTGTGCTCACAATTCTGTACCAACACAAAAGGCTCATACTTCTGTTCCTGTGCAAAGGGATATGTTTTAGAACCTGATAAACATCATTGCAAGGCAGTCAACCACACAGCAGCATTCCTAATCATCTCGAACCGTCACTCAATACTCGTCGCTGATTTGAAAGAGCAGGGACTTGAGAGAGTTCCAATAATAGTTGAGAATGTAGTGGCAACAGCTTCAAACATGCACACAGGAACAATCTTTTGGAGCGACATGAAACTGAAAAAAATTTCTCGTCTAGATCGGGGAATGGAACCGCAAGAAATCATCACAACCGGTTTAGACTTGGTCGAAGGTCTTGCATACGATTGGGTCGGAAAGAATCTCTACTGGCTAGACAGCAAACTGAACACAATCGAAGTATCGTCAGAAAACGGCACCAATCGTCTGGTTCTGGTACGAGAGAACATTACTCAACCGCGAGGAATGTGCCTGGATCCAAGTGACGATGCTAGATTCATTTTCTGGACGGATTGGGGTGAGAATCCTCGCATAGAACGAATCGGAATGGATGGAAGTATGCGAAGTACAATCATCAACACCAAGATTTACTGGCCAAATGGTCTTACTCTGGACATCGCCACAAAGAGAGTATACTTCGCTGACTCAAAACTAGATTTTATCGATTTCTGCTACTACAATGGAACCGGAAGACAGCAAGTTCTAGCTGGAAGTCATTACCTTTTACATCCACATTCACTTTCTCTGTTCGAAGACACCCTCTACTGGACGGATAGACAACTGAACCGCGTTCTCTCAGCCAATAAGTTCCGTGGCAAAAATCAGACTGTTGTGTCTCATTTGATTAGTCAACCTTTATCGATACATGTCCATCACGCATCTCTGCAACCCATGTACGACAATGTGTGCGAGCGATCACCATGTCAGCACTTGTGTCTTCTCAGTCCCAGTACCGAAACTGGCTACTCTTGCAAATGCAAACCGGGCTATAAACTAATATCCGAGGGGCGTTGCGTCGAGGAAGAAAATCCATTCATTATGGTTGTGAAAGGTACTCAGATTGTAGACATTCCGCTCAATGGAGGCGATGCTAGGGCTGGATCTTTAGCTCCTGTAATCGGAATCGATAGCAGTACTGGCCTGGACTTTGATCGGAAAGGAGAGACACTCTTCTGGGTGCAAGGACGTGAGGAAGATGACGAAAATTGTACCATATTCACGACACCCTATGGTGGCGGTAACAAGACTCAATTCTTAGGTCTAGATACTGGAATCGTTGGCGCTCCATATACGATCGCATTTGATTGGCTCGGAAGAAATCTTTATATCGGCAATCGAATCGCTAGCAACATCGAAGCAGTTCGCGTCGATGGCAAGATCAAATATAGAATGATCGTGTTGGCGAACGATGGTAACCGAACTTCAGTCTCAAAACCTAAAGCCATTGCTCTAGATCCAAACGATGGGAAACTATTTTGGATCGATGACGGAGGATTTGGAGTCCCTGTAAAAATCGGCAGAGCCAATATGGGTGGTTCCAATCCAGTGGTTCTCAAAGACGATATTGATCATCCAGAGAGTATCACCCTTGACATCGACAAGAAGCAAATTTATTACAGTACGCAATTTCCGCCAACAGTATGTGTTATGGACTATAAGGGCGAAGATCATCGAATCATTCTCTCCGAGACGAATGCCATTTCGCGACCTAAAAGCTTGGGCGTGCTCGATTCGCGCCTATATTATCTAGATCCAATTTTCGAAAAGATCGTTCGAGTTGACCTACCAAACGGAGACAACGCCAAAGTGATCGTAGACAATGAACCGGACCTCAAGAATATGATGATCTACAAGAAACGTTCGATGATGCAACATCCCTGTCAGACGAACAACGGTGGATGTGAACACCTTTGCATTCCGGACGATGGTTCATCAAGGACTTGTGCATGCGGTATCGGATACAGAAAAGAAAATGACATCAACTGTGTGACATACAAAACTTTCGCTGTTGTGTCCCAACTAGACGTAACGCGTGGTTACAGTCTGACAGACAGCTCCGAAACGATGGTGCCAATAAGTGGTCCAGGCCATCATATCCTCCACGTTGACGTAGTTTTTCGTGAGCAATGGATTTATTGGGCTGAATATAACCGAGGGTACTGGAACGGAATTTTCCGTACACGACCAAATGGAACAGAACTACAGCATATTATCAAGGACGGAATCGGCAGCAATGGAATTCGAGGACTCACCCTTGATTGGGTTGCTGGTAATTTGTATTTTACAAACGTTTTTCCACATGAAAACTATATGGAAGTCTGTTGGTTGGACGGAACTAACCGTAAGATCTTGGTGAAAACAACAAATGATGCTCCAAGGGAATTGGCTGTAAATCCCATTAAGCGGCTTTTATATTGGATTGACTACGGTCAGTACCCACGAATTGGTAAAGCATTCCTCGATGGATCCAACTGGACACCAGTGGTTACCTCTGGTATTTCTAATCCTCGCGATCTTACTGTTGACATGCTAACCCACGATGTTTACTGGGTCGACTCAAAACTTGATACGATCCAGAAAATCTCCTACTCTGGTGGAAATCGTCAGATTATTCGTCGAAATCTGCCGAATCCCATGGGAATTGCTGTCTTCCTCGGCGACGTTTACTGGGTCGACCGCAATCTAATGACTGTCTTTAAGGCATCTAAACTCCCCGGTAATAACACAATGCCTGAGAAAATTCGCACAAATCTTCAAAAGCTTCGTGACATTGCGATTTATAACATTAACAATCAACCTCCGGATGAAAGTAATCCATGTGCTCGACTAGGAAACGGAGGATGTGACCAACTCTGTTTCAGCTTCCCTCAGGATGCGGCGAGTCCATCCAGATTAAACTTCAAATGTGATTGTGCGACAGGAAAACTTTCGTCTGACGGAAGAAAATGTGAAACCGTAAATGAATACCTAGTATTTGCTACACGCACCGAGATACGATCAGTCAATCTAGATCCACGATCAACACAAGTTCCCTTCCAGCCCATGGTTAATCTGACCAATGTTGTTGGTCTCGATTTTGACTACAAAGATAATCGCCTACTCTACACACAAATCCGTCCATGGGCGAAAATCGCTTACACCAAGGCCACCAATCCGTCCACTGACGACATCAATGTGGTTATGAATAAGGGCATCAATCCGGAGGGCATTGCATACGATTGGACTCAGAACAAGATTTATTGGACCGACAGTTCGAACAACTCTATCTATGCAATGAATCTCGATGGTACTGAATTGGTGATGATCGCAAGAGTAGAACGTCCTAGAGCAATTGTACTGGATCCCTGCAATGGAACTTTATTCTTCACCGATTGGGGACGTTTCGGAACGTCCGGAAAGATTTTTAGAACAACAATGGCTGGTTCTCTTAAGCGAGCGATTGTCGACAAGGATCTCTCACAGCCCAGTGGTTTGGCAGTCGATTATGAAGACCGAAAACTCTACTGGACTGATGCCGTTCGTGAGAAAATTGAGCGATCAAACCTCGACGGAAAGTCTCGAGAGCTTCTTGTTGCAGCCACAATATACCCCTTCGCCATTACCGTCTTCAGAAATTACATCTATTGGACTGATCTTCAATTACGTGGTGTATATCGTGCCGAAAAGCACACCGGTGCCAACATGGTCGAGATTGTCAAGCGTCTTGAAGATTCCCCGCGTGATATTCGCGTTTATAGCGCCGACCGCCAGACATGCCAAGTGAACCCGTGCCTGGTCAACAACGGTGGCTGTGCTCAAAGCTGTCATCCGGCTCCCAATGGCAAGGCGGAATGCAAGTGCGATGATAACTCGAAACTCGTCAATGAAGGCCGTATGTGTGCTCCGAGGAATAATACCTGCGAATCCAGCAAATTCTATTGTCGAAATGGCAAATGCATTTCACGCATGTGGTCTTGCGATGGTGACGACGATTGCGGCGACAATTCTGACGAAGATCCGAACTATTGTGCCTTTCACTCATGCTCACCTAATGAATTCCGCTGCAACAATGGTCGCTGTATCTTTAAATCATGGAAATGTGACCACGAAAACGATTGCAAGGACGGTTCCGATGAGGTTGGATGTACTTATCCGCCATGTGTTGACGGAGAATTCACATGCACCAACGGACGTTGTATTCCGATGTCTCAAGTCTGCAATGGCGTGAATGACTGCAAGGATAACGCCACCTCCGATGAGACACACGAGAGATGCCCAACGAATACCACTTGTCCACCGAACCACCTGAAATGCGAAAAAACTAATATCTGTGTGGAGCCCTACTGGTTATGTGATGGCGACAATGACTGTGGCGATAACTCTGATGAGGATCCTTTGCACTGCGGTCAAAGAACCTGCCCACAGAACAGTTTCCGTTGTCCAAATCATCGCTGCATACCGGCAACGTGGTACTGCGACGGAGACGACGATTGTGGCGATGGCGCGGATGAACCTCCAGAATATTGCAAATCAGAGGGACGCACCTGTTTCGGTGATCTCTTCACATGTGACAATGGAAATTGCATTCCAAGGATATATATTTGCGACGCAGATAACGATTGTTTGGACAATAGTGACGAAGACAGCCGGCATCAGTGCAGTAAGTGATATAAGTCCTCGAGTAGAGACAAAATGTTAAATTTGTTTTTGTAGATGACCGAAAGTGCGATGAGGAAACCGAATTTACATGTGTCGAGAATAAGGCTTGGGGTCGTACCCAATGCATTCCAAGGAAATGGATATGCGATGGTGATCCAGACTGCGTTGATGGGGCTGACGAGAACACTACCCTGCATAGCTGTTCGGCTCAACAGCCATGCGCCGAAGACATGTTTACATGCGGCAATAGCCGTTGTATCAATAGGGTAAGTAGAGGAACATATTACCTAAGGGACAATCTAAGAACGGACATATGTATATCTCTGTAGGGCTGGGTATGTGACCACGACAATGACTGCGGAGACGGAACCGACGAGGGAAAATTCTGCAATTCCAAATATAAGACATGTTCACCGCTTGAGTTCACATGCCAGAACTTTAAATGTATCCGCAATCAATACCGATGTGATGGGGAGGATGACTGCGGTGATTATTCGGACGAGCTTAGCTGTACAAAAGAGAACGTCACATGTCCCACAGGGCAGTTTACTTGCACTAATGGGCAATGCATCGATTACAATTTGGTGTGCAACAAAGTGGCTGATTGTAGCGATGAATCCGACGAACCGGCTCACTGCAACGTGGATGAGTGTGCAAAAGTTGAAATTCATCAGTGTGGTCACAAATGTGTAGACACATTAACCGGCTACTATTGTGACTGCAACCAGGGATACAAGTAAGCCTTTTGACACTTTTATGTGTCTTTTACTGAACTGATTTTTTCCCTTTCAATAGACTCTTGTCTGACGGAAAAGCATGTGCGGATATCGACGAATGTCTGGAGACACCAGGAGCCTGTTCACAGTACTGTTCCAATACACCTGGCGGCTATTATTGCAAATGCGATGAACGCTACTATGAACGTCAAATCGACGAACATACATGCAAACGTAAGGACAACGAAACCGCCTGGCTAATCTTCACTAACAAATATTACGTGAGGAACATGTCCACGGATGGCAGCATCTACAATCTTATGCATCAGGACCTGATGAACGTCGTCGCTTTGGACTTTGATTTCCAAGAGGAGTACATGTATTTCTGCGATGTGACGGCAAAAACGATTTTCCGATCGAAATATTCTGACACCGATGAAAAACCCGTACGACAACCGATCATACGTCATGACTCTCATGGCTTGGAGGGAATAGCAGTCGATTGGGTAGGCAGAAAACTTTATTGGCTCGATAGACACTCGAAAAATCTTGACGTAGCTGAATTGGATGGAACCAAACGGAAAACTCTTCGCAGTGGAGTAGTAGATCCTCGGGCGATTGTCGTTCATCCCGGAATCGGATACTTGTACTTCACGTCATGGCACCTTCAAGCTTACATTGCTAAAATGGGCATGGATGGTTCGAACTTCACCCGAATACTAACCTGGGAACAAGATATAGCATGGCCAAATGCCCTTGCCATTGACTACTTCACCGATCGTATTTACTGGGCCGATGCTCATTTGGATTACATTGCCTATGCTGATTTGGAGGGACGCAATAGACATATAGTTCTTTCCGGGGCTAAAGTGCCACATGTATTTGCCATATCGCTGTTCGATGACTATCTCTACTGGACTGATTGGAATCTAAAAGCGATCCTCAAGGCAAATAAATTCACTGGCATGAATCTGACCACGTTACGCAACACAACCCATCGACCATATGACTTACATATCAACCACAGATTACGCCAGATTCCGTATAACAATCCATGTGGCAAAACTAATGGCGGATGTTCGCATCTCTGTCTGATATCACCGCCTGCCGAATCTACATATCTCAATATTGAAGGATATATCGAAGAAGGAGCTCCCAGCTACAAGTGTGCATGTCCAAATCAGTTCTACTTGGCACGCGATAGTAAGACCTGCATAGCTAATTGTACGGCTGGACAACATCGTTGCGGAGGTGACGATGAAAAGTGTATTCCATGGTTCTGGAAATGCGACGGCGAAAAAGATTGCAAGGATGGGTCTGACGAACCAAGCACATGTCCTGCACGGCATTGTCGTGCCGGTACATTCCAATGCAAGAACACAAATTGCACACCATCAGCGACCATCTGTGATGGAACAGATGACTGTGGAGATGGCAGCGACGAACAGAACTGTGATCTACCATGTCCGGACTCGGACTTTAAGTGTAAAGCAAGTGGACGTTGCATTTTGGATAGCTGGAGATGTGACGGTGATGCTGATTGCAAAGATGGAAGCGACGAAGATCCTGCTGTGTGTCGTAAGTCCTTTAAAGTCTCTATCATGGAATGGTATTTTTTTCAATTCCTTTTTCTTTGCAGACAAACGAATATGCGATCCGGAAACAGAGTTCAGTTGCAAAAATGGTCGCTGTATACCTAAGCTATGGATGTGCGATTTCGATAATGATTGCGGTGATGACTCCGATGAACCTGCATACATGTGTCGTCAAAGGAACTGCACCACTGGCTGGCAAAGATGTCCTGGACAATCCAACTATAGATGCATACCGAAATGGTTGTTCTGTGATGGCAAGGACGATTGCCGGGACAATAGTGACGAACTCCCAGAGAACTGCCCGAAATGTTCGACGGAAACAGACTTCAAGTGTGGCAATAACCGATGCATTCCAAAGTAAGTCCGAAATAGCACCCCTTCTTTCTCTTTTTTTGAAACTTATCTGTGCATTCCTTCAGGCAGTGGATGTGTGACTTTGCCGACGATTGCGGTGATGGAAGCGACGAAGCTGAAGCTCTGTGCAAGGGTAACTATCGCCAGTGCTCAGAATCAGAATTCCACTGCGGAAATGGCAAGTGTATATCTTCACGGTGGCGTTGCGATCATGAGGACGATTGTGGTGACAACACTGACGAGTTGAATTGCAAGGGATACCAGTGCAAAAACGGAACATTCCAGTGCGCATCAGGTCACTGTATCGCCTCTTACTTCCGTTGTGATGGCGATCGCGATTGCCGTGATATGTCCGATGAAATCGATTGTCCACCCCGTTTCCCAGGCGGAAGATACTGTCCAGAAACTCGATTCCAGTGCGCCAACAATTTGTGTGTATCACCATCAGACTTATGCGATGGAACTGACGATTGTGGTGACGGCACCGACGAAGATCCAAAGGTTTGCTCGAACTTCAACTGTGACACGCTACGCCGCTTCCAGTGTGCGAATCATCGTTGCGTGGCAAGGTACCAGATCTGCGATGGGGTAGATAATTGTGGCGATGGGTCCGATGAGAACAACATGACGCTCTGTGCTACCAAGCAACGACCGTGTGACTTATACACACAGTACCAGTGTGCCAACAAAAATTGCATTGAGAGATCACAGGTCTGTGACTATTCCGATGATTGTGGTGATGCCTCGGATGAGTTGGGTTGCCACGAAAGTAGCTCATGTTCCGAATTGACTCGTGGAGGATGTGAGCATCATTGTCATAATCTGACTGAGGGTGGCTACATTTGTGCTTGCTTCCCGGGCTACATAATTTCAAAGGATAACAAGAAGCGCTGCGACGACATCGATGAATGCGCGATGAGGACGCACACTTGTAGTCAGCAGTGTCACAACTTGAATGGCACTTATTCGTGCTCGTGCCGGGAAGGATTCAGACTTGTCGACGGCATGTCGGGAGTGTGTAAAGCCGTAAAAGAAGAGGTTGTGTTAGTATTTGCAACAGGGCCGGAGATTCGTGGCTTAGACCTACAGAAACGTCAAGAATTTGACGTGGTAGCAGCTGAGAAGCGTATTGAAGCTCTTGATTATGACACTGAAGAACAAATTCTCTTCTGGGCGGATAGCTACGATAAGACTATCAAGCGGTCGTATATGGTGAATGCTCTAGATGGACAGGCTAAAATTGGCTTTGCCCAGGATTTGAATATGAAAGGTGGATCAAAACCGACTGCCGTTGCCGTAGATTGGCTAGCCGATAACTTGTATTGGACCGAGGTAGACCGAACTGGTTCGAAACCAAGAGGTCGAGTGATGGTAGCAAAGACAGATGGGCGATATCGGCGATCGATAGTCGTCGCAGGACTTGAAGTACCCACAGCTATTGCTGTAGATCCTCAATTGGGTAGAATGTTCTGGGCAGACGCTGGATCGGCACCAAAGATTGAAGTTTCATGGATGGATGGATCGAAACGAAGACCGATTGTCACGGAGGCCATTCGTCATCCAGCCGGTCTAACCGTCGACTATGCTCAAGACCATGTTATCTACTGGGTGGACACAAAATTGAATACCATTGAATCAAGTCGTCCCGATGGATCACAGAGAAAAACCATCAGCAAGGGCGAGCAGTTGCGTCATCCTATTTCACTGGATGTTTTCGAATCGAATATGTACTGGGTGACAAGGGACAGTGGAGAGCTGATTCAACAGGACAAATTCGGACGCGGAGTTCCTGTGGTTATTCAGAGGAAGCTTCTTAATCCATCCGGATTGAAGGTGTACCATGAACAGCGGTACAATACTTCTCTTCGTAATCCGTGTTTCGCATCCACCTGCTCGCACTTGTGCCTGCTGGTTCCTGGTGGCCGCCGTTGTGCTTGTCCAGACAGCTCTGGCCAACTGCCATCACACCGATCAACTACTGAGCAAGTTTGTGATGCTCCTGCCGAGCGACCGCGAGCATCACCACGAGTTTGTCCATGTCAGAACGGTGGCCTGTGTCGAGAAAATGAAAGCGGAGGCTTAGAGTGCGAGTGTTTGCCCGAATTTAATGGCGATCATTGCGATCGTGCTGTGGGTGGATCATTTGGACCTAGTAGTAGTAGTGTAGCTGCGGTTGTGGTGCCAATCATGGTAATTCTGTTGGTCATGTTGGCCGCCGGCGGCGTGTGGTATGTGATCAGGAAAAAACCATTGTAAGTAAAGAACTGTTTTGATTTTCCAAAGATTTTTGTAATCGTCAATTTGGATTCGTAGTGGAAAGCTGGCACGTCTTCCAACTTTGTCGTCATCGCAAAGCGTGACATTCCGCCATGGAACAAATGTGGAATTCAATGCACCTGGATTCCAAAACATGTCGCCACCGAGTGAAGTGCCACCAATTGATAGCTACAACCTACAAACAGTGAATAATAGCAAGACGCGTGATTTCTCCAATCCCATGTACGATGCCGTACAATCGGGAACTACTACCGATCCCACACTTGGCAACGGTTCAGGTGAGTGCAAGAATACATTTTCATTTTTACTAAATTAATCTAGGTGAAGACTATAATTTATATCTAAGTTAATAGCAACTTGTCTTTCATTAGCCAAGATGCGATGTCGTTTGAGATTTCAGTTTGTGATCGATTGTATGTATGTATGTTGGCGTTACAGTCCATGAAGGACCAAAGTCCGGCTTCTCTCAATCACCCATGTTGTGTGTGATTTTATTTTCCCATAGGTGAAAGGGACCTACAGTTTATTGCCGGTTCCGAACGGCGCAATTCGAGAAGCTTTTCTTGACAATTATACTACAGGAGGTTTTGTCAGTACCTCGCACTGAGGAGAAGCCGCGTGAAAAACACGTTCGATGACATGGCTGTTGATGATTATTGAGCTAAGGAAGCCTACTTTAAGTCTGTGGTTTGCATAATTAAATGCATAAGTCAGCTATTGGGCTTCTGTTTTCATGACACTGGACCTAAAGGATTCAGCGATGACATTTCCTTGAGCTTCCAGAAACGTTAAGCTTGTCGAACTACGAAGTCCTTCTTCTCCTTGTTAATGGGCGCTACAGTTCGGGGTGAACCTGGGCCTCAACCAACATGCTAGCACGATCTTTTGCTAGCCTTTTCCCTTGCCGTACATCCAGTTGGTTGAGGTTCCCTTTCACTTGTGTGCGCCATCTTGAGTGCGGCCGTCCTCTGCTTCTTCATCCCTCGGGGTTGGATTCAAAGACTCTCCGGGCTGGAGCTGTGGTGTCCATCCGCTCTACATGGCCCAGCGATCTTAGGCGTTGAATCCGTAGACGCCTGACTAGACTCATGTCGCTGTACAGCCCGTAAAGTTCCAAAAAAGTTCTTTCCGAAAATCACGCGCAAAATCTTTCTCCTCCTCCTCATCCGCTTTTGATAGTGTCCATGCTTCTGGGCCGCCGTACAACAGGACCGGGATGATAAGGGTCTTATACAGAGTCAACTTTGTCGTTCGGGACAGGGCTCTAATACTCAGTTGCCTCCTGAGCCCAACGAAACTGGGATTGGCAAGAGTGATTCTGCGTTTGATTTTGGGAAGAAGAAGATTTGATCGATGGTGAACTGCCCTGGCCTGAAATCGCACCGATAAGGACCTATCAGCTTATTTAGAAAAGGCTTCAGGCGTTTACACAAAACGGCAGAGAAGATTTTTTAGGCGATGCTAAGGAGACTTATTCCCCTACAGTTGGCGCAATCAGAGGGGTCTTCTTTCTTGTGGATCGGGCATACGATGCTGAGACTCCATCCCTCCGACATGCTTTCCTCTGACCATATCTTGCAGATGAGCTGGTGCATGCTCCTAACCAGGACATCCCCAGCTGCCTTGAAGAGCTCAGCAGGCAGTCCGTCTGCACTAGAAGCTTCATTCGACTTGCGCTTCGATATGGCAATCTTAACTTCGTCGAGGTCTAGGGGGCAGAATTCTCTGCGGTCTTCGTCGATTAGAAATGGATCATTCTGCCTGACAGCGGTATATTGACTAACATCGCCGTTATACAGTCTGCAGAAGTGGTTTTTCCATATTCCCAGCATCGACTGCGATTCTACTACTAGGTGTCCGTTCTCATCCCTGCAAGCTTCCGATCTGGCTTTATAACCTTGGCATGTTCGCTTTATGAGAGCACCGTGGCGCAGTGGATAGTGTGTTAGCCTCTGACGCCGATGACACGGGATCGAATCCCGCACAGCCATGTCATCGAACGTGTTTTTCACGGTGTTTTCTTATATGCATCCTGCTTCGCTGTATGAATCCTCCTGCACTCGTCATCGAACCAGGTGTTTCTTCGTGGTGGAGCCTTGAAACCCAAAACTTCGGATGCAGAGCTTTTCAGGGCTTGTTTGCAAAAGCTTCACTGCTGTTCTATTGATAACGTGGAGGATTCAGGTTGATTGGTTAGCTTAAAGGAGATGCGATCGGTAAAAGCATGAGCGGTTTCTGGCGATAGTAGTTTTCCGACGTCATAACTTTGTATTCTTACTCTAGTCCGTTGTGTTCGTGATATCCGTAAGCGCATCTTGCCTACTACAAGATAGTGGTCCGAGTCGATGTTAGCCCCTCGGAAAGTTCGAATATCAAGAATAGTGGAGGAATGTCTGACGTCGATCGCGATGTGATCAATCTGGTTGGTAGTCGATTGATCAAAAGACCGCCAGGTGCCTTTGTGTATATCGAGGTGCGGTAAGCGCGTACTGGCTAGAAGGAGATTTCGCCCCGTAGCAAGATCAATCAGCCTGTGCCCGTTGTCGGATGTGGTGTCGTGTAGGCTATGTTTGCCGATGACTCGTTCAAAGATGCTTTCCGTACCCAGCTTAGCATTGAAGTCTCCTAGTACAATTTTGATGTCATAGCTGGGGCATTGGGCATACGTTCTGTCTAGGAGATCGTAGAACTCAATTGGCGGAGTCATCCTTGTCTTCCGTGGGGGCGTGGACGCAGATCAGGCTGATGTTAAACAATTTAGCCTTGATACGGATTGTTATAAGGCGTTCGCTCACATGCCGAAGGCTTAGGACTTTTGTCCTTTTTTTGTTTTTTGCAAGGGTCGTCAACATAAATCCGGTCTGTTATATCCGAGGCTTGTGGCTGTTTCGGAGTTTGTGGTTTTTTTTACGGTTACGGCTTACTAGGCCGTAGCCCAACCGACTAATACTGTTTCTTGGCGCAAGAGGCTCGCTATTCGCCCTTGCCCGTCTGCAATTTCCATAGGAAATCTCCAGATGGCACCACGAGGAGGCTGCGGTGGCTCTTCGCGCTTTTAAGCAGGCCAGCATCCGTCGGATAGATGCTACGCCTACGAGGCCTTTGTTAGTCCTTTGCCACCACGCTGTATTCCAGAGGCTAATTTAGCTTGTAATTACTTGGATTTCTTTGAAAACTGTTCTAGAGAAGTATTTAAACAAACAATTTTCTTGTATCTTTCCATATATAATAGCTAACTTAAATGAATTGTTTCTGTAGTCTATAAGAGAAATCTGATTGATGAAAATAAATAAAATAAAAAATAAATATCTAATTTCTTTTGTAATTGTTTTCATATAGGAATCTATGAAGTCCCACACGATGTCAATTCAAAATTGAAGTCAGTCGGACCATTCACCGAGCCAGTATCAGCAATATTAGCACCGAGCAGTATAACGCACAAGTCATCACCTCAATTGCAACTGCGCACGAGAGAGTTGGATCCGTCGGCGGATACCGGCAAGGATACACAATATCTCGTTGAAGAGGATAAGTCTGAATGCTGATATTAAATGAAATTGTATGCAATCCTCCTTAAGCTTTCCTATTTTTCTTCGTCCACATCACATTCAGCGGACACCGTTAAGAGTAACACAAACATGATAAATGCAATTGATATACCCAAATAAAATGAAAAACAAAAAAAAAAAAAACAAAAAAACAAACTGCTTTCGATCGCTTTTTAGCTACCATAATATCGAAATGACCACAGTCAATTTGACATGTCCATAAATATAATTATGTAGAATTACGAGAATTATATACGCATACTTCCGGCTGCCATTTTAAATCCATTTAACTAAAATGAAAAACCAAAAATAAAAACAAAAAAAAAAAAAAAAAAAAAAACCAAAACAGCGAATGGCCCCATATTTTGATGACAATATACATACTGACACATATGATGAAACAAAATCATAAAACTAAAGTATATTAAAAAACGAAAAAAGTATTTTTTATAAATAAAAGATTCTAAGCTAAAATAAAATGTAAACAAACATTCCCCCCACCACTGTTGCTTTCATTGCTACTGTTGGAACGTTCTAAGACCTCAGAAACATTTCGTCCGAGAAGAACTCTTTTTTTTTTTTTATTGATTACAATTTTTTTTATTTCATTTTAATTTAAATAAGACCAATGTAAAGTTAAAAAAGGTCAAATAAATGCATTATATAAACAAAAATAATTTTGGAAAAATATCGACAAAATGCACTTTAATTTGAATATAAAATGGAAAAATAAATAGACGAATCTATAAATTGACTAAAGAGTTAATATATTAGTTTAACCCTAGAGTAAAGTAGATAAAAAAAAATAAGCCACGCCTTATGGTTCGTTATATACATAAATCTTATAAATTGCAAATTGTTGGTTTTTTTGCTTTATTCTTAATCATTTATGTTTCCCTTTTTAAAAGGTTAGACAACTGAGATGACTTTCATGTCTTAGTTTTAATACTAAATGCTTTTTATGTTATAGTTAAACTAAACAACAATGAACAAAATTAAAGACAATTATACACAAATGGGGCAAAAGGTTAAATGAATGAAAGGATTTACATAAGAAGAACAAAATATATTTATACGTAGAGATAGTAATGTATAAAGTTGATGACTAAATGAAGAGAATTTTATATATTTTTATATGACAAATCTATCGAAAGAAAAATGAAAAACTAAAAAAGGAAACTGCGCCATGTAGTTTTTATCAACTACATACTAAGAAACTGAAAAAACATAACTATTAATAAAAAAGTAAAAGTGAAACGGAATCAATTAAATTACGTATCTATAGGTGTTCTTTATTATGCCCAATGATCTATACTGAATCATTGGGCATAATAAACCAGTCAGGATCACTCAAACGTTTGAGTAGTGTGTAGTGGTAGTACTACTACTCTGGTTCTCCCAAAGATTTGATTATTATTTTTGACATTAAATGATGGAGTTGCCATGTCAATGATATAATTTCTTCGTATAAACTTTCAACGTGTTCGTTTTATATACTGATGTGTATTTTTTTTATCGATACACACTAAATAGCGATAATTCAGATACACTTCTGCCAAGGTTCTTAAAACATTTTATTAATTTACACATTACTTATTGATCTGAGTAAAATATTACCCATAGTGTACATTTAGTACTATTTAACTAAATTCCATCAAGTGAGCAATATTTTATATGCTAACGTGGCAATGACGTAAATTGAGATATTTTTGCAGACACCAAATTCACTCAATTAAAAACTCAGTTGTGAATGAGAGAACTCACTTTTCGGATCAAGAAATTGATCCAGATCGTACTTGATGTGGAGTGGATCAAGAGGGCATAATAAAGAACACCTTATGTAAAAATTGTAAACAAAAAAAAAACGAAATATTTACATAATTATTGAGGAGGCAGTTAAACATTTAGTTCGATTAGTTACATATACATATTACGTGTGTTAAATATTTTTCTGTTTTGTAAAACAGTTTTTCATGCAATATTTTTGTTTTTCCTTTATTTTGAAGAATGCTCCGAAACTAAAAGAGTATTTATTTTATTATTTTGTTGTAAATTAAGAGAAACACTTTTTAGTAGTTATTTTTGTTCGAATATTTTAAATGTTAATTTTATAATTATGTATGCTTATATATAAATAAATGAAAAAAAAAAGAATAAGATTATACGTGAGAAGAATAAATGGTTGTTAGGAAGTTATACATTAAACATTTATTTTAAAAAAAATATACATATGTTGTTTGGTTTATTATCTAATTGGAATGTGCCGCCTTGTTGAATTTGTTTGAAAACTCGGGACCCGCTTGTTGTCATTTCGTAATCAATTTAGCGAACCTTGCATACCTTTTGTAGGAATACATTCATGAAGTTCAGAAGGTAGGCGACCTGATGTGTGGATATCGATTATTGTGTAAAAAGTATGACTGTGGTAGGAAATAAGTATCAACCTTCTAGGGTCCGCTGTCGAAAATGCTGCAAAAGCCTCGAAACCCCCACCTATACATATATATTCAAGGAGTAAAAGTTATAGGTCCCCTCGCAAACGCACTAAATGAAGTCATGCTGGACAACTTTTATATGCAAGTACTACCAAACGAGGAAGTAAAAGTACAACCAAGGGAGTCTCAACATTATACCAACATTTTAAAAACGCTGCAACAAAAAAAGCGCGTCACAACACATACACTGTTACGTTGTAAAATCACCTTTGAGCCTCCACATACATATAAAGCGGGATATATCACAATGTAATAACTGTCAAAAATATGGCCACACACGAAACTACTGCACAGACAGATACTATACGTACAAACCGAAAGACCGAATAGACTTCTGCATTTTTAAAAATATCCCTAGAAAAAACAACAGCCAAAACATGCCTTGAGCTTTCATCTGACCATTTCCCCATTATTATTACTTACGAAAGTAAAGTATCTCTTGCTTCCAACAATACAAGACTGCAATAAAAAAACTGATTGGTTGACCTTCAAAGATATTATCACCTCAGATCTCCAACTCGACATCCCCCTCAAATCCCCTGACAACATAGAAAGTGCAATAATGCACCTAAACGACACTATCCTTAATGCAGCGTATAGATCAACACCCCAATTAATCCCCAAAGAACGCTCGTCTTGTATCCCGCAATACATTGATAAGGAAATTAAAATGAAACGTTAATTGAGAAAACTTTGGCAAGCTAACAGACATCCAGAATTAAAAGCTAAACTAAATAAGACTACAAAAGAATTAAAGGAACTGCTGCAAGATTACAAAAATAAAGGCAATTACTTAGCAAGACTAAACCCAACCTTACAAACGAATTGCTCCCTTTGGAAAGCCACCAAGAATATAAAAACAACAATTTTACATCACCCACCCATCCTAAACGACAACCATACATGGTCTAGAATAGGGATGAGCAGCCCGAGGCCCGCGGGCCGCTTGTGGCCCGCCGAACAAATTTGTGCGGCCCGCCAAGCTTTTGCAAAATTGCAATAAAATATTATTATTTTGTTGATGTCTTAAATTTGGTCGGCAACAGTTGATTATTGTTAAGTTAAAGTAATTAATTGTAAGTAATTGTTTTTTTACAAAATACATACATATCTTCAACAAATTATCTTAACTCTCAGGTTTTTTACCCATAGCATGTCTGCAAACAAGAAGCAATTTTTAAAAATGTTGCTACTTCTTCGGAAACGGCAGTAAAGGCTGGTTTTGTTGTAAGTCAATGTACTTGCAAAAAAAAAAAATGAAACTCTTTGTGGATGGGGAGATGGTAAAAGAATGCCTAACTACAGTTGCCGAAATAGCATTTCCTGAAAAGACAGTTAATATTTCAAATAAAAGTTTGTCGAGATTTACAGTTGCCAGAAGTATTGAAGATTTGTCCAAAAATATAACAACGTAATGAGAGATGATGAGAGTTGCGACATTAGTGATACAGCACAACTAGCTAAATTTAAACGGGAAATTTACTCCCAATTTAATATTACCGAAGAATTGTTTTCGCAGGTTCCAATGAAAGGCGCCACGGCCGGTGAAGATCTTTACGGTGAACTAAAGTCTGAATTGGAAAATGTTTAAATTCTATTGCAAAAGATTATTGGTATATCAACAGATGATGCACGAGCAATGTCGAGCATGGAGGTAGGAGTGTCAGGAAGGCTATTTAAAGACATTAAAAACTTGACAGGCCGGAAATATTCATTAATCACTGCGTAATTCACCAAGAAAATTTGTGTGCGAAAAGTTTGAGTTTGCCAAATGTCATGGCACCTATAATAAAATTGGTAAATTTAATAAAGTCGCGGGCATTAAATCACCGTGAATTTAAAGAATTTCTGAAAGACTTAGAAACTGAATATGGTGACGTGATTTTCAATACCGAAGTACGTTGGCTTAGTAGAAGTGCAGTGCTAAAAGGAGTATACAACTTAAAAAGCGAAATACAATTGTTTGTAATATGAAGGGATATCCCTTTCCTCAATTCGATGATAAAAATTGGATGTGCGATTTTTAGTTTCTTATCGATATAACTCAGCGTTTTAATGACCTTAATGTATGTATAACTTCAAGGCAAAGGACAATTTATCCATAATTTGTATGATAAAATTAAAGGATTTGAAAGCAAATTTAAATTGTGGAGAAAATCTATTTTAGAAATGAATATGTCCCATTTCCCATATTTAGAGAAAGAGGAGGTGTCTAGTTGTCAAAAATATGTTGAATATATAGATACATATGTATATTAATAAGCGAATTTCAAGCACGATTCACATGTTTAAAGGCGAGGGGACAGTCCTTTCAATAAAAATATTTTCAACGCCATTCAACATAGACGTGGATACAGTCCAGAACAACTGCAAATGGAATTAATCGATATGCAGAATATAGATTTAAAAAATAAATTTCTATCCGTGACGATCGATAATTTCTATAAATTTTATATGAGCCCTGAAAAATGTCCACTTTTGTAACAAAATGCAAAGCAAATCATGTCTCTATTCTGTACATAGGTATGTTTGGAATACCGGCTTATATTGACGAGCTTGTAGCAAAGATACAGTGTCAAATTTCGCACTAAAATACATATAAATTTCATTGTTTTTTGATTTTTTGTTTTTTCATATTGCAATTCATGAAGTCTTCAAATTTTGTGTTATATGTATTATGTGTAATGTGTATGTTGTGTTATGTTCATTAAATACCTAGTTTTATAATTATTTATTAGTTTGTCTGCGGCCCGCCAAAAAATGTCAACCATACGATTGGCCCATCTATAAAAAGTTGCTCATCCCTGATCTAGAACAAATCTATAACAAAAGCCACAACACTCGCGACATTTTTTTCCAAAAGCTTTACAAACGAAAAAGATGACTACCCCCACTATCTAAACTTTGAAAATACAAACGGCAATGCACAAATAAAACCGATAAAGACAATGATAAAGCCAATATGGACATGGGCTACAACTATGGGGTACAGCAAAGATATCTAATATCCAAATAATACAACGTACACAGAACAAAATACTCCGGACCATTGTTGACGCAGCGTGGATCTTCACCTAGCAACCGTACAGACTACAACACACTAACGATGAAATACGAACAATAACAAGTGACGAACAAACACAGACCAGACGATTAAAGCGATTTCGACCGACTGACTTATAGAGTTGGGTAGTTCCGGACATGTATAGTTCACGGAACTATGTCCTCTCTCGGACACATGTCCTCTCGTTTCGCAAATTGTCCCTTATTACACGGCGTTTTTTTAGTACAGCTTGAAATAAGTGCGCAAGAGATGGTCAGTGAAACAGAAATACATTGGCACAGTCACGCGCGGGTAGCTACTTCGTGCGTCTCTTTGACATTTCCTTATCTCCTTTTCTTTGTTTTGCGATGTCGCTTCACTCCTGTTTCAGATTTGAAAGTGTACGTATGGATACCATTCTTACTTTTCAAATTTCACCACAGGCTGACGGTAATGATATGTGAAACGAAATGTCAAAAAGACGCACACTGCTGCGAAATGAAAAAAAGGTCCATGGAATAAGTCTTGCTGCTCGGAATGTCAGTCCAAAAGGAAATCACACTTTTCAAGCTGTACTAAAAAAGCGCCGTGGAATAAGGGACATTGAACGAAAATAGTTCCATAGTCCCTTATTCCACGGCGATTTTTTAGTACAGCTTGAAATAAGTGCGAAAGAGATGGTCAGTGAAACAGAAATACATTGGCACAGTCACGCGCGGGTAAGCTAGTCCCTTATTCCACGGCGATTTTTTAGTACAGCTTGAAATAAGTGCGAAAGAGATGGTCAGTGAAACAGAAATACATTGGCACAGTCACGCGCGGGTAGCTACTTCGTGCGGCTCTTTGACATTTCCTCATCTCCTTTTCTTTGTTTTGCGATGTCGCTTCACTCCTGTTTCAGATTTGAAAGTGTACGTATGGATAGTCCCTTATTCCACAGCGCTTTTTTAGTACAGCTTGAAAAGTGTGATTTCCTTTTGGACTGACATTCCGAGCAGCAAGAGTTATTCCATGGACCTTTGTCCCTTATTCCACGGCGCTTTTTTAGTACAGCTTGAAAAGTGTGATTTCCCTTTGGACTGACATTCCGAGCAGCAAGACTTATTCCATGGACCTTTTTTTCATTTCGCAGCAGTGTGCGTCTTTTTGACATTTCGTTTCACATATCATTATCGTCAGCCTGTGGTGAAATTTGAAAAGTGAGAATGGTATCCATACGTACACTTTCAAATCTGAAACAGGAGTGAAGCGACATCGCAAAACAAAGAAAAGGAGATAAGGAAATGTCAAAGAGACGCACGAAATAGCTACCCGCGCGTGACTGTGCCAATGTATTTCTGTTTCACTGACCATCTCTTGCGCACTTATTTCAAGCTGTACTAAAAAAACGCCGTGTAATAAGGGACTTTTTTTCATTTCGCAGCAGTGTGCGTCTTTTTGACATTTCGTTTCACATATCATTATCGTTAGCCTGTGGTGAAATTTGAAAAGTAGGAATGGTATCCATACGTACACTTTCAAATCTGAAACAGGAGTGAAGCGACATCGCAAAACAAAGAAACGGAGATAAGGAAATGTCAAAGAGCCGCACGAAGTAGGTCCCTTATTACACGGCGTTTTTTTAGTACAGCTTGAAATAAGTGCGCAAGAGATGGTCAGTGAAACAGAAATACATTGGCACAGTCACGCGCGGGTAGCTACTTCGTGCGTCTCTTTGACATTTCCTTATCTCCTTTTCTTTGTTTTGCGATGTCGCTTCACTCCTGTTTCAGATTTGAAAGTGTACGTATGGATACCATTCTTACTTTTCAAATTTCACCACAGGCTGACGGTAATGATATGTGAAACGAAATGTCAAAAAGACGCACACTGCTGCGAAATGAAAAAAAGGTCCATGGAATAAGTCTTGCTGCTCGGAATGTCAGTCCAAAAGGAAATCACACTTTTCAAGCTGTACTAAAAAAGCGCCGTGGAATAAGGGACTAGCTACCCGCGCGTGACTGTGCCAATGTATTTCTGTTTCACTGACCATCTCTTTCGCACTTATTTCAAGCTGTACTAAAAAATCGTCGTGGAATAAGGGACATACCATTCTTACTTTTCAAATTTCACCACAGGCTGACGATAATGATATGTGAAACGAAATGTCAAAAAGACGCACACTGCTGCGAAATGACAAAAGGTCCATGGAATAACTCTTGCTGCTCGGAATGTCAGTCCAAAAGGAAATCACACTTTTCAAGCTGTACTAAAAAAGCGCCGTGGAATAAGGGACATAGTTCCATTCAACCCTTATTCATCAATCACATATGTACAAGACGAAAAAAACAAAAGCCTAAATGCAACGAACATGCTTCTCATACGGTATGAGTTATACCCCGTAGTTTTCACGAAACCCAAAAGTATGGAGATGTGGCGATAAAGCTCGAACAGTTGGTGTACACTGTACAGCACACTGGAACTGAAATGAAGAAAAGAAATGAAAGAATATAATGCCCGCACCGCATTTCGTCAACGAATGTCATACATGTATGTATGCATTCAGGTCCGGACATGGACATGGTTTGCTAGTTCAATATCGGTGCGAGTACGCATACAGGTTCGGACATGGACATGGTTTGCTAGTTCCATATCGGTGCGATAATACATTTAGTTCCGGACATGGACATGTTTTTGATAGTTCCGATAGGTCCGAGTATACATTTAGTTCCGGACATGGACATGTTTTTGCTAGTTCCATATCGGTCCGAGTATACATTTAGTTCCGGACATGGACATGTTTTTGCTAGTTCCATATCGGTGCGAGTAATAAGTATGCATTCAGGTCCGGACATGGACATGGTTTGCTAGTTCCATATCGGTGCGAGTATGCATGCATGATTTATGTACATATTTTATTTGTTATTTTCTCAGTTTCTGAAACAAATAAATAAAATGAATAAATGAAATAAACTAAACTAATTTTTTATGGTTGCTTTTGGTTTGAAATGATAATAAAACATGTTTTTAAAAAATCTATCGTAACTTTTCATTTTGCCATTGAATTCAGTAACAAAAAAGCTTAATACATATGTACATACATATGTATTGTAGTTCCGATCAGGAAAAGAACGGTTCCATGTTCGTTCCGCGGTTGGAACTATTTTGTGCATCTCTAGTGGACACTGGACACTGTACTATATTGTTTCTCTTGCCTTGTCTTTGCGTTATTGAAGAACTTCTTAATCGGAGAATCGTGAGTGGTCGGAGTCTACACGAGGGCTGTCTGACGAGGGCTAAAATAAGTGTAAAAGAGAGGGTAAGTGAAACAGAAATACATTGGCACAGTCACGCGCGGGTAGCTACTTCGTGGGTTTTTTTTTTTTTTTTGACATTTCCTTATCTCCTTTTCTTTGTTTTTCGATGTCGCTTCACTCCTGTTTCTGACTTGGAAGTGTACGTTTGGATACCATTCTTACTTTTCAAGCATCACCACAGGCTAACGAAATTGAAATGTGAAGCGAAATATCAAAAAACAGGCACGCGCAGAAAAGCTCTGTGTGGACGCGTCCTCAAATTGGAACGTAGGTTCAAAAGAAAAAGGCGCAAAAAGAAAGCCATCGTGTAGACTCCGACGTTGTTGTTTACTTGTTCTTTGTCTTTTTATGGACACTGTGCTATATTGTTTCTCTTATCTTGCCTTCACATGCGAGGTGTTTTCGTATTTTTGGTTGGTCACTGTGCTTTGGTCTTTGTGAGACGCAGTGATTCGGTTTCTATAGGTACCCTTTTATTGTTGTTCCATATTCTCCCGGTAGGAGAATATGTACCTGTTATGTATTATTTCGTGGTCACGCGGTCAGCGGGGAACGTATAATTGTTTAATGAGATGTATGTATGTATGTTGGCGTTACAGTCCATGAAGAACCTGAGCCGAGCTTCTCTCTTTTTTTTTTTTTGTTTTTTGTTGAAGGCTTCTGATATCCGCTGGAGCACTCAGACGCAATCGCTGGTCCATTGTATTCCAGACAGACACCTTACATTACTGTATTTTCTCCGTTTTCCGAAAAAAAAATTTAATGAGCTTCAGTGATGTAGAGCTAAGGGATTCGGCACACACCACGTCGGCTCCAAGGGTGCGCCACCGTATGCGAGCAAAGGCGGGACAATCACAGAGGAAATGCTCTGCAGTATCATCCTCCTCTTCGCCACATGCAGCACAGGTAGGCGTCTCACTGATGCCGAGCACGTAGAGATGCTTGGCAAAAGTATAATGGCCCGTGATAACTCCCACAAGCTTTCTGCAGTCGATTCTCCTTAAAGACAGGAGGAATGCTGCAGATTTTTTGCAGACATCAGGGCATACGCGCTTAGTCATCCTGCAACCCGAACAATCTCTCCATCTACGGTTGTGTGTATTTTAGTATTTTTAGTATTTTAGTATTTTATTAGTATTCAAAAAATAAATTACAAACTATGCTTGCTACCTGCGAAACTTTAGGCTTATCTGCAGGTGGTTGTTTCTTTCTATATAATAATTACAATAATGTGGAAAGCTAGTTACTATTTATGACTTAATATAGATAGCTATATGAGTTTATAAGTAAGTTTTACAATTTATTAAACTTTGTATTTATTCAATTTTAAAAGTTCAGTTTCAAAGTTTCAAAATTACATTACTGAGTTAATTCTTAGGAAATATAGTTTTAGTTCTTTTTAGGGTTCCGTACCCAAAGGTAAAACGGTTGAAATTTTCACAGATGATGTAATTCTTTTGCCGCTACCACGACAAATACTAAAAACAGAACAAAATTAATTATACATATTGTGGTAACCAGCTGTCAACATCAATGCTAAGTGCACCAATCAGCCGGCCCGTTCGATACTCGAAGAAAGAAAGAAATAACCACGGCAACTACCACACCATAGAAGAAACAGCTGTCCAACGGATTGCAACGGAATGGAAAATCACTGGAAGGGAGGATGGCCTATAAAAACGGCGGCACATACACTGGAGGAATGATTTTGCCTGTTAAAAAAAATTAAAATAAATAAATTTATTGTAAAAAAAAGAAATAATAAACCTCTCGGGAACCAAACGGATTTTTCCATTTTTTTTATTCGATTTTCTCTTTAACCTTCGGAATTACAACACTGGTGTCAGGTGTGGGGTTTTGGTGAACGGAGTTAAGATTAACTCCTTCCACGCCTAGTAACGGAAGACCATGGATGCCGAGGAAATCCGAAGCCTGTTTGGATCGTTGACAACGAGACTTCAGGAGCAGTCCCAACTTGAGCACAGCTTTTGGGAAAAGAAAATGGCGGAGTGGCATACAGAGGTCAGCGGACGGCAATTAAGCTTGGCAGCAAGGTTAGACGAACTGGAGAAAAGCATCAATCACGCGACTTTTGGGCCAGTTCCTCACTCTTCGACACAGCTAACGCCTCCGGAAGCTGCGGGTGAGTCTGTATCGCATTCGAAAGCAACGGATCGTTCTCAATCTACCGAAGTTTTTCAGACGCCTGAGGGTTTTTCCACTGCGCCCAAGAGTTCAACGCTTCGACCAGAACTGTCATGCTCCGGGCATCCTACTGCTATGCGGTCGAACTTTTTCAACCCTGGCTTTGTACAACCGTTCGATGGGCAATCCTCATGGACCGACTACGAACGCCAATTCGAAATCGTTGCCGGATTTCAAGGTTGGACCGAAATAGAAAAAGCGAATGCGTTAGCCATGCAACTGCGAGGTGAAGCACTATCAGTCCTTAGTGCCTTACCACGAGAGAAACCACTCTCGTATGATGTGCTTCGGGGCCTTCTAAGGCAACGCTTCAGCCTAGATAGTCAAACGAGCTACACGTTACTTCGCAACCGTATTCAGAGGCCGAAGGAATCCTTAGCAGAATTCGCTATTCACCTTCAAAGACTGGCAGTATCGGCATTCCCGGATGGGTCTGAGAACGTAGTAGAGGAAATTGTCCTTAGCCAATTCATAGAAGGAATTAAAGAGGAACACATTCAAAATTTAGTCGCCGTAGGACGTCCGCGTAATCTCAAAGAAGCACTTCGAATCGCACAGGAGATGACCTCACGCTTTGAACGAAGAAGCTACCGCAACGTCCTCTCCACTACATCAAACTTCAGCCGTACAGAGAACGGGAGACGGGGAAACCAACGAGTTGCAACCCCCGCCCCAGCCGCTCCTTCCAATCCGGCGGAAAACTAAATGCTGCTGGTAATGAGGAGCGAATACCAGTAGCACACCGCAAAAACGCTCCAGTCAACACTCAACAATACGACTCTCTTCCACCCTTCCCCCACCATCCACCTGTTAACCCTGCGTCATCTTTATGGGGTATGACCAATGGAACGGGACTCTTTATAAATGGTTACATAAATGGCAAACCGTACGACTTCATCATTGACTCCGGTGCCGAAGTTTCCATCTTGAATGAGAAGTGCCTTCCAGACAACACACCCATCAAAGGCTCACCAATTCAACTACGGGGAATTACCGGAGGAACTTTGTGGACGAGGGGTTCAGCCGAAATAAAACTTATACTCAATCGAAAGGTCATCTCACATTCGTTTGCCGTAATTACGGCTAGTTTACCACCTATACTCGGGATCGACTTTCTCACCGACAAGAAATGTAACTTGGATTTCTCGGACATGTCACTGCAAATGAACGGAAAAAGGCTAGCTCTTCAAACAAATTCTTTTACTGGAACCAACCTTCTGCTGACCCCTAGTCAGGAGGTGCTACCTGCGCAGTCCGAAATTAATTTTTCGATTCCAATGCCACCATGCGTACAGGGATCTGCCGTCCTAATTGAACCTGTTAAAAACGACGAGCTTCCCAGGGGAGTGTTTCTAGCTCGCTCTATTGCAGACCCAAAACAACCGACTATCAAGCTCAGAATGGCAAATACATCATTGGAGGACATCAAATTGCCGAAGAGTTCCATTGTGGGACGCCTAAGTCCAGCTGAGGTTTGTGAAGCCCCACCTATCGAAGCCTCCAACTCAAAAGGCGTTAACGAGGAGCTTGTCGTACCGGAGGAGCTAACAGATGAACAAACTTCACGCTTCAGGAGCCTAATACGCTGTTATCACGATATCTTTTCAACTGGGCCAAAGGATTACGGACGAACTGCATTAGCCAAGCACACCATCGAAACGGGATCAGCGAAACCCATAAAAATCCCCGCACGCCGAGTCCCCATGGCCAAACGCGAACAAATGTCTGAGCTAATTGAGGATATGCGGATGCGCGGAGTGATAGAGCCCTCTACCAGTCCCTGGGCTGCACCAATCGTACTCGTCCGCAAAAAGGATGGTTCAGCACGATTTTGCGTGGATTATAGGCGCCTCAATGATGTTACGAGAAAGGACTCATATCCCTTACCACGCATAGATGATCTATTCTCCACATTGGCCGGTGCTAAATGGTTCTCCACAATGGACTTGCAGAGCGGATACTGGCAGGTAGAAATGGATGATCGAGACAAAGAAAAGACAGCTTTCTCTGACGGGACTGGTCTCTGGCAGTTCAACGTTATGCCTTTCGGTCTATGCAACGCGCCGGCAACATTCGAGAGGCTCATGGACGAAACTTTCAAGGGACTATCTTGGCAAACAGCTCTTATTTACTTAGACGACATCGTTGTTTATTCGCAGAGTTTCGACGACCATCTACACAACTTGGAGATTGTGTTTCAAAGACTGAAGGCAGCCAACCTCAAGCTAAGCCCCGGAAAGTGTCATTTCTTAAAACGATCCGTCGAGTATCTCGGGCACATTGTTTCCGATCGTGGCCTGAGTACGGACCCGAGAAAGGTGTCAGCAGTCCAGTCGTGGCCCACCCCAAATTCCAATTCGAAGCTTCCTGGGTCTGTGTGGATACTACCGAAAATTCATCGCCGGCTTTTCAACCATAGCTAAACCCCTCAGCGAGCTAACTGAAGAGAAAAGAAGATTCAAGTGGGATGTGGGTTGCGAGGCTGCTTTCACCAATTTGAAACAAGCGCTCACTAATGCGCCCATACTCGCATTTCCCACGTCTGAAGGTCCATTTATACTAGATACCGACGCATCCAACGTAGGTATTGGAGCGGTGCTGAGCCAACGACAAGGAGAAGTAGAAGTCGTCATCGAGTACTTCACTAAGACCTTAAATCGTTCCGAACAAAATTATTGCGTAACGCGCCGAGAACTACTGGCCGTTGTGTTGGCCACCCACCATTTCCACCACTATCTTTTCGGACGTCGATTTCTGCTTCGGACGGATCACGCCTCCATTCGTTGGCTGTTGAACTTTCGCCAACCTGAGGGTCAAATGGCAAGATGGATTGAGAGACTACAACAATACGACATGGATATCCAACATCGTCCGGGTAAGCAACATGGTAATGCGGACGGACTTTCTCGCAGGCCATGTGGAGCTTGCAAGAACTGCAGTGCCGCAGAAGAAAGGGAGAATTCGAATCGCACAAACATCAGGCTGACGTCCATAGTTCCATCGCTTCAGAAGGAGCAATTAGCGGACCGCACCTTGAACTTGGTAAGAAATTGGCTTATTAATGGGACACGACCAAACAAAGACGATCACCAAAACTTGGCATGAAAACCCTGGTACCACTAAAGATCTGATAGTAGTCCCAAAATCGTCAGTGCCAACAATTTTAATGGAGCTACATGACAGTCCGAGCGGGGGTCACTTAGGAGTAAAGAAGACACTCAGCAAGGTAAAAAGCAGATATTTTTGGATCGGTCGAACCACCACCATTAAAGCGTGGTGCTTAAGCTGTATGCAATGTCTAGCGCGAAGAGGACCAAAACGCCGAACTTGTGCACCTCTCCAACCCAGTTTTCCTGCCGCACCCTTTGAAAGGATCGCCGTGGACATTCTTGGCCCACTCCCCCGCACAAGCGCTGGAAACCGGTACGTAATTGTAGCCATGGATTACTTCACCAAGTGGCCCGAGTGCATCGCAGTCCCCAGTCAGACGAGTGAGGAGGTGGTTAGCGCGCTAGTAGATAACGTCTTTTGTCGCTTTGGGATGCCATCTATTATTCACTCCGACCAAGGTAGAAACTTTGAATCCGACATCTTTCAAAAGTCAATGGAGGCGCTCGGTATTCAAAAGACTCGCACTACGCCTTTGCATCCACAATCTGATGGAATGGTAGAGAGGTTTAATAGAACACTTCTGGACTACTTGGCCAAATTTTCGAGCTCGCACCAAACCGACTGCTGGCCTACCGCACAGCCGAACACAACTCTACCGGATTCACGCCCGCAAAACTAACTTTCGGCAGAGAGCTGAAACTGCCGATAGATTTGATAAGGGGATTACCACCGGGAGAGAGGAGGGATGCACCGCGGTATGTACTAGACTTAGAGGAACGCCTGGGACAGATTCATGACGCCGCCACAAACAATCTAAAGATGGCTGCTGATTCGATGAAGTGTCGTTACGATCTCCGGACCAATCTGAAGAATTTCGAACCTGGTGATAAAGCGTGGTTTTTCAATCCCAAACGCCGCAAAGGATTATGTCCAAAACTGCAGAGTCCGTGGGAAGGCCCGGTGCAGATTATCAAGCAACTATCCGATCTGGTCTACGAAATTCAGCAGCCAAATACCAGGAAGACAAAAGTCACCCACGTCAACAGGCTGACTCCCTACGTCAGAAGGGAGACAACTCAGTCGGTGCTTAGAGTTTTAAGGGGGGAGGAGTGTGGTAACCAGCTGTCAACATCAATGCTAAGTGCACCAATCAGCCGGCCCGTTCGATACTCGAAGAAAGAAAGAAATAACCACGGCAACTACCACACCATAGAAGAAACAGCTGTCCAACGGATTGCAACGGAATGGAAAATCACTGGAAGGAAATCTTCGGCGAAGTACTCGTAGAGTGATCTTCGGGGAAGAACTCCGGTACGGTTTTAAGCAGTTCCCGGTACGCGGCCGTACCGTGTGTCCTATTGCCTACGTTGGTCGCGGATATCACGTTCGTTGTATAAGGTATTGAAATCACCAATTTTGGTGTCGCGATTGGTGTTGCGGGCTAAGTCGTTGGTCAGAGGAGTTTCGGTACGACTGTTCGGATACTCAAGCTGCGGTTTATTTATTTCGTGAATTAGACAGTGAATTCGTTTATTTTTTTATTTTATATATATTTTTTTTATTTATTTCGACTTTTTTTATTGACATACGGTGTGGGGTAGTTTTAAGGTGTATACATAATAGTACGGAACCCTTCGTGCGCGAGTCCGACTCGCACTTGGCCGGGTTTTTTTTACGTTTTTTATAGTTTCTAATTGATTTCAAGTTAGATGGCAAAGAGTTAATTATTGTGGGTATAATATAAGAGAATTGCCTTCTTCCATAATTGTTGTATACCGCTGGTATTTCAAGGAGTTCTTGTGCTCGTCTTCTTGTGTATACGCTATGGCTGATTGGTTGCTGGTATCGGAGGTCATCGAAATATTCTACCAAGACAGCAAGCTTGTATATTCCATTAACATCTAAGACTTGGAAATTGCTGTTTGGTTTATTTATAATTCTAATTAAACGACGCTGGATGTTAAGAATCTTGTCGATATGAGTCTTCGATGCCCTTCCCCAAGAAAGAATGCCATACCTTATCCGGGATTCTTCTAAGGAATAATACACTTGCCTTTGCACATCTTCAATAGTGTATCTCTTTAAGTATGCGATGGCGAGAAGAGCACTTTTTAATTGCAACCGCAGATTTGTGATATGTTGATGCCAAAGAAAGTGATCATCTATTATTACACCAAGATATTTAATTGTTCTTACGACTTCAATGAGATCACCTGTTTTTGTGTTTGGGCACCCATTATTGCAATGATAAACGTTTACTGTAGCCATTGGATGATTTGGGACACGTACGTGAATCAACTTGGTTTTTTGTGCATTGATTACCAAATTATGGCCATGGCACCAGCACGTAACCTTGTCGAACTCTTCTTGCAAAATTGCTGTTGCATCATCAAGATTTGTATGCTTGACCACAATTGCGATATCATCAGCAAACGCGAACACAGTACTCTTTTCCAGCAAACGTAGTAGTTCGTTGGTGAAAAGAATGAAAAGTATGGGTCCTAGTTCTGATCCTTGTGGAACACCACAAATACTCTGTTTCTTTTCACTTAAAGTATTAGATACTTTTACTCTTGCAGTTCTTCCACATAGATAACTTTGCATCCAATCCCCTGCTTTTCCTCTAGTTCCTATTTTGTATAGGCTTTCTAAGAGTTTGTCATGCGCTAATGTGTCAAAGGCTTTACTAAAGTCTATAAACAAGATTAGCACATGGTGGCTCTTGTTCAGTCCCGTAGTTACTAAATCCGATAATTCTCTTAACAGTTTGGCAGTACTTTTTCCTTTTTGGAGGCCATACTGGTTAGGTCGTAGTATTTTGTTCTTCAGGACGAATTTATTTAGGCGTCGTACTACAACTTCTTCTAGACACTTTTCTACCACAGGCAAAATTGATATCGGCCTATAATTAGTCATTTCGTTTTTCGCACCTCCTTTGTAAATGGGTCTTATTAATGAAGTTTTCAACAATTGTGGAACATGACATTGGTTCAGACTCAAATTTATTATTTTTTGAACAATTGGTGTTTCATTGCATTTAAATTAAGGTCAGTTGGCCTTATGTTATCAACCCCTGCACCTTTATTACTTTTTAAGCAAGATAACATTGAATAAACTTCTGCTTCACTGCTCTCTTCTAGGTATATAGACTGAGACACATACAAGCTCTGGTGACAGGAGGTTTTCAGATTGCATCTGTGTACTATATTTGAATAATATTAAGCTCTTTTTTTTCAGTAAGATTACTTATTATGAATTCTTCTATATTTGGTTTTTTCTTTCCCATAACTTCATTTAAGACACTCCACGTTTTCCTTGGATTGTGTAAAATACACAATCGTTAATGTAGGAATTTACCGTGGACGCAGGTAGACCTAGAGCGGGTTCAGGTCCTGAGAAGCTCTCCTCTGAACCCATTCTAGCGAGTTCATCAGAGGTCTCATTTCCTGGGATCCCAGAGTGGCCTGGAACCCATACAAGCCTTAATGAATTTAGTCTGCCGACTCTGTTCAAGACGGACTTGAGTTCAAACACCAATTTTGAGCTAGTTAAGGGGTTACACACAGCTTTTAATGCAGCTTGGCTGTCACTACAGTCGCATATGCTTTCCCCCTTCCACCTGTGCTTCACAACATAGTGCATGGCCTTTAGGATTGCATATATCTCTGATTGGAAGACAGACGCATACTTTCCTAACGAGAAGTGCAGTCGGATGTTTTCGCGTTCAAAGAAGACTCGAGCACCGGACCCCCGCCCAGACCTGGAGCCATCCGTGAAAATGCAAATACTATCCTTTCCAGGTTCAGTATCCAGCCATAGCCAATCCTGACGCCATGGAAGCTCGACTGTGAAATTACGACGCAATAGGATAACGGGCGTCAGTGCGTCACAAGGCATGTTCATGAGACGGGTTGCAGGACAATTCTTGCGCAAGCACACCGTTATTCCTATGCGAGTTGTACCAAAAGCCATTTCTCTTCAGACGAGGCATGGCTTTTAGAGCACACCCTCTGATAAATATATCAAGAGGTGGAAGATGCATCATAACATCTTGAGCAGCGCCCGGCGTGCTGGGGAAAGCCTCCGTGCAGCTGAGACAAACCGTTCTTTGGAGCTTGGTGAAAGAGGCTACGACGTGTTTGCGTTTTAGTCTGTTCCACCAGACAACCGATGCATATGAGATTATAAGTCTTATCATTGCCGTGTAGATCCAAAGGACCTTTGCCGGCGATAAACCCCATGTTTTGCCAAAAGCTCCTTTGCGTTGCCAGAAAGCTGACAGCGCTTTGGTGGTCTTTGACTCAATATGCTTTGACCAGAGAAGCTTACTATCTAAGATGACTCCTAGATACTTAGCCTCTTTGGATATCGGGATGGAAGTGCCTTTTAGTACCAGCTGAGTCATGTCAGTTTTTTTCCTCCTTCTCGTAAAGAGAACGACATCGGTCTTAAGAGGATTGACTGATAGCCCATTTCTGGTACACCAATCATCGATCACATTTAGCGCCGCCTGTGCTTTGCGACGGACAGTCGCCAAACATGAGCCGACAGAAAGAATGGCGACGTCATCCGCATAGGCCTGGGCGTAGATTCCAGAGGCATTGAGAGCATCAAGCAGGGAATCGACCACCATGCACCATAACAGCGGAGACAGGACGCCACCTTGAGGGCAGCCCCTGTTTGCGCCAGATTTGACACACTGGTCGAGGCCTGTATCAGCGGTCAATGTCCTGTGCATGAGCATTGCTTTGATCCGTAGGACCAGTGCTTTATCTACGCCATGATGTCTGGCAGCGTTACACATGCTGTCAAAAGTTGTGTTATCAAAAGCTCCCTCAATGTCGATGAAAATGCCCAGCGCGTACTCTTTCCTTTCGAACGCGCATTCAGTTCGCCCAACTAGGTTCTGAAGCGCAGTCTCGCAAGATTTTCCGCGCTGGCAAGCATGTTGCATCTCCGAAAAAGGGGTCATTCGAAGGGCAACTTTTCGCACGTGCAACTCTACCAGTCTCTCCATGCTTTTCAGCAGGAAGGATGTTAGACTAATTGGTCTGAAGCTCTTGGCAAGTGAGTAGTCCTCCTTTCCTATTTTGGGAATGAAGACCACTTTCACTGTGCGCCAAGGAATGGATATGTGAGCAAGTGCCAGACTAGCAGGGAAAATTCTTTTCAGAGTAGGAAGCAGCTGCCTTATAGCTTTTTGCAGCATAACAGGATACATCCCGTCGGTGCCCGGCGATTTGAAGCCATCGAAGGATGCCACAGCAAATTCAATACCTTCAGTCGTAACCACGCGCGACGCAATATACCAGCTACGCCGAGTTGTTTTCATCGTTTCAGTTGCAGTTTCCCTTGAAGGAGTGTGCAACGAGCCGATGTCGATCTGATTTCCCGGGAAATGAGTCGCAAACAGTAAACTAAGAGTTTCCGCTTTAGACTCAGTAAAGGTACCATCAGATTGTCTGAGTGCATCTAGCCTAGTCGGTTTTCCCCATTTGAGGACTTTAACCAACTTGCTAGTCGCACTCAGAGACTTGATCTCTTCGCAGAAGGTTCTATAAGAATCGTTCTTCGGTTTACGAATAAGTTTCTTATATTCTTTCTGCTTCGACCAATACTTGTTCCAGTCATATTCCGAATTCGATTTGAGCGATCTATTCAGAAGAATTCTGGCTTCCCTGCGAAGAAGCTCGGCATTCCACCAGGGGACCAATTTCCTGCGGGGAGGTTTGCTGACAGGACATGCGAGTTCAAAACAACTGGCGATGACGCTAATCAGGTTATGAACAGCGTTCTCTACCAATTATTTCGTTCTAAGCTTAGGTAGGGCCTGAGTGGATTTCTCAAGCTCCTCTCTAAACCGTACCCAGTCCGTCCTTCTCGGATTCCGTCTAGGTTGCCCAATCGGAATTCGATATATTTATGGTCCGACAGCGTAGCATCAGGCAAGATTCGCCAGTTAGTGATGTCCTTCACATATCTGTTGGATAGGGTCAGGTCAATCACCTCTAGTCGTCTTGTCGTAACAAACGTTGGTCGAGAGCCAACATTGTTGATGGTAAGGTCAGACGAGAGAATGAAGTCTAACAGACGGTCCTATCTTGCGTTACACTTGCTGCTGCCCCAAGCAGTGTTTTGGGCTTTAGCATCGCAACACAAGATGAGACCAATCTTTTTGGCTTCACAGTACTCTACGAGTTCAGAGACTTCCTTCGGTGGTGGAGGTAGTAACGAATCGTAGGGAAAGTAGGCAGACGCAACGACGAAGTGTTCTATTGCTCCGTGCGTTTTGTAGCTTACTCAAGCAGCCACCAGATCTTGTCCACAAAAGTGTCCAAGTTTGGTTGCCGATAGTGAATTCGATATGATGAAGCCGACCCTAGGCCTTTCGGATCGCTCATCATAAAGAATCGCAGCATCACGTATACCACCAAGGCCACATAGGCGTTTATTCCACACCCACGGTTCACGAATGGATACAATGTGATGATTTGTTCTACTACATGCAATTCTACCACTTAAAAGAGATCTGGATAAAAGCTACCCTGACCTTTTCAGAGGAGATGGCCGCCTCTTTATAAGAGAGCTGCTTCTCTCAACTCTTTACGGTCATTTGGATCTCCTTCTGGGAGGAAGGGGTTTTGTTGTGTGATGTGCCCGCCTCCGAGGAGTGGTTTTTGGCTATCTTCGCCTTCTGGCCTATGCTTTGATCCTTCTGGGTCGCCACATCTGCCATTGGACTCCGATTTTCCACCACCCACCGGAGAGGGAGGCATCGTACACTCTCTCCCTAGCGAGGCTATCCCCAGCGGCGGTCTTCCGTTTGCGGGAGCCTTTACCTTTACCTGCTCCCTTCGGACGACGGTTCGGGACAGCCTTACCAGTTCGAGGATTGCTAGGACCCGTCACGACTTCGCCTTCTGCGTTCGGAGTCTGCCTGTCAGCCCCGCCACCTTTTTCGGCGGCAACGCCGGCCATAGCAGAAACTTGACAGCTTCCGGCTCCATCATTACGGGAACTGATCACGCTCTTACTGGGTAGTTGAACCTTCCCAGTAAGAGGAAGAGAGTTGGACTCGCATGCCGAAAGTGCAGACATGCTTATGCCTCCTTCAGCAGCCTTTTCCAATCGCCGACGCTTTCCGCGCTGCGCACCTTCGAGAGAGGGGTGGAGCTCAGGAAGGAGGGTCGGATCAATTTCGGTACGAGATACCTCCGTCGACCTAACTCCCTTAACTGGTTCCCCCAGAGGTTTAGCCTCGACCATTGTGCCTTCGACATTGTCAGCCTCTTTGCACAATTTTCGGGCACGTCTCTTACCTCTAATTTTTGGGCACTTAGCAGTGCATTCAGCAGTACATCCCAATTCAGGAGCGCGTTCCACCTTTGCGGTTTCCCGTGCCGCGCCATCATTGGTGTCGCCTCCGCTGGATGCACCGCTCATGTTCAGTCGGACCAGGTGGTCAGACAGTGAGCCGCAGGGGCCGGTGTCGTTCCGGGCTGCCGTAGGGTTAAAAATGAATGTTGGGGCCTCCAGAATCCTTACCCCGGCCGCGATCAAAGAGGTCGCAGGTGGAATTCCGCTGCTGCGAGTACTACCTGGAGTACACAATTCCTTTGGTTTGTCCATTCATTTTTGGGTCTTCGAGTCTTAGTTCGAGGTCTACGACCTCTTAAGCCTCCCGCCACGAGAAGGCGCCCGAAGAAGGGAGGGCGAGCTTCTCTCAATCACCCATGGTGGGATCTAGGTGTTTATTGAACACATCCTCCAAATCTTCTTTTCTTCTACTACTTTACCGAGCGTTTACTACCTTACCCCGTCAACCTCATGCTTAAGCCTATAAATGGAATGAAACAGTTGGACTCTTTCTTCTTTTCCTCTTATTCTGCGAAGCATCAACCGTGGCCGTGGACGCTAAACCCTGTCGCTTTTTTTTCATCAAATTCTTAAATTATCAATTCTTATTTTGCATTACATACTGAACTATTCTTAAATTATTATATACTCTTAATTTATACTACCTACTGAATTACTCTTAAATTATAAACTCTTAATCTGTACTGCATACTGAATTATTCTAGAAATGCGAACTAAACTAATTTCCTATTAAATTGTCTACAATAAAATATACTTCAATATCGCATTGGAAATACTGTTTGATCTCCACATTGGGGCTCAACCGGGATTGGAGCAGTTATAATTCAAGAACAGCATATCCTAACAAAGGTCTTTGCTACAACGTGGATGCTAAATAACACAACAACGAGGACAAAAACAATAGCAGGTCAAATTAATAACATCTATTTAACAGAATGTCGAGGAGACAGATGAGGCTACAAAGGAATTCTCAATTTGGTAGCGGAATGGCTTCAACAAGTGTTTCTATGCCTATCGATGACATTGACAGTACGATAAAAATTAATTTTGCTGATGCGGAGAACATTTTGAGGAAATTTGGTGGTATGGAAGCGGAGAGTGTTAAAAAGTGGATAAACGATTTTGAGCAATATGCAGAAGTATTTCAGTGGAATGCTCTTCAAAAGTTCGTGTTTTGCGAAAGGTGTTTACGCGGAGCCGCAAAATTATTTATTGACCTCGAATCCAAGCCTTTGAATTATATGGACTTAAAGCAAGCTTTATTTGAAGAGTTTCAGTCTAAACTAACGAGTGCAGAGGTACATGCTAGGCTTCGAGGGAGGCGGAAAAAGAGAGAGGAATCTTTCCGTGAATACTTGTATAATATGTTGGACATTGCTTCTCAAGCCGACGTTGATCAGCTTTCTACCATTACTTACGTTATTGACGGCATTCATGATAATTCTAAAAATAAAATGATATTGTATGGTGCTAAAGATATTAAAGAATTTAAAGAGAAGCTTTTGGTGTATGGACAAATCAGGAAGAATGAAGAGGCAAAACACGTAGTAGAAAAGAGAAACGACCATAAACTAAAATCATCGATTAAGAATCAAAACACTGTTGGTCAGAGATACTGTTTAAATTGTGGGTCGAGTGAACATGAGCATCACAACTGTCCTCAAAAGGGCAGGGGACCAAAGTGTTTTAAATGCAACAAATATGGGCACAAGAAACCAGACTGCAAGGAGGAGATTCTGAATTCTAAACCAATGTTGATGGCGTTAAGAAGAGCGACGAACGTAAGTACAATTACTCAATCAAAAGAAGGTCGAAAAACAGTGTGCATGGAAGCAAAGGTAAATGGTATATCTTTCAAGTGTTTGATTGATACAGGAAGTGAAATTTGTGTCATGAAAAACTGTTGTATGAAACTTATTTTTCCTCAGTTGAATTTAAGAAGCTCTCCTATTGTAGTATCTGGTTTGGGATCGAATATCGTAACTAAAGGTTCCTGTAAAACATCAGTCGAAATCGACAATGATGTATTCGACGATATTGAAATTCATGCAGTCGACGATGGCTGTTTAAAATCTGATATGATTGTTGGGATGAATCTATTGCAGTGGGCTGATGTCAAGATAGCGGCTGGTAAAATTACTATCATTAAAAGCAAGGACAAACAAATTGGACAAGAACTACCCGTTAAATCGGAAGAAAAAGAACTAATGCATGCTAACGAGTCCATTTGTTTTTTAGCAAGTATAAATATGAATGCAGAAACTGAAAACAAATTTAATATATCAGGATTAGAAAACCTAAAATTAGAAGAGGTTGAACAGGTACTTTTTTTAATTAAACATTACTCACCACAGGTATCCGAAAAATCACCTATAACCATGAAGATTGTCACCATGGACGACGAACCATTTTAAAAACCACCCAGGAGATTCCCACCTCTAGAGCAAAAGATAATTCAAAACCAAATACGACAGTGGCTAGATGATGGTATAATAACGGAAAGTTCTTCAGACTACGCAAGTCAGGTGGTGTTAGTGAAAAAGAAGGATGGGTCAAGCAGACTTTGCGTTGATTTCCGAGGTGTAAACAAAAAAATATTCAAAGAAAGGTATCCGCTTCCAAACATCGAGGAGCAATTAGATAAGCTACAATAGCAAGGTATTTCACGACGTTCGACCTGAAGAATGGTTTCTTCCACATCCCAGTCGAGGTGGCAAGTAGAAAATACACGTCATTTGTAACTCATTGCGGACAATTTGAATTTTGTAAAGTGCCTTTTGGGCTTTGCAATTCACCGCTGTTTTTCGAAAATATTTAAATTTTATGTTAAAAGATTTAATCAATAGGGAAATTGTAGTTGTATATATTGACGATATTATTATTCCATCACAGACAATAGAAGAAGGCATAAGAAGACTGGAAGAAGTGCTCGGCGTTGCTTCAAAAAACGGCCTCAGAATAAAATGGAAAAAATGTAATTTTCTTAAATTTGATATCGAGTATCTTGGTCATCGGATACGAAATGGCAGCATCTCACCATCCTCATCTAAGTCTAAAGCAGTTGTTAACTTTGCCATACCTTCTACAGCTAAACAATTACAAAGTTTCCTTGGCCTTGCAAATTACTTTCGTAAATGTATTCCAGATTTGGCCCGTAGAGCTCGAACCCTGTCCGACATATTGAAAAAATCATCCAGTTTTAAGATGGATGGACCACAGTTAGCTGCATTCAATGATTTAAAAACGGCGTTAATCACAGAGCCAGTACTCAGGATTCTTAAGTACGGTGCCTCAACTGAATTACATACGGATGCATCAAGGGAAGGTTACGGGGCTGTTCTTCCTCAGCGAGATTCAGAAGATGACAGCTTTCATCCAACATATTATATGAGCAAAAAAACAACGTCGGCTGAGCAAAACTATAGCTCATACGAACTCGAAGTTTTAGCTGTTATCGAAGCGCATAAAAAATTTAGAGTCTACCTTTCAGGCCAACGGTTTAAGCTAATTACTGACTGTAAAGCTTTCGAATGCATGATGCGAAAGAAAGATTTAACAACTAGAGTCGCAAGATGGGCACTTCTATTAGGAGAGTTTGACTACACGATCGAACATAGACCAGGAACCAAAATGAAACACGTAGATAGTTTGAGTCGTGATCCAACAGTATTTTGTGTAACAAGTTCCTGTAGTAGTGATTTTCTTCGGAAACTAGCGGAATCTCAACGTAAAGACGATCGATTGAATTCTATAATCGAAATATTAAAAAATAAACCATATAAAGATTACGTTATGTACAACGAAATACTTTGTAAAACCCTTAATAGTAATATTGTTTTTGTCGTTCCAGATGGTATGGTGAATAATATAATAAAAGAAGTTCACGAAAGGGGTCATTTCCATCACAGAAAGATGCAAGAGATTATCGAAAAAGAATTTTTTATACCAGTATTAAGAAGTAGAATAACTAAACTCATATCTAATTGCGTTCCTTGTATATTGGCAGAGAGAAAAAGAGGGAAACCAGACTGCCTTTTACAACCTATGCCGAAGGGAGAGCGACCACTGCAGACGTTTCTTATTGATCACTCAGGGCCCACGCAATCCACAAGAAAAAACTACAGATACATTTTATCAATTATAGATGCTTTCACCAAATTCTGTTGGCTGTTCCCCACGAAGACATTAACCAGCGAGGAAGCTATCCAGAAACTCGAGATTATAGCTGAAACATTCGGAGATCCTGAAAAAATCGTTGCGGATAAGGGAGGAGCATTCATCGCTAATTCTTTTAAGGACTACTGCAGGAATCGTAATATTGACCTACATTTTATCACCGTAGGAGTAACAAGAGGTAACGGGTAAATCGAGCGCCTTCATTCTACTGTCATTGCAGCTCTAGCAAAATTGACAATAGACGATCCGGAGAAGTGGTATCAACATATCAAGCCGCTGCAGCAAATTTTAAATTCTTCATACCAACGAGCTATTAACGCGACACCTTTTCAATTTTTCGTAGGTACTGATATGAAAACTTCAAAGGACTTGAAGATCATGGAGATCATAGAAGAAGAGTACATCAAACAGTTTGAAGAAAATAGAGAACAACGAAGACGACAGGCTAAAATTGAAATCCTAAAAATACAAGACGAGAACAAGCGGGACTTTGACAGGAGAAGAAAAAAAGCGATAAAATACGATGTAGGAGACCTAGTGGCCATCGAGAAAGTTCAATTTGGTGTTGGTCAAAAAATTCAACCTAAATTTATTGGACCATACCGTATTATTTCAGTCAAAGAATTCGATCGATATCAAGTTAAGAAGCAAGGCGATCACGAAGGACCTAACAACACCGAAACTAGTGCAGACAAGATGAAACCGTGGCTTAGCGCAAATGTCGATAATCGTAGTTCCAATTACGACGAAGAAGAACTATCTTCCGGAGAGGAAAATATCTCAGGACGTCCGAATGGGATCTAGGTGTTTGTTGAACACATCCTCCAAAGCTTCTTTTCTTCTACTACTTTACCGAGCGTTTACTACCTTACCCCGTCAACCTCATGCTTAAGCCTATAAATGGAATGAAACAGTTGGACTCTTTCTTCTTTTCCTCTTATTCTGCGAAGCATCAACCGTGGCCGTGGACGCTAAACCCTGTCGCTTTTTTTTCATCAAATTCTTAAATTATTAATTCTTATTTTGCACTACATACTGAACTATTCTTAAATTATTATATACTCTTAATTTATACTACCTACTGAATTACTCTTAAATTATAAACTCTTAATCTGTACTACATACTGAATTATTCTAGAAATTTGAACTAAACTAATTTCCTATTAAATTGTCTACAATAAAATATACTTCAATATCGCATTGGAAATACTGTTTGATCTCCACATTTTGTGTGTGATTTCATTTTCCCATAGGTGAAAGAGACCTACAGTTTATTGCCGGTTCCGAACGGCGAATTTCGAGAAGCTTTTCATGACAATTTTACTACAGGGGGTTTTGTCAGAACCCCGCTGAGGAGAAACACAGTGAAAAACACGTTCGATGACATGGCTGTGACGGGATTCGAGCCCGTGTCATCGGCGTCAGAGGCCAACACACTACCCACTGCGCCATGGTGCTTTGTATTATTATGAGAGATGTGTTATTATGTAATTATTAGATCGCAGGACGTTGTGCTCGTGTGAATTATCAATGCGACCAAAAATAAAAAAGAGGAAAGGGAGAAAGAAGGAGGAAAGAAGCTAACCAGCGCGGGAAAGTACGTATTGTATTGTTTTATTAATTATTATTTACTAGCTTTTGCTTCGCTTCGCTGGAACGGGAGATCTGTGGGAATTATTGGGATTCGTGGGATCATTACATTTTCACCCTTTCCTACGCCGGTTAAGATAGTGGCGCTAATGATATTGCGACCAAGTTGTGTGATACGAAGTCTCGTCCCATTACATAATCTCGGGGCATCCAAATTTCGCATAAGCATGACTGGGACGCCTAGTTTTAATTGAAGCTTGTGTGAGGGTACACCTGACAGCTCAAGCGAATTTAGAAACTCTACGCTGTGTAGAGTAACTGTGTCTATTGATAAATACTCTGTTGTATCTCCTGGAACTTTACTCAATATGTCTGAATTTATTTTGTTGACAACATCATTTTTAGGTGCTAAAATTGCTCTTTCGAGAGCACCGTGGCGCAGTGGGTAGTGTGTTGGCCTCTGACGCCGATGACACGGGATCGAATCCCGATACAGCCATGTCATCGAACGTGTTTTTCACGGTGTTTCTCCTCAGCGGGGCTCTGACAAAACCCTCTGTAGTAAAATTGTCATGAAAAGCTTCTCGAAATTCGCCGTTCGAACCGGCAATAAACTGTAGGTCCCTTTCACCTATGGGAAAATGAAACCACACACAACATGGGTGATTGAGAGAGAAGCTCGGCTCAGGTCCTTCATGGACTGTAACGCCAACATACATGCATACATACATACAAAAATTGCTCTTTCACATAAATATTGATTTTCGTGTACCTATATTGTTTTGTAAATCTGGGTAAACACTTGCAACTAATTCTGAATCACCGTGTACTAAGTGACGAAAATCTCCCGTCACTGTCACACAGCCCTCGGCATCTCCTATTTTCAATAGTGATTCGGATAAGTTGCCAGCAATTGTGTCATCATATACATAGATGCACTCTCATATTTGTAGTCACACTGAACTTTCTTACGGTGGCCCATAGAGTGGACGACTGCACTGGAGACATGCTTTAATTTCGTCTGCAGGTGTCCCCTTCTGAATGACTGGCAACGTTTGGCGGAAATCACCAGCCAATAAAACCACCATCCCTCCCATAACATCGGTATTGTTGCGCAAATCCTGGAGCGTTCGATTTAGTGTTTCTACCGCTTTTTTGTGCGCCATAGTACTTTCATCCCACACTAAGAGCTTGCAATGACGTAGCATAGCACCCCGTGCGCTATTTTTACTAAAATTACAGTTAGGTGAATCTTCCTGGGCGAGATTTAGTGGTAATTTAAAAACAGAATGCGCAGTACGACCCCCGCTCAGCAACGTTGCGGCTATACCGGAGGAAGCTACGGCCACAGCAATGTTGCTATCTTTTCTTACTTGCGCCAGCAACAAATTTAGCAAAAATGTTTTTCCTGTCCCTCCTGGGGCATCAACAAAGAGTAGTGCGCCATTCCCAGATTCTATTTGCTGAAACACTTGGTCAAATACCCGTTTTTGTTCTGGTAGTAATTGGGGTACCAATTCAGCTACTTGCTGCTGCAAAGCTGGTATGTCATAGTTTGTTTCTCGTACAATCTCATCAGATAGTTCATTTACGTTCGTTCGCCAAGGGCTAATCATTCCAAATTCACTCAACCGTTTACCCCCCATTGCCATTACTTTGTCTTAAATTTTTTCAAGGGCTTTGTTATAAATGTGTTCATTGTATGTCATGTCCGTGTGTGTCTGCTGTAGCCTTCGCAAAATGTCTTCCGCCATGTACTCTTTATATTTGTTCCATAATTTATTAGGATTAGATAGCCCGCAAGATGGCTGGCTGGCGATTGGCATTGGACGGCTTCCTCCATAGTTTCGTCCCAGCGATTTTTTTTTTTTTTTTAGAAACTCGCGCAGGTTCAAGAGTTTTATATTCTCTTATGATGTGTCATATACACACAACCTGAACGGAGTGCAGTGGTTTGGGTCGTTGATGTTCGTTAACTCTCAGGGGTGGTTGTTCCAGATAGGACGAGAGCCGACCGAATTCCGCGTTGGTTATAGTCCGTACTAATTCGTTCAAACACTTTTTAATATTGCATACGCAGAGGATGAATTTCAGTTGACCATAATATCTATTGTTGAATGTTAGGTCTAGGATACGTAGACAATTAATATTTTCAATACTTATATTACTGATTCTGAAAGATAAACTGTTGCATGACTTTTTTCGACAGATGTGCAGTGTTTTGCATTTGTCGAAGGAAAGTCTTGCACCAGATAATTTAGACTATGTCACAATCTCTTTAGTTATTTTAGAAAGTACGTTTTCTGTGACAAGTAGATCCTGGTGTCTGCACATAATAAATACATCGTCTGCATAGACGCAATGATCTACAAGTTTGTATTTGGAAATTATCCGTAAGAGATTGTCAAAGGCTATCATGAACAGTACAACAGAGAGTGGCGAGCCTTGAGGGATACCGTTAAGAAGTGTGTAGGTGAGTGAGAGATGGTTATTCACTCTAGCACATATTTTTCTGTTTGTTAAGAAAGATTTGACGTAGTTAAATATTTTTGGTCCTATACGCCACTCCCTTAATTTGTCAAGAACTACGTGAATTCCAATTCTGTCATATTTTGGCTAAGCTAGTAGCTTTTTGTGTTGCGAAACTTGAGTCGAAGTGCTCGTCGCTTGAAAGGTTTGACCAACTACGTGCAAAGAAGGAGCTAATGTTTTGGGATGATGTAATTTGTCCGTCAGGAGTAGTAATGGTGGTAATGATATGTGGCATGGAGTTCCCAGTGAGACTGCGAATTTTATCGGGCGGCGACCCTGGATGTAGCGTCGAGGTAAAATCAAGTAGACTGTTAGCTTTGCTTGTTTTTAATTCTCTGCGAAACTTGGCGTTTGCTTTCTTGTATAATATAAGATTAGTTTCATTTGGATGTTTTTTGAAGTGTTTCCATGCTGTCATTTTTGCGCTACGTAGTTTGGTTAAAAACGGAGACACCAATGGTACAGTGCGTCTATTGGTGTGGGGAGAACTCTGTGGGATGGCTTTGCTAGCCGCTGCTCTGATGGCTTTCTGTATTATAGCTGCCTTTTTATTTATATTGTCTGAGAATGGTCTTACCGACAAGAAGCCTGATAGGTGCTTGCTGAAACAAGTCCAATCAGCTAGGTCAGTCTTGAATTTAGGATTTGCAGGTGTTTTGGCGTAAATCGGACTGAGCGCAATAGAGGAAATTATAGGGAAATCTTCTTCTTCTTCTTTGATGGCGCTACAGTTCGGGGTGAACCAGGGCCTCAACCAAAAAGGCTCTCCAGCCGGCCCGATCTTTGGCGAGCCGCTTCCAGTGCCGCACGCCCAGTTGGTTGAGGTCCCCTTCCACCTGTGCGCGCCACCTTAAATGCGGTCGTCCTCTGCTGCGTCGTCCCTCGGGGTTGGAGTCGAAGACTCTTCGGGCCGGAGCGTTGATGCCCGTTCGCTCTACATGGCCTAGCCATCTTAGACGTTGGATCCGAAGGCGTCTAACCAGGCCGATGTCGCTGTACAGCCCGTACAGTTCTTGGTTGGCTCTCCTCCTCCATTCTCCGTTTACACAAACGGGACCAAAGATTGCACGCAGAATTTTCCTCTCGAAACTTCCAAGAGCCTCTTCATCCGCTTTTGATAACGTCCAAGCCTCAGCACCGTAGAGGAGGACCGGGATGTTTGAGGTTTTGTAGAGGGATACCTTAGTTCTTCGAGAGAGGGCTCTACTACTCAATTGCCTCTTGAGGCCGAAGAAGCAGCGGTTGGCAAGAGTTATTCTGCGTTTTATCTCAGCGCTGGTGTCATTGCTGCTTGTCACTATCGAGCCAAGGTAGACGAAGTCCATGACTACTTCAAAAATATAGCTGCCGAAGGTGACGTTCTGACCAAGACGTCGGTGTTGTGCGTCTTTCTTGGATGCTGTCATCCAATATCCTATATTTGGTCTTGTCCCCATTTACCCATAGACCCACTTTCGCCGCTTCTGCTTCAATGCTTGCGAACGCCTCATTGACGTCTCGCTTTGTTCGTCCAATAACATCAATGTCATCTGCGTAGGCAAGCAATTGTGTGGACTTGAAGTAGATCGTACCTCTTGTATTGGCCGCAGAGTCCCGCACGATCTTTTCAAGAATAATGTTGAAGAAATCACATGACAGTGCGCCACCCTGTCTAAAACCTTTTTTAACATCAAAGGGGTCGGTTAATGGAGCAGCGAGAGTTGTCCATAGTCATCCTGCACAGTCTGACATGACATGGCTCTGTATAGCTCGTCTCTATAAACACTGTCATACGCGGCTTTAAAGTCGACGAAAAGATGGTGCGTGTCGACCTGGAATTCATTGGTCTTCTCCAAGATCTGCCGTAGTGTAAATATTTGGTCTATGGTGGTTTTTCCTGGCCTGAAACCACACTGATAGGAACCACGAAGGGTTTCAGGTACTTACACAGTACGGCAGAGAGGATCTTGTACGCGATGTTCAAGAGGCTTATCCCTCTGTAATTGGCGCAGTCATAGGGGTCTCCTTTCTTATGGACCGGGCAAACGATACTGAGATTCCATTCATCGGGCATGCGTTCTTCTGACCATATCATGCAGATGAGTTGATGCATGTGCCTGACCAGCTCATCGCCAGCTGCTTTAAACAGTTCCGCGGGGAACCCGTCTGCTCCAGCAGCTTTATAAGACTTAAGTTTCGATATCGCTATCTTAACATCGTCTAGGTCGGGTGGACGGGATTCCCCTTCGTCTTCGTCCATTGTGAATGGTTCGCTCTGCCTGACGACGGCATTTTGACTATCATCGCCGTTACTGCCGTCTGCAGAAGTGGTCCTTCCACAATCTCAGCATCGACTATGACTCCACTACTAGTTGTCCGTCTCTTTCCTGCGGGCTCTGGCTTTATAGCCGTGGTATGTTCGTTTTACTTTCTGGTAAAATTTCCGAACGTCGTTCCTGCCGTAACTTCTCTCCATCTCCTCGATCTCGCGCTTCTCGTGTTCCTTCTTTTTCCCTCTCAGAAGCGCATGCTCATCCCTCCTTTTCTGTTCATAGAGCTCGGGGGCAGCCCTCGTCCGTCGATGCAATGCCATGTATGCATTCTGTTTCTCTACATGGGCCTGTCTGCACTCATCATCAAACCAGGGGTTTCTCGACGGTGGTTGCTCGAAACCGAGTATATCTGAGGCGGCCTCTCTATTGGCTTTCTGACAACGACTCCATTGCTGTTCCATGGTTTCTGCAGATTGCATCGGGACCTGAGAGAGCTTGAGGGAGACTTGATCGGCGAAGATCCTGGCAGTCTCCTGTGATTGCAGCTTTCCGACGTTAAATTTTGGTGTTCTTACTCCGTTGGTTCCGAGAAATTCGCATCCGTACCTTGGCTGCAACAAGGTAATGATCCGAGTCGATGTTGGCTCCTCGAAAGGTTGGGGCATCTAGGATGCTGGAGGAGTGTCTGCCGTCGATCGCAATATGATCAATTTGGTTGGTTGTCGATTGATCGAAAGACCGCCAGGTCCCCTTATGGATGTTGAGGTGTGGGAATCGTGCACTTGCTACTACCAGGTTATATCCCGCCATAAAGTCGACTAGCCTTAGTCCGTTTTCTGACGTGGTGTTGTGTAGGCTGTGCTTTCCAATGACTCGTTCAAAGATAGCTTCCTTACCCAGCTTCGCATTGAAATTGCCTAGAACGATTTTGGTGTCATAGCTGGGACATTGCGCATACGTTCTGCCTAGGAGATCATAGAAGTCGTCTTTATGTCGGTCATCTTTCTCCTCTGTCGGGGCGTGGACACATAGTAAGCTTATATTGCCGAGATTGGCCTTGATGCGGATAGTTATGAGGCGTTCGCTTACATACTGGAAGCTTAAGACTTTTTTCCTGAGTCTGCGTCGAACAACAAATCCGCATCCGAATAAGCGTTGTTTATTTTCTCTGTAGCAGATTCCATAGTAGATATCACAGTTCTTCATCCGCTTTTTGCCTAGCCCATCCCATCGCACTTCTTGGAGCGCGGTAATATCTGCCTTATAGCAGTCCAAAGAGTTGACCAGTTGTTCGGCTGCATCTGGTCTGTTGAGGGACCTAACGTTCCAGGTGCAGAACCGAAATTCGTTTCCTTTTTGACCTTTGCGGGGGTCGTCAACATGTAATCCGTCCGTATCCGAGGCTGTTGGTTGTGTCTGAACAAAATGTTTGTTTTAAGCGATAGGGATGTTAGCCCTAAGCCCCTAGCCCTTATATTATAGGGAAATGGTCGCTATTAAAGATAACATCCAACATTTTCCAGGAGGTTATTGTAGAAAGTTCTGGTGAACAGCAGGTAATTTTAAAGTGTGTTAGTGAACCATGTATTGAGAGGTGAGTGGGGGATCCGTCGTTTAGGATTATCAGGTTTGATTCTGTTAGAAATTCTTCAACTAATCTGCCACGTGTGTTTGTATTGGGTGAGCCCCACAGTACACTCCAAGCGTTTACATCCCCTACTAGCAAGATAGGATGTTGAACCTGTAGTAAGATGTTATTTAGCTCGGATTTTGAGACAGGTTGGTCGGGTAGGATGTAAATTGACAACAGGTGATTTTGATAGTGAGGTTTATTTCAATAGCTATGGACAACAGGTTAGAATGAATGGTAATTCTTTTATGAGGAATGTTATTTTTAACTAAAACGGCTGTACCTTGCTTTGATGTTGTGTTGCAAGCAAAATTGTGGAAGTAACCTGTTCCATTGGAAAATGTTGAGTGTTTTATTGAAAGTGTTGTTGCTTGTGTTGATATGATTGTATTAGGGGGGGGAGTGTCGTGAAGGGGGTTGGGGATGTGGATTGAGAGTTTTGTTTTGTTGTTAGGTATGGTTGTTTGGTTGTTTCTGCATAAGTGAGCGAAGAAGAGGTTGAGGTAGAAGGGTGTGAAAGGTTGTATAATCGCCTAGCCTCTGCCATACTGCATTTGTTTTTTGTTTTGATCTTTAAAATTTCCTTCTGTTGCAAATATTTTAGGCAAGAGACAGATGAGGATGCGTGAGCTTCGGAGCAGTTTGCACACATGGTGCAAGTGCACTCAGCAGGATCGTGGGGTGGAAGATTGCATGTGACGCACGTTTTGCTCCTGGTACACCTTTTAGTAGTATGGCCGAGAAGTTGACAATTCCGGCATCTCATCGTATTCGGGATATATTCTCGTACCTTGGCGTTGTGCCAGCCTATTTCTACCGGGGTGGGGATTCGCTGGAGGTCAAATGTGAAGAGAACAAGGCCTGTGACCCGTTGAGTGCCATCGACAGTTTTAAATAAATAGACGCGGTTTGCAAAAAGGAAAGAAAAAAGCTGGCGGAAGTGCGAATGAGAAAGAGAAAATAGAAAAGAAAACTGAGTAAGCACAATGAGAAAGTTAGCACGATGTTTACGCTACGAGAGCTAGACGGTGACTGATATCGATATTAAATAATATAACGTTATTAAATTGCGAGGTGTTGTGCGCATATACAGTATCGGACAAAACTAAGGAAACTGAAATGAATGAAACATTTAGGCGTGCGTAAAAGGCGTTAAATGAAACATTTTTAAATACGTTATAATAAATTTGTTATTCATATCAATACTGCTTAAAATAAGAAGAACAAAAATAACAAAATTCAATCAACAATTCATAGTAAAAAACAAAAGTGTAGTATTACATTATATTTTGAACAGACAAAACTAAGGAAACTGTTCGGTTTGAATTCAGTAAAAAAATATTTTCAAATAATACGCATAATTGTTTTTTTATTCTTATGTACAGTAGCTTTTTACTGTTTGAGAGAACGATGAACTGTTGTTCAAGTTTCACTCAAAATCTGTTTATTGACGGTATAAGAAGTATTTTAATTAGTAGAAGAATACAATGGCGCGTAGCAAGTATAGTGAGAGTTTACAACTGAAAATAATTGACGACTACCAAAGTGGAGTCACTCAAAAGAAAATTAGTGAAAAGTAGAAGGTTAGTAAGTATCTATACCGAAATCAATTATTTCGATATTAATAAAGAAATTTAATAAAACTATAATATAAAACAATGCCCTTTCCTGTTGATCGGTCCACTTGAACTGCGTTTCGTTTTTCAACAAATCGGTTAGCGGTGCTGCGATCATAGCGTATTCCTTCACGAACTTCCGAAAGAATCCAGTTAGACCCAAGAATTGCCTCACTCCACGCACATCTTTCCTCTAGTTTGGTTTTATCCCATCTCTCGATATGTTGTGTCCCAGAAATTCCAGGTTAGTTTTCAGAAAAGCACATTTCTTTAGGTTGATGGTTAGGCCAACCTCTTTCAGCACGTTAAGAAATCGTCTTAACTTTTACAGGTCCTCATCTATTGTTTTGCTCGGAATGATTATGTCGTCCAGATAGACAGCGATGTCTCCTTTGGGCATGCGAGTTTTAACTTGATTCATACACGCTTGGAATGCCGCAGGCGCATTCACCAGGCCAAATGGCATCCTCGTGACCTCGTACAAACCATCTTCTGTTGCAAAGGCGGTATATTTTCGGCTTTCAGCGGCAACTCTGATCTGGTGGTATCCTGACGCTAAGTCCAGGGATGTGAAGTATGTGTTGCCTGCAAGCGATGCAAGTACCTCTTCGACAATTGGCATGGGGAACTTCCTCTTGGTTGTTACCTTGTTTAATGCTATGTAGTCTATACAGGAAGGATCGCTTCCGTCCTTCTTCTTCGTCAAGACGATAGGAGAACAGAAGTCAGACTTAGATGCTTGTACGACACCTTACTGTAGCAACTCCTCCACTTTGCCTTTGATGGTGCTTCTCTTGGCAAACGGCACTCGATATGGTTGGATGCAAATGGGCTTTTGGGACTGTAGTTCGATGCTGAAGTGTCCCCACTTATATTCGCCTAATTCACTGGCATGCTTCGCAAAACACTCCCTATGCTCGTTGACTAGCATCTCTAGATTCAGCATTTCTTCCTGCTCCAATTCTCCGACATCTAATTCAGTGAACGAAATTCCCTCCTTGGGGCTCCTCCGTGTATACTCCTCCGGTTCGCGTACTTGGGCTGCCGTCTCTGATCCGACGTGACTAATCTCCAGCTTTTTGTGAGATTTTTCAATTTTTATCCGAGGTTGATCTAGTAGAGCTCGACCGATAGTTAGCGGGCACGGCTGGCTATGGTCAGGCACAATTAGCAACTCGCACCAACTGTTCAGGCTGTCCACTTCGATATTAGCATGTGCTCTACCGATAACCTGACACCCACCTCCTTCGAATCCAGCTAACTGCCTATTATTGTCCTCAGTGAATTGTATCCTACTACTGTCGGCCGTGGAATTTTGCATAGACACGCAGTCACTGCCCAGATCTATGAATGCTAGAACCTTGTTCCCGTTCACTTTTACACCTTTTCGTACTCGCTTCTTTCTTCCCGAATCAGCAACTGTCGCGGCCTATTCCCCACCCTCGATCCACCCAGTTGATTTCCATTGCTTAGTGATGGGCAGTTGCGGCTAATATGCCCTATTTGCTGTCCCCGATAGCATTTCGTTCTCCCTTACTGGCCTTATCGCTGCAAGTCCATTTGATCGGTGCTTGTGCCTGCTCCTCAGTCCGGTAATCCAACGCAACTTATTGGGCAAATCCCGCACCGACTCCGGTTGGGATGCTTAAAATCCATCCTTGCACTCTGCGTCGATCAGTCCTTGGGTAATGTATTTGATAAGAGATGACTCTTGTATATGTCCTCGAGACGCAATGGCCTTCATTTCAAATACATATTCTTCTCCTTCTTCGTCGTAAATCTGTCTGCGGTTTCGCAATTGTTCGTGAACGTCGGCATCGTCTTCTGTAGTGGGGAAGGTTTCGCACAATTCGAAAAAAAAAATCTTCCAACGTCTCCGGTGGTACACTGCGACTCCAGAGTTTCGCTGCTTCAGATAGCATTGAGGTCGCTGCCATCAGTACCAACTTCTCATCCAAATTGTAAATGCGCCTTATAGTCTCCACCGTTCGCTTCCAATTTTGTGACGATAGTCCAGCTACCTGCCTGGGGTTAAACACCGGAAGCATGTCTGCGACGTCCCTCATGGTATATGCATTTCTTCGACAGTATTTATATTCATAGCTCTTGTTCGCTGTTTCCACTGGAGCCATCGTTTCCTCCTTTTAGTCGCGCCTGGTCTGCCCGGTCATATTTGCCTTCCGTCTTTCCATTCCCTCTAAGGGTTGGACTTTCTCCCGCAGCTCAGCCAGTTCCCGTTGCACATTTTGCCTATCGCCGTCCTCAGCAACTCCTTCTGTCCCTTCAACGGATCCCTCAAACTCCGCCAGTCTCTTCAGTCAGTTCTGCCTTGCTGCCTGTTTGCTCAAGCCCTCGTGTTCGAAACTCATCCCGTAACTCGTCCCTCGTTAATGCTGAGAAGGCTTCTATCCTTCCCTCCATGATGCACGTCTATCTCTATCTGTCAGTTAAATAAGCCTCTCGGCCAATTTGAACTTATTTGCGCTATCAGCTCGATCCCACTTCTGAAATGTAAAATGAAAAACTAAAACCAAACTCAAAACATTTTTTTTTTTTTTTTTTTGTTCCCACTATTTATTTTTCTTTCTTCAACATACATCTCCAATTTCTTTATTTTACTTAATTTATTTCATGTATTTAGAATCCACTTATTGTATTTCATTTACATTCCTTAATCATTTGTTTGTTATTATTTTTTTCCTTTTTTTATTCTTTCTTTTTCTTCTTTTTAGGGTTCCGTACCCATAGGTAAAACGCTGTCCGTCCGTCCGTCCGTCCGTCTGCCACCAGGCTGTATCTCATGAACCGTAATAGTTAGACAGTTGAAATTTTCACAGATGATGTATTTCTGTTGCTACCACAACAAATACTAAAAACAGAACAAAATGAATATTTAAGGGGGGCTCCCATACAACAGACATGATTTTCATCCAAAAAATCCCCTTGGTCACATACTGAACTAAGGTTAGTCGACAATATATTTGTTTCCTTGATGAATTAATCCTAGCTGCAAACCTTTTCCCCATATTTATTGTTATTCACCTTTTCACATCGTTGCTGTCAAGTAAGAAAATTGATTTGAATTCAATGGTGATTATCAAAGTAATATGCCGATAACCTGCCTGCAACCAAGATCTGTCATCATACAAAAAATGTGATGACTGATGAGGTAACATACATAGTCTCTTCCATATTTATATAAGTTAACAAACATTTTCCCACACTTCACATTTTCCCACACTCCATTCTCCAACACCTTCCCACATTTCATTTTCCCATTCTCCCATTTCCACATTCTACACACAACCCAATCGAACGCAGCAAAATCAAACGGAAATGCAAGTGACACCAAAAACCATCGCCCAGACGCAGTTGTCATCAAATTTACCAACCTGGCCGCGAATTTGCTGATACCACATTTAGAATAAGACAGTATAAATAGGAAGCTAGAATTAAGTCCAATTCGAGTTGTAAAAGTGCCGTTAAACAATAAAGTTTATTTTTTTTAAACATAACTTGTATTGATTAAAATAACTGGCGCCCGAGCAGGGACCTATAAGCAATCGGTTAAGTGCGGTGGTATAAAACGTATAGTGTAAACATTAAGATAAGTAAATAGTAACGAAGTGACTATAGTGTAAACGTGAGAATAAGTAAATAGTAACGAAGTGACTCTAGTGTAAACGTGAGAATAAGTAAATATTAACGAAGTGACTATAGTGTAAACGCGAAAACAAGTAAATAGTAACACGGTGACTAACACCCAAAAGAAAACGAAGAATAAGTGATCCTATAGTATAAACACGGAAATAAGTGAATAGTAACAAAGTGACTGAAACCCAAAAGAAAGCGAAGAATAAGTGATCCAAGTGACTAATAAAAAAAAAAAAAACGCAGTGAAAGTGAAAGTAAAAACCAGTAATCCGCTAAGAACTGTTGGTCCCCAAAAAAATATAACGAGCACATCGAGGGAAGAAAAGAGGTCCCCTAGTAGCAGAAGCAAAAAGGAGTCAACATCATGATTGACAGCCGCTTCCTCTTCGAACAACTCCAATTAATGTAAGGAATAGATTTAAGAATACGTAAGATTATATTAAAACTAAACAATTTTATTCAAAACAAACCAATTTCATATTGAGTCAAATATTTAAAAAAAAAAAAGAACTAATTAAAACAAGTCCATTTTATATTGTTATTGTGTCAAACATTGTTTTCAATAAAAAAAACTATTTGCAATGTCCAGAAACGAAAACCTAATTAGACCCCCGATATTAGAAACCTTTCCCCCCGAAACTTCCAATACTCCTTCCGTCACAACCACCATGCAAACCCAGATCCGTCAGTTCGTAACGGAGGTTCTTACACAAGAATGCCCGCGCATCTTAAATTTCTTACTAAATCCGGCATCCGAAAATAACTTGGATACAGACCAAGGCATAAATGAAGACCAAAAAGACAAGTTATCCGAAATGGATAAAATCCCTGACGTAGTGAGGAGCCTGAGAGAGTTCTCGGGTCAAGCGGGAGAATTCAGCTCTTGGAAAAAGAGCGTGGACCGCATCCTCAAATTATACGAAACTACAAAGGGCACGCCAAAATATTTTGGGATTTTAAATGTAATCCGGAGTTGAGTATGAACTGTGAGTGCGAATAGACGTGTTTTTTTAATTTGTCCAGCCTCAGTGCATTTCTGTGCCTTAAATAATCTAACTTTGACCATAAACCAGTTTAAGTGCAACCGCTAAATTTCCGAATTTTGTTCGCTATACATATGTACATAGATCCCTCTAAATTGCTAAATAATTGCAAATCAACACCTTTAAATTATATTTGTGCTGAAGTTTTATTGCTCTCTTGTAAAGAACACACACAATGTCACGAGACCTACGTAGTGGTAGTGGATCTAACAAGTGCCCCCTTTCCTCCCATACACAACAGAGTTCCACCTCTTCGCCATCAACTTACAACAAAAATGATACTCTCACTAAAAGCTTCTTGGAGGAACAGCTGCGGAAGCAGTTGTCTACCGTTCACACAAGTCTAATGGATCAAATAGATAACCTTCGGAGCTTTTTTGTTTCCGCGTTGGAAAAAATCGAGAGTAATTTTAAAACGAAAATCGACCTAATTGATGGCACCCTCTCCTCGCTCGTAGAGCGTATAAATAAAATCGAGACAAACGCTCGTGAAGACTTACAAATACATACAACAAAGGTTACCGCTCTTCGAATGCAATTGAATGTCATGCAAAGAAAGGAGATTTCCAGTGATGCTGTCCTTTTTGGACTGCCGGAGAGAGCACATGAAAACCTCACGCAAATCTTCAACAATCTCTGCAATTCGATTAACTGCACGCCGCCTCTCCTAAAAACAATTTTTCGTACAAAAAAACATAAAGACGACAAATCAACTGTACCACCGCTGATTGTTCTCAAATTCAACAGCACTCACGAGAGGAACTTAATCTTAAAAGCAGCAGCAATCCACCGTAAGCATAACAACAGAGAGTTAAATGTTCATGATTTTGGCGTTAATGTCGATGGAGACCCGCTTTCAAGCAACAACAGCTGCTTCTTAAATGAAAGTTTAACACAGCACTCTCGTCTCCTCTTAAAAAGTGCATTAGCCATGAAGAGAAAAAAAACTGCTGTTTTCCGCATATTCTATGTCTGGCCTCGTTTATATCAAAAAATCTGCAACTGGGAGAGCCACTCGTATTGATAGCACTGATGATCTGCATGCTGTTGCTGAGACACAACAATGATCGTATTCATCTCTTACTACATATATCTTTAATAATTTGTTAAATTTCATAAAAACATTACTATTCTTCCTTTATTATTACCTTTCCCTAATTCATTAGTTCTTGTTTTGATATATAGTTTCATTGGCATGCATTCTGTGGTTTGTTGTTGTTTGTCTCGTCTTGTCATCTCTAATGGGTAGCAATTTAATTGAAATTCAAAGTGGCATGAACGAAATCACCTTAGCTGCTATGATTAGTGTTCTCTCTCGACAGCGAGATGGATTTCGAGTCTGTCATCTGAATGCCCGCAGTCTCAATTTGGAGAAATTAGATACTTTGAAATATACATTTGCAGATTCTGAAGTTGATATTATATGTGTTAGTGAAACCTGGCTTAACCCTGCGATATCTAATAGTATTTACAATATACCAAATTTTAACCTATACCGGAACGATAGAATAACAGATACTATTGGAGGAGGGGTAGCCATTTATTGTAAATCCAGTCTTGAATGTAAACTAGTTTCGAAATCCATAGGCCTGGGAGTGGAGTTTATAATGTTGGAAGTTCGCGACAATACAACCAAATGCATAATTTCTTGCGTATATAATCCACATAAAACCTGTTCCCCTGAACCTTTTTTCACAGCTCTTTCTGAATTTTCCGCCTTATACGATCATATTATTGTCTGCGGGGATTTAAATATCGATTTGCTTAAATTAAACAGACGCTCTTTACAACTGAAGGATATGGTTTTGTCACTGGGTCTTTGCATTGTCAACAATTCCAATCCCACGCGCTTTTCCAAAAACTCTGGCTCAAGTCTGCTAGACCTCATCATAGTATCTAATTATTCCGCTCTACTTCTTTTTGACCAGCTTTCCTTTATCTCGGATCACGACTTACTCTTTTGTACATACGACATCCAATTAAAACGCTCCAGCAACCCTTTATCTTTCGAATACAAAGACCTGCGATCGGTTAACTTTCTAGCTCTGCAAGAAGTTTATCATGCCCTACCTTGGCATAATTGTTGGCTAAACACTGATGCAAACGAAAAATTAAATGTCTTTAACAATTATGTTAATTTTCTATATGATGAATGTGTTCCGACAAAAACTGTAGCTATTCGAAATATAAGTTGTCCCTGGTACACTACTGAAGTCATGAACCGAATTAAAAATCGTAATAAAATGTATTCCAAATGGAAGCGACATCCCTGTGAATCCAATTGGACTGCTTTCAAAGTTTCACGCAATATAGCAACTTCAGTTATTCGTAACTCTAAAAGAAATTATTTTGCTTCGAAGCTTAATGCATCTATGCCACCTAAGAAGTTATGGGAAAACTTGCGCAAGATTGGGATTACTGAAAAAAACAATAGTATAAAATGTACTTTTGACCCCGATGAACTGAATGACCACTTCTTGGGTAATTTAGCTGCTGACAATCACTTTGGTTATACATCCCCAGGCGAACCATCACCTCCTGGGTGTACCGACTTTGTAGTTGTAACGGAAAGTGATGTCAGTGGGTGTGTTGCAACTATCAAATCGAATTCTGCAGGTGAAGATAGAATCACATTACGATTTATTAAACTCATTTTGCCCTTGATTATCCCATATTTAACACATATCATTAATCACTGTATCGCGACATCAACATTTCCACAACCCTGGAAAATTGCCAAGGTCATCCCAATAGCGAAAAAACTAAATCCAATCTCAGCAAATGATTATAGGCCTATTAGTATACTACCATGTCTTTCGAAAGTGTTCGAAAAAATTCTATCAAAGCAGATTCAAAACCATTTGTCCCGCAATGCACTTCTTAGTCCTTTCCAATCGGGCTTCAGGAGAGGCCATAGTTGTTCTTCTGCTATGGTCAACATAATAGAAGAGATAAGATGTGACTTTGATAAGGGATGTCTGACTCTTCTCTGCCTGCTTGATTTTTCGAAAGCGTTCGACACTGTCAGTCATGACATTCTCTGCTGGAAACTTGAACACCTATTTGGATTCAAGGAGAGGGCCCTAAAACTTTTAAAGAGTTTTCTTAGCAATAGGAAGCAAAGAGTGGTCAATGGCGACTCCTTTTCGGCACTCAAAACTATCACCCAAGGCGTCCCCCAGGGTTCTATTCTAGGGCCTATCTTATTTTGCATTTTTATAAATGATTTGCCCCTCGTATGCTTGCATGCGTCAATACACCTCTATGCGGATGACGTCCAGCTATACCTAGGTCGCCCTTTCCATCAAACTGACGAGCTCGTTAACTTGCTTAATGCCGACTTGGCGAACATAAATCGATGGGCTGCACTGAATAGTTTGATAATTAACCCAACAAAATCCAAAATTTTACCTATTGCGAACAAAAAAATTCAGCCTGAAAATTCTCCTATTATTTACTTGGGAAAGAGCAAATTGGACATAGTTGAATCTGCTACTAGCTTAGGATTTGTAATTAATAATAATCTCTCAGGATATAACCACGTAAATATGGTGATTGGTAGGATTTATGGATGCCTTCGTAAGCTGTGGCTTACATCTAGTTTCACACCGTCTGAAACCCGACGTAAACTTGTACTGAGCCTTATTGTGCCAATAATAACTTACTCTGAGGTCGTTTACGGCAATCTGGACTATTTATCTCAGCGTAAACTTCAAGTAGCTTATAACGATGCTGTGCGTTACATTCACGGGCTCCGAAGATATGACCACATATCTACTCAGTCAAAAAACCTTTTAGGTTGTACACTGACTAATTATATCAACGCCAGAAATTGCATTTTCCTACACAAAATAATAAGAGAAAAATCTCCGATATATCTTTTCCAGAAAATCCGTTTCGCTCAGTCGGTAAGAACACTGAACCTAGTACCTCCTAATTTCAAATATCTTAATTCTTCTCGTTTATTTTTCGTTCATGCTATAAGACTTTGGAATAGTTTGCCAATTTGCATTAAAAGATTAAATAACACTTCAAGCTTTAAGGATGCAGTCCTAAAATACTTTTCAAACTTGAACTAAAATCCCCTATCCCTTTTCCTCTCCCCTCTACTTATTTTTAGAATTATCCATTAACTTTAAGACACCTATAATTATGTAACTTAAAATTTATCTAATTGTAAACCATACTAAGTACTATAAAAGACTCTGTCTTACTGTACATATTAAGTATAATAAAAAACGAATTGAATTGAATTGAATTGAATTGAAATAATTGGTCAAGCAGATATCGTTCTGGAGTCTTACAACACTCCACTAAACTGGGAACGCATATCTCGCTGCTTAACTCTTCATTATGCGGACAAAAGAGACATCAGTACTCTTGAGTACCAGATGACTGGACTCGTTCAGGGCCACCACACAGTCCAAGAATTCTACCAATTAGTATACCACCATTTGTCCCTAATACTAAACAAAATTGGATCCATGCAATTGACACCCGATGCCCTGAATGCAATGGTGAACACATATCGAGAAAAAGCTCTTGATACATTTATAAGAGGCCTCACAGGAGACCTTCCCAAACTTCTAGGCCTGAGAGAACCAAAAGATCTTCCACAGGCACTATATCTGTGTCTGAAATTAGAAAATTTGAACTATAGAACACTCTATGCTAATCAAACTCATGTCACCACCCGAAAATTTGACAGCCCTTTAACTCCTTTAACTTCACCTGTTCCACCCAAGCGACCCTTGCAAACATATCAACCCATCCAACAAATACCGTTTTATCCAGAACTGATGCGTGCTCCTCCGAGACCACCAAAACCCTCTCCACATCCTCATTTTCCGCTCGTAAATCGTAACCAATCGTATCATCAAGGTTATAGTCAACCATTCAACCAACAACCTAACAATCAATATCATGCAAGTCGATATCAGAACACTACCCCACAAAACCATTTTCCTCATACAAACACACATAACAGATTTTCAAACGGACCTCGACAACCAGTCGAACCCATGGATATATCCACGACCTCAACAAAGGTATTGGCCTCCTCCACCAAAGAGAACAAGCCCAATGTCTCAACAACATCCACCTCCTAATAAGATTCAGAGAACCTTCTATACTAACACTAACCATTACGCACCACCCATAGAAGTAAGAGAATATGAACAAGCCCTCGAAAGCGAGGACAACGTATGCAATCAAACCTTGACTGACTATATAAACACGGATAAACAAGACCTAGAAACTTTTTCCGAATACCAAGAACCTGAAATAATGGATCAGACAGAGGACCAAATCCCTTACGCTATGCAAGAAACCCATTTTTTAGGATGAACTGCTCTTCGCTCCCATACTTTGAATATCGGACGAAGAGCGGTAACATTTTGAAATTTCTAATCGACACTGGGTCGAATAAGAATTACATCCGACCCAATTGTGTTAAAAACATTACCCCTAACAAAACTCCCTTTTACGCCAACTCTGTGGGCGGCAATATAAAAATAACTCATCATGCAATTTTACACCTTTTCGGTCCTAATAATGTCGGTCTTAAATTCTTTTTACTTCCGTCACTCAAATCATTTCACGGAATCATCGGAAATGATAGCCTTAAGGAACTAAACACCGTAATATATACAGCAGGAAGTTACCTTGTCCTAAACAATAAAATAAAGATCCCAATTAAACAACATATATCTCAATCGGTTAACAACATAGATATTAGAACATCCCACCTAAATGAAACTCAGAGGAAAAAACTTGAAAATGTTTTAAGTCATCATGTCAACCTATTTTCCGAGCCCAACGAAAAGCTCACATACACCTCACGGGTTAAAGGCGAAATACGAACAACTGACGACACGCCTGTATACGCAAAATCATACCCCTACCCAATAGCCTTAAAACCAATAGTCGATCAAGAAATTAAGAAACTATTGGCAGAAGGAATTATCAGACCTTCACGGTCCCCATACAATGCTCCAGTATGGGTCGTCACAAAAAAACTGGACGCGTCGGGTGAAAGGAAATATAGATTAGTGATCGACTACAGGAAACTCAATTCGGTCACCATACCCGATAGGTATCCCATACCCGAGATAAATGAGGTATTGGCAAACTTGGGCAGAAACACATTGTTCACGGTCCTAGATTTAAGGAGTGGGTTCCATCAAATACCCCTTAAATCGGCAGACATAGAAAAAACAGCGTTCTCCGTGAACCATGGGAAGTACGAGTTTATTCGACTTCCTTTCGGGCTGAAAAATGCCCCCGCTATTTTTCAACGCACATTAGATGACATCCTACACGAACACATCGGCGTTAGGTGTTACATATACATAGATGACATCATAGTCTTCGGCCGTAACGAAGATGAACATCTAAGAAATCTAGCAACAGTGTTTGATACCCTTGAGAAGGCTAACATGAAAATACAAATTGACAAATGTGAATTTCTCCAACCATCAGTAGAGTTTCTTGGCTTCATCGTGTGCAAAGAAGGGATCAAGGCAAATCCGAAAAAGGTACAAGCGATCGTTGACTTTCCACCCCCAACAAACCTTAAAGAATTGAGATCATTTCTGGGAATGTCCGGGTACTATAGACGCTTCATAGCTGGATACGCTAAGCTCGCAAGTCCACTAACCTCTCTCTTAAGAGGGGAAGATGGCCACGGACGAGTCTCCAAAAATTGTTCAACGAAAGTAAAAATCAAGCTCAACGAGAAAGCAATGTTAGCATTCGATAAGATCAAAAGTTCATTAATATCCCAAGAAGTAGTCCTTGCATACCCCGATCCTAACAAGGACTTTGACCTCACAACTGATGCCTCCAACTATGCGATTGGAGCATGGTCGTCCAATTACCTTCCTTTCGCGAACATTAAGCAAGACCGAGGAAGCATACGCTACAAATGAGAAGGAATTATTGGCCATCATTTGGGCATTAAACTCTCTAAGAAACTTCCTGTACGGATCCAAGAAAATCAATATTTTTACCGACCATCAACCTCTAATGTATGCTCTCAGTAATAAGAATAGTAATGTAAAAATGAAGAGATGGAAGGCCATATTAGAAGAATACAATCATGAAATCATATATAAACCAGGGAGAATGAATATCGTTGCAGATGCATTATCCAGACCTCCACAAAGTTCCATTGTAAATTCAATGACCGCCACCCAGCATAGCGCCGACAGCTCCTCCCAAAACCTTATATTCACGGTAGACACTCCAACAAATACATTTAAAAACCAATTAATTCTTCTTGTCGGTCAAAGCAAATACGAACTTAAGAAACCTTTTCCCAAGTATTGGAGACACACGATAACAGAACCCGTATACACCACAGAAAACTTAATAGGTATATTCAAAAGATTCCTTAATCCTAACGTTATAAACGGCATAAAGACCGAAGAGAGAATAATGGGAATAATCCAAGATATTTATTCCCGATATTTCACCAAGTATAAAATCAGATTCACTCGGACCATAGTTGAGGATGTTCCTCAGGAATCCAAGTAAGAGAAAATCATTTTGGAATATCATAACAGAGCCCATAGAAACGCGCAAGAAAACAAATTGCAAATAATCCAAAAATACTATTTCCCCAGACTAAACGCAAAAGTAAAGCAAATCACCAAACAATGCAGGGTATGTAAAATAAATAAATACGACAGACACCCAAATGACCCCATGCTTAAACCTACCCCTATCCCTCAATATCCTGGCCAGATCCTTCATATCGACATATACCAAACTGAAAGACATCTAGTGCTCACAGCATTAGATAAATTTTCTAAACTCGCCCAAGCTAGAATACTTACTTCCCGAGCTATAGAAGACATTAGAAAACCTTTAAGAGAATTGTTGTTTTTCTTTGGAGTGCCAAAACTTGTCGTCATAGATAACGAGAAGTCCTTAAATTCGGCCTCTATTATGTTCATGATCAGAGATCAATTGAACATCGAAGTGTTCACTACTCCATCCTATAAGAGTGAAGTCAACGGCCAAGTCGAGAGATTTCACTCGACCCTATCAGAGATCATGAGATGTCTGAAGGCAGATGGCATACGTCGTTCATTCGAAGAACTTTTGGAACGAGCAGTTTTCGAGTATAACTCAACCATTCACTCGGTAACTGGCAAGAAACCTCTAGAGCTTTTCTACGGTAGAACCGTAAATCTCACCCCTGATGGTTTCGAAAAATCCAGACTAGACAACATCGAACAGCTGAAAAGGAAACAACAAGAAGATCTCGCATATCATAACAAAAGAAAGAAAGAAACGAAGAACTATGAAACTCGACAAATAATCTTTGTCAAAAATAACAAACGCCTGGGGTCTAAACTAACCCCAAGATACAAGGAAGAAGTCGTGAAGGAAAACAGAGTAACGACAGTCCTAACTGATTCAAATAGAATCATACATAAAAGCAACATACGAAACTAAAATACAACCTCTTATCCTTTCCACAGATCCTTGTTTACCACCCTTACCGCTAACATCCAGATCCTTGACTATTCCAATTCCCGAGTTATAGCACTACATTCAGGAACAGCGAGAATCCAGGATGGCAACCTTAAATTAATCCACACCGTTAATATGGACCAGTACCAAACTTTCCTTTTAGAATCCTCGTCCCTAATGGTTAAACATCTTCCTAAAACCAACTACCTTTTCCCAATAATAGAACATGAATTACTGCAGATCCAAAACCTAATAGATAACATTAAAGCTCATAGATCTAAAAGATCTCTTAACATTATCGGATCAGCATGGAAGTGGGTAGCAGGAAACCCCGACCATGACGATCTTGTCTTAATAGAAAACAAATTAAATGACTTAATTAAGAATGAAAATGAACAGATACAAATTAATGAAGCCTTTAAAGAAAGAATGAATAAATTAACAAAAGTCACAAATGAAATAGTCAATATGATCACAAAAGATAGAACCTTTCAAAACGAATTAGCCCTAAGTATACAATTTAAAGCTAAGCTAATAAAAGAAGATCTAACAAATGTAATACATGCCATGCAACTAGCACAAGCAAATGTTATTAACACAAATATATTATCAAAAAAAGAAATTGAACAAATTATAGACAGAACTAATATTAATAATATTCCTTATGAGAATCTAGAACAAGCATTATCAATGGCCAATGTAAAAATTGCCCTTAATTCAACCCAACTATTTTACATCCTAGATATTCCCAAAACAAACAAAATTGTATATGAAAAAATCCTTATAAAACCCATTAAAACAGATAAAAACATAATACCTAAGATACCATACAATTATATTTTAAAACACGGTAATGAAATACTAGCACAAATAAAATATTGTAAGACAATAAACGATTTAACAGTTTGTAATAAAAACCATGTAGTAGATAAATGTATTTCAAAATTACTTAGTAGTAGAAATGCAACATGTGGTCAAGCGAATGGTCAGCACATCCCTCAAACAGAAGAACTTAGCCCTGGCACCCTGCTTCTCAACAATTTCCGCGGCGAAATAGAAATAAACGGGACAACACAAACACTGAAGGGAACCTTTATCATCAAGTTCGACAATACCACCATCACCATCAATAAACAGAAGTTCACATCAGAGACACTTTCCAACACCCACATACTCCCACCATTTCTTCAAGCAACCTCCGAACATACAGACGTCGAAGAAATCCTGTCATTAGAATGGATGAAAGAGCTACACATCAACAATACGAAAAGAATTGACATCATCAACACGGAAAAAACAATCCACCAATGGGTCAGCTACTCCATCATGGTAGTTATAATACTGGTGGCAATATTTACCAGAGTTACGTGTCGCCAAAGGAGAGAAGTAATAACCCTGACACAGCAAGCACCCACAAACCACCTACCATCGGAAGTAAGACCCCAAGAATGGAAGAACAGCATCTTTAACATCCCATACTTCTAACATCGCGAGGCCGCTCAGACTAAGAGGGGAAGAGTTAACAAACATTTTCCCACACTTCACATTTTCCCACACTCCATTCTCCAACACCTTCCCACATTTCATTTTCCCATTCTCCCATTTCCACATTCTACACGTGCCGAACCATATCCGCCCGATGAACTACATTGAACCCAATCGAACGCAGCAAAATCAAACGGAAATGCAAGTGACACCAAAAACCATCGCCCAGACGCAGTTGTCATCAAATTTACCAACCTGGCCGCGAATTTGCTGATACCACATTTAGAATAAGACAGTATAAATAGGAAGCTATAATTAAGTCCAATTCGAGTTGTAAAAGTGCCGTTAAACAATAAAGTTTATTTTTTTTAAACATAACTTGTATTGATTAAAATAACTTATATACAGATGGTACGGAACCCTTCTTAAGGAACTTAAGGAAATGTTCCGAGCGGTGTATAAAAAAAACAACTTTTTATTTTGAACCGCACTTTATTGAGTCTACTTAGAAACTAACTTATAACATTTTCCATATCTTACTCATAACTTATTACATTCTATATTCTTAATGACAAAGTGCTTAAGTTTCAATGCCCTAGAAATCGGCTGCACATTCGATGGGAAATCTGATTCTTCATTGCAAATGTTTTTCAACTTATTTAATTTCAAATTTGGATTGCATTAATTGTTGGTTAGTCACCAAAAGCGTGGACATGAATTCGATATCCTGTTACATACATATGTATGATCAATTGCTTGGTATTGAGGTTGAATGCCTTCTAGGTCATTCAACGAAAGAATGGAAGTGAAAATAAATGAATCATCCTGACCAATTAATAGGTATATTGGGTGGATGTTCTTCGGTCAAGTGTTGGTGCTTTGAGGTTGATGTAACCCCTCCGCCCCTTGATTGAAAACTCTCCTGGGTTTTCGCTATTACATTAATATCAATAGATTTGTACTTTCTTTTGTAGTGGGTGTACAACATTATCACCATTATAATGATTATAAGGATTGCAATCGACGTTATCAGATTAAGGGTCAAATTTGTTTTCTTATGAAATTTAAGTTCCTTTATACTGTCCATATTTTTTATTTGGTTAATAATGATTTCATCGAATGTGAGCTGTGTCTTAGTTTCGTTTATTCTAAAATTAACAGGTATTACAAAATGTTCTTTGAATGATTCTTCGGAGTTATAAAATGTTTTGTCATTAAGTTCTATTTCACAATTGTGGAATGATATTAAATAATTTCCGGTTAGTTTCAACTTTCTATCATCACACTTACTTGTGATTAATGTATTGATACTATTCTTCAAAAATATAAGACCTGACTTTAATTCTATTATTTTCGTTTCGTTATTTTTTCTTTTATTACAATTATTTTGATAGATGCAAAGTTTCGTTTCTTTTAGGCTGTTCATGTTGGGATTATTTCTGTAATCGTATGTGGTTTTATTGATTTCAATAATTTCTTGACTTTCAAAGACAAGTTCCTCTGAATTAATATTTGCAACGGGGAAAAGTAAAGACCGTTTTGCTGACATTATGTTTTTGGGTACTTGTATTACAAAAATTATCTTATCGTCTTTATATTTAGCTGTGCTTAACTTAATATTTTGCAGTTTATATAAATCAATATTGTACCTTATAATTTCTTCGTTTGTTAAAATATTGCTACTCATAATATTTAGCCTAGCTGAAGCTAAGTTGTTTTGTATATGTTCTACATTATCTCCTAAGATCTTTAGTTTTAGAAGTATTTCTAAATATACAAGGTGTTGCTTAAGTTCTGCATTGCTACCTTTCACATTGTTAATGATACTTAAAATTTTCTTTCTGTCTATTTCAATTGAGTTTTTTAATTGGGTAAAGGTTCTGTTAAAATGGTCATTGATTTCGATGTTTTTGTTAAGATTTTCAATAGCCATATGGTTGTTTTCATCAATAATTCGTAAATGTTCTGCAATTTCTGTCCTATCGTTATCGTCCATTGTCCCGTAAAGCCATTTTAGGCCTGTCCCTATGAAATTTATTAGACCTCTTCTGTGTCTGTGGGGTAGTAGTGTCGATACCTTTGTCTTTATTGTGTAAAGTTCATGATACAACAAATGTTTACTCCCTATTGGATCTCCTAATGTTATAGTACTGTTAAGAGCTTCAATTATTGACTCTATGTAAGCTGGTTCTATTAGATGAAGAATTGTGTAATAGTCTTTAATCAATTGTACGTCTTCTAGTCTCACTGCTGTAAAACCGTCATTATTGTCTATCTTCTCGATTGTCATAATTCCTGTTACTGGAGACGTTAGCGTCAGTATCAAAATCGTAAGTGTCCATTTGGCCTGAAAATTTGGTAGGTCGTTTAATATTAAGGGGGTGTATGTTAGCTAAATCTGATCTTCTGTATTTAGGTTCGTACTTATGTCTGAGTGCTCTGTAATTCTTTACATAACCTTCGCTTTGGTTTTGATGGTAGTCTTCCCTGTTTTCATTAAGCCTATTAATTATTCGCTCTTTCTTTTCTCTAAGTAGATTGTAAACTTTATTCTTATTTACCTTACCTCCTTCTATGTCTATTGGTCTTTCCTTTACTGAAGAGTGAATTGACTTATTGTACCACTCAGTGCTTTTGAAAATCTTTTCCTTAGTTGACAAATCAGGTGCTTCTACTTCTAGTATCCTAACTTTTTCACCTATTGTACTGTGGAATCTCTCTATGTCTGAGTTTCCAGTATGATTGTTTGGTTTGGTAAAATGGTATTCTATGTTTTCTCGTCCTAAGAACTCCTTTATATTAACAGAATTAAATTCATTGTCGAGTATTATTCGGTCTGGCTTTCCTTTTATGGAAAAGTATAACCTTAGTTTTTCTATAATTGTTACGCTATTCCTATCCTCTAGATGTAGAGCTACTGAGTATTTCGAAAATCTGTCAATAAATGTTATGAAGTTTTTCTTCTTATTTGTGTATATGTCTAAGTGTATTATTTGATTGATATCACTTGGGGTTTGGGTAATGCTAAATTTTGGTTTCAATGGTTTCCTGTCATACTTTGCTCTGCAGCATACGTCACAATTGTTTATGTATCTTTGGATAAGTTCTTTTAAATTTTTGAAATAGATTATCTTCTTTAAGCCTTCGTAGTTTTCATTTATACCTCCGTGCCCTGTTTCAGTCTTGTGATATTTCGCTATAACCCTAAAAGCTTCTTCCTCCGTCCGTATATCTTTAGCGTGATAGGTACACTTATAAAAGGTAATGCTTTTGTTGAATAGTTCTATTAATTTCTGTTGAACCTTATTGTAATCGTGTTCTGATATTTCTGAATAAATACCTACTTTACCTGTTTTTAAGAATCTGCGGAAAATGTCGGTCATAAAATTGCTTTCAATGTCATTACAGCTAATATATATTTTACGTTTTCTATCGATAATCTCGATTTCTTTAGTTTTTGTATTAGTTAGTATTATTTGGGTGAAAAAACGATTTACGACCGTATCTAATATGGGGAAATGGTCATTCTGCTCTTCTTCCTGGGAATGTATAGTAGCGTTTGTGCTTAAATTATCATCTTCTTGAGAAGAAGAATCTATTATGTTAATTTCTCCTGTTTCGGAGTTAATTCTGCTCAGGAAGTCTGCAACGTTGTTTTCTTTACCCTTAATGTAGTTGATTTTAAAATCGTATTCTCCTAATTTGAGAAGCCAACGCTGTAATCTGGGATTAATATCTTTGCCTTTGTTTTTTGATTGTAACCACACAAGTGGCTGGTGGTCCGTCAAGAGGTCAAATTGTCTGCCGTATACGTATGGTCTAAAATAATTGACGGCCCAGATAATCGCTAGTAGTTCTTTTTCGGTTGTTGAGTATTTTTTTTCGTGGTCGTTTAAGGTCCTGCTAGCATAACTAATAGGGTGACCGTTCTGAGTGAGTACTGCTCCGATGGCTAAATCACTTGCATCTGTAGCTAGTTGGAATCTCTTGCTAAAGTCGGGGTACTTTAGGATTGGTGTGTCGATAAGTAATTTCTTCAATTTCTCAAACGCCTCAATATATTGTTGATCTTTTTTGTTGATTCTTGTGTTCTTTTTAAGATATTTTGTCATGCCTTGCGCTACCTTTGCATAGTCCTTAACAAACTTTCTGTAGTAGCCTGTTAGTCCTAGAAAAGATTTTATCTGCTTGGCGGTTTCGGGTAACTTGAGTTTTTGAATATTCTTGATTTTATCTGCGTTTGGTTTTACTCCCTCTGTTGTTAGTATATGGCCTAAATATTCTGTAGTTCTTGTCAAAAAGTTGCATTTGTCTATCTGGATTTTAAGATTGTATTTTTTCAATCTATCGAAGACCTTTTGAATGCTATTTATATGTTCGTCTATGTTTGTGCTGAATATCAGTATATCATCCAAATATACTACGCATATTTGGTTGATAAGTTCCCTAAGTACTGAGTTAATGAGCCTTTGGAAGGTTGCCGGCGCATTCTTAAGTCCAAATGGCATCCTTGTGAACTCATAATGGCCTAATGGTGTTGAAAATGCCGTTTTCCTTGTGTCACTTTCCTTAATCATGATTTGGTGAAACCCCTTAGCAAGGTCTAACGTTGTAAAGTACTGAGCCCTGCCGAGTTTCTCTAGTATGTTTTCGATATTGGGTATGGGGAATTTGTCACTTACTGTTATTTCATTCAAAGCTCTGTAATCTATGACGATTCTCCACTTTTTCTTGCCGGAATTGTCTGTTTTCTTTGGGACAATCCAGAGTGGCGAATTATATGGGGAATTACTTTCTTTTATTATGCCTTGCTCTAGCATTTCTTTCATTTGTCTGTTTATTTCTTCTTCATGTATTTGAGGGTATCTGTAAATTTTTGAATATACCGGTTTGTCTGTTGTTGTGACAATTTCGTGTTGTATTTCGTGAGTATGTGTCAGTCTTTCCCCTTCTTGGAAGAATAAATCCTTATTTTTGGTCAATAATGTCCTTAATTTATTTTTTTCTTCCTGATTCATATCTTCGCGAATAAGTTTTGCTAACGTGTTTTGGTCTAATTTAGATTCTTCCAGCAGATGAATTTCATCGTAACTGTAGGGACAAGAATTTATAAACTTCGTTCTTATACCATGTATTTCTAAGTAATCTTCTTCTAAGTTGACAGTTGCCTGCATAGGTTTAAGCAGATTCTGTCCTATTAAAGCATCAAATTGTTTATTTGTAAATACGGTGAGCTTCCAGCTCATGAGATTATCTTCATTAAATTCTACTGGCAAAGGCGTTATAATTTCTTCACTGATTAAAGTTTGTCCGCTAAGCGTGTTAAAAGTTATAGGGTTCTGAAGTTTTTGTCGTTTGTATTGGGGTAGTTTGTGTAAGTTTAAAAGAGTTGTTGTTGAGCCTGTATCTATGAGACATCTTATTTTGTCGCTACCGATGGTCAACTCGACTATCGGTAAATTTGTTTTCGGCCTTGTGAGTGAAAATTTACCTCTTCCTGAACTGTATTGTCAATGTGGTCGACTTCCATAGGTTCAGAGCGGTCTTGTCTGGTTTGTCTAGAATACTCGTGGTTGTTACCCCACTGTTGCCTAGGTTGTCTTGAGTTTGTACTGTACGTGTTTTGTCGAAATTGCCCTGAGTTTGAACTGAACCTTGGTTGCCCTTGGTTTGTTCGTTCTGTTGTGGAATTATTGTGGTCTGAGTAACGGTTCTGTCTATACTGTCCTGAACTCGTATTGTGTCCTAACTGATTTCCCTCATAGCTATGGTATTGTTTTGGATGTTCGTCCCTATGCTGGGAGTTTTGCTTTATTGGCTGCCTACTATTATACCTGCCATAACTACTCGGTTGTTTATCGTAATGCCAAATAATACCTGTCTCTTGTAATACGTAGTATGCCTCCCTTAGGTTTTTAATGTTCCTACTATATATGATACTTGATAAATTTGGATTAATACCATTTAAAAAGGTTTTTAAAATAATGGATTCGTTTGATTCTGGCGAGAATTCCACTGGTTTTGTTTTATCAAATTCGTATTTTGTATTAAGTTTATCTAATATATTTCTTAAATTATAAAAATATTCGCTTACTTTAGTGTTTTTCAAGTTGATGGCTTGGTGATATAAATGGTGATATGATTCCTTGATGCCGAAGTTCTTGATGAGTTCGTCCTTTATTTGTTCCCATGATGGTGCTGGTCCCAATGTACGGATGACTTGGAGGGCTGCTCCCTGGATCTTGTTTCGAATGTATCGTTGGAATACAAAGTTTTTTAAAGCCGGATCGTTGTTGAATAGTGGAAGAATTAACTCCACCTCCCTTATGAAAGATGACAAGTCGTATTCTCTATTCCCATAGAATTCCTTGATTCTTGAAGCTTCTTTCATTAGTTCCGTCGCAGTTATGGTGTACTGCGATTCCTGTTGTGTTGTGGCGGTGCCGCTTGATGTTGGCTGATGCGCCGTAGATTCACCACTTATTGCTTGCATTTTTTCGTTTTTTAATATTGTATACGGTACAATAAATTTGGGGGTTCTGTCTTTGTTTGTTTGTTTGTCTTTTGGCATTAATTAGTTTGCTTAGTCTTTAGATACACTATGCCAACTATGGAGCACTTTTATTTAATTGCTTCACTTATCTTTTCTTGACTTGAGTCACTTTCGCACTTATTGTTTCACTAATTGTTAGCGCTTTTAAAAACTATTTATCTTAGGATGCTATTAACACTTTATGTAGTAATATTAGATTATTAACACTTTTTCGAGTTATGTATATATGTATCCTCATATGATTTTTCACGATTATGTTTAGATAATTTTGCTACCACTTCTCTAAACTATGTATGTATCTTTAGATACTACAAATGATTTTTCACGGTTGTCTTTAGATACAATTACTGACACTTTTCTGAACTGTGTATCTTCAGATACCACAAAATATTTTTCACGATTATCCTTGGGTGCAATTGTTGACACTTTACCGAACTTTGTATCTTCAGATACCACAAAATATTTTTCACGATTATCCTTGGGTGCAATTGTTGACACTTTACCGAACTTTGTATCTTAAGATACTACGAATGCTTTTTCACAATTATCTTTAGATGCAATTGTTGACACTTTACCGAACTTTGTATCTTAAGATACTACGAATGATTTTTCACAATTATCTTTAGACTACTACTGCTTACACTTTTTATACTCGTAACTATCTTTGGATAGTTATACCGTAGGGTTTACCGACTGCGCCACTTAAGGAAATGTTCCGAGCGGTGTATAAAAAAAACAACTTTTTATTTTGAACCGCACTTTATTGAGTCTACTTAGAAACTAACTTATAACATTTTCCATATCTTACTCATAACTTATTACATTCTATATTCTTAATGACAAAGTGCTTAAGTTTCAATGCCCTAGAAATCGGCTGCACATTCGATGGGAAATCTGATTCTTCATTGCAAATGTTTTTCAACTTATTTAATTTCAAATTTGGATTGCATTAATTGTTGGTTAGTCACCAAAAGCGTGGACATGAATTCGATATCCTGTTACATACATATGTATGATCAATTGCTTGGTATTGAGGTTGAATGCCTTCTAGGTCATTCAACGAAAGAATGGAAGTGAAAATAAATGAATCATCCTGACCAATTAATAGGTATATTGGGTGGATGTTCTTCGGTCAAGTGTTGGTGCTTTGAGGTTGATGTAACCCGCGAGTCCGACTCGCACTTGGCCGGCTTTTTCTTCCTTCCTGCGCACCACCGCTCACCAGCAGGTCTGAAGTCTTTCTCCGCCTGCTGCTGAAATGCAGTCCTTTTTTATAAGCGACGACCGACTATGATGATAGCCGCTTACTGTGTTGTGTTGTTGGCCAGCCCAATGTGTCGTCGGATGGTGGTATGATGTTGCTTACAAAATGAAATGCAACAATGAAAACAACCCTCACGCACCGAACAGCGAAAATAGAGTGAAGTGGCTGCTTGGGTTGCTATCACAAAATGCGATAAATTGTAAAAGAAAAATCACAGCTTGGCTTGCTTTCATAGCAGGCTACAGATAGCAAGAGATAAAGCAGGCTATATCTCGCAGGCTATAGATTAATCGCCGCTATGGCGGTCTTCACTAGCGATAACGATAGTCTGCTTCGTCGCAGGCTATGGACTTATCGCCAGTGTAACTCGCACGCCCAAGGGATTATGAATATGTCATAAACAGAGCAGGCTATGTTTATATTATAAACAGAGCACTGGCAGTAGGTAAAGAAAAATGAAGGAAAGAAGACACCAAAGATCAGTGGTCATGAACATATACAACACCGACGGGCAGACTCGTGAAGTGAAGATCAGTCGCCGGTTTCGAAAAGAACGAGCTACCGTAGGTGTTATGCGCTTACGATTGGGTGATTTGCTGGAAGGGGGAGAAATTCGTCGACTGGAGACGGGAATTCTTCGTCCACTACCACTCTCTCTTCTTTATGTGGGTTGGTAACAAGATTTCGAAGAACCTACGAGGCTTTTGTCTGTTTTGTAAAAGGTTTTTATCGCGTCTTTGTCCCTGGACTCTTCGATATCCCCTTGGTGGGCTGATGTAGCTTTCTAACATTGGAAAGCCGTGCTGCCACTAGGAAATGGTCAGAGCCGACGTTAGCCCCTCTAAAAGTTCGTTGCAGACGCCCGAAACCAGAATGTTTGACGCATGTTTTGCACATAGTCAATTTGGTTGGCAGTTCGACCATCTGGAGATCGTCAGATTGCTGTGTGGATCCTCTTGTGAGGAAATCTTCTGCTACTTATAACCGCATTACGAGTTACCGCAAAGTCCGTAAGTCGGCAGCCGGACTGTTGGAGGTTGTGCTTTCTGACTACTCCGCCAAAGATGTTTTCCTTACCGATTTTGGCGTTGAAGTTGACGATGTAAAATGTGGGATGTAGAAATCCTCTTTGATATGTTCTTCAGCCTCGTCGTTAGCGGCGTGTTCACAGATGAATCTGATATTGCAGAATCTGCTTTGGATGTGTCCTTAGCCTTTTCCCCACGGCAATTCCACATCCCAACAAGTGCAGCCTTTTGTGGCAATTGTAATAAATGTCGCAGGTCTTTTCTACTTGATGAGTAGCTCGAGGAAGACAGAGAGCTCTCACATGTTAGGAGTATGATCGCAAGTCGTGGTCCATTTTCTTTCTGTTTGTCGTTGGGTATCCGTCCTTTTATCCAAGGCCATATTCTCGTTTATAAGAAGATTTCTTTTTACAAGGGCCGCCTATTATCCCACCGCATAACCGCCATCCTGTTCGGGTTGGGCCCCCTTGCCTAGGGCGATAGCTGCATACATCAGTTTTTTATTTATATGGTCTTGTTTAAGAGCTTTTACTACATAGGATATTGGTCGTCTGAAATATTTCTGACCTTTATCACCGCGGATTACTTGCATCAAAATTAGCATTTATTTGGAGTGGGGGGTTGGACTGCCATAGCTCCTGGATAGATTCAAGTGTAAGTAGTTTTGGAATAAATTAGCTGTAACTTTTGGACATATTTATTTTTAGAATTTTACTGGGGTGACACGCTGACTAGCGTGTCTAAAAATACCCCTCTAAAAATATACGGAAAAAGGATAAAATCATAGATAGATCATGTAAAGATTACATAAAAACGTGTAAAATGGATCAAATCAAATCGTAAATTTAAGTGTTCCCATAAAATTTAATATTTCATTGGGTGTCTTTTTTCTGCAATTACGGCTTTAAATCTTTTATCCATCGAAGATATACATATGTAGCTCCGCACACACTTCATTTGGTATTTTAAACCATTCTTGGTAAATTATGTCATAGAGCTTGCCAGTATTGCTCGATTTTAGAGCCGTGATACGTGTCTTTACAATTTCCTACAAGCTTTCGATCGGGCTTAAGTCAGACCTCTGAGCGGGCCAATCCATGATCCTTATGTCCTTTTTTCCAACCACTCCTTAACAAACCTGGCCGTATGTAGCTTTTCTATAAAATGACAACGGCAAGTTCTCCAGGTAATATGTGAGGTGGTTAGACGGTATATTTTTGTATGCCAGTGCGTCTAATTTTCCTTTTATTTGGACTAATGGTCCATAACGCTGCCCCCACCGAACTTCACAATCTTCCTGGTATACTTGGGGTCCAATTCTTTGTTTGGAGGTCGTCGGACATTACATTTTCCATCAGGCCCGAAAAGATTAAACTTGGATTCATCACTCTATATGACGGTATTCCAAAAAAATGTTTTCGCCTCCTCCTGTTGGCGTCTGTAACCTTCGTCTTTTTGAGGATTTGGCATGCCCGAAGATTTTTTCCAATAGCCGTTGTCGTATGGTCCTGACCGCGATGTTTACGCCATACTCTTCCTCCATACGTGCTCTTATTTCCGAGGAAGTGGCAAAAGGGTCCTTAAGAGCATGGCGTACTATTAAGGAGTCTTTTATTTCTGTTGTCTTTCTTGGCCCGAAATGTGTTTTGTAATGCTGAAGAGCGTTCCGAACTCTTTTTCTTGAGCAATTCATATCTCGTGCTATTTGGCTTATATTTTGCTTCTGCTGAACGTCCGGGTGTTCTTATAAAAATGCCACGAAAAACAGACACTCTAACGTAAAACTTGTATACTGCGCGGCGGTGGTGTCAGATTACATATTTTTTACAATCAGCCAGTCGTCAATGCCAGATCTTTAAAACCTTGTCAAACATTTATGGTAATACTACATGGTGTTGCAGAAAAATAAATTTACACGATTTTCCCTTACTTACTTACTTAGGTGACCCTACAGTCCGGTGTTAACCTGGGCCTCAACCAACAAACTTCTCTAGCTGGCACGGTCTCTTGCCAGCTGTTTCCAGCGATGCACTCTCAGTTAGTTCAGGTGCCCTTCTCCCTGTGTACGCCACCTTAGATTCGGCCGTCCTCTGTTACGTCGTCCCTCGGAGTTGGACTCGAAGACTCTTCGGGCCGGAGATGGCCTAGCCATCTTAGACGTTTGATCCGTAGACGTCGAATGTCGCTGTACAGCCCGTATAGTTCGTCGTTGTATGTATCTTCTCCACCACTCTCCGTTTTTATAAACGGGACCATAGATTCAACGCAAAATTTTCCTCTGGAAACAGCCAAGGGCCTCTTCATCGGCTTTCGTTAAACTTCAGGCCTCTGCGCCATAGAGGAAGACCGGGTTGATTAAGGTTTTGTACAGCGCAACTTTGGTCTTTCGAGAGAGGGCTGTACTTCTCAATTGCCTCTTGAGCCCAAAGAAGCAATGGTTGGCAAGAGTAATTCTGCGTTTGATATCATCGCTGGTGTTGTGGTCATTGGTCACTAGTCCTTGACCACTTCGAATTTGTAGCTGCCAATTGTGACGTGAGAGCATCGTGGCGCAGTGGGTAGTGTGTTGGCCTCTGACGCCGATGACACGGGATCGAATCCCGACACAGCCATGTCATCGAACGTGTTTTTCACGATGTTTCTCCTCAGCGGGGTTCTGACAAAACCCCCTGTAGTAAAATTGTCATGAAAAGCTTCTCGAAATTCGCCGTTCGGAACCGGCAATAAAATGTAGGTCCCTTTCACCAATGGGAAAATGAAATCACACACAACATGGGTGATTGATAAAAGCTCGACTCAGGTTCTTCATGGACTGTAACGCCAACATACACATACATACAATTGTGGCGTTCTGGCCGAGACGCTGGTGTTGTGCCTCTTTTTTGGACGACAGCACATATTTCGTTTTACCATCGTTAACGGAAAGACCCATTTTAGCGGCTTCTGCTTCAATGCAATCGAAAGCTTCATTGACGTCCCGCTGTATTCCAATTACGTCAAAATCATCTGCGTACGCAAGCAATTGTGAAATTACATGACAGTGCGTCACCTTGTCTAAATCCGGTCTCGGTTAATTCGCTTCCGACCTTAATAGAGCAGCGAGAGTGCTCCATTGTTATTTCGCACAATCTTATGAGTTTGGCAGAGATGTCAAAACTAGACACGGCGCTGTATAGCTAGTCTCTATGCACACTGTCATACGTGGCCTTGAAATCGACGAAAAGGTGATGGGTATCGATTTGGCATTCTTGGGTCTTATCCAAGATCTGCCGCAGTGTGTATATTTGGTCTATTGTGGATTTACCTGGCCTGAAATCACATTGACACGAACCTATCAGATTATCCACATAGGGTTTCAGGCGTTCACACAGTGCGGAAAAGAAGATCTTGTATGCGATATTAAGGAGACTTATTCGCCTGTAGTTGGCGCAGTTACAAGGGTCTCCCTTCTTGTGGACTGGGAAACGATGCTGAGATTCCATTCGTCGGGCATGTTTTCCACCGATCATATTTTACAGATGAGCTGGTGCACGCGTCCTACCAGATCATCTCCAGCTGCTTTAAATAGCTCGGCAGACAGCCCGTCTGCGGCCGCAGCTTTATTACTCTCCAGCTTTGAAATTGCTAGCTTAATTCCATCTAGGTTGGGTGAGCGGAATTCTCTTGCATCTTCGTCCGTTGCGAATGGATCATTCTGCATGACAGCGGTATTAGATCTTTCTTCGCCTATATTCAGACTACAGAAGTTACACAGTCTATAAGTGTTAGAGAGTTAGAGAGGATAAGGGGGTGGGACAAAGTCGCCTGATCACTGCGGCCACGAGTGGGCCTACATATTGTGATGGCCCACTTACAGTTCACTCAAAAATCCTGAGTTCGTGATAAAACTTTGTATGCTTTTGAGTGAGCTACATAGCAGCGATTTCTTCTGCTTCAAGATAATACTTGCCTACGTGACGAACGGTGTACTGAGAAGGCAGTTACAGTGGCACAGTATGTGCTCTGCTGTTTCTTCGCCTTCATTACACATTCTGCAAGTGTCATCTTGTATAATGCCCATTGTTTTGAGGTGTTTGTTGACTGGGCAGTGTCCAGTAAGGAAACCTGTGATTAAGCGAATCTGACTCCTCGAAGGCATGAGGAGTTGTTTCGTTCTTCTAAGAGATGTAGTTGGGAGGAACAACTTGGCTTGTCTGCTACCTTTCGTTTGTAACCAGTAGTGATCCATCGTGTTCCTTAACCAATTGTTTATGCAGCATTTGGTGGTGCTGATGGGTATGCCGCAGAAAGGCCGTGGCATCATACATGGGGATGCAGAGCCTTTCCTTGCTAGTAAGTCCGCCTTTTCGTTGCCTGTATGGCCGCTGTGTCCGGGTATCCAAATGAGATGAACTCTGTTTGTGCTGGCCAGCTGGTGAAGTAGCTGTAGGCAGTCCCATACCAGTTTGAAGGTAGTTTCATAGTTTCATAGCTCTTTAGGGCCAGAAGTGCAGTCTTGCGGTCAGAGAGAATGTAACTGTTTTTGTTATATATATTTCTGTTTATATTTTCTCTGAGGCAGAGTTCTATAGTGAATATCTCTGCTTGAAAAACGGAGTTATATCTGTCCATGCTGACGTAGATGTATGTGCCTGTATTTGCTCCGTATACTCCAGCCCCAACACCTTCGTTCTATTTGGAGCCATCTGTGTACCACACGTAGGATCCACTATTGAAGGAGGGTCTATCCTGTTTCCAGTTTTGTCGGTTGGGGAGTGTGACCTGGTAGTTTCGGCTGAAGTTGTATCTGGGGAGACAGTTGTCTGGGAGAGATATCTTTAGGATTTCATGTCTGCTTATTTCGGTAAGGATATCAGAGTGAAAGAGCCTACTGTTAGAGCCATCCTCCGCGATCAGTCTGGCGAAGATCATTGCTTCTTTCTTCAGTTGGAGATGAAGAGGTGGCAGGTCCGTAATAACTTCTAGTTCTGCTGTGGGGGCGTTCTCATGGTCTCCGTGATACAGATACAAGCCAGTCTTTGCAATTTGTTGAGCTTGGCTTGCACTGATACTTTTTTTGCTTTGTGCCACCAGACGGGCGCAGCATATGGGAGGATTGGTCTGGTGATTGCTGTATACAGCCAGCGGGATATTTTGGGGTTTGTGCCCCAGTTTTTGCCAGTGAAACTGTGAGAGTTCCATGTGAGCTTTTCGTGTAGAGTTATCCCTAGAAATTTGACTTCTTTTGAGAACTCTATCGCTTCACCAAAGAGGGTAGGTTTGGTAAGTTTGTGCCTATGCCTCCTTTTGGTGAAGGCGACTATAGAACTTTTCCTAGGGTTGGCCTTTAGTGCAACCATTATGCACCAATTTGTAACAAGGCTTAGTGCCCGTTGGAGGAGTTCCGAGACTGTGTTTTCGAATTTGCCTTGACCCAGGATCACTATGTCGTTAGCATAGCCTTGGACATAGAAACCATTGTTGCTCAGTATGTTAATCAGTTCATTTATCATGATGGACCACAGGAGAGGTGAGAGAACCCCGCCTTGAGGGCATCCTTTCGCGGCATTTACACTGATTTTATCATTGCCTAGTGAGGTGTTTATTTTCCTAATGCTAAGCCTGTTTGGATCCAATTGCATGTGGTGTTATCCAGCCCTGTGCTGAGGATGCAATGTTTTATTTGGGTATTGTCGGTGTTGTCGAAAACACCCTCAATATCGAGAAAGCAACCTATCGATTTCCCAGGCTGGTAGGCATATTGGTTTTTGTGAAGTGGCGATTTTTTCAGTGCACCATCCCTGATATCCCAATTTTTTCATTGTTTTTAGGAAGAAGGAGGTAAGGCTTATCGGTCTGTAGGACCTAGGCAGGTCTGTGGCCTACTTTGGGGATGAATTTTACCGTTACCTATCCAGCTCGTTGGTATGTATCCCCATGCATAGCTGGTTCTAAAGATGTTGATAAGCATGGGGCTAATTAGCGCACTTCCTTTCTGAAGGAGGGCTGGAAAGATGTCATCCTCCCCCGGGTATTTGTACGGGTCAAAAGAATTAATGGCCCATTTTATGCTTCCCTCGTGGAAAATTGTTCGTGCTCTCTTCCAAACCTCCCTGTTGGGTCTAGTTGCCCTGATCTGCGAAAGTATGTTGGAGAGATTGGAGGGAATGATGTTGGAGTCTGGGAAGTGCGTACTGGTTAAAATGTTGAGTACTTCTGTACCACTCTCCGCGTAAGTGCCAACTGCCATCCTCAGCAGCCTAGTTTGGTTAGTGTGCGCTTTGGCGAGAACTCTGTGGATGCGAGCGCTGCTCTGTATGTCTGATAGGCTACTGCAGAACTTTTTCCATGAGTCTCTTTTGGCTCTTCTAATCTCTTGGTTGTAGTTGGTGGGTGAGGCACGGCATGTGTCCAGTCACCAGTCCGTTTAGCTCTGTTGAACAGTTTTCTGGTCAGCTTGGCCAGATTACTGTTCCACCACGGAGTGGTACCTTTGCCTGACTTGATTTTCTCTGGGCAAGCGTTGTGAAAAGCAGATAGGATGGTAGCATTAAGGCTGTCACAGCTGAGTTCGAGTCTGTCTATGTCTCTGATGCTATTGGGACAGTTTTCGATCGATTGTGCGGTTTCTAGGCTATATGTGTTCCAGTCTGTCGCTCTCGGTTGTCTGTATGTTCTGGTAATTCTATCTCCTACTTTTATGCCGAAACAGATCTGTCGATGATCTGACATCGATGTTTCTGTTGAGACATGCCAGTTTAGGATAGAGTTGCCTATGAACGGAGTGGTTAGGGTGAGGTACCTCTTCTCTAATCCTATTCATAAAGGTGGGACTATTTCCCCGGTTTATGATGTTGAGGTTGTTCTTTCAAATAAATTCTAACAGGTACTCACCTCTTTTGTTAATGCCCGAGCTTCTCCATGCTGTGTGGTGGGCGTTGGCGTCACAGCATATGATGATTTGTGAACCTCTTCATATACAGTAGTCGAGGAGATTCGGCAGTGGTGTGAAGCTGAGATCGGTGGACTCGCCCGCTAGGTAGGCTGAGCAAAGTACGGCATCTGACCTACCTTCCACAGTGAATAGCTGAATAATGACAGCTGCCGGGTCATTATTCGTATATTCTGAAATGGGAATGGCTTTCATGGTGTTATTAATCATTATGCAAGCTCTAGGTCGTCCATCATTTGTAGAGTCGTAGAGCAGCTCACCTGATAGTCCTTTGATCTGGTCTTTGATTGTATATGGTTCCTGGATAAAGGCTATATCGAGGTGCTCCTTGTTAAATCTATGGCTCAGTACCGCAGACGCGGCCTTTGCATGCTGTAGATTTATTGGGATCCACCTTAATCCCGGCATGGTGGATTGAGCGAGATACTGGCAGGGTCGCCAGTGTTAGTGACTGAAACAAATAGGGCTGACCCCTGAAGTCTTGGTTGCCCGAGTTGTATCTTCAGGCAGCCTTGACGTTCGGGGTACTTCCGTTGCTTCTGTGGCTGATTCACTATCACCAGTTGCAATGGTTGTTGCTCTCTGGCTTGGCTTATGCACGCCGAGTTCCTCACTTCCTTTCCTGGGCATGGCCAGTGTACTTGGGGCATCGCACTTCGGATGGGCTTGTTTCCTGTCCTTGGTTTTGTTATCCGCAGTTATCTTTGCCTGCTTGGGAATTCCCTTGATCCTGATTAGTATCTGGGAAAAGTTGAGGAACATACTTCGGGGACGAATGTTACGCAGGTGTATAACTTGGGAATGTCATTGCCCTGAGTTGCACACAGATCTGCGTTTTTCCATGACTTAATCTTCTCTATCGACGACATGAGCCAATTTTTGGTTTCTGTGTCGTGACAGGTGATAGATGGCCTACCATTTCTGGCTGAGGTGGCCTCGAATCTGAGGGCAGGACATTTCTTATCTGCCTTGGCTCTTCCTCACTAACTTTATTTGTTGATCAGTTAGGGTCTCTTGCGGGTGTTGCGAGTGCATGATAGCGACTTTGCACCGAGCAATGGCATCCCGGTAGGATGGGTCGGGTACTTCCGTACGCTCTCGTGCAACGGCACCAACGGACCCAAGGCGATCGTTTCGTTTACCGGCTAATGAGCTACTTGGTGCCTCTGTGTGTGGTCGACTCTTCTTGCGACTGCTCTCCACAAGGGAGTTGTCGTTAGATCGGCTGCGTTTGGGATTTGGTAAGTCTGGGTTTTTGTTTGCTTCCCTTTCCGCAAGCACGAGAGCATATCTTGCTCTTTCTTTTCGTCTCGCCTCTTCGGGCTCTATCCTGTCCCGGATTAGAGTGGCGGTTCGTCGCTTTTGGGCCCCGGTGAAATATTCATATTTCTGCCGAGGCTTTTTGGCGTCGCTGACCACTGCAACCTCAGTGGTTGGACCATTTGGTGCCTGAGCATTTTGGTTGTCCGTCTTACTAGACAGGAGCGTGGTAACAGGATTTGGAGATGGTTCGATATCTTCTGTCTCCATTTTGTGTACTGGTGAGCGGAGGAGGTATTCTTCCTCCGGCTCCGTTAGTGTCTTGTTTTCTGTTATGTCTTTGTTGTTTTTGTTGTTCATATATTGGACCCACGAGTAGGGTGAGAATCTACATTTCCAGAGCTCCCATCTAGATGTAAGGCTAATTACTATGTGAGGGCGCTCGGTATCACATAGGGATCGTACGTTCGCGATGAACATTTTTGTATTCCCTGCACCATTCAGTCCTCGGCACGTATTCCAACCACCTTGACATGGGAATATAAGTGCTCTTAGTCCGCGAGGGTGCGATGATCCCTACCACACTACGTGGCCTTCCCCTATCTGCCACGCGCCGGGTCGCCTGAGAAGCTTGAATTTTCCCGGAGTCTACAAGTATTCCTTGCAACCGTCTTCATCCCCAACAGCTTTTCGCTCTGGCGAAAGATCATTTTGTAAAAAATATCTCACGCTCTTCATCCTGCCTTTTTTTTCCATAAAAGCGTGTGTTCCTCTCTCCGTTTCTGTTCGTAATGTTCACGAGTGGCTCTCGTCCGTCTACGTAGCATGGCTTTGTAGGCGTTTTACTTTGCTACATGGGCTTGCCCGCATTGCTCATCAAACCAAGTGTTTCTAGCTGACGGTGACAAATCAGAGGCAGCGTCTCTGATGGCACCTGAAAATGCTCCCACTGTGGGTTGTTCCGGTGTCATTGGAGTTTGCGAGAGGTTGAAGGAAACTCGATCGGCAAAGGTCCTAGCAGTCTCCTGCGATTGTAGTTTTCCGATGTCAAACTTTCGTTATCCAGCTTGACTCCGTAGCATCCTTGATATCTTCATTCGTATCTTGGCTACCACATGGTAGTGATCCGAATCGAAGTTGGCTCCTCGGAAAGTTCGCACATCTAGGATGCTGAAGGAGTGTCTGGCGTCGATCGCAACGTGATCAATCTGATTGGTGGTAGACTGATCAGGTGATCGCCAGGTTCCTTAGTGAATATTGAGATGCGGGAATCGTGTGCTAGCCAGATGAAGATTGCGCCCCGCCAGGAAGTCGAGTAGCCGATGTTCGTTTTCGGACATGATTTTCCCTTAGGGTGTGCTAATTCGCTTGCCCGCGTTCTGGCCAAGACGTCGGTGGTGAGCGTCCTCTTTTGATGACAGCATATATTTAGTTTTGCCCTCGTTTACTGCCAAACCAACTTTCGCCGCCTCGAACTCAATACTCGCAAATGCCTCATTGACATCTCGCTGTGATCTACCTATTATGTTAATATCGTTGGCGTATGCAAGGAGTTGCGAGGATTTGAAATAGATTGTGCCTCTTTTATTGGCCAGTGATTTTTGCACAATCATTTCCAATGTGATGTTGAAGAAATCACACGACAGCGCATCGCCCTGCCTAAATCCTTTTTTGACCTCAAAACTATCGGTAAGGTATTCACCGATTCGGATGGAGCAGCGGGCATTCTCCAAAGTCATCCTGCATAGTCTGACGAGTTTAGCAGGTATGTCAAAGGTAGACATAGCATTGTATAGCTCGTCTCTAATTACGTTGTCATATGCGGCTTTGAAGTCGACAAATAAGTGGTGAGTGTCGACTTGAATTTCATTGGTTTTTTCCAGGATCTGCCATAGTGTGAAGATCTGGTCGATGGTGGACTTCCCTGGCCTAAATCCGCACTGATAAGGACCTATCAGCTTACTTACAAAAGGCTTCAGGCGTTCACACAAGACAGTCTCCTTTCTTGTGGATCGCGCATACGATGCTGAGACTCCATCCCTCGGGCATGCTTTCCTCTGACCATATCTTACAGATGAGCTGGTGCATGCTCCTAACCAGGTCATCTCCAACTGCCTTAAAGAGCTCAGCAGACAGTCCGTCTGCGCCAGCAGTTTTATTCGACTTGAGCTTCGACATGGCAATCTTAACTTCGTCGAGGTCAGTGGGGCAGAATTCTCTCATCATCATTCTGCCTGACAGCGTTATATTGATTATCCGTGTCCGTTCTCATCCCTGCAGGCCTTCGTTCTGGCTTCATAACCTTGGCATGTTCGCTTTATCTGTTGATTACATTTTCGAACGTCACTCCTGCAGTAACACCTCTCCAAATCCTCAACCGCGCGCTTCTCGTGCTCCTTCTTCTTTCTTCTAAGAAGCTTATGCTCCTTTTAACTCACGAGCTGCTCTTATTCTTTTATGTAGCGAAGCCTTATATGCATCCTGCTTCGCTGTGTGAATGCTGCACTCGTCATCGAACAAGGTGTTTCTTCGTGGTGCAGCATTGAAACCCAAAACTTTGGATGCAGAGCTTTTCAGGGCTTGTTTGCAAAGGCTCCACTGCTGTTCAATTGAAAGCGTGAAGGATTCAGGTGTATTGGAGAGCTTAAAGGAGACGCGATCGGTAAAAGTCCGACCGGTTTCTGGCGATAGTAGCCTTCCGACGTCATAACTTTGTATTCTTACTATACTTCGTTGCATTCGTAGTATCCGTAAGCGCATCTTGGCTATTACAAGAAAGTGGTCCGAGTCGATGTTAGTCCTCGGAAAGTTCGAACATCAAGAATAGTGGAGGAGTGTCTGATGTCGATTGCAATGTGATCAATCTGGTTGGTAGTCGTTTGATCAAAAGACCGCCAGGTGTCTTTGTGTATATCGAGGTGCGGGAAGCGCGTACTGGCTAGAAGGAGATTTCGCCCCGTAGCAAGATCAATCAGCCTGTGTGCGTTATCGGAGGTGGTGTCGTGTAGGTTGCGTTTGCCGATGACTCGTTCAAAGGTGCTTTCCTTACCCAGCTTAGCATTGAAGTCTCCTAGTACAATTTTGATGTCATAGCTGGGACATTGGGCATACGTTCTGTCTAGGAGATCGTAGAACTCAGCTTTGGCGGGGTCATCCTTGTCTTCCGTGGGGGCGTGGACGCAGATCAGGCTGATGTTAAAAAATTTAGCCTTGATGCGGATTGTTATGAGGTTTTCGCTCACATGCCGAAAGTTTAGGACTTTTTGCCTTAGTCCACCTCGAACAACAAATCCGCATTCAAACAATCGTTGCCCTCTCTCTCTATAGCAGTCGCCGTAGTAAATATCGCAGTTTTTCATCCGCTTTACACCCGGTCCATTCCATCGCATTTTCTGGATGGCGGTTATGTCCGCCTTATAGCGGTCCGGGGCGTCCGCCAGTTGTTCGGCTGCACGTGGCCTTTTTAGGGACCTAACATTCCACGTACAGAGCTGAAGATCATTGTCCTTTTTTCGTTTTCTGCAAGGGTCGTCAACATCAATCCGGTCCGTTATATCCGAGGCTTGTGGTTGTTTCGGATATGGTTTTTTTTTACGGTTACGGCTTACTAGGCCGTAGCCCAAGCGACTAATCCTGTTTCTTGGCCCAGGAGGCTCGCCATTCGCCCTTCCCCGTCAGCAATATCCTAAGGAAATCTCCAGATGTCACCACGAGGAGGTGGTGATGGGACTTACTAACAGTGCCGCAAGATGTTCGACTGCGGTGGCGCTTCTCGCTTGTTAGCAGGCCAGCAAATCCTTCGGATAGTTGCTACCCCCACGAGGCCTATGTTAGTCCTTTGCCAGCGGTTACATACATATATTCGAGATAACACAAAAACACAATTTAAGTTTTTCCGTCAACTTTTATTGTTTTCAGTTAATTTAATTTACATTTTGATCGTTTTTCATTGTCAATCAAATGCTAACACGAAACTCTATGTGGTGTAATTAATTAATTCTAATCAAATATAATGTAGTTTTGCTAAAAATTTAACAATTTAACTTATTTGCGTTTGCTCGTTTGCCTTTGTTTTTGTTTCGTTACCATACTGATGTGTAATTTCCTTTAAACCCAATATAAGATTTCTTAGTATGTATATAATTGATTACAACGAAATAGTTTGTTCAATTACTAATTATTCACTAATATGTATGTATGTATTTTTTAATGCTTGCTATGCATATATAATATTATTTTTGTGTCTCTTAATCGTTTGCCTGCTCTTAGTCAATAATCAACAAGAAATGATTTAAGCTTTTCAAATTTCAGAAGAAAATGTTCACGTCACTTGCAGCGTGAACGTAGAAGACTCTCGAAAAAGTTAGTTTTATATCTACGAGTATTTGTTGCTTTTAAAAGTAAGTGAGAAAAAGGCACAAAAGGATTGTTGCTGTATATAGGTACCATGTTTATACTATATACGCGTATATTTTTTTTTGTGTTGAATAGAAATTGTTCAGCAAATGAGAAATATTAAGAAACAAATTTTAAGCAACACAGATTTATTGTTTTGTTAACTTTTCCGTTTTTACTTGTATAACGCAAGTTCAGTGTGTTATATGTATGTTTACTTTTTTTTAGAATTTCCTATCTAAAGCTTAACAAAAGAAAAACAAAATATCGTTAACCTCAATTCTATACAAAATTGTATACTTGTTCAAAGGTGGCTTTCTTTAACGGTTGCGTTACAAAAAAGATTCTCCATTTGACGATACCAAGCTTGCAATTCATGAACATTTATAACTAACACCAGGTTTCCCGGAAGCGTATTGCCAAATTGTATATCAGTACAGATACAGGATACTGGCTGCGGGTTAGTTATACGCTTTAACGACAAGAGACAGCGTTGTGTTTTGGATCCATTAAATTCCACTCTATTGTTTTTACCCCATTGGATGATGCTGTCGGTATCGGAATTCAATGAGCTCAACATACGCTGTCGCTCACTATCTACTTCCGAAGTGCAGGGTCGTAAACTAGTGAACGAATATGAGAACCTGAGGGTACTGTCGTCAGCGAAGGAGTGAATTGGATTAGAAGTAACAGACAAGAGATCATTTATAAAAATGAGAAAGAGTGGCGGAGAAAACGGAGCCCTGGGGAACACCAGCATTTACGAAGTTAGTATCAGACTTGAATCCATCCAAAACAACTTGAATTTAACGATTCGAAAGGTAGCTTCTAATCCATTGAAGAAGAGACTCATCGATCCCAAAAGCACGCATTTTCGACAAAAGGGCTTCATGCCAAACCCTGTCAAATGCTTTCGAAATATCCAGTGCAACAATTTTGCTTTCACCTGCTTGGTGAAGCGAGTTATTCCACTTTTCGGCGAGATATGCCATCAAATCACCAGTGAATCTGTTGCTGCGGAAACCGTATTGACGGTCATTGAGGAGTTTCCGTGATTCAAGATATTTCATAAGATGATTCGCCTTTTTTGGGTATAGGCTGGACAAATGCTGTTTTCCACCTACTCAGAAAGAGCCCAGAGGTGTAGGAAAGGTGAAAAAGCTTACGCAGTGGTTTTGCCAGCGTAGAAGAACACCTCTTCAGAACTATTGGGGCAATACCATCTGGACCAGCGGATTTGTGTATGTCGAGATCTTTAAGAATCCTTGCGACTGTGCGGAAGTGGATTAGTCCCATAGTGGAATTGACGCACTCTAGTACAGGCGGAGACAAAGTACAAGCTGGGAGCTGAGAACTGGTTGCGAAATGGGCAGCAAGTAGGTTAGCTTTGTCTAAGGGGGTGACAGCTGGAATGTCATTGTGAATGAGCGTCGGTATAGATGACGTAGTTGAGTTTTTTATGTTTTTTACAAACGACTAGAAACTTTTGCTACCATTGGGACATTGAAGGATTTTAATGCGGTGTTGCAGTAATTTCTGGCTCGTATGTACTTTTTTCGGTTTTCCTCAGAACTGTTTGCCTTGTAGGCCCGAAAACTTAGCTCCCTGAGCCTAATAGCCTCTTTGCAGCTCAGGTCAAACCACGTATTATCCTTAGGCCTGGTGCTTTTAATCTTGCTGGGAACAAAATTTGCTATGCCGATTCAGATAATATTTGCGATAACATCAGTTGCGGCGTCCACGTCGTTGTCGAGGAAGCACAACGGCCAGTTAAAGACCCGAAAGAAGTTGTTAAGGCCGCACCAGTTGGCTTTCTTGTATAGCCATAGTGTTCTCTTAGGAGTTTTTTCTTTAACTGGATGGTGGGAGTTCGAGAATTTTGCTGATATCACGCAGTGGTCAGACGAGCCTAGGGGTGACAATACATCGATCGTGTATTTGTCAGGCTGAGAGGTAAGAAACAAGTCCAGTCTCTTGGCGGTATGACCAGCAACATCGGTGATACGTGATGGCTCATTCACAAGTTGAGTTAATTGATTTAACTCAGCAAAAATTACAACATACCTTCCTTCGGGTGTTGTCTGTCCAGAATGTCGAAGCCACTGAGAATTGTGTACATTGAAATCGCCCGCTAAAACGATTTCAGTGCGAGGGAACAGGGAAACAATTCTTTGGATGGAATCAGACAATGCGTCGAATGCATCAAAAGTTGCATTGGGGCTTCTATAAAGTAAACAGTAGTGAATGAGTGCTTACGGAATGTGAATTTAAGCCATATGAAATTAAATTCCGATGTGGATTTTTGGCTATACTGTGGAAGAAGCTGGTAAGCAATGTCACTACGGACATAGATGGCGAAACCGCGGTGAGAAACGAATAATGGCACTAAGCTATATCCAGGAAGTCTGAAATCCGAAGGATCAGAATTTTCATCGGCCTGTGTTTCACAAAGTGCCAAAACAGCCGGTTTGCAGAGAAAGGGATGGACATACAAGGCCAAAAAATTCTTCCGTAACCCACGAATATAGCGGAACTGAACAAAGAAATCCCTCATCAATACAAACAATAATATGCAACAGTTTGCTCATTAAAATGTTTGAGACCTGGAACCGAATGCATTTTCCGAGCTTCTAGAGCGACCACAGGAATGTTAAGCTATCGTTTGCACGGCAAAAAATGGTCGCAAATCGGATAGTAATCGAAACATGTTGATCATATGTGCAACGTGTGGATCGGTGGCCATTCATCGATTGTGTATGACTGTTCAAATGGATTATTTCTATTGTGATGACTCCTCTCTGATTATTGCTACGCAGCACAGCGCATCAACGATTAATATAAGTCCCAGTATGCAGAACGAAGATGATGAAGACGAAGAGCTGGACGTTTGTGGTGATGATGATCCTTCACCTACGTCGACTTTGAGTGCTCCTAAACCACAACAATCGGATGATGATGATGATGAAGGTACGGTACAGCCCAGAAGAGGTACTAGTAAAAATGCAAATCAAACTCTTGATGATGACTCGTCAAACACGGACAGCGATGATTTTCGATCGATGCGAGGACGTCGAAAGAAATTCCACCGTCGATTGTATGCTTGGCTTTTTTTTTTTTTTGTTTTTTTTTGGAGACTCGCGCAGGTTCAAGAGTTTTTTTTTTTTTTATATTCTCTTATGATGTGGTGTTACACACACAACCTGAACGGAGTGCAGTGGTTTGGGTCGTTGATGTTCGTTCACTATTCTCAGGGGTGGTTGTCCTAAATAGGACGAGAGCCGACCAAATTCCGCTTTGGTTATAGTCCGTAATAATTTTTAATATTGCATACGCAGAGGATGAATTTCAGTTGACCATATACTGTGAGTGTTATGCCTGTAGCAGTACGTCTGGTCACTTTCCATTAACAACTGCGTAGCATACGTTTTGCTCGTATAGGAATTACTTTTTCTTGGCTATGAAGCGAATTTGAACTATAGACTTTCCGCTCGGCGGTCGATGATGTTAACCACTGAACACTGAACACTGAACTGAACAGAAACTTCGAAGCAGGAATGACGCCAACAGTAGCCAAAAACTTTCTTTAGGTAAATTTGTTACAGTTGTATGGAAAACGTTCGCAAAATATTGCAAACTCTCAAACAAATCCAACTTACCGAACAGTGAGACATTTTTACGGCACATGGCGTAAAAATAATTTAGGAAGACGATCCGATCCAGAGGTTTTGATTTGATTTTAATTTTATTCATTCTTTTTAACACATTTTAGAATTAGATTTGAACATAAATAAATTTTAGGCAGATATGAGAGCGATAAAAGCAAATAAATAATAGTAATCATTCTTAACTTATCGTTAGTGTTGAATGATACTTTACAATATAAAGGTTTTAGGTGTATTAAAAGAAAGAAGGGCGCCGTGGCTCAGTAGTTAGTGTGTTGGACTCTAGCGCACGACGAGCGAGTTCGGATCCCGACAACACCAACGCCATTGAATGTTTATTTCGCGGCGTCCCTCCTCGGCGGAGTACTGGCGAAACCCCCGGTAGTATAACTTGCCTTGAAAAAGCTTCTCGACTCACGCCGTTCGGAATCAGCATTAAACTGTAGGTCCCTTTCACCTGTGTGAAAAATAATTCACACACAACATGGGTGATTGAAGAGAAGCTGGGTTCTGGTCCTTCATGGGTCTCTCATGCCACCAAAGAAGAAGAAGAAAAGAAAGAACACCTACGTATTTCAGCACAGACTATGGTGGTCGAGCTATACAACCTCTGACATACCTGCTAAACATAATAGGTAGATCACAGCGGCGAAAATTGGTCTGGCGGTAAACGAGAACAAAACTAAATATATGCTGTCGTCTACCTTGGCTCCGCAGTCACCTGGAACAACGACATCAGTTCCGAAATGAAACGCAGAATCACTCTTGCCAATCGCAGTTTCTTTGGGCTCAGGAGGCAATTGAGTAATAGAGCCCTCTCCCGAACGACAAAGTTGCCTCTATATAATACCCTTATCATCCTGGTCCTGTTGTATGGAGCAACTGGTCCTGTTGTATGGCCCTTGGTCGGTTCGAGAGAAAGATTTTGCGCGTGATTTTCGGGTCTATAAACGCCGACGGGAGATGGAGGAAAATATTCAACCGCGAATTTTTCGGGCTGTACAGCGACATGGGTCTAGTCAGTCGTCTACGGATTCAACGCCTAAGATGGCTGGGCCAAGTAGAGCAAATGGACACAACAGCTCCAGCCAAGGAGTCTTTGAATCCAACTCCGAGGGACGAAGAAGCAGAGTACGGCCGCACTTAAGATGGCGCACACAGGTGGTCGGGGATCTCAGCCAACTGGGTGTGCGGCAATGGAAAAAGGCTAGCAAAAGATCGTGCTAGTTGGAGGGGCATGTTCGTTGTGGCCCAGGTTAACCCCGAACTGTAGCGCCCGTTAAGAAGAAGAAGAAGTTTGATGTTGGTGTAAGACTGTAAGGACTTAAAGGTCAAACGTTCTAGGTTTCAATATAAACAAATATATAGCTCATACAAAACGAACGATTTTTCAAGTTACGTCTTTCATGAAAAATTGAGGAAATTGCTCGCCGTACAGGAGTTTGGTCAAGGGACGAAATTAATTGTGTAACGAACTTTAAAGAAGTTCAACCCTACATTTCTTGACTAACTTTGACGGTGAAGCCTATTAACTGTTTGTTAGAATTTCAATTAGACGATATGGGATAGGGAAATATAAGCAGAAAATTCGCTATGTAGTAAGAGTACGTACTTTAATAAATAAAGCAACAAAACAATAAAGTATTCACATCTAAGTATTCATTTTCGACATGTAAATCTTTTGAATATTTCCTACTAAATTGACCATTGGCTCGCCATTCGCCCTTCCCCGTCAGCAATTTCCTAAGGAAATCTCCAGATGTCACCACGAGGAGGTGGTGATGGGACTTACTAACAGTGCCGCAAGATGTTCGACTGCGGTGGCGCTTCTCGCTTGTTAGCAGGCCAGCAAATCCTTCGGATAGTTGCTACCCCCACGAGGCCTATGTTAGTCCTTTGCCAGCGGTTACATACATATATTCGAGATAACACAAAAACACAATTTAAGTTTTTCCGTCAACTTTTATTGTTTTCAGTTAATTTAATTTACATTTTGATCGTTTTTCATTGTCAATCAAATGCTAACACGAAACTCTATGTGGTGTAATTAATTAATTCTAATCAAATATAATGTAGTTTTGCTAAAAATTTAACAATTTAACTTATTTGCGTTTGCTCGTTTGCCTTTGTTTTTGTTTCGTTACCATACTGATGTGTAATTTCCTTTAAACCCAATATAAGATTTCTTAGTATGTATATAATTGATTACAACGAAATAGTTTGTTCAATTACTAATTATTCACTAATATGTATGTATGTATTTTTTAATGCTTGCTATGCATATATAATATTATTTTTGTGTCTCTTAATCGTTTGCCTGCTCTTAGTCAATAATCAACAAGAAATGATTTAAGCTTTTCAAATTTCAGAAGAAAATGTTCACGTCACTTGCAGCGTGAACGTAGAAGACTCTCGAAAAAGTTAGTTTTATATCTACGAGTATTTGTTGCTTTTAAAAGTAAGTGAGAAAAAGGCACAAAAGGATTGTTGCTGTATATAGGTACCATGTTTATACTATATACGCGTATATTTTTTTTTGTGTTGAATAGAAATTGTTCAGCAAATGAGAAATATTAAGAAACAAATTTTAAGCAACACAGATTTATTGTTTTGTTAACTTTTCCGTTTTTACTTGTATAACGCAAGTTCAGTGTGTTATATGTATGTTTACTTTTTTTTAGAATTTCCTATCTAAAGCTTAACAAAAGAAAAACAAAATATCGTTAACCTCAATTCTATACAAAATTGTATACTTGTTCAAAGGTGGCTTTCTTTAACGGTTGCGTTACAAAAAAGATTCTCCATTTGACGATACCAAGCTTGCAATTCATGAACATTTATAACTAACACCAGGTTTCCCGGAAGCGTATTGCCAAATTGTATATCAGTACAGATACAGGATACTGGCTGCGGGTTAGTTATACGCTTTAACGACAAGAGACAGCGTTGTGTTTTGGATCCATTAAATTCCACTCTATTGTTTTTACCCCATTGGATGATGCTGTCGGTATCGGAATTCAATGAGCTCAACATACGCTGTCGCTCACTATCTACTTCCGAAGTGCAGGGTCGTAAACTAGTGAACGAATATGAGAACCTGAGGGTACTGTCGTCAGCGAAGGAGTGAATTGGATTAGAAGTAACAGACAAGAGATCATTTATAAAAATAAGAAAGAGTGGCGGAGAAAACGGAGCCCTGGGGAACACCAGCATTTACGAAGTTAGTATCAGACTTGAATCCATCCAAAACAACTTGAATTTAACGATTCGAAAGGTAGCTTCTAATCCATTGAAGAAGAGACTCATCGATCCCAAAAGCACGCATTTTCGACAAAAGGGCTTCATGCCAAACCCTGTCAAATGCTTTCGAAATATCCAGTGCAACAATTTTGCTTTCACCTGCTTGGTGAAGCGAGTTATTCCACTTTTCGGCGAGATATGCCATCAAATCACCAGTGAATCTGTTGCTGCGGAAACCGTATTGACGGTCATTGAGGAGTTTCCGTGATTCAAGATATTTCATAAGATGATTCGCCTTTTTTGGGTATAGGCTGGACAAATGCTGTTTTCCACCTACTCAGAAAGAGCCCAGAGGTGTAGGAAAGGTGAAAAAGCTTACGCAGTGGTTTTGCCAGCGTAGAAGAACACCTCTTCAGAACTATTGGGGCAGTACCAGCTGGACCAGCGGATTTGTGTATGTCGAGATCTTTAAGAATCCTTGCGACTGTGCGGAAGTGGATTAGTCCCATAGTGGAATTGACGCACTCTAGTACAGGCGGAGACAAAGTACAAGCTTTGTCTAAGGGGGTGACAGCTGGAATGTCATTGTGAATGAGCGTCGGTATAGATGACGTAGTTGAGTTTTTTATGTTTTTTACAAACGACTAGAAACTTTTGCTACCATTGGGACATTGAAGGATTTTAATGTGGTGTTGCAGTAATTTCTGGCTCGTATGTACTTTTTTCGGTTTTCCTCAGAACTGTTTGCCTTGTAGGCCCGAAAACTTAGCTCCCTGAGCCTAATAGCCTCTTTGCAGCTCAGGTCAAACCACGTATTATCCTTAGGCCTGGTGCTTTTAATCTTGCTGGGAACAAAATTTGCTATGCCGATTCAGATAATATTTGCGATAACATCAGTTGCGGCGTCCACGTCGTTGTCGAGGAAGCACAACGGCCAGTTAAAGACCCGAAAGAAGTTGTTAAGGCCGCACCAGTTGGCTTTCTTGTATAGCCATAGTGTTCTCTTAGGAGTTTTTTCTTTAACTGGATGGTGGGAGTTCGAGAATTTTGCTGATATCACGCAGTGGTCAGACGAGCCTAGGGGTGACAATACATCGATCGTGTATTTGTCAGGCTGAGAGGTAAGAAACGAGTCCAGTCTCTTGGCGGTATGACCAGCAACATCGGTGATACGTGATGGCTCATTCACAAGTTGAGTTAATTGATTTAACTCAGCAAAAATTACAACATACCTTCCTTCGGGTGTTGTCTGTCCAGAATGTCGAAGCCACTGAGAATTGTGTACATTGAAATCGCCCGCTAAAACGATTTCAGTGCGAGGGAACAGGGAAACAATTCTTTGGATGGAATCAGACAATGCGTCGAATGCATCAAAAGTTGCATTGGGGCTTCTATAAAGTAAACAGTAGTGAATGAGTGCTTACGGAATGTGAATTTAAGCCATATGAAATTAAATTCCGATGTGGATTTTTGGCTATACTGTGGAAGAAGCTGGTAAGCAATGTCACTACGGACATAGATGGCGAAACCGCGGTGAGAAACGAATAATGGCACTAAGCTATATCCAGGAAGTCTGAAATCCGAAGGATCAGAATTTTCATCGGCCTGTGTTTCACAAAGTGCCAAAACAGCCGGTTTGCAGAGAAAGGGATGGACATACAAGGCCAAAAAATTCTTCCGTAACCCACGAATATAGCGGAACTGAACAAAGAAATCCCTCATCAATACAAACAATAATATGCAACAGTTTGCTCATTAAAATGCGGAACAGAATGTATACTGTTTGAGAGCTGGAACCGAATGCATTTTCCGAGCTTCTAGAGCGACCACAGGAATGTTAAGCTATCGTTTGCACGGCAAAAAATGGTCGCAAATCGGATAGTAATCGAAACATGTTGATCATATGTGCAACGTGTGGATCGGTGGCCATTCATCGATTGTGTATGACTGTTCAAATGGATTATTTCTATTGTGATGACTCCTCTCTGATTATTGCTACGCAGCACAGCGCATCAACGATTAATATAAGTCCCAGTATGCAGAACGAAGATGATGAAGACGAAGAGCTGGACGTTTGTGGTGATGATGATCCTTCACCTACGTCGACTTTGAGTGCTCCTAAACCACAACAATCGGATGATGATGATGATGAAGGTACGGTACAGCCCAGAAGAGGTACTAGTAAAAATGCAAATCAAACTCTTGATGATGACTCGTCAAACACGGACAGCGATGATTTCCGATCGATGCGAGGACGTCGAAAGAAATTTCACCGTCGATTGTATGCTTGGCTTTTTTTTTTTTTTGTTTTTTTTGGAGACTCGCGCAGGTTCAAGAGTTTTTTTTTTTTTATATTCTCTTATGATGTGGTGTTACACACACAACCTGAACGGAGTGCAGTGGTTTGGGTCGTTGATGTTCGTTCACTACTCTCAGGGGTGGTTGTCCTAAATAGGACGAGAGCCGACCAAATTCCGCTTTGGTTATAGTCCGTAATAATTTTTAATATTGCATACGCAGAGGATGAATTTCAGTTGACCATATACTGTGAGTGTTATGCCTGTAGCAGTACGTCTGGTCACTTTCCATTAACAACTGCGTAGCATACGTTTTGCTCGTATAGGAATTACTTTTTCTTGGCTATGAAGCGAATTTGAACTATAGACTTTCCGCTCGGCGGTCGATGATGTTAACCACTGAACACTGAACACTGAACTGAACAGAAACTTCGAAGCAGGAATGACGCCAACAGTAGCCAAAAACTTTCATTAGGTAAATTTGTTACAGTTGTATGGAAAACGTTCGCAAAATATTGCAAACTCTCAAACAAATCCAACTTACCGAACAGTGAGACATTTTTACGGCACATGGCGTAAAAATAATTTAGGAAGACGATCCGATCCAGAGGTTTTGATTTGATTTTAATTTTATTCATTCTTTTTAACACATTTTAGAATTAGATTTGAACATAAATAAATTTTAGGCAGATATGAGAGCGATAAAAGCAAATAAATAATAGTAATCATTCTTAACTTATCGTTAGTGTTGAATGATACTTTACAATATAAAGGTTTTAGGTGTATTAAAAGAAAGAAGGGCGCCGTGGCTCAGTAGTTAGTGTGTTGGACTCTAGCGCACGACGAGCGAGTTCGGATCCCGACAACACCAACGCCATTGAATGTTTATTTCGCGGCGTCCCTCCTCGGCGGAGTACTGGCGAAACCCCCGGTAGTATAACTTGCCTTGAAAAAGCTTCTCGACTCACGCCGTTCGGAATCAGCATTAAACTGTAGGTCCCTTTCACCTGTGTGAAAAATAATTCACACACAACATGGGTGATTGAAGAGAAGCTGGGTTCTGGTCCTTCATGGGTCTCTCATGCCACCAAAGAAGAAGAAGAAAAGAAAGAACACCTACGTATTTCAGCACAGACTATGGTGGTCGAGCTATACAACCTCTGACATACCTGCTAAACATAATAGGTAGATCACAGCGGCGAAAATTGGTCTGGCGGTAAACGAGGGCAAAACTAAATATATGCTGTCGTCTACCTTGGTGTAAGACTGTAAGGACTTAAAGGTCAAACGTTCTAGGTTTCAATATAAACAAATATATAGCTCATACAAAACGAACCATTTTTCAAGTTACGTCTTCCATGAAAAATTGAGGAAATTTCTCGCCGTACAGGAGTTTGGTCAAGGGACGAAATTAATTGTGTAACGAACTTTAAAGAAGTTCAACCCTATATTTCTTGACTAACTTTGACGGTGAAGCCTATTAACTGTTTGTTTAATAAATAAAGCAACAAAACAATAAAGTATTCACATCTAAGTATTCATTTTCGACATGTAAATCATTTAAATATTTCCTACTAAATTGACCATAAAATTTAAAAATACGATAGGCAATTTAAATCGATATCATTTTTGATTTTGTTATATTGAAAAAATTCGTTGACAGTTATTTAAAAATTGTACCTACTAGTTAGTCTGTCCTATTTTTACACTTTCTTTTATTTTGTTTTTAATTTTGTACAAAGGCAAAAAGTCGTCCTTGCCTAATGGTAAACCAAATTTAATTGTGTATATTAATCCTATTTCACGCTCTTCTGTTTTGTAAAGTAATATGCGCTGATGTTGGGTATAGGGACTATTCATATAAACTGCATAGTATATTTGCGCTACGTCTCTATCACCATCACAAACAAACACGATATCTTGTTCAATATATTGACTACATTAGTTAAATGGCTTTTTACACTATGTTATTTGTTATTATAATTAGTAAATACAAAAATACGTACTAAAACTTTAGGTTCCTTTTTTAATTATTCTAGTATGCTTTAACTCCCTAAGACTCATTTTGCTTCATACTTTGTTTCTCTTTTAATTGCTTTTAAGTGTTGATTTTGGTACATATGTATATCTTAGTAGATTTTCTACGATACTGTACGAAATTGATACATATATCTAACATTACATATATGTATGTACATACTTCATTACTACAATCTGGTATTATGGTTAGTAATAGAGATCTACATTTTTAATGAGCAGCTATGTTTATACAATCGTATTTTGAAAGGTACATGGATACTTTAATCGAGCTTTTGGGCTGATAAGAAACATACGGAAAAGACTAATGTTCTCAACATATTTCTGTACAGGATAAAGAAAATCGGTCCAATTAAAAAAAGGGGGAAAAAGGAATAGGAATAATAAAACAATATTTAACCTTCAAGCAGGCGCGCGACGTCGAAATGACCGCACACAATATACTTACGGTTATAACTTTATTATTTCTCACCATATACACTGTCACTGTTTCAGTGTGTACAAAATAAACAGTTAACCCTCCCTGTCCGCGTGCCCGGCAGTGTGCAGATTGCAATAGTTTGAGACATGTAGCAGTCATCGAAAGCACGCCACGCGCCTGACGTCGAAGAGGTTACGTGCGAAACTTAACGCAAGTTAGGTCCGCACTTTTAACCCACGCAGCCGTAATTGCGTCGGCGAACCTATAAACTGTGTCTAGGAAACTTCCGCCGGAAGTTGTTAAAGTGCATCTATGCAGCCTGTTTATATGTTTATGGTTGTATTTATGATTCGCATGTGCACATACTATAAACATCGAATTATAAAATGAAACCAGAAATGAAGCCATAAACGCTCAAGGCAATAGGCATTCACATACTTGTGTATATATGTATAAAAGTGTATAAAAGGACATGTCAAAGAACGAAATAAATCAGATGTAAAATTGAACACTTCAAATACCATTTACTTTCATATACATATTCTTCTTCTTTGGTGGCGTTACAGCCCATGAAGGACCAGAGCCAAGCTTCTCTCAATCACCCATGTTGTGTGTGATTTATTTTTCACATAGGTGAAAGGGACCTACAGTTTAATGCCGATTTCGAACGGCGTGAGCCGAGAAGCTTTTTCATGGCAAGTTCACTACGGAGGGGCTTGAGAGTACCCCGCCGAGGAGGAACGTCGCGAAATAAACATTCGATGGCGTTGGTGTTATCGGGATCCGAACTCGCTCATCGTGCGCCAGAGTCCAACACACCAACCACTGCGCCACGGCGCCCTTTCATATATGCATGTATGTAGGTATGTATTAACATAACTCGCACCATTTTTTTGGTTGTCAACGAATATTTGTGAATCAAGTCTGTAATCGTGTTTTTTTGTCCAAAATGACTCGTCGACCGTTAACTGAAAGTGATACATATATTGGAGGAAATACATCGAGAAGATGAAGAAAGTGAATCAGGGCTCAGTGATCAAGGTTCAGAAACTTCCGACCACCTAGTTTCGGATGAAATTCAATCAACTGAAGAATCATGCAATTCGGATTCAGATGAAGAAGATACATACATATGTATACCTCTTTCAGATAGAGTCAGATATTTTATGTGACGTGACATAGTAACAAGGTGGAAAAAGTCTAATGCTAGGTACACACGAGGCAACCGTTGTAGCAACACAGCCATGTTGAAGCAACCGTTGCCTCGAGTGTAGTTGTGTTGCCCATTGATTTTCGTGTTGCCGCAACCGTTGCCATAAAAATCTAAAAATTTTGATTTTTTTAGTCGGTTAGTCGTTCATTTCATCAAAAGCAAGCATGTAGGAAGGTTCACGCGGAGTGAAATTAAGTGAAAAAAAAAAAGAAAAAAAAAAAATAGCAATAGAAAACAGTGAACATTATGTTAATTTTATTAACGAATGTTTCGTTATTTTGGCTTTTACCAAGCCCAACAAGTTTCCAAATAGGGAATGATCCATCCTCATGTAGTTTCTGTAGTCCGCTTGCTCATTTTCTTTCAGTTCTTTCGGCAGCCTTTCGTTCGGAAATTCGTCTTTTTTAAAAGCCAATTTTTTGACCAAATTTTCTTTTGACGTGACAACGTCTATTAAATCGGTTAGCGCTGAAATATGGGATGCCGAAACGCAAAAAACGCAGAAAAATGTAGACTAGCCGTGTGAGTAGGCGTGGCCTAGCGAGAATGTAGTAGTGAGCTCGCGCGAGAATTATCAACATGTCAGATAAAAAAAAATTCGGCGTCGTTTAGTGGAATTAAATCAAATAAAATCATATCATAGACCTATTGTTAATAGAATATTAGAAATAAAGAACACTTAAACGTTTGAGTATAAAATTGTCTTATTCAATTAAATGCATATATAATACTGTAATATGAAAATAAAGCATTGAAATCAATAAAAAAATTATATGTAATTGTTGAATATATAATATTTATACCTCATTCATAAAATCGTATAATAGATGTTGTCACGAAATAATGGATTTGGCTAGTAACAGCCAATCTAATAACAGTTTTTTTCTTTTTTGGTTGCATCTCCTCTTCCTCATTTTGGTACAAAAGTCCGTCAATTATAATAATTGCAGTGATCTCACGTATTACGTCACTCATTTCAAAAATTCGATTTTCCGCTTATGTCTTTTCTGTACCACAGCTACCCACAGTACTGTGGTTACGGCGACGGTTGCCACGTGTGTAGTGAACAAATAAGGCTCGTTGCTGCAACACGTTGCTTCGACGGTTGGCTCGTGTGTATCTAGCATAATAACAATAGAGTGAGGCGACAAATTCAAAGTTATCTAACGGAAGAATCGGGTATTCGTCGAAATGGTGTGAGGGTAACAGCGTTTGTGCAAGCCTGGAATTTATTTATTGATAATAATATTATTGGAAAAACAGTAGTACACACCACCGAATTTATACAAAAAAAAAAATTTCGTCTATTTTCTTGAATAACTTGGAAACTATTTATTTTAAAATTACAAAAAAATGGATTTAAGATCTTAACAATAAGACCTTCCATTTGATATATCACACGATGCAGTTGATATGTGTACCAAATTTCAACTTAGTCGGTCCAGTAGATTCGGAGATAATTGGCTGTGACCGACGGACAGACGGACACACGAGTGATCCTATAAGAGTTTCGTTTTTTTTTTTTCGGACGCACGGAACCCTAAAAAGCACCATCGTACAATAGGCAACGTAGCTGCAAGCCCACTGATGCTGCAGAAATTCGTGCATTGTTGGGATTGCTGTATATTGCGGGAACCTTGCGAATGTCGCACGCGAATTTAGAGGATTTGTATGCACGTGATGGGACAGGCGTATTAATTTTTCCTACTTCAATGTCATTGAAAAGAACAAAATTTCTTCTGAATTCTTTGCGGCTTAATGATGCCACCACAAGAGTATATCGTCGTGCTTTGGATAAAGCTGCACCGATAAGAGATATCTTGGAAATGTTTACACAAAGCAGCCTTTTACCTTATTCCGTGGGACAGAACGTTGTTATTGATGAGATGATGGCAGGTTTTCGAGGAAAATGTCTCTTCAGACAGTATATAAAATCTAAACCTGATAAATATGGAATAATGCTTTATCCACTAGTGGATGCTGCTACATTTTATGTCCTCAACATAGAGCTTTATGCCAGCAAGCAGCCAGGGGGTCCTTGCCAGTTAACTTATGCTGCAGCAGACGTTGTGAAGAGGTTAATAACACCAATTTCGAACACAGGACGAAATTTAACAATTGACAATTGGTATACCAGCGTTCCTTTGGTTAGGGATTTGGCCGAAAATCATAAGATTTCTGTTGTGGGTACCATGCATAAAAACAAGAAAGAAATACCTCCTTGTTTTATAGATAAAAACCGACCTGAATATTCAAGTCAGTTTGGATTTTCTGACACGACTACGATGAAGTCATACGTACCTAAAAATAAAAAGATCTGTTATACTATTATCAACATGTCACCCTGCTGCTGAAACTGATGAAACTACTAATGAAAAACGTAAGCCTAGCATGGTAACTTTTTACAATAAAACTAAAGGTGGTATCGATCAAGTTGATAAAAAAGTAAAGATGTATTCTACATCAAAGAAGAACAATAGGTGGCCCTTGACTCTATTTTTTCGTCTTTTAAACATTGCTGGAATAAATACCATAGTAATACTTAGGGCAAACGGAGTAGTAATACCGAAAAGGAGAAAGTATTTTCGCTAATTAGGCATTGAACTGACAAGAGAGTATGTCCAAAGAAGGGCTACGATGGTGAATCTTCCAAGGAAATAGAAAAGAAACATTACGGAGCATTTGAATATGGATGTTCAAGATGCTGGATATGAAGCAAGCAGTTCTAGCACATGCAGAGGAAGCTGCAAAATATGTCCCGCAAAAAAAGGAGGCAATCGAAGACGCAATGCACATCATGTCACAGAAACATATGCGGAAGTCACACTACTTCCATTTACAATGAATGTCATTTTGGCGAAGATACTGATGATGAAGGAAACTAGACCGGAGCCAACTGATACTATCTGTTTTTACTTTATATGTTTTATTCTAATGTTTAAGTTCAAGTTTTTTTTAACAATTTGGGTCCTAAGATATTGATAATACATTTGATTACGAAAAAATAAATGATTATTGATTAATCAATGTTTTATCTCTCTGATATACCCCATAGGTCTTTTAGGTTACGCACGACCGCTGCCGTTACGAATTACCGCGCGCCCGCTTGAAGGTTAAAAAAATAAATAAAAATAAAATAGTGTATTAAGAACATGTTTTTAGTGTGAAGAAATCAGGATATAATTCAAGCAGCTTGATCCTTTTGTTTTTATTTCATTACTTAGAAAAGGCTTCTACTAGATTGTCAATTTTACAAAATATTATTTTTCATGTTGTTTTTCATTTTTCTATATGTATATATATATGCGTATATAAAAGAATCAGTATAAATTCATGTTTTGATAGCATTCTGTCACTTGAAGGATTTATGCATAAATGTTGATCCTCATATTGTATTTAAATTCCTTTGTCTAGTTGAACATGTTTCTAGTTTAATTTTTTTGTTTGAACTTTGAGTGTTTTTTTTTTTTTCTCTAAATAAATAACACTAGTACATTACAGACATATAATTTAATTGATATCTACACACGATTTATCTAATCACAGAGCTGTTTTTATTTCAATACATATAATTCATTTTTATTTTTTTAACTTAATTAGCAATAGAGCTACAGATGAAAACCTTGTTTGTATAGCAATAAGAATAGAAATTCGTTTTTTCGGTATTTTTGAAATATTTTTTTTTACAAACAACTACATACATACATCATCTTGAAGTAAATTATATTTAATTATATTTGGTATTTACATAATCACTTTAGGTGACTTGACTAATAATAGTTCATTATAATCTGAATCTTCATTCCCACTATTATCATTTTTATCCATACGTCGACGTTCGGATATAATTCGTAGAATTTCAGCCGAATCAGATTTATTTAGACCTTCAGCAATGTCGATAGTGACAGAACGTTCAGTTTTACCATGCAGCATTTTGGTGGTCGCAGGTAGAAGTAGTGAACTCTCGTCCATGTCAGGATCTTCGTCAAGAGCTTGTTGCTTAAATAATTGTTTCGTGCTACCAGATCGACTGCGTGGTGGCATTGATCTTGGCACAGAGAGAAGTGCACCGCCACTACCACGTCCAGAGCATCCTTGATCCGACGACATCGATCTGCTAAAAGGAGATGATGATGTCTTTTTTTCCGATTTTAACGTAAGTATGTCCTTTGGAACGATTTGAGTAGGAGCTATTGTTGTTGATAGTGTGGGTGATTTATCTATAGGTATCATAATTGAAGAACGTGAACTGGAGCTTATATCTAATGGTTTGGCAGTGCAATCTTCGCTGCGAACGCTACGTAAGTCAAATGGTTTCTGTGATGATAATGGCGGAGGGCTCGTTTCACTTTCTAAGCTTTCGAATATAGTTCGACTGTCCGCGGCAGCAACACTACCCCAAGGCAGACTGTCACAACTCATTTGCTTCGATTCAAAATTTCGACGACGAATAGCCTGTCAAATAGAAGATCTCCGTGTGTTAGAAAATTGCATACAGCTAAAGGAGAATGTAGAGCATATAGGTAGTAGGGGCAAATAAAATAATTTCATATACAAGCTTTCTTAAATGTTTAGGAATGCGACAATTGCTATGTATAGATATAAAATATACACATAGCTCACATGTGTACATGCGGGGGTTCGTTTGTACATATGTACATATGTATGTATCTATAACTAAACGAGAAGCAAATTAACACAAGGTCCGTAAAAGGAAACATCAAAAGGATGTACAAATTGGGCTGAACATTATTTACCCAAAAGTTCAGAACTAGTGGACCAAGACTGCAAATTTTATAATGAAACAGTTATTCTGAGTATGAGAATAATAATAAAAATCAAAAGCATTTTACCTGTTCATCGAGCGATCGCTCTTTCGTAAGATTCCCTCGTTTTTTTTGCAATGCCATGCTGCTTCGTCGTCGAAGTCGGCGTCCGGTTAACGGTGGAACTTGGAGATTTTGCGCAATTACATTCCTGAATTCAATGGCATCATTGAAACAATTTTCCTCGGTCACTTCTTCAGAGATGCTATTCTTCTCACCCAACATAGCTAACGATTGTACCGTCAAATTGCCCAATTCCGTCGAACCGATTCCGGATTCATTAAAATATTGTATCGTTTGACGTCGGCCAGTGTTCGTAAACTTTTTGTCCAGTGATGGTGTACTATATGTGAAATTAGATGGCAATGAGGATACCTTCTCGAGTGGCCTTTTAATGGGCTGCGTTTCAGATTGTAGCTGCAAACAAAGCGCTTGTTCCTCTTCGAATTCTTGTTCGCGTACGAGCTCTCTCTCGAGCTCCACGTCCATGTCCATTTCGTCTTCCATTTGTTTGTGACTCTCCTCGAGGTGTTTCATCAGAACAGCCACGACGACATTCACTAGCACGAATTGAGCCATCAAAACGAATATCACAAAAAATATCGGAGCTATTACTGAGCTGACGCAGCAATTGCGCACACAATCGGCTGCGTCATCACAGTTATCTCGCAGGGTATCTTTCATGATGCCGTTCCAGTTATCGCCTGTCGCTACGCGAAACAATGTAAGGAAAGCCATGCCGAAATTGGCGAAATGAGCATGCTCCCCAAGACCTTGACAAGGTATCTCATCAGAGCATTCTAATCGGCCAAACAGTTCAACACCAAGTGCGGCAAATATGAAAAATAGCAGGAAAAAAAGCAGGCCCAAGTTGCCAACTTGTGGTAGCGCCTGCATCACAGTGTCGAGAAGGGCCCTTATACCTTTTGCCATTTTAAGCAACTTCAATACACGAGCAATACGTAATACTCGCATAACTCGTATTATAGTAGGATTAATGGGTATAATATTCGTTTCTAATTCTTCAAGCACAATACCGACTATCGATAGTAAAACAATGCCCACATCCAATTGATTCCATTTATCTTTCATATAGAGGCGCACGCCTAGCGCAACTAGTTTCATCACTGCCTCTAGTATAAATACGGCTGTAAAAAAATAATTGAATATCTTTAAAGCATACTCCAAGGCTACTGGCATTTTATAGTATTCCATGGCCATTGTGACTACATTTAGACCAATAACAGCGGCTATTGCAAGGTCAAAGTATTTTGATGTCACCACGTTATGCACAAACATTCGTGTCGGTGAATAATTAGTATAGTACGGTGGTTCGTGCATACGTCGGCGTTTCTTTTCCATTTGAAGAGCACGTTTTGCAGCACGTCGGATCTTTTCTTCCTTTTCTTGTTCTTCGCGGCAGCGATGAAAATTCTCGACAACCACTCCAACGAACATATTTAGGACAAAAAATCCAACGAGCAGAATAAACGCAATAAAATACAGTAGCCTCCATTCATTATAGTTAACAATCGGCTGTTGATCAACACCAACTGCATCTAAGCCGGTGTACATTATATTGACCCATCCATCACGTGAGGATAGTACGAAGAGTGACATGAGTGCCTTGCCCAGATCGTCGAAATTATATTTTCTATTTATCCAAGCATTGCCCACTATCGATAGACAGTCGGTTTTGTTTCGTACATTCTTTATGTTTTCGCCCTCACAGTAGTAAAAGGTGCCTTTGAACAGCTGGACGCCCAGGATGCCGAAAATGATGAAAAATGTGCAACAGATAAGGACGATATTGCCGATGGGGCGAAGGGACGATAAGAGCGTTTGCACGACTAATTTCAAGCCCGGGGCCCGATTTATTACACGCAGGGGCCGAAGGGACCGAAGTAGTCGAAACACCTATAAAATACAAAATATGAATTGTGAACAAATCAATAAAACGTATTGTCTAATCCTTGTAAGAACTACACAGAAATAAGACAAATAAACCGAAATCAACAAAAAATAAAACCGGTAACTAAGTGGTTGCAGTTAAAATGAAGATTCTTTACATTCAAAATATTAGAGCATTAAAGCAAGAACCTATCTATCTGTGATGGAAAATTAGAACAAATTTTCGAATGCCACATTGAAGCCGTTCATTACGGTATAAATGATGAAGGCGTCCCTAACTATGGCTTGGGTCCAATTAAATAATACCTTAGAAATGAACCACTCTGGTCCCTGAACGATTTCGCCCCGATATGACAATGACTCTTGTTGACTTGTATTTTTTTGGCGGGGACTAGAAATTATGAAACACCATTCGGTGTCCCTATGTGGCAGATGAGCTAAAATATAAAACTAGGGTTGCGCCATCCCAACGGCTTCAATCGATCTTAAGGTAGGTCTATAAAAAAGCTTTAATCTGAAATTTTTTACCTGCCTCTGGAACAGATTGTTGCCATCACTTCAATTAGATAAAAAAGTATGTGCCATTCAAAGTGTGGTAATTCTGTTTAAACTTTGTTAAATAAAGATAAGGCGGTGGAACCAAGTTAGGCAGTTTGTAAGCTGAAAACCAGGGAAGATTTAGTACCCCAAATAGCGACTTATGCTGTCTCACGTCTCTTCTAACACTTCTAATTTAACTTCTACTTTTTCTTTGTAATGCTAATTAGAGAGAAGCTGTCAGGCACACAGGAAAATAACAATACATCGCCTATTGTATTGCCTCTCATCTATATTTGATATAGACCATTGTTTGGTTTGTTTCGGACTCTTGCATCGATTAATTAGCAAAAGGAATTTCATTGATAGTATATCAAAGCAGCTGCTATACTCCAGATCATTATAAGTTTATTGCTATTCACTTACCCTTAAAATCCCAAATATCCTTGGACTGGATTCGCTTATCAATGACATTAACAAGTCAATTATTGAAATTGTCACAAGAGATCCATCCATTATGTTCCACCCAGATGTGAAGTATGCATCCGGCCCATAGAACATCCCCGTGGCGACCACCTATGGACAACAAGAAAATTAAACCACAAATCAGGACGATTTGCCTTAAAAAAAGTCTTCTTAAATAATTGAATGAACGCAAAGCTTTCGAGTGTGCTTGATATTCAAGGAGAATTACATTAGCAATTAACGACGTATCCAACCGAGCAATAAACAAGTCCCTTCAGCTTAATTTCAGGGAAAAATAATGTGGTGGATAACTCTGTCCTGTATTATTGTGCTTACAAATTGTGGATTTGGCTATACATATGCTTATCTACATACATACATGCATTACATTCTTACCTTTATAAACATTTCAACTGTGAATACTACTGTGAAAACGTAATTAGCCGTTGCTAGGAATAATCTTTCGGTGCTATACGGAGGTATATTTGGCCTTTCCATGGCCAGAGTTATGCAATTTAAGGCGATGAAGAGAAGGACAACGTTGTCAAACCATTTTTGGTTTACAAACCAGGAACATATTTGCCGGAACCTATTCAATCGAAAAGAGAAAATGGATAAGGAAATAAAATGCTGTAAGGATAAATAAAAAATGTTTTAAGTGCACATATCACTGGCTTCAAGTTACAACCGCATAGCTCAAGTGATGGCGAAATTGAGTTACTGTCATATTCGCGATTAGAATATTATCTGAGTTGTGCTTACTTACTTACTTACTTAGGTGGCACCACAGTCCGTGGTGAACCTTGGCCGCAACCAACAAGCGTCTCCAGCGCCGCACGGCTAGTTGGTTAAGGTCCCCTTCCACCTGCGTGCGCCACCGTTGATGCGGCCGTCCTCTGCCGCGCCTTCCTTCCGAGGTGGATTCGAGGACTCTTCGGGTTGGAGCTGTATTTTCCATGCGCTCTACATGGCCTAGCCACCTTAGACGCTGTATCCGTAGACATCGTACCAGGCCGATGTCGCTGTACAACCCGTACAGTTCTTCGTTATATCTTCTCCTCCATACACCGTTTGAACAAACGGAAATTTTCCTCTCGAAACGACCAAAGACATCTTCATCCGCTTTTGTTAAGGTCCAAGCCTCTGCGCCGTAAAGGAGGACTGGGTTGATTAATGTCTTATATAGTATCACCTGGGTTTTCCGAGAGAGGGCTCTACTTCTCAATTGCCTCTTGAGCCCAAAGAAACAGCGGTTGGAAAGAGTGATTATGCGTTTTATCTCAGCGCTGTTGTTGTTGTCGCTGGCAATCAGTGAGCCACGCTAGACAAATTCCTTGACCACTTCAAAGTTATATCCGCGCATTGTGATGTTCTGGCCAATACGTCGGTGTTGTCCGTCTCTTTTAGATTAAAGCAGATATTTGGTTTTACCCTCATTAACCTTGAGACCCATCTTAGCCGCTTCTACCTCAATGCTTACAAAGGCCTCATTGACGTCTCGCTGTGTCCTTCCAATCACGTCAATGTCGTCGGCGTACGCAAGCAATTGCGTAGACTTAAAATAAACCGTACCTCTTGTGTTTGCCAGTGACTCTGGCACGATGTTGATAAAGTTGCATGACAGCGTGTCACCTTGCCTAAATCCTTTTTTAACATCAAAGGTCTCGGTTTGCTCGTTACTGACCTTAATGAAGCAGCGAGCATTCTCCATTGTCATCCTGCACGCGAGCATTCTCCATTGTCATCCTGCACAGTCGGACGAGTTTGGCAGGGATGTTAAAACTAGACATGGCTTTGTATGGCTCATCTCTATACACGCTGTCATATGCAGCCTTGAAATCGACGAAGATCTTCTCCAAGATCTGCCGTAGCGTAAATATTTGGTCTATTGTGGATTTATCTGGCCGGAAACCACACTGATAAGAGCCGATCAGGTTATCCACAAACGGTTTCAGGCATTCACACAATACGGCAGAGAAGATCTTATATGCGATATTAAGGAGATTTATTCCCCTATAGTTGGCGCAGTTATAGGGGTATTCTTTCTTATGGAACGGGCAAACGATGCTGAGATTCCATTCGTCCGGCATGCTTTCCTCCGACCATACCTTGCAAACGAGATGGTGCATGCACCCTACCAGCTCATCTCCAGCCGCCTTAAGAAGCTCAGCAGACAGGCCATCTGCGTCCGCGGCTTTATTAGACTTAAGTCTTGATATCGCTATTTTGACTTCGTCTAGGTCGGGTGGACTGAATTCTGTTACATCGTCGTTCATTACGAATGGCTCGTTCTGCCTGACAGCGGTATCTTGTCTGACATCGCCGTTATACAGTCTGCAGAAGTGGTCTTCCCAAATCCTCAGCATCGACTGCGACTCTACCACCAGTTCTCCATTTTCATCCCTGCAGGCCGTCGCTCTGGCTTTGATGCCAAAACATGTTCGTTTTACCTTATTGTAAAACTTACGGGCGTCATTCCTGCGGAAGCATCTCTCCATCTCCTCGATCTCACGCTTTCCGTGCTCTCTCTTCTTTCTTCTGAAAAGCGTGTGTTCCTCTCTTCTCTTCTGCCCATAGATTTCGCGATCAGCTCTCGTCCGTCGTTGCGGCATGGCTTTATATGCCTCTTGTTTTGCTGCATGGGCTTTTCTGCAAGCGTTAAACTCAGTCCGCATTGTCACTCTTTTATGAGAATACTTATACGAGAACAAGGCTTTATCAAACTTCGTCCTCTTTTATCCGTGAATTTTGCAATTTTTTTTTTGGAGTTCATTCCTTATGAATCGTTTCATATGTAGTGTGTGACGGGTCACATTTCCTCAGCGCAATATACTCGCGTATCTTATAGCGCGTCCAGACTGGGCTGGGCTGGCCTGGACGGGACTGGACGCGACTGGAATTATGGGGGCTGGCCTGGACTGGCCTGGACGGGATTTGGCTGGACTGGATGGGACTGGAATGGACGGGTCTGGACGGTACGGGCCTGTACTGAACGGAGCTGGTCTGGACGGGACTGGGCTGGACGGGAATGGACTGGACGGGACTGTTCTGGATCGGACTAGATGGGACTGGACTGGACGGGACTGGACTGGACAAGACTGGACTTGAGGGGGCTGGCCTGGACTGGGTGGACGGGATTTGGCTGGACTGAATGGACTGGAATGGACAAAACTGGATCTGGGCAAGGTGGGACTGGACTGGACGGGACTGCAATGAACTGGACTGGATTGGACGGGGCTGGTCTAGACGGGACCGGACTGGGCGGGGTTGGCCTGGAAGGGACTGGACTGGATTGGCCTGGACTGGACGGGGCTGGTCTGAACCTGACTGGATGGGACTGGACTGAACTGGACAGTATTGGACCGGGCAAGACTGGGCTGGACTGGACTGGACGGGACTGGACTGGGCGGGACTGGACTGGATTGGACTGGACTGAAAGGGGCTGGTCTGAACCTGACTGGATGGGACTGGACTGAACTAGACAGTATTGGACCGGGCAAGACTGGGCTGGACTGGACCGGACGGGACTGGACTGGGCGGGACTGGACTGGACTGGACAGGATTGGACTTGAGGGGGCTGGCCTGGACTGGGCTGGACGGTACTGGACTGGAAGTGGTTGGACTGGACGGGACTGAACTGGACGGGGCTGCCCTGGGCTAGACTGAACGGGCTGGACGGGACTGGACTGGACGGGATTGGGCTGGACGGGACTGGACTGGACGGGATTGGGCTGGACGGCACTGGACGGAACTGTACTAAACGGTACTGGACAGGACGGGGCTGGACTGGGTTGGTCTGGACCGGACTGAATGGGACTGGACTGGGTCGGACTGGACTGGACGGGACTGGACTGTACTGGACGGGCCTGGTCTGGACCGGAATGAATAGGACTGGACCGGGTGGGACTGGACTGGACGCAACTTGAGTGGAAAAGACTGGGCTGTACGGGGCTGGCCTGGACCAGACTGGATGGGACTGGACTAGACGGGACTGGACTGCGGCTAGTACAAATTTGAAAGAAGAACTCAACTTCTAGTTTCTGGTAGAACACTGGGGACAACTAGATATGGTACAACCATTGATGCAATGTTTTCACGATTCGTAACTCACGTAACTTCTGATGTTCATAAATCGTATTTTAGTTTTCACAAACCCATTGTCACAATATTTAACAATGATGTTACTATTTCCGAAATAAATAAATAAATAATGTAGTGTAAGAAATATATTTTTGTGTACCATAGCATAAGTAATATATTTTATCAAATTAATGTGATATAATAATATTTACTTTCTTTGCCTATGATATATATTTTAAGATAACCATTTTTAAGGAGTAAGCTCCAGTTACGCGTCGGAGCTGACACGCACATTTTCTTTTTTTTTGAGATTAAAAATCAAATACTTACCCACACGATATTTGTAAGTACATAGACCTGTTCTACAATAGTCTGCACAGAAAGATGAGACAGTGGGGAAAGGGGCTAATTGCTCCGAGGATTTTGACCAATTCGTCTCTTTTCTAGCTGGACAGATTTTTTTTCATAAATCAACATAAAATTAACTCATCTAAGCTGAATTGTAGGATGGCAAAGGACTAACAATGGCCTCGTAGGGGTAGCATCTATCCGACGAATGCTGGCCTGCTAAGAAGCGAGAAGAGCCACCGCAGTCGAACATCTTGCGGCACGTACTGTTAGTAAGTCCCATCCCAACCTCCTCGTGGTGCCATCTGAAGATTTCCGATGGAAATTGCAGACGGGGAAGGGTGAATGGCGAGCCTTCTGCGCCAAAAAACAGGATTATTCGGTTGGGCTACGGCCTAGTAAGCCGTAACCGTAAAAAAAAACCACAAACTCCGAAACAACCACAAGCCTCGGATATAACGGGCGGATTTATGTTGACGACCCTTGCAAAAAAACGAAAAAAGGACGATGATCTTCGGCTTTGCACGTGGAATGTTAGGTCCCTAAACAGGCCACGTGCAGCCGAACAACTTGCGGACGCCCTAGACCGCTATAAAGCGAACATGACCGCCATCCAGGAAATGCGATAGAATGGACCGGTTATAAAGCGGATGAAAAAATGCGATATTTACTACAGCGACTGATATAGGGAGAGAGGGCAACGATTGTTCGGATGCGGATTTGTTGTTCGAGGTGAACTAAGGCAAAAAGTCCTAGGCTTTCGGCATGTGAGCGAACGCCTCATAACAGTCCGTATCAAGGCTATATTTTTTAACATCAGCCTGATCTGCGTCCACTATTTTGTAGTAGCCAAGATGCGCTTACAGATATCACGAACGCAACGGAGTAGTGTAAGAATACAAAGTTATGACGTCGGAAAGCTACTATCGCCAGAAACCGCTCGGCCTTTACCGATCGCGTCTCCCTTAAGCTCTCCAATACACCTCAATCCTCCACGCTATCAATAGAAGTGCAGTGGAGCCTTTGCAAACAAGCCCTTAAAGGCTCTGCATCCGAAGTCTTGGGTTTCAGGGCTCCACCACGAAGAAAAACCATGGTTCGATGACGAGTGCTGGAGGATTCACACAGCGAAGCAGGATGCATATAAGGCCTCGCTGCATAAGATAACAAGAGCAGCTCGTGAGCTCTACGAGTTAAAAAGAAGGGAGGAGCATAAGCTTCTCAGAAGAAAGAGCACGAGAAGCGCGCGATTGAGGATTTGGAGAGGTGTTACTGCAGGCGTGACGTTCGAAAATGTTATCAACAGATAAAGTGAACATGCCAAAGTTATAAAGCCAGAACGGAAGCGTGCAGGGATGAGTACGGAGTAGAATCGCAGTCGATGCTGAGAATATGGAAAAAACCGGCCAAGTGCGAGTCGGACTCGCGCACGAAGGGTTCCGTACTATTATGTATAAAAACTCCAAAAAAAGCATGTCTGTTGTATGGGAGCCCCATTTATACATATATTTATTATATTCTGTCTAAGTATATACAGAAATACATAATCAGTGACATTTTATTCTCACTTTTCGGATAGTTAAAATCTAGAATGTTGTAATTTTTAGAAAATACTCATTTTTTGAGTGATTGCCAATTTGGGTTTAGACGTGGCAAATCGACTGAAACTGCTTTATTGAAATTAACTGGTGAAATATATAATAGTCTAAACACTTCTCAAACACAATCAACATTATTTGTTGATATCAGTAAGGTCTTTGATATGGTTAATCATACTTTGCTACTCGATAAACTTTACAAAGCGGGTTTCAGAGGCTCCATTTATAAATGGTTTTCTTCTTATTTATTCAACCGTTATCAAGTTGTGAAAATTAGGAATGTTAACAGTTCTATAGACTTCTTAAATATGGGTGTTCCCCAAGGAGCAGTATTGGGCCCAATCCTTTCTCTAATTTATGTTAATACGTTTTTCATACAACCTTTAAAAGGCAAAATAACTGCCTTTGCTGATGAAACATCTCTTTTCCACTCAAACACTAACTTAATTGATAGTTTTGCAGATGTTAACTATGACCTAGATATGTTAAGGAGATGGTTTAATTATCATAAACTAATAATTAGCAACAAAACGAAGTACATGATATTTAATATCAATGGTAGAGTGTTCAGAGACCTTCCCTTATATTATCATGCACCATTGTGTAATCGATTTGTTCTTGAAGATATAGTATTTAACAATCAAGAATGTTTGAAAATTGCTTCTTGATTGAACACGTGGACAGTTTTAAATATTTAGGTGTTATATTGGACCAACAACTTTGTTGGAAAGACCATTCAATATAATTGAAACAGTATCTAAATGGGGTTATAAGATAATTATTCCATCTCAGTATGCACTTTAATCTCTAGCCGTTTTAAAATACTAAATGTATACTCGATATGGAACTAGCAAAAACATGTCCATGTCCGGAACTAAATGTATTATCGCACCGATATGGAACTAGCAAACCATGTCCATGTCCGGACCTGAATGCATACATACACATGTATGACATTCGTTCACGAAATGCGGTGCGGGCATTATATTCTTTCATTTCTTTTCTTCATTTCAGTTCAAGTGTGCTGTACAGTGTACACCAACTGTTCGAGCTTTATCGCCACATCTCCATACTTTTGGGTTTCTTAAAAACCACAGGGTATAAGTCATACCGTATGAGAAGCATGTTCGATGCATTTATGTTTTTTTTTTTTTCGTTTTGTACATATGTGATTGATGAATAAGGGTTGAATGGAACTATGGAACTATTTTCGTTCAATTTGCGGAACGAGAGGACATGTGTCCGAGAGAGGACATAGTTCCGTGAACTATACATGTCCGGAACTACCCAACTCTACTTCGTAATGTACATATGTATGTATGTATGTATACTTATACATAGCGTACAGATGTGTGAGTGTATGCACGTATGTGATGCGTATGCACGTATGTACGTATCGGTTCGTATGTGTGCAAGATCGCTTGCACCTCTTGCTCACTTGCTCCTCTCCACCTGCCGCGACGTTGTGCGAAAGGGATGCTAGGCCAGCTGCGAGGACTGGTCGTGAGCAATGGCGCCACGCGATTGCCCTCACGCCGACTTACCCGCAGCAAGAATCACGAATTTGCTACGAGACTCGCGAAATATCCCACGCAAAAGAAAAAAAAAACACCGTAATCGTTTCCAATTCAATATGTCCCAAATTTAATTTCCTTAACCTAACTTAATCTAGGTTTACAAGTATTCCTTAAAACTACCCTACACCGTATGTCAATAAAACAAGTCGAAATAAATAAAAAAAATATATATAAAATAAAAAAAATTAAAGGAATTCCCTGTCCAAAAGAGTAAATAAACCGCAGCTTGAGTATTCGAACAGTCGTACCGAAACTCCTCTGACCAACGACTTAGCCCGCATCACCAATCGCAACACGCAAATTTCTGATTTCAATATGTACCTTATACAACGAACGTGATATCCGCGACCAACGTAGGCAATAGGACACACGGTACGGCCGCGTACCGGGAACTGCTTAAAACCGTACCGGAGTTCTTCCCCGAAGATCACTCTCCGAGTACTTCGCCGAAGATTTCTCCCCGAGTTCTTCGCCCACTCTCCCTCATGTGCTACTAGGCACAAAAAAAAAAAAAAACAAAAATGCTGACCTTCTGCGGGTTGAACTCCACTCGTTCGCGTGTCAAGCGCTGATCGTACCCTCAAGCTATCCGCTTTCTCTGAGTTTGGTTTCCCAAAATGGATGACTACGAGCCGCTCACAAATGGGAACTGACCGAAAGATGACAACGAAAACCTTTCGTAACAATTTATTATTGGTTGTTTGTAATTATGTATATGTATAATTAATTTTGTTCTGTTTTTAGTATTTGTCGTGGTAGCGGCAACAGAAATACATCATTCTGTGAAATTTTCAACTGTCTAACTATCACGGTTCATGAGATACAGCCTGGTGACAGACGGACGGACGGACGGACGGACGGACGGACGGACGGACGGACGGACGGACAGCGAAGTCTTAGTAATAGGGTTCCGTTTTACCTTTGGGTACGGAACCCTAAAAACCACTTCTGCAGACTGTATAACGGCGATATTAGTCAATATACCGCTGTCAGGCAGAATGATCCATTTCTAACCGACGAAGACCGCAGAGAATTCCATCCGCCTGACCTCGATGAAGTTAAGATTGCCATATCGAAGCTCAAGTCGAATAAAGAAGCTGGCATAGACGGACTGTCTGCTGAGCTCTTCACGGCAGCTGGGGATGACCTGGTTAGGATCATGCACCAGCTCATCTGTAAGATATGGTCAGAGGAAAGCATGCCCGAGGAATGGAGTCTCAGCATAGTATGCCCGATCCACAAGAAAGGAGACCCCTCTGATTGCGCCAACTGTAGAGGAATAAGTCTCCTTAACATCGCCTACAAAATCTTCTTTGCCGTTTTGTGTGAACGCCAGAAGCCTTTTATAAATAGGCTGATAGGTTCTTATCAGTGTGAATTCAGGCCAGGGAAGTCCACCATCGACCAAATCTTCACACTACGGCAGATCCTGAAAAAAACCAATGAATTTCAAGTCGACACTCACCACCTATTTGTCGACTTCAAAGCCGCATACGACAGAGTAATTAGAGACGAGCTATACAACGCTATGTCTACCTTTAACATACCTGCTAAACTCGTCAGACTATGCAGGTAGACTTTGGAGAATGCTCGCTACTTCATTCGAATCGGTGAATAGTTTTGATGTCAAAAAAGGATTTAGGCAGGGCGATGCGCTGTCGTGTGATTTCTTCAACATATATGTTACGGCGTTATTTGGCAGCACCAGCCGTAGTGCAGAATACATACGTGTGGTCTTCGTCTAATGGTCATCTTCTTTGTCTCTTTCTTCTAACGAAACTGAAGAAAAGCCGAAAGCGGCGATCCCGGCCATTTGCAATTTGACCATTGGGCGGACACGGCACGGATGTAAGTATCTTAATGAATTACTTTACATAAAAGTTGTAACTAAATTTGAATTTAATAAAGATTTTAGCGTATGCTTATTTGACGTATGCTTAAAATACGTTCCGTCCGCCAAAGCGTCAACATTCTAAAATATCCGTGGCTAATTGGAATTAACCACGTGTCTCTGCGAGCACGCTTTCTCCAATCAAGCAACCAGGAGTCTATTTTCGGAAAAATATAAGATGAACAATTCATCAGAAGTTGCTGAAAACATCACTGCGCGCCGGAGCACTCCCAGCACCGACACAGATCCATATGCTACTCCAAGCTTACGCTCACCGCACGGCACATCAGACAACGCTTATTGCGCACAAGCAGCCTCTGAAGCAACTGTAACGCAGTCCAGAGCGCTTGGTCCATTAGCACAGCCAGCTGTCGTCCCAGCTATCTCGCCTCCAGCCGCATCCATTTTCACAACGACAAGAAGCTCCGTAACCTGGTCAGACTCAATCGCCCGCGCCATTTACGACCTGCCGTCATTCGATAACGTGTTGGAATCGACTGTTTTGAACACCGCCGCATCAGTCTTAAGCTCGGTACCAATGATGCACCAACGATATATCGGCCCTATGACAGCAGAAGGGAATACACCCTACCAATCCCAGGTGACAACCAGTATCGAAGCCTGTAACACAGTTCCAGTATGGACAAAACCCATGCCAACTCCATACGTGCATGTTCCATATGTGAACAACTTTCGGCCCCCTTCCAAAAGCGTGTGTGCATGCACCACCACAAACACACCTCCATCACTCGCTTCCAACAATCAATTTTGCAGCTTTACGCCATCCGCCATCTATGCGTCACCTTCAGCAGCTCATGTGACAGCGAACAACCTTACCAGCTGTCATACGCCTAACAACCATCCTGAAGTTACTTTGACATCGTCACAAATCGCTTCACGTCAAGTCGTCGCCAAGGAGTTACCGACTTTTTCTGGCAAATCTGAGGAATGGCCACTATTTATCACCAACTTCGTCCAGTCCACAGAAAGCTGCGGATTTACAGATCAAGAGAACCTCCTCCGCCTCCAGAAGTGTCTGAAGGGTCCGGCGTTGGAAGCAGTTCGAGGAAAACTTATGATGCCGAGTACTGTTTCAAGTGCCATCGATACCTTGAAGATGTTGTTTGGACGAGCAGACGTCATTCATCAATCAATGCAGAACAAACTACGACGGGAGCCCCCAATTCGAACAGATAAGTTGAAAAATTTAATTCATTTCGCACTAGCAGTTCAAAATTATTGTTCTACAGTTGAGGCAATAGGTCTAGGCGATTATCTGAACGACCCTGCTCTTCTAACCGATCTGGTAGGCAAGCTTCCAAATGACCTGAAACTCGACTGGTGCCGGCATCAAATGTGTTTTCAACGTGCTAACGTAAAAACATTTGACGTTTGGCTGTTTAATCTCGCCACATGCGCAAGCCATTTGACATCGTTTGGGCAATCTCCCCAGAACAACAGAGAAGAGAAAAACTTCAACAAGCAACCGAGACAACGAATACTTATGCATGAAGTTGCAGAGCAGAAACAAAATGCACCACAACAAGTTCTCTGTGCAAAGTGCGGCGACAATCATCGTCTTTCGCAGTGTCATCTGTTCCTATCTCTGAGTGTCAATGAAAGATGGAGCCTCGTACGACTAAAAAGGATCTGTCTTCGCTGCCTAAAGAACCATCCCCTCAGGCGATGCAATTTGCGAACTCAGTGTGGTGTGGACGGGTGTAAGATGCCCCACAATGCACTTCTTCACAATAATCAATGTCCTGAAGAGAACCGTGTTATCTCATTTCACTCGGCGCCACGAAAGAAGGTAGTATTTCGTTATATTCCGGTGAGGCTATACGGGCAACGCAAACATATTGATACGTTCGCTCTAATAGACGAAGGTTCAGCGTGTACGCTTGTGGAAAGTACAATCGCAACTGAGCTCGAGCTTGACGGACCGTCAGAAGAGCTATGCTTGAAGTGGACTGGCGATATATGCCAAAACGAAACATCCTCAAAGATCGTCAACTTTAGTATTTCTTCTCGCCAACCCAGTGCGCAAAGATTTCGACTACGCAGTGTCCGTACAATATCAAACCTCGATTTGCCAGTTCAGTCTTTAGAGGTAGCGGATATCCAACAGCGTAAGCATCTGCGAAACTTGCCTATTGTTCCTTATCGAAACGCAAGGGCTCGTATTCTAATAGGGTTGGATAATCTAAAGATTGGCCTGCCATCAAAGACCCGTGAGGCCAACGGCGACAATCTCATTGCTGCAAAGTGTAGACTTGGGTGGACCGTGTATGGTCGTAACGACATAAACGATTCTGCGACTCAAAGAATACTGCATGTTTGTGTGAGCACTACTGAAGAAAAATTGGATGATATGCTAAAAACTTGGTTTTCTTTGGAGTCCTTAGGAGTTGGCCCAAAACAATCCACTCCTCAATCAAAGGATAACGAACGTGCTCTTCATATTATGGAATCCACGACCAAGTACATTCCTTCCGAGAAAAGATGGGAGTCTGGTCTTTTGTGGAAAGACGACATCATTGATCTACCAAATTCTCTTCCAATGGCTAGAAGAAGGCTACAATGTTTGGAAAAGAAAATGAGTCGCGACCCGGTTCTATGCAAATTCCTCGCCGATACAATAAAGGCATATGAAGAAAGAGGATATATACGAAAGTTAGAGAGCAATGAAGTTCGTCACGCACCGAAATCATGGTACCTACCCATATTCACTGTATCCAATCCTAATAAGAAAAAAATACGACTTGTGTGGGATGCTGCAGCCAAGGTCAACGACGTCGCTCTAAATACTTATCTTCTGAAGGGTCCTGATTTTTTAACATCTCTAGTAGGCGTCTTAATTCGTTTCCGAGAGAAACCTATTGCCATTTGTGGCGACATTAAAGAAATGTTCCACCAGATACGCATCCGGAAGGAGGATCAAATATCTCAGAAGTTTCTGTGGCGTGGAAGCAACTTATCTAAGGAGCCAGATGTTTACGTCATGCAAGTGATGACTTTCGGAGCCGCCTGCTCTCCCTCAATAGCAAATTTCGTGAGAGATAAAAATGCAAACCGATGGGAGAATGTATATCCAGAAGCTGTTCGGGCGATCAAAAGCAACACTTATGTGGACGACTGGCTACACAGTGCAGATACGGAGAAGGAGATGGTTGAGATGGCTAAGCAAGTGCGATGGATACACGGCGAAGGCGGTTTTGAGATGCGGAACTGGGCGTCAACTTCCAAGCTTGTTCTAGAGACGATGACAAATTCCAACGTTCAAGACGATAAGACCATAGAAGATTTCGATACGTTCGGTGAACGGGTTTTAGGTCTCTGGTGGCAGCCCACTAGGGACGTGTTTTCGTTTTCCAACAACCTTAGCAAGTCTGTTTTTGATCCAAGCGACACACTGACGAAGCGGAAAATTTTGCGGACCGTGATGACGATCTTTGATCCACTTGGACTCCTTGGCTTCTACGTCATCCGCGCGAAGGTTATTCTTCAAAATATCTGGCGTTCCGGTGTCGATTGGGACGATCCTGTTAATGAAAACGATCACGACGACTGGCTTCAGTGGCTCCGACAAATACCGATAATGCGATCCATCCGAATTCCAAGATGCTTTCCTTTAGTAAGCGGAGGAGACAACATTGAACTACATACATTCGTTGATGCTAGCTTAGACGCTTATGCTGCGGTGTGCTACATTCGAGCCCAAAAAGAAGGAGATATATGCTGTTCGCTCATTGCATCGAAGACACGTGTGACGCCTCTGAAGCCAGTATCGGTTCCGAGACTAGAACTTATGGCTTCCGTGCTTGGACTGCGATTAGCGAAGTTTGTTGAGACCCAGCTCTCAGTCCCGTTAAATCGTCGCTACTTTTGGACTGATTCCAAGAACGTCCTCTACTGGATCAGGTCCGATGCTCGAAAATACCATCAGTTCGTCGGTTTACGAATAGGCGAAATATTAGAAGACTCAAAGGTAACAGAATGGAGATGGGTGCCAACAACTCTCAACGTAGCAGACGATGGGACAAGATGGAAAACGAATGCGAGTATCGACACAAGCTCGTCATGGTTCAACGGTCCGGATTTTCTCTACGCAAATAAAGAGGAATGGCCTACGATGCATCTAGAGAGTCATGAAGTTGGTGAAGTAGCTCTAGAGTCTGAAGTCATTTGTCATATCGGAATGAACACAACAACAATGGGGTGTTTAGCTACTATAACACCAGATCCTACGCGTTTTAGTAAGTGGGAGAGACTTCGAGGTGCTCAAATGTACGTAATTCGGTTTCTTCGATCTGTAATCAGAAGCTCGCCAACACCTCGGAAATTGGTTGCATTCCTTAACTTGAATGATTTTGACGCCGCAGAATGCGCCATAATCCGAACCTGTCAGGAAAGTGCCTTTGCCGAAGAATTCAGCCTTCTGTCTTCGTCAAATAAGGTAGGTCGAAAAAGTCAAATCTTAAAGTTCATTCCCTATGTAGACGAATGCGGTTTGCTTCGAAGCCGAGGACGAGTCGATGCTTTAACAGATGCGCCACTGGACCTAAAACGACCAATTATACTTCCCAAGAAGCATCACATCACCTGGTTGTTGATCGACTTCTACCACCGAAGATTTCACCACCATCATAACGAAATCGTTATCAACGAAATTCGACAAAAATTTATCGTCATTGGTCTCCGAGCGCTGGTACGAGAAGTCTCGAAAGGTTGTCAAGCGTGCAAGAACAGGCGAGCGGCACCCGTTCCACCTACTATGGGCGACTTACCATCGGAACGACTAGCCCCGTTCACATCGCCTTTTACATACACTGGCGTCGATTATTTTGGACCATTCGACGTTGCTGTTGGGCGTCGCAAGGAAAAACGCTGGGGAGTTATTTTTTCCTGTCTAACAACGAGGGCAGTTCATCTTGAAATCGCGCCTTCGTTATCGACGGAATCGTTCCTGCTGGTCTTAAAGCAGTTCATCAATCGGCGTGGCGTACCAAGACGTATTGTCTCCGATAACGGAACGAACTTCAGAGGAGCAAGTCGCTTATTGAAGGCTGAGATTGAGCACGTATCATCAAGGGAGGTAGAGGAAAGGCATCCTCAAATACAATGGCGGTTCATACCACCTGCTGCGCCTCATATGGGTGGTGCCTGGGAGCGAATGATTCGATCAGTTAAGTCGATCCTCATGGAAATCCTACCAACTAATGGACTTCGCGAAGAAGTTCTGAGAGCTGCTCTTGCTGACGCAGAAAACACTCTAAATTCACGGCACCTTACGTACGTTCCGTTGGACTCACCAATAAGCGAAGCGTTGACTCCGAACCATTTTCTGATCGGGAGCTCAAGCGGAATAAGGGAAAGGACCAGTGAAGACGATAGTGGACCCGCCTTAGGTAAAAACTTTGCCTTATCAAGTCAATTAGCAAATCTGTTTTGGAAACGCTGGGTACGAGAATATCTTCCGTGTCTAACGCGGCGTGCCAAATGGTTTCAACCTCCCCCGGATCCGGTTGCACTTGGGGACGTTGTTATAATTGTTGATGAAAACGGGAAAAGGAACACTTGGAAGAAGGGTGTTATTATGGACCTGCATTACGGAAGCAACGGCGAGGCGCGTAGCGCAGTAGTGCGGACGACAAGCGGCTTGATGACTCGACCGGTCGTGAAGCTGGCGAAGCTAGATGTGGTGAAGTAAAAATCACCCGGAGGGCGATATTTACGAGGGGGGGAATGTTACGGCGTTATTTGGCAGCACCAGCCGTAGTGCAGAATACATACGTGTGGTCTTCGTCTAATGGTCATCTTCTTTGTCTCTTTCTTCTAACGAAACTGAAGAAAAGCCGAAAGCGGCGATCCCGGCCATTTGCAATTTGACCATTGGGCGGACACGGCACGGATGTAAGTATCTTAATGAATTACTTTACATAAAAGTTGTAACTAAATTTGAATTTAATAAAGATTTTAGCGTATGCTTATTTGACGTATGCTTAAAATACGTTCCGTCCGCCAAAGCGTCAACAATATAATTAGAAATGATTGTGCAAAAATCACTGGCCAATACAAGAGGCACAATCTATTTCAAATCCTCGTAACTTCTTGCATACGCCGACGATATTGACATAATGTAAGATACACACGGGGCAACCGTTGCAGCAACACAGCCATGTTGAAGCAACCGTTGCTCGTGTGTAGCTGTGTTACCCATTGATTTTCGTGTTGCCGCAACCGTTGCTAGAAATATCAAAAAATGTTGATATTGAAATTTGCATTCGTGTGTATCTAGCATAATAGGTAGATCACAGCGAGATGTCAATGAGGCGTTTGCGGGTATTGAGATGGAACGGCGAAAATTGGTTTGGCGGTAAACGAGGGCAAAACTAAAACAGGACGCTCACCACCGACGTCTTGCCAATCGCTCTTTTTTTGGGCTCAGGCGACAACTGAGTAAAAGAGTCCTCTCCCAGGACGCTCACCACCGACGTCTTGCCAATCGCTCTTTTTTTGGGCTCAGGCGACAACTGAGTAAAAGAGTCCTCTCCCGAACGACAAAGTTGACTCTATATAAGACACCTATTATCCCGGTCCTGTTTTACGGCGCAAAAGCATGGACACTATCAAAAGTGGATGAGGAGGCCCTTGGTCGGTTCGAGAGAAAGATTTTGCGCGTGATTTTCGGGCCTATAAACGCAGACGGGGATGGAGGAAAAGATTCAGCCACGAACTTTACGGGCTGTACAGCGACATGAGTCTAGTCAGGCGTCTACGGATTCAACGCCTAATATGGCTGGGCGAATGGACACCACAGCTCAAGCCCGGAGAGTCTTTGAATCCAACCCCTAGGGAGAAAGAAGCAGAGGACGGCCGCACTTAAGATGGCGCACACAGGTGGAAGGGGACCTCAGCCAACTGGGTGTGCGGCAATGGAAAAGCTAGCGAAAGATCGCGCTAGTTGGAGGGGCATGTTTGTTGAGGCCCAGGTTCACCCCGAACAGTAGCACCGATTAAGAAGAAGGAGAAGGTAGCTTGAACTCAGATATGTTACTAATTATCTTAGTTTCGCGTATACACCTAAGATATTCGGCTGTAGCACATGAATATTGCTAAGATCGCTTCTGAATTGCCCACCCTATACAAAATACATAAGTATAAACACAATCCCGACGATATTAAGCAGAGTTGCAAGGAATCTTTCCAAAGTAAGTGGCCATAGGTGTTATGCCCATACATACATATGTAAGTTGATTTGGTCTACCAATAAAAAACCCACACGCTCAACCCGCTTTGCTACAAAAATTTAGTCAACAAGCCACCGTGTTTAGATGAAAAAGATTTCGAGCTTGGTCGTAGTTTAGTGACCAAGTCTATGCAGCAGTAGTAAAGATGATGGAGGAGAAAATGTACGTTATTAATCTATTTCTATATTAATCTGTTTACACCTCTGATGGAGCACGAATCAGACATTGTGAAATGTGTCCTCTATTCACAGTTCCACGAAAATAAAAATGATTGCTGTATCGTTCTACATTTCCTTAAAACAAATTTATTGCTTCAGCAGGATATTAACTAATGTCTCTTTACCGCTTTTCACGGTTACTCGAGAGCAACAACGTATATATTACTAAACACATAAACAAACCATAAATCCATTATGAGTCTTTTATGATTTTGTATCACACGAGAACTTGTACTTAATCGTTGCACATAAAAAATTTAAACTTTAAAGGATCCTTTTTAAATCAATTTTTTTCACAGGGATAGATACTATGAATTTCTTACCTATTGTCCTCGGGGAAGATGTACATTGAATACGAGTCACGTTCCTCGGTGAAATTAGTAGGCTTGAGTCGTTCGATTAGGATCTTTATCTTTGATACTCGCTCCGAACTGGTAAGAATGGAATGCGACTGTTTATTGAGTTGATACTTCTCCTTCTTTTTGGCAGCTTTCTCCTCTTTAAGCTGTTGCAGCATTTCGGGCTCATTGATATTCGATAGTGACTTCTGCCATTTTTCCAAATCGATTTTCGAGTTCGTGTATGACATCGACTTGCGATTGGCTTCCAAATTATACAGATTTAAATTTGATGCCTTGCTAAAAGCAATCTCAATCGATGACATCCGTCGTCCGGAGTAGTTTTTTATGGAATTATGACGATTGAGATTTTGATAGAACTGCGCATTGTTATATATACATGAGGCACGTCGTCCGCCAGTTATTCCGCTTGTACTAGCCACCGACAAGCGGCGAATAGAATTTTGCGGGCTAAGTTTGTTGGTGTCTTTTGTGTTATTTTGAATACGATTAGCCGAAGTAAGGAAAGGATCAGCACGAGTCGCATTTTTACCAAGTAGATGTGATGAATCTCGTCCATTGTTTAGAACAATATTTTCTTCATCTACATCTGCTGTACCGTCATTTGTGTGTTTTTTCTTTTTCGAGCTTGAGCGCCGAAAACGCTTGAAGCTCGGCGATCGTTGAACTTGTGAATTATTGGTATTGGAGTTTGAAACTTCCAGGGAAGCCTTTTCTTCTAGATGTTCATCATCGACAAGGGATGGTGATGTGAAAGTTTTCGACACGTTACCAGGTACATTACGAATAATACCAGATTGATTGATGCTAGTATTGCTTCCTAGGTTGCTGGCGCTCAGTATATTCACAGGAGCTTTATGTTGCATAACTGGAGATGGTGGTATGAATTCTATCGAAGGAAGGCCTTCGTCTAGAGGGCGTTGAGCATTGAACATAGTCGGAGGCTTTAGCAACGACGGAGAACTTTGACTCTGCTAAAGTTTCTTCGAGTGAAAAATTGTTAAAAACCTCATAATGCTTACAATATACCTTTAGAACGTTTTCTAACCTAGTTGTTGCTTCTTCGAATTGCTGTTGGTTCCAGTTTTTAAATGATGTACCTAACTCTAGGGTCGTGTTGGGCGAATCTTGCGGTGTTGCTGCGGTCGTAGTGATAATAGGTGGGTCTTTCATTGGGTGTAACTTACTGAGTTTTGAACTATCACTGCGACGTTCCTTTATCGAATATGTCTGAAAAGATTGCCAAACTTTCAGTGAATAACAACGTTATGATAAAATCCTTACTCGGTCGTACATATAATTAAGTCGGGTATAGTTTCGCTTACCATCACAATTATCTCAACCACTTAAAACGTAGTTGTGGACAATATTTAAAATACATAATATTTAAGGAGTAAATGGCAAGCATTAACTTATCAATTCAACCTAAATTTTTGACAATGAAGAACCAAACACTCACAAAATTTACTTTGATCTTGCTAAGCCCGATTTTAAAATACTTTCTCAAACCTATGGGTTGATATCTCGCTAATAACAAGTGTCAACAAGTGATTTGACGTATTCTCGTAAAAAATTGTTTAAGGACAGCAAGACGTACAAAATACCAACAAGCTAGCCATCAGAATACAACTTCGATAGACGGTTAAAAACTGGAACTAAGAAAACGTCTTCCCATAAACGCCTGCTGAAGTGGCACATTCACATTGACTTTCGACTTTTCGGAGTTTGACAAAAAGTTATTGCAAATTTTTCCACATTGAAGTCATTCAAAATACGTAAGATGTCAGGTTGTGGCAAGATGGCAAAGGACTAACAAAGGCCTCGTACGGGTAGCATCTATCCGATGGAGGCTGGCCTGCTAAAAAGCGAGAAGAGCCACCGCAGTCGAACATCTTACGGCACTGTTAGTAAGTCTTATCCCCACCTCCTTGCGGTGCCATCTGGTGATTTCCTATGAAAATTGCGGACGGAGAAGGGTGAATGGCGAGCCTCCTGTGCCAAAAAACAGGATTAGTCGGTTGGGCTACGGCCTAGTAAGCCGTAACCGTAAAAAAAACCACAAACTCCGAAACAACCACAAGCCTCGGATATAACGGAACGGATTAATATTGACGACCCTTGCAAAAGCGAAAAAAGGACAATGATCTCCGGCTCTGTATGTGGAATGTTAGGTCCCTAAACAGGCCACGTGCAGCCGAACAACTCGCGGACGCCCTGGACCGCTATAAAGCGGACATGACCACCATCCAGGAAATGCGATGGAATGGACTCGGTATAAAGCCGGTGAAAAACTGCGATATTTACTACGGCGACTATTATGGGGAGAGAGGACAACGATTGTTCGGATGCGGATTTGTTGTTCGAGGTGGACTAAGGCAAAAAGTCCTAAGCTTTCGGCATGTGAGCGAACGCCTCACAACAATGCGTATCAAGGCTACATTTTTTAACATCAGCCTGTACTGCATCCACGCCTCCACGGAAGACAAGGATGACTCCGCCATAGCTGAGTTCTACGATCCCCTAGACAGAACGTATGCCCAATGTCCCAGCTATGACATCAAAATTGTACTAGGAGACTTCAATGCTAAGCTAGGTAAAGAAAGCATCTTTGAACAGGTCATCGGCAATCACAGCCTACATGACACCACATCCGATAACGGACACATGCTGACCGACCCTGCCATGGGGCGAAATCTTCTTTTAGCCAGCACACGATATCCCCACCTCGATATACACAAAGTCACCTCACCAACCAGATTGTTCACATCACGATTGACGTCAGACACTCCTCAACCCTTCTTGATGTTTGCACTTTCCGAGGAGCGAACACCGACTCAGACCACTATCTTGTAGTAGAGTTAGAACACCAAGCTATGACGTCGGAAAGCTACTATCGCCGTATATAGCCAGTGCTTTTGCCAACCGCGTTTCCCTTAAGCTCTCCGATACACCTCAATCCTCCACTCAGTCAGTAGAGCAACAATGGAGCCTGTGCAAACATGTCCTGAAGAGCACAGCAACGGAAGTGCTGGGCCCTAAAGCTCCACCCCGACGAAACACCTGGTTCGATGACGAGTGTAGAAGACATACAAAGCCTCACTACACAAAAAAAACAAGAGCGGCTCCTGAGCTCTACGAGCTTAAAAGAAGGGAGGAACATAAGCTTCTCAACAGAAAAAAGAAAGAGAACGAGAAGCGGGCGACTGAAAACTTGGAGAGGTGCTGCTGATAGGTCCTTATCAGTGTCGCTTCAGACCAGGGAAGTCCACCATCGATCCTGGAGAAACCAATGAAATTCAAATCGACACTCACCATCTATTCGTCGACTTCAAGGCCGCACGCGACAGCGTAATTAGAGACGCGCTATATAACGCCTTGTTTAGTTTTGACATCCCTGCTAAGCTCGTCAGGCTATGCAGGATGACCTTGGAAAATGCTCGCTGCTCCATCCGAATCGATGCAGAACTGACCGTTAGCTTCGAAGTCAAAAAAGGATTTAGACAGGGCGATGCGTTGTCGTGTGATTTTTTTAACATCATATTAGAAATGATTGTGCAAAAATCACAGGCGAATACAAGAGGCACAATTTATTTCAAATCCTCGCAACTTCTTGCATACGCCGACGACATTGACATAATAGGTAGATCGCAGCGCGATGTCAATGAGGCGTTTGCGGGTATTGAGATGGAGGCGGCAAAAATTGGTTTGGCAGTTAATGAGGGCAAAACGAAATATCTGCTGTCATCGAAAAGGGACATTTACCATCGACGTCTTGGACAGAACGTGCATAATGGCAGATATAAGTTTGAGGTAGTTAAGAACTTCATATACCTCGGCTCCGCAGTGACTTGTTTCGAAATCAAGCGCAGGATTACTCTTGCCAACCGCTGCTTCTTTGGGCTCAAGAGGCAACTGAGAAGTAGAGCCCTCTCTCGTAAGACCAAGTTGACCTTATATAAGACCTTAATTATCCCGGTCCTATTATACGCCGCAGGAACATGGACTTTATCTAAAGCGGATGAGGAAATCCTTGGTCGTTTCAAGAGAAAGATTCTGCGTTCGATTTTCGGTCCGGTGGAGGAGAAGATTCAATCACGAACTGTACGGGTTGTACAGCGACATGAGTCTAGTCAGGCGTCTACGGACTCAACGTCAAAGATGGCTGGGCCATGTAGAGCGAATGGACACCACAGCTCCAGCCCGTAGAGTCTTTGAATCCAACCCCGAGGGACGAAGAAATAAAGGACGGCCGTACCTGGAAAGGTACGGCCGTAGGTGGAAAGGGACCTCAACCAACTGGGGGTGCGGCTTTGGAAAAGACTAGCGAAAGATCGTGCTAGGTGAAGAGGCATGTTGGTTGAGGCCCAGGTTGCCCCTCTCTGGAAAAACTAAGGTATCCCTCTACAAAACCTAAATCATCCCGGTCCCCCTTTACGGCGCTGAGGCTTGGACGTTATCAAAAGCGGATGAAGAGGCTCTTGGGCGTTTCGAGAGGAAAATTCTGCGTGCAATCTTTGGTCCCGTTTGTGTAAACGGAGAGTGGAGAAGGAGACTCAACCAAGAACTCTACGGTCTGTACAGCGACATCGGCCATGGCTAGGCCATGTAGAGCGAATGGACATCAACGCTCCGGCCCGAAGAGTATTCGACTCCAACCCCGTGGGACGACGCAGCAGAGGACGACCGCATTTAAGGTGGCGCGCACAGGTGGAAAGGGACCTCAACCAACTGGGCGTGCGGCACTGGAAGCGGTTGGCTAAAGATCGGGCCGGCTGGGGAGGCTTGTTGGTTGAGGCCCTGCTTCACCCCGAACTGTAGGCCCATCAAAGTAAGTAAGTAATACATATTAGTATAACTATTTCCGATAGTCAAGCCTGGGAATCTGAGAATTTCTAGCTAAACATAAACGGTTTTAAATGTAGGCTCTGTTGGAAAGGATCAAAGGCGCTAGAAACAATCCGTAGTATTTTTAAAACTGAAGTATGTATATGTTATCTATACAAATGCCACTATATTTCCCAAATTGAACGTTGAAGGTATTGCAATTAACATATGTACTTACAGACAACCAAGTACTCATAGTGCGTAAAGCGCTAATCTCTAAAATTTGAGCGCCTTCATTTTCTTTAAATCCAATTGATGTATTTATTGATGTGGTTCTCTGGTGGGTATTTTGGATAATGAGACAGCTGATAAACTAGCAAGGAAGAGCTTATCAGAGAGGTAAACAGGCGCTGAGCCCTTCCGAAAAATCCCCAAATCTACATTCCCAACATTTCCGTCATCCGTCCAATTGACACTTGGTTCAAGGTTGGTGCTAATCAAAAGAAACCATAAAAGGGAATACAAAACAGCTCGACAGTGTACCTATTCTCTGGGACTGAGAACAGAAAAGTCAGAACACATATTCTTTCATCAAGGAAATTGTGTTCCTGGAGAAGGTTGTTCGATAACCAATTTCATTAAAAATCACTCCTTGGTGATGAATGACAAAATTAGTGAATTAAAGTGCATCACCATACTCTTGGGCCATACATATGTATATCTGACCCAACTAGTACATAACGACCGCTTCATAAACAAAAGGGAGTATGTATAACAATTGTACATGAAAATCAACATCTGCTAAGGAAACTCTTACCTTTTTTAAGCTTTTTCGATCGTCTTCTAAAGCCTTAATTATATCTTTCTCCGAAGACTTTTTGCTAGAAAGTATCGTTTCGTTTACCTGGTAATCAAGGCTAGGTTGTAGTAAACGTTGTTTTTGAATGTTACATTTTGGATCGATTGTAATTTCCATAGCTTCATTCAGCTAAGTTGTGAAAATAAAGAAATACAAATTTGTGGATCAAGTAATGATATTTATAACTAGAATGTACATATTTGCGACAAACACTTATATTGCGTTACCTTTCGGATGTCCTCTGCACTATGCCATTTGTTACGTATTTCGTAATAGCTTTCGTTAGTGGATGATGAGTCCGATGTACTTCTAGATTCATCGTACATTATATCGCTAAAATTCTCAGCCAATGTTTCTTCGCGGAGTTTTTTAACCAACTCTCGTTGCTCCCTTTCACGGCGTTCATTACGCTAAAGACGTTATTAAGAATTCATATATTTGTAGTGAAAAAATATTAGAAGAGTAGCATACCTCAGAGCTAAATCCCTCAACCAGAATGGCAACTAATAAGTTGAAGAGAACATAATTGCCAAAGGTCATTAGAGCAACAAAATACAGCGCTGCCCAATGGCTAGTTTTCTCCATACCATTGAACAATACAACGTTCCAATCTTCTTGTGTAAGTATCTACAACATTGTGATTTCAAATTTATCACTTTCAGATATGTATAAATAATTGCTTTCGTAAGGATTAGGAAAAAATAAGCAAATAATTTCGACAAAAAAAGCTGCAAGTCTTAATTTTTTGACTGATTTTAGTAGCAGCAAACCGACATGTGTTAAGTATCCTTAAAGCAATATAACTATGTTACACAGGATTTTATTTTCATATGGGAATAATATAAGTAAATAAAATGAATAAGTATACTCGGGTGGATATAGTGTACTCTTTGGTGCAGGAAGTTGGCTAAATTTTAAAATAAATACTTCTTCTATGCTAAAAAGGAAGTTGGAGGAATCGAACACTCTAGTATAATATTTGTGGCTTGTAGCTTATTGCTTGTATTATTCGACTTATAAAGTTTAAATAGAGGTAATAATTTAAAACTGAATAACTGTTAGTTGAAACATTATATCCAATATTTTGCCTAATTTTTTTTTTTTTTATAGTAGATCTTTAATATTTAAAATATTTTAAAGATATCAGCTGGTGGAAATAAATATTGTATAAGCGTTGGCTGTTGCGGTTGCTAATTAAAAATGCATGTTCAAATTCATCATCATAAACTCCTTGATAGGAACATGCAATTAATTTTATTACATAAGAGGTGTACATCATAGCTTTGTTGAGAGGAATAGGCACACAAGTATGTAGTTTTAATAACCAGAAAAGCGTGGCATTGGTTTTGTTTCATATCTATGTATACATATTTGAATCGCTGGCAATCAAATTTTGCGCCCAATCCAAAGCCAATAATTTTTGTTATTAATCGCTATATAAGAAAAATGCACATATTTCTTGAATAACAAGTTGTAGAAATGTTAGGAAAGATAGTATAACGAAATGAACCTTAAAATATAATAATATCTATAATAAATTCGACACGGATATTATTGTAATAAATTACCAGCGAGCCAATTCGAAAAGAAATGTTTTAAACTGGAAAACATTTAAATCAATAGATGTCGTTGGTTTTTAAAATTATTTAAGGTATGAGCAATATCAATTTAAAATTGCTTACAAGTAGTATCTCATGGAATGCATGCTAATATTTATTAAAAAATGTCAAGTTTAGACTTGATATGTACATTTTGATGACTGGGTGATTTAATGTGCGGTTTGTATCAACACACATTCATTTCATTAATACAATTTTGTATAACTATCTGCTAACTAAAAAGTAATCAAATTTAAGATTTTTTGCATAGCTTTATTAAAAACAAAATGAGACTTTGAGATGTATATGTATGAAATGTGTATGCTTATGTCCGGTAATATGCAGCATTTACATATGTAATTACTATGTCAATCTTTGGCCGAAATAATTCAAAGTAACTAACTTCGTAGTTCTCCACAAATTCCCTACTCCTCAGAGAGTTTTCTCTCTTTTTTCTCTGATAGCGTCGTACCAGGAATGATGCTTTACATGTTTTTAAGAACGGCCATTTGGCAACGGGTACAAGGGATCGCCTTATATTGTAAGGGGTGGACCCCTTTTTTCATAGGTTATTTTGATACAGCTCTTTCCCGCTTGACAGAAAGTCAGTATCATACCCTTAAAACCGAACGGACAAATACCAGAAGAGGGCCCAGCTACTAACAAAATGCACACAAATAAAACCCCATCAGCTGCATCGAAAAAATGAGAAGACCACAGGGAGAGACTAGCAATCAACAAAATTACAAAAAAATCAAGACACAAACGACATTGTCAAACTACTGGCTCCATGGACCTAAAGAGAAGCACACAGAGAATCGCTTTGCTGCGATCCCAACAGAGGGCGACGAAGCAGATAGTGATGAAAATGTGCCTATCACAACAACAGCAAATGACTCCAAAAAGACAGCTCAAACCACTGTCCCTAAACCGCCCCCTATCTATATCAAGGGAGTTAAAGTCATAGGGATTCTGACAAAAGCCCTGACTGAAACAGTGAATAACAACTATGCACTCAAAGTGCTACCTAATGACGAAATAAAAGTGCAACCTAAAGAAACGACACACTATACTTCCATAATCGAGAGCACCGTGGCGCAGTGGGTAGTGTGTTGGCCTCTGACGCCGATGACACGGGATCGAATCCCGACACAGCCATGTCATCGAACGTGTTTTTCACGGTGTTTCTCCTCAGCGGGGTTCTGACAAAACCCCCTGTAGTAAAATTGTCATGAAAAGCTTCTCGAAATTCGCCGTTCGGAACCGGCAATAAAACTGTAGGTCCCTTTCACCTATGTGAAAATGAAATCACACACAACATGGGTGATTGAGAGAAGCTCGGCTCAGGTTCTTCATGGACTGTAACGCCAACATACATACATACATACTTCCATAATAAAAATGCTTAAACAAAAAAATACCGAATACTACACATACAAACCTAAGTAACAACGAGGCTTCAGAGTAGTTTTGAGAAACATGCACCCGTTACCCGAAGTAGACTCAATTAAACAGGAGCTAGAAACTCAAGGACATATCGCTACTAACATACATAATATGCAAAAACGAGGTACGAAAGAACCATTACCCCTGTTCTCTATAGAACTACTTAACAACACAAACAACAGGGACATATACAAAATCGACAACCTACTACACTGCAAGATCAGCTCCGAACCACCACACCAAAAACGAGAAATCCCACAGTGCACAAATTGCCAAAAATATGGAGACACCCGAAACTACTGCACAAATTCTCCAATTTGTGTCAAATGTGCAGGTAATAGCAAAACAATAGACTGTACGCTGTCACAAAATAGTGACCATGTAAAATGTGCACTGTGCGGCAACAAACATACTGCTAACTACAAGGGTTGCGAAATTTACGAAGCTCTGAAAATTCAACGCTTTCCATCCCTAAGAGAAAAGCAAATACCTGTTAATAACAACATCCAGCCCACACCTCACTCAACAAACCAAATGACTTTCGCTGACATCATTAAAAACAAAACTTCCAAGGCTGAAACCCAACTCGTACCAACAAATAACCAAAACGCACTAGAACAGAACCAAAATGCACCAAAACAGAACCAAAATGCACCGAAACTGAACCAAGAACCACCAAAACAGAATCACAACGAGCAGCGAAAATCTGAAACACTCTATAAATCTCAAACAAATGATATAAACGAGCTTAAGACAATGGTACAGCAACTCGTGATGCAAATCAGCAATATGATGAAGATTCTCACAACGCTAATAACAAAACTTAATAGTTGATATGGATATAATATGGAGGGCATGGGCTCGGACATACCTACAGGGTAAAGTTGTTGATCGCTCTCAACCTGGAGAGATGCCAGCAACGATCCCTTTTTAAATACCCGGGTCAAGTTCACATACGGCCTCCTCGCGGCGCCCTCTGGATAGCCTCTTCAACAACCGTTGGAAGGTGAACAAACGTATGCAGCGACAAAACCCCAACCAGAATGGCGGTTGTGCGGCGGGCTAACAATCCGCCCACGTAAAAAAAAGAAAAGTTATGAATGAGCAAGATGCCTCGGATACACGGACGGATACTCGACGACGACAACGCACGAAAAAGGAACACGATTTGCGAGTATGCTCCTGGAATGTCAGAACCCTATACACTCCCGGAGCTGCTCATAATGCCTGATTCACAACACTGCGTTGGTGCGAGGCACTTTACGTGTTACGAGAAATGCTTCGACGCATGCTTACTTCAATTTTATCAGCCGTTCCATGTCAAAACACTGACTTAAACGTACACAACACAAACCATAAAATACACAGATACAGCATACACATCAATACACAGCAACAGTCGTTCAAACGCACAGAAATTTCCGACGTGTTTGACTTTTGTCTCCTTTGGTTACGTGAGCTTACGTTTTCTCTCGCTCTCATTTTTTCTTATTTTCTCTCATTTTTCAATGAACGTAAGCTCGCCAACGCAAACGCAGTATTTATGACTACCCCATTGAATTGCTTGTGTTGGATGTCTCAGCTAGCACTAACGCAGTGTCGTGAATCAGGCATAAACTAGAAGGAATCCTCACGCAGTACAAGGCGGATATTACTGCGGTCCAGGATAAGTAGCACAAGATTCCCTCGCAAGCGAATTCGCACAGCAACCTGGCGATTTCCGGACGGTCGAACCGCAAACCAAATCGACCATGTGCTCATTGACGCAAGGCACTCGTCAAACATCCTGGATGTGCGAACATTTAGAGGGGCAAATGTCGATTCTGACCACTTCCTCGTAGCAGCAAGATTCAGAGCTCGACTGTCCAATGTCAGAAAGCTGCTCCATCAGGGGGAGGTTCGAAATTGGGCGCCTGAGCACACCGGAGCACACCAAAAGGCGCTGCAGAGGAAAACCAGGGCAGCGCAAGAAGAGTTCCGAGCCAGAGGAAGGGAGGAAAAAAAAAACTACTGCTACAAAAGAAAAGGATCTTCTCAGCCTCCCAGCTCAAGGATATCGAGGAGTCTAGGGATAAACATAAAACACGAGCCTTTTACAAGAAAGCCAAAGGCCTTGCAGGAGGCTTCAAAAAGGGCACCCAGGCTCTTCGCAACTGGTAATCTTGTCACCGACCCGCAGGGAATAGTGAATTTATTTAAGCAGCATTTCCAGCAGCTGCTTAACGAGCATGACCAAAAGAGAGTGGTAGGGACCGAGGAAATCAACTATAGACCAAGTTTTCACACTTCGACAAATCCTGGAAGAGACCAACGAGTTTCGAATCGATACACACCATCTTTTCATCGATTTCAAAGCTGCATACGACAGCATTCATCGTGAAGAACTGTTTGGTGCGATGGCCGAATTCGGGATCCCGGGAAAACTGATCCAGTTGTGTCGCGCCACGCTAAAAAAAAAACGCGATGCACCTTGCAACTCGGTTCTATGACCTCGGAACCATTCGAAACATGCACCGGATTTCGGCAAGGAGATACGCTGTCATGTGACTTCTTCAACCTGGTGCTGGAGCAGAATGTGCGACGGGCAGGCGTCAACAGGGAAGGCACTATCTTTTACAAGTCCATCCAGCTGCTAGGATACGCCGATGATATCGACATCTTCGCATGTTCTCGCCATGGCATTGTGGAAGCATTCACGGCGATTGACGAACAGGCGAAACGAGTTGGTCTTAAGATCAATGAGGACAAAACGAATTACATGCAGTCAAGCAGAAACCAATCCGTCGCTCACCACCTGGGACAAAATATAACAATTGACAGCTTCAATTGCGAGGTAGTAGTTTGTCTACTTCGGGGCAAACGTAAATTCCACAAATGACACCGCAATGGAGATCCGGCATAGAATCGCCCTTAGCAGCCGCTGCTACTTCGGCTCGTCCAAGCAACTGGGGTCAAAACTCCTCACTCGAAAGACCAGAGTCATGCTTTACAAAACGCTCATACTGCCAGTCTTGCTGTACGGAGCCGAAAGCTGGACGATAAGCAGGACAGCAGGACATTTTTCGAAGGAAAAATTCTGCGCCGGATATTTGCTCCTGTGTGTGAGGCAGGTGAATGGAGAAGAAGACACAACCGCGAACTCTAGGATCTGTACCAAGATGTGGATGTAGTCCGGAAGGCAAGAATCCGTCGACTACACTGGCTCGGCCAAATCGAGCGCATGGACATCAACGCTCCAGCTAAGAGGGTCTTCGAATCCGAGCCTCCTGGTTCGAGAAGAAGAGGAAGACCGAACCTCCGGTATAAAGACCAAGTAATCGCGGATGTAAGACATCTTGGTCTTGACAACTGGAAGCAGCGTGCCCGGGACCGTCATGGAAGGATGGAAGGCAGCTATAGCTCAGGCTCAGATCCTCCATGGATCGCTGGCCTGATAAGTAAGTAAGTACTTACTCCAACACACTAACTAGTGCGCCGTGGCGCAGTAGTTAGTGTGTTGGACTCTGACGCACGATGAGCGAGTTCGGATCCCGATAACACCAACGCCATCGAATGTTTATTTCGCGGCGTCCCTCCTCGGCGGGGTACTGGCAACTTCTGGTACTTCTCGACTCACGCCGTTCGGAATCGGCACTAAACCGTAGTTCCTTTTCACCTGTGCGAAAAATAGAATCACACACAACATGGGTGATTGAAGGGAAGCTTGGCTCTGTTCCTTCATGGGCTGTAACGCCACCAAAGAAGAAAGAAGAATATGGAACGCAAATGGCCTCGCCCAGCAAGTAAACGAATTAAAACTATTTATCAAGACATATTGTATCGATATTCTACTAATATCTGAAACACACTTCACTAATAAATCTTATATTCAAATCCCAGGCTACAACGTCTACCACACCAACCACCCAGATGACAGAGCACATGGAGGAACAGCCATAATTATAAGACAAAACATCAAATCTACTGACTTAAATAACTACAAAGAAGAGCACATACAAGCAACGAAAATTCGAATAGAGGACACACATGGACCACTGGCATTATCAGGCCTTTATTGCCCTCCATAAAATAACATTACCCAAACACAGCACGAACGATACCTTAACTCCTTAGGACCGCGGTTTATCGCAGGAGGAGACTTTAATGCAAAACATACCGACTGGCGCTCAAGAATCATGAACAAAAAAGAGGACCACGCTACTATGCTCACTTTTGGTAAATACCGTCAAATTCATAAGCACTGGTGAACCAACTTACTGGCTTACGGTCAGGAAGAAAAAAACAGATCTAATTGATTTTTGCATATATAAAAATGTTAATCCAAACAACTTATCCATAAAAACTAATCTAGAACTATCTTCCGACCACTCCCCTGTCATTATAACCTATAATACTGTAATTTCACCATCTCAACCACAATTAAAACTATTTAGCCGAAAAACTGACTGGGACACCTTTAGAGACATAGTAAATAAGGATCTGCAACTCCATGTTTCTCTCACTCCACCTGACAAAGAAGGAAAGAAAGGGCTATCAGCTATCTTAATGACATCATCGTGGACGCAACAAGCAGATCAACAACATCTCTAACCCAAAAACAATCCCAGGTGTTTATACCGACAGCGATCAAAAGATAAATTACGGAAAAAAGATTACTTAGAAAACGATGGCAAACTGTCAGGACACAAGAAACTAAGACAAAACTAAACAGAGCGACAAAAAAAGCTACTTAAAGATTATAAAAACACCAAAATTAGGAACTATCTCTGTAATTTGGCACCCACTCCATCTACAAACTACTCTCTATGGAACCAAAACCAAACCATTAAAAAACGATTCCACATCAATCATTCTATTCTTAACAAAGAAGGAACTTGGTCCAGATCAAACTCAGAAAAAGCTGAAACCCTAGCAGACCACTTCGAACAAAACTTTAAAAACGACAAGCAGACTATCCACACTCCCATGGAATTCAACCCAAATAATTACAACAGAAAGACCGGAAACAAACGAAAGTTAATTTAAGAACACATTCTTGAAATAGACAGCAAAAAATCCGCAGCCTATGACATGTTTAACGGAAAAATTCTAAAAGAACTTCCAGACAAAGCAATCACTTACATTAAGTATGTATTTAATGCAATAATCAGACAAAAATACTTCCCAAAAGTGTGGAAAGTCGCTGAAATAATAGCTATCCCAAAACCCGGTAAGGACGCAACTAAGCCAGAAAACTATAGACAAATAAGCTTGTTACCAACATTATCCAAAGCCTTAGAAAAAGTAATATCCAAACGACTGGACTCAATTATATCCCACCGTGAAATTTACCAAATCATCAATTCGGCTTCCGGCGACATCATTCGACAACACAACATATTTATGGAGTAATTAACAAAATCTCTTCTGATATCGAACATAGACGATATTGCGCAGCAGTCTTCCTAAACGTATCCAAAGCATTCGACAAAGTGTGGCACAAAGGCCTTCTCCACAAACTAAATTGCATGCTACCTAAGGACATGTACCAACTCATCAGGAGTTACGTGACTGATCGGTACTTCTATGTCAAAAAACAGACGAGTTCTCAACAATAAGACCAATAGCCGCGGGTGTACCACAAGGAAGTGTACTTGGACCTACATTTTACTTGATTTACACTGCAGACATACCAACACCAACACCCCAAAATTCACAACTAGCTACTTTTGCAGACAACGCAATTATACTCTACTCACACAGAAACCTTGTAAACGCTGTTAGCACTCTTCGACAATTTCTGAATTAGCTACTACAATGGTTTCAAAGTTGGGGAATACAGATTAATGAAGACAAAACCGTACAAGTAATACATTTCACACACAGAACTGAAAATCCACCAATCCACCCAACTTAACAATTAACAACAAAAGCATACAAATTGACAACAATGCAAAATACCTAGGAATATATGTACATCGACAACAAACTAACATGGAAGCACTATACATATTACTCAAAAACGTAATCAAATCAATGACAAGTTCAGACAGCTATACTAGATAATTAAAACCATCTGGACATATGGCCTACAGCTCTGGGGTGTAGCCAGCAAGACCAACATTAACATCATTCAGAGACTACAATCCAAAATTCTTCGAACCATAATAAACGCAGCATGGCACGTGCCCAATACCGACATACACAAGGACCTACAAATACCTACCGTTATGGAGGAAATACGAAATACGAGCAACAAACACATATCCCGACTCATTAATCCCAACAATCCTGAAATAACGGTTAGTCCCGGTGACGAACAAAATAGAAGACGCAGATTAAAACGACTCAGGACAATAGATCTTCCGACCGCCTTTTGGCGGTCAACATTTTTTCTCTTTTGGCATGCTACACCGCCTTTTGGTAGGATTTTCTTTATATGTACACTGATATAAGTTTAACGGTTATTGTACAGTTCGTTTGTCATGTATTGTTAGCTAGAAACGAATTGTCAATAGTCGGTTTACAAAGTGGAAAAATTTAATATTTCTTAAATATACTTGTCGTTGTGTGTGGAAGTAAATAAAATTATTGGTAAGTAAGAAATGCCATGAAAAACATAACGTGTAAAAAAAAACGAAGTCTTGCAACTCAGATCTTCTACCGTAAGAAGTTGTGAGATCCTTGTATTACCAAGTCGCTTAATTTATTCAGTCCCTACTTAAGGGACCTTCTGCCTGACTTATTACGTAATTAGCTAACCTAACAACATCTTATAGTGACCATACCAATATCAAAATCTTTTATGTTTTAAGTAAATAGATTGACTTGGAAATCGCACTAAATCTAATTTTTTATAATGTGTATTACTTGTGAGATATATTGTGTTTTCATGCGATGGCCAGGTCAATCTATTTACTTAAAACATGAAAGATTTTGATATTGGCTTAGTTAGTTAAATAAAACGTGGTTTGTGTTTATACCTGCGATATCGCAGTAAGACCCAAAGGTTGCCTGCGAGAAAGTGGCTGCCTTTCTGTGATGGACGGGAAGCGTGGAAGCCGCGGCGCGGGAGTTACGACAGTAACATGACCCCTTCCACATCCGCCGGAAATACCCCGCACACCACCGACACATGAACCCCCCCTTGCATCATATTCACCGCGATCATCGACTCGCTTACCCCAGATTATTTCACAACTCCACGACCATACGGACAACCAACGGACCCCCGCCGCACACCACCTGCACATAAGCCCCTTTTTACCTACACACCATATATGACCCAATTATACGAAAATACCATGTACTATGTTTCACACTTTGTGATTGCACAGGTGACTTCCAATAATTGCAACTATGCGTCTGGATGACATCCGCCACAAGTCCAAGTTCTTGGAACTCACCTCCGCAAAACATATAATTATGAATGTTAGATTTAAGAATTCATTCGATGTAAACCAGTGGAACCGATAGGTTCTAAATAAAATTATATTTTTTCGACTCCGTTGTTTCGAGTTCCGTAAGTGGCGCAGTCGTTCGGATCGGTGACGGTTTCTTTAAAATTCTAATAAATAACAAAGTTTTTCAAACCGTGGGTTTTAACCCTTAATCACCGAAGAACCATCGAAAAGTGATATTACGAGATGAGAAAGAAATAATTAATAAGAATACCAAAATACATATATGAGAAAAACAGTGAAAAAGAACGAAACAATAAGTGAAAAAATTAACAAAAAACAGTATATACAATATAGTTATAATAGTAAACAAATAAGAACACAAAGCAGTAGAAAATCGGCAAAAGAACATTTATATAAAAACTTATGTCGAAAATAGTGCAATAAAAAAAAAAAATAAAATAAAATAATACGAACTACTTACTTACTTACTTATCAGGCCTGCGATCCATGGAGGATCTGAGCCTGAGCTATAGCTGCCTTCCATCCTTGACGGTCCCGGGCACGCTGCTTCCAGTTGTCAAGACCAAGATGTCTTACATCCGCGATTACTTGGTCTTTATACCGGAGGTTCGGTCTTCCTCTTCTTCTCGAACCAGGAGGCTCGGAGTCGAAGACCCTCTTAGCTGGAGCGTTGATGTCCATGCGCTCGATGTGGCCGAGCCAGTGTAGTCGACGGGTCCTTGCTTTCCGGACTACATCCACATCTTGGTACAGCTCGTAGAGTTCGCGGTTGTGTCTTCTTCTCCGTTCACCTTCCTCACAGACAGGACCAAATATCCGGCGCAGAATTTTTCTTTCGAAAGAACCCAAAATCAGCTCCGCTGTCCTGCTTATCGTCCAGCTTTCGGCTCCGTACAGCAAGACTGGCAGAATGAGCGTTTTGTAAAGCATGACTTTGGTCTTTCGAGTGAGGAGTTTTGACCCCAGTTGTTTGGACAAGCCGAAGTAGCAGCGGTTGCCAAGGGCGATTCTACGCCGGATCTCCACTGTGGTGTCATTTGTGGAATTTACGTTTGCCCCGAGGTAGACAAACTCCTTAACTACCTCGAAATTGTAGCTGTCAATTGTTATGTTTTGTCCCAGGTGGTGAGCGACGGATTGGTTTTTGCTTGACAGCATGTATTTCGTTTTGTCCTCATTGATCTTAAGGCCAATTCGTTTCGCCTGTTCTTCAATCGCCGTGAATGCTTCCACAATGCCACGGCGAGAACACGCGATGATGTCGATATCATCCGCGTATCCTAGCAGCTGGATGGACTTGTAAAAGATAGTGCCTTCCCTGTTGACGCCTGCCCGTCGCACTACCTGCTCCAGCACCAGGTTGAAGAAGTCACATGACAGCGCATCTCCTTGCCGAAATCCGGTGCATGTTTCGAATGGTTCCGAGGTCCTAGAACCGAGTTGCACGGTGCATCGCGTGTTTTTTAGCGTGGCGCGACACAACTGGATCAGTTTTACCGGGATCCCGAATTCGGCCATCGCCCCAAACAGTGCTTCACGATGAATGCTGTCGTATGCGGCTTTGAAATCGATGAAAAGATGGTGTGTATCGATTTGAAACTCGTTGGTCTTTTCCAGGATTTGTCGAAGTGTGAAAATTTGGTCTATAGTTGATTTGCCGGGCCGGAAGCCGCACTGGTAGCTGCCGATTAGTGCGGTGCAAAATGGTTTTAGACGTTCACACAACACGCTGGACAGGATCTTGTATGCGACATTGAGCAGGGATATACCTCTATAGTTCTTACAAGAGGTAAATAATACGAACACAAATACAAAATTAATGTGAAGAAAACAGTGAGAAAATATCCGAGTGTCAGAAGTCATCAAAAACCATCAGAATACATCAGCAGTCATCAGGAAAACATCATGATCCTCCTAGTTTTTGGGTGCATGTAAGTGGTAGTTGTAAGATTGATCATTGTATAGAATTGCAATACATATACATATAAAAGCAATATTCGCCTAATTAAGATTTACATAGTGCCCCACTGTCTCATATACATATATATACATATGCATGTGAAGAAATCAAAATACTAAATGACAAAAGATAAAAAGCCAAGAGAAACAGCATTATTTTTACCCTATAACTTAAGACGATTATCGAAAAAGTTATATTCTGTAACAGAAGAAAACAATCCAAACGAAACCTTTGATTCCTCCTCTTCTAGTTCCTGTTCAGATAACATGAATACCAATCAGACCGACACTTCGGGTTTACAAAACCTTCCCCCCACACAAAACACAACCACCCCAGCACCTTCAAATCACATCGATATTTTCAACTCCCTGAGAATCCCGGATGCCATCAAAGACCTTGATGGTAATCCACGTCTTTTGTATGAATTCCTTAACAATGTCGAGGAAATTCTTTTATACATCAGAGGGACAGATAATACCCCATACGACCAAATTTTGCTCCGGGCAATTCGAAATAAAATCGAAGGCCAAGCAAATGAGATACTGAACATGTATGGGACCCCTCTGGTCTGGGATAACATAAAGATAAACCTGATTCTCCACTACTCCGATAAGAGAACCGAGACCTCTCTTATCAGAGATTTACATATAATTAGGCAACAAAACAAAACGGTCGAGGCATTCTATGGTGAAATAATTGAAATACAATCAGCGTTGTGTAACAACGTCCTTATCCATTAAACCGACCGAAACGTAATAAAGGCAAAAAAGGACCTTTATTCAGAAATGTGTCTAAATTCATTTATAAGTGCCCTTAACGAGCCCCTCGCATCCAGAGTCAGGGCTATGCAAACCGACTCCTTGGCTGCCTTTATCCTCAAATAAAACAGAGTCCTAGCCAACAAGTGAGGAATACAAACGTCAATATACACGAAGTGGCCAACACAGCTGAGGCTTTTCCACAAAAATCAGGAACCAATACGCCTCCTTTTCAACAATTAGATCATTATTTTGACGCCGACCCACCAACATCGTCGAAGATGGAAGTTTTTCCAATGTAGCCTCAGCGAGCCAACAGGCTACATAAATCCCCAAAATCACCCACCATCGTTGCCCTTCATCAACATCTCTTCTCCTTTCGGGAGACCCTTGCGATTTCTTCTTGACACAGGAGCATCAACCTCTTTCATTAACCCCGAATATGTATCCCCTGAAGATGTACTGATTTGTGAACCCATTACTATCACAACAGTTTTTAAGAGCTATCAATTAAAAACACAAGCCAACATTCCAATATTCACAGAATTCAAACAAGATGGTATCTTCAAATTCCTTATCTTCAAATTCCATAGCTACTTCGACGGCCTCCTCGGTCTAGACGCATTATTGCAAATCAATGCAAAGATCGACTTAAAAAACAGAATGCTTGTAACAAAAAATTCTACCCTTGATAAGTAAGTAAGTGATGTCAGTGTGAACAGACGTGTTGTGAATCTCATCCGGCAAAAAATATAATTTCTGCACTCTTAATTATAAAATACCAAGTAAAAGTAAACGCTGAAGCATAGTCGCCTTAAACAATCGTTTAGGAAAGCCAAAGACGAAACTTTTAATTAAATAATCATAAATAGCCACTCCAACGTTTGCTTAAATTCACATTTCGACTGCTATAATGTCGCATAGACGAAATAACAACAAAGACAAAGGATGTCATGGTATGCAGACCCCGGAAGGGAAAACCACATCTTCTATGAAACCAACACCAACCAAAGCAGCAGAAGCAATCGCCTCGACCGAGAAATCTACCCATAGACAACTAATTTCTTGGGTACATCTGGACGAACGCATAAGCAAGCTTACTGATGAAATTGTGGATCGAATCACCTCCGAGGTAAAACTTCTAAAATGCGAATTAAGCGAAAGAATCGACACCATCGAAAGAAATCTTTCATCTCATGTGGCAACAGTAGACGCATTTTTAAACAGTCTAAATTTACAACAGCAAAAAATTGAAGCGCGCTTAAATGACATTGAAAAAAACCGTCAACAATTGCAACACAAAGCAGAAGAAATGGAGAAACACTTGAATACACTGAACAATTATGGCCGAGAAGTCGATGACTTGCGCAAGAGGTGTGATGCGTTTGAACGACGGGAAGTCGCATCGGATGCCATCATTTTTGGTATCCCTCAATTTCCAAACGAAAATCTAAAAGCAACTTTCAACCATATTTGTCACTGCATCGATTGCCCACCACCCACAGTCAAAGCAATTTTTCGCTCCAGGAGCCACAACCAAAAACCAAATTCATCAAGAGAAACCAAAACGAGCTCTCCCATAATAGTCAAATTTGGCTCTCCTCGTGAAAGAAATACTGTTCTGCACGCGGTTTCCCAGTTTTGCAAGAACAAAAGACAACTGTGCCTCCAAGATGCTAACATTCAAACCAACAAAAATATTAACATCTATATGTATGGAAGTTTGACACCAAAAAATCGGTATTACTACCAACAAGCCAACCGTCTCAAGCGTAACCACAAGTTGTTCGCCGTGTACACCCGCTCTGGAAGTGTTTTTATTAAAGAGAATGCCCTCGCCGAAAGTATACTCATTGAGAGTGATCAAGTTTGGAACGCCTTAGCCATGAGATGTCAACTTGATACAGCATGATGCCGATCACAATTCTAAGTATTTATCTTCCTTGTCCTAAATATTTACTTTACTTTATATGTCCTCTCTTTTAGTATTTCTTCTTTTTCTATTTCTCTTTCTATTTTGCTCTTCTTTCTTCGTCTTTTCTCTTTTAATTATAATTTGTATGAAGTTAAATTCAATGTTTATAGTCGTGTATTATTTTTGTTATTGTAAAAGAAGTTGCTTTGTTTATATTTATCATTTGAATATACTGCTGTTTACTCACCGGATTAATTGCCGGCACAGAGTTGAGTGAACATAATAAGAATTCCAGCTCCGGTTACAGCGATGTTATACTCAGATCAATGATCAGAGTACTAAGCAACTATAGAGAAGGCTTTAAAGTCGTGCATATCAATTCGCAAAGTTTGATGCCCAAAATTGAGGAATTTCGTCATTTGTTTGTAAACTCTAGATTGCATGCAATATGTGTTTCAGAAACTTGGTTTAGTCAGGAAGTTAAAGATGCACTATATTTAACCCAAGGATATAGACTTTTTAGGGTAGACAGAGGTACTCGCGGGGGTGGCGGTGTCGCAATTTACCTAAGAAATGATTTAATTGGTAGAATAAGATGCTCCTCACCTCCCGGCTCGCCACTGGAATACTTATTTCTTGATGTCATAGGTAGCGAATCAAAACTTATTTTAGGAACTATGTACAGACCAAACAACAATATCGATCTGGGGCTATTATACGAGAAAGTGGAAGAGATTGCTGTCAGTTCACCCAACATAATACTATGTGGTGACTTCAATAGCAACATATTGGTGGATAAGCGTCTCATTGAACAAATGAATTCACTAGATCTGCATGTTGTCAACTCAATTATGCCTACTCACTTCACTCGCTCCTCTAGTACTCTTCTAGACTTGTTCTTCGTAAGTAAAAGTGACCAAGTGCTATGCTATGACCAACTTTCTGCACCCGTCTTCTCCTATCATGACCTTATCTTCTTGAGTTTTGATTTCCAAACGGGTAACCAAGCTGAAAATCGGCCAACAGGGTTTAGAAACTTTAAAAATATCAATCTCTTACATCTCGAACAACATATTAGAACTATGCCTTGGGAAAATGTTTACTATATGACCTCACCCAACGAACAAGTTCAGTTTATAAATAATAATATAATAAATATTTTTAATACTCATGTTCCAATTAAAACAAAAAGGTACATCAACGCGTCAAAACCTTGGCTCACCCAAGCAATCAAAGATTAAATCAATCAACGTGATCAAGCTTATAAACGCTGGGTTCGTACAAGGATTGAAGAGATTCATGAGGTATATAAAATACTGCGTAATAAGGCTGTTCAAAAAATAAGAGAGGCCAAAATACAATTTTATACAAATCACCTCAACGTGTCCTCTGACTCTCAGAAACTCTGGAGAAATCTTCGAGATCTTGGTATAGGAAAGCAAAAAATATGTCCACTAAGCAACATCAACGCCGACGAATTAAATCAAAAGTTTTTATCTTTACCAAGTATAACTCCCAACACTAATCAGGAATTTGCCGAACCGCCTTTAGATTTCTCATTCTCTCCCTTTAGCTTTTCCTGCGTTAGCAATCAAGAGGTTTTACGAAGTTTGCTATCGATAAAATCGAACGCATCTGGTGTAGACGATATAAGTCCCAAATTTCTGAAATGTATACTACCATTAATACTACCCTTTCTAACACATATTTTTAATACAATCATAACAACTGGAATCTTTCCACGTCAATGGAAAATAGCCAAAGTTATACCAGTGCCCAAAAATACTCTTTGCGATGAATTTCGACCAATTTCCATCTTACCTTTTTTAGCTAAAGTATGTGAACGTATAATGCAAAACCAACTCAATGACTACATAATGCGGCACAACCTCACGGTAAACGTTCAATCTGGTTTCCGAGCAAAACATAGCTGCACAACAGCACTCCTCAAAGTCATTGAAGACATTAGAGTTCAGCTGGATAATAACTGGGTTACCTTCTTGATCCTTTTAGATTTTTCCAAAGCTTTCGATATGGTCAACCATTCGCTCCTATTAAACAAGCTACGGTATAAATTCAATGTTTCTATAGAGGCTATCAAACTTATTTCCTCGTTTCTGCTCGATAGGATGCAGTCTGTCTCTGTAGGCAATGAACTCTCCGAGTTCCTTCCGATTCGACGTGGTGTTCCTCAAGGATCGATTCTCTCTCCCCTATTGTTTTCCTTGTATATCAATGAATTAGCATCCATCTTAAATAGCGTCTCAAAGCATTTTTATGCAGACGACATACAAATATACAAAAGTTGCCCTATCGGTCTTATCGAAAACTGTGTCTGCACTATAAATGCGGAACTTGAAAGGATTAATGCTTGGGCAGAACGCAATTCACTGCTGCTTAATCCAACAAAATGCAAATGCTTAGTGATATCGAAAAAGGTTTTGGACTTATCTTATTTCCCATCTATTGAACTAAACGGCATCCCCTTAGAGTTCACAGACAAATCAAGAAACCTAGGTATTGTTTTCAACAGGACATTAACTTGGAACGACCACGTTAACTCAGTAGTAGGTAAAACCTATGGAATTCTTAGATCTCTATGGCCAGTCCAACATTTCACTTCGCTTGACACCAGAATGCTCCTTGCAAGGACCCTTGGGATTCCAGTTCTCACGTACGGTTGTGAAATTTACTACAACTGTGACTATGCAAGCAATGTAAAACTGAAAGTAGCATTCAACAGTATTCTCCGTTACATTTACGTTCTAAGAAGATACGATCACATTTCCCATTTATCTACAAGCCTCCTTAAAATGTCATTCGAAAGTTCCATCAAGTTTCGTACTATGAAATTACTTTACACAATACTCCATACAAAACAACCTGCATATTTGTACGAAATCCTTCAATTCCCAGCGTCAAATAGAACAAACAACTTGACACTTCCTCGTTTCTCATGCCTCACATCCGAAAGACAATTTTTCATTGCTGCAATCCGCTTGTGGAATTCACTCCCCGCTCGCCTACGTGAGTCGAACAGCATGCAACAATTCCAAAATAAACTTAAAATCTTTTTTGATAATGTTTAATCAAAGCAACGAACTTCAACTTCAACTTCAATTTCCTCTCGTTATTAACTTCTATTTACTTTTAAATCTGTATCTTATTTGTAATTAAAACCAATATTTGTATATTACTTACTTGAAATTCATTGTAAAACGTATATAACTGTACTCATTTAGCTATCACTAGTTTATAAGATTTATCTTAATGTGTTAGCATTTACTGTAAATAAACTAAACTAAACTAAACTATTAATCTCAAATTAAACAACTCTATTAACCCGATCACAATCCCAGCTTATTCTAAAATCCTCACAAAAATCCCTGTAAACAAAACAAACGGTGATGTGCTCATAAATGCTACAGAAATAAAACCAGGTATTTGCATAGCACAAGGGATATATAAAGTCGAGAATGGATTCAGCATCATGGAAATCACAAACCATTTGGAACACGACGAAACAATTTCCTTAGAAGAAGCATTGCAAGCGGACGAATATCATTCCGAAGAGTTCATCGAACTCAATAATATATACGAAACAACTGACGAGAATGAACACAGGAAAAAAGACGTAGCACAATTGATCCGCACTGACCACCTAAATCCTGAAGAACGCGAGCAACTTCTAAGGCTGTGTAAGAGGTACACCGACATCATGCATATAGAAAGTGAAAAATTAACCTTCACGAATCAAATCAAACATAAAATCAACACAACCGACGAGGTACCCATCTATACAAAATCGTATAGATACCCCTATATCCACAAGCAAGAAGTCCAGGATCAAATATCAAAGATGTTAGAGCAAGGGGTAATCCGACAGAGCTATTCACCATGGAGCTCTCCCGTCTAGACGGTTCCTAAGAAAATGGACGCCAGCGGAATGCAGAAGTGGAGAATGGTCATTGACTATAGAAAGGTCAATGAAAAAACTATCTCTGACACGTACCCGATCCCTAATATTAGCGAAATATTGGATAAGTTAGGCAAATGTGTTTACTTTACCACTCTCGATTTGGCCAGCGGGTTTCACCAAATCGAAATGCATCCCGATCATATCCCAAATCAGCATTCACAGTAGAAGGAGGGCACTACGAATACCTAAGAATGCCTTTCGGGCTCAAAAATGCGCCATCTACCTTCCAGCGGGTAATGGACAACGTCCTTAAAGAACTAGTGGGTAAAATCTGCCTAGTCTATCTGGATGATATTATCATCTACTCCACCTCTCTCCAAGAACACCTGGAGAGCATCAAATTGGTTTTCGACAAACTACGTAAGTCCAATTTTAAAATCCAGATGGACAAATGCGAGATTTTGAAACGGGAAATCGAGTTCTTAGGTCATGTTGTTACCCCCGAAGGCATCAAGCCTAATCCCCGCAAAATAGAAGCCATCAGAAACTTCCCACTTCCAAAGACTAAAAAAGAAATCAAATCCTTTCTAGGTCTTATAAATTATTACAGGAAGTTTATCAAAGACCTCGCAAAACTAACAAAACTCCTCACGAACAGGCTTAAAAAGGGAGCAGATACGACTATAGACGAGAACTACGTAAAAGCTTTCGAAATCTGCAAGAACTTGCTAACAAACGACCCGATCCTCATACACCCAGATTTCACAAAGCCTTTCGTCCTGACAACGGATGCCAGCAATTATGCACTGGGTGCGGTTTTATCCCAGGGCAGAATCGGAAGCGACAAGCCCATTTGTTTCGCAAGTCGAACCCTCTCGTCTTGTGAATGTAACTATTCGACTATTGAAAAGGAACTTCTCGCTATTGTGTGGGCGACAAAGTATTTCCGACCATATCTCTTTGGTAGGAAGTTCCAAATCGTTACAGACCACAAGCCACTAACATGGCTCATGAACCTGCGTGAACCTAGTTCAAAACTCGTAAGATGGCGTTTGAAGTTAGCCGAGTATAAATTCGAAATTACATACAAGAAAGGCAGAGCAAACACAAATGCGGATGCTCTTAGTCGCATTAAGCTAACTGATCCGAGTAGAGAACATCACGAGATATTTAATAACAGCGAAGAAACAATACACAGCGCTCAGGAGAATTTGAACGATGGGATCCCCATTTCAGAAAGACCCCTAAATGAATTCAATATACAGGTAGTACTAGAAACTAGCGTCAAAGGTTCCGCGATGACCGTAGAAACTATTTTTAAAAACAGACAAAGACGGACAATACGAAGAACGCATTTTGACGAAGATATAATGATAAAGGTACTTAAAGACTTCTTCCCACCTAACAAACAAACCGCTGTATATACCACGGACGAAATATTTTCAGTTGTCCAAAAAACATTTTCCAAATACTTTTCAAGAAATAAGGCCTTTCGCCTAATCCTTACAAGTCCTTACAATCATCGACAAATTCTCCAGGTTCGCTTATGGTTTCACGCTTAGCTGCCGAAGTAGCATAACCATCCTCAAACACATGAAACAGTATGTAAGCCTGTACGGCCTACCAAACAAGATCGTGTGTGATCAAGGATCAGAGTTTGTTGCGAACATATTCCAAGATTTCTGTAAGCAACATGGAATTACTCTGCACTTTACATCTTACCAGCCAACGTCTAGCAATTTCACTGTAGAAAGACTACACTCAACCTTAACGGAAATATACAGAATTATATATTCAAAGAGGAAGAATGATAAACTAGCAACAGAGCATGAAGAAATGTTAGCTGAAACCTTCATAACATACAACAATGCTATACCCTCAATTACAAAACACCCCCCTTACGAATTATTTTTTGGACGACCATTGAAATTTTTCAAAACACTTAACCCCTCTAACGAACATGAATATCTGAATAAATTAAACGAATTTCTAGACAACCTTTACCCCAAAATACAGGAAGAAGTCAAAGCTATCACCACACGTAGGATTGAGAATCTTAACAGGAATAGGGAAGAGCCAGAGGAAACAAAGGTCAACGATGCTATATTCAGAAAAGAAGTTAGGCGTAATAAATTGACACCTGGGTTCTCAAAACAAATAATAAAAAAAAAATAATAATAATAAGTTTACAGTAATTACACGGACTAACAAAAAACTTCACAAAAGCAAGATTAGAAGAAAAAATACTAACATGCACTAACACCCTCGCCCATCACCTGTCCCACACAACCTATCTATCAAACTCACTTCTATCCTTTCATATCTATATTCGAAATGTGCACAATCAGAGCATGGCGTGATTGTGACATCCTATTAGAATATATTGTACAACCAAGGAATATGGTTGGCAATACTTTACAATTTTAATGAAGTGCGATCTTTGCAACAACAAAATCGACCGCTCGGATCTAATGATTCAGTGTGCGAAATGCAATAAATCTTTCCACGGAAAATGCGCAAAACTTCAAAAAGTGGATATTGATTTTCTACCAAAAGCAAGCGGTGTTATTTCTGTGATGATTGCACCAGTTCGCGACGGAAATCCTTTCCTAGCGATCAAAGCCCAATTCCCTCGGGTCGATCAACACCTCCGACAGTGTCAATCCCACATTCACCTCCCCCTTCATCGACAACAACATTAGAGACCAAGTACCATTCATCTGTCGCTGGTCCGTCTCCATCGCAGGATGTCACTTTGACAACTTTATACAGCGAAATCAAATTGGTGCAACAACTGAACGTAGGCGCTCTCAATAAAATTAAAGAGCTTGAAGAAAATAACAACGTACTTTCTACAAGAGTTCAGGATTTGGAGCTATTAGTTAAATCCATCAAAGTGCAACTAAGGAAGGCGAATGTCAAATTTGACATACAAAGATCATTGACGACTGATGACACTCAGTTGACGAATATACATAACAAAAAAGCAATCGCAGAAGCATTAACCAATAACATCGGTGTTGCCAGTGCTAAAGGTGAATTAAGTACCAAAATAACTACCAACAATACTAATAAACCTGAACGTAATGCTAAACATTCATAACGCATTTTTGGATTAGCTACGGAGGCTTCTCTTATTAGTCCATTAGAAACAGTCCCAAAACTACGTTTTCTTCATCTCTCCCGTCTCAGTACAAGCGTTCGCGAAGAAAACATATTAGCATTCGTTGCAGACAAATTAACTTTGCCGACCTCCGCCTTTCGTACCAAAACCACTAGTCTCTTCATAAACACCTGTAATGATTCTTATGATGTTATCATCATTGTCGAATCATGGCTATACCCAGGAATATCTTCTCCGGAAATCTTCAATGAGGTACTCTATACATCCTTCCGGATCGATAGATGCAACTCTTCGGATGAACGTGGTGGCTGTGCCGCGCGGACACTAGCGATTATTGAAAAGAACAATACGATGAGTCCAACTAAGGACTGTATCTTATGCCTGACGCAAGAATTAAACTATAGATTGTTGAAAGAGGAACAAAGATTTATTTATCATATATCACTGGGCTCAGTACAAGAAGTGATCGAAAAAATGCCTATCATGGGGTATATGTACACTCGCCATAGTACACTCGCTCCTTTACGTGAGCTGGTCTCTGCATGCGATTCCCGTCGGATCAGCTGATTCATTGTTGTGTAAGGTCATTGACCTTGACTACGGCATTTGTCACAAAAATGCGAATAGCTCCCTCTACTCCCCCACACGGCGATGTCGTCTAGGCCTGGCATGGCTAGTCTGCTACACACACATGTGTGCATGCGTAAGTGGGAGGAGCCAGCAAAAAAACATCGCATTTTTTGCATAGAGAGTTGATGGGCGATTCTCGTGTTCAATCATGGTCTCCCGGATTTGAGATTCAATGCAGTTTTGTCGTCGGCTTTTGCGTTTTTGGCAAATGGTAAAATGAAGTAAAGTTGCGCTGCAACATCCTGCCGGCCGCCGGAAAGTTCATTCATCATCAGACTTGCGTGTTGATCTGCTTCGGTTGCGAAAAGCAATCGTCCCATGATTGCTCGTAGTTGCGATATGAAATATTAGAAAAGATGAAGGGGATGAAATGGTGTGTGGCCATATTGGGTTATAAGTAATATTTTATTAGGTCAAAAAAAAATTCAATTGATAAATTCATTTGTGTGAGTGAGTAAGGGAGCCTGAGTCTTTAGTGGTGTATTTCTTGTTCATTTATCATTGGAAGAGGGCAAAGTTTGGCTATCGGACGTTTCATTACTGTCGTTGATGTTTTGACTGTGACAACTCGAATTTTTCCATCAGTGCCTGGATGCGTTGCTTCAATCCTCCCTAATCGCCAGAGGGTTGGAGGCGTTTGATCATCTAGTAGGAGGACAAGATCTCCTACCTTCAGTTGGACGTTAGAGTTCAGCCATTTTGGTCGCTGTTGGAGTCGAGCGAGGTATTCCGTCTTCCATCTTCGCCAGAAATCTTGCTGTATTTTCTGCATTAGAAGCCACCTGCTTAAATAATTTGGATTGATGTTGTTTAGATCGTCTTCGGGTGTGGTGTTTAAGGCTGAGCCAATTAAAAAATGTCCTGGTGTCAGAATTGAGAAGTCATTTGGATCATCAGTCACTGGACAAAGTGGTCGCGAGTTTAGACAGGCCTCTACTTGAGCTAAAATTGTTGCATATTCCTCAAACGTTAGAGTATGTTGACCGATGATTCGTTTCAGGTGGTACTTCATTGACTTTACGCCGGCTTCCCAAAGTCCGCCAAAATGAGGAGCAACAGGAGGATTGAAATGCCAAGTGGTACCATTAGCTTGAACCATTTTCACGATGTCATCAGTCCAATGTTTCGTCAACCTCTTCTTTTCCGCCTTAAGCATGTTTGCAGCTCCTTGAAAGGTGGTTCCACAGTCACTGTAAAGATTGACGCATATCCCCCGGCGGGCTGTGAAGCGCTTGAACGCCGCTATAAATGCAGCTGAAGTATAGTCGCTGACAAGCTCAAGGTGAACTGCCTTTGTGCAAAAACATACAAATATTGCGATATAGGCCTTAGTTACCTTACTGCAACGGCCCTTCCAAGCCTTAAGTTGTACAGGGCCAGCGTAGTCTACTCCTGAAGTCTGAAATGGTCGTGCTGGATTCACTCGCGCAGCTGGTAGATTCCCCATTTTTTGATTCATTTGTGTAGCGGTGTGCCTGTAGCATGTTAAGCACTTATGAATACACCTTTTGACATTGGATTTCAGGTGTAAGATCCAATAATTTGTTCGAAGCGCTGCCATTAGAAGCTGTTGTCCTCCGTGCAGTGTCCTGATGTGTGCATCATGAATTATGAGGGACGTCAATGCATTTTGAGAGGGAAGTATAATTGGATGACGCTGCGAATAAGGTAAATCAGCGTTTTCTAATCGACCCCCAACACGTAAGATGCCATTCCCGTCTATTATTGGAGAAAGTCGTGATAGTCTGCTTTCTTTTGGGACCGTCGTACCCTTCGTTAGCTTCGAGATTTCTTCACCAAAGTCTTCTCGTTGCACCAATGCAATCAATCGAGTCAGAGCTCCAGTAACTTCGCCTACGGTAAGTATTCCACCAATGGGTGGTGATTTCCTTCGTATGTTATTAGCGAATCTCAGACAACATGCCACAACTCGTTGAAGTCGCTGTAGTGTGGAAAACCTGGTGAGAACGATATTGGAATCAAAGGACATAAAATGAGTGCAGAGTTGATTTTGAGATTTTTTAACTTCCGATGCCTTTAGTTCTTCTGCGGTAGCTGGGATGTTGATCTTCCAATGTTCCCCTTCATTAAACGTTTGTAGAAACTCTGGCCCTTGCCACCATTGACAGTTATTTGAAAGCTCGCTTGGAGACAATCCCCTAGATGCTAAATCTGCTGGATTACTCTTAGATGGGACATAGTTCCATTGCCTGGGATTTGTTAACCGCTGAATTTCTGCTATTCTATTTGCAACAAATGTTGTTCTAGTGTAAGGCGGCGAGTTGATCCACGCAAGCGTGATTTTCGAATCGCTCCATGCAAACACCTTTGCATCATTAAACTGCATGATATCCATAACGTGCTCTAATAAACGGGCTAGCAATACTGCTCCACAAAGCTCTAACCATGCTAGCGATTGATTTTTTAGAGGAGCAACCTTTGTTTTCGCAAGAAGAAGATGTGAATGAGATGTATCTTGCTGGACTGCTCGCACATATACTACTGCAGCATATGCTTTCTCGGAGGCATCACAAAATCCATGGATTTCTACCGGTGATTTGCTGGTGATGTTAATCCAGCGTGGAATCTCAATGTTGTCGAGTTGTCTTAATTCCATCTTTAGAGCTTGCCACTTACCAATGATCGCTGATGGTAGCTCGCTGTCCCATGTTTGCTTCTCTTTCCAGATTTCCTGCATTAGAATCTTACCAACAATGACGCAAGGAGAAATCCATCCCATGGGGTCGTATAAACGAGCAATGTCGGATAGGATAGATCGTTTGGTAGTTGTCGGAGAATCTTTGAGCACCACCTTGACCTTGAAAATGTCCCTTCCAGGATGCCATTGGATTCCCAATGTCTTGATTGTATTGTCTTCGTCGAATGAGAGAGGGATCTGGACTTCTCTATCCTCTTCCGGAACTGCAGCTATCAGCTTTTCGCTGTTGCTAGCCCACTTCCTTAATGGAAAACCTCCGCGTCTCAGCATGGTTGTAAGTTGGCGTTGCATTTCCATAGCTTCCTCTGTGGAATCTGCCCCATGAATTACATCGTCCACATAAAAATTGTTCGTGGCAATGTTTGATGCTTTCGGGAAATCATCACGTTCATCAGCAGCCAGCTTTTGCAGAGTACGGACTGCCAAATACGGCGCAGAGGCAGTGCCAAAAGTTACTGTATTAAGACGGTATGTTTTAATGTTGCCATCTCTGTCATCTCTCCACAGAACAAGTTGATACATCGAATCGTCCGCTGAAACCCAGATTTGTCGGTACATTTTGTTGATATCTGCCACAAAGCCAATCTTATATTTTCGAAACCGGAGAATATGATCCACGATGTCATTTTGTAACCTTGGACCAACTAGTTGATGATCATTCAGGGACGTGCCGTCGGAAGTTTTGCAGGAAGCATCAAAGACGATTCGTAGTTTCGTTGAGGAGCTCTCTTCCTTTATCACAGCGTGGTGAGGCATGAAGTAGTGCTTGCATGCAAGTGATTTGGGATCCACTTCTGTCATATGTCCTAGTGCATTGTATTCCTCAATAACCCTTTTGTATTCAGTGTAGAATGCTGAATTCGAATAAAATTTTTTCTCCAGCTGCAAAAATCGTACAAGAGCTGATTTGTAGGAGGGACCTAATGTTGGAGGAGTCCCTTCTTTGAAGGGAATTTGGACCACGTATCTGCCATCCCTCAATCGCTGATGAGTTCGGAAGAAATGAGTCTCACATTGTTCTTCTGCTGGCGAAAGCATTTTCCTTTTTGACACTTCTTCTAATTCCCAGAATTTGTGCAACATGCTTTCAAGCTTCTGATCCTCCGTTGTTATATGAAGGGAGGTTAGGGTTGGTGAAGTGTTGGAGTGAACGCTACCAGAAACGACCCAGCCCAGCTCCGTACGCTGAGCCATGGGAGTACCTGGGGTGCCTTTGATGATGCCATCAAGAATTACTGCCGAATATATATCGCTTCCCAGCAAGATATCGATCTTGCTTGGCTTGTAAAATGTTGGATCCGCTAATTGAATCCTTTGTAGATGATCCCACTTGGTGCAGGATATGCTACTTGTTGGAAGTGCAGCCGTGAGCTTGGGTAGAACCATGGCCTTTACCTGAACGTTGAACTTCTCATTGATATTTGAGAAGATGGTGAGAGACACTGCATGCTTAGCTACACTTGTGCTGCCTCCTTCGACGCCTATGATGTTTACGTGGCTTCGTTCCCTTCTAAGTTTGAGTGATTGTGCGGCAAACTCAGAGATGAACGAGGCCTCCGACCCCGGATCCAGTAGCGCTCGCAGCACCAACGGTTGGCCAGTGGTTGAGTAAACCTTGACTAGCGCAGTAGCAAGAAGAACCGTGCGTGTTGTCGGGTTTTCTGCTATGCAAGTGTTGTGTGCTGAAGCAGTCCTGATAGAGGATATTGGATTTTGAGATTGTTCACCATGGGTGGAAGAAGAGCTGAAATGATGTGATGGCTGGCTAGCCACTGTTGAGCGTGATTCATAAACATGCACTTCGTTGGTTGGCTCACTTATGTGGAGCAACGAATGATGTTTTTGTTTGCACGTAACACACGTAAATGTACTTGTGCAGTGATCTGTGATGTGCGAACCCGAAAGACAGTTGAAGCAAAGGCGATTCTTCTTGACAATTTCTTGTCTTCTCTTAGGATTCAATGCCTTAAATTTGAAGCATTTCCTGATGGAATGCGGTTCTTTACACATCGCACATTGAGACATAGTATGCGAAAGATGTGATCGAACTACGCCCGATGTGTGTTTCTTGGACCTTATTTGAGACGAAGACGAGGAAGATTCCATAATCTTCAAAGTTCTTGCCTTCGTAAACAAAAAATCCTCAAGAACACTGTATGTGGGATAGTCGACATACGATGATATGTGTGCTTCCCACTGACCTCTGGTTGTATGCGGTAGTTTCTGCACGGTATGATAAATTAAAACGTCTTCCCAAGATTTGACAGGCACTCCCAGATTTTCAAGCGAACGCCTTGCCTCGTTTGTGGTATCTATGAGCAATTGTATATCGTCGGATGATTCTTGGGAGAGAGCGGATTGGTCGAAAAGTAATCTAAAGTAATTATCCTTTAGGAATCTCAAATTATGGTATCTCTTCGTAAGCGTAGCCCATGCAGACTCAAAATTGCCGTCGGTGATTGCTGTATTTCGAAGTATTCTTTCCGCTTCACCACTTAGATTGCATTTCAAATAATGAAGCTTCTGAGCATCAGATATCGACGAATTTTTTACAACGAGACTTTCAAACAAACTTCTAAATTCAGGCCATAATTGGTATGAGCCCGAGAAAGTTGGAATTTTGATTGCCGGTAATTTTAATTCAACTTCTGGAGGTTTGGATGGTGATATTGAATTGTTTAAACTTCCTTGAGTTTGATTTTCGACGCTGGCTAACTGTTCTTTTAGCATGGACGAGTACGTGTAGTACAATTCCTTTAATTTATGAAACGTCGAGGCTTCCATATATTTGCGCCTTGTCTCTTCATTCGGAGCTGCTACAATCTTCTGATGTAGTCCTCTAGCTTCTTCAAAAGATTTCTCCAAATTACTTAACCGCGCATCATACATATATACGGATTTGCTCGACCCCTCTAACGCCAAATAAGCCCTATAGTCATCGCGCAACTCTAACTCAATGGTTTGCACCGTCTCTATTAAATTGTCTAACTTCGCCTTACTCATTTTACTCACACACTCAGGATAATAAATTTATATATTGAAATGTATTTAAATATTATGAAATTTATTCTTAGAAGAGAGCCACACACCTGATGTAACGCGTTGCTCCAGAAGAACCTCGAACCAGGAACGCTTGCAACCAGGAAATGTTTGCTTTCGAAGAGAACTCGAACCAGGAGCGCTTGCTACAGATGAACACACGAACCACGAACACTTCGCCGACCAACAGCTTTAGAGCAGATCTTCACTTCGTTTCCCACGGATAGGAATTTACGATCTACCTTTAAATTGTCCCACGACCGTACACAAAACGCATTGAAATCAAGCTTTTTTTTTTGTTTTTGTAAGATTTTACACTGTTTTAATTGTTTGTTACGCCAAATCCGGCTCGAAGGACCACAATGTGCCGCGCGGACACTAGCGATTATTGAAAAGAACAATACGATGAGTCCAACTAAGGACTGTATCTTATGCCTGACGCAAGAATTAAACTATAGATTGTTGAAAGAGGAACAAAGATTTATTTATCATATATCACTGGGCTCAGTACAAGAAGTGATCGAAAAAATGCCTATCATGGGGTATATGTACACTCGCCATAGTACACTCGCTCCTTTACGTGAGCTGGTCTCTGCATGCGATTCCCGTCGGATCAGCTGATTCATTGTTGTGTAAGGTCATTGACCTTGACTACGGCATTTGTCACAAAAATGCGAATAGCTCCCTCTACTCCCCCACACGGCGATGTCGTCTAGGCCTGGCATGGCTAGTCTGCTACACACACATGTGTGCATGCGTAAGTGGGAGGAGCCAGCAAAAAAACATCGCATTTTTTGCATAGAGAGTTGATGGGCGATTCTCGTGTTCAATCATGGTCTCCCGGATTTGAGATTCAATGCAGTTTTGCCGTCGGCTTTTGCGTTTTTGGCAAATGGTAAAATGAAGTAAAGTTGCGCTGCAACAGTGGCGGTATCATTGTTGCTGTTCGTTCCTGCCTTAATGCTAAAGAAGTCGATCTTCCATTTTCTGGGATCGATCAAATCTGTATATCTTTGACTCGTAACTTAGTCAATAAGGAACATTTGTTTTTATTTATAAGTTATATTCCGCCCAGAAATATATTTGAAATCTACGAGAGGCATACTCTCAACATGGAATTTGTTAATAACCTCTGTAGTGATTCCGATGACCTAGTAGTTTTAGGTGATTTTAATCTAAGTAATATTATCTGGCGTAAATCCTATAACTTAAATTACTTGTACCCAGATAATATTTCCCATGCTCGTGAATATCTATTATTTGATTTCTTAAGCTCTTTAAATTTAAAACAAATTAATTCCATAGTTAATTCGATTTCTAAAATCTTAGATCTAATTTTTGTATGTTGCGATGAAGTAGATTCGAATGTAACACAGGTTCCTTTATCGCTTTTAAATGACTCAATTAATAATAAATAAATCTTTTTTTGAATTATCCTTATTCGATTACTTGAAATCTAATGATAATTATAATTTGAAATACTTAAATTTTTCCAAATCTAATTATGTATACCTTAATAATTTTTTCAATAGGATAAACTGGACTGATGAAATGTCAAACTTAGATTTAGTATGTATGTATGAACGCTTTGTTGAAATACTGTCTGAGGGGTTCTCTAGATTTGTACCAATATCTTCCCATTGAAATTTAAATAAGCCCCGCTGGCACAATAAGCATTTAGCTAATTTGAAAAACTTGAAAAACAAAGCTTTCAAAGCTTTCAAAAAATCAAACTCTCAATCTGATTACGATATTTTCAGATTACTACTTAAAAATTTATTGTTCTTAACAAATTTCTTTACAAAAATTATGTCATGCTCACCGAACGTAATATCAAATCTAATCGTAAGGCGTTCTGGCTCTTTACAAATACAAAAAGGAAATCGACGGGAATTCCAAACTCGATGCAATGTAGAAGCTTCGAATCTAACAATATTGAGTCCACACTTGAATTGTTTGCTAACTTCTTTCAATTCGTGTGCACCAATCATGGCCAGTACAGTACATTCCCTGTCTGCTCTTCAAACTTAGTAAACATTGGATCCTTGACTCTAACACCAAATGATGTTCAAACCGCGCTTCAATCACTAAAACCTACATCAAGCTGTGGTTCAAATGGTATACCCCCCTTCCTACTCAATAAATGTAGCGGATCGCTTTCCACCCCACTGCATTTACATTTTTAACCGTTTCCTTCCCGAGGGAGTATTTCTCGACGTGTGGAAAAAATCTTATTTAATTCCTGTTCATAAGTCCGGAAAAAAAGCAATATTGAAAATTATAGAGGAATTTGTAAACTTTCTACGATTCCTGAGCTATTTGAAAGCATTATAAAAACCAAGATCGACTTTCTCGTTAAAGAATATCTGCCGGATGAGCAACACGGTTTCGTCTCTGGTAGATCTACTACCTCGAATTTGGCATTATTTTCATCATATGTCTTAAATCAAATGGAAATAAGGAACCACCATCTATACCGATTTCAGTAAAGCGTTTGATTCAGTAAACCATGCTCGGCTAATCAGTAAACTTGAATCATTTGGCTTTCACTCCGCATTCCTTTGCTGGTTGTCCCCCTTTCTTCGAGGCAGAACTCAACGGGTAAAAATCGGCAATTCTGTTTCCAAAGAGGTAACGTGCAGCTCCGGTGTCCCTCATTCATATCTTCATTCGTGATATCGTCCAAGTGGTTAAAAACGGACAATGCTTATTGTTTGCTGACGATCTTAAATTATTTATGACCGTCAAGAATAGAAGTGATTGCGAATTACTCCAACTGGACTTAAAAAGTATTTCGGAATGGTGCAAAATGAACGCTTTAAGGCTAAATATAAGTAAATGTTATGTTACATTTTCATATTCCAAGTCACCTTCCATAATTGACTTTGGATATTCCATTTGTTCCTCACCCTTATCTCGTGTAACCGAAGTCAAAGATTTAGGTGTGATACTCGATACCACATTCTCATTCGGATCCCATATAAACCGTGCACTGGCTAAAGCAAATTCGACAATGGGTTTCATCAAAAGGAATGGTAAAGAGTTTTCTGAACCGTTTTCGCTCCTGACGCTTTACATTTCCCTTGTTAGACCGCATCTTGAGTACCTACACTGTTGTCATTTGGAACACAAATCTTTGTAACGACTCTGATCGAATCGAACGTGTCCAAAGACGCTTCACCAGATACATATTTCATAAAATGCGTTGGAATTTTTGTCCTAATTATAAAGCAAGATGTCTACTCCTAGGCCTAAATTTGTTAAAAGACAGGCGGGCCTTACATGACATAATGTTTGTAAGGGCTATCACATAAGGTGCCCCTCTCTTTTATCTCAAGTAAAGCTTTATGTTCCCATAAGACCATTGAAATTACATCATCTTCTCTACGTAAACCATCAGAGGAATAATTATGGCATAAACGAACCCTAAACGTGCATCGCTAAAGTTTTCAACGAAGTCAGTAATATCCTAGACATTTATTTAAATCGTAATGAATTCAAATCGCTAGTTTTAAGCATATTTACATCTAAGTAAAAATCTTCTCACATCTGTTAGTCTAAGTGGCTTGTAGATCAAAATAAATTAATTTTAGGCCGATCTTAAAAAAATGGAGCTGTAAAAAGGAAGCTATCACTGACCGAAACATTTTACGATGGTGGCGAAGCCATGGAAAGGATTTTCCTTTACTCCCCCAACTAGGACAAAAAATCACATATATTCCGGCGTCATTTCATTCATTTTAAATTCATTTTATTTTCAAAAGTCTTATAACTATCTTACATGCTAGACAAAATGAGTAAAACTAGCTTACATTATAACTAACATTAATGTCTTACTGACCCTAAGCGGGCACTCTAAAACAGACAATATACATATACTTAATCTATGTCTTTCGACAACTTAATATCTACAGTAAATTAATTACTTTATTTATTTATTAAGCCAAGAAAATTGTTACAAAAAACTTAGCGTACTAACAGGTTTTTAAGGGTATATATAAAACTTAAATCTAATTAAAACTAGCTAATTCTAACTTAATCTATCTTAACTAAAATGCATATACAAACATTATATACTTTATATATATAAAATGTATATACATCTTTTTTTTTCCATTTTTAGTTTTACGATTTTTTTTTTTTTTTTTTTTTTTTTTTTTTTTTTATGTTTGATTAAAAAACTGCCCAACACATAAACACTTATAAAATACCCTAGCCTACCCTAACCTACCCTAGCCTACCCTACCCTATCGGAGTCCGCCAATGGCGTTCGGCGAACCTGCCTTGAAGAGGCTATATTAAAAGATTCCATGACGGAGTCCGTTAACCACCAAAAGCGTTGATGCTGTCGGACAACGTCTTCTCTATCTCGGCGAGAAACCGTTCTACTGAACCTGAGGCGCTCGGGCTCACAGAGCACGACGTCAGGTTCGTAAAGGAGCCGCCGTTCCACAGAATTACGGGCCACATGGAAGATTAGCGGTACCGCCAATCTGTCCTGGATCAGCCCACAATTATCGAAGTAAAGAAATGCTTCCGGAGGCACAAAGCCATTCAGACGCACTTTTTCATAATACATAAAATTGGGGTAGTAAGCCCCAGAGATCAGGTTATTGGTCGAAGTCATTGCCCTTGCAACGTGACCTCGAATCAGTTTAATCAGAAAGTTATCTATCCGTAAAATCCTTGCCCTGTCGTATAGGACCCCGTTGGGATAGAACTTTCTGTACTCAGACTCTGGTGTTCTGTGTAATCCAAGACAAGTCCTCAGACATTGTCTCTCAAACACCCGAATCCTTTCCATTAAGCTTGCGCTCACATTAAACCAGACGGGACATCCATAGGCAATCATAGGCCTGATTAAGGCCATGTAGCAGATTACCTTCACCCTAGAATCAAGTTGGCTGCAGTGAAACAGCCATCTTGTCAGGGCGAAAGCGCCCCGGGCTCTTTCCAGAGCAGCATCTACATTTTTGTTAAAATACAGATACTGATCCAGCCAGATCCCGAGGTATCTGACTACACTTTTACTCGCCAGTGGACGCCCGTCCGGTCCGATGATTGCGAATTTTCGCCAATGTTTTCTAGTGTCCCTAGAGGCCCTAGACAGAGGCGTTCTGAATAAAATAGTCTCTGATTTCTGGAAGTTGATTTTCAATTTCCAGTCATCACAGAACTGCTGAATTTTATCGAAGTCACGTTGCAATAAAATGCCAATGACCTCGATCGTTGGACCTGATCTGTACGCAACCAAGTCATCTGCATACGCTATTGAATGGTGAAGAGAAACTATCAGATCACTGATATAAATGCTGAAAAGGATCGGCGAATTTACCGTACCCTGTTGCAATCCGTTTTTAATTTCAAATGTTTGAGCAGAAGTTACGTTGGCAATTTTCACAACGAACTTTCTACTCGTTAACATATCATGAATTATATATAGCAATGGTTTACTTATGCCCAACCGCTTGAGCTTGTAGTAGAGTCCTTCTAACCATACGGTGTCGAAGGCCTTCTCCAAGTCAACCAGGCAGGCACCCGTGCATTGGTTCTTGCACTTATTCCATTGGATATCCGAGACGAGTTTCGACGCGGCATGTATGGTATCATGCCCCGCCCTGAAACCGAATTGGTTATCCGGAATGATATTTTTGTCCTCAGCCCATTTGGACAGGGCTCTATGGATTACCTTCTCGAAGACCTTGCTGATACTCGGAAGGAGACTTATCGACCGGAGATTTGCCGGATTAGAGGAGTCTTTGCCCCTCTTAGGGATTGGCTGGACCACCGCCGTTTTCCAATGCACCGGATAATATGCATTATTCAGTGCATTGTTGAACAGGATGGTGTACCTCTCTATAGCCAATGGTGGAAGATGCCTGAGCACAACATTGGATATACCATCAGTGCCCGCGGATTTTTTATTTTTTAATGACATGAAGATCAACTGGAGATCCTCCGTCGAAATGAACAGTGTTTCAGCACCTTCATTGGCGATGGCATTGTTTGCCGTAGAGTCGTCATTGAACCTGGTGAAACCATGGTTCTCGATTCGCCAATGTTCTATATCATTTCGAAGGTAGGAGTGGTGAAGCAGGGCTCTATTTTCCAGGTCGTGGTTCGGGCGAATGCTTTCATTCACCTTATACACATCCTGGAAGACAGCCCCCACTGTCGCCACTTTCTCCTGAGGATCCTCAATCACAAAAAAGTCGTCATCTAGGACGGCGCTCTCTGGATCGATGTTGACTGTACGTAGTAAACGTTCATTATCTGACGTTCTCGGAAGCTTTAGATCCCGAATGTCATTCTGATCTTTTCTCCGGAATATTTTATTTATCTGCGGGAACATATTCGCGCTGTTGGATTTTACAGCGCGAATTTTGTTGCTCCAGTGCAGACTTATGGCTATTTTATAATTCTCTTTAATTAACTGTCGGAGATTTTTAATCAGTGACTTCAGGGTCCTGACCTCCGAGTTTTGTCTGCCGGTAAGCCGCCTGTACAAGAGTTTGAGTCTTGACAGGAGTCTACTTTTATGTCTGTGAAGTGCGTCTATGGTCGCGTTTCGGTACACGTCCGTGGTATCGTAATGCCGTTGGCGTGGTATCGTTCTATCCATCGTTTGTTTGATAGTTTCGTCCATATATTTTAGGTGCCTATCAATTTCGTCATTTGATAGGTTCCTATTATTCGGTGGGGATGAGGCACTCGAAGTGAGTGCTCTCGTCAGGCAGTTGGCAAAGCGTGGCCAGCGTGCCCTACTATAATCGTAGGGGTACGTGTGGACATACTCTGCCATTTCTGCGAATTCGTCCGGTATTTTGATTACGGCACTAAGTCCGCAATGGTCACTGTCATACTCAACGGTACGTAAACAGTTAGTAGACCATTCGTTAGTGTCTGCCAGTCTCAGTCGTGAGTCAAGCAACATTAGATCCAGATAGGCGCCGCTTCTAGGAAACGACGGACTATCCGTTGCGAGTAACTTGAGTTTATACTCAATATTATGCAGGGCCCACCAATGGCTTAGTAGGCTCCCTCTAGTGTTGGGTACATTATTGCCCCAATCACTATGTTTGGCATTTAAATCTCCGGCCAAAACATAAAAGTTTTCTGCCGAGTCTAGGCGCAGAAATCGAAAAAGTATTTCGAGCTCTGCAATGAAGATATTGGGCTGAGGTGCTTCAGGTGCATAGGCCGATACTATGTATATCCTCCTTCCGTTCCGAAGGGGGATACACACAACACATGCCTCTAGCACCTGGAATCTCCGCACTTCACTGCTATATATAATTTTATATTTAATACTATTTTTAATGAAGATCGCGACACCTCCGCCTTGAGTGGCATTGGGTCGGTCTCTTCGTATTATATTGTAGGAATTGTGCCGGATTTTGTGCCTCTGGTTTAGCTTAGTTTCGCTAGCCAGAAACACATCAGGGCTTTCTTCCTGCAACAGGTTAAAAAGAACGGTGCGTCGCTCGATCCTAATCAGTGAATTTACATTCACAGCCAGGATCTTCAGGAAACTCTCTACTGGTGTATCCATTAGGACTCTAAATGCGTTAAGCGCAGAAACGAGTAGAGCCTGTCCACTCGTTCCGTCTGCTTAATGATCTGCTGCTGGATCTGGCCGATCTGCCCTTGAATGGCGAGCAGAATCGGTAGCAGTTCCGCCTCGGCCCCCGGTGCCTTAGGAACGGGCACTGGGGCTTTGGCAGCAGCCTTGGGTATTTGTGCCACTTTTCCCTGACCTGCTGCCATTTGGGCGTAGGTCAATTGGGGTGTGACGGCTGAAGAATGAATACCCCTCGCGGGAGGTATCTTCTCGACGTTCTGTCGAGCTTCTCTTATTTGCTTAATGTACTGGAACTTAGGACAGCCCCGATAATTTGCAGGGTGCCCGTTGTTCTCACATAGTGCGCATAAAAGTTGATCTCTTTCGAGACCTGTGCCCCGGTCGCACTCGTCGTACCTGTGGTCCTGTGCGCACTTGACGCATCGATGCTGCATTTCGCAGTTCGACGCGGCGTGCCCGAACCTCTGGCAGCGGATACATTGTATCATGTTTCCGCGCCTATCTAATTTCTCCCATCGCACTCTCTGGGTGTCTAAGACTTTTATTTTCTTTAGACACTCCAGACGGCTTTCGGGTGTCAGCTGGACCAAGAAGAAGTGCAGTTGACGCTTCTCCCGTTTGGCCGCAACTGTGGTAAACGGCTTAGCCCCCACGAACTTGAGGTCATCGCTCTCGAACTTTTTGAGCTCAGAGAGCAATTCCTCGGGGTCTGTGATCGACTCCAGGCCTTTGAGGAGCATTGTCTGCAACCTCTCGGCTTTCGGAGTAAACGTATAGTACTCCGTCGTGGAATCTTTTAATAAAGAACGCATTCTCTTATATATTTCCAGTGTCTTACACTGGAAAACATAGCGTCCTCCGATACAATCTAAAATGTAATTTTGCTCACCTATCTGGCTTTTGCACAAATCCACTGTCTGTCTGACAGCTAGAGTATGTGCATAGATGGGCGGCACCTTCTCCTTCTTCTTAGAGCGGCGGCTTCGCTTCCTCTTCTGTTTTTGTTGTTGTTGTTGCTGCTGCTGTTCTTGCTGCTGTATTTGTTGTTGTTGCTGCCGGCTCGTTGGCTGCGGCTGTTGCTGGCTCGTTGGCTGTCTCTGCTGCTGGGGCTGCTGTTGTTGCTGCTCTCTCTGCAGTTGTTGTTGTTGCTGCTGCTTCATGGGCTGCGGCTGATTTTGTTGTTGTCTCTGCTGCTGGGGCTGCTGTTGCTGCTCCCGCTGCGATTGTTGTTGTTGCTGCTGCTTCTTCGGCTGCGGCTTTTTTTGTTGTTGTTTCTGCTGCTGGGGCTGCTGTTGCTGCTCCCGCTGCGATTCTTGTTTTCGCAGCTGCTTTGCCTGCGGCTGCTTTTGTTGTTGTTGCTGTTGCAGCTTACGCTGCTTCTCAGCCTCCTTTTGCTGCCGGATTTCGGACAGTTTGTCCCTCACAGCTTGGAGCTTCTCCTGGAGGACTTTCTCCTCGGTCTGGAGCTCGTTTTCTTGCTGTTCTTCCTCCGTCTCCGAGGTAGATAGGAGAACGAAGGAGTTGTTGTCCCCTGTGTAGCGACCCTCCCTACCTTCGGAGAGGTAGGCAAACTCCGCCTCATGGGGGACATCTTTTGCTTGCTGTTGTTGTTGTAGCTGCTGCAGAGCGGCTTTGGAAGTTGATGGCGCCCCTTCCCCCGTCTCGGCCCGCAGCTTCTCTGCCGAGGTGAAAAGGGAGGGGCGCTTCACCAGGTTAGGAGTGGGGTTTAACCTCCTCCTGCGCTTTACCACATCGCTTGGTGTTGCGAAGTCGGATGATTTTACGGAATCATCCGATTCTGATGCCGTACGATATACGGGTTTTTGCCCGTCGCCTGACATTTCCTCTGTTACTTCCAATTATCTTAGAAGTAACAGAAGGAAAAAAAAGTGCAATGTTACGTTCCCCGACTGGGAATTGATCCGCCGACCGTTGTTATCACGACCGTGCACTTTACCTTTGTGCTACTGACGAACTTAAGAAGCGACTCGCCAAACCACGCACTTAAACTTACTGAACACTATTATACACTGCACTAAGTCGAAACACGTCTGACTTGCACCGCTATCAGTGATCGACTGATATATTCCGGCGTCTAGCTCCTCAAGTGAACGAGCGTTCAGTTCTGCAAACAGAGTGTTTTTACATTCTGCAGGAAAGGTTCAATAAACCAAATAAAGGATAAAGTGCTTCTTTCTTTACTTATGTATAATATATCGAGGATCGTTATTTTTATCTTTTCTTTAAAACTGAGTTACTTTCTTTTTACTAGAAGGTAGAAACTACATATACATACATACTAAAGAAACTTTTTATCACTTTTTTTGCTTTTTATTATATTTATAGTTATTTATTTTGGGTAATAAAGTTAACCTTCTGCTTTAAATTTGCCTAATCTCCCGTTTCCCAGAGCACCGTGGCGCAGTGGGTAGTGTGTTGGCCTCTGACGCCGATGACACGGGATCGAATCCCGACACAGCCATGTCATCGAACGTGTTTTCACGGTGTTTCTCCTCAGCGGGGTTTTGACAAAGCCCCCTGTAGTAAAATTGTCATGAAAAGCTTCTTGAAATTCGCCGTTCCGAACCGGCAATAAGCTGTAGGTCCCTTTCACCTATGGGAAAATGAAATCACACACAACATGGGTGATTGAGAGAAGCTCGGCTCAGGTCCTTCATGGACTGTAACGCCAATATACAAACATACATACAATCTCCCATTGTTCACCCGTCCTATGTATCCCTAAGCCAGATATACACTGTTCAAATGCATGCAATGCACGTGCAAGTGTATTAGTGAACAATTCACACCACGTTTAGATGGGGTGTATGCTTGAAGTAAAATATGTATGTACTCGCCGATACCGAATACGGTAAGCCTACCTACCCCTATTATTCCATTGTTTATACATATACAGGCAAACTCATTCATTCACTGATGTATGTATGAGTTTGTAATCCCATATATTTATATGGGATTATTTATGCAGTTGGTGTATCTAGAAAACTGAACCGAAATTGCAAAATATTTTAGTTTTTCCTTGATTTATACACTTAACACTAGTTGTGTCCCAAATTTGAAGCTTTTACGTCTGCTAGAAGGGCCTTAGACTTTTCTGATGATCGGTCAGTCAGTCAGTCAGTGAGTGACAAAATTAAGAAACTTTGACTTGTTATAATTCTCAAACTACTGGTTCAAATTGAATGTAATTTGAAATATACCGTGTCTATGCTTGCTTGGTTACTGAAAATTCAGGCTTCTAGTTTTATCCACATCGAAGTTATAGGGGGTCGAAAATGGCCTATTATGGTTCGAGAAAAGGATGGTACGGCCGTGCCGCTTTTTTGCTCGACTTGGCAGGGGCGCTGTCGTGCTCCAGATTGATTATATTTTGTGATTATCAAAGTGGTTTATGTTTTTTCCAACAAATAATTGCCCGCTACCCGCCATCAAACTCACCCCGCCTAAAGGCGGGTAAACCATGCGAGATGAAGTTTAGTGCATTTGTATATTGCGTATGTTGTTTTTGAATGTATAGCTTTGTATTAACATGGATTTCTTTATTATCATCCGTAGCTTGATCTGTATTTACGTTTTATTTGTCAGAAATGTCTGATAATCATCGTGTATCGCCAGAAGATGGTTGATCATCGTCTACTCATTTTTTGAATAGAGCTGTAGATTTATGCTTGAATCTCATAATATTTCCGTTCAAACCGCTGAACTTATACCGCCTTCTTCTTTGATTGGTCAACAACAACAGGAGGAACATTTTCCTGAAACAGAGCCGTCATCTCAAGCAGGTACATCCTCAATGTTTTCGTCTGCGCCAATGAATCATCCACGCTTGAAAGGAAGACGTGAAGAAGGAGGACCAAATGTGCAGCCGAATCACAGAGGGTTTACTTCAAATCTGGTGGAAGATTACCCTAAATCTACAGAGTTCCAAAAAATTACGTGGCGAAAAAAACGTGCAACTACATCGCAACGAGGTGGTTTTTCGTGGAGATGACAGATGTCCTGAACGGTTCTTTGAATTGAAAACACCATTTGAATGTTTTCAATATTTTTTTCGTGATGATCCGTTAGAAAAAATCTGCCATTACACTAATTTTAATGCTAGGAACCAGGATGTGAACGCCAGGTTCCAGGTTACTAAAGTGGACATTAGGCAGTATATTGGGATACTGATTTACATGTCAGTTTATCGTTACCCAAGCCTAGAAGAGTACTGGGAAGAACATTCATTTGAAGCTATACGTAGGACCACGACATCGAGGCAATTTTATGCTATTAGAAAATATATCAAATTTAATGACTTCTCACTAATGAAAGATCGTAAAGACCCTGCTCACGATCCACTGTTCAAAATCAGACCAATTTACGATTAGTTGAATAAAGTCTTTGATTCCGTTCGGAAGCAAGCGCGATTGTGTATCGACGAGCAGGTGTTGTCCACAAAGATGATTAGCTCATTCAGATAGGATATGCCCAATAAGCCTCATAAATGGGGCATGAAGCTATTTGTGTTATGCGATCCTACTGGCTTTACGTACCGGTTCGAAGTTTATTGCGGCAAAAATGACAATGTGGTGCTTCCGCATACTTCCGATTTGGGAGCAACTGGTAATGTTGTCATCCGCCTAACACAGACAGTTGCGGAATTCTAAAATCATATTCTGTATTTCGACAATTTTTATACGTCGCTTCCACTTCTGGTTTACCTAAGAGGTCGAGGAATTTATGCGTTGGGCACAGTTCGTGCCACTCGAGTAACTGCAAGCTGTCATCTGATAAAGCATCCAGGACCAGGAAAGAGGTTATATGGAGGAGTATGTGGGCACTGCTTATGTTCGGCTGATATCAACATACATTGGTATTAAGCCATTTTCTACAGCGAATGCGCAGGCTCAACCTGAAAAAATAGCTCGATATGATCGAAAAAATAAAAAATTTATTGAAGTTGATTGTCCACGAATTATTAGAGACTACAACTATTATATGGGGGGGCGTGGATCTAATGGACGGTCTAATAGGAAGATACCACATTCACCTCAAGACGAAAAGCGCTTCGTTAAAATTAATATATCATTTCATCGATATGGCAATGGTCAATGCTTATCTTCTTCATACACCTATCCATACTGGAGGAGGTACTGCGGAGCTACCGAAATTCCGTGCCCAAGTTGCTAATGCTTTGTGCCAATTTCAACAAAGGAGGGCCCTCTGGCGTTAAAAAATCATATGGATTGTCATGGGTTGCCCGTTACGATGACATATGTACATAGGTCATGTGCCTGAGCAATTGGATCGTTCTGTCAAACGCACCTGTAAATTAGCCGGTTGCAAATCGGAAACCCAAATGTTTTGCCTAAAATGAAGCAAAATTGTTTATAATAAAACATTTTTCGATTAAAAAATACGGCCAAAAAGGTAATTTCTACCGACAAAGTGTAGGGAATTTAACTAATTTTGCCGCCTCGCCTAACCGCCTTATTTTTTGCATAACTAACCAAAATTATTTTTCCTAAATGCACTCAGTAATGAACGCAGTATATGCAAATATCAACTGGTTTAAAAGTTACAGCTTTCGTATTCAAGGTAAAATGTTCGGCATTTCTTCAGAATTTTTGCAGATTCATTGTAAATCTGGTTGCTAAGTCAGGTATTACACCATGCATCTTTTGGACGTGCAACTCTCGGTAATTTTCTTTTGAACTGACATTCCGAGTCCCACGGGCTATTACATTGTGCATCTCTCTATATCGCAGTGTTGTGCTTCTATTTTGACATTTCATTTTCACTTGATATGCGTCATTCAGTGTCGACGTTTGGTGGAGGTTTTTTTGGATATGAAATAAATATGGTATGATGAGGAAATATAGGCATGACATGGATTATAAAAATTGTACGCGTCTCTTAATTGCTTTTGAGCTCGCATGTCAATTCCTTTGTCCACTTAAAACCACTCAGTTCACTCAAAATAACTATGCTATCTTCCGCTTTCTTGCAAATCCACACTTAGAAATGTGAAGTGCATGTGAAGCAAACTCGCAAAACAAAGAAAAGGAGACAAGGAAATGCCAAAAAGATGCACGAAGTAGCCTACCCGCGCATCACCGTGGATCTGATTTCTTTTTCACTGACCATTTCTTTCGCACTCATTTGTGTCCTGGCCACTGATGCATGGTGTAATACGCGACTAACGAGATCACTTTCTATTTCTGTATGCTTAAGGTACCCTTACACGATCATTCGTATGACATCAATTATTTACGTGTGCTTGTGAAAATGCGTCGGGGCGCGTCACACACATTTGTTGGTGACTGATTGACAAAAATCAAAACATTTTTGATATTGCATGACCGTGATCATGCTGATTGGTGTGTGTAAGGCTGAACCCACACCGAAAACGACAAAACGTTTTTTTGTTGCCCGACAAGAAAACGTTTTTCATTCTAAACTGCGGTACACACCTTCGATCAAAGTGAGGTCAGTTTTGAGTGAAGTGCCTCGCGTACACACTGTAGATTTTGTTTGACACGCAAAACATCATTCCAGCATATAATTTCGCGCAGTCACCATGGACATCGAATTTGTGTTTTTTCATTAAATTCACTAATTCCCGGTAACCTTCGTCCTTTTTGATCCGACGTATATATTCTGGATACATTACGTCCCAAAGACAGCGGTGAGACTCGTAAATATTTATAAATTCCTCGAGAAATTGTCTGCTCTCATCCACTCTCATCCATGTCCAACGCTCAAGTGATACAATTCATGTACACATTGTCGATCGAAACCAACATGGCCGCTGATCGTCATGCAACCACGAACATTTTTGCAACTCGTCACTTTTGATCGTCAAGCCATCATTCACAGGTACACACTATCAGTTTTGAGTGACACTTACATAACTAAAACGTCACTTTTGATCGTAGGTGTGTACCCACACCAGCCCCAACACTTAAGGGCCAGTCACATAGAACGCGTCCGTGCGTGCGTGCTTTGACAGCCAAGTAGAATACACTGCACACGTTCTTTATGGGAAAAGGCACATAGCCGACGCACGCACGCGCTTCGACGCGCCGAATGGAGCTACTCTTCAACTTTTTGACGCGCTGACAGTTTACACATTTGTTTCTAAGCAATCAGAAGCCACTCGTTAACAAGCCGATAGGTCCTTATCAGTGTGGCTTCAGGCCAGGGAAGTCCACCATCGATCAAATCTTCACACTACGGCAGATCCTGAAGAAAACCAATGAATTTCAAGTCGACAAGAACCATCTATTAGTCGATTTCAAGGCCGCATACGACAGTGTAATTAGAGACGAGCTATACACCGCCATGTTTACTTTTGACATCCCTGCTAAGCTCGTCAGACTATGGAGGATGACCCTGGAAAATGCTGGCTGCTTCCCCCGAATCGGTGCAGAACTAACCGATAGCTTTGAAGTCAAAAAAGGATTTAGACAGGGCGATGCGTTGTCGTGTGATTTTTTTAACATCATATTAGAAATGATTGTGCAAAAATCACAGGCCAATACAAGAAACACAATCTATTTCAATTCCTCGCAATTCCTTGCATACGCCGACGACATTGACATAATAGGTAGGTCGCAGCGAGATGTCAATGAGGCGTTTGCGAGTATTGAGATGGAGGCGGCAAAAATTGGTTTGGCAGCTAATGAGGGCAAGACTAAATATCTGTTGTCATCAAAAAAGGACATTTACCACCGACGTCTTGGACAGAACGTGCATATTGGTAGACATAAGTTCGAGGTAGTTAAGGACTTCATATACCTCGGCTCCGCAGTGACTTGGAACAACGACACCAGTTTCGAAATCAAGCGCAGAACTACTCTTGCCAACCGCTGCTTCTTTGGGCTCAAGAGGCAACTGAGAAGTAGAGCCCTCTCTCGTATGACCCAGTTGACCTTATATAAAACCTTAATTATCCCGGTCCTGTTATACGGCGCAGAAACATGGACTTTATCCAAAGCGGATGAGGAAATCCTTGGTCGTTTCGAGAGAAAGATTCTGCGTGCGATTTTCGGTCCCATAAACGAAGAGGAGGGTTGGAGGAGAAGATTCAATCACGAACTGTACGGGTTGTACAGCGACATGAATCTAGTCAGGCGGATCCAACGCCTAAGATGGCTAGGCCATGTAGAGCGAATGGACACCACAGCTTCAGCCCGTAGAGACTTTGAATCCAACCCCGAGGGACGCAGAAATAGTGGACGGCCGCACCTAAGGTGGCGCGCACAGGTGGAAAGGGATCTCAACCAACTGGGCGTGCGGCATTGGAAAAGACTAGCGAAAGAGCGTGCTAGGTGGAGAGGGATGTTGGTTGAGGTCCAGGTTCACCCCGAACTGTAGCGCCCGTTAAGTAAGTAAGTAGACAGTTCACACATTCACATATTGGAGTTTCACATCTACAATTTAAAGTTCCCATATAGACAAATTGAGAGTAAGCACGTTCATTGGTGGATGCATTGAGAGAATGTTTAGGAACTCTCTCGCTCGCAATGAGAGAAACTTCAAATTCGGTTGACATTTCAAAGTACTATTCGATTTGATGTCACAAGAACGGGTGTTTAGTTGGTGTTTAGTCACTGGCAATTAGTTTTATTCGGGACTGACAAATATATGTATATGGCCGAGGTTAATCCAGAGAATATCGCAGATTTCGCCCACAATATACTTTACAAATACAAAATGCTTGCGACAAAATACATATAAATATGATTGTTGAAATAAGCTCGTTCATATTTTTATGTTTTATTTAACAACTAGAAATATTTTCCAGTTGAACGCCCAACACCAATTAATGAATGTCATTGAATTATTTGACAGTCATTTCTGACAGACGCACGCGCGGACGGATTCTATGTGACGATGCTTGCCTCGCGCGAGTTAAGGAAAACCCAAAGTAAGTCTTTTGTATATGTATATACATATACATATATATATATTCACTATATATTTATATATTCTCTAGATATATATATATATTCACTGTCTATATGTTTTATTTCTACTGTATATCTACATTTATCTATATCTAACTATTTATCTCTCTGATGTCGACCGTCCGTGGTAAGAGTTGCACGAAGACTGATCGGCGGCCTTCTCTCTTGCTGGGTCTTGGCCTTTCCGATAATGGAATGGATGGAGAGATACAGAGAGGTTGATGTAGTGGGTAACTCTCGCGAGGTTGGGAGAGGTGGTTGCAATGCGTAACTCCTCCCTTTCCAAAGGTTTTTGGTCTCCAAAAACTTGTAGCAATGAAGAGGTTTTCTGGATTGATGATTGTGATACGTTGATGAGCTTGATTTCGTAAATCGGGATAACAATGATGCTTACTCGTATGGTGGGAGGATTTGTTTCGGGAATGGTGTATAAGAAGTTGGGTTAAGGGTTTTTATTATTGCTGTAAATCTATGTCTGAATAAAAACATCTGTGGAAATTGTTCATATTAATGAATTATATTCTAATATTATAAAGTGTCGTGCTACAACATTGGTGTTCAATTCAAGGTGCCAAAATAAGTAACATATTTCCATTGGCAATAAAATTTACAGGAGCGGGGTTTCCGTTATGTGTTCGGTAAATAATTACATTATACCGGTGTATAGGTTTAGTTTCTTCATCTGTTATTATTCATTCTTTGCTAAAGTTTTATGCTTACGCTTGCATTTAATTTAATTATTTATGAGACTTCCTACCTGATGAGGTAATAACGATTACTTTTTTGTCTGTTTTAACTTTTGGTTTTTTCGCCCTAGGTTCTAATTTATTACGCCTATTGTTAAATTCATAAACTGTTTCATTTTCTTTGAGTGTAGGTGGTGTTGTTCTAGTTTTATTTGCTTTATCAATTATATTCTTATTATGCTCTTCTATCTTTTTCTTTATTTGTTCATATAATTTGGCTTGAGGGATCCGTAATTTGTTAATATAGTCATGTTCCGATTCATAGTTTATAGTTTTGACAAAGTAAGGGGTCCTACCTGTTAGTAATTCGAATGGTGTAAGATTAGTTATCGAGTGTATACTATTATTGTAGGTTGTAAGTGCTTCATTTAATACACCTCTTGGTATTTGTTTTTTGTCTTTCTGATATATTATTCTGTAGATTTCTGTCAAGGTGGAATGAAACCTTTCCACTGGTGAATTGCCTGTAGAGTTTTGAGATGTGGTAGTATGAAGAGCAATATCATATTTATCGCAAAACTCTCTAAATAGGTTTGATTTAAATTCAGAACCTGAGTCACAAACTAATTTTTTTGGGATACCATGATTTGAGAAAAATGCTCTTAAAGCCTGAATTACACTAAGGCTATCTCGAGCGGGCAAGATGATAGCTGAGGCGAATTTAGAAAACCTATCGATTATTGTCAGAATTTGTTGGTTATGAATTGCGTATACGTCAACGTGAGCTACGTCTAAGGGAAGGTCAGGAGTTTGTGGTTTTTCATACTGAATTTTTGGTGGGTGTCTTTCGTATTTCAATAGTTGACATTTTTCACAATTGTTTATTATCTTTGTTATTCTATGTTCCATATTGGGAAAGTAATATTTTCTGAACAAATGACTAGATGTTTCATTTATATCTCTGTGATTAAATTTTACGTGGTATTCCTCTATCGTTGCGTCCTGGTCATCATTCTTCACTAAATCTATAAGTTTGCTTGTACAACGGACTATTTTAAAGATTTTTTTTATTACTAAATGCTTTCGAGTAGACATCTTGTACGATCTTAAATGTGTCGTCGTCGGTATACACTGTTGTTAATTTCTTTGGGATAAGTTGATCTTTAAGTATGGACATAATGACCCGTTCATCTTGTATGTCCTGCTGTTTGCAGGTTTTACGTCGTTTGCTTTGGAAAAGTATTTGATAGATAACTGAAGGGCTCGCTACAAAGTTTGTCTGTTCAAGTATAAGCTGATCCCTGAATTCGTTTAATGGGCGTTCCGAAATCGGTATATTATCGTCTAGGTTCTCTATTGCCGACAGTTGATAAGTTAGAATCGGTTTCTAAGTCTCCTGCATTATTTTGAAGAGATTCTTGAACATGCAATTCGACTTGGGTTAATGCATGCGCATTAGTGTTAATGTCATGAATTGTATACTCATTTACTTCCTGGGAATGTTGATAACGTTCTACCTTGATTGGTTGCTCTACCAAAAGTTTTTGATCCTGATTTGAGACATTAATTACTTCGACAAGACTATACCAGTCAATGGACTTATAAATGCCGACACAGCCATGTCATCGAACGTGTTTTTCACGGTGTTTCTCCTCAGCGGGGTTCTGACAAAACCCCCTGTAGTAAAATTGTCATGAAAAGCTTTTCGAAATTCGCCGTTCGGAACCGGCAATAAAACTGTCGGTCTCTTTCACCTATGTGAAAATGAAATCACACACAACATGGGTGATTGAGAGAAGCTCGGCTCAGGTTCTTCATGGACTGTAACGCCAACATACATACATACACTATCGTTTATCTGTCTTATATGGTGCAGATCTCTTATGAGAGATGTTTCGCTTCTTTCATCAGAATAATGCAATATGAGGTTCGATTTTATTTGGCTCAACACCTCATTTGCTTCAACCGTGATCTTGTTTCTTATTGCTCTCATTATAACACTGGCATACGGCGTGTTGTTAACGGAAACCGTTAATTCCAATATCTCCTCAACATTATTTAAAAAGTCGAAAAGAAGTCTACGACTTCCACTAAATTGTGGCAAGTCCTTAATAACATCAGGAATCTTAAGAGCGTTAAATATCTCATTTATCTGGGGGCACGGCAGTGCCCCTGCCAAGTCGAGCAAAAAAGCGGCACGGCCGTACCATCCTTTTCTCGTAACATAATAGGCCATTTTCGACCCCCTATAACTTCGTTGTGGATAGAACTAAAAGTCTGAATTTTCAGTAACCAAGCAGGCATTGCATAGACACGGTATATTTCAAATTTCATTCAATTTGAACCAGTAGTTTAAGAATTATAACTAGTCAAAGTTTCTTAATTTTGTCACTCACTGACTGACTCACTGACTGACTGACCGATCATCAAAAGTCTAAGGCACTTCTAGCAGACGTAGAAGCTTCAAATTTGGAACACAACTAGTGTTAAGTGTATAAACCAAGGAAAAACTTAAATATTTTGCAATTTCGGTTCAGTTTTCTAGATACACCAATTTTAAGTTTTCTAGATACACCAACTGCATAAATAATCCCATAAACGTATATACATACATCAGTGAATGAATCTGTTTGCCTGGATAAACATAAACAATGGAATAATAAGGGTAGGTATTCTTACTGTATTCGGTATCGGCGAGTATATACATACATATGTATGTATTTACGCATCAGAAAGATTTGGTTTTACTTCAAGCATATAACCCATCTATACGTGGTGTGATTTGTTCACTAATACACTTGCACGTGCATTGCATGAATTTGAACAGTGTATATCTGGCATAGGCATTGGTATCAGCGAAATTGTGCCTACGCTGAAGAAATACATATGTATGTATGTACATACACAACTGTATGAGGGATACATAGGACGGGTGAGAAATGGGAGATTAGACAAATTTAAAGCAGAAGGTTAACTTTATCACCCAAAATAAATAAATATAAATATAATAAAAAGTAAAAAAAGTAATAAAAAGTTTCTTTGGTTTCTCTATGTGAATGCAGTTTCTACCTTCTAGTAAAAAGAAAGTAACTCAGTTTTAAAGAAAAGATAAAAATAACGATCCTCGATATATTATACATACGTACATATGTAGTAGTAGTAGTAGTAGTAGTAGGTATGACTTTTATTTCAGTTTTAAATCCATTACAATCATTGTATTATCTAAGTCTATTATGGTTTGGCCTATGGCCGTCTACCAGATTGACAATACGTTTTCTACATTTTCTACATATTTTTGCTTTACAAAGAGAACAAAGTATACATATACATTAGGCACTAAAAATCTTCTTCAACAATACATTTCCTATAACGAAGTGCATTTGTACAGTAGTTGTAGAGTACATCCCACCCTCGGAGTCCATTTAAGATTTGAATTGCTTCATCTTTTTCCAAAATATAAGAATTAAAGAATATCCCTCGAATTCCTTTTAAAACTGGGCATACTGCAAGGAAGTGAAATACATCCTCTCGCACCTTCATATTACAGAGATTGCACATACATATGTAAGTAAAGAAAGAAGTGAGAGCACCGTGGCGCAGTGGGTAGTGTGTTGGCCTCTGACACCGATATGACACGGGATGAAATCCCGACAAAGCCATGTCATCGAACGTGTTTTCATGGTGTTTCTCCTCAGCGGGGTTCTAACAAAATCCTCTGTAGTAAAATTGTCATGAAAAGCTTCTCGAAATTCGCCGTTCGGAACCGGCAATAAACTGTAGGTCCCTTTCACCTATGGGAAAATGAAATCGCACACAACATGGGTGATTGAGAGAAGCTCGGCTTAGGTCCTTCATGGACTGTAACGCCAACATACATACAAACATACATACATCTACAAAAAGGAATGAGATGCCATGAAAAACATAACTTGTAAGAAAACCAAGTCTCGCAACTCAGATCTTCTACCGTAAAAAGTTGTAAGATCAATGTATTACCAAGTCAGTTAATTTATTCAGTCCCTACTTAAGGGACCTTCTGCCTTGATTGATTACGTAATTAGCTAACCTAACAACATCTTATAGTGACCATACCAATATCAAAATCTTTTATGTTTTAAGTAAATAGATTGACTTGGAAATCGCACTAAATAATCTAATTTAATATAATATGTATTACTTGTGAGATATATTGTGTTTTCATGCGATGGCCAAAGTTATTCTAGACCAAAGTTCAAGAACAACATTATCCTTCCTACACCTCCTGTCGCAGTCTCCTTCAAAAAGACTAGAATGGGCAAACATTCACCAGGAAAAAATGTCCTTTCAACTGGTACATGCTATTAGCAATCATAGATCACAGGGCATTACCTTCAGTGAGATAGAATTTGCTCTTTTTTTTTTTTTAGAGACTCGCGCAGGTTCAAGAATTTTTCATATTCTCTTATGATGTGTTTTAGACACACAACCTGAACAGAGTACAGTGGTTTGGGTCGTTGATGTTCGTTCACAGTTACTCTCTGGGGTGATTGGGACGAGAGGACGAGAGTCGACAAAATTCCGAATTGGTTATAGTCCGTACTAATTCGTTCGAGCACTTTAGTATTGCATACGCAGAGGATGAATTTCAGTTGACCATATACTGTGAGTGTTATGCCTGCAGAAGTACGTCTGGTCACTTTCCATTCACAACTCCGTTGCATAAATTTTTCTCCGTCTAGGAATTTTTCTTGGCTACGAAGCGAATTTGAACTATAGACCTTGCGCTCGGCGGTCGATGATGTTAACCACTGCACCACAGCCACTCTTGGAATGACATATGTTGCATTATTAAAAGCTCGTACAATTGAAAGCTCTTTCTTGAGCATGCGTTCTCAACCGAACGACTGAAAAAAAATAGTAGCAAGAAAGGGCTACAAGAAAAATGAATGAACTTCTTAGACTCCTATCATTACTACATACTTAGGTAGCGCTACAGTCCGTGGTGAACCTGGGTCTCAACCAACAAGCGTCTCCAGCTGGCACGGTCTTTGGCCAGCTGTTTCCAGCGCCGCAAGCCCAGTTGGTTAAGGTCCCCTTCCACCTGCGTGCGCCACCGATGATGCGGCCGTCCTCTACCGCGCCTTCCTTCCGGAGTGGATTCGAAGACTCTTCGGGTCGGAGCTTTATTTTCCATGCACTCTTCATAGCCTAGCCACCTTAGACGCTGTATCCGTGGACGTCGTACCAGGCCGATGTCGCTGTACAACCCGTACAGTTCTTCGTTATATCTTCTCCTCCATACACCGTTTGAACAAACGGAACCGTAGATAGTGCGTAGAATTTTCCTCTCGAAACGACCAAGGGCATCTTCATCCGCTTTTGTTAAGGTCCAAGCCTCTGCGCCGCAAAGGAGGACTGGGATGATTAAAGTCTTATTTAGTGTCACCTTGGTTTTCCGAGAGAGGGTTCTACTTCTCAATTGCCCCTTAAGCCCAAAGAAACAGCGGTTGGCAAGAGTGATTCTGCGTTTTATCTCAGCGCTGGTGTTGATGTCGCTGGTCATCAGTGAGCCAAGGTAGACGAATTCCTTGACCACTTCAAAAAGTTATATCCGCCCATGGTGACGTTCTGGCCAATACGTCGGTGTTGTCCGTCTCTTTTGGATGAAAGCAGATATTTGGTTTTACCCTCATTAACCTTGAGTCCCATCTTAGCCGCTTCTACCTCCATGCCTACAAAGGCCTCATTGACGTCTCGCTGTGTCCTTTCAATCACGTCGATGTCATCGGCGTACGCAAGCAACTAAGTAGACTTGAAATAAATCGTACCTCTTGTGTTTGCTGGTGACTCTTGCACGATCTTTTCAAGCACTATGTTGAAAAAGTTGCATGACAGCGCGTCACATTGCCTAAATCCTTTTTTAACATCCAAAGTCTGCTCATTACCGACCTTAATGGAGCAGCGAGAATTCTCCATTAGATTAGTCGGTTGAGCTACGGCCTAGGAAGCCGTAACCGTAAAGAAAGAAAAAAAGAAACTCCGAAACAACCACAAGGCTCGGATATAACGGACCGGATTAATGGTGATGACCCTTGCAAAAAACGGAAAAAGGACAGTGATCTTCGGCTCTGAACGTGGAATGTTAGGTCCCTAAACAGGCCACCGCTATAAAGCGGACATAACCGCCATCCAGGAAATGCGATGGAATGGACCGGGTATAAAGCGGATGAAAAAATGCGATTTTTACTATGGATGCGGATTTGTTGTTCGAGGTGGACTAAGGCAAAAAGTCCTAAGCTTTCGGCATGTGAGTGAACGCCTCATAACAATCCGTATCAAGGCTAAATTGTTTAACATCAGCCTGATCTGCGTCCAAGCCCCCACGGAAGCCAAGGATGACTCCGCCAAAGATGAGTTATACGATCTCCTAGATAGAACGTATGCCCAATTTCCCAGCTATGAGATCAAAATTGTACTAGGAGACTTCAATGCAAAGCTGGGTAAGGAAAGCATCTTTGAACGACTCATCGGCAAACATAGCCTACACGACACCGATAACGGACACAAGCTGATGGATCTTGCTACAGGGCGAAATCTCCTTCTAGCCACTACGCGCATCCCGCACCTCGATATACACAAAGGCACCTGGCGGTCTTTTGATCAATCGACTACCAACCAGATTGATCACACCGCGATCGACATCAGACACTCCTGCACTATTCTTGAACTATTCGAACCTTCCGAGGGACTAACATCGACTCGGACCACTATCTTGTAGTAGCCAAGATGCGCTTACGGATATCAAGAACGCAGCGGAGTAGTGTAAGAATACAAAGTTATGACGTCGCAAAGCTACTATCGCCAGTAATCGCTCGTGGTTTTACCGATCGCGTCTCCCTTAAGCTCTCCAATACACCTCAATCCTCCAAGCTGTCAAGAGTCCACCAGGAAGAAACACCTGGTTCGATGACGAGTGCAGGAGGATTCATACAGCGAAGCAGGATGCATATAAGGTCTCGCTGCATAAAAGAACAAGAGCAGCTCGTGAGCCCTACGAGCTAAAAAGAAGGGAGGAGCATAAGCTTGTCAGAAGAAAGAAGAAAGAGCACGAGAAGCGCGCGATTGAGAATTCGGAGAGGTGTTACGTTCGAAAGTTTTACCAACAGATAAAGCGAACATGCCAAGGTAATAAAGCCAGAACGGAAGCCTGCAGACACCTAGTAGTAGAATCGCAGTCGATGCTGAGAATATGGAAAAACCACTTCTGCAGACTGTGTAACGGCGATGTTAGTCAATATACCGCTGTCAGACAGAATGATCCATTTCTAACCGACGAAGACCGCAGTGAATTCCATCCGCCTGACCTCGATGAAGTTAAGATTGCCATATCGAAGCTCAAGTCGAATAAAGAAGCTGGCATAGACGGAATGTCTGCTGAGCTCTTCAAGGCAGCTGGGGATGACCTGGTTGGGAGCATGCACCATCTCATCTGTAAGATATGGTCAGAAGAAAGCATGCCCTAGGAATGGAGTCTCAGCATCGTATGCCCGATTCACAAGAAAGGAGACCGCTCTGGTTGCGCCAGCTATGGAGGAATAAGTCTCCTTAACATCGGCTTCAAAATCTTCTCTGCCGTTTTGTGTGAACGCCTGAGGCCTTTTGTAAATAAGCTGATAGGTCCTTATCAGTGCGGATTCAGACCAGGGAAGTCCACCATCGACCTGATCTTCACACTACGGTAGATCCTGGAAAAAACTAATGAATTTCAAGTCGACACTCACCACCTTTGTGTCGACTTCAAAACCGCATACGACAGCGTTATTAGAGACGAGCTATACAACGCTATGTCTACCTGACTTTGGAGAAAGCTCGCTGCTCCGTCCGAATTGGTGAACACCTTACCGATAGTTTTAATGTCAAAAAAGGATTTAGGCAGGGCGATACGCTGTCGTGTGATTTCTTCAACATCATATTGGTTTTCAAACTTATGGCTAGTAGGAAGACGAAAATGGACTGAGCCTAAATTGAGTGATATTACCGGACCTTTGCACTTTGTTTATTCAAATCAATATTATTAATGTTAAAACTATGAAAGCGTGTCCAAGTATAATATAATTAAGAGAAAATGTATAAACAAATTGTGACAAGTTTCGAACAATAGATTATACCAGTGGGCTTAAAATACTTAAAATTCAAAACGTGTAGTTCTAAGTAAAGTGTTTTGAAGAAGTATGACGAAATGAAACTAAAGTAAATAGATATTACATTTCGATGTTAAGCTTACTTGGAATACGGTTACTGTTGCCCATAGTATGTTGTTGAAATGTTTGCGATCACATTCGCATAGTGGATGCTTGTTGATTATTTCAGGACAAGTGCATTCCCTTTCTTGTCCGGATTCGTCCATAAATTTACAAAACTTACCGCCAAATAGATACATGCCAAGAATGCTGTATGTATAGTATATATAGGTATATGTATATTCTGTTTTTTATTTTTTACTAAACGAATTTTAACTTTTTTTGGTTTTGGTTTTATACAACGGTTTTAAATTTTTTTTCTTATGTTATGTTATAAAAGACAAAATCAAAAGTCAACTTAAAATACATATCTTTCTGTCAAAATAAATATAAGATATAAGTAAATCATAAAACCAATGGTTCCTTTTTTCAAGGAATGAATAATATTAGGCATGGGATATAAAAATATTGTTCAAATTGTATTTTCATGTGCTGGAAAAGTTTATAGTTTAATATTTGTGATAATGAATTTCGTGTGATGGGATAGAATTTTAAAACGAAAAAGTATTTTTTACTAGCATGTTAAGTAAAAAAATCTTACACATCAAACAAAACCTAGTTATTATCCGCTGAAGAAAAAATTATTGAAATATCAGTTCAAAATAAATTTAATATTACGAAAAAGTCAACAAATGAATGCAAGGGGCAGTACAATTGAGAGAAACATTTGAATGCGTTTGGAATACGAAATTATTTAAATTCGAAACACTGAAAACCATTTTATTGAAATTTATTGCATGCTTATGAAAAACGGAGAAACGATTACGTAGAGAAGTTTACATGCTTTTATTTATTGTAACCCGAAAGAATAGGATACCTTTGGGACATGATAGGTTTTTCTATGATGAAATGTTCCTCAGAATTTATTAGGATATAGTATTAGACCAATTGATTCTAAATTGCTTCTCGGTGCAGTAATGAAGGATCTGAATTAGAAATCCACCTCGTCTTCTAAGGTACCACTTAATACGAACTACATATTTACAATTTTAAGGCAAGACACATGAGGCCCTAATCATGAAAATTGTTAACTTATTTTACGTAAAGACATAACAGCTCAAATTAGACGACAGTTAAAACCAAATAAAATGTGAATACGCATGCAAACGCAACCTCATGAAAAAAAAAAAAAAAAAGAAAACCAATTTAGACAGGAATTTTGACTATAAACATTGGCTTATGCAAATATTGTATGCAGTTAATCTTTCTTACCTGTATTTTAACCCGATTTTCTGAATTTACTATTTTCATAGACATTTGCATGACAGGCATTACTTTAGATTTAAACAAAACCATGCAAACGAAGAAAATATCTTTCATCCTAAGCTGGATCTAGGCAACCTTGCTCGCAACTACATTATTCATATATTTACAAGTACATATTTACACATCAAATGGGATTACCACTTGGAATTATTCTCAGGCAATGTGTTTCTGTCATTCGTTCCTAACTTTATAAATACAATAATAAACGAGCAAATCCTAAAATATTTTCCTCCATTTGTTCCAATGAAGATAACAGTATATAGTGTACAATTAAGAAAGGAAAACAACATCTAGGAACTTTGTTTATATGTACAACTGATTCGGTTGCCACAAAAATGCATATTAACTTATGTATACGCTATTCAACATATATGTATAAAAAGCCCAATAGATTAGAATAATTAAAGAACAAAACAAAAATGTATTTTAACAACAAAAGCAAATTTGGTTAGAGGTCAGAGATAAGGCTATTTACTAAATTATAATTTTATATTCTACCTGAAAAACTGTGACGAGCGCCCACAAAAGGGTATCGAAGTTCTTTCGATCGCATATCATCTCTCCATTTATTTTCTCGCAGAACTTACATCCGAATAGATTCATGCCGAGGATACTAATGTTTGGTTTTTTTTTTTTTGGTTTTCGGATATTTGTTTTTTTTTTATTATTTACGAATACATATATGTACGTATTTTTTAATTTATGTTTATATTTTATTTTTGATTTTTTATTTCATTTAGATTAGGATGCATGAAATTACAGTAGAGTTGAAGAAGAGGAAAGATAGAAAGAGAAAAATTAAATATAATAAATAATAAAAATTAAGCTTTTTCATGGTTCGTATACTTCAGATTAAAACTTCAATTAAACATAAAAAACAAGACTTAAAAATAAAGAGATCACTTTTGTTTATCTATCATAATGCAGAAAAACATCATTTTCAAAAACAAATAAATGTAATGAAAAAAAAAAAAAAATGAATAACATTATCTAATAAAATTAATGGAAAGTCATTGCCTTTAGTCTAATAGATATATGTGACTAAAAGCCAGGTCTGATTTTAAGTGGATCATAATCACACATTTTTAAATTAAACAGTTGTAGTAACTTCTCAATTACAATTTCGTTTTAGAAATTGTATATTCTGTTTTGATAAAACAAATCCATATTCAATTTTGCGTTGAATGTTGTTTCATTCCAGATGAATAGTAAATTAGCGACGGTGTAATTCGGTGTATATTAGAGGATTCGCTATGAAACTTGGATTGTATATTTGAAATGTTTATTTTTGAATTTATCTACATACAGTGGTGGCCACGTAATTAAGGACAACATTATTTAATCGAACATTTTTTTTTCTGGTTTTTATCCATGTCATTTTGTTTATGTACGTGCTCACTGGGCTTACCGTTACAGTAAACTACAACCATAGCGTTTGGTTTCTTATTTATTTCATTAGGTAGCAAAAAAAAAAAACTTTTTAGTATAGAAGTTGCGGATAATTGATTGTTTGAGTTGGTCGAATAAGGGACAGCTATTATTTTGCCTCATTTAGATGTAAAAACACAAATTAGAAATTGTGGTAAGTAGATAAGTGGTATCCGAGGCTGTTTTTTTTTTTTTTTTTGTTTTTGTTTTGGGTTTAGGCTGATAGATTTCGCAACGGGGCGAAATCTTCTAGTTGCTAGCACCCGTTTCCCACATCTGAACATCCACAAAGGGACCTGGCGATCTCCGGATCAATCAACCGTCCACCAGATTGACCACATTGCGATTGATGGCAGGCACGCATCCGACATTCTGGATGTGCGAACTTTTAGAGGAGCCAACATCGGCTCGGACCACTATCTTGTGGCAGCCAGGTTGCCACTTCGAATATGCCTGGCCCAGAAAAATCGACTAAGGCCATCGGCATACAACGTCGCAATGCTACAATCGCCAACCGCCGGAGCCTATGCCAATTGCGTCTCCCTTAAGCTCTCGGAAAACCCTCCAACACCTGCTCAGACCGTACAACACCAATGGACCCGTTGTCAACAAGCCTTAGAAAGTGCTGCTTCTGAGGTACTGGGTTTCGAACCGCCACTAACAAGAAACCCATGGTTTGACGACGAGTGTAGGAGGACATACGCAGCAAAGCAGCAAGCCTATCAAGAGGCGCTGCATAGAAGGACGCGAGCTGCTCGTGAGCATTATGAGCGGAAGAGAAGGGAGGAGCATAAGCTTCTCAAAACAAAAAAGTGAAGTTTTCACTTCAAAAAAAAGGGAGGTTTTATCAACGAATAAAACAAACATGCCAGGGATATAAGACCAGAACGGAAGCCTGCAGGGACAAAAATGGAAACCTAGTAGTGGATTCACAGTCGGGACTAAGAATCTGGAAAGACTACCTCTGCAGACTGTATAACGGCGATGACGAAACAGATCCCGCTGTCAGGCAGAATAATCCTTTCACAACCGACGATGATAGCAGAGAATTCCGTCCCCCTGACCTGGACGAAGTTGGAAATGCTTTTTCTAAGCTTAAGTCCAACAAAGCTGCTCTGCGCCAACTACAGAGGAACATCGCTTATAAAATCTTCTCTCCTGTTCTGTGTGAACGCCTGAAACCATTCGTTAATAAACTGATTGGTCCATATCAGTGTGGTTTCAGGCCCGGGAAGTCAACTATGGATCAATTATTCACACTGCAAACATCGCTTATAAAATCTTCTCTGCTGTTCTGTGTGAACGCCTGAAACCGTTCGTTAATAAACTGATTGGTCCATATCAGTGTGGTTTCAGGCCCGGTAAGTCCACTATGGATCAATTATTCACACTGCGGCAGATCCTGGAAAAAACAAACGAGTTCCAGATCGACACCCACCACCTGTTTGTCGACTTTAAGGCTGCATACGATAGTATCAATAGAGACGAGCTATACAACGCCATGCCTAGTTTTGACGTCACTGCCAAACTCGTCAAATTGTGCAGGATGACTTTGGAGAACTCTCGCTGTTCCATCTGTGGGTCGGAATCGACCTAACCGATACCTCTTTCAACATTTCAACATCGTCCTTGAAAGGTAATGCAAAACCCACTGGCCAATTCGAGGGGCACCATCTTTTTCAAGTTCATACAACTGCTCGCAGGGGCCGATGACATTGACATAATTGGACGAAGTCAGTGAGATGTCATGGAGGCCTTTACGAGCATTGAGACGGAAGCGGCTAAAATGGGACTGGCGGTAATTGTGGGCAAAACGATATTTATGCTGTCGTCGAAGAAGGACATGGACCACCGGCGTCTTGGCCAGGGTGCTCATATTGGCAGGTATAATTTCGAGGTAGTCAAGGACTTCGTCTACATCAGTGCCGAAATCAAACGCAGAATAACTCTTGCCAACCGCTGTTTCTATGGGCTCGGGAGGCAATTGAAAAACAGAGCACCCTCTCGAAAAACCAAGGTGACCATATACAAGACCCTATCATCCCGGTCCTGCTCTATGGCGCAGAGACATGGACCTTATTGAAAGCGGATGAGGAGGCCCTTGGTCGTTTTGGGAGAAAAATTTTGCGTGCGATTTTCGGCCCGACCTGACTAAATGGGGAGTGGAGGAGAAGACTGTGCGGGCTGTAAAGGGACATGAACATAGCACGGCGTCTTCGGATCCAACGCCTAAGATGGCCAGGTCATGTTGAGCGTATGGAAAACACAGCTCCGGCCCGGAAGGTCTACGAATCCAACCCCGAGGGGCGACGTGGTCGAGGACGGCCAAATTTAAGGTGGCGCAACCAATTGGAAGAGGACCTTAACCAACTAGGCGTGCGGAACTGGAGACTGTTGGCGGAAGACCGTGCCAATTGTAGAGGTTTTTTGAAGGAGGCCCAGGTTCGCCATGAACTGTAGCGCCAGAAGAAGAAGAAGAAGATAAGTGGTATTTTCAATAGCATAAGAAAAAAGAATAGGAGGTACATTTATTCCAGAAATATGTCGCCGTAGGAGTTGCACCCCTGAATTGCGCAGAATTATCGTCACAAAATCTCTTCTTCTTTGGTGGCGTTACAGCCCATGAAGGACCAGAGCCAAGCTTCTCTCAATCACCCATGTTGTGTGTGATTTAATTTTCACACAGGTGAAAGGACCTACATTTTAATGCCGATTCCGAACGGCGTGAGTAGAGAAGCTTTTTCCAAGCAAGTTATACTACGGGGGGTTTTGCCAGTACCCCGCCGAAGAGGGACGCCGCGAAATAAACATTCGATTGCGTTGGTGTCCGAACTCGCTCATCGTGCGCCAGAGTCCAACACACTAACCACTGCGCCACGGCGCCCTCGTCACAAAATGTATGTATGTATATTGGCGTTACAGTCCATGAAAGACCTGAGGCGAGCTTCTCTCAATCACCCATGTTGTGTGTGATTTCATTTTCCCATAGGTGAAAGGGACCTACAGTTTGTTGCCGGTTCCGAACGGCGAATTTCGAGAAGCTAAGGATCTTTTGAGCTCAAAAACTATGGTGCGCAATGCGATTAAGCATTATGTGTATAGAGCAAGCAAACATAGAGAACAAGGAAAGAAAGCCAAGACCTAGAAGGACCATTAAGAGAGAAAATCGCTTTATCTGCAAAGCGAACAAAGCCAACCCTTTTTTGACATCTACACAGATTAACATCGAAGTTGCGGCACATTTAAAGGAAAAAGTATCAGCAAGAACTATAAGACGCCGATTACTTAAATATGGATTGTGTGGATGCATTGCAAGAAAAAAGCTGTTCATTTCCAAAAAGAACTTAAAACGTAGAATATAATTCTCAAGAGAACACCCCGAAAAACCCCTTGATTTTTGGAAACAAGTGCTTTCGAGCGATGAGTCAAAGTTCAGCATGTTGCGCTCAGATGGTAAGAAATATGTTAGACGTCCGCCAAACAAAACGTTCAAGAGCTGCTTGAATCACACGATGAAGACTTAAATGAAGCTGACTTGGAAGAGATGTTACTTTCCACCTCATTGAAAAGGAAGATTCAACTAAAAATGATAAAATTACACTATCCTGAAAAAATCCGACCAAAGGTTTGCGACTGGCGAGTGAACTGTGTGATCACTTCATTGAAATTTATCCATTTTTGGAACGAAGCCTTGTTTTTAAAAGAAAAATGTTGGTTGTCTGTAAAGTTGGTTTACGTTAGAAAACATTGATGAAAAATGAAAAACTCGCGGTATTCCCAAGCGGTCCCCCATCTAAGTACTGACCGAATCCGATGCTGGTTGATTGCGGTGATCGGACGACAACCGATACACATGAGATTACTCGGACAGTGTTGTGATTGGGTGAGGAAACGCACACTGATTGGCTGCTCGTGAGTGTGCATTACCCAACGAGCAATTATTAAACCCACGCGCTCATGAGTAATTGACTGGGAGCATTTTTATTTTACATAAAATCGAAAAAAAATCGATTGTTCTTGGTCGTTCTTCTACTTTGGGGTGGTGGGAGCACAATGAAAACTAGTTCACTCAACGAACATTGTGTGTAGTTTTCTCCGTTAAATCGGAACCAGACACCAACGACCGAGATCTCACACTCAAAATGACACCGACATACATATGCACATATTTGCTTACAAGCTGTTTCTTGGAATATTACGCACATTGGGCCTGTATACACGAGAATATCGCTAGCAGCAGGAAGACCGGTTTGATGCTCTACACCGAAGCATACACGGGATTCATTTTTCTAGAAGAAAAAATTGTATATGTGAACCTTGTTCAATTGTGTTAGTGTTTCTGTCTTTTTGACATTTCATTTGAAAGAGACATTTCTTTTGACAGAGATATTAAGTGCAACCACGCACTAAAATGTCCCTTTGTTTTTTTCCGATGTTCACTGCTTGAAAGACCAATGACGATTGAAGCGCAACACCAGGCAAAAAACATGCGGACTCGAAAAGTGAAGAGTTGTATATGTATTAGTTTACCACTTCTGTTCAACCACTAAATTTGCGAAAGAAAATTGTATTCCGTTTCGTACCGCAACCTTCAGCTCCCTCTCCCCAAAAACCGTTTTTTTTCCGATGATATATTCTCGTGTATACAGCCTCATTGTTGGAAATTCTTGAGTACGCTGCTTGACCCAACAATACATCGTATTATCAATTCAAAAATCGGTTTTGGACGGAGGGAGGGGCTGAAATTACGTATTTCATTGTTGGTTTCGAATCGGAGCGAAAGGAAACTGTACCCATGCGTATATCAATTTGAAGTTGATATCACGAATGGTGATGTAAATATGAATGTATATGTACGTAAATGTTTCTCCAGATTACCCATTGTAATGAAAATGATAAAATGCAATTAATCGATAAAATGTATTGTAGACAATTTCATGGACTTAGACAAATACTTTAATGTTTCGTTAGCCGCGTTGATATTACATACTTATGTACATATGTATGCATGGATTTTTATGAGTGACGAAGAATTTTGAGGGGGCGAGCACGGGTCCAGCTAGTTTTCTATAAAGTCTAAATTAGAAACTTTCAGCAATCAAAATTGCACACGCACGTGAGCAGTTTATGAGCAATAGATTGTTAATGTGCGCATATGAGTGTGCGTTTCCTTACCCAGGGTTACATGGAGCGAAAGCAAATAGGGCGGCTTGATGCCAACAACACGCGGTGTTTCCAAGCGGTTCCCCATCTGAGTACTGACTGCACCCGATGCTGGTTGATTGCGGTGATCGGACGAGAACCGATACATTACCCATTTTTCGTCTAAGAAAAACAAAAAGGTATTATAATCGGTCCATTTATTCAGCAGTTACGATGCCACAGACAGACACAAAGACACCTCAAACTTATAACACCCCTCTTTTTGCGTCTGCGGTTAAAAATGAAAAAAAAAAAAAAAAATTAAACGAAAAGGGTGTTTCCATTTTTCCCACTGGGAAGTTAGTCGTGTGAGCCTTACGGGTCGCACCTAGACCACATTTTTATTTTTTATTTTTGTAAGTTAATACCCCTTATAGAAAAAAAGACTGCATTTGTTTAACGAAGAAAACATGTAAAATACCAGAATTATACGAAGTTTAAAAGTGAAAATTGACTGTCCTTAATTACGTGGTCACCACTGTATATATATTTAGTGCAAGTTGGCTTTTCTGAACAATTCCTATTCCAATAATTTTGTTCCAATACAGAGAACTGAGTTATTACATGAAACGTGGAATGCAATTGAGGTAATTCAACTTCAGTTGAAAAAATAAAAATAAAATAAAAACGTACACAAAACTGAGTAGTGGTATTTCAGTTGTCTTCTAAATATAATAGCAGAGAAATAAAAACGAATACAAAAAGGAGAAGCATAAGCTTTGGATAGTTCTAGGTAAAGTTAGATCTACTTTCACTTTTAATTTTAGGACAAAATAAAGCTATAAATTACTTATAATATATATGTATTTTTAATTTCTTTAGCAAATGTATTCCGTTAGAAATCTTCTCTCTTTTCATCTAAGAACAATTATCTAAGCAAAAATAGCTACACAGAAATAAAAAAATATGTAACTAAAACGAACACACAATTATAATGTATGTGAAATGTAAATGAGTTTAAAAGTCACCGAGAAAGAAAGAAAAAATCGTAGCGTGTATCTGTTTTTTGGAATATTTGATCTGGTTAATTATTTGTAAATAAGATTCGAGGGAGTATTAGACAAAAAGAGTTTACAAGACAGGTACTGAAGTTCCATTTTACCGATTTAGGTGCAGGGTGATTTATATAGAGAAGTAAGTGGGAAATTATTACATTACAAATTAACAATATAACAAAATATATATGTATATTATATAAATAACTAAAACAAAAGTGTGTATGTTTATGAATTTTGATAGTAGATACAAAGACACACTGGGACTTTCAGAGGCGCACAAATAGTATTTGATTTGAAAAGGAAGATAAATATTTTCTCAGAAAAATAATTAAATAATGATGTGCTAAAAAATGTACAATGTATATATTTAAATCAAAGCTAGAATTAAAAATAAAACAAATGTAAACTTCCCACTGTATTAAGGGAAAAATATTTTACGTTATTAAAAAAAAACAAAATATTCATTTTAATGAATAAACTTAAGTATAATAATATTTTAATGAACATATTTCTTATCTTCTTTAGTTTAGTATTATTATTAATGTCAGTAGAAATAGATCTAAGAAAACATACCTGAATATGAATATAAAGAGCACCAAGAGTGAAAAGAAGACTGCTACATTGTCCATTGTTCGAAGCATGACAAACAATTGTCGCCTGAGATTTGGCATAAATCTAACCAATTTGAGTATGCGCAGAAGGCGAAATGTCCTAAGTACACTTAAACCTGAACCACCTCCACCGCTGCCATTGCCCATAAATGTCTGACAAATTTCAATTGCGCTGCGTGAGAACGAAAAAAAAAAATTTACTAAAATGTTTTAAATACATAGGTACATATAAAGGCATCACGCGGGTAACAAAAGACTGGTCACATCAGTCGTGCTCAAGAAACGGTTTTCACGAAAGTAGAGAGGATTATAAGTACCTACTAACAGAGACACGGCATATACAGAGAGGCCTAACGACCGATCAGGTGGTTTTCTTATTTTACATTGGATTTTCTTAAAACAATCCGTATCAAGGCTACATTTTTTAACATCCGCCTGATCTAAGTCCACGCCCCCACGGAAGACAAGGATGGCTCTGCCAAAGATGAGTTCTACGATCGCCTAGACAGAACGTATGCCCAATGCCCCAGCTATGACACAAAAATAGTTCGAGGAGATTTTAATGCAAAACTGAGCAAAGAGGACATATTTGAGTCGATCATAGGAAAGCATAGCCTCCATAACACCACATCCGACAACGGACTAATCCTAATCAATTTCCTAGCTGGGCGTAACCTCCTTGTAGCAAGCACGCGATTCCCCCATCTCAATATCCACAAGGATACCTGGCGGTATCCAACCAGATTGATCACATTGCGATCGACGCCAGACTATCGCCAGAAACCGCTCGTGCCTTTACCGATCGCGTCTCCCTCAAGCTCTCCAACACACCTCAATCCTCCACGCTATCAATAGAACAGCAGTGGAGCCTTTGCAAACAAGCCCTGAAAAGCTCTGCATCCGAAGTTTTGGGTTTCAAGGCCCCACCACGAAGAAACACCTGGTTCGATGACGAGTGCAGGAGGATTCACACAGCGAAGCAGGATGCATATAAGGCCTCGCTGCACAACAGAACAAGAGCAGCTCGTGAGCTCTACGAGTTAAAAAGAAGGGAGGAGCGTAAGCTTCTCAGAAGAAAAAAGAAATAGCACGAGAAGCGCGCGATTGAGAATTTGGAGAGATGTTACTGCAGGCGTGACGTTCGAAAGATTTATCAACAGACAAAACGAACATGCCAAGGTTATTAAGCCAGAACGGAAGCCTGCAGGGATGTGAACGGACACCTATTAGTAGAATCGCAGTCGATGCTGAGAATATGGAAAAACCACTTCTGCAGACTGTCTAACGGCGAAGTTAGGCTGAACCCACACCGAGGCCGACAAAACGTTTTTTCTTGTCGTGTACGACAAGAATACATTGCATCTTATGTGTCAACACACACAAAATGGGATGCAACACTATAAAACATTTTGTTTGGCAGCGCTCGTTGCTCCGATGTCCATTTTATACAGCATTGCATACAGCTGAGCCAACCCACACCGATCGCAACAAACGTATTGCGAACACGTGTCGTTGCCGAAAAGTATACACTATCTTAGCGGTCAACCCACACCGGACGAAATAAACAGAGCGCGACATGACAAAGCAAAAAGGCATGTCGAAATCTGTTCGCCGGTATTTTGTCTTTCTGCGACGAAATCGATGCATTGCGAATTTGTGAAAGGGTCCACAGACCTCACACTTGTGTGCACACATGTGTCGGTGTGCGGACATGTGTGCTGTCTGTGGGCTGGTGCACACACCCTTTTCGGTGTCAGACACGGAGCGAGTAAAAATGAAAAGTCTTTGATTTTTGATGTCGGTTTCTCTATCGGTGTGACGTGTGTGGCGGAATCACACACCAATGTCGAACACATGTGTGCACACAAGTGTGAGGTCTGTGGGCCCTTTGAAGCGAAGGTGATGAAGTCTGATGCTCCTTGGCATTGCAGTTCGGAGGTACACTACCGCCTACTGATAATGGTCAAATTGGCACAGTTCTTCCTTCTGATTGATCACCGGTTTGCTGCTTTATAGCGGTTATCAGTACGGAGGTACACTACAGCCTACCTACTGATAATAGTCACACTTCTCTCGTGATCGTGTGGAAGATTGGTGATTTCAGCAATTATAGTACGGAGGTACACCACCGCCTACTGTTAGCCAAATCATCACACTTTCCATTTAGAAACACAGTACAACTTGTCGGGTACTCGCCTTCAACAGGTACTGCGTATCGCATATTAGTGGGGAAAGTGCTCACCAAGGTTGTCGAGAAGTAGGGTTAATCGACCCGTTATCCTTTTGAAGCGTTATCTGAACTCAGATTGTCACCCAAACAATTATTTTTATATTAAAAATCAATAAAATAAATCTTAAATAAAAAGCGTATGTGCTAAATCTCTTGAGACGGAGAAGCTACTAATTTTGATAGAGCAAAAGGGTGCAACTTATAATTATATTGAATTAGACGACATTTCAAACGACCATGACTGAATTTGTTTTTTTTCAGCCCACACCGAGCGCAACAAATTGTCGGGAGCATTTTACTTGTCGGTAGGTGTTGTGGTTGGTGTGGGTTAGAATGAAAAACGATTTCTTGTCATGCGACAAAAAAACGTTTTGTCGTCTTCGGTGTGGGTTCAGCCTTAGTCAATATACAGTTGTCAGGCAGAATGATCCATTTCTAATCGACGAAGACCGCGGAGAATTCCATCCCCCTGACCTCGACGAAGTTAATATTGTCATATCGCAGATCAAGTCGAATAAAGCTATTGGCGCAGACGGGCCATCTGCTGAGCTCTTCAAGGCAGCTGGGGGTGACCTGGTTGGGAGCGTGTACCAGCTCATCTGTAAGATATGGTCAGAGGAAAGCTTGCCCGAGGAATGGAGTCTCAGCATTGTGTGTCCGATCCACAAGAAGGGAGAACCCTCTGATTTCGCCAACTACAGAGGAATAAGTCTCCTTAACATCGCCTACAAAATCTTCTGTGCCGTTTTGTGCGAACACCTGAAGCCTTTTGTAAATAAGCTGATAGGTCCTTATCAGTGCGGATTCAAGCCGGGGAAGTCTACCATCGACCAAATCTTCACCCTACGGCAGATCCTGGAAAAAAACAATGAATTTCAAGACGATACTCACCACCTTTTTGTCGACTTCAAAGCCGCATACGACAGCGTAATTAGAGACGAGCAATACAACGCTATGAGAGCACCGTGGCGCAGTGGGTAGTGTGTTGGCCTCTGACGCCGATGACACGGGATCGTATCCCGACACAGCCATGTCATCGAACGTGTTTTCACCGTGTTTCTCCTCAGCGGGTTCTCACAAAACCCCCTGTAGTAAAATTGTCATGAAAAGCTTCTCGAAATTAGCCGTTCGGAACCAGCAATAAACTGTAGGTCCCCTTCATCTATGGGAAAATGAAATCACACACAACATGGGTGATTGAGAGCAGCTCGGCTCAGGTCCTTCATGGAATGTAACGCCAACATACATACATACATATACAACGCTATGTTTACCTTTGACATACCTGCTAAACTCGTCAGACTATGCAGGATGACTTTGGAGAATGCTCGCTGCTCCATCCGAATTGGTGAACACCTTACCGATAGTTTTGATGTCAAAAAAGGATTTAGGAAGGGCGACGCGCTGTCGGGTGATTTCTTCAACATCATATTGGAAATGATTGTGCAAAAATCACTGGCCAATACAAGAGGCACAATCTATTTCAAATCCTCGCAACCCCTTGCATACGCCGACGATATTGACATAATAGGTAGATCACAGCGAGATGTCAATGAGGCGTTTGCGAGTATTGATATGGTTTGGCGGTAAACGCGGGCAAAACTAAATATCTGCTGTCATTAAAAAAGGACGCTCACCACCGACGTCTTGGCCAGAACGTTTGTAATGGCAGATATAAGTTCGAGGTAGTTAAGGACTTCGTCTACCTTGGCTCCGCAGTGACCTGGAACAACGACATCAGTTCCGAAATCAAACGCAGAATCACTCTTGCAAATCGCTGTTTCTTTGGGCTCAGGAGGCAACTGAATAATAGAGCCCTCTCCCGAATGACAAAGTTGACTCTATATAAGACCCTTATTGTCCCGGTCCTGTTGTACGGCGCAGAAGCATGGACACTATCAAGAGCGGATGAGGAGGCCCTTCATCGTTTCGAGAGAAAGATTTTGCGCGTGATTTTCGGGCCTATAAACGCAGACGGGGGATGGAGGAAAAGATTTAAACACGAACTTTACGGGCTGTACAGTGACATGAGTCTAGTCAGGCGTCTACGGATTAAACGCCTAAGATGACTGGGCCATGTAGAACGAATGGACACCACAGCTCCAGCCCGGAGAGTTTTTGAATCCAACCCCGAGGGACGAAGAAGCAGAGGACGGCCGCACTTAAGATGGCGTACACAGGTGGTAGGGGACCTCAGCCAACTGGGTATTCGTCAATGGAAAAGGCTAGCATAAGATCGTGCTAGTTGGAGGGGCATGTTGGTTGAGGCCCAGGTTCACCCCGTAGGAGAAGATTTGAAGTAGTAGTGGAAAATGTTCAATGTTGATTTTTACGTTTCAGCCTGGAAATATTGGAAGCCATCAATTTGGCATGGTAACCAATCACCTTTCCTAGAAATGTATTGAATACAAATTAGGCAAAATTAGTGTCAAAATTGGAAGAAAAAAGGGCATGCATGCAAGGCAAACAGTATTTCGCCCCACTAAGTCCAAGTCAGCCAGAAAAAAAAAGGAATTGTCTACTGATTTGTACAAACATACCTCAATATTACAATTATTCCATCAAACACGTTAAATCCATTGGCGATGTAGTGAAACGGTCCTTCAGCGACAACTTTCAACAGCATTTCCACCGCGAAAATGACAGAGAACACTACGTTACTCGTTTCCACAATTGCAGTTAATTCCTCCGGTTGATTGTGGTATTCGATTCCCATGCTGAGCGTGTTGATGAGAATAGCCAACAGAATGCCCTGTTGAAAGTACTTGTGCTCTACCAAGCGTTTGATATAGCGGCGGACGAAACTAACTGCTCTATCAATATACTGATAGACGACAATGATGCAAGTCATCGTCTTCGATCTGTGTTTTTTCTTCTCCTCCAGGGGTGATAGACCGTTCTGGTACAGATCATAACAGCATGAGTAGTCGTCGATGTAATTTCCATCGTTTGTTGCACCAATACCCCCACCATTTACACTAGATATATGGGTGGCATTAGAAATACTTGTCTTCTCTAGATTTTGCTGGTTTTTTAATGCTTCCGCGGTGTGTGGATCGAAACGTGCCAATGATGTATAGAAAGATTCGAGCGTACTCTGGCCAGTTGGAAGTGCAGCAGAGAAAGCCACTGAGAATGCTAGTAGTTCCTGACACGTCATTGCATCGTGTAAACCCAATTCGGAGCAGTCACTATAGGGATAAGCTAAGGCATGATTGGCAATTGACTGTGGAAGATTAACCTGTTGACGAGTCGATATTTCGCTGTCGCACGTAGTTGCAATGTATGATGATCGATTAAGCTAACTCACCTGCCAGATAGTACCGTCACCGGTTTGTGTCATTTTCTCGGATGAGCAGACATTTTTATCTTGAGTCGGTTCTGGAATGGATGGTGGGGTGTGCAATATAACGAATTCATTGAACATGACTGAGGAACGCCGCCTAGCTGAAGTGGGTGGACTCAGGAAGCCTGATGTGCACGGGTGATTCTGAAATGATGCAGTAATGGCAATATGAGTATACCAAGAACTGGTAATCCGAAAATGGAATATGCTAATTATACTCGTATCTAATGTACTTACAACCAGTTGTTCGGAATCGATGCTGGTTGGAATTTTAAGTAAAATTGTTTTCTGTCCGCTGCTGCAGCTGGTGTTATCGTCTTTGACTGGTTTCGTATTGATCTTCTTTAGACTAGATGCTCGTTGTCCCTGTGTAGACATCTCGACCGACAATTCGGAGTTCTCAGACGACGAGTTATGTGCACCATTATTTGCCACCACGAAGGAGGGATGGTGTTGATGTGGATACTGATGGTGGTTTTGTGCACTTTGCATCAAACTGTTATTGTTGTTGATTGCTGTGGCATTGCATGTAACGCTACCGATTGGAATGGTATTGTTGTGGTGCATAATAGAATTGATGGATGAGTACGATATATTTTGATTTAGTGCTACTGAACCAGTACTACCAGCCGTTGTCGTCGCTGTTTGCATGGGTAATGTCAGAGCATGGACTGATGTTGACAGTGTACTGCCATCATTACCGCCGCCCGCTATGGCTGTTGACACTGTTGTTGCCGCGACAACAGTAGTGTTGACATTGTTATTCGAGTTTAATGGCACCATTACTGTTATCATTTGGTCTTGGATATTGGACGGCTTACGATGGCTGTATTTGGGACATTTCGGATGGTGACATTTGATCCGACTCGGCGAGAAGGTTAAATTATCAGCATTTGGTAGAAGGCCCTCCTTTTTTTGTTGACGTTGATATCTATTTCATACAATGAGTAATTGATTTTAAGGAAAACACAAAAAAGAAAATATCGATGTGAATATCTTTAAAATGTCTAGGATAGTTAGTCTCTTAGTAAGTTTCATTGATGAAATGAAATGATTCGTTAAGCATTTGCAAATGCACGTATCTATGTGTTATTTTAGTGAACTAAAGCCTTCAAACAAAGCTACTCAAAGTGGATAGATTTTTGTTTTTGTAATTTTGGACTTAGGAGGCTACGGTTATGAACATATCCCCAGAGCACGGCTTTACGAAAATGTCTCTAAAGGTTCTTATAACGACTGCAGAGATTTGTAATAAAATTAAATTTAATTGAGGGCTGGGTGATCTTGATCAGGGCAGGAAAGAGAGGGGAGAACTTGTCTGTTGTTCACAGATTTTCGTGTGAAAATTATATTGTTACAAAGATACATGTACGCTCCATACATACTACTTGTATTATTGCCGCAGCACGCCATCTGCAAAGAAGCCTATTTTTTTGATTACTTACAATTCTCTCGAATCAATTAGATACCTCCGTGACAATTGCTCACCTTGTCGTGGTACGGAGGCTCAGTACAGGTAACGACTCTCGAGAGTTCATCTCTAGAGGAACCCGAAGCTAAGAGGCAATTACGGACCCCCCCTACCTCTCCCCTTCCTCTGTACCCATCACTCCCCTACTCCCCTAACTCCAAGGTGGAACAGCATACGCCGACGGATGCATGGCTAAGAGGGTGCTTAGCTACTAGTATGCGAACTTCGGATACCGGGCGACCTCCGATTTCAATATAGCCTTCCTGCAGTGTCTCGGGCTCCGCTGCAGGTGACCGCTTTTTCCCGTGTGTTCGTGGGAACTATTGACAAAAATAATATTTTTAAAGAGACTGATGACTCTCTAATGTCATCGCCGGCTAGGTCCTGCGAATCCTCAGCGGCTCAAAAATCGGAAGTGATGCCGGTATCTTTCGCCGATATTGCAGCCGGTCGCAAAGCAGGGGACATGTCCTCACTTTCCGATTCCGACACTACACTTGGCGGGGATTCTGTGAGTATGCTCTCAGATGAACTCCCAAGTGCAACAAAGAACGAAACCGTCGGACAGGTAGAGGAAAAGCCTGTACCACCTGGTGGCTTCGTCAAGCTTAAATCGTCGGAACAGCGACGCTTTAAAGCTGCTATAATGTAGGGCAAAACTAGAGATGAAGCCCTAGTTTTTGCAAAATCCACCCCTGCGAGTAAGGGTCCGGAACTGAAACGTGTTAGTTCCGCTACTCCACCAAACCAGGCTGCTAAACGCAGCAAAATCGGCAACCATCAGGTCGATAAAAAGAGCTACAGTAGTGTAGCTGGGAGGATCCGACTCGGCATCGTCCCTAAGGACTTAGGAACGAATCCCCCTACAACAGCACAGATGGCAGCCGTTCAGGAGGCTATAGTCGACACCTCCATCGAGCTGTCGGGTAAAGCACCCAAACCTCGCTTTAGGGGATCGACCTACAAGTCAGGGTGGTTATACTTTGTGTGTGACAACCCAGCTACGGCCGATTGGATGAAAACCAATTTTACGGCCATCAAGAACAAAAGTGGACTTGATATTATGCTTGTGGAAGAAGAAGCTTTCCCGAAACCGCATATCGAACGGGGCTACTTCCCACAAGGCGCCGGCCTACCCATCACGAAGGTGTTGGCGACGCTGGACGCGCAAAATGACGACTTACATGCAAAGAACTGGAGAGTCATGCAAAGCACGTCAAATCAGGAGAAAAACCTCCTGCACTTAGTTCTAGCAGTCAGTGACAAATCCTTGGCTCGACTGATAGAACTTAAGTGCCAAGTGGCCTACAGATTTGAAATCGTTAAGATGATTGTCAAAAGTCAGGCGAAAACATCCTTGGATGCAGCACCAATCGCTGTAGGAAAACCTACAAGCAGCGGTATGGTGGATGCACCTACTGCCGCAATAGGAAAACCTACAACCAGTAGTATTGTGGTTGCACCTGCTACTGTAGTAGGAAAACCTACAGCCAGCGATATGGTGGTTGCACCTGTTGCCATGGTGGACGCGCCCGGATGTGACAAGCCAAAACCCGCTGCCACGTCTGAGCCGGCGACCACTAAGGGTCGCCCAAACAAAAGAAAGAAACGTCCCCCAACGAAACAAGGGGAATATTCGATGGGAAGTAGAGCAGAGGATCACTCCCATCGGGTCGGAAACTTCAGGCGAGGCAACAACAAGCCTTACAGAACGAAGGATCCGGCCTACCGTCGCAAGTAATGGGTGGGCTGCGTGTGCTGCAGGGCAACCTGCACCATGCCAAAGGTGCCTCGGACACCTTTAGCCTGCGACTGTACCGCGACAGGATCAGCATTGGGCTAATCCAAGAACCATGGGTCCATAAATGTAAGATTATGGGCCTGCAAAACAGGTCGCGTAAATTAATTTACGCCACAGGAGATTTTTCTCCTAGGGCCGCATGTGTGATCGGCACTAACCTAAATTTTTTCCCCATTCCAGAATTCGTCACAAGGGACCTGGCAGCCGTCATTGTGGAAGTCCCCACCAATGGAGGAGTAAGGGAGGTTGTATGCGCCTCCGCTTACTTTCCTGGAGACGGTCAACAAATCCCTCCCACAGAAGTCCAGGATCTGGTTAGGTATTGCAACCAGAAGAAACACCACCTGGTAATTGGATGCGACGCCAACGCGCACCATATGGAATGGGGCAGCAGCAATACCAACAAACGAGGTGAGTCACTTTTTGAATTTCTAATAAGTAACAACCTCACCGTTGCCAATAGAGGCAACAAACCCACATTTATAAGCGCGGTTAGAAAAGAGGTGCTTGACCTCACTATCTCTAGCCAGTTTATCTCAAATGTGATTGGGGACTGGCATGTCTCCAAAGAAGCCTCACTATCTGATCATCAGCACATCAGATTCAACATCTCTAGTGAGGTTAATGAGGTTGAGCCCGGATATCAGCCCAAAGGAACAAATTGGGCTCGGTTCCAAGCTCAACTCGCCGCTAAAGAGGATATGCTTCTTAAGTCGATTGAATCGACAGACGACATCGACGAAGCGGCTTACCAGCTCAATGCAGCACTCATCTCATCCTTCAAAGACAGCTGTACACCCAGGACAACTACACACAAACGGTGTGTGCCCTGGTGGAATACTCAGCTTGAATCCCTAAGGAAGCAGGTGAGATCGCTGTTTAACAGAGCTAAACGGTATAATAGTTGGACTGATTATAGATCTGCTCTAACTATATACAACCTCGAATTGAGGAAATCCAAGAAAATGCTGCCAAATGCGGCCCGACTCCAAAAAGCACAATCTCGAGAGCTCACAAATGGGCTCGGGCTGCTTCGCAAATCAGATGGCACTTTTACCGTCAATCACAGGGAAACGCTAGAGACTTTGCTCGAGATGCACTTCCTTGGTTCTACTCCCTACTCGATGTCCTGTGGCGATCAAATAAACGTCATAGGTGACATTGACAGTAGAACAAATAGCCTCTCTGGTAGACTCTTTAGCCCTGACAGGGTCAAATGGGCAATTGATTCATTCAAACTCTACAAGGCTCCAAGTAAAGACGGTGTCTTTCCTGCAATCTTACAGAAAGGCGTGAATACAATTCTACCATCACTGATAGTTCTCTTTAGGTCTTGCTTCAACCTGGGATACATACCCCAAATTTGGAGAGAGGTCAATCTCGTCTTCATCCCCAAGATTGGGAAACCAAGTGAGCAACCTAAATCCTAGCGCCCTATCAGTCTGACTTCGTTCTTTCTAAAAATAATGGAGAAACTGATAGAGCTCCATATTAGAGGTATCCTGGAAAACCAGATACCTCTGCATCCCAATCAGTATGCATATCGCAAAGAGCGATCTACCGATAATGTACTACACCACTTGGTGACGCACATTGAAAATAGTTTCATACAAAAGGAGATCGCAATATGCGCCTTCCTCGATATAGAGTTAGTTTAGTTTAGTTTTAGTTTAATCTTTATTTCAATGATAATACATAGGCGAGTATGATATAATTCAAAATAACAAAGCAAAGTATTTCAATGAAATATTTCGGGGCATTCTGTTGTCAGAAGGACAAGGGTCGAATGCACCATCCCACTAATCACTGGATCAGGGCGATGCTAAATAGCCGTAGTATATCAGCCACATGCGGAGAGGTCTCAGTGACAGTATCGGCAGTTAGAGGATGCCCACAAGGGGAAGTCCTCTCACCACTGCTTTGGTCGATAGTCATCGACGATCTACTACGCAAGTTAACCACTCGGGGCTATGAGGTCATCGGATATGCTGATGACCTAGTAGTCATTGTTACGGGCAAGTGCGAGATCACTGCCTGTGAGCGCATGCAGCTTGCGCTCCAATTCATCTCTGACTGGTGTGGCAGAGAAGATTTATCTATTAACCCAAATAAGACGATCTTAGTCCCATTTACAAAGAGGGGAAAGGTACAACCCTGCTCAATCTTACTAAATGGCACACGCATAGGATTTTCAGAGGAAGTAAGGTATCTAGGTATTGACCTAGACCGTAGACTCAACTGGAACTCCAATATGAGAAATAAACTCATGAAAGCGACTAAGGCCATGTGGGCCTGACGACGCACCTACGGTAAAACCTGGGGACTTAAACCCAAGGTAGTCCACTGGCTACATACCGCGATCGTTAGACCTATCGTCACCTACGGGTCCACCGTACGGTGGTCAAAAGTTGAGCAAAAAACTACAATTGTTAAGCTTCAACGCCTTCAGAGACTAGCGTGTCTCGGCATCACAGGCGCTATGCCAACCTGCCCACGGTAGCCCAAGAAGCACTCATTGGACTCACTCCACTGCACCTTTTTATCAAAAAGGTGGCATTATGCAGTGCAATCAGAATCCTCTGCTCGGGAACATATATGCCATGTAGACCCGCAGGCCACATGTCCATATTACAACACCTTCCCGAGTTGGATATGATTACTACAGTCTCGGACGCACTGCCACACACCTTCACCTTTGACAAGAGATTTGAGATATTGATCCCAAACCGCTCAGCATGGGAAAACAGTGATCCCCTGCTAAATGTCAAAGGCCTTAGGTGGTACACGGATGGCTCCAGGACGGCTTCCGGCGTTGGCGCCGGCATCTTTGGACCAAAACGCAAAATCTCGAAGGCACTGGGAATAAGTCCCAGCATCTTCCAAGCAGAGCTGCATGCCATCCTAACATGCGTAAATCTAAATCTTGAGACTGGCATCAGAGGAGTAACCATCAACATACTCTCTGATACCCAGCAGCGCTTAAAGCGCTGGGTTCGTACAGCACGAACTCAAAAACCGTCAAGGAATGCCATGACGCCCTACAAGACCTCGCCAAAAGAAACAATGTTAAACTTTGGTGGGTGCCAGGCCATAAAGGTATCAAGGGCAATGAAATTGCCGACCAGCTTGCCAGGAAGGGCTCCAGTGACAGGTATATAGGTCCGGAATCATTCTGCGGCAATCCCGCGTCTAAGATAAATTACTTCTTAGACAAGTGGGAAAAATTACAACACCTATCCTTTTGGAACGGCGTTCGGGGACTCCGTCAATCAAAACGACTTATACGACCCCTGAACAAGCACCCTATTGACATACTCAAACTCAATAGGATGGATATCAGAAGACTAGTCAGCTATCTAACGGGACACTGCGGTCTCAGATATCATTTAAACAAAATTAGCCTCTTGTCTGAAACACTCAGCTCTGTCTTGAGGACGATGAGACGGCAGAACACACACTGTGTGAGTGTGCTGCTCTCTGCCATCTTAGGAAGCGCATCCTTCTCAGTGAAGTTATGACTCCTGAGGGGATCACCCTGGCTCCTACGAAAAGCATTCTCAACTTTATTGTGGAGGTGGAGAGGCTACTCGGCTAAATCGGCTAGCAGGCACAATAGATCTGCAAAGGTCGCAGTGCCGCATTGCTATTGATAGCACTAGCCCTATATATAAAAAAAAAAAAAATCAATTAGATAGGTGCATCGCGGGGCAAGTCTGCCAGAACTGTTATAGCCCTTTTGATCGTTTTCATTTTAATTTATTAGATATAAGGGATCGTAAACAATAAGACATCTTATAGCCACTGTTTGCTATTGAAAAAAACAGAACACAATATCATAATTAAACCTCCGTCATCGTTTTCACTGGACTTGCCACTTTTTCTCTTCTCAAACTGAAAAGGCCCCCTGAAAGAACGGGGATCTTCCACGATTGAGGACGTATAGACCTTAACGTCGAAGATGTTGGTCAAACCAAGAAGTGCACATCAGGTGCTTCGAGAATTAGAAAAACGTATGGGATTGATATATATTTAAGGGGAATTATTTTTAAGGGAGCAAAATAGATATTGATGAATAAATAAATATTTTTCAAGCGAAATAAATGGTAATTTAATTTTTTTAACATAACACGAATATACGATGTGCGTTCCCGTTTAAACATAACTTTTTAAAATAGGAACTTCCAGTAACAAATATCGAATATGTTTCACTTATTTTTGTTATGGCGAACGTGGAGACCATCAATAAAATTCGCACATTCGGCGAGTGATTCTTTGCAAACAGTATGTCGCACAAATTTGATTTTATACCTATTGCTGCTTGTGAGTTTTAAAAGTCAAACACTCCAAATTCAGCGGATATGAACTGTTACTATGAGATCGAAAATTATGTTTGTGTAGCTTGCCGTGATTATGTGAAACAGCAAGCTATTTATAAAGCAACTTGTTGGCATTAGGTCAAAGTTGGCATCACCGTTTCGTTTCAGAATTCGCAGCCGCAACGAACTTCACACCGTAGTCGGGGATCTGTCACCCGACACTTTTTGCCTTTTTACTTCCTAACCAACCCTGGACGTGTGTGGACACCAATATTATTTCTAATCGGCAAATAAACTTACAATCTGTTTGCTCATTCACGGTGTTTTCTTTTACCTTTTGAGGTCATAGGATCAGGATAGATCCTGACAGGTTATGGGCTCAGACACACCTAAGAAATAATAAGATAAAAGCCTTTCTTATACAGAACAAATATTGACAAGCGGAACACATTTTCTCGAACTTGGAAAGATGAACAACTCGGGAATCACAAAGATTGAAACCCTTAACAAGGACAATTATGACACTTGGCGCATGCACATACAAGCACTCCTGATAGAGAACGACTCATGGGACTTCGTCAGCGGTGGTCGAGCGAAACCGATCGTCGAGTCTGAGGATTCAAAGGCAAAATCAGACATTATTTTATCGATCATTGCTGCGGAATTAAAGCAAGTCAAGGGATGCGAGACCGGGACGTTTGGCTGAAACTCGAAAGCGTATTTCAATCAAAAGGCCCTGCCCGCAAGGCGACACTCCTGAAGCAATTGACTCTTCAACAGATGCGTGAGGGTGATGACATCCGGGAACATCTGCACAAGTTTTTCGATGCGGTCGACAAGTTGAATGACATGAGTGTTGAAATAAACGCGGACCTACTAGCGATTATGCTCCTCTATAGCCTGCCTTTAAGCTTTGGAAATTTTCGATATACAATCGAATCTCGGGATGACTTACCATCCCCGGAAACATTGCGTGTTAAAATCATCGAAGAATTCGAGGCACGCTGGATTGACCTCCACGGCGAAGTATCAAACGCCATGATTGCAGGAAAATTCAACCAGAGGTACGGTGGGCAGCTGAAAAGTAAGTACAAAAGTCAAAATGAGTCACCCGACAATACAAGTTGGTCGAAACTGGTGTGCTATCGTTGCAAGAAGGTGGGTCAGAGGCGTGAGAAGAAACCACACAGCGCAAAATACACGGAACATCTTTTCTTCTTCTCTTCGGTCATCCCACGAGACGACGGATGAATCGGTAACGCATTTCAAGTGGCGAACATCGATCAAGGTCAGTCATGGTGCCTGGACGCCTGGCGCGCGGGGGTGCCTTTTTTGAAGTTCTAGAGAATGAACATAGAACTGTCAGATACCCTGTTTGTACCACACCTGCGAACTAATCTTATGTCTGTGGGTAAAATTACTGATAAGGGCTATCGTGTTATATTTGAAAGTGAACATGCACAAATCGCAATTCCAGATGGAAGGGTAGTGCTGACTGCAACGACTGCAAAGCGCGAGGATGGTTTGTATTTCATTCGCACCGGCCATGAAACGTGCATGGCATCTACAAACTCCAAAGGATTCCGTCACAACGCAGATACGCTTCGGATCTGGCAGCGGCGTCTGGGTCATCTCAACGTTAAGGACATCACCGAAGCTGTTTGAAAGGGAACTATACTTGGGATTGAATCCGTCGGTATTTCGGACAACTTTGCCCGCAACACCTGTACCCAAGGAAAGATGGTCCGCGCTTTATTCCCAAAGCGATCCATGCGAAAAACCAAGCCATTGGAGCTAGTGCATTCCGACCTATGCGGCCCGATGAGGACGGAATTGATTGGGAGAGCGAGGTACTTCGTAACATTTATTAACGACCATTCAAGATGGTGCGATATACGTTTCCTCACTAAGAAGAGTCAAGTTCTGGCAACATTCCAAGGAGTCAAAGCATAGTGGGAGAAACACTGGCGCATGCATCAAGACTTTGCAGTCAGACAACGGCACCGAATATAAAAATAACATATTTGACAACTTCCTGGAATCGCAAGGTATTCGTCGCAGACTGACAATTGCGTATAATCCCGAGCAGAATGGAGTCGCCGAACGTAAGAACCGGACTCTTCCCGATATGGCGAGAGCCTTCTCCTACAGTCCTGGCTTCCGAAGTCATTTTGGGCGGAGGCCATATCAAACGCAAATTACATACGAAATCGCTCTATGAAAAAATACCATACGAAGTTCGGTTTGGGAAGGCACCGGACGTCAGCCATTTTCGGGACGATAGCAAAGGGTATAGAGTCTAGATCCCGAGCGAACGCCGGGTGGAGGTGTCACATGACGTGAAGTTTGTGGACGATACCTTAGAGACCCCTAGGTTTGAACAGTCACAAAACACGGATCTGCGGCAGAATGAGGAAATTTCAACACAGATTCAACCGAAGAACAGCGAGGAAGATTCAGTTGAAGCAGTGGGCAGTGCAAAGCTGACAGGGCAGGAAAGAGGATTCGTGGAAGGCCACGAAAGATTAAATCTGGCCTCACAGGTCGACCAAGGAAACTATACAACACGCAACAGGTAAATCATGTATCTTTTGAATGTGGATTGCTGGCCGAGGAAGATTTGGTCTTGGCATTACAGGTCCCGATGCTCGAGAGTGGTACGATGCTATGGCCACAGAATTAAAGTGCATCATCCAGAGCGGTACGTGGTCGTTGGTCAATCGTCTATTTACTGGCCGTGTAATAGGAAGTCGGATGGTATTAAGAAATAAATATGGGCCGGACATGAACCTGCGGCGGAGGAAGGCAAGAGTTGTCCGAAGGGGCTTCGCCCAGCGGCCCGGCATCGATTTTGTTGAGAAATTTGCCCCTGTGGCGATATTGAGTTCCATACGATAAGCCGCAGCACTAGCCTCCTAATTCGGGATGATAATTCACCAACTGGATATCATCGCTGCATACTTGAAGGGAACATTGTCGGAGGAGATCCACATGGACATTCCTGAGATAACTGAGGAGACTCTCCAGTACATCCTTCTGACCGCGGAAGACGATTCACTTAAGATCAAAGCAAGGAACATGCTGTCAGATCTCCAGGAAGGGAATAAGGTGTGCTTAGTTAAAAAGGCACTCTACGGATTTCATCAGGCCGGTCGATGTTGGTATGAAAGGCTAGATCGAGAGCTACGACGTCTGGGATTGCGTCCCACCGAATCTGAACCCTGCGCATACTTTCACGGTTCAGGGGGAGACGTGACACTGGTGCTGGTATACGTAGACGACAATCTGGTGATTGCTCGTGACCCGGGTAGCGTCAGAGCGATCAAGGATGGGTTATCAAGACTTTCGTAGTTAAAGACCTTGGTGAAGTGGAATAGAATTCGTCAAACGAAACAACGGTTACACCATTCATCAGTGCGGTTACATCGAAGACGTGTTACGTCGGTTCGGAATGTCGGAGAGCAAGCCCGAGTGAACTCCAATGACAACGGGCGCAAGTATAAATGGGCGTGAGTATTCGGGGCAAGAATGTCATAAAAGCAAGCCGTATCGCCAGTTAGTGGGCTCTCTGATGTACCTAGCCATGGGCACACGTCTCGATATTGCGTATGCAGTCAGTTGGCTGAGTCAGTTCAACGATAGTCACCAGCAGGAACATTGGATCGCGGCTAAACGCGTGCTACATTATCTAAAAGGGACAAAGGATTTTCGTCTGGTGTATTCGTCATCGAACACAGGACTCATCGGTATGGTGGACGCAGATTGGGGAAATTGCCTTGAGGCAATTATTTCTAATCGGCAACTAAACTTACAATCTGTTTGCTCATTCACGGTATTTTCTTTTACCTTTTGAGGTCATAGGATCAGGACAGATCGTGACATAACTGAATTCATTACTTGACAGACATTCCTCAGTACAAAATTAATTTTTAGAATGCCAATTATTGCGAACTCAAATTGGGTGGCAGTATCTTTGAGTAGCACTGTTTACCATAAAATCTAAAAACATGCTCGAGGAGTTTTTAAACTCAACAAATGAGAGCTAATAAACAAATGATGTAAAGGGAACCCAAAAAACAAAGTAATATTAAAAATGGGTATGAAAAGGTAACCAAACATAACTTTGTAGTTAATCAAACTTAGACAAAAAAAAGTCATAGAGCCAACTAAGATCTGATATTTTTGCTACTAAAGGTTAGTAGAAAAGCAAGGCAATTTTTATGGGATATGATGTAAAGTATTTTTTTTTTTTGTATTATTTTATATTATTTTTTAAGTTGATTAGAACTATATGCAATTGTCAAAAGAATATTTTGCAATTTTTCAAATGTTGTTTTCGTATAAACATATATATACAACCGTGTTGGCCTTTCCCGGGGAAGATGGTTTTGATGGTAGAGGTGGTTGGTTGGAATGCAATATATATATAAAACAATTTTAGGTCATTTAGTACGCTCATATGGTTTCATATGTATACAAATCAAATATACATATATATGCAATGTATACATATTTATATACGTATATGTACATATATATTCATACATATATGTACATAGTTGACTGAAATGTCCTGGTTACTCTTTAAAATTATTTATAAAAAGGTTGATTTTTTGAAAACAATGCAATAAAAAATGCTGCGTTCTTTCTTGGGACCAGAGGAATAATAAAACGGAGAGAGAACCCAAGGGTTGGAAACGCAAAAAAATATACATAAACAAAAGTAAACAAAAACAGAAAGGAAACTGAAATAACACCATCATACTTATATAATCTGTACTTCTTTAGTAGCCGACGTTTTGAGCGCCTCCATAGATGAGCGATGTATTTAACGATTTCTGCATAGCATGTTGCCGGTTCCGAATTATTGGTACTTGATGCTAAAGTGGATGTTGATGTGTATCGAGCCCGTTCCTGGCGCATCCTTTCCATTTCGCGTTTTTTCGTTTCGGAGAATTGCGTAGCAATAACGACGAGACATAAGTTTATCATAAAAAATGAACCAATCTAGAAATAAATAGAAAAAGGACATAAATCGGTGGTTGATGAAGAATAAATTCTAGATAAATGCCAGAGTAATATGCATTATATGTATGAACATCGCATAGCCGGTTAATGTTCAGTCCAGATTGAATTGGAAGCAATAATATGGTTCGAATTTTATTCTCCTGATAGAAGTTAGTGATAGTGAAACTTTCTTCCTAAAAATCTTAATATTCTCTAACTTATAACGATTATCAATAGCTGCATTTTGTTAATTTCATTCATTCATTCATTTTCATTCATTCATTCATTTTATTCGTATTCTCGAACAGAAATATTTTCAAAGTGTATGATCAACAATATTGTAGATAATAATTACAAGAGAATAGTAGTGCCATTTTGTAATTTGTAAGACAAAAATAGTGATAAATGCCACATCACTTACTTACTCACTTAGGTGGCGCTACAGTCCGTGGTGAACCTGGGCCTCAACCAACAAGCGTCTCCAGTTGGCACGGTATTTGGCCAGCTGTTTCCAGCGCTGCACGCTCAGTTGGTTAAGGTCCCCTTCCACCTGCGTGCGCCACCGTTGATGGGGCCCTCCTCTGTCGCGCCTTCCTTTCAGGGTGGATTCGAAGACTCTTCGGGTCGGCGCTGTATTTTCCATGCGCCCTACATGGCTATTGTTGTTATTACGCGCAAGATTCACTCTAAGTGGGGAAGCCTAGTAACTACCAGAGTGGTTACCAAGGGAACCCCGCAAGGAATGTAGTTGTAAACGAACTACTAATCAAACTGGAGAAAGAAGGCCTGGATGTTGTTGCCTACGCCGATGACGTTGCCATTTCAATCTCAGGTAAATACCTATCCACACTGAATGGCCGCACGCAATCGGCATTCCCATTTCTGTGCAAATGGGCGCATAGCAACGGAGTCAGGATTAATCCCCAGAAAACGGAGCTCGTGCTATTTACCAAAAAGCATAAGATCCCGGAAATCTGCCCTATCACTTTGCTCGATACCAGGTTAGCCTATTCCTCTAGTGCCGAATTCATTGGCATTATACTCGATAGGAAATTAACTTGGGAAAGCAATACAATTGAAAGAGCAAAAAAAGCAACAATAGCTCTCTACACATGTAAGAAAGCCCTGGAAAAAATTGGGGATTCAACCCCAAGATCACCCTATGGCTATACATCACGGTCGTTAGACCCATACTAATGTATGGAGTGATAGTCTGGTGGACTGCACTGGACAAAGGAGAAGGTACAAAGGATGGCATGTATGTGCATTACCGGAGCCCTCAGGTCCACACCAACGGCTGCGCTTAACATGATGATAGACCTTACACCACTCGATATTTTCGGCAAGCAAATTGCCACACACACGGCCATTAGACTAAAAGCCAACTCGAAATGAACGAGCTATGTCACTGGCCACTTCTCCATCCTGCAAAACAGGATAACTGTGGCAGAAAACTTGGACCACACAGAACCCACCACAGTCTTGGACAAAAACTTTACGACGATATATCCGAACAGACAAAACTGGACTCGCCATACTCAACCCCGCAGAAAATGCGTGGATTTTTACACTGACGGGTCTAAAACCAAAGCCAACTCGAAATGAGTGAGCTATGTCACTGGCCACTTCTCCATCCTGCAAAACAGGATAACTGTGGCAGAAAACTTGGACCACACAGAACCCACCACAGTCTTGGACAAAAACTTTACGACAATATATCCGAACAGACAAAACTGGACTCGCCATACTCAACCCCGCAGAAAATGCGTGGATTTTTACACTGACGGGTCTAAAACCAAGGACGGGGTGGGCAGTGGAGTATTTTGCAAACAACGTAAGCTGTATAAAGCTCTAAAATTACCAGATCACTGCAGCGTTTTCCAGGCGGAACTGTTGGCAATAAAAGTGGCCTGGTCTTGGCTAAAGTGGAACGTAATATCCACCACGGATATTCGCATTCTCACGGACAGTCAAGCAGCCTTAAGGTCGTTGGAGTCCTACATATGTGTACACATCAAAATCTAGTCTCGACTGTCGCCTATCTCTTAATGAGATGGCAGAACAGTTCAACATACAGCTTATCTGGGTACCGGGACAGAGCGACATTACAGGAAATGAAAATGCTGACACACTCGCCAAACAAGGAACGACGCTACAATCAATCATGGCTTGTGAGGGAGTACCCCTTACAACCATTAAACATAATCTGATCAATCTCGCCAGGGCCAAGACGAACTTGAGATGGACCCAGGGACATACCTGCGTCATCACCAGGCAAATCTTGCCTCGGCTTGACAGTCAACGAACAAGGAGTATAATCTGCCTAAAAAGAACTGACATCTACAAAGTCATCGGTGTCATCACAGGACACTGCCTCATTGGCAGTCACGCACAAAAACTAGGAATAGTTCCGAATGATTTCTGCAGGAGGAGGTCGAATCCATTCACCACCTTCTCTGTGCCTGTCCAGCATTTTGCAATATCCGAAAACGTTACTGTTCTATCTCCACATTAATTAGATGCATGCAACACAACTTCAATACAACAACTTTTTCTTTATTAAACCTTTCGAGGGCAGCGCTAAACGACGACTTTAGAACATGAAACTTAAATAATGTATAATATGTATTTATTTATTTATTTACTAAGCTAACACTATAATTAAAATTATGAGCAAGCTTTATCAGCCATAGCAACGGAGGCCTTCGGCTTTGTATAATATGTAATGTCTTCAAATATTCAATACTTCATACAAAGTTGTGTTGCATGCATCTAATTAATGTGGAGATAGAACAGTTACCTAGGCTCTTACTTCCTTAACGGTCTGACAGATGTTCAGAAAGTAGGTATACCTGATCTTCTTAACTTCCACGAATAGGGGGGCAAAATTTCCCTCTCGAAACGACCAAGGGCATCTTTATCCGCTTTTGTTAAGGTCCAAGCCTCTGCGCCGTAAAGGAGGACTGGGATGATCAAGGCCTTATGTAGTGTCACCTTGGTTTTCCGAGAGAGGGCTCTATTTCTCAATTGCCTCTTGAGCCCAAAGAAACAACGGTTGGCAAGAGTGATTCTGCGTTTTATCTCAGCGCTGGTGTTGTTGTCACCGATCATCAGTGAGCCAAGGTAGACGAATTCCTTGACCACTTCAAAGTTATGTTCGTCCATGGTGACGTTCTGGCCAATACGTCGGTGTTGTGAGATGGTGCATGCACCTTACCACCTCATCTCCAGCCGCCTTAAGAAGCTCAGCAGACAGGCCGTCTGCGCCCGCGGCTTTATTAGACTAAAGTATCGCTATTTTGACTTCGTCTAGGTCGGGTAGACTGAATTCTGTTACATTGTCGTCCATTACGAATGGCTCGTTCTGTCTGACAGCGGTATCTTGTCTATCATCGCCGTTATGCAGTCTGCAGAAGTGGTCTTTCCAAGTCCTCAGCATCGACTGCGACTCTATTACCAGTTGTCCATTTTCATCCCTGTAGGCCGCCGCCATGGCATGTTCGTTTTACCTTATTGTAAAACTTGTGGGCGTCATTCCTGCGGAAGTATCTCTCCATCTCCTCGATCTCACGCTTTCCGTGCTCTCTCTTCTTTCTTCTGAAAAGCGTGTGTTCCTCTCTTCTCTTCTGCTCATAGATTTCGCGAGCAGCTTTCGTGCGTCGTTGCAGCATGGCTCTATATGCCTCTTGTATTGATGCATGGGCTTGTTCGCATTGTTCATCGAACCAGGGGTTTCTAGGTGGTGGCGGTTTGAAACTCATCACCTCTGAGGCAGCGTCTCTGACGGCGCTCTGGCAATGCGCCCATTTTTGCTCTATTGTTTGTGCTGCTGGGGCGGATTTTGAGAGAGCTTGGAGGAGACACGATCGACAAAGATTCTGGCAGTCTCTTGCGATTGTAGCTTTCCGACGCCAAACTTACGTAGTCTTTCTCGACTCCTAAGCATTCTTGATATCCTCATTCGTACCTTGGTTACAACAAGGTAGTGGTGCGAGTCGATGTTGGCCCCTCGGAAGGTTCGTACTTCGAGAATACAGGAGGAGTGTCTCGCGTCGATCGCAATGTGATCAACCTGGTTGGTGGTCGAGGTACCCTTGTGGATGTTGAGATGGGGGAATCGCTACAAGGAGGTTACGCCCCGATAGGAAATCGATTAGCCTAAGTCCATTGTCGGATGTGGTGTTATGGAGGCTATGCTTTCCTATGATCGACTCAAATATGTCCTCTTTGCCTAGTTTTGCATTTAAATCGCCTAGGACTATTTGTGTGGCGTAGCTGGGCATTGGGCATATCTTCTGTCTAGGAGATTGTAGAATTCTTCTTTGAGTCGATCATCCTTTTCTTCAGTTGGGGCGTGAGCGAATATTAAGCTAATGTTTCCGAGTTTAGCCTTGATGCGGATTGCTATGAGGCGTTCGCTTATATCTCGGAAGCTTAAGACTATTTGTCGGAGTCTTACTCGAATAACGAATCCGCACCCGAATAGGCGCTGATTGTTGTCCTTGTAGCTGTTTCCGTAGTAGAGGTCGCAGTTTTTCATCCATTTTGCCTGGTCCGTCCCATTGCACTTCTTGGAGTGCGGTTATATCTGCTTTTTAGCAGTTGAGGGTTTGCTCCAATTGATCGCCTGCACCCGGTCTGTTAAGGGACCTCACATTCCAGGTGCAGACTCTCAAGTCCGTTAGTCGTTTGCAGGGGTCGTCAGCATTGTATCCGTCCGTATCCGAGGCTTGTTGTTGTTTCGGGGGCTTGTTGTTGTTTCGCTATGTTAAACGCGATCAACTTCTTTGCTCTGCTTGCTCGCTTCCTCCCCTCTGGAGGGGAGATATCATATCTATTTATGATATAAATCTCTGGGATTGCACCAAAAAAGGTTTCTCTAACGTCATAAAGACGCTTCAAATGAAGGTAATATGAATTGAGGTACTATTAGAAACGAGGATATCCACCCAGATCTGAATATCGTAACTATGGAAAATGAAAGATAAATGTTCGCAGGGAAACATAAACGTCTACTTGAAGATCACGTAAATGGGACTAATTTGCAATTACTCGACGAACAAAATGTATTGCGCCGTTTTTACGCGCGATCAACTCTAACTACACGAACATAGTGGAAACTGCAGAAACCTTCGTTGGAATGTCGCCTGCCAAATGCGAACACATCGAGAACGGAATATTGCTAGATAAGTGGAATGACTTAGTTGCAATATAAACTCGTTTCGAAGGGTTTTTAGTGAGTAAAAATTTCACACTACTATGAGCACGCGCTTACGATACTCATAGTGTCTATAGAAGATTTTCACCTACCCAAAGTGTTGTGTACTTAAATCCAAGTTTCAACTTCTGTGATAATGCGTCTCATCTTGTCCTGATATTCAGAAAGCATTGCTTAGCAAATTTTTACGCGACAATGGTTTTTAAAAAAAAATCAGTGTATTCGGTACCAATTGAGATTTAATGCGCCTGAAGCCCAAAACTCTTTTTTTTTAAATAATATTGGCTGATCCATTTGAAAAACCAACATCATAAGCAAGTTAATCGATAGTTTACAAGCACTAAATATTTAATTGTTTGGATGTGAGCTTTGTCGGTTGAGGTTGGTGGACGCTCTTGGTGTTCGCACTTTCTCGGCCTTCTTGGAAATTTCTATTTTTTTTTTAGACAAAGCCTCATCATCAAAGCCTTTCTGAATTATTCAACAAATTTAGATATTATAAACATGTGCCGTACTATGTATTGCTAATGTCAACAAATTGGTAGTAAAAAAAAATGGCTCGTAATTCAGCAATCAATAAGTCACTCTCTAGTTAGATATCAACATTGATAAACTTTGTATCCCAAGTTATTAACTTTCACACAAACTTAGATCAACATTCCATTTTCTCGTAGATTAACTTTTCTGATATCTTTCCATTGTGCAACAAGTATGTATGTATGTATGTGAAAAAAAGTATATTTGTATCCCGCAGGCTTCCGTGAAAAAAGTATCTTTGTATCCCGCAGGCTTCCGGCAAACTACCACTTTAGGGGATGTTTACGGATACAAAATAATAGAACTCATGACTGTTTTTCCTCTGGCTGCTTGAAGTAAAGTTTTTGCTTATCACGTAGGTATACAAATATGTAGGTGAAACAAGCAAGGAATACGCTTAGCTCTTAACAAAAGAAGTAACTCTTCAATGAAAAAGGGCGAAATGTACATATTATACGTACGGCGTATCATGAGGGTGCAGATTCTTGTAATTTTCTTTTATGCGCTTATTTTATTTGCAAGTTTCCCACAATCCTGCTTATCAAATGGTGGAACAGGAATTTCAAGGATTTTCCTTCTAGTAGCTTAACTTAGAGATTTGCCCTTTCTACGGCGAAGTGAAATAAAGCGACGGAAGTTTTTCTGTAAGGAAATTGAATTTATACTCCTTACACCTTTATACCGATATTTTTGTTACATACTTCAAGATCCATTAGCTTGTGGGAAGAGGATTGGTTTTTTGCGGTTAGGCGTTGCATAGAAAGTTGTTCCCTTGCCATTAAACTTGTTGCGTTTCGGAGTTTGGCGTAGAGGGTTTTTTTTTCATTTTAAGGCTTCTGCTATCCGCTGGAACACTCAGGCACAAACACTGGTCCATTGTTCTCCAGACAGACACGTTACATTACTGTATTTTCCCCTTTTTCCGCAGAAAATTTTGAAGGAGCTTCAGTGATATAGAGCTAAGGGATTCGGCACACACAACGTCGGCTCCAAGGGTGCGCCATCGTGCGCGAGCAAAGGCGGGACAATCACAGAGGAAATGCTCTGCAGTGTCATCCTCCTGTGCCACATGCAGCACAGGTAGGCGTCTCACTGATTCCGAGCACGTAGAGATGCTTGGCAAAAGTGTAATGGCCCGTGATAACTATCACAAGCCTTCTGCAGTTGACTCTCCTTAAAGACACGAGGAATGCTGCAGATTTTTTGCAGACATCAGGGCATACGCGCTTAGTCATCCTGCAACCCGAACAATCCCTCCATCTACGGTTGCGTGTATTAAATACACAATCGTTAATGTAGAAATTTACCGTGGACCTAGAGCGGGTTCAGGTCCTGGGAAGCTCTCCTCTGAACCCATTCTGGCGAGTTCATTAGAGATCTCATTTCCTGGGACCCCAGAGTGACCTGAAACCCATACAAGCCCTAATTAATTTAGTCTGCCGACTTTGTTCAGGAAGGACTTGAGTTCAAGCACTAATTTGGAGCTAGTTAAGGGGTTACACACAGCTTTAACTGCAGCTTGACTGTCACTACAGACACATATGCTTTCCCCCTTTCACCTCTGCTTCACAACATAGTGCATGGCCATTAGGATTGCGTATATCTCTGATTGGAAGACGCATATTTTCCTAAGAAGAAGTGCAGTCGAATGTTTTCGCGCTCAAAGAAGACTCCAGCAACGGACCCCCGCCCAGATCTGGAGCCATCCGTGAAAATGCGAAGACTATCCCTTCCAGGTTCAGTATCCAGCCATAGCCAATCCTGACGCCATGGAAACTCTACTGTGAAATTACTGCGCAGCAGAATAACGGGCGTCAGTGTGTCAGAAGGCATGTCCATGAGACCGGGGTCGCAGGACAATTCGCCGTTATTCATGGCTTTCAGAGCACACCCTCTGATAAGTATATCAAAAGGTGGAAGGCTCATCATAGCATCTAGAGCAGCGCCCGGCGTGCTAGGGGAGGCCCCCGTGCAGCTGAGACAAACCGTTGTTTGGAGTTTGGTGAAAGAGGCCACGACATGTTTACGTTTTAGTCTATTCCACCAGACAACCGATGCATATGAGATTATAGGTCTTACCATTGCCGTGTAGATTCAGAGAAACTTTGCCGGCGATAAACCCCATGTTTTGCCAAAAGCTCCTTTGCATTGCCAGAAAGCAGACAGCGCTTTGGTGGTTTTTGACTCAACATTTTTTGACCATCTAACATCACTCCTAGATACTTAGCCTCCTTGGATATCGGGATGGAAGTACCTTTTAGTACCAGCTGAGTCATGTCAGTATTTTTCCTCCTTCTCGTAAACTGAACGACATCGGTCTTAAGAGGATTGACTGACAGCCCATTTCTGGTACACCAATCATCGATCACATTTAGCGCCGCCTGTGCTTTGCGACGGACAGTCGCCAAACATGAGCCGACAGAAAGAATGGCGACGTCATCCGCATAGGCCTGGGCGTAGATTCCAGAGGCATTGAGAGCATCAAGCAGATAATCGACCACCATGCACTATAACAGCGGAGACAAAACGCCATCTTGCGGGCAGCCCCTATTTACGCCGGATTTGACATACTGGTCGAGGCCTGCATCAGCGGTCAATGTCCTGTACATGAGCATTGCTTTGATCCATAGGACCATTGCTTCATCTACGTCATGATGTCTGGCAGCGTTGCACATGCTGTCAAAAGTTGCGTTATCAAAAGCTTCCTCAATGTCGTTGAAAATGCCCAGCGCGTACTCTTCCTTTCGAGCGCACATTAAATTCTCCCAACTAGGTTCTGAAGCGCAGTCTCGCAGGATTTTCCGCGCTGGTAAGCCTGTTGCATCTCCGAAAGAGGGTGCATTCGAAAGACAACTTTGCGTACGTGCAGCACTACCAGTCTCTCCATTCTTTTCAGCAGGAAGGATGTTAAACTAATTCCCTATTTTGGGAATGAAGACCACTTTCACTGTGCGCCAAGGAATAGGTATGTGAGCAAGTACTAGACTATCAGTGAAAATTCTTTTCAGAGTAGAAAGCAGCTGGAGGCTCGAAGCCATCGAAGGATGCCACAGCAAATTCAATAGCTTCAGTCGTAACCACGCGCGACGCATATACCAGTTACGCCGAGTTGTTTTCATCGTTTCAATTGCAGTTTCCCTTGAAGGACTGTGCAACGAGCAGATGTCGATCTGATTTCCCAGAAAAATGAGTCTCAGACAGTAAACTAAGAGTTTCCGCTTTCTGAGTGCATCCAGCTTTGTCGATTTTCCCCGTTTGAGGACTTTAACCAACTTGCTAATCGCACTCATGGACTTGATCTCTTCGCAGAAAGTCCTATAAGAATCGTTCTTCGATTTACGAATTCAATTTGAGCGATCTATTCAGAAGACTTCTGGCTTCCCTGTGAAGACTTTGGAGCTCGGCATTCCACCAAGGGACCAATTTCCTGCAGGGAGTTTTGCTGAGAGGACATGCGATTTCAAAACAGCTGGTGATGACGCTAGAGGGCGTAGAAGGTAGTGACTAGTGTTGGAGTTATTGTCTTTAGGAATGTGGGTATGGTTCGGTTTATAATTTTACACACAAGCTTTGTAATGACATATTATAAAAAACAATAATTTAAAAATCATTCGGTGTGACGTGGTAAATGTATTAATCCAGCACCGAATCAAAAATTATATACATATGTGTATGGAAAAAGACGACCACAAAAATCCGACTAGAGACCAGTCTATTTAAAGCGCCTCAACAAAAATTCTCCAATCGTAATTTCTTACGAACGTTATTCGAAAAAAGTACATGAATGTAGGTACATAGATATGTATAATAGATATTAAAATTTAATGGACATTAAAACGTACAAGTACATACAATCGATTTTATTTATTCGTCAATTCAGAGAAAACAACTTCCAGGGTACATAACCCTGAATCCGAAGGCAAGAAAAATTAAATGGTGGCAAAGAGATTGCCTGTTTCTTTAATCAGTACTAAAATGTATTTTCTCGTCGTTTATTTAATCAATAAATTGTATACATTAGTTAAACAGATTTGTACATACCACAATTAAAAGCACAAAATAAATCCAGTCCCAAAAACTGTGAGCGTCTTGAACGTAATACATAATGTCGGTCCATCCTTCAAGTGATATCACCTTATTATAGAAAAATAAAAAATCACAATTATTCAGTATTAACCATATGTAAAAAATAGATTTTTAAAATCATACATACATATATCTGGAACTAAAATAAACTCCTATACGATATAGACGATATAGCGATGAAAACCTAGACTATTATATCGAAAAACCTTCCTTTAACTAATTTTCACAATAGAAATGCTCACCCCTAGCACTGAAGCGATGATGATCCAAACCTTTGCGGACGACATTGTGCTGCTGAAATCTCGACCAACTACAACAAATACTAGAATATGTAGGTTTCTAGTTCTCAATATAGAACGATACAGGTTTTCTACACAACTAAAGCAAAATACACACCCCTGCATCCAATCAACTGCTAAATATTTGGGAGTTCACTTGGTCAGCAAATCGACTTGGAAGCTCTATATTCAGCAAATAAACACAATTGATCAAGAGATACAAAAAAACGAGCACAAGACAAAACAAAAATGATATTGCTCTGCAATCTGGAAGTATTGTAAGCCTATTCGATGAAGTAATGCTTAATTAAAGAAGACCCGCAATCTAAAATCGCTATCATTCTTCTATTCGGGATGGCAAAGGACTAACAAAGGCCTTGTAAAGCGAGAAGAGCCACCGCAGTCGAACATCTTGCGGCATCCCATCCCCACCTCCTCGTGGTGCCATCTGCGGATTTCCCATGGAAATTGCAGACGGGGAAGGGCGAATGGCGAGCCTACTGCACCAAAAAACAGGATTAGTCGGTTGGGCTACGGCCTAGTAAGCCGTAACCGTAAAAAAAACCACAAACTCCAAAACACCCACAAGCCTCGGATATAACGGACCGGATTAATGTTGACGACCTTTGCAAAAAACGAAAAAAGCACAATGATCTTCGGCTTTGAACGAAGAATGTTAGGTCCCTAAACAGGCCACGTGCAGCCGAACAACTTGCGGACGCCCTAGACCGCTATAAAGCGGACATAACCGCCATTCAGCAAATGCGATGGAATGGACCGGGTATAAAGCGGATGAAAAACTGCGATATTTACTACGGCGACTGATGTAGGGAGAGAGAGATTATGAAAGATTGTTTGGATGCGGATTTGTTGTTCGAGGTGGACTAAGGCAAAAAGTCCTAAGCTTTCGGCATGTGAGCGAACGCCTCATAACAATCCGTATCAAGGCTACATTTTTTAACATCAGCCTGATCTGCATTCACGCCTCCACGGAAGATAAGAATGACTCCGCCAAAGATGAGTTCTACGAACTCCTAGATAGAACATATGCCCAATGTCCCAGCTATGACATCAAAATTGTACTAGGAGACTTCAATCCTCAGCTGGTCATCGGGAAACATAGCCTACACGACACCACCTCCGATAACAGACACAGGCGGATTGATATTCCTACGAGGCGAAATCTCCTTCTAGTCAGTACGCGCTTCCTTCACCTCGATATACACAAAGGCACCTGGAGGTCTTTTGATCAATCGACTACCAACCAGATTGATCATATCGCGATCGACGTCAGACACTCCTCCATTATTCTTGACGTTCGAACTTTCCGAGGTGCTATCATCGACTCGGACCACTATCTTGTAGTAGCCAAGATGCGCTTACGGATATTACGAACGCAGCAGAGTAGAGTAAGAATACAAAGTTATGACGTCGGAAAGCTATTATCACCAGAAACCGCTCGCGCTTTTACCGATCGCGTCTCCCTTAAGCACTCCAATACACCTCAATACTCCACGCTGTCAATAGAACAGCAGTGGAGCCTTTGCAAACAAGCCCTGAAAAGCTCTGAATCCGAAGTTTTGGGCTCCAAGGCTCCACCACGATGTAACATCAGGTTCGATGACGAGTGCAGGAGGATTCACACAGCGAAGCAGAATGCATATAAGGCCTCGCTGCATAAAAGAACAAGAGCAGCTCGTGTGCTTGGTTGAATCTCTTCCTTCACTCTCCGTTTACACAAATGGGACCAAAGATTGCACGCAGAATTTTCCTCTCGAAACGCCCAAGAGCCTCTTCATCCGCTTTTGATGACGTCCAAGTCTCAGCGCCGTAGAGGAGGATCGAGATGATTATGGTTTTGTAGAGGGATACCTTAGTTTTTCGAGAGAGGGCTCTACTACTCAATTGCCTCTTGAGGCCGAAAGAGCAGCGGTTGGCAAGAGTTATTCTGCGTTTTATCTCAGCGCTGGTGTTGTTACTGCTTGTCACTATCGAGCCAAGGTAGACGAAGTCCTTGACTACTTCAAAACTATAGCTGCCGAAGGTGACGTTCTGACCAAGACGTCGGTGTCGTGCGTCTTTCTTGGATGACAGCATATATTTGGTCTTGTCCCCATTTACCCTTGGACCCATTTTCGCCGCTTCTGCTTCAATGCTTGTGAACGCCTCATTGACTTCTCGCTTTGTTCGTCCAATACGTCAATGTCATCTGCGTAGGCGAGCAATTGTGTGGACTTGGAATTCATGGGTCTTCTTCAAGATCTGCCGTAGTGTAAATATTTGGTCTATCGTGGATTTTCCTGGCCTAAAACCACACTGGCAGGAACCTATCAGATGGTCCACGAACGGTTTCAGCTACTTACATAGTACGGCAGAGAGGATCTTGTACTCGATGTTCAGGAGGCTTATCCCTCTGTAATTGGCGCAGTCATAGGGCTCTCCTTTCTTATGGACCAGGCAAACGATACTGAGATTCCATTCATCGGGCATGCGTTCTTCCGACCATATCTTGCAGATGAGCTGGTGCATGTTCCCAACCAGCTCATCGCCAGCTGCTTTAAACAGCTCCGCGGGCAGTCCGTCTGCTCTAGCAGCTTTATAAGACTTAAGTTTCGATATCGCTATCTTAACATCATCTAGGTCGGGTGGACGGGATTCTCCTTCGTCTTCGTCCATTGTGAATGGTTCGCTCTGCCTGACGGCGGCATTTTGGCTATCATCGCCGTTATAAAGTCTGCAGAAGTGGTCCTTCCACAATCTCAGCATCGACTGTGACTCCACTACTAGTTGTCCGTGCTCATCCCTGCAGGCTTCTGATCTGGCTCTATAGCCTTGGCATGTTCGTTTTACTTTCTGGTAAAATTTTCGAACGTCGTTCCTGCCGTAACATCTCTCCATCTCCTCGATCTCGCGCTTCTCGTGCTCCTTCTTTTTCCGTCTCAGAAGCGCATGCTCCTCCCTCCTTTTCTGTTCATAGAGCTCGCGGGCAGCTCTCGCCCGTCGATGCAATGTGGCCATGTATGCATTCTGTTTCTCTACATGGGCCTGCTGCACCCATCATCAAACCAGGATTTTCTCGACGGTGGTGGCTCGAAACCGAGTATATCTGAGGCGGCCTCTCTAATGGCGTTCTGACAACGATTCCATTGCTATTCTATGGTTTCTGCAGATTGCATCGGGACTTGAGAGAGCTTGAGGGAGACTTGATCGGCGAAGGTCCTGGCGGTCTCCTGCGATTGCAGCTTTCCGACGTTAAATTTTGGTGTTCTCCGACTAACGACTCCGTTAGTTCCGAGAAATTCGCATCCGTACCTTGGCTGCAACAAGGTAATGATCCGAGTCGATGTTGGCTCCTCGAAAGGTTCGGACATCTAGGATGCTGGAGGAGTGTCTGCCGTCGATCGCAATATGATCAATTTGGTTGGTTGTCGATTGATCGAAAGACCGCCAGGTCCCCTTATGGATGATGAGGTGTGGGATCCGTGTACTTGCTACTACCAGGTTATGTCCCGCCATAAAGTCCACTAGCCTTAGTCCGTTTTCTGACGTGGTGTTGTGTAGGCTGTGCTTTCCAATGACCCGTTCAAGGATAGCTTCTTTACCCAGCTTCGCATTGAAATCTCCTAGAACGATTTTGGTGTCATAGCTGGGACATTGCGCATACGTTCTGCCTAGGAGATCATAGAAGTCGCCTTTATGTCGGCCATCTTTCTCCTCTGTGGGGGCGTGGACACATAGTAAGCTTATATTGCCGAGATTGGCCTTGATGCGGATAGTTATAAGGCGTTCGCTTACATACTGGAAGCTTAAGACTTTTTTCCTGAGTCTGCCTTGAACAACAAATCCGCATCCGAATAAGAGTTGTTTATTTTGTCTGTAGCAGTTTCCGTAGTATATATCACAGTTTATCATCCGCTTTTTGCCTGGCCCATCCCATCGCACTTCTTGGAGCGCGGTAATGTCTGCCTTATAGCAGTCCAAAGAGTTGACCAGTTGTTCGGCTGCACCTGGTCTGTTGAGGGACCTAACGTTCCAGGTGCAGAACCAAAATTCGTTTCCTTTTTGACGTTTGCGGGGGTCGTCAACATGTAATCCGTCCGTATCCGAGGCTATTGGTTGTCTCTGAACAAAATTTTTGTTTTAAGCGATATGGATGTTAGCCCTAAGCGCAACCCCCAACCTGTAGGGCCAGGTTCCTCTTTCCCCAGGAACAAGGGGTCGGGTCGCTGCACACATTGGTTCACTACCTGTCGGGTGCCGGTATAGCTATCCAGCTTATAGCTGGATAGGTTATATTATAACTAAAATTAGTGTCTTACTGACCCTAAGCGGGCACTCTAAAACAAACAATATATGTACATATACTTAATCTTTGTCCTTCGACAACTTAATCTATCTTAACTATAATGTATATACAAAAGCTATATACCTTATGTATAACATGTATATACATCTTTTCTTCTATTTTTAATTTTACGATTTTCTTTTTTTTTTATGTTTTATTAAAAATTGCCCAACACTTAAACACTTATAACTTACCCTAGCCTACCCTAGCCCATCCCACCCTATGGGAGTCCGCCAATGGCTTTCGGCGAACCTGCCTTGAAGAGGCTATATTAAAAGATACCACGACAGAGTCCGTTAGCCACCAAAAGCGGTGATGCTGTCGGACAACGCATTCTCTATCTCGGCGAGAAACCGCTCTACTGAACCTGAGGCGCTCGGACTCACAGAGCACGACGTCAGGTTCTTAAATGAGCCGCAGTTCCACAGAATTACGGGCCACATGGTACCGCCAATCTATCCTGGATCAGCCCACAATTATCAAAATAAATAAATGCTTCCGGAGGCACAAAGCCGTTCAGACGCACTTTTTCATAATACATAAAATTGGGGTAGTAAGCCCCAGAGATCAGGTTATTGGTCGAAGTCATTGCCCTTGCAATGTGACCTCGAATCAGTTAATTAAGAAGTTATCTATTCGGAAAGTCCTTGTCCTATCGTATAGGACCCCGTTGGGATATAACTTTCCGTACTCAGACTCTGGTGTTCTGTGTAATCCAAGACAAGTCCTCGGACATTGTCTCTCAAACACCCGAATCCTTTCCATTAAGCTTGCGCTCACATTAAACCAGACGGGACATCCATAGGCAATCATAGGCCTGATTGAGGCCATGTAGCAGATTACCTTCACCCTAGAATCAAGTTGGCTGCAGTGAAACTACCATCTTGTCAGGGCGAAAGCGCCTCGGGCTCTTTCCAGAGCAGCCCCAAATTAGAGTTTAACGCTCATGTCTGGTCCGGTGCTTCCAAGACCTCACTGCACCTACTTGACAGAATACAAGAACGAGCCATAAAACTGATAGGTGACTCCAGCATTACCAAAACATTAGACTCGCTGGAACACCGCAGGAATGTTACCTGCCTCCCCCTGTTTTATCGTTACTACCACCAAAAATGCTCTGATGAAATAGCCAGTTGTATTCCGTTCCTTCAACATTTCTCCCGCAATACACGTCTCTCTAGGAATGCTCACCAATTTACTCTGAAGCCCGCTTTCGGACGTACTGTCAAATATAGAGAATCTTTCATTAACCGAACCACACGAATCTGGAACTCCCTGCCGGATTCGGTTTTCCCCCCTCAATGCAACATGCAAGCATTTGGGATCAATGTCCATCGGCATCTCCTCTATTCCTCTTCCTCTCTACCTTCTGCCCGCACTGTGTCGCCGACATAATAAGGTTATTAGACCTTGAGTGCGCGCAAATTATTGGCCTGGCCATCGCATGAAAACGCAAGTAATACATATTATATTAAATTAGATTATTTAGTGCGAATTCCAAGTCAATCTATTTACTTAAAACATAAAAGATTTTGATATTTGTAACGTCACTTAAGATGTTGTTAGGTTAGCTAATTACGTAATAAATCAAAGCAGAAGGTCCATTGAGTAGGGACTGAATAAATTAACCGACTTGGTAATACATGGATCTCACAACTTTTTACGGTAGAAGATCTGAGTTGCGAGACTTGGTTTTTTTACAAGTAATGTTTTTCAGGGTTTTTTTGTAATTTTCTTTAATTAACTGTCGGAGATTTTTAATCAGTGACTTTAGGGTCCTGACCTCCGAGTTTTGTCTGTCGGTAAACCGCCTGTATAAGAGTTTGAGTCTTGACAGGAGTCTACTTTTCTGTCTGTGAAGTGCGTCTATGGTCGCGTTTCGGTACACGTCCGTGGTATCGTAACGCCGTTGGCGTGGTATCGTGCTCTCCATCGTTTTGCTTTCTTTTTTTTTTAGAGACTCGCGCAGGTTCAAGAGTTCTTATATTCTCTTATGATGTGTTGACACACACAACCTGAACGGAGTTGTTTGTTTGATAGTTTCGTCCATATGTTTTAGATGCCTATCAACTTCGTCATTTGATAGGTTCCTATTATTCGGTGGGGATGAGGCACTCGAAGTGAGTACTCTCGTCAGGCAGTTGGCAAAGTGTGGCCAGCGTGCCCTACTATAATCGTACGGGTACGTGTGGACATACTCTGCCATTTCCGCGAATTCGTCCGGTATTATGATTACGGCACTAAGTCCGCAATGGTCACTGTCATACTCAACAGTACGTAAACAGTTAGTAGACCATTCGTTAGTGTCTGCCGGTCTCAGTCGTGAGTCAAGCAACATTAGATCCAGATAGGTGCCGCTTCTAGGAAACGACGGACTATCCGTTGGGAGTAACTTGAGTTTATACTCAATATTATGCAGGGCCCACCAATGGCTTAGTAGGCTCCCTCTAGTGTTGGGTACATTATTACCCCAATCACGATGTTTGGCATTTAAATCTCCGCCCAAAACATAAAAGTTTTCTGCCGAGTTAGCGGGGTGCCCCGAGTTCTCACAGAGGGCGCATAAAAGTTGATCTCTCTCGAGACCTGTGCCCCGGTCGCACTCGTCGTACCTGTGGTTCTGTGCGCACTTGACGCATCGATGCTGCATTTCGCAGTTCGACGCGGCGTGCCCGAACCTCTGGCAGCGGATACATTGTATCATGTTTCCGCGCCTATCAATGTCTCCCATCGCACTCTCTGGGTGTCTAAAATTTTTATTTTCTTTAGACACTCCAGACGGCTGTCGGGTGTCAGCTGGACCAGGAAAAAATGCAATGGCCGCTTCTCCCGTTTGGCCGCAACTATTCTGAACGGATTGGCCCCCACGAACTTAAGGTCATTGCTCTCGAACTTTTGGAGCTCAGAGAGCAATTCCTCGGGGTCTGTGTTCGATTCCACGCCTTTGAGAAGCATTGTCTGCAGCCTCTCGGATTTCGGAGTAAGCGTGTAGTACTCCGTCGGGGATTCTTTTAATACCGAACGCATTTTCTTATATATTTCCAGTGTTTTACACTGGAAAACATAGCGTCCTCCGATGCAATCTAAAATATAATTTTTCTCACCTACATATATGAGCTTGGCACATATCCACTGTCTGCCTGGCAGCTAGAGTATGTGCATAGATGGGCGGCACCTTCTCCTTCTTCCTGGAGCGGCGGCTTCGCTTCCTCTTCTGTTTTTGTTGTTGTTGTTGCTGCTGCTGTTCTTGCTGCTGCATTTGTTGTTGTTGCTGCTGGCTCGTTGGCTGCGGCTGTTGTTGATGAGGTTTCTGTTGTTGGGGTTGCTGCTGCTGCTCCCGCTGCGGCCGTTTTTGTTGTTGTCTCTGCTGCTGCGGCTGCTATTGCTGCTCCCGCTGCGGTTGCTGTTCTTGCTGCTTCTTCTTCGGCAGCGGCTGTTTTTGTTTCTGCTGCTGGGGCTGCTGCTGTTGCTGCTCCCGCTGCGATTGCGGCTGCTTTCGCTGTTGTTGCTGTTGCAGCTTCAGCTGCTTCTCAGCCTCCTTTTGCTGCCGGATTTCGGACAGTTTGTCCCTCACGGCTTGGAGCTTCTCCTGGACGATTTTCTCCTCGGTCTGGAGCTCGTCTTCTTGTTCTTCTTCCTCCGTCTCCGAGGTAGATAGGAGAGCGAAGGAGTTATTGTCCCCTGTGTAGCGACCTTCCCTACCTTCGAAGAGGTAGGCAAACTCCGCCTCATCGGGGACATCTTTTGCCTGTTGTTGTTGTAGCTGCTGCAGAGCGGCTTTGAAAGTTGATGGCGCCTCTTTCCACGCCTCGGCCCGCAGCTTCTCTGCCGAAGTGGAAAGGCAGGGGCGCTTTACCAGGTTAGGAGTGGGATTTAAGCTCCTCCTGCGCTTTACCACAGCGCTTGGTGTTGCGAAGTCAGGTGATTTCACGGAATCATCCTATTCGGGTTTCTGCCCGTCGTCCGACATTTCCTCTGTTACTTCCAATTACTTTGGAAGCAACAGAAGAAAAGAAAACCTAAAGAACGAAACTTTGACGTTCTCCACTGGGAATCGAACCTGCCGATTTTGGTTCTGGCCGTGCACTTTACCCTCGTGCTACTGACGACTTTAAAAATAATCCACCAAACCACGTACTAGAACTCACTGATCACATTTATATACTGCACTAAAGTCGAAACACGTATGTTCACTTTCGCGCTCAGTCATCGACTAGCCCCTTGCAGGAGGCTTAAAGAAAGGCACCCTTCTTCCTCTTAACGTACGCTACAGTTCGGGGTGAACCTGGGCCTCAACCTTTTCCATTGCCGCACACCCAGTTGGCTGAGGTCCACTTCCACCTGTGTGCGCCATCTTAAGTGCGGCCGTCCTCTGCTTCTTCGTCCCTCGGGGTTGGATTCAAAGAGTCTCCGGGCTAGAGCTGTTGTGTTCATTCGCTCTACAACCATCTTAGGCGTTGAATCCGTAGACGCCTGACTAGACTCATGTCGCTTTACAATACGTAAAGTTCGTGGTTGAATATTTTCCTCCATTCCCCGTCTGCGTTTATAGCCCCGAAAATCACATGCAAAATCTTTCTCTTGAACCAGCCAAGGGCCTCCTCACCCGCATTAGATAATGTCCATGCTTCTGCGCCATTCAGCAGGACCAGGATGATAAGGGTCTTATATAGAATCAACTTTGTTGTGCGGGAGAGAACTATATAGAGAATCAACTTTGTTATTTGGGAGAGAACAATATTACTCAATTGCCTCCTGAGCCCAAAGAAACGGTGATTGGCAAGAGTGATTCTGAGTTTGATTTCGGAACTGATGTCGTTGTTCCAGGCCACTGCGGAGCCAAGGTAGACGAAGTCCTTAACTAACTCGAACTTATATCTGCCAATACAAACGTTCTGGCCAAGACGTCCTGGTGAGCGTCCTTTTTTGACGACAGCATATATTTAGTTTTGCCCTCGTTTACTGCCAAACCAATTTTCGCCGCCTCCATGTCAATACTCGCAAACGCCTCAGTGTGATCTACCTATTATGTCTATATCGTCGGCGTATGCAAGGAGTTGCGAGGATTTGAAATAGATTGTGCCTCTTGTATTGGCCATTGATTTTTGCACAATCATTTCTAATATCATGTTGAAGAAATCACACGACAGCGCATTGCCCTGCCTAAATCCTTTTTTGACATCAAAACTATCGGTAAGGTGTTCACCGATTCGGATGGAGCAGCGAGCATTCTCCAAAGTCATCCTGCATAGTCTGATGAGTTTAGCAGGTATGTCCAAGGTAGACATAGCGTTATATAGCTCGTCTCTAATTACGCTGGCGTATGCGGCTTTGAAGTCGACAAATAGGTGGTGAGTGTTGACTTGAAATTAATCGTTTTTTTTAAGGATCTGCCGTAGTGTGAAGATTAGGTCGATGGTGGTAAGGACCTATCAGCTTATTTACAAAAGGCTTCAGGCGTTCACACAAAACGGCAGAGAAGATTTTGTAGGCGATGTTAAGAAGACCTATTCCTCTGTAGTTGGCGCAGTTAGAGGGGTCTCCTTTCTTGTAGATTGGGCATACGATGCTGAGACCCTCTGATCATATCGTACAGATGAGCTGGTGCATGCTCCTATCCAGGTCATCCCCAGCTGCCGTGAACAAACAGTCCGTCTGCGCCTGCAGCTTTATTCGACTTGAGTTTCGATATGGCAATCTTAACTTCCTCGCGGACAGGGGGACGGAATTCTCTGTTATCTTCGTCGATTAGAAATGGATCATTCTGCCTGACAGCGGTGTATTTTTTACAGTCACACGCGCACTCAAGGCTAAGGCCTTATATTGTACTGAACGTTTTGCGCAGGTTGATGTTTTTGACACACAACCTGAACGGAGTGCAGTGGTTTTTGGGTCGTAGATGTTCGTTGACTTCTCTCAGGGGTTGTTTGTCCTACATAGGACGAGAGCCGACCAAATTTCGCGTTGGTTATAATTCTCAGTAATTCGTTCATGCACTTTTGGTGTTAGTATTGCATACGCAGAGGATGAATTTCAATTGACCACATACTGTGAGTGTTATGCCTGCAGCAGAACGTTCGGTCACATTCCATTCACAACTGTGTTACATACTTTTTTCCGTATAGGAATTGCTTTTTCTTGGCTATAAAACGAATTTGAACTATTGACTAACATCGCCGTAATACAGTCTGCAGAAGTGGTTTTTCCATATTCTCAGCCTCGACTGCGATTCTACTGCTAGGTGTCCGTTCTCATCCCTGCTAGCTTTCGTTCTGACCTTATAACCTTGGCATGTTCGCTTTATCTGTTGATAAAACTTTCAAGCGTCACGCGTGCTCTTTTTGCTTTCTTCTGAGAAGCTTACGCTCCTCCCTTCTTTCTAACCCGTAGTGCTCACGAGCTGCTCTTGTTCTTTTATGCAGCAAGGCTTTATATGCATCCTGCTTCGTTGTGTGAATCCTCTTGCACTCGCCATCGAACCAGGTGTTTCTTCGAGGTGGAGCCTTGAAGCTCAAAACTTCGGATGCAGAGCATTTCAAGGCTTGTTTGCAAAGGTTCCACTGCTGTTCTATTGATAGCGTGGAGGATTGAGGTGTATTGGAGAGTTTAAGGGAGACGCGATCGGGAAAAGCACGAGCAGTTTCTGGCGATAGTAGCTTTCTGACGTCATAACTTTGTATTCTAAGTCTACTCCGCTGCGTGCGTAATATCCGTAGGCGTACCTTGGCTGCTACAAGAAAGTGGTCCGAGTCGATGTTAGCCTCTCCGAAAGTTCGAACATCAAGAATAGTGGAGGAGTGTCTGACGTCCATCGCGATGTGATCAATTTGGTTGGTGGTCGATTGTTTAAAAGACCTCCATGTGCCTTTGTGTATATCGAGGTACGGTAAGTGCGGCTTCCGGGCCGGCAAATCGACTATAGACCAAATATTCACACTTCGACAAATTTTGGAAAAGACCAACGAGTTTCAAATCGATACACACTATCTCTTTATCGATCTTAAAGCCTAATACGACAGCATTCATCGCAAAGAATTGTTTGATGGGATGGCCGAATCCGGGATCTCAGGAAAACTAACCCGGTTGGGTCGCGCTAGGCTAAAAAATTGGCGATGCACCGTGCAGTTCGGTTTTAGGACATATGAACCGTTTGAAACATGCACCGGATTTCGGCAAGGAGATGCGCTGTCATGCGACTTCTTAGTGCTGGAGCAAATAGTGCGACGGGCAGGCGTCAACAGGGGAGGCACTATCGTCTACAAGTCTGACCAACTGCTAGGATATGCGGCTGACATTGACATCATCGCGCAGTCTGGCCTGACATATTAGCTTGAGGAACAGGCGAAACGAGTTGGTCTTAAAGTCAACGAGGATAAGACAAAGTACTTGCTGTCAAGCAAGAACCGATCTGTCGCTCACCACCTTGGACAAAATATAACGATTGACAGCTATAATTTCGAGGTGGTCAAGGGGTGTTTCTACTTCGCGGCAAACGCAAACTTCACAAACGACACCACATTGGAGATCCGGCATAGAATCGCCCTTGGCAATCGCTGCTACTTCGGTTTGTGCAAACAGCTTGGGTCAAATCTCCTCACTCGAAACGTCAAAGTCGTGCTTTACAAAACGCTTATACTGCCGGTCTTCCTATACGGAGCTGAAACCTGGATGATAAGCAGGGTGGCGGAGCTGATTTTGGGTTCTTTCGAAAGAAAAGATCTGCGCCGGATATTTGGTCCTGTCTGTGAGGAAGGTGAATGGAGGAGAAGACAATTCTGAGAGCTGTTGAAAGATGTGGATATAGTCCGGAAGGCAAAGATCCGTCGACTACTTGGCTCGGCCATAACGAGGGCAAGAGCACGAACTCTCCAGCTAAGAAGGTCTTCGACTCCGAGCCTCCTGGTTCGAGAAGAAGAGGAATACCGAACCTCCTGTATGTAAGACATCTCGGTCTTGATAACTGGAAGCAGCGTACCCGAGACCTTCAAGGATTTAAGGCAGCTATAGCTCAGGCCCAGGTCCTCCATGGATTGCCGGCTTGATAGGTAAGTAAGTAAGTACAATGGTTTTGTGTGATCATTATCATTTTTCTTTATCTATTGTTTTTTCGTTTACAACCAACGTCACCTGTCGACATTCCGCGCGGAATGAGACCTTCCGTAAGCTCGCTTAGGTTAACGAACATTTAACGAAATCGCGCATATTCCCATTTTAGGCATGTCATAAGCTTTGCATGTAAATATACATTTCCGTAAGCTGGCGTACGCTCGTTTAAGACTATTATGGTTAGCCCTTAGGATTTATGCCATTACGACAGTGTGATTTACTCCACCAACAAAGAGAAATACCCACATCCAGCTATGTGCCAATGGCACATGATTGAAGCTTTCCGACGTCAAACTTACGTCGTCCTACTCGACTTCTAAGCATTCTTGATATCCTCATTCGTACCTTGGCTACAACAAGGTAGTGGTCCGAGTCGATATTGGCCCCTCGGAAGGTTCGTACGTCGGGAATACAGGAGGAGTGTCTGGCGTCGATCGCAAAGTGATCAATCTGGTTGGTGGTCGATTGATCAAAAGACCGCCAGGTACCCTCGTGGATGTTGAGATGGAGGGAAAAATACGGGTTAACTAGGGATATAATTCCACGTCTAGTCAAGAGGTTTCGCCGGGTGCCTGACCATATAAAAAATACAAGTCGCGACCACAGAAGAAGAAGAGCCTTAGAAGACAATTTTTGAAGTTAGAGAACACCCAGAAAACATGCTCACGAGGAACCACTTTAAAAAAGCTGAACTAGTAATACTGTAACATTTTGCACTTTTCAACAAGTATTTTAGACTAATTTTCGCTCAAACCCTTTAAACTGGTCAATTGTAAAAAGGAAATCGGTACTATTTATCAACGAGTCACCTCTGAACAGCCGTCGAACACGGACGCAGGTGCCTGGTAGGGTGAACAAAAATTATAATTAAATTAAAAAACAGCGAGAATATGAATTGTGGGTAAAAAATCAAAATAAAATAGTGCTCACATTCGTCACAAATCCCCGTCCCTCGTGCGTCTTGTATTGAACAATTGTGACACTGACAGTTGCAAACATAACTGGCACTGGCACATAGCTGTATGTATGTATGTTGGCGTTACAGTCCATGAAGAACCTGAGCCGAGCTTCTCTCAATCACCCATGTCAAGTTTGCCATTGACAGTCGTCGCGCGACTTATGAGACTCAACGCAGCTGAATCAAAAAAAATTAATTTTTATGACTTTATTCGCCTCAATTACAAAATCAACTGAACTTAACTCATAGCTTAATTTTACTTATGACCTATGTTGCAGAGGTGAACGGATGTGCAGCAGACGCTGATAATGCATTTACCCAATTCACCTGTGCAATTACAATCGATCATGTTATGATTATTTCGCTGGAATTCGCACTACGTTGCTGTTATTGCTGAGCTTGTTTCCGCCGCTGTGTGGAATGCTGTCTGACGGTGTACTCTGCCGCTTGTACTGTTGTTGTTGTGGGTTATTCTGCTGTTTGTGTTGTTGTTGTTATAGGTGGAAGGTTGTTCCTGTAACTCCTCCCCCCTAAGACTGAAGCGAGGGTCCTGGAAAGCTTGATGGACTGGACGGGAGCGAAGTATTGAGTTTAGCCTTAAACTGTCTATTGCATAGAAATATTGGTATTATTATAATTATTGAAATTATTAAAATTGAAAATAGATAAATGTCTCGCCGTGTGCTGTCCCATGTTAGGATTTTGAATTTTTCCTGTTGATGAAATTTGAAATCGTTAAATTTTTTTATATTGAGATTTTCTATTGTAAGGTTAGAGTGGATGATATTATAGTTTGTGGGATAGATGTGGATTTTGTCCCAGTGGGTGTAGGGTTTGCTCCTATAGACTACATTGTTTATATAGACATCACAGTCCTTGTATGTGATCAAGGCTGAGCCCTCAATGGTTTGCTCGAAATTACATGTGGAGTTGATAAAGGTGCGTGGGGCGTCTATAAGGAGTATGTTGTTGTCTTCTGGCTGGGTAATGGACTTTATTTCATTGATGTCTTCCGTTGTGCAGGTAGCGGGCTTATTTCTTAGGATTCTTCCGATGCATGTTGACTGTTGTAGCGTTTCTTGATGCGTTGATTCCTTGCAGATGAATATCTTCTCCACTTTAGGGCACATGTGTTCAAAGTACTGTATAACATTATCGTCTATAGCTAGGTATGGTTTTACAATTATTTGTTTAGTTTCATTAATAGGTATTGGGATAATGTGGAAAAAGGAAAAAGTGTGTTGGGAAAATATAGGGATTCTAATGTTGAAAATAATTTTAGAGCCATTGCAGAAAGCCTGAAGTTCGAGTAATTCGTATAAGTTTTCGTCTGATTTTATTTCTATCGTATTGTTAAGGACTTCATGGATGAGAGAAAGTTCGTCAGGATTTAGTATAATTTTTGGAACGCTATTAGTCTTGGCTAGTACCATTGCTTCCGAAATGTCGCGTATATGATTGGTTAAAAGGTCAACGTTAAAACTGATTCGGTTCAGGTATTGAGAGTGGATGAATGAATCTGCGTTTGATCGTATTATGACTAATGTTCTGTTATTGTAATCGGCTATGTACTTCTGAATAAGATTCTGTTGGTAATTTATGTGATCCGTAATATTCTTGAATCTTTGAATCATTTCATGGTTTAGTTTTGATTTTGAAGCTGTTTGGTCTATCAGGTGGTTTTGGGTTTGTTTTAAGTTTTCTATTTCATCGTTAATTCTTTCTGCGTCATAGGCGTCCATATTTCCTGTTATTAGTTTTATTGTACTGCCTAGTCCGTTAATGAGTCCTCTTTTTGGTCTCTGTTTTTGTCTCGGTAATAAAAGGTCTATCCTGGTTTTTAAGTCTCTGAGTTTGGACTCTACAGTGTCTACGCTTGGCTGGAGGTTCTTGAATGTTCTGAAATGTAGAAGGGATGTTCGGATTTGTTCTACGTTCTCTATATATTCGTCTAGGTCTATAACATGAATGAGGTTGTAGAATGTCTTTATTAATTTTGCTTTTCCTAATTTAAGCGGGAGTACTCCGTTGTATTTTGAGAGGTCACGTATTTCCAGTTCCTGAGCTGATATTAATATTAGCCTTAAGATAAAAATGAGAAAATTTGGTTAAGCTTCAAGTGTGTTTACGTTTTTTCTTAATTCTAGCTTTATGGAATTTCTTATTCGTCGTAGTTAGAAGTGTTACTTTGTTGTTTTCTTTTACTACATGCCTACTGAATCTCGGGGTGAGCTTATTTCTTTTACACTCTTTTCTATATATAAAATCATGTGGGTTTCTGTCTTCTGGGTCGTTCCTATCGTTATTAAGTCTGTCTATTCTCTTGCTAACGCCCTGTTCTAGTCTGTCCTTAATTTTAGGGAAAAAGTCTTGTTGGAATTTTGTTAGTTCTGTCAAGTACTCGTGTTCGTTGGTATGAGTTAAAGTGTTATTGAATTTATATGGTCTTCCGTAGAAAAGTTCAAAGGGAGTGAGTTTTGTAGCAGAGTGGATTGCATTGTTATACGTGAATATTGTTTCAGAAAAAATTTCTTCATGATCTAATTCTAGTCTATTTTCTCTGAACGTTGAAAGGATGATTCGATAAATTTCTGTTAAGGATGAGTGTAGTCGTTCGACAGGAGAGTTGCTACTCGTCTGTTGAAACGAGGTGGTATGAAGTTCGATTTGAAACCGCCTGCAGAAGTCTTTAAAAATGTTGGACATAAATTCGGATCCTTGGTCGACGACGATTTTGGATGGGATGCCGTGTAGGCTAATAAAGTTCTTAAGTGATTTCAGTACGTTAATGCTATTTCTGGAAGGGAGAGTATATCCCGTTGCGAATTTCGAAAATTTGTCTAAAATTGTTAGGATGTGTCTGTTGTTAATTGCATATATGTCGATATGGAGGATGTCGAGGGGTTTTGCCGGGGTTTCGGGTTTTTCGTATTTAATTTTTTGGGGGTTTCGTTCGTACTTTAGTGTTTGACATTTTTCGCAGTTATTAATCGTTTCCGAGATTTTAGTTTTCATATAGGGGAAATAGAAATTTCGTTTCAGATGCAAAAGGGTTTCCTCTATACCTCTATGGTTATTGTCTTTGTGGTAAGTTTCGATTAGTTTTTCTTGCTCGTCTGTGCTTCTTATGTCTTTTAGGATATCTGTACACCGAATAAGTCGAAAGGATTTCCTACTTGCGAAAAATTTAGAATAGGTTGATTGTATTTTGCGAAAGGTTTCGTCGTCCGTATAGATTGCGTTCAGTTTCTTCGGGGAAAACAGTCTTTTGAAGATGTCGATAATAGTACTCTCGTTAAATGTTTTGTCTCTAATAGTTCTGCGTTGTTTGTTTCTGAAGATAATCTCTAGTGTCATGGGTGATCCCTTGTCAGATTTTTGTAGTATGTATTGTAGACTGAATTCATTGAGAGGTCTTTCAGAGATGGGAATACCATCGTCTAAGTTTTCTATTGCCGAGTGTGTGGTTGAACCACTGGTGCCTTGAACTGATTCGGTATCGTTAACGTTGATATCTAAGCTCTGAAATGTTTTCGGACAATCAATTCTAACCCTGCTGAGAGCATCTGCGTTCGTATTGCTCTTACCTTTCTTATATCCTATTTCATAGTCATATTCCTCTAGTTTGAGGCGCCAGCGTAACAATTTTGAATTGGGATCTTGAAGATTCATAATCCATGTTAGTGGCTTATGATCTGTTATGATGTTAAATTTACGGCCAAAAAGGTAGGGTCGAAAGTACTTGGTTGCCCAAACGATGGCAAGAAGCTCTTTCTCTATTGTGGAGTAGCCAATTTCGGTTGTAGTCAAGGTTCTGCTCGCGAAGCATATTGGCTTGTCGCCTCCAATTGGACCCTGTGACAATATTGCGCCGATGGCAAAGTTACTTGCATCGGTTGTTAAGTTAAACGGCTTAGTAAAATCGGGGTACTGTAGAATTGGATCATTCGACAGTATATCTTTACAGGTCTGAAATGTTCTAATGTATTCTTCGTTGATCTCGATCTTCTTGTCCTTCTTTAAGCATGTTGTCAGGGGTTTAACAAGTTTCGCGAAGTCCTTAATGAACTTCCTGTAGTATCCCAATAGCCCGAGGAAAGCTCTTATTTCCTTTTGTGTGCGTGGGAGTGGAAACTGTTTGATGGCGTGAACTTTGTTGGGGTTTGGTTTAACGCCTTCAGTTGAGACAATATGACCCAGGAACGCAATTTCTTTTTTTAGGAAGTCAGATTTTTCTAGTTGGATTTTGAGATTGGCCTCTTTAAGTTTTGTAAATACCTTTTTTAGGTTTTCGAGGTGCTCTTGTAGAGATGTGGAGAACACAATTATGTCGTCCATGTATACCAGACAACATTTTCCTACCAAATCTCTCAGGATATTGTCCATAATCCTCTGGAATGTAGAGGGGGCATTCTTCAAGCCGAATGGCATCCTTAAGAATTCATAGTGGCCACCATCTACGGAGAAAGCGGTTTTAGCGATGTCTTTCGGATCCATCTCGATTTGATGGAAACCGCTTGCTAAGTCCAATGTCGAGAAATACAAGCATTTTCCCAATTTATCTAGTATCTCATTTATGTTGGGAATAGGATACTTGTCGGAAATTGTTTTCTCGTTTAATTTTCTGAAGTCGATCACGAGTCTCCATTTCTGGTTCCCGTTATGATCTTTCTTCTTGGGTACTACCCAAACGGGCGCACTCCACGGGGAATAACTATGCTTTATTATCCCTTGATCAAGCATTGATGTTACTTGCTTTCGGATTTCCTCCTTATGGCAGTATGGATATCGGTATGTTTTCGTATATATGGGGATGTCATCTATCGTGTGTATTCTATGTTTGATTTGGTTGGTGAAACTTAGATTCTGACCTTCTTTGAAGAAAATGTCTTCAAATTCTCTACACAATCTTATGAGACCTTTCTTTTCTTCGGAGTTCAAATGCTCTGTATGAAGGAGTTCTGCAATTTCGGGGTCACTTTGGGGACTATTGAGATTTATATTGAAATTGTTTATTTCTATGAAGTGAGAGGAAAGGTAGGGTTCGACCTTGAGGGGTTGTTCGACAAGAAAGGGTTTATCGATGGGGGAATTATTGGTTACTTCGATTACACAGTACCAATCTTTCGCTGTGTAAATGCCCTCTGATATGGCAAGATTAGGTTCGACAAGAGTGTTTCGAATGAAGACGTCTCCGCTTTGCACGTCTACAGGTACTTTAACTATCGCTTTCGTATTGGAAGGGATTATGTGTTTTCCAGAGCTGAAATTAGGTTTGAACAAAAGTGGAATAGTGGAACTGGGAGTAGTCAACAGTTTGTTCTCTAAGTCTATTTTTGCACGAAGTTGGGATAAAATGTCTAATCCTAAGAGACCATCGAAATAGTTGTGGAATCTAAACAGAAGGAATTTAAATTTACCGGTTTCGTTAAATTCGTTAAATATAGGTACGGATACCCTTTTATTTAGTTCGTGGTTATTGAGAATTGTGGAAATTTTAATAGGGGAACAATTTTCGACTTTTAGGTTGCGGGCAAATTCGGGGTTTAAGAAGGAAGCTGATGCTCCTGTATCAATTAGGAATTTTAATGGGCGACCAAATGGGGATGAAATGTGGATATAAGGTAATATGAATCCGTGCTTATTGATATCTAAGTATCCGACGGGTTTTCTGAGGCAGTGTCTTGAAAATTTTCGTTTTCTAATTCCTGCATCGCAGCTAGTGTTTGTTGGTCTTGCTCGTTAAGGTCCTGGTCCTGGTAGACGTAGTGCTGGTCTAAGTTAGGTAGGTACGATGGTGGTAGATTGTTTCTTGAGTTATGTGCGTTTACATTGTGTACTTCTTCTATTGTGTATCTGGGTGTATTGCTGCGCCTTGTTTGGTTTGACATAGGCGGCCTGTACGTTGTCGGCTGTGTATAGCGAGATTGCGTTGTACCGAGTTCCATTGGTTCTGTCGGGGGAATGGCACGTTGTGGTGTATTTGGTCTGACGGGATGTTGGTTAAATGCTTGGGCGTTGTTTGAGGTTTGGTATGATGATAAAAGAGGGTAATTATATGCTGGTGCGAGAGCTTGGGTATGGTTTCGGGAATATTGAGGATTAGTTACGTTGAATGGAGTTGGTCTGTGGGGTATGTTCTGCTGAGGAGGTCTGTAAGTTTGATTTGGTTGTAATGGTCTTTGGTTTGTAGTGTAGCCTCTTTGTGGGTTGTGGGACTTTTGTTGGTATTGATAAAGGTTGGGTTTCCTTGCTGGTGGGCGATACTCATACTTCATATAGAACATATTCTGCTCTTGTATGCAGTATGAGAGAGCTATGGCTAGAGATGTTGGTTTCATGGCCCTAATGTTAGAGCCAAGTGGCTCTCTTAACCCGGACAGGAAGGCATTTAAGCACATTTCCGAGAAAAGGTCTTTTTTTGCCTTGATAACGTTGTGATCTGTTTCGTGAATGAGGACGTTGTTGTTTAGGGTAGCTTGCAATTCGATCACTTCGCTGTGGAATTCTTCGATGCTTCTGTTGCCCTGTCTCAGGAGATGTAGATCCCTTATTAGCGAGGTCTCGTTGCGTTTATCTGAATAGTGTAGTACTAAATTTGTTTTTATTTCGTCCCAGTTCAAATTTGTACCGTACATATTGAGTACCTCATTTGCTTGGCCGTCTATTTTATTCCGAATGGCCCTGAGAATAATTTGACCTAGAGGACTGTTTGTCACGCCTTTTACGTGCATTAGGATTTCCTCGACGTTGTTGATGAAATCATACAACAGTCTTGGATTGCCGTCGAAACGGGGTAAATCCTTTACAGCGTCCGGGATTCGAAGCGAATCGAAAATATCTCGGAAATTAGGGGATGCAATGGTAGCTGCCGCAGAAGTTGTAGCTATATTTGGATTCATGGTGGCGTTTGCGATTGGAGGTGAAGGAAATGAATTAAAGGTGAGGTCGCAATTGGTTTTAAGCACTGATTCCGGGATAGAACTAAGGCTCTTAAATTTGAACAAGTTAGAAAGCTTAGGATAAGGGGATTTCCTAACGGAGGTTTTGTTTGGGGATGGCATACAGTGGAGAAAAATATTATATTCAGGTAATTTTAATTTTCGTGTGGTTTTACAATTGTATATTTTGTTTGCTTAGCGAATTGGAAGTATAGTATAGTATTGGTTAACTTTCAATTAGATACGTGGTGTAATATAGGTCTGATATATAATAATATAAGTTTAATTTTCGTTACAAAAAAAGGTATAATTATTTTCGTTACAAAAGGATATGTAATTTAAACTGGTTTTCGATTAGTATATTTATTAATTTATTATCAATCGATCAATCGTTGTATTTCAATTAATTTTCTATTTACGTAATAACTTCTTTTTCTTTGACCTTATTTGTTGTTATTCTTTTATTTATTTACTTATTTTTTTTTTTTTTTTCACTGCTTATTTATATACATATATATATATATATTTCTAAAATGAAGACAATGATTATACAGTATCTGACTCACATGTACTGGAGTATTAGGAATATATTCATCCTTGGGTTGACTTCTTGTTGAATAGCGAAGGCTGCGTTGGATCCCGCGATGAAGATTAACAGTAAACCTCTGCTTTTTCCTCTTCGATACTTGGTAGTGTCACAAGACTGAGATTAGTCCAAGCACTTCAACTGTTCTTAGGTTCACGACCGCAAAGAATTTAAAAATTCACTGTTAAACGTAAATCGCGAAACTTCGACACGGAAAACCACCGTTTCTTCGTTTTATTTTTCCTTTACGTACTTAACACCGGTCGGACTACACGACTGCGCCACTTATGAGACTCAACGCAGCTGAATCAAAAAAAATTAATTTTTATGACTTTATTCGCCTCAATTACAAAATCAACTGAACTTAACTCATAGCTTAATTTTACTTATGACCTATGTTGCAGAGGTGAACGGATGTGCAGCAGACGCTGATAATGCATTTACCCAATTCACCTGTGCAATTACAATCGATCATGTTATGATTATTTCGCTGGAATTCGCACTACGTTGCTGTTATTGCTGAGCTTGTTTCCGCCGCTGTGTGGAATGCTGTCTGACGGTGTACTCTGCCGCTTGTACTGTTGTTGTTGTGGGTTATTCTGCTGTTTGTGTTGTTGTTGTTATAGGTGGAAGGTTGTTCCTGTAACTCGCGCGGTCACGAGTCGCACGCGGAAGGAAAATAGAAAAGAACGAACAAAACAAAAGAAAAAAAAAAAAGGAAAGAAAAAAAAAAAATACCGTAGTGCAGTGTAGTGCGGGCAAAAACAAAAAAAAAAAAAAAAACCGTGAAAGTGCCGAACCGAAAACCGAACACCTGGTCGGCACCAGCGCTGGGCCGTACTCCTGCCTGTCCCTCTGTCCCTCTTCCCCTCTCGTGACAGTGTTCGAACTCAGCACACACACTGATTGAGTGCTAACGCAACCGACGCGTAGCGGGTCGCGTGTGTTGTTCTTTGTTGGTGGAGCGAATCTTACTGTCGTAAGGGCATAACACCTACGGTAGTCTGTTTTTGCAAATCCGGCGATAGAACTTCACTCACGCGTCTCTGCTTTAACGGTTTTGTATCTGTACATGTTTTGTAGTTTGCATTGATGAGGGATTTCTGTGTGCAGTTCTGCAATATTCGTGGGTTACGGAAGAATTTCCTTGCCACGTATATCCATCTCTCTCGCCACAAACCGGCTGTTTTGGCACTTTGTGAAACACAGGTCGATGAAAAGTCTGATCCTTCGGATTTCAGTCTTCCTGGATATAGCTTAGTGCCATTATTCGTTTCTCGCCGTGGTCTCGCCATCTATGTCCGCAGTGATATTGCTTACCAGTTACTTCCACAGTATAGCCAAACATCCACCCCGGAATTTAATTTCATATGGCTTAAATTCATATTCCGTAAGCACTCCATCCACTACTGTTTTCTTTATAGAAGCTCCAATCTAGACAGGAATGCAACATTTGATGCATTCGACGCACTGTCTGATTCCATCCAAAGAATTGTTTCCCTGTTCCCTCGCACTGAAATCGTTCTAGCGGGCGATTTCAATGTACACAATTCTCAGTGGCTTCGACATTCTGGACAGACAACACCCGAAGGAAGGTATGTTGAAATTTTTGCTGAGTTAAATCACTTAACTCAACTTGTGAATGAGCCATCACGTATCCCCGATGTTGCTGGTCATACCGCCAACACGCTGGACTTGTTTCTTACCTCTCAGCCTGACAAATACACGATCGATGTATTGGAACCCCTAGGCTTGTCTGACCACTGCATGATATCAGCGAAATTCTCGAACTCCCACCATCCAGTTAAAGAAAAAGCTCCTAAGAGAACACTATGGCTATACGAGAAGGCCAACTGGTGCGGCCTTAACAACTTCTTTCGGATCTTTAACTGGTCGTTGTGCTTCCTCGACAACGACGTCGACGCCGCAACTGATATTATCGTAAACATTATCCGAATCGGCATGGCAGATTTTATTCCCAGCAAGATTAAAAGCACCAGGCCTAAGGATAATACGTGGTTCGACTCGAGCTGCAAAGAGGCTATTAGGCTCAGGGAGCTAAGTTTTCGGACCTACAAGGCAAACAGTTCTGAGGAAAACCGAAAAAAGTACATACGAGCCAGAAATGACTGCAACTCCCACATTCGACGGATTAAATTCCAATCCGACCAAAAATTAAGGCGTAAAATCCTTCAATGTCCCAAAGGTAGCAAAAGTTTCTGGTCGTTTGTAAAAAACGTAAAAAACTCAACTAAGTCGTCTATACCGACGCTCATCCACAATGACATCCCAGCTGTCACCCCCTTAGACAAAGCTAACCTACTTGCTGCCCATTTCGCAACCAGTTCTCAGCTGCCAGCTTTTACTTTGTCTCCGCCTGTACTAGAGTGCGTCAATTCCACCATGGGGCTAATCCACTTCCGCACTCGTACAGTCGCAAGGGTTCTTAAAGACCTCGACATACACAAATCCGCTGGTCCAGATGGTATTGCCTCAATAGTTCTGAAGAGGTGTTCTTCTACGCTGGCAAAACCACTGCGTAAGCTTTTTCACCTTTCCTACACCTCTGGACTTTTTCCGAGTAGGTGGAAAACAGCATTTGTCCAGCCTATACCCAAAAAGGCGGAGGGCACGGGCTCGGACATACAGGGTAAAGTTGTTGATTGCTCTCAACCTGGCGAGATGCCAGCAACGATCCCTGTTTAAATGCCCGGGTCAAGTTGACATACGGCCTCCTCGCGGCGCCCTCTGGATAGCCTCTTCAACAACCGTTGGGAGGTGAACAAACGTATGCAGCGAAAAAAAACCCCGACCAGAATGGCGGTTGTGCGGCGGGCTAACAATCCGCCCACGTAAAAAAAACATAAAGTTATGAATGAGCAAGATGCCTCGGATACACGGACGGATACTCGACGACGACAACGCACGAAAAAGGAACACGATTTGCGAGTATGCTCCTGGAATGTCAGAACCCTGTACACTCCCGGAGCTGCTCATAGACTGGAAGGAATCCTCACGCAGTACAAGGCGGATATTACTGCGGTCCAGGAAATACGCTGGATAAGAAACGGTATGATCAGGAAGAAAAATTGCGACATTTATTACAGCTGTCACAAAAGGTTGCACTTACTGGGATGCGGATTTGTCGTGGGAAAGCGGTTAAGGTCGAAGGTCATCGACTTTAAACCTATAAGTGATCGCCTGGCTGTGATCCGCATCAGAGGAAGATTTTATAACATCAGCCTAATATGTGCACACGCCCCTACCGACGAGGCTGAAGACCCTATCAAGGAGGACTTCTATGACCTCCTGGACAACGCCTACGGAGCTTGTCCGGAGTACGATGTAAAAATCGTGCTCGGGGACTTCAACGCCAAAATCAGAAAGGAAAACACCCTTGGCGGAGTGATCGGAAAGCACAGCCTCCACGATACAACAACAGATAACGGCTTCCGACTCGCTGACTTTGCGACAGCTCGTAATGCGGTGATAAGTAGCACAAGATTCCCTCGCAAGCGAATCCACACAGCAACCTGGCGATCTCCGGACGGTCGAACCGCCAACCAAATCGACCATGTGCTCATTGACGCAAGGCACGCGTCAAACATCCTGGATGTGCGAACATTCAGAGGGGCAAATGTCGACTCTGACCACTTCCTCGTAGCAGCAAGATTCAGAGCTCGACTGTCCAATGTCAGAAAGCTGCACCAGCCCATCAGGAGGAGGTTCGACATTGGGCGCCTGAGCACACCGGAGGTTGCCAGAGTCTACAGGGAGCAGCTGAGCGAAAGACTCTACGGTATGCCTACGTCGAACACAAATGCTAATAATATGTGGCTGCATTGCCGCTCAGCCATTCAGGAAGTAGCCGAAACCACCTTAGGATACCTACCACCCCCGACAAGAAACCCGTGGTATGATGGCGAGTGTGAGCAGAAAAAGGCAGCAACCGACGAGGCGTACCAAAAGGCGCTGCAGAGGAAAACCAGGGCAGCGCGAGAAGAGTACCGAGCCAGAAGAAGGGAGGAGAAGAAACTACTGCGACAAAAAAAAAGAATCTTCGCAGCCTCCCAGCTCAAGGATATCGAGGAGTCTAGGGATAAACATTAAATACGAGCCTTTTACAAGAAAGCCAAAGGCCTTGCAGGAGGCTTCAAAAAGGGCACCCTGGCTCTTCGAAACTGCGAGGGTAATCTTGTCACCGACCTGCAGGGAATAGTGGATGTATTTAAGCAGCACTTCCAGCAGCTGCTTAACGAGCATGACCAAGAGAGAGTGATAGGGACCGAGGAAATCCCAACTCCAGCCGCTGAAGTAGTCCTCCCACCCAGCATAGAAGAAGTCGGCACAGCTATTCAGAAGCTGAAGAACAACAAGGCCGCAGGCTCAGATGGCTTGCCATCAGAGCTCTTCAAGGCTGGCGGCGATGTTCTGGTAGGGAGCATGCACCAGATCATCTGCAGAATTTGGGAAGATGAGAGCATGCCCGACGACTGGAATACCAGCTCTATATGCCCCATCCACAAAAAAGGCGATCCTACCTCTTGCAAGAACTATAGAGGTATATCCCTGCTCAATGTCGCATACAAGATCCTGTCCAGCGTATTGTGTGAACGTCTAAAACCATTTTGCACCGCAAAATAATCGGCAGCTACCAGTGCGGCTTCCGGCCCGGCAAATCAACTATAGACCAAATTTTCACACTTCGACAGATCCTGGAAAAGACCAACGAGTTTCAAATCGATACACACCATCTTTTCATCGATTTCAAAGCCGCATACGACAGCATTCATCGTGAAGCACTGTTTGGGGCGATGGCCGAATTCGGGATCCCGGTAAAGCTGATCCAGTTGTGTCGCGCCACGCTAAAAAACACGCGATGCACCGTGCAACTCGGTTCTAGGACCTCGGAACCATTCGAAACATGCACCGGATTTCGGCAAGGAGATGCGCTGTCATGTGACTTCTTCAACCTGGTGCTGGAGCAGATAGTGCGACGGGCAGGCGTCAACAGGGAAGGCACTATCTTTTACAAGTCCATCCAGCTGCTAGGATACGCGGATGATATCGACATCATCGCGTGTTCTCGCCGTGGCATTGTGGAAGCATTCACGGCGATTGAAGAACAGGCGAAACGAATTGGTCTTAAGATCAATGAGGACAAAACGAAATACATGCTGTCAAGCAAAAACCAATCCGTCGCTCACCACCTGGGACGAAACATAACAATTGACAGCTACAATTTCGAGGTAGTTAAGGAGTTTGTCTACCTCGGGGCAAACGTAAACTCCACAAATGACACCACAGTGGAGATCCGGCGTAGAATCGCCCTTGGCAACCGCTGCTACTTCGGCTTGTCCCAACAACTGGGGTCAAAACTCCTCACTCGAAAGACCAAAGTCATGCTTTACAAAACGCTCATTCTGCCAGTCTTGCTGTACGGAGCCGAAAGCTGGACGATAAGCAGGACAGCGGAGCTGATTTTGGGTTCTTTCGAAAGAAAAATTCTGCGCCGGATATTTGGTCCTGTCTGTGAGGAAGGTGAATGGAGAAGAAGACACAACCGCGAACTCTACGAGCTGTACCAAGATGTGGATGTAGTCCGGAAGGCAAGGACCCGTCGACTGCACTGGCTCGGCCACATCGAGCGCATGGACATCAACGCTCCAGCTAAGAGGGTCTTCGACTCCGAGCCTCCTGGTTCGAGAAGAAGAGGAAGACCGAACCTCCGGTATAAAGACCAAGTAATCGCGGATGTAAGACATCTTGGTCTTGACAACTGGAAGCAGCGTGCCCGGGACCGTCAAGGATGGAAGGCAGCTATAGCTCAGGCTCAGATCCTCCATGGATCGCAGGCCTGATAAGTAAGTAAGTAAGTAAGTATACCCAAAAAGGCGAATCATCTTCTCCCTCCAACTACCGACCCATTGCACTAACGTCCCTTCTTTCCAAGGTCATGGAAACGCTGATTAACCTTCAGCTTATGAAATATCTTGAATCACGGAAACTCCTCAATGACCGCCAATACGGTTTCCGCAGCAACAGATCCACTGGTGATATGATGGCATATCTCGCTGAAAAGTGGAATCACTCCCCTCACCAAGCAGGTGAAAGCAAAATTGTTGCACTCGATATTTCGAAAGCATTTGACAGGGTTTGGCATGAAGCTCTTTTGTCGAAAATGCGTGCTTTTGGGATCGATGAGTCTCTCTTTCAATGGATTAGAAGCTACCTTTCGAATCGTTCAATTCAAGTTGTTTTGGACGGATTCAAGTCTGATACTCACTTTGTAAATGCCGGTGTTCCCCAGGGCTCCGTTTTGTCTCCGACACTCTTTCTTATTTTTATAAATGATCTCTTGTCTGTTACTTCTAATCCAATTCACTCCTTCGCTGACGACAGTACCCTCAGCTTCTCATATTCGCTCACCAGTTTACGACCCTGCACTTCGGTTGTAGATAATGAGCGGCAGCGTATGTTAAGCTCATTAAATTCCGATATCGACAGCATCATCCAATGGGGTAAAAACAATAGAGTGGAATTTAATGCTTCCAAAACACAATGCTGTCTCTTGTCGTTAAAGCGTATAAATAACCCGCAGCCATTATCCATGAATGGCACTTGCATCTCAGAAACTGAAAAGCTTTCCATCCTGGGTATGAGTGTTGCTCACAATCTTAACTGGAGCGACCATATATTCAGTGTCGCCAAGAATGCTGCGAAATGCCTAGGATTCTTATACAGATGCAAGAAATATTTTTCACCCTTAGATCTGGCTACAATCTATAAGGCGTTCATTCGCCCCAAATTAGAGTTTAACGCTCATGTCTGGTCCGGTGCTTCCAAGACCTCACTGCACCTACTAGACAGAATACAAAAACGAGCCATAAAACTGATAGGTGACTCCAGCATTACCAAAACATTAGACTCGCTGGAACACCGCAGGAATGTTACCTGCCTCTCCCTGTTTTATCGTTACTACCACCAAAAATGCTCTGATGAAATAGCCAGTTGCATTCCGCCCCTTCAACATTTCTCCCGCAATACACGTCTCTCTAGGAATGCTCACCAATATACTCTGAAGCCCGCTTTCGGACGTACTGTCAAATATAGAGAATCTTTCATTAACCGAACCACACGAATCTGGAACTCCCTGCCGGATTCGGTTTTCCCCCCTCAATGCAACATGCAAGCATTTAAGATCAATGTCCATCGGCATCTCCTCTATTCCTCTTCCTCTCTACCTTCTGCCCGCACTGTGTCGCCGACATAATAAGATTATTAGACCTTGAGTGCGCGCAAATTATTAAAAAAAAAATGTTGTGGTTGATTTCATTTTCCCATAGGTGGAAGGGGCCTACAGTTTATTGCCGGTTTCGAACGGCGAATTTCGAGAAGCTTTTCATGACAATTTTACTACAGGGGGTTTTGTCAGAACCCCGCTGAGGAGAAACACCGTGAAAAACACGTTCAATGACATGGCTGTGTCGGGATTCGATCCCGTGTCATCGGCGTCAGGGGCCATCACACTACCCACTGCGCCACGGTGCTCACCAAATATCTGCTTTCATCTAAAAGAGACGGACAACACCGACGTATTGGCCAGAAAGTCACTATGGGCGGATATAACTTTAAAGTGGCTCACTGATGACCAGCGTCAACAACACCAGCGCTGAGATAAAACGCAGAGACACTCTTGCCAACAGCTGTTTCTTTGGGCTCAATAGGCAATTGTAAAGTAGAGCCCTATCTTGGAATACCAAGTTTACAGTATATAAGATCTTAATCAGGAGGGCATGGGCTCGGACGTACAGGGTAAAGTTGTTGATTGCTCTCAACCTGGCGAGATGCCAGCAACGATCCCTGTTTAAATGCCCGGGTCAAGTTGACATACGACCTCCTCGCGGCGCCCTCTGGATAGCCTCTTCAACAACCGTTGGGAGGTGAACAAACGAACGCAGCGAAAAAAACCCCGATCAGAATGGCGGTTGTGCGGCGGGCTAACAATCCGCCCACGTAAAAAAACCTAAAGTTATGAATGAGCAAGATGCCTCGGATACACGGACGGATACTCGACGACGATAACGCACGAAAAAGGAAGATGATTTGCGAGTATGCTCCTGGAATGTCAGAACCCTGTACACTCCCGGAGCTGCTCATAAACTAGAAGGAATCCTCACGCAGTACAAGGCGGATATTACTGCGGTCCAGGAAATACGCTGGATAGGAAACGGTATGATTAGGAAGAAAAATTGCGACATTTATTACAGCTGTCACAAAAGGTTGCACTTACTAGGATGAGGATTTGTCGTGGGAAAGTGGTTAAGGTCGAAGGTCATCGACTTTAAACCTATAAGTGATCGCCTGGCTGTGATCCGCATCAGAGGCAGATCTTATAACATCAGCCTTATATGTGCACACGCCCCTACCGACGAGGCTGAAGACCCTATCAAGGAGGACTTCTATGACCTCCTGGACAACGCCTACGGAGCTTGTCGGGAGTACGATGTAAGAATCGTGCTCGGGGACTTCAACGCCAAGATCGGAATGGAAAACACCGTTGGCGGAGTGATCGGAAAGCACAGCCTCCACGATACAACAACAGATAACGGCTTCCGACTCGCTGACTTTGCGACAGCTCGTAATGCGGTGATAAGTAGCACAAGATTCCCTCGCAAGCGAATCCGCACAGTAACCTGGCGATCTCCGGACGGTCGAACCGCCAACCAAATCGACCATGCGCTCTTTGACGCAAGGCACGCGTCAAACATCCTGGATGTGCGAACATTCAGAGGGGCAAATGTCGACTCTGACCACTTCCTCGTAGCAGCAAGATTCAGAGCTCGACTGTCCAATGTCAGAAAGCTGCACCAGCCCATCAGGAGGAGGTTCGACATTGGGCGCCTGAGCACACCGGAGGTTGCCAGAGTCTACAGGGAGCAGCTGAGCGAAAGACTCTACGGTATGCCTACGTCGAACACAAATGCCAATAATATGTGGCTGCATTGCCGCTCAGCCATTCAGGAAGTAGCCGAAACCACCTTAGGATACCTACCACCCCCGACAAAAAGGCTTCAAAAAGGGCACCCTGGCTCTTCGAAACCGCGAGGGTAATCTTGTCACCGACCCGCAGGGAATAGTGGATGTATTTAAGCAGCACTTCCAGCAGCTGCTTAACGAGCATGACCAAGAGAGAGTGATAGGGACCGAGGAAATCCCAACTCCAGCCGCTGAAGTAGTCCTCCCACCCAGCATAGAAGAAGTCGGCACAGCTATTCAGAAGCTGAAGAACAACAAGGCCGCAGGCTCACATGGCTTGCCATCAGAGCTCTTCAAGGCTGGCGGCGATGTTCTGGTAGGGAGCATGCACCAGATCATCTGCAGAATTTGGGAAGATGAGAGCATGCCCGACGACTGGAATACCAGCTCTATATGCCCCATCCACAAAAAAGGCGATCCTACCTCTTGCAGGAACTATAGAGGTATATCCCTGCTCAATGTCGCATACAAGATCCTGTCCAGCGTATTGTGTGAACGTCTAAAACCATTTTGCACCGCACTAATCGGCAGCTACCAGTGCGGCTTCCGGCCCGGCAAATCAACTATAGACCAAATTTTCACACTTCGACAAATCCTGGAAAAGACCAACGAGTTTCGAATCGATACACACCATCTTTTCATTGATTTCAAAGCCGCATACGACAGCATTCATCGTGAAGCACTGTTTGGGGCGATGGCCGAATTCGGGATCCCGGTAAAACTGATCCAGTTGTGTCGCGCCACGCTAAAAAACACGCGATACACCGTGCAACTCGGTTCTAGGACCTCGGAACCATTCGAAACATGCACCGGATTTCGGCAAGGAGATGCGCTGTCATGTGACTTCTTCAACCTGGTGCTGGAGCAGATAGTGCGACGGGCAGGCGTCAACAGGGAAGGCACTATCTCTTACAAGTCCATCCAGCTGCTAGGATACGCGGATGATATCGACATCATCGCGTGGGTTACATCAACCTCAAAGCACCAACACTTGACCGAAGAACATCCACCCAATATACCTATTAATTGGTCAGCATGATTCATTTATTTTCACTTCCATTCTTTCGTTGAATGACCTAGAAGGCATTCAACCTCAATACCAAGCAATTGATCATACATATGTATGTAACTGGATATCGAATTCATGTCCACGCTTTTGGTGACTAACCAACAATTAATGCAATCCAAATTTGAAATTAAATAAGTTGAAAAACATTTGCAATGAAGAATCAGATTTCCCATCGAATGTGCAGCCGATTTCTAGGGCATTGAAACTTAAGCACTTTGTCATTAAGAATATAGAATGTAATAAGTTATGAGTAAGATATGGAAAATGTTATAAATTAGTTTCTAAGTAGACTCAATAAAGTGCGGTTCAAAAATAAAAAGTTGTTTTTTTTATACACCGCTCGGAACATTTCCTTAAGTGGCGCAGTCGGAAAACCCTACGGTATAACTATCCAAAGATAGTTACGAGTATAAAAAGTGTAAGCAATTTAGTCTAAAGATAATTGTGAAAAATCATTCGTAGTATCTTAAGATACAAAGTTCGGTAAAGTGTCAACAATTGCATCTAAAGATAATTGTGAAAAAGCATTCGTAGTATCTTAAGATACAAAGTTCGGTAAAGTGTCAACAATTGCATCTAAAGATAATTGTGAAAAAGCATTCGTAGTATCTTAAGATACAAAGTTCGGTAAAGTGTCAACAATTGCACCCAAGGATAATCGTGAAAAATATTTTGTGGTATCTGAAGATACACAGTTCAGTAAAGTGTCAACAATTGCACCCAAGGACAATCGTGAAAAATATTTTGTGGTATCTGAAGATACACAGTTCAGAAAAGTGTCAGTAATTGTATCTAAAGACAACCGTGAAAAATCATTTGTAGTATCTAAAGATACATACATAGTTTAGAGAAGTGGTAGCAAAATTATCTAAACATAATCGTGAAAAATCATGTGAGGATACATATATACATAACTCGAAAAAGTGTTAATAATCTAATATTACTACATAAAGTGTTAATAGCATCCTAAGATAAATAGTTTTTTAAAAGCGCTAACAATTAGTGAAACAATAAGTGCGAAAGTGACTCAAGTCAAGAAAAGATAAGTTAAGCAATTAAATAAAAGTGCTCCATAGTTGGCATAGTGTATCTAAAGACTAAGCAAACTAATTAATGCCAAAAGACAAACAAACAAACAAAGACAAAACCCCCAAATTTATTGTACCGTATACAATATTAAAAAACGAAAAAATGCAAGCAATAAGCGTTGAATCTACGGCGCATCAGCCAACATCAAGCGGCACCGCCACAACACAACAGGAATCGCAGTACACCATAACTGCGACGGAACTAATGAAAGAAGCTTCAAGAATCAAGGAATTCTATGGGAATAGAGAATACGACTTGTCATCTTTCATAAGGGAGGTGGAGTTAATTCTTCCACTTTTCAACAACGATCCGGCTTTAAAAAACTTTGTATTCCAACGATACATTCGAAACGAGATCCAGGGAGCAGCCCTCCAAGTCATCCGTACATTGGGACCAGCACCATCATGGGAACAGATAAAGGACGAACTCATCAAGAACTTCGGCATCAAGGAATCATATCACCACCTATATCACCAAGCCATCAACTTGAAAAACACTAAAGTAAGCGAATATTTTTATAGTTTAAGAAATATATTAGATAAACTTAATACAAAGTACGAATTTGATAAAACAAAACCAGTGGAATTCTCGCCAGAATCCAACGAGTCCATTATTTTAAAAACCTTTTTAAATGGTATTAATCCAAATTTATCAAGTATCATATATAGTAGGAACATTAAAAACCTAAGGGAGGCATACTACGTATTACAAGAGACAGGTATTATTTGGCATTACGATAAACAACCGAGTAGTTATGGCAGGTATAATAGTAGGCAGCCAATAAAGCAAAACTCGCAGCATAGGGACGAACATCCAAAACAATACCATAGCTATGAGGGAAATTAGTTAGGACACAATACGAGTTCAGGACAATATAGACAGAGTCGTTACTCAGACCACAATAATTCCACAACAGAACGAACAAACCAAGGGCAACCAAGGTTCAGTTCAAACTCAGGGCAATTTCGACAAAACACGTATAGTACAAACTCAAGACAACCTAGGCAACAGTGGGGTAACAACCACGAGAATTCTAGACAAACCAGACAAAACCGCTCTGAACCTATGGAAGTCGACCACATTGACAATACAGTTCAGGAAGAAGTAAATTTTCACTCACAAGGCCGAAAACAAATTTACCGATAGTCGAGTTGACCATCGGTAGCGACAAAATAAGATGTCTCATAGACACAGGCTCAACAACAACTCTTTTAAACTTACACAAACTACCCCAATACAAACGACAAAAACTTCAGAACCCTATAACTTTTAACACGCTTAGCGGACAAACTTTAATCAGTGAAGAAATTATAACGCCTTTGCCAGTAGAATTTAATGAAGATAATCTCATGAGCTGGAAGCTCACCGTATTTACAAACAAACAATTTGATGCTTTAATAGGACAGAATCTGCTAAAACCTATGCAGGCAACTGTCAACTTAGAAGAAGATTACTTAGAAATACATGGTATAAGAACGAAGTTTATAAATTCTTGTCCCTACAGTTACGATGAAATTCATCTGCTGGAAGAATCTAAATTAGACCAAAACACGTTAGCAAAACTTATTCGCGAAGATATGAATCAGGAAGAAAAAAATAAATTAAGGACATTATTGACCAAAAATAAGGATTTATTCTTCCAAGAAGGGGAAAGACTGACACATACTCACGAAATTGTCACAACACCAGACAAACCGGTATATTCAAAAATTTACAGATACCCTCAAATACATGAAGAAGAAATAAACAGACAAATGAAAGAAATGCTAGAGCAAGGCATAATAAAAGAAAGTAATTCCCCATATAATTCGCCACTCTGGATTGTCCCAAAGAAAACAGACAATTCCGGCAAGAAAAAGTGGAGAATCGTCATAGATTACAGAGCCTTGAATGAAATAACAGTAAGCGACAAATTCCCCATACCCAATATCGAAAACATACTAGAGAAACTCGGCAGGGCTCAGTACTTTACAACGTTAGACCTTGCTAAGGGGTTTCACCAAATCATGATTAAGGAAAGTGACACAAGGAAAACGGCATTTTCAACACCATTAGGCCATTATGAGTTCACAAGGATGCCATTTGGACTTAAGAATGCGCCGGCAACCTTCCAAAGGCTCATTAACTCAGTTCTTAGGGAACTTATCAACCAAATATGCGTAGTATATTTGGATGATATACTGATATTCAGCACAAACATAGACGAACATATAAATAGCATTCAAAAGGTCTTCGATAGATTGAAAAAATACAATCTTAAAATCCAGATAGTCAAATGCAACTTTTTGACAAGAACTACAGAATATTTAGGCCACATACTAACAACAGAGGGAGTAAAACCAAACGCAGATAAAATCAAGAATATTCAAAAACTTAAGTTACCCGAAACCGCCAAGCAGATAAAATCTTTTCTAGGACTAACAGGCTACTACAGAAAGTTTGTTAAGGACTATGCAAAGGTAGCGCAAGGCATGACAAAATATCTTAAAAAGAACACAAGAATCGACAAAAAAGATCAACAATATATTGAGGCGTTTGAGAAATTGAAGAAATTACTTATCGACACACCAATCCTAAAGTACCCCGACTTTAGCAAGAGATTCCAACTAGCTACAGATGCAAGTGATTTAGCCATCGGAGCAGTACTCACTCAGAACGGTCACCCTATTAGTTATGCTAGCAGGACCTTAAACGACCACGAAAAAAAATACTCAACAACCGAAAAAGAACTACTAGCGATTATCTGGGCCGTCAATTATTTTAGACCATACGTATACGGCAGACAATTTGACCTCTTGACGGACCACCAGCCACTTGTGTGGTTACAATCAAAAAACAAAGGCAAAGATATTAATCCCAGATTACAGCGTTGGCTTCTCAAATTAGGAGAATACGATTTTAAAATCAACTACATTAAGGGTAAAGAAAACAACGTTGCAGACTTCCTGAGCAGAATTAACTCCGAAACAGGAGAAATTAACATAATAGATTCTTCTTCTCAAGAAGATGATAATTTAAGCACAAACGCTACTATACATTCCCAGGAAGAAGAGCAGAATGACCATTTCCCCATATTAGATACGGTCGTAAATCGTTTTTTCACCCAAATAATACTAACTAATACAAAAACTAAAGAAATCGAGATTATCGATAGAAAACGTAAAATATATATTAGCTGTAATGACATTGAAAGCAATTTTATGACCGATATTTTCCGCAGATTCTTAAAAACAGGTAAAGTAGGTATTTATTCAGAAATATCAGAACACGATTACAATAAGGTTCAACAGAAATTAATAGAACTATTCAACAAAAGCATAACCTTTTATAAGTGTACGTATCACGCTAAAGATATACGGACGGAGGAAGAAGCTTTTAGGGTTATAGCGAAATATCACAAGACTGAAACAGGGCACGGAGGTATAAATGAAAACTACGAAGGCTTAAAGAAGATAATCTATTTCAAAAATTTAAAAGAACATATCCAAAGATACATAAACAATTGTGACGTATGCTGCAGAGCAAAGTATGACAGGAAACCATTGAAACCAAAATTTAGCATTACCCAAACCCCAAGTGATATCAAACAAATAATACACTTAGACATATACACAAATAAGAAGAATAACTTCATAACATTTATTGACAGATTTTCGAAATACTCAGTAGCTCTACATCTAGAGGATAGGAATAGCGAAACAATTATAGAAAAACTAAGGTTATACTTTTCCATAAAAGGAAAGCCAAACCGAATAATACTCGACAATGAATTTAATTCTGTTAATATAAAGGAGTTCTTAGGACGAGAAAACATAGAATACCATTTTACCAAACCAAACAATCATACTGGAAACTCAGACATAGAGAGATTCCACAGTACAATAGGTGAAAAAGTTAGGATACTAGAAGTAGAAGCACCTGATTTGTCAACCAAGGAAAAGATTTTCAAAAGCATTGAGTGGTACAATAAGTCAATTCACTCTTCAGTAAAGGAAAGACCAATAGACATAGAAGGAGGTAAGGTAAATAAGAATAAAGTTTACAATCTACTTAGAGAAAAGAAAGAGCGAATAATTAATAGGCTTAATGAAAACAGGAAAGACTACCATCAGAACCAAAGCGAAGGTTATGTAAAGAATTACAGAGCACTCAGACATAAGTACGAACCTAAATACAGAAGATCAGATTTAGCTAACATACACCCCCTCAATATTAAACGACCTACCAAATTTTCAGGCCAAATGGACACTAACGATTTTGATACTGACGCTAACGTCTCCAGTAACAGGAATTATGACAATCGAGAAGATAGACAATAATGACGGTTTTACAGCAGTGAGACTAGAAGACGTACAATTGATTAAAGACTATTACACGATTCTTCATCTAATAGAACCAACTTACATAGAGTCAATAATTGAGGCTCTTAACAATACGATAACATTAGGAGATCCAATAGGGAGTAAACATTTGTTGTATCATGAACTTAACACAATAAAGACAAAGGTATCGACACTACTACCCCACAGACACAGAAGAGGTCTAATAAAATTTCATAGGGACAGGCCTAAAATGATTTTACGAGACCATGGACGATAACGATAGGACAGAAATTGCAGAACGTTTACGAATTATTGATGAAAACAACCATATGGCTATTGAAAATCTTAACAAAAACATCGAAATCAATGACCATTTTAACAGAACCTTTACCCAATTAAAAAACTCAATTGAAATAGACAGAAAGAAAATTTCAAGTATCATTAACAATGTGAAAGGTAGCAATGCAGAACTTAAGCAACACCTTGTATATTTAGAAATACTTCTAAAACTAAAGATCTTAGGAGATAATGTAGAACATATACAAAACAACTTAGCTTCAGCTAGGCTAAATATTATGAGTAGCAATATTTTAACAAACGAAGAAACAATATTGATTTATATAAACTGCAAAATATTAAGTTAAGCACAGCTAAATATAAAGACGATAAGATAATTTTTGTAATACAAGTACCCAAAAACATAATGTCAGCAAAACGGTCTTTACTTTTCCCCCTTGCAAATATAAATTCAGAGGAACTTGTCTTTGAAAGTCAAGAAATTATTGAAATCAATAAAACCACATACGATTACAGAAATAATCCCAACATGAACAGCCTAAAAGAAACGAAACTTTGCATCTATCAAAATAATTGTAATAAAAGAAAAAATAACGAAACGAAAATAATAGAATTAAAGTCAGGTCTTATATTTTTGAAGAATAGTATCAATACATTAATCACAAGTAAGTGTGATGATAGAAAGTTGAAACTAACCGGAAATTATTTAATATCATTCCACAATTGTGAAATAGAACTTAATGACAAAACATTTTATAACTCCGAAGAATCATTCAAAGAACATTTTGTAATACCTGTTAATTTTAGAATAAACGAAACTAAGACACAGCTCACATTCGATGAAATCATTATTAACCAAATAAAAAATATGGACAGTATAAAGGAACTTAAATTTCATAAGAAAACAAATTTGACCCTTAATCTGATAACGTCGATTGCAATCCTTATAATCATTATAATGGTGATAATGTTGTACACCCACTACAAAAGAAAGTACAAATCTATTGATATTAATGTAATAGCGAAAACCCAGGAGAGTTTTCAATCAAGGGGCGGAGGGGTTACATCAACCTCAAAGCACCAACACTTGACCGAAGAACATCCACCCAATATACCTATTAATTGGTCAGCATGATTCATTTATTTTCACTTCCATTCTTTCGTTGAATGACCTAGAAGGCATTCAACCTCAATACCAAGCAATTGATCATACATATGTATGTAACTGGATATCGAATTCATGTCCACGCTTTTGGTGACTAACCAACAATTAATGCAATCCAAATTTGAAATTAAATAAGTTGAAAAACATTTGCAATGAAGAATCAGATTTCCCATCGAATGTGCAGCCGATTTCTAGGGCATTGAAACTTAAGCACTTTGTCATTAAGAATATAGAATGTAATAAGTTATGAGTAAGATATGGAAAATGTTATAAGTTAGTTTCTAAGTAGACTCAATAAAGTGCGGTTCAAAAATAAAAAGTTGTTTTTTTTATACACCGCTCGGAACATTTCCTTAAGTCGTGTTCTCGTCGTGGCATTGTGGAAGCATTCACGGCGATTGAAGAACAGGCGAAACGAATTGGTCTTAAGATCAATGAGGACAAAACGAAATACATGCTGTCAAGCAAAAACCAATCCGTCGCTCACCACCTGGGACAAAACATAACAATTGACAGCTACAATTTCGAGGTAGTTAAGGAGTTTGTCTACCTCGGGGCAAACGTAAATTCCACAAATGACACCACAGTGGAGATCCGGCGTAGAATTGCCCTTGGCAACCGCTGCTACTTCGGCTTGTCCAAACAACTGGGGTCAAAACTCCTCACTCGAAAGACCAAAGTCATGCATTACAAAACGCTCATTCTGCCAGTCTTGCTGTACGGAGCCGAAAGCTGGACGATAAGCAGGACAGCGGAGCTGATTAGGATATTTGGTCCTGTCTGTGAGGAAGGTGAATGGAGAAGAAGACACAACCGCGAACTCTACGAGCTGTACCAAGATGTGGATGTAGTCCGGAAGGCAAGGATCCGTCGACTACACTGGCTCGGCCACATCGAGCGCATGGACATCAACGCTCCAGCTAAGAGGGTCTTCGACTCCGAGCCTCCTGGTTCGAGAAGAAGAGGAAGACCGAACCTCCGGTATAAAGACCAAGTAATCGCGGATGTAAGACATCTTGGTCTTGACAACTGGAAGCAGCGTGCCCGGGACCGTCAAGGATGGAAGGCAGCTATAGCTCAGGCTCAGATCCTCCATGGATCGCAGGCCTGATAAGTAAGTAAGTAAGTAAGATCTTAATCATCGCAGTCCTCCTTTACGGCGTGGAGGCTTGGACCTTAACAAAAAGGGGTGAAGATGCCCTTGATCGTTTCGAGGGGAAAATTCTGCGCACATCTATGGTCCCGTTTGTTCAAACGGTGTATGGAGGAGAAGATATAACGAAGAAATGTACGGGTAGTACAGCGACATTGGCCTGGTACGACATCTACGGATACAGCGTCTAAAGTGGCTAAGCCATGTAGAGCGCATGGAAAATACAGCTCCGACCCCAAGAGTCTTCGAATCCACCCCGGAAGGAAGGCGCGGCAAAGGACGGCCGCATCAACGGTGGCGCACGCAGGTGGAAGGGAACCTTAACCAACTGGGCGTGCGGCGCTGGAAACAGCTGGCCAAAGACCGTGCCGACAGGAGGCGCTTGTTGGTTGAGGCCCAGGTTCACCACGGACTGTAGCGCAACCTAAGTAAGTAAGTTAACCGTATTTTTTAGCAAGTGAAGCTTGAGTAGCTCCTTCTTTAAATTCTTCGATTATTTTCGATTTAAGACTGCCATTGTACTTATCGCAGACCATTGAGAATAATTTCGTCAAGGGATCGGGAACTACTGAAATTTGTTGTCTGATAAATCAAGAACAGCTGTTGAAGGTGTAGCTGCTGCCAGAATATAGTTTTCCATAAAGAACCGTCCCGCGTCGCCCAATATTGTTATCTTAGGAAGTTGCTTTTGATTTGAACACTTAAATGAATACTGAATACTGTAGACAGTATTCAGTTTTGGCTGTCATTTGCTTCACTATTATGTATAACAGCTTGTTTGCTTTGGAGTTAGTATATTGGTAGCTGTTACTTGAGTAGTCATAATTCTAATAAAATGTTTACGAAGGGTCAATTAAAATACGGCAAAAAGATATTTACCAAAAAGTTGTCGTTGCTTTGCACAACACGGTAATAATTAATAAACATTTTCCCCCCAAATGTAGACGGTTCACATTTGTTTAACCATTAAGTCATGAAAAATAAGCTTTTACTAGCTTTTGGACGAATTCTGACTCGCAAAGCAGCATAAACAAGCCGAAACATAAACCGCAAATTCGAAAAGGAAAGACACGAAAATCGGTAGCAACATAGACGTTCGAGGATGAGGATGAGCAATGTAAGTAAAAAGGTGCAGAAGAACTGTGTGTTACAACTGAACCATTAGACCGATATCGAACCATCTGCAATAAATCGAAAAATAAGCCTAAATTGGCTTTCACACGAATTGAAAAAACAATTTGCATTTTTTTAATGGATCTTGTACGATAACCGATGAAAGGTCTTAGTGACTGTTTGGTAGTTGGATTCGTCCATTTAATCGTAGCTTACTGAGATCTGATGATACCATAAGAAAAATACTGACGACATTCATGATTAAAATGTGGTTACAAAAAATAAATGACTATGGCTTCAGAATCTGATATCAGCTAGCAAATTCGGTGGCTTTTTTAACTATCGTATATAATATTTTCCAGGATTTCGACAACGTTTTCAAAAACCGAAGCAACACCCAATATATCTTTAACGACATTCGTATACTCAAAACTCTATAAAACAAAATGTTTATGACTGAGAAGGTATAAAAACAGGTTTATGCGTGCATTACTAATCAAAGCGAACCGAAGGTGAGCTTTCTTTGTGCTGACTCGGACTCAAAATGTTGTTCGCATTATTGGAGCACTTCCTGACATTTTAGAGAGATGACATTTTTTACACTATTAGTTGACCATATCAGTCGGGTCATGACGAATCAAGAATTTTGAATTTCGGTTTAGTTCAATTGTAAAAAATTAGAAACCAAATTAAATACAGAAAAATAAATTAAAATATTCGAAAAAAAATTTGCGCGCGCAATTATTTAAATTTGAAAAAAAAAAAAAAATTTGATGCTTTTCGCGCCCAAGCCACGTAATTTTTCTTGAAGAATTTTGCAATACTGGATACAGCCATGTTCATCATCAAAACTGAATATATGTGAAGCAAAACTAATGATAAAAACAGAAAATAACAAGAAATAGGTATGAAAAGGAAAATAGCAAAAACAGCAATAAATCTCATATATTAACTGAAGTCTACGAAAAAAACAGTTTGACACAATATGTCACTTCATCCTAAACGATCCCGGAACTTAGCATGAATGACCAGAGACGCAGCCAGATTGAGGAACGTTCGCCAAAACATTATCGACGGCGCTCTTCGAAACTCAAACATAGAAACAACACATTTTCGAGACACTGAATTTATCAGAACATTCACCCAGAATCTCGATATGCACGTGTTCAGACTTTACGACAACTGCTCACGGCTACAACTCAGCCACCATGAAGTCATCGGCCATTACAGCACTAAAAACCCTGTCAAGTACGCTGCTCAAAACAATATGGATGTCAGTCGTCGAGCAGATGTTGGTAGCACGGATTCAACCCGGTCTTAGCGTCTATCAGCTCCGCAGTCAAGGTGTCAAAGGTCAATTCCGTTACAAAGGAAACGTGCTGAACATCGAGCAAGATCTCCAACCGATTGCAAACGAGTTGCCGAGAGTTCTAATGCAGTCAAAATCTTGCTGATTAGGAAGCAGGGAGCTCAAGGTTACAAAGACTTCAGGGTCAGACGACAGGGGGTACACTATGTTCTGGTGTTTCTAAAGCAAGAGAATCGCTTCAACGCTGACTTGCAAATCAACATGTCCGCCTTGGCGGAACTACCAGAAGACGGAAGCGTTCAAGATCAACTTAGACATGTCGATGGAAGTGTTGCCAACGACTCAATGCCCGATGTTGTTGAAGACAGTGAAGATGTGGTTATTAACATGCTTCCCATGTCAAGTGGTATGAGACAAAACGAGGTTGTTCGTGATGTAATCGATTGGCCCGCAGCTTCAGCAAAACCGGTCAACGAATTCACGACTGTTGAATACATCGTCAAGCCTTTCCTCGTCTGTTCCCTTCTGGTGCTGCTGACTTCAATGATAATACACGTTCTAAAGAAAATCAACTCACATTTCAGGAATGGGCTCGGTATTTGATGAGTTACCATGACAAGGGATTTGCGCTAGACCCGAGGTTTCCATTCTTCTGCCTCAACATGATGCAACGCCACGACGCAATTAGCCAAGGCTTAATCTACGCCAACATGACAAATTTCAATGGATCCCAGGAGTATCTACAACAACAAGTCAGAGAAAATCCGGCGCTGATGAACTGTTTTCTCTACTTTGCTTTAAATATCGGGGCACAATGTCTTACTGGTATCAGAAGCGTTTAGAACTTGAAAGTATGTTCAGCCAACTTGGTGTTCCAACATTTTTCTTGACGTTACGCGCGACAGATCTCTGATGGCCATGCCTAAGGAAACATTTTGGATACGATCCAACTGGGAAGTCTGAAGCTCAGGTTGCAATCAATCAGAGCAATCATTGCTCTCAAAAAAACCGTCAGAGAGTGGAACCGTTTTTGGAAGTATGGAGAAGAAGTATCCGACCATAGACTATTGAAACCGTTTCGAGTATCAACATAGAGGAAGGCCACATGATCATGGCGTATTTTGGCTGTCTGAAGCTCCTGACGTTAGAAACTTGGAGTCAATGAATATTGAAGAGCTGACAAATGCCAAACATTATTACGACAACCTCGTGTCAGCGATCAACCCTAATCATTCGGCAAGATCAGACCCGCACCCTAGTAGAATAAGAGCAACAGACCTCCAAACTCACTGACGAAAACATAGCCAAAGATGTGAACAGATTTCAAAGACACACGGTTTGCTCGAAGTCGTCTGCGAACAATCAATGGATATGAGCAATGCCGGCAATGCCACTACTCATTGAATCGAGGCTTGCGAAAGAATAACGAGGAGTTTTCTGTTATACACCTGCTCGAAACAATGGACTACTCAACCCATTCAACAAGCTTGTTTTATTCGCGTGTCGAGCAAACACAGACATCTCCATTATCGCTTCTGAATATGTAGTGAAATCTTACATCCCTAAGTACGCCTCAAAAAGTGAACCAAAGTCTGAAAATTTCAAACAGACGCTGAGGGCCCTTCTAGAGAGTATTATCGGTTCTCAGTCAAGACGAAGAACTGTGACGAAGTTCCTCATGAAGGTTATTGGCAGCAGAGATATATCTGGGTGTGAAATCTCCAGGGTTCTACTTGCAGAACCTTTAATGAAAGCCACAATTTTCATACTTTAGCGCCAAAAGTTGTCACACCATTTTTGTTCGTGAAGTTAGATGTTCGCTTCATTTAGGGAATTTATTCCCGCCTAGTACACGTTACATATTTTACCCAGGACCTTTTATAACCCTATACACGTCTCTATCAATTGAAATTATAGTTATGGCCATTAGCTTTGACAACAACAAGTGAACAATCAATACCATGTATTATCCGAATAAGGATTTCATAACAGCAGGCAAATAACGTTCCAATTAACTATGACAAACGACATCTAACACACATACATATGTACATATGTGCAAACTTTAAACTTTTATTAAAATATGCTTAACACCTGTCGGGATAGTAGTACCCCAAGTATTACAGGTTTTGTAATCTACGCCATGGCGAACTTATCTAAATGGGTATAATGCTTCAAAAGGTGTTAGATTTGAATAAATTAATTTTGCATGAGCATATGTATAACTTTCTATGTGGTGCAAACTAGGCGGGAATAAATTCCCCAAAACAAAGCGAACCTCTAAGTTCACGAACTAAAATGGTGTGACAACTTTCGGATCCCGATAACACCAACGCCATCGAATGTTTATTTCGCGGCATAGTAGTATGTAGTATAACTTGCCTAGAAAAAGCTTCTCGGCTCACGCTGCGGCGCGCCGTTCGGAATCGGCATTAAACTGTAGGTTCCTTTTACCTGTGTGAAAAATAAATCACACACAACATGGGTGATTGAAGGGAAGCTTTGCTCTGGTCCTTCATGGGTTGTAACGCCACCAAAGAAGAAGAGCTTTTGGCGCTAAAGTATGAAAATTGTACAATTGTTTTTTCATAGATTATTGCTGCGAGTTTGATGAAATAAAATGTATCACTGTTACATTTGTAGAAAATCATTTTATTACTTCACACACATCTATTGCATACTATTCAGTCTATCGAGTTCGGCCCGCTTTAGAACGCTGGCTTGGAGATGATTCCCAACAACCTTTCGGATGGAAAGAGGATTCCATCAATTTTCTTGGCCCTCGAACACGCAACCCGGCACTAATTTCACTTATCCCTAAGTCTACAACTGCTTTGTCCAATGTAATTCCTTGCGACCTGTGAATACTAATGCCGTAAGACAGCGATAACGGAAATTGCTTTTCGTGCCATTGACTGCTCCTTTTTTGAATGACTTTACGACCTGCGTTATAGGAGTAGCGCCTGAAGCGAAAATCGGTCCCGTGTAAGTTTCAAACTTGACCATGATGAAGATAGGAGCTTCGCTTGGTATGGAGTTCTCGACTCTGTTTTCGGTCGGAACGTAAATAATGTCAATGACTGTGCCCATCGAGCCATTGCACAGTATGGAAGAGGTCCACAGGTTCTGGCGTAACATCACTTTAGTGCCAACGCAGAGTGACAGTTCTGCGCTCAGTCCTTGAGCTTCGTCATCTGACGCTGAAGCGACTGTTGCATTATTGTTTGAGGTATTTACTAGAGTCACTGGGCACCCAAGCGATCGTAAGGCGTTCTTGTTTTAAGACTTGATGTTTTTGTTGGTCGCCATCAATCGTGTCGCGTCCTTGAAATCTCGGGTCGATCCTGGATTATTGTCGACAAAGCGTTGTTACCAGAATTAATAGTGAAATTGTTTCTATTCATCGCCAGTCTGTCGCATGATCTGCTTAAGAATAAACGTCTTCCGTATCTACAAATAAGCTGCTTTGCTTACTTACTTATCAGGCCTGCGATCCATGGAGGATCTGAGTCTGAGCTATAGCTGCCTTCCATCCTTGACGGTCCCGGGCACGCTGCTTCCAGTTGTCAAGACCAAGATGTCTTACATCCGCGATTACTTGGTCTTTATACCGGAGGTTCGGTCTTCCTCTTCTCCTCGAACCAGGAGGCTCGGAGTCGAAGACCTTCTTAACTGGAGCGTTGGTGTCCATGCGCTCGATGTGGCCGAGCCAGTGTAGTCGACGGATCCTTGCCTTCCGGACTATATCCACATCTTGGTACAGCTCGTAGAGTTCGCGGTTGTGTCTTCTTCTCCGTTCACCTTCCTCACAGACAGGACCAAATATCCGGCGCAGAATTCGGACTAGCAGCTGGATGGACTTTTTTGCTCCAGCACCAGGTTGAAGAAGTCACATGACAGCGCATCTCCTTGCCGAAATCCGGTGCATGTTTCGAATGGTTCCGAGGTCCTTGAACCGAGTTGCACGGTGCATCGCGTGTTTTTTAGTGTGGCGCGACACAACTGGATCAGTTTTACCGGGATCCCGAATTCGGCCATCGCCCCAAACAGTTCTTCACGATGAATGCTGTCGTATGCGGCTTTGAAATCGATGAAAAGATGGTGTGTATCGATTCGAAACTCGTTGGTCTTTTCCAGGATTTGTCGAAGTGTGAAAATTTGGTCTATAGTTAATCTGCCGTGCCGGAAGCCGCATTGGTAGCTGCCGATTAGTGCGGGGTAAAATGGTTTTAGACATTCACACAATACGCTGGACAGGTTCTTGTATGCGACATTGAGCAGGGATATACCTCTATAGTTCTTGCAAGAGGTAGAATCGCCTTTTTTGTGGATGGGGCATATAGAGCTGGTATTCCGGTTGTCGGGCATGCTTTCATCTTCCTAAATTCTGCAGATGGTCTGGTGCATGCTCCCTACCAGAACATCGCCGCCAGCCTTGAAGAGCTCTGATGGCAAGACACCTGAGCCTGCGGCCTTGTTGTTCTTCAGCTTCTGAATAGCTGTGCCGACTTCTTCGATACTGGGTTGGAGGACTATTTCAGCGGCTGGAGTTGGGATTTCCTCGGTCCCTACCGCTCTCTCTTGGTCATGCTCGTTAAGCAGCTGCTGGAAGTGCTGCTTAAATACATCCACTATTCCCTGCGCGTCGGTGACAAGATTACCCTCGCAGTTTCGAAGAGACCCTTTTGTGCCCTTTTTGAAGCTTCCTGCAAGGCCTTTGGCTTTCTTGTAAAAGGCTCGTATTTTATGTTTACCCCTAGACCCCTCGATATCCTTGAGCTGGGAGGCTGCGAAGATTCTTTTCTTTCGTCGCAGTAGTTTTTTCTCCTCCCTTCTTCCGGCTCGGTACTCTTCTTGCGCTGCCCTGGTTTTCCTCCGCAGCGCCTTTTGGTACGCCTCGTTGGTTGCTGCCTTTTTCTGCTCACACTCGCCATCATACCACAGGTTTCTTGTCGGGTGTGGTAGGTATCCTAAGGTGGTTTCAGCTACTTTCTGAATGGCTGAGCGGCAATGCAGCCACATGTTATTGGCATTTGTGTTCGACGTAGGCATACCGTAGAGTCTTTCGCTCAGCTGCTCCCTGTAGACTCTGGCACCCTCCGGTGTGCTCAGGCGCCCAATGTCGAACCTCCTCCTGATGGGCTGGTGCAGCTTTCTGACATTGGACAGTCGAGCTCTGAATCTTGCTGCTACGAGGAAGTGGTCAGGGTCGACATTTGCCCCTCTGAATGTTCGCACATTCAGGATGTTTGACGAGTGCCTTGCGCCAATGAGCACATTGTCGATTTGGTTAGCGGTTCGACCGTCCGGAGATCGCCAGGTTGCTGTGTGGATTCGCTTGCGAGGGAATCTTGTGCTACTTATCACCGCATTACGAGCTATCGCAAAGTCTGTGAGTCGGAAGTCGTTATCTGTTGTTGTATCGTGGAGGCCGTGCTTCCGGATCAATCCGTCAAGAATGTTCTCCTCACCGATTTTGGCGTTGAAGTCCCCGAGCACGATTCTTACATCGTACTCCGGACAAGCTCCGTAGGGGTTGTCCAGGAGGTCATAGAAGTCCTCCTTGATAGTCCTCCTTGATGTTATAAAATCTGCCTCTGATGCGGATCGCCTGGCTGTGGTGATCACTTATAGGTTTAAAGTCGATGACCTTCGACCTTAACCGCTTACCACTACAAATCCGCATCCCAGTAAGTGCAACCTTTTGTGACAGCTGTAATAAATGTCGCAATTTTTCTTCCTAATCATACCGTTTCCTATCCAGCGTATTTCCTGGACCGCAGTAATATCCGCCTTGTACTGCGTGAGGATTCCTTCTAGTTTATGGGCAGCTCCGGGAGTGTACAGGGTTCTGACATTCCAGGAGCATACTCGCAAATCGTGTTCCTTTTTCGTGCGTTGTCGTCGTCGAGTATCCGTCCGTGTATCCGAGGCATCTTGCTCATTCATAACTTTAGGTTTTTTTACGTGGGCGGATTGTTAGCCCGCCGCACAACCGCCATTCTGGTCGGGGTTTTTTCGCTGCATACGTTTGTTCACCTCCCAACGGTTGTTGAAGAGGCTCTCCAGAGGGCGCCGCGAGGAGGCCGTACGTCAACTGCTGCTTTGCATCGCAGGGAAAACCCATCACACTCTTTAGGTACGCCATACGGAGGCTTGTCCAAAACTGGCTGTAGCGGATTGAAGTCGCCAAAGAATACAACAAAAAATCCTCCACAATATTCGTGCTGCTTCTCAGGGTTAGCTTCTCTAAGCCGGCCATCTATCTTACCTTGCATACGCAACCCAATATTGCTGAATTCGTCTATCAATATCACCTTGATATAACTGAAATGCTCCTGAAACTCTCTTTGGGTCTTTCGAGTTTGGGGCGTAACTCTGGCTGATGTGGCAATGTGCAGTCCGGAATGCAGAGTTTTGCCACCGATATTGTTTGCAGCCTCGCCGGTTGGGGCCATTAGCTGGACGTGCTCCAAGCCGAAACTTTTAACAACTTTGTCTAGAATCGTCACAGCAACAACGGCACACGGTCATACGATTTTCCATATCGGAACATCTGGCCATCAATAACGGTGCCACGAACATTCTTCATGTACCAGACTCAACCGTACCATCAGCGACGCGACAACAATGTGCACATCAATGCAGGCGCCTGAGCAAGCGGTACCTGCGACCGCAATATACATATCTACATACATAATTATGTACAACGATGTGCGGCACCACTGGCTACGCAATTGACGAGCGAACCATTGCGATCACTTCACAGTCAACCCCTATCAAGTGCGGACGTGCAGCTGAGCTTACCAGTCGGAGCAGTAGATATACAGTCCACTTATTACGTGCATTAAAAAAAGTTTCTTTTGTTGTTTTTTCTTTCGTGTCTACGTTTAAATCTTCCCTAGTTTTCTTTTCGTTGATTTAAACAAACTTCGTTGATGACAAATGACTTGCCGGTTCTAGCAGCTCCCATGACTATTGCCATTTTGTCCGTCAATTGAAGCATGCAAGTATAATAAAACATAAAAAAACTAAGATATGAAAATTCATATGTATAAAGTCTCGATGGTTATTCTTATTATGTATAAGAAAGTCGTTCTGGTGGATTCTTTGGCCGGGATGGCCTTCTAACATGTAATTTCGTTGTGCTTGAAGTATCTGCATATCTTTCCGTAGTCCTTGCCACATTTTCTTGTTCATGTTGTTGATTTTCCGGTGGCAGTTGATTTTGCTCCACTGTGTTGTCGGTACTTGGTATTAACTCTGACATTGGTGTTGGGATGTGTGAAATAGGTGTAAGTATATTCTTGGATGTTGATACGATCGCTCTTCGATCTCGCAGGTATTGTTTGTTATCGGTTTCTACAATCGCAGACCTATTAGAAGGAATGTCTATTATCTTACCTCTTGCCCATTGTCTATCGCTAGAAGAGGGATGATTGTCTACCATAACGTCCTCACCCTCTTTTGTCATGGTAATATTTTGTTATTTGTTGTTGTCTTATTATCTTGTTTTTGACATTATTTTTTACTTCCGGCTTGAGTTTGGAGATGACAGTTGGTATTGCACCCCAGGATCTTCTTGAAAAAAATGCGTTGAACCGGACTTGACCCAATGTGATTGGCGGTGTTTCTCCATTCGAGTAGCATTTTCCAAAAACAATCCCTGGATTTATTCGCACGCTTTAGAAAAGTCTTTGCTATTCTTACGGTTGATTCCGCTTTTCCATTAGCTTGTTGGTGATGTGGTGCGCTTTTTGTGTATACAAACTCCCGTTCTTTAGTAAATCGATGAAATTTTTGATTTACAAAACATGTTTCCTCATCGGTAGTTACAACTTGAGGGCAACCATGTCGACTAACATTTTGTTTGCAACATTTAATGACGATATCAGCTGTTGCATTTTTTATTTCATTTACTTCGAAGAAATCTGAATAATAATCTACTGTGATCAAGAAAGTTATTCTATTTCCTTCTTGGTTATATTCGCATATGTCCATGCCAATCCCTTGGAACGGGTATTCCGGTATTTTTGGCGTCTGTGAAGGTAATTTTCTTTGTACTATCTGAATGGATAAACATACCTGACAAGTTCCACAAATATATTTTATTTGTTGACAACAACCAGGCCAAAAAAACTGCATCTCTGGCTTTTCGAAGACAGCTTTCAACACCTCGATGACCTGAGTGTATCCTTCTGAGTATCTCGCGTTGAAGTGCTTTAGGAATAACAACTTGATCCCTTTTTAAAATTATACCGTCATGGACCGTTAGTTCATCTCGGAAATGCCAATATGGTCGTATTAGCTGTGAGGCCTTGTTCTTATTGTCAGGCCACCCACTCATGATTACTTCAGTTAACATCTGTAAGGTGTTATCTCCTCGAGTGGCTGCTCGAATCTTTTCAATCCGGTCTTCTCTAATCGGTGTGTCTGGCTTGTTTCCGCTATGTCGTTCAGTAGAGATTCAACAGTCTCGTTGCTGTACACTTCGTACTCCATTGTTTGTTGTTCCGCGTTTTCCTGGCAGATGGCTCGCGATAAAGTGCCCGCCATATACATTTCCTTTCCCCTTTTGTATAAAACCTTAATATCATATCTTTGCAGCGTGAGCCTCATGCGCTGTAGACGATTTGGAGACGAAAGCAAAGGACGTTCGAAAATTATTTGCAGGGGCATATGATCTGATTCTACGACTATATTTCGCTTTCCTGACAAATATTGATCAAATCGTGTGCAACCAAAAACAATCACAAGGCACTCCTTTTCTATTTGTTTATATTGTTGTCCAGTTTTTTTTAGTGTCCGGTATGCATATGCCACTGGATGACCCTCTTGCACAAGTACAGCACCAAGGCCAAAACTGCTGGCGTCACACTGGTAAGTCAATGGTTTTCTTACATCATAATATCGTAAGACTGGACCTTGAGTTATCATTCGTTTTAACTGTTGGAATGCTTTTTCTTGATCCATTTCCCAGTACCACTCAGCTTCCACTCTGCACACTCTTCGTAGAGGTTCGGCTATAGTGGATAAATTGGGAAGTAAACGAGTTAAATAGGTACACAAACCAACAAACCGTTGGGTGTCTTGGACATTCTGAGGTCTAGGAAGTTCTTTTACTGCTTTCAATTTTTGTTCATCCACTTTCAATCCATTTTCAGTCAGTAAATGTCCGAAGAAAGTAACTTCATTCATACCAATTTTATTCTTTTTTGAATTTAACTTTAAATCGAGATGTCGTAATCTTTTCAGGAGACTCTCTAGGTTCCTGTTATGGCCTTCTCTGGCCAACTCTTTGTGGAATCGCAATCGAACACTTAAATATCATCGGCGATGACCTCAACACCTTTCAATCCATTCACTATCTTAAGGAGTTTTCTTTGCCAGATCTCTGGAGCAGGTGAAATACCAAATGGCATACGATTTCACACATATCGTCCGAATGGTGTCCAGAATGCTGTCAGATCTTTACTAGTTTTATCGAGAACTATTTGCCAGAATCCATTTTTAGCATCCAGGGTTGAAAATATCTTCGCTTGTGACAGATTGGGAAGTATTTCATATATCGTTGGAATTTGGTAGTTCTCTCTTTTAAGAGCTTTATTGATATGCATTGGATCTAAGCAGATACGAAGCTTCTTATTTCGTTTTACAATAATTAAATTGCTGATCCATGGGGTGTGGTGGTTTACTTTACCGATAACACCTCTACTTTACAATTCAATTAGCTTCTGCTTACGTTCCTCTCAATGGGACATGAATTCGTCTAGGTTGTTGTTGAATGGGAATCGCTTATGAATCCACTTCTAATTTCAAATATTCTTTAAGGGTACCATCGCCTTTGTCCATATCTGGACAATCACCTATTTGATTTACCTGAAGTATGTGAAGATCTTGGGAAGATTTGGCTTCAATTATTGGGTGTTTAGTATCACCTACTACTTGAAATGTTAATGTGCTCCTAATGATTTAATAGGAGCATTCAATGTTGGTACAACCTAAAGGCGTTTTAATTTGGTCGCCGAAGGAGCGTAATTTGACTTCCGATTTGCTTATATCATTGACATCAACCCCCATCTTTCTGAAACTGTCTATGCTGACAATACTACACGATGCACCTGTATCAGCAATGCATTTCAATACTTGAACTCTAGCTTTCGATTTAAAATAATAATCCTTCTTCAAAATTTCACCTCCAGTAGCAAATGTCAAAATGTTTTCGGCTTACAACACATCTTCCATTTCATTTCCACTATAACTATCATCGTCTGCCTCACACACCTGGTTTACCTTATGCTTACTCCTACATACTTTCGCAAAATGACCTATACCGTTGCATTTCATACATTGCTTTCCGTATGCTGGGCAACTCTTTTTTTCGTGCTTGTTGCCACAGAACATACATTGAGTAAGTCTTTCTGTTGCGTTTGCGTGAGTGGATCCATTCCTGCTTGTATTATTCGATCTGTTCTGCTTTTTTTGATAAGTTACCTTGTTTGTCTCGCTTATGATGTCTTCTCCCTCTACGTGTTTTCCAGTTAAAGCGCGTTTTCTAGTTCTGGTTCGTTCCACAGCTCTACAGGTGTCAACAGCTTTATCCAGATTTAAATCATTTTCCATTAAAAGCTTTCTTCGTGTATCGTTGTCCATTATTCCTGGAATTATGCGGTCGCAGATACGAAGGTACGAAGATGATTCGTACTCCGGATGGCAAAGGACTAACAAAGGCCTCGTAGGGGTAGCATCTATTCGACAGATGCTGGCCTCGCTAAAAAGCGAGAAGAGCCACCGCAGTCGAACATCTTGCGGCACTGTTAGTAAGTCCTATCCCCACCTCCTCGTGGTGCCATCTGGGGATTTCCTAAGGAAATCGCAGACGGAAAACAGGATAAGTCGGTTGGGCTACGGCCTAGTAAGCCGTAACCGTAAAAAAAACATAAACTCCGAGACAACCACAAGCCTCGGATATAACGGACCGGATTTATATTGACGACCCTTGCAAAAAACGAAAAAAGGACAATGATCTTCGGCTTTGTACGTGGAATGTTAGCTCCCTAAACAGGCCACGTGCAGCCGAACAACTTGCGGACGCCCTAGCCCGCTTAAAAGCGGACATCACCGCTATCCAGGAAATGCGATGTAATGGACCGGGTATAAAGCGGATGAAAAACTGCGATATTTACTACGGCGACTGCTATAGGGAGAGAGGGCAACGATTGTTTGGATGCAGATTTGTTGGTTTAGGTGGACTAAGGCAAAAAATCATAAGCTTTCGGCATGTGAGTGAACGCCTCATAACAATCCGTATCAAGGCTAAATTGTTTAACATCAGCCTGATCTGCGTCCAAGCCCCCACGGAAGCCATGGATGACTCCGCCAAAGATGAGTTCTACGATCTCCTAGACAGAACGAACGCCCAATTTCCCAGCTATGAGATCAAAATTGTACTAGGAGACTTCAATGCAAAGCTGGGTAAGGAAAGCATCTTTGAAGGAGTCATCGGCAAACATAGCCTACACGACACCACCTCCGATAACGGACACAGACTGATTGATCTTGCTACGGGGCGAAATATCCTTTTAGCCAGCACCCGCCTCCCGCACCTCGATATACACAAAGGTACCTGGCGGTCTTTTGACCATTCGACTACCAACCAGATTGATCACATCGCGATCGACTTCAGACACTCCTCCACTATTCTTGATGTTCGAACTTTCCGAGAGGCTAACATCGACTCGGACCCCTATCTTGTAGTAGCCAAGATGCCCTTATGGATATCAGTAATAATATAAAATAGAGTAGAGTAAGAATATAAAGTTATGACGTCGGAAAGCTACTATCGCCAGAAACCGATCGTGCTTTTACCGATCGCGTCTGCCTTAAGCTCTCCAATACACCTGAATCCTCCACACTATCAATAAAACAGCAGTGGAGCCTTTGCAAACAAGCCCTGAAAAGCTCTGCATCCGAAGTTTTGGGTTTCAAGACTCCACCACGAAGAAACACCTGGTTCGATGACGAGTACAGGAGGATTCATACAGCGAAGCAGGATGCATATAAGCCCTCGCTGCATAAAAGAACAAGAGCAGCTCGTGAGCTCTACGAGTTAAAAAGAAGGGAGGAGCATACGCTTCTCAGAAGATAGAGCACGAGAAGCGCGCGATTGAGGATTTTGAGAGGTGTTAATGCAGGTGTGACGTTCGAAAGTTTTATCAACAGATAAAGCGAACATGCCAAGGATATAAAGCCAGAACGGAAGCCTGCAGGGATGAGAACGGACACCTAGTAGTAGAATCGCAGTCGATGCTAAGAATATGGAAAAAACAACTTCTGCAGACTGTATAACCGCGATGTTAGTCACTATACCGCTGTCAGGCAGAATGATCCATTTCTAGTCGACGGAGATCACAGAGAATCCTGTCCCCCTGGCCTCGACGAAGTTAAGATTGCCACATCGAAGCTCAAGTCGAATAAAGCGGCTGGCACAGCTGCTACTGAGCTCTTCAAGGCAGCTGGGGATAACCTGGTAAGCAGCATGCACCAGCTCATCTGTAAGATATGGTCAGAGGAAAGCATGCCCGAGGAATGGAGTCTCAGCATCGTATACCCGATCCACAAGAAAGGAAACCCCTTTGATTGCGCCAACTATAGAGGAATAAGTCTCCTTAACATCGCCTACAAAATCTTCTCTGCCGTTTCGTGTGAAGCCTTTTGTAAATAAGGTGATAGGTTCTCATCAGTGCGGATTCAGGCCAGGGAAGTCCACCATCGACCATATCTTCACACTGCAGCAGATCCTGTAAAAACCAGTGAGTTTCAGGTCGACACTCACTACCTATTTATCGACTTCAAAGCCGCATACGACAGCGTAATTAGAGACGAACTTTACAACGCTATGTCTACCTTTGACATACCTGCTAAACTCGTCAGACTATGCAGGATGACTTTGGAGAATGCTCGCTGCTCCATCCGAATCGGTGAACATCTTACCGATAGTTTTGATGACAAAAAAGTATTTTGGCAGGGCGATACGCTATCGTGTGATTTTTTCAACATCACATTAGAAACGATTGTGCAAAAATCACTGGCCAATACAAGAGGCACAATCTATTTCAAACCCTCGCAACTCCTTACATACGCCGACGATATTGACATAATAGGTAGATCACAGCGAGATGTCAATGAGGCATTTGCGAGTATTGAGATGGAGGCGGCGAAAATTGGTTTGGCGGTAAACGAGGGCATCGTGTCATCAAAAAAGGACGCTCACTACCGACGTCTTGGCCAGAACGTTTCTATTGGCAGATATAAGTTCAAGGTAGTTAAGGACTTCGTCTATCTTGGCTCCGCAGTGACCTGGAACAACAACATCAGTTCCGAAATCAAACGCAGAATCATTCTTGCAAATCGCTGTTTCTTTGGGCCCAGGAGGCAACTGAGTAATAGAGCCCTCTCCCGAATGACAAAGTTGACTCTATATAACACCCTTATAATCCCGGTCCTGCTGTACGGCGCAGAAGCATGGTAACTATCAAAAGCGGATGAGGAGGCCCTTGATCGTTTCGAGAGATAGACTTTGCGCGTGATTTCCGGGCCAATAAAACGCAGCCGGGGGATCTAGGAAAAGATTCAACTATGAACTTTACGGGCTGTACAGCGACATGAGTCTAGTCAGGCGTCTACGGATTCAACGCCTAAGATGACTTGACCATGTAGAGCGAATGGACACCACAGCTCCAGCCCGGAGAGTCTCTGAATCCAACCCCGAGGGACGAAGAAGCAGAGGACGGCCGCACTTAAGATGGCGCACACAGGTGGAAGGGGACCTCAGCCAACTGGGTGTGCGGCAATGGAAAAAGCTAGCGAAAGATCGTGCTAGATGGAGGGGCATGTTGATTGAGGCCCAGGTTCACCCGGAACTGTAGCTCCCGCTAAGAAGAAGAAGACTTCGTAGGGTATTCGCAGTTTCTGATTAGATCCCGTAGCCTTCCCACATAAACCTCAATAGTCTCTCCTTCTTCTTGTCTTGTAGTATTAAATATGTACCGTTCTTTATCATTTATTAGCCTTCAGTTTGTAGTAGTTTTCTAGAGAATCTAATACACCTTTCACTGTTTTACTGACCGCTTCATTTATTTTAAGTTGCAAGAGAACTCGAAAGCAATCTTCTCCCAGGCATGCTTTTAAAATGGCCAGACGAACTGTTTCTGTTTTATTGATCAGCTCCGCTGCGATCTCATAATTCTCCCACTGGCTTCTAAATATTTTCCCAATTTTCAGCGAAATTACCTCTAGTCTTCAAAGGCTTTGGTAGTGGTATTGTTGTGGTCATCTTTTTCTGTTTTTTTTTTTTTTTTTTAATATGTTATAATGAGTACTTACTAGGTCGAAGACTGGTGAGAGAATAGTAATTTTATTGTTCTTCTGGTACATCGTATGCAAAGATGGTGACATTCAATTATTACATATTACATTAGTACTGTTACGAAATATTCAATCCCCACACCAAATAGGGTTCGTACCACTGGATTACGATAAACTACAATTGTCCTTTTTATCCGAATTAAAACGTACACACTTTTCTTCGTTTCACCACAGATCAATTATCTGTACAGCTTCACCACTTTTAATTATTATCCAATACTATCTACTTTAAAGTTTATCACACAAACAAACCTTTATTGAAAGCTTTTCCTTTCACACTGGTTGATCACACCGACTTGTCACACGCTGTTTAATACCACAAACTGAATGTATCCCGAGGGCGAGTGTTCGCGCTTATATAGCTATCGGTGCATCTTCTCGAATGTTCGCCGTCGGAAATTCCCCTTCGGAAATCTCTAGAATGCTCCGACATTCGGCATTACGCCGTTAGAAGTTTCGATCATTCCAATTTCCCCTTCACCAGAGCTTTCGAACTTCGACAGCGAAATTGGAACTTAACCGTCGGTTTGTGTCTCCGCAACAGTACTTTTAGATAATCTATTACTACAAGAATGTCTGCAGGTGTTTGATTTGGAAGCGCTGCGGTAGCAGCCATCCAATAGTGTGGCTCATATATGGGAGTTTCTGGCTCGTCATTCTCTTCGACAACGTCCGCATATCTATGTTTAACGCCCAAACAGCGACGCCATGTGCCTTGTATGACTCTTCCCATGTTGTGTGCGTCAGCAAAGTTGTCATATCGACTCTCCATGGAGTGTGAAGTACCACAAACTGACGAGTGGCTTTCATCAAAGGTTCTGCTAGTAGAAGCCTGAACACTTCACAAACCTTTTGAAGCGTACTTAGTGATGTAAGACGTCACTGCATATTCAGAAGCTATAATGGAGATGTCCGTGTTTGCTCGCCACGCGAATGAAACAAACTTGTTGAATGGGTTGAGTAGTCCATCGTTTCGAGCGGGTGTGTAACAGAAAACTCCTCATTCGTCTATCGCAAGCTTCGATTCAATGAGTAGTGGTTTTGGAAATCCAAACCAGCATTGCTCATGTCCATTGATTGTTCGCAGACAGTACGACTTCGAGCAAACCGTGTGTCTTTGAAATCTGTTCACACCTTTGGCTATGTTTTCGTGAGTGAGTTCGAGGTCTGTTGTTCTCATTCTACTGGGATGCAGGTCTGATCTTGCCGAATGATTGGGGTTGATCGCTGACACCAGGTTGTCGTAATAATGTTTGGCATTTGTCAGCTCTTCAATATTCATTGACCCAAAGTTTCTAACGTCAGAAGCTCCAGACAGCCGAAATACGCCATGAACATGTGGGCTTCCTCTATGTTGATACTCGAAACGGTATCAATAGTCTATGATCGGATACTTCTTCTCCAATACCTCCAAAAACGATTCCACTCTCTTGCCAAAGTAACTGTCTGCAACTGACGGGTTTTTTGAGAGCAATGATTGCTCTGATTGATTGCAACCTGAGCTTTAGATATCCCAGTTGGATCGTATCCAAAGTGTTTTCTTAGGCATGGCCACCAGAGATCTGCCGCGCTTTACGTCAAGAAAAATGTTGGAACACCAAGTTGGCTGACCATACTTTCAAGTTCTAAACGCTTCTGACACCAGTAAGACATTGTGCCTCTAACATTTTTTTTTTTTTTTTTTTTGTTTAGAGACTCGCGCAGGTTCAAGAGTTCTTATATTCTCTTATGATGTGTTGACACACACAACCTGAACGGAGTGCAGTGGTTGGGGTCGTTGATGTTCGTTCACTACTCACAGGGGTGGTTGTCCTAGACTTAGATAGGACGAGAGCTGACCAAATTCCGCGTTGGTTATAGTCCGAAGTAATTCGTTCAAGCACTTTTAGTATTGCATACGCAGAGGATGATTTTCGGTTGACCATATACTGTGAGTGTTATGCCTGCAAGCAGTACTTCTGGTCCCTTTCCATTCACAACTGCGTTGCATACTTTTTGTCCGTATAGGAATTACTTTTTCTTGGCTATGAAGCGAATTTGAATCATAAACCTTCCGCTCGGCGGTCGATGATGTTAACCACTGCACCACGGCCACCCCCAAGCAAAGTAGAGAAAACAGTTCATCAGCGCCGGATTCTCTCTGACTTGTTGTTGTAGATACTCCTGGGATCCATTAAAATTTGTCATGTTGGTGTAGATTAAGCCTTTGCTAATTGCGTCTTGGCGTTGCATCGTGTTGAGGCAGAAGAATGGAAACCTCGTGTTTTGCGCAAATCTCTTGTCATGGTAACTCATCAAATACCGAACCCATTCCTGAAAGGTGGGTTGATTTTCTCTAGTACGCGTATTATCATTGGAGTCAGCAGCACCAGAAGGGAACAGTCGTAAATTCGTTGACCGGATTTGCTGAAGCTGCAGGCCAATCGATTACATCACGAACAACCTCGGTTTGCTCATACCACTTGACACGGGAAGCGCTTTAATAACCACATCTTCACTGTATTCAGCAACATCGGGCATTGAGTCGTTGGCAACACTTCCGTCGACATGTCTAAGTTGATCTTGAACGCTTCCGTCTTCTGGTATTGCCGCCAAAGCGGACATATTGATTTGCAAGCCAGCATAGAAGTGATTCTGTTGCTTTAGAAACACCAGAATATCGTGTGCCACCTGTCGTCTGACCCTGAAGTCTTTGTAACCTTGGGCTCTCTGCTTCCTAAAAAAACAAGATGTTGACTGTATTAGGAACTCTAGGCAACTCGTTTGCAATCGGTTGGAGAGCTTGCTCGACGTTCAGCACGTTTCCTTTGTAACGGAATTGACAATTGACACCTTGACTGCGGAGCTAATAGACGCTGAGAACGGGTTGAATCCGTGCTACCAACATCTGCTCGACGACTGACAATGTCTTCATAACCTCTAGAAAATCCCCTGGATGAATATTGTTTTGAGCAGTGTACTTGACAGGGTTTTTAGTGCTGTAATGGCAGATGACTTCATGGTGGCTGAGTTGTAGCCGTGAGTTGTTGTCGCAAAGTCTGAACACGTGCATATCGAGATTCTGGGTGAATGTTCTGATAAATTCAGTGTCTCAAAAATGTGTTGTTTCTATGTTTGAGTTTCGAAGAGGGCCGTCGATAATGTTTTGGCGAACGTTCCCCATTCTGGCTGCGTCTCTGGTCGATCATGCTAAGTTCCGGGATCGCTTAGGAGGAAGTGGCATACTGTCTCAAACTGTTTTTTTGTAGACTTCGTTTGGTATATGAGATTTATTGTAGTTTTTTGTTATTTTCTTTTTTAAAACCATTTCCTGTTATTTTATGTTTTTATCAGTAGTTTTGTTTCACGTATATTCCGTTTTGATGATGAATATGGCCGTATTCAGTCATGCAAAATTCTTTAAGAAAATTGACTTGACTTGGGGGCGAAAAGCATCAAAAATAGAATTTTTGTTCAAATTTAAATATGTAATTGCGCGCGCAAATTTTTTTTCGAATATTTCAATTTTTTTTTAGATTTAATTTGGTTTTTAATTGTTTGCAATTAAACTAAATCGAAATTCAAAAATCCGGCTTCGTCATGACCCGATTTATATGGTCAACTAACTTTTTTTTTTTTTTTATTGAAGTGTTATAGAATTGACAACATTTCCTGGTACCTACTAGAACAAGTTAACACTAACGAGTAGTTTACGTTTGTTTATAAATCACATTACATATGCATAGTATTTTACGTTAAACAAGTACACGTTTATTATACATTTCGGTTGTATCTTCGAGATAGCATTGTTCCCAATTAGCTCGTGTGGTTTAATTCGCTTTAGTCTTCGAGTAATCTCAGTTTTATCGCAAAGTTTTGCTGCTTCCTGGTTAGTATGTTGTTCAAGTCTTGAGTAATGGGCTGTTGCAAGTTCGCGGATCGTTTCTTCTACGGTTTTAACCTTAAGGTCGCGATGTAGGTCATAGTTTCTGACATACCATGGAGCATTTACTTAACATCTTAAGACTTTGTTTTGGAAGCGCTGAATTATTTCTATGTTATTTTTAGCGGCACACCCACAGAGTTTGATGCCATATGTCCATGTAGGTCTTAGTGTTTGTTTATATATAAGAAGTTTGTTATGTATTGATAGAACAGATCTTCTGCCAATTAGCCAGTCGAGTTTTCTCAGCTTCATATTAAGCTCTTATCTTTTCTTTTTTATATGTTCTTTCCATCGTAGTTTAGCGTCCAGGTTCATTCCTAAGTATTTTGCGTTGTTGGAATACGGAATTTGTATCCCATTGACAAAGAATGGAATATGTTGAATCTTTTTGTTAGTGAAATGAACATGTATGGATTTCATGCTATTTAGCTTTAAACCCCATTTGTTGGTCCAGTCAGATATAATATTTACAGCATTTTGTAGGGTTTGAGTTGATTCTACTTCATTTTTACCAACTGTGAGAATGGCAGTATCATCAGCAAACGTAGCAAGTGTGCAATTTGAAAAGGTTGGCATGTCTTTTGTAAACAGTATATACATTGTTGGTCCCAGTATGCTTCCTTGGGGAACACAGGTTTTAATCGCTTTCATCGCAGAATAGGCATCCTCTTGTTTTACTCGGAAATATCTATCAGTGAGATAGGATTCGAGAATTGTCGAATATTCTCTAGGAAAAAGAGTTTTGAGTTTATACATTAAGCCTTCATGCCATACTTTATCGAACGCTTGAGCGACGTCCAAGAATATTGAAGAACATACCATTTTATTTTCAAGGGCTTCTTCGACAATGCTGGTGATTCTATGTACCTGCTCAATGGTAAAGTGACGGTCTCTAGAACCAAATTGATGAGATGGAATCATATTCTCGCTGTTTATAAATGACTTAAGTCTCGTCAGCAGGATCTTTTCGAATATTTTTGAAAAAATGGGCAGCAAGGAGATAGGCCTGTAGGATGACATTTCGTGCAAATCCTTACCTGGCTTGGGAATCATTATATCCTCTGAAACTTTCCAATAGCAGGGGACATGCTTTAGGCGCAAACAAGCATTTAAAAGTGTTGTTCATTTAATTTTGGCTCTAGGTGGTAGGTGTTGTAATAGCTCAGCAGTAATAAGATCATAGCCAGGTTACTTTTTCCTCTTAGGGTCTTTTTGTATAATATTTTCTACCTCCAATGGTGTGACTCAAGGAATTTCCATGGATTGTTGCTCGACTAACAGCCATATCATTTCTCGTTGTCTATCATTGGGTTGAAATGCATTGGCCAGATGCTCGGCGAATTCCTCTGCTTTCCCAGGGTTGCTTTTTGCCCATAAATTATTTAGTTTAATTGGTGGGTTGTATTGAATAGGACGTTTAAGATATTTAGTTATTTTCCACAATGACTAACTGGTCGATTTGTCGGTTGTTAGTTGGCATGATTTTTGGTGAACTGCTTTATTTTTATGCTCATTTAACTGGGAGCGAATTATTTCTGTTAGCTTATTTAACTGTGTCTTGTTTCTTGTTTGTTGCCATTTTTTTTCCTTAATTTTCTCTTCTCAGATATTAAATCAAGTATTGATTTCGGATAACTATAACCGAATTCTTTCTTTTTTATCTGAGGAGTACTTTTCCAAGCGGCTTATTTCATTTGTTCCGTAAAATCTAATATACATCTTCTAGTTGGTTTTTATTACACAGCATTGTGCTAAAGTTTAAATTCTGTTCTTATAGTGCTTGAAAGCAGTTCCAGTCTGTAAATTTATTTACAAGGTAAGAGTTTCTGTTTTCCATATTTATCCTGTCATTATACATATATTAGATATACTGGTGATGATCAGAATTCAGATCTGGTCAACTAATAGTGTAAAAAATGTCATCTCTCTAAAAAGTCAGGAAGTGGTCCAAAAACGCGAACAACGTTTTGAGTCCGAGTCAGCACAAAGAAAGCTCACCTTCGGTTCGCTTTGATTATAGGTATAATGCGCAGACCGACATGTTTCCCATTCGAGTTGAATATACGTATGTACGTAAATTGCTGGTATGAGAACCTGTCCCAGCTAATAACCGAGTCACGGGCAATAACAACCCATATCAGCAGATGCTCGATATATTGCGAAATTGGTCATTAGACCGAATTGTGCCTATTATAGCCACTGGAGGTGTAATTGTACATATATACATATGTACATACGTGTTACACCCCGAAATAGATGCTTAAACTCATCCGCAACGCATGCCTTGACAACCATAAAATGTATCGCAATTCACCAATATGTTCGTGTGATGAACACGCCTATTTCCAACAACGTCCACCATCCCACACAATAATAGAAAGAACTGCACTACATTATTCCGTCTGTAGTTATTTGCGAAACAAACAAGGACAATTTTACGTATTCAACATTTAATTCGTATCGCAAACACAAGAGTCCATATACATACATACGATCGTAAAAGTCTTGTCATCTGAAGCAAAAGCGTTAAATTAGTCAGCCATTCAACCCCGATAGAAGGACAAATAGTTGATGAAAGAGGCGAAAGCTAAAGGTGAAAAGGGTTTGTCGTAGTAAAAGGACGAGGTTGAACGACTTTCATAAATGGCTTGGGCATATGGTACATTGTTGAATATATGTACATATGTAAATCTAAGTGTAACAAAGTAGAATGAGTAGGGCGGAACATACGGACTGTTTACTTATAGGGACACGAGTATATGGCTGGAAATAGATATTATTTGTAAGATATTTATATAAGTTTGTATATTTACCAAAAATATCGCGACCCATGCTAGACCAATGTTGTCGAATGATATTGTCCCTTGGAATGGATTCCCACCTAATTGAGTGCAATTAGTATAATACTGGTTCCAGTTTACACAGGATTTGTTCGTTGGATAGTTATAAGAGAACGATACCGCCGATGCTGAAAATGTACAATTTTGAAGAATAAGTATATAAATAAAGGTAAATTACTTAAATAAATATAAAAAAATACGGGGTTTTCAAGACTGAATATACGCTCAAATTAAGAAAATACATCTCAAGAATTACAGATAAAATTTATCAAAATATCCACGCAATATCGCGATAACAAGCTTTGATAGGCTTCGTATTGACCATATCAAAAAGTAATCACCACAGACTTGTACCCGCCAAAGCTTCATAACCACACAAAAGGAGATCGCAATCTGCGCCTTCCTCGATATAGAGGGAGCTTTCGATAATACTGGCTATGATTCGATCATCACTGCACTATCCAGCAGGGGTGTAGACCATCCCACTAATCACTAGATTAGGGCGATGCTAAACAGCCGTATCATATCAGCAACATGCGGAGAGGTCTCAGTGACAGTATCGGCGGCTAGAGGATGTCCACAAGGGGGAGTCCTCTCAGCACCTCTAGTCATCGATGATCTACTACGCTACGAGGTCATCGGATTGCTGATGACCTAGTAGTCATTGTTACGGGCAAGTGCGAGATCACTGCCTGTGAGCGCATGCAGCGTGCGCTCCAACTTATCTCTGACTGATGTGGCAGAGAGGGCTTATCTATTAACCCTAATAAGACAATCTTAGACCCATTTACAAAGAGGAGAAATGGCACACACATAGGATTTTTAGAGGAGGTAAAGTATCTAGGTATTGACCTAGACCGCAGACTCAACTGGAACTCCAATATGAAAAATAAACTCATGAAAGCGACTAAGGCCATGTGGGCCTGCCGACGCACCTAGAGTAAAACCTGTGGACTTAAACCTAAGGTAGTCCATTGGTTATACACCGCGATACTAAAACATATCGTCACCTACGGGTCCACCGTATGGTGGACAAAAGTTGAGCAAAAAACTGCAATTGTTAAGCTTCAACGCCTTCAGAGACTAGTGTGTCTCGGCATCACAGGCGCTATGCGTACCTGCCCCACGGTAGCCCAAGAAGCACTCATTGGACTCGCTCCACTGCACCTTTTTATCAAAAAGGTAGCATTACGCAGTGCAATCAGAATTCTCTGCTCGGCAACAAATATGCCATGTAGACCCGTAGGCCACATGTCAATATTACAACACCTTCCCGAGCTGGATATGATTACTATGGTCTCGGACGAATTGCCACACACCTTCACTTTTGACAAGCGATTTGAGGTAATGATCCCAAATCGCTCGTTTAATGTCAAAGGTCTTAGGTGGTATACGGATGGCTCCAAGATAGCTTCTGGCGTTGGTGCCGGCATCTTTGGACCAAATCGTAAGATCTCGAAGGACCTGGGAATAAGTCCCAGCATCTTCCAAGCAGAGCTGCATGCCATCCTAACATGCGTCAATCTAAATCTCGAGACTGGCATTAGAGAAGTAACCATCAACATACTCTCTGATAGCCAAGCAGCGCTTAAAGCGCTGGGTTCGTACAGTACGGACTCGAGTCCTCGCCAAACGAAACAATTTTAAACTTTGGTATGTGCCAGGATATAAAGGTATCAAGGGCAATGAAATTGCCAACCAACTTGCCATGAAGGGTTCCAGCGATAAATATATAGGTCCGGAATCATTCTGCGGTGGGAAAATTTGCAACACCTGTCCTTTTGGAACAGCGTTCGAGGACGACTCATACGACCCCTGAACAAACACTCTAGTGACATACTCAAACTTATCAGAAAACTAATCAGCTACCTAACCGGACACTGCGGTCTGAGATATTATCTAAACAAAATTAGCCTCTCGTCCGAAACTGAGTGTCGACTCTGTTTCGAGGACGAAGAGACGGCGGAACACATACTATGTGAGTGTGCTGCTCTCTGCCATCTTAGGAAGCGTATCCTTCTCAGTGAAGTTATGACGCCTGAGGGGATCACCTCCTGCGAGAAGCATTCTCAACTTCATTATAGAAGTGGAGAGACTCCTCGGCTAATCGGCTAGCATGCACAATAGATCTGCAAGTGTCGCAGTGCCGTATTGCTAATGGTAGCACTAGCCCCATATATAACAAAAAAAATCATCTGGCGTCTTCTTTCTACATATGCGGTTAAAACTATAATCAATTAATTGCAAAACATACCATCAATCTAATTTATTGACAAAACTTTTAGAAATGTATTATAATATATTACTGATAAAATTGAATCAAAATAATAATAAAGGGCGCCCCGTGGCGCAGTAGTTAGTGTGTCGGACTCTGATGCACGATAAGCATCATACGGAGGGCAAAACCCCCCAAATTATAAATTGCCTGGAAAAGCTTCTCGACTCATGCCGTTCGGAATCGGCATTAAAACTGTATGTCCCTCTCACCTGTGGGAAAAATAAATCACACACACCATGGATGATTGAAGAGAAGCTTGGCTCTGGTCCTTCATGAGCTGTAACGCCACCAAAGGAAAGAAAGAATAATGAAACCATCCACAAATTTAGGACATCTAATATGAAACCGAGAATAAGTGATCTCCTCTTTTATGAATATGGTTTGAAAAGTTCATCAAGCTTAGAACTGCCGCGTATCCTAACTGAAAGTTCATAGTACCATCTTTAAGAGTTGTGACAAGTTCAGGGAATTCTTGGGGAATGAAAAAGTAACGGGAAGGAAAATAATAGGCTATAGGGTGGGTACGGCAACGTTAATCAAAAACGGCAATGGCAATCAACGTGGAATGGGCTGGTGCATAGTCGTGGTGCAAGATCCAGCCCTTTTTAGAGAGTTCGGGTCGCACACGGATAACACGTACTTCAGGATGACAACATAGAACTGTCCAGTCTGGTCACTGTCTGGTCGGTAGGAACATATTCCTGATGAACGATGCCGCGGATATTGAAAAAACGGGCTCCTTCATGTAGATCTTCTTCTACTGTTTCATGGCACTTCTTCAACCGCGTTACTTACATCCGTCTGCATACTACGCTAGCAAGTTTCGGAGGATTCCCGAGATTTCACCAAAAATTGGATCACACCACATTGCTTGTGCGTATTTTTTCAGTTTATGCCAGAAGTGGAAAAAATTACAGCGACTACTGGCAGAAGTCAAGAACTTATTTTTTCTTTGATCCGTACGATTAACTTTAATATGAACTTTGGATGGTTCATTCCCACTTCGCCAATTCCCACTTCGACAATTCCGATTTCGTAAATTCCCACTTCGCCAATTCCCATCTCGCGAAATATTTCGCTAATCATTTCAGGCATATACATATAGAAATAAATTCAATTTATTATATTTCTTATCAAACTTAATGATCATGGTAAATTTCGTCTCAATCGGTGAACAAGTTTAATTTGAACGCAATGTTATTTTAATCAAATCAATAAATTGCAAATTTGCTATATCCATGTTATCCAATCGCTGCTTAACCTTTGTGTGCATATTCACAAAGGCATTTCTCCATATTGTCAACACCTCCTTTGCTTCTGTTGTGATCGATGATTTCGCGAATTATTATATCACACATTTCAGTTGACATCAACATTTTGAATTTTTGTACATATAATGCTAAGATATATATTTTGTTCTACGTGCTGGTCCAGGGTTCGAGCTTCTTAGAATATTATGCGACAAAAATCGGCGAGGTTGTGGTGGTTGGTCTGACCTAAAATTTACCATCCCTAGCTGTATAAATATTTGCAGAAGATTCAATTGGAGTTACTTCCAATTCTTGGTCCGAATCAGTCTCACTGACGGGATCATATTCTGATAACTGCAATCCCTCGGCGTCTTAATCTTCTACATTCACATTATTGTATTCACTGGCGCTCTCTTCGTCCGCCATTGCACTTCCATAAGTACCTTGCTCATCTTTACTATCAACTTCCAAAAATTCCTCTAATCTTTGGCTTATTCTCTGTCTTCAAAGCGAAGTCCTTGCAATTGCCGGGGAGTTAACCATTAACCATCAGCCATAATATAATTTTAATTTATTTTTACAAATAGTTAATTTAAAATCCTGTAAAGGGTGACCGTGGTGCAGTGGTAAACATCACCAACCGTCGAGCGAGAGGTATGCAGTTATAAGTCATTCCATTGCCAAGAAAAAACAATTCCTAAACCGAAAAAAACTATGCAACACAGCTGTTGTGAATGAGAAGTGATAAAACATACTGATGAAGACATAACACTCACAGTATATGGTCACTTCAGATTCATGCTCTGTGTGTGCAATTCTAATATAACGCCATGAGTGCATGGAATAATTGCTGAGAAGTACAACCAACGTGAAAAATCGGTCGGTTCCTCTCAAATCCTATCTAAGACAACCACCTCTGGAGAGTAGGGAACGAGCATCTGCGACTCAAACCATTGCACTCCGTTCAGGTTGTGTGATAAGCATTATAAGAGTATAACTGCGCGAACTATAAGAATAAAAACTGAATAAATATATGTATAAATAACTAAAAAAATGTATGCCTACTTCTCAAATGCAGTGCGTGAAAAATAAAAGCGTCTTTGTATCCAAATGCCGTAACAAATGGTGTAACAAGAGAAAACAATTTAAACAATTTAAACAATTCTAAGACACAATTGATAGAAACACAACCAACTCCTTCCGACGACCGTTTACATACAAAAATGTATGGTACACCGGGTATGTTAATTGAGCGATCAATTGATTTTAAACTTAATTTCAACTGTCTTTCACTAATCTTTTTGTTTTGTTGGCGAAATGGGAATTTCCAGATTAAGCTTATCTTATCTGTTATCGAAATGGGATTTGGCGAAGTGGGAAAAAAATCGTTGGCGGAGTGGGAATTGGCGAAATGGGAATTGGCGAAGTGGGAAGATATCGTTTTGGATTCATTCAGTCACTCTGACGGAAGAAACGATCACAACGAAAATGTGAGCTGTTGTGAACTACACATACGCATTACTACTCGGATATAGAAATGTATTTTATAATAGTGGTGGTTGACTACGTTTTTCTTTTTAGACAAGGGAAATCTTTGAACTTTTATTAGGGATGGCCTGCATTTAACTACTATTTTTCTTTAGTTTTACCAGAATATTTATGCTTAAACACAATTTACGGTACCATATGTATATGGAAATAACATTAGGTATAGTAAATAACATTAGGTATAGTAAATTAAAACCCATTATTTTTGCCTGACATCGAATGCTTTATTTAGCATAGCTACAATGACCCGTATGCAGCGGTTTGTTCGATAATTTCTTGCCGTTTTTAAGGCAATTCCTTTATGGTCCGTCATAGAAACCCTCGTCTTTATTGGCAAGAAAGAGGGATAGTCGTTTTCACAAAGCCTCTCTTGAGGCAAATTTTTCAACAGCAACATCGTTCACTATGGACGACTATGGTGGTAATAGAGCTGACTGAGAGACGGACAATCCAATAATTGACAGCACAGGACCGTATAACGAAATTCTCAGTGGCCAACGTTTGCGCTGGCTTATTGCGATTCGACTTGGACCGTTCCTGGGCGTGGTTTGAGAAATAAATAAATGGTGGTTTGGCCAGGGCAAACATTTTTTTGTCGACATATTTGTGTCAATGTATGTATGTATGTTGGCATTACAGTCCATGAAGGACCTGAGCCGAGCTTCTCTCAATCACCCATGTTGTGTGTAATTTAATTTTCCCATAGGTGAAAGGGACCTACAGTTTATTGCCGGTTCCGAACGTGAAACACGTTCGATGACATCGCTGTGTCGGGATTCGATCCCGTTTCATCGGTGTCAGAGGCCAACACACTACCCACTGCGCCACGGTGCTTTCATTTGTGTCAATATACACCTAAATATGAACTGATATAACTTTCGAAGTCTTATCTATCATGGTTCCGGAAATATAGAATGCTGCATTGGGCAATAGTGGTACATTTAAAACACATATGTAATGTAATTTTGTATTTAGATATTTTTATTGAATTTAAGTATGATGCGATACAAAGCAATTTTTCCCGGACTGCAACACAAATATAGTATGCATTTGCTGCATTTTGAGCATGGAAGGCCAGTTTGACACATCCTGTGTCGTCCCTTTGAACCCCATTGTACCAATGGTTTGGTCCAAACTTACTTTTTTCAGGTTCTGCACAATAATGTCATTTACGAGTGCTTGTAGCCAGGGCTGGTGATGATGGACCTGATGATGATAGACATGGGAATGATGGAGCTGGTGATGATGGAGCTGGTGACGATGAGGCTGGTGATGATGGATTCGATAGCAAATCGTTTTTCATTTCCAGTTGTAGTAAACTTGGGCGGCCCCTTTAGCGTGGGCTGATGATTAAATTCGTTGCGTTCAGAAATCCATTGGCAATGTCCAGTTGAAAATCAAGTATTGACATATACTTTTCTCTGCGCCCAAATGTCTTAGATCTCAGCAGTACAAAGGCCAGCTGTTGACTTCTGCAGAGTTTATGCACCAGTAAATAATACGCATGTACCATTTATTTGATCGGTGGTTCATTTTGTATAGCTCTAGTAACATGTCTGCAAGGTCAACTCCTCCCATATGTCTATTATAACATTCAACTATACCTGGACGAGGGATCGACACATACTTTTTCTCTTTTCGGCACCATTGCTTACATGCACTCATCGGGTTCTTACCTATATAGTTTGTAAGAAGCTGTACAATCTTGTTATCATACCACCGACAAACAATCAAGTTGTGTGTATTTTCAAATTTGAAAAATTTCAGTTTTCAGTTCAGAATATTTTATCCGATTAGCTCTAATTGTTCCGACAGCTAAGATACCTTCAAAACAATCATAAGACTGACCGAGGTGAACCAATTGTCAAAAAACAATTTGAAGTTTTAAAGTTTCGATTATTTCTAATATTCGTCGATAAATAAAGAACTACATATATGCGAGAATATTTCTAACCCATAAGATGGGCATGTCCCTTCGCCGATATATAGAGTAAAATCGTACATAACTCCCGAAACACCAGCTCTTGTGAACATTTTGAAATATTGACACTTTGGTATTCCTCTTGGGGTTTTAGATTATATTTTTCTTCCAATTTTGTTAGCAAGGGACGAACGTTGAGCAAATTGTCATAATTAGCATATCCTTTTTGGGGTTGTTTAGCATTATCACATATGGCAAAACTGCCTTATTTTGTCAAACCGATTTCTTGAAATTGATTGTACTATCGCTAGAAGCCTGAGTTTTTGCGCCCATGCCATTTTTATGTGTGGTATTTTCCCTGAACCCAAGTACAGTAATACACCGATGAATCTCTTTATATCATATGGTTCACACTTTAATTCTACGCCATTCGTTTGCAAAGCATAGTTGTTCGTTTCATCACTGATTCTTTGAGATGACGGAGATGTTTTTCCAAACCGTATCGCCCTCATTCACCCCGGTACTTTTCTCAAACCATATAAGTAAATTTTTTCAACTACCTCCTGCACTGATTCCCCATTTTGCGTTTTATTACTAGGTTCTGTGACGTCTCCAGCAAGCTCTTCAATCGAACCACTACGCCACTTTCACCCACATTATGTAACGTTTCCTCTATAATATTTTCCAACAACTCATCTTCTTCCTCGTTTTCACCTTCACTTTCATTAGCAGAATCATCCCAGTCAAAATTGAGCAATTTTGTAATTTCCTGCTGTATCAAACCTTTAGATTCCATTTCTGACAAAGAAAATATATTTATATGAAATTTGAACATTATGGACCAATGTTGCCTCCGGGCAACATTTTGTTTAAAAAAATACTGATGTCAAACTTGCAACTTTCTTTTCACTTTTATCGTTTTATTTCATTGACTTACCTATTTTCAGGTCTACAGTTCACTTTTTATTCAAAAATCCTTTCAGCTATTTTTTTATTAAGCTTTTTCCACACTTTTACACACTTTTTACAATTTTTTTTTATCGCTTGTGGACACTTAGAAGAAGGGCACGCAAATGAACAATAGCAATGTTTGATTCACGAAATTTCACACATCGCATGCTTAAGACTTATAGTTGTTGCCCAAAAAAATCCGTTATCAAAAATAATAAGAGGGGGTGGCCGTGGTGCAGTGGTTAACATCATCGACCTCCGAGCGGAAGGTCTATGGTTCAAATTCGCTTCATAGCCAAGAAAAAGTAATTCTTATACGGACAAAAAGTATGCAACGCACTTGTGAATGGAAAGTGACCAGACGCACTGCTGCAGGCATAACAGTCACAGTATATGGTCAACTAAAATTCATCCTCTGCGTATGCAATACCAAAGTGCTCGAACGAATTACTACGGACTATAAGACTAAAACCAACGCGGAATTAGGTCGGCTCTCGTCTCTACAAAAAAAAAAAAAAAAGTACAGATTTTTCCGTATGGTAACAATTAATGGTTGTTCAAAGAAAGTTGTCGTAGTCTCTCCATTTCTGGTTTTTTGACGGACCAACTGGAGCTTTGATTTATCGACTTGAATAAACGATTAGGTGGGAAGGCAGGTGTGATAAGTAAGCCATCCAACTTTTTCACTCTCGTCATTGCTACGTAAGGAATTCCTAAGGCAAATTCTGAGTCTCCAATATCTACTACTGCCTTTTCAACTGTAATTCCTTGACTCTTGTGAACAGTTATAGCATACGCGACTTTAATTGGAAAATTGGAAAGTGTTTCCTTGTGCAGTTTGTATTTCCTTTGCGAAAACTCACGGTGTGTGGAAGTATTGGAATAACACCTCCATATAATGTCGGTCAAGTATATTCATCAAGGCGCACCAATGCACACAGAGGGAACTCATCTAAACAGCTGGTATTCGATAGTGATTCATATACAATGTCTTCGACAGTTCCAAGTGACCCATTGCACAAACTTGCGCCTACCAAAGATTAGTTTTCAATAAACGTATTTACATATGTCCATTGTGCATTTTTACGTCACTCTTCTTTGCGAATATGCGCACGGTGTCTGAAAAACTGCTAAGTCGATTATTATACGGTGCGTCTTTTTGACGTGCAGGTCTCGGTGATTTTCTTTTGGACTGACATTCCGAGCAGCAAGGGTTATTACATGGAGCTTTTCTTCATTCCGCAGCAGTGTGCATTTTTTTTTTTTGACATTTTATTTTACATTTCATTGTCGTTAGCCTGTGGTGAAGTTTGAAAAGTAAGAATGGTATCCAAAGGTACACTTTCCGATCAAAAACACGAATAAAGCAACATCGCAAAACAAAGAAAAGGAGATAAGGAAATGTCAAAAAAACGCACGAAGTAGCCTACCCGCGCGTGACTGTGGAAATGTATTTCTCTTTCATCGACCCTCTCTTTCGCACTTATTTCAATCTTTAGTAAACACGCGTCGTGTAATTACCGACTTAACTGATGGTAGGTAGCTTATAGCAAAGCGGGTTTTCAATAAATCATAATCAGCTTGGATAAGCTCTCCAACTGACATTCGATACAACGTCTCTCTAAAAAGTCGTTGGTTGTCTCCTTGTTGTCTCATAATTTGATTGAGTTCAAAGACATTTGTAAAAACAGGCGGCAACTGAGCAAAATTACCAAACAGATACAGTATTACTCCACCTCTCGATGTCTTACATCACCATAGCAAATTTGGTCACAATTGAATGTACCATAACATTGTTTGGCCATAAAAAAGAAGTGGCTCTGCCGTATAGAGAATTGCGTAAGAACAATGTCCAAAAGCCGAATTTCTGCCTGTCAGCGAGCCTCGGAGTCTGAGAAATTATTTTATATTTATTGCTATTACTTAATGTGTTTTTGAATAATTTTATGAAGTTCTGGTTTACACAGATTTAAGTTGTATTCAATCCTTTCGTTGGTTTCGGGGGGGTTTTATCGAGATGTTTCACCACACTAAATTTACGCCGCTGGAAACTCCGTTTATTTGCCAAGCTTCAGGCTAGAGGCTGAAAATAGGTTTACCTCTCTCTGTGGAGAAATTCCAAATGCAGTGATCTTAACTGTGGTATCGCCCGACTCTGACAGCTTGTGCGAGGTGGAGTTGAGGTTAAGTGGTTTCGTGGGAATCAACGCATTGGACGAATTAGACAGTTGCTGCTGACATTGGTGAAACACCTTGGTTAAACCTTTCCGAAACCAATGTAAGTACCACAGAAACTGATAAGCAAGGGAAAGTTCGGTGTCCTTCGCTGTCGTCGCAACACTGCCGAAAAAAAAAACACAGAGCCTGCGGCCACATGGAACACGCTCAAACAGTTATTTTTTGAAAAAGCCCCTATTTTTTTCTTGAGAATCTACGGGCTGTAACGCCACCAAAGCAAGCAAGCAAGCTAGCAAAGGAGTGCAATTTATAATTACATACTATACTTAATCAGACGACATTTCAAACGGCGATGACTGAATTTGTTTTTTTCAACACCAAGCGCAACATTTCGCCGGAAACATTTTGCTCGTCGGTAAATGTTGGGGTTGGTGTGGGTTTGAATGAAAAACGTTTTCTTGTCGTGCGACAAACAAATGTTTGTCGTCTTCGGTGTGGGTTCAGCTTTAGGGCATTAAAGACAGTGTCCATAAGAAGGTCAAATTCAACGAATTTAAAAGTTTAATCGACAATAGACCTTGCACCTAGTGCGTGGTGAATCTTTGACATTTCGATACCAAGACTTCTGATTGGCTGTTACAGTAACAGGGCCATAAACACTATTCATATTTTCAGCCTCCTGATTTGCTGTTTCGTCTTTATCGAAGGAAAACTGTAAGATGCGCATTATTTGCTCATTAGTGGTGTTCATATTTAACATGCATTTGGTGTACGCGAGGAATAGATTACTGAAGACACTTCTTGAAAAATTAATGAATTGCTTCTTACTGCACCTATACCAATGGGTAATAGTGTACTAAAAAAGTTACCAGTAGGATAAGACAGACCACTTACCATTACATAGCATCGGACCAATGCGATAAGGGGGCAAATCTGAACATAGATGCATTCCAGAATCTTCCGGTTTTGAGCAGATATAGTCCTGTTCCTTTGAAAATTCATAATAAAAAGATACACTGCAAGAAAAAAAAAGTGCCATATAACACGATGGACTTTTATTAGTTTATATTGCATTGGCATTTTATATAAATCCGTATGACACTTTAAGTTTAAAAAAATAACTATGTATAATAAAGTGACGCTTTACTAAGAGTATACAAATACCACACTTTTGCTCTTACAAAGTAATTCGAAAATGCACACGTACACATTCATATGCAATATCTTATAAAGGCTATTTAGTACTCATTTTAAACTTCACGGGTTTGTTTTCTTCTTCAAACCGTGTTTAGAAAATAACTATCGTCGTAATTCCATAAAAAAATATCATAAAAAAGGAATACAACTATTTTTAAATAAGTTGTATTAAGAGTAAGAAATCATTGGTAATGAGATTTCGTGAAAGATTCTTTAATTCCTATTCAAAGCATTTCATTTTCGTGAAGCTTTCTTTCATGTTCGTATAAATTCACTGCTTAGCTAAATATTAAATTTCGTAATTTTGTAACCATACATCCCGGAAGTTGAATTACTTCCAATCCTAAGTATTTTAAAGCCCTAAAGAAAATCTTCCCAAAAACCAAAAAAATAAAAAGTTTGTTTTTTTTTCATTTGTATACGGATGTACTCTTTAGTTAATTCAAAAATGTATAGTTTTAGTGCTAGTGAAAAGTGATTGCGTGTCTATAATCATTTATAAATATATTGATACCTTTTTCGAAGTCTGTAAGTGTTCACCCTGTAAAGATGTTTTATTGTAAATTTATATTTATGTGTTTGACTTGTGTCTAAACTAAGCAGAATATAGTAAAACTGCAAAATATTAGATAAAATCAATCGAAATAAATAGAAATATTGTGAAACTGATTTACACCTTGTTATTAAATGTTTTTATTGCTATTTAAACTAAATATTACTATCTACAAATTTGGAAATGAAATGAGACACACATCTAATTTGTATATAAGACTGTTACCAATTAAATGTTGTGCTGCACATAGAAACTAATTTTGAATTCCTTTAAGTATATAGATACACACAAGTACTATGTGAAAAAAAACAACCTTAAATCAAAATTGTGCTTAGGAAAACTACTCTAATTATTATTGTTGTGCACTTCCCGCTTTTCCTAAAAACCGAAAAGTAAAAATGATACCTTTGATGCTGATTATATCACCCATTCAACGGTATATGAACTGGTTAAAATAGCATCGAAATTAATGCTTCTCTAATACGGGTATTAATGCAATAAGATCTGGTAATGTGGAGTAGGCGGGTAATGTGGACCCCTACATTTCTCTCTCTCTTGGAAGAATTAGAAGTCTGTTTCCGTTATTATACCGTAACTCTACTGGGCAGAGAGCCGAATGTTTCATCTTCATGTGTTCAAGCGCTATAGATTTTGCACAGTTCGATGATTGTTGTTTCGATGTGAGGTCGTTGTTAATTTTGGTCTTCTTTAAAAAGTGCATATTTTTAAAAATAACGGCTCAAATAAAATAAGTGCTTCAATTTCGCGTTCGAAATTTTGTGTTTTTTGTGTATACATACATATAAGGTGAGTTTTATTATTTTGCTTAATAATAATATAAATAAAGTAGAATTTCTGAAGATATACATGCACCTTCCGGGTAATATGGAGTACTCTCAATCGGGTGAAGTGGAGTAGTACTCCACATTTGCCATATGTTTTTGTAGAAGTCTAACTACTTGCAAATATTCATAGATTCATTTGAAAATGCCGAAAAAAGGAGTACAGGTGAGAAACTGGGACCCAGCCACAATGGAAAAGGCCCTTGTTGCCATCAAGAAAAGCAAAATGGGAGTGAAGCTAGCTTCCAAAATATACAATGGTCCCAAAACAACATTACAACGTATGGCACGATCTGGTAAACCTATTAGCGATGAGTTGTCCACCACCTTGGGTCGAAAGCAAATTTTTAGTAAAGCAATGGAAGACGAACTTGTAAAGTATTTACAAGAAATGTAAAACAGGTTCTGGGGTTTAACAAGAAAAGATATTCGAAGTCTGGCTTTCAAATGGCTGAGAAAAATAGTATTCCCAACAAATTTTCACTATTACATAAAAGTGCAGGAAAAGACTGGCCTTATAGTTTTTTGAAAAGACACAGACATGAATTAAGCTTTCGGATGCCAACAGGTACCTCAATCGATGGATCGAAAGGCTTTAATCAAGAAAGCGTAAACAAGTTTTTCAATATTTTGGAAGAGGTGTATGAAAAATAGGAGCTTGCAGCGTCCAGGAATGTGGACGAAACTGGTCTCACCATAGTGCAAAATAAGCAGCCAGAGGTTTTAGCAAAAAAACGAAAACGTCAAATAGGAGCCTTGACTTCGGCGGAACGTGGTTCTCTGGTTACTGTAGTGAATTGCATGAGTGCAGGTGGAAATTTTATTCCACCATGTTTTATATTTCCAAGAAAAAGATACAACCCACTTTATATGAACAACATTTCAGAGTTCCGGATGGATTCAAGTACACATTTTCACAAATTGGTTCCGTCAATTCTTGGAGTTCTCTAAACCTTCAGAAGAGGAGCCAGTTCTTTTAATTTTAGATGGTCATTATAGCCATACTAGAAATTTGGAAGTTATTGACCTGGCACGCCAACATTTTGTTACCATTATTTCCCTGCCCCCTCATTGTCCTTGGATAGGACATTTATGGGGCCCCTTACAAAGTATTATAACTAGGAAATTAGGGGCCTCATGAGAGAATCTGGGCGAAAAGTGACATTCGATGATATAGCTCAATTATATAAAGATGCTTTTCTTAAAGTGCAAGCGGGACAAGTTGCAGTTAGCGGGTTCAAATGTAGCGGAGTTTTCCCTTTCAATAGAAATATTTTTTCTGAGGCAGATCTTATAGCATGTGAGCCTGAGCCATCAGAAGCTGAAGTCGAAAGTCGAAATATGAATGACAGTTTGATTCAACCACCAGGCTTAAATATAAATTTGGATAATGAAATATATGTAAGTGAAATGCGGAATATTGTCGCACAGCCAAAACACATTCACTTCGATTTTGAAGCAAATGGAAGCCCATTTTACTCCTTGGGAAATTTCTCCACCTTCAAAATTGAAAAGGGTGAAGTCGCAATTTTGACTGTATCGCCTTATAAAAAGCAGTTACAGGAAAGCAATAATTAAATTCAAAAGCCTGGTAAGACCAAAACTAGTAAGGACCTAATAGGAAATGGAAAGCCAATAAATAAGGCTTCTACTTCGAGACACCGTCAGTTTTTATCATTAGATGATGGCCTTGCTCCCTACAAAATATTATTTGCTGATTCTGAAGATGAAAATAATGAATTCCCGCCTTCGAATGGTACCAAATGCAATTTCTGCGGTTTGTCTTGGGGTGATGACTTGACTGGGGACAAATGGATTCAGTGTCTCCAATGTGAAATTGTTTGGGTTCATGAAAAATGCATGCCGAAAAGGAGTGTTATTTTTATTTGCAGTTCGTGTGACCAAAACTCAATATAAATTTGAAAATACCATATTTTCTATACTAGTTGTTCTTTTTAATGTGTACTTAATGAATTTTCTTTTTATTTATTGTTGGCCTTTTTTGTTTATTGTACTTTAATATACATATGTAAATACGTTCTTATTTATTTAATGTATCTGAATGAAGTTCCTTAGTGTTAAACGTATTTTTAATTCATTTTTTTATCAAATCAAAATTTAATTAATTTTGAGTTCAATGTTTACTTATTAATATAAATTTTAGATCTATTAATTGATATAATTGAAACAGATACACACGATTCAAAGTTCTACCTTAATAATTCTATTTCTGGTAATGTGGACCATTACTCCACATTACCCCCACTATGGACCCACATTACCCACCACTTTTCAAAAAGGTTAGTTTTGCACTATTCTGAAACAATAGCAAATATTTTATTCATATGAAAAAAATTAGCCCAGGGGTAAGTAAATGCTATTGCCGACATTTCAATGAACGATAAAAATTTGTACCCTTTCGGAAAAAAGCTTTAGTATTATATTTTTAATACTAAGAGACGCCGTCAGTCTTGCTGAATATTGCTGAAAATTATTAGGGGGTTCCACATTAACCTAATTTACTCTACAGGTTAAGACCTATGACAAGAAATCCATCATCTGTCGTGTATTGGATGATATTGTGGAAGCACATTTGTTCAGGTTTTTGTCAAATATCGGAAGCTATAATGTGGAATTATGACGTTAATTTTTTCGCCAAAAACAGAAGGCATTTTCACTCGGCTCTCGAGAAAGATACTTTAATTGATTTCATACCTTAAGAATCGGTACAAGGAAACAAAATATTTTAATTAAACTAAAAACATTTAAACTATGACGTATGTGTTCAACTAAATTTACAGGACACGTATCATACACATATTACACATATTAGTTCACTATACAAAACAAGAAAGGTGTACTAAAAATTAAACAAAATTATTAAAATGAAATATCCAATTATGAATCTACACAGTGTTAATACAAATATTTCTAAAGTGATTGAAGTATAAGACAATTAAGTATAATACGAAAATACTATGAGTATACAGATGTAATAGGAGACAAAGAAACAAAACAAAAAGTAACAATTTCGATAGTTGTTTAACAGTTGACAGTGATGCAATAGCAGAGAATAGAGATGTAGTTATTTCTTTTCATAATATTTTTATAGTACGAGGACGAGAATTTTGAGTTGAAGAAAGGTAGTTTGATAGACAGTACATGTAGTATATATTTATTCATAAATATTTTAAATTCTTACGAGTTAACACGGACTCGAACTCTGTATTCGTCAGGTAGTTCCCTGTAAACAAAAAACCCGGAATGATATGGATTTGTTTTGGTCTTTTTGTTGAAAGAAAAAATTGTTGTATTTAAAACTTTCTACAAAAACAAATGTACAACCAATTTAAATTTTTACTAAATAACAAATGATATTTGCTGTGTAGGATAATTGTTTTCGTTCCACACAGAACCAAAATGAATGTAATTGGTGTTTTTGTGAGCTTATGTATAAAATGGGTTTCTAATATACACTTGAACTATAAGGAGGACAACAAGAACAAAAAGTATATAAATTATGTACATTAGGTCCAAGTCATGTTTTTACATTAAACTTGAAAAAGTAAAGCGGATTAGTGGCAAATGTCAATTATTAAAATTCAACATCAAACAACAAATTTCGGGAAAAGGAAAAACTGTACTATTTACAAATATGTACTTATAGCTAGTGAATTAACATTTTAAAACAAAGTAAGAAGATAACTAACAACTGTGTTTTTTTTTGAGTAGATTTAGGGCTTAGGGACTTATTCCGAATTACACACAATATTTCGACTTTCTTTTTTTGTGGCTGTATAAACATAATACAGAAAAAAAAATCATTTGGTTATTGGGAACGTTGCACACATTTATGTATATATATAAGCACTTCCAGTTAGTTTTCTACATCTAACTTTGTACAAAATCAAAAAACTTCTTCATTGTGTTGGTGAAAAACTTAACAAAAAAGAGGAGCCTAAGACATTTTACTGGAGGGCATTGGCTCGGCGCCCTCTGGATAGTCTCTTCAACAACTGTTGGGAGGTGAACAAACGTATGCAGCGACAAAACCCCGACCAGAATGGCGGTTGTGCGGCGAGCTAACAATCCGCCCACGTAAAAAAAAAACATAGTGCGTGGAGTCCCTCCGCGTGGAAGAAGTGAAAGTTCGCAAAGTAGAAATGAAAATAGGAAGGGGTATAAATTGATTTTTAGTGAGCTCTTATTGTTTCTTTAAGACAAACTTTATTAACATTTCTTACAATTCACAATTGATCGCGTCCTTTAATTATCATTTTTGAGGGGAGAAATATCCAAATCTATAACTTTTACAAAGGGATTATGATAACTAAAGTAAGATACGAAATGTTTGAGTTCCATTTTTTCAATATTTCTTGCAAAAACTGCATCAATGGTAGTTCCCCCTTTGGTTGTTGGAGCATTCCTACCATTTATCATTTCCAATCCAAATTCGTCTATAAGGAAGGTTAATAATGTTTCAGCTTCAGGTAATGAGAAATTCACCTTAAAATGTCTTGCAAGGATCACAGGCCGCTCACAAAAATCAATTTCTTCACCAGTAACGTCTGCCAGAGCTTGCAATAAATAATTTAATATCCCTCATGGCTGCATTTGGTGAACTATAAATGGCAATTAGAATTAATTTCTTCGGATTATTTCCGCCGTGGTTGACTATGCACTCTACAGCACATACATATTGTTGCGGAGACACAAACCGACGGTTAAGTTCGAATTTCGCTGTCGAAGTTCGAAAGCTCTCTTGAAGCGGAGATTGCGATGATGTCAACTGTTAACGGCGTAATGCTAATTGTCAGAGCATTCTAGAGATGTCCGAAGGGGAACTTCCGACGGCGAGCATTCGAGAAGGTGGACCGAGTGCTATATAAGCGCTAGCACCCGCCCTCGGAATACATTCAGTTTGTGGTGATCAATCGGTAAAACAGTGGGAATATAAAAGCTTTCAATAAAGGTTGTTGTGTGTGTAATAAAGTTTAAAGTGTTCAATAGGATTTGGATAATAAAGAAAAGTGGTGAAGCTGCACAGAAAATTGATCTGTGGTGAAACAAGAAAAGTGTGTGTGTTTTAATTCGGATAAAGAGACAATTGTAGTTTATCGCAATCCAGTGGTGCGAACCCTATTTGGTGTGGGATTGAATATTTCGTAACATTTGGTGTCAGAAGTGGGATTGCGAGTAAACGAGGTAACGCTTATTCAAATTGTAGATTGCACTATTAAAAGTGAATTATTAAAAGAGTGAGAAAATGGTGAAATTGGAAAAATTGACCATCGAACAACTGAAAAGAGAGTTGGATGATCGAGAATTATCTACAGTGGGAAGAAAAGCCAACCTGGTGGAGAGACTGCGATTGGCGTTGCAAGAAGAAGGTGTCGACTGGGAGAATCACGAGTTCGGGATGGAGAAGCCGTCGACATCCAGTGAGCCAGCATTCGATATGCAGCGGCTATGACAGCTATGAGTGCTTCCATATCCCAGAAACTAGAGGCGACCATACAAGAAAAACTGGAGGAAAATTCCGCTGCCGTAAGCAAAAAGTTGGAAGAAAATTCCACTTCTCTGAGCCAGAAACTGGAGGAAAATTCTGCGGCCGTAAGTAGAAAGCTGCCTCCGTGACAACTGCTCACCTTGTCGTGGTACGGAGGCTCAGTACAGGTAATGACTCTCTAGAGTTAATCTCTAGAGGAACCGGAAGCTAAGAAGCAGTTACGGACCCCTCCCTACCTCTCCCCTTCCTCTGTACCCATCACTCCCCTACTCCCCTAACTCCAAGGTGGAACAGCATACGCCGACGGATGCATGGCTAAGAGGGTGCTTCGCTACTAGTATGCGAACTTCGGATACCGGGCGACCTCCGATTTCAATACAGCCTTCCTGCAGTGTCTCGGGCTCCGCGCAGGTGACCGTTCTTTCCCGTGTTCTCGTGGGAACAATTAACAAAATAAATATTTTTGAAGAGACTGACGACTCTCTAACGTCATCGCCTGCTAGGGCTTGTGAGTCCTCAGCGGCTGAAAATTGGGAAGTGATGCCGGCAACTTGTGCTGGCATTGCTGCCGAACGGAAAGCTGAAGATATATCTTCACTCTCCGATTCCGATACCACACTTGGCGGAGATTCTGTGAGTATGCTCTCGGATGAACTCCCAAGTGTAAGTAGGAACGAAACCATCAGGAACGTAGAGGAAAAGCCTGTACCACCTGGTGGCTTCGTCAAGCTCAAATCGTCGGAGCAGCGACGATTTAAAGCTGCTATGATGCAGGGCAAAACTAGAGATGAAGCCCTAGTTTTTGCAAAATCAACCCCTGTGAGTAAGGGTCCGGAACTGAAACGTGTTCGTTCCGCAGACACTACTCCACCTAACAAGGCTGCTAAACGCAGCAAAATCGGCAAACATCAGGTCGATAAAAAGAGCTACAGTAGTGTAGCTGGGAGGATCCGACTCGGCATCGTCCCTAAGGACTTAGGAACGAACACCCTCACTACAGCGCAGATGGCAGCCGTTCAGGAGGCTATAGTCGACACCTCCATCGAGCTGTCGGGTAAAGGACCCAAACCTCGCTTTAGGGGATCGACCTACAAGTCGGGGTGGTTATACTTTGTGTGTGACAACCCAGCTACGGCCGATTGGATGAAAACCAATTTTACGGCCATCAAGGACAAAAGTGGACTTGATATTATGCTTGTGGAAGAAGAAGCTTTCCCGAAACCGCATATCGTACGGGGCTACTTCCCACAAAGCGCCGGTCTACCCATCACGTAGGTGTTGGCGACGCTGGACTCGCAAAATGACGACTTACATGCAATGAACTGGAGAGTCATGCAAAGCACGTCAAACAAGGAGAAAAACCTCCTGCACTTAGTTCTAGCAGTCAGTGACAAATCCTTGGCTCGACTGATAGAACTTAAGTGGCAAGTGGCATACAGATTTGAAATCGTCAAGATGATTGTCAAAAGCCAGGCGAAAACATCCTTGGATGTAGCACCAATCGCTGTAGGAAAACCTACAAGCAGCAGTATGGTGGATGCACCTACTGCCGCAATAGGAAAACCTACAACCAGCAGTATGGTGGTTGCACCTGCTACTGTAGTAGGAAAACCTACAGCCAGCAATATGGTAGTTGCACCTATTGCTAGATGTGACGAACCAAACCCCGCTGCCACGTCTGAGCCGACGACCACTAAAGGTCGCCCAAACAAGGGAAAGAAACATCCCCCAACGAAAAAAGGGGAATCTTCGATGGGAAGTAGAACAGAGGATCACTCCCATCGGGTCGGAAACTTCAGGCGAGGCAACAACAAGCCTTACAGAACGAAGGATCCGGCCTACCGTCGCAAATAATGGGTGGGCTGCGTGTGCTGCAGGGCAACCTGCACCATGCCAAAGGTGCCTCGGACACCTTTAGCCTACGACTGTACCGCGACAGGATTAGCATTGGGCTAATCCAAGAACCATGGGTCCATAAAGGTAAGATTATGGGCCTGCAAAACAGATCGCGTAAATTAATTTACGCCACAGGAGATTTTTCTCCTAGGGCCGCATGTGTGATCGGCACTAACCTAAATTTTCTCCCCATTCCAGAATTCATTACAAGGGACCTGGTAGCCGTCATTGTGGAAGTCCCCACCGATGGAGGAGTAAGGGAGGTTGTATGCGCCTCCGCTTACTTTCCTGGAGACGGTCAACAAGTCCCTCCTACAGAAGTCCAGGATCTGGTTAGGTATTGCAACCAGAAGAAACACCACCTGGTAATTGGATGCGACGCCAACGCGCACGATATGGAATGGGGCAGCAGCAATACCAACAAACGAGGTGAGTCACTTTTTGAATTTATTATAAGTAACAATCTCACCGTTGCCAATAGAGGCAACAAACCCACATTTATAAACGCGGTTAGGAAAGAGGTGCTAGACCTCACTATCTCTAGCCAGTTTATCTCAAATGTGATTGGGGACTGGCATGTCTCCAATGAAGCCTCACTATCTGATCATCAGCATATCAGATTCAACATCTCTAGTGAGGCAACTGAGGTTGAGCCCGGATATCAGCCCAAACGAACAAATTGGGCTCGGTTCCAAGCTCAACTCGCCGCTAAAGAGGACATGCTCCCTAAGTCGATTAAATCAATAGACGACATCGACGAAGCGGCCTACCAGCTCAATACAGCACTCATCTCATCCTTTAGAGACAGCTGTACACCCAGGTCAACTACAAAAAAACGTTGTGTGCCCTGGTGGAACAGTCAGCTTGAGTCCCTAAGGAAGCAGGTGAGATCGCTGTTTAATAGAGCAAAACGGTACAATAGTTGGACTGATTATAGATCTGCTCTAACTAAGTACAACCTCGAACTGAAGAAATCCAAGAGAACGTCTTGGAGGAAGCATTGCGAGAATATAGACTCGCTTCCAACTGTAGCGCGACTCCAGAAAACACTCTCTCTAGAGCACACAAATGGGCTCGGGCTGCTTCGCAAATCAGACTGCACCTTCACCGTCAACCGCAGGGAGACCCTGGAGACCTTGCTCGAGGCGCACTTCCCTGGTTCTACTCCCTACTCGATGTCCACTGACGATTAACGTCACAGAAAACATCAACAGTAGAACAAGTAGCCTCTTTGGAAGACTATTCAGCCCTGACAGGGTTAAATGGGCAATTAGCTCATTCAAACCCTACAAGGCTCCAGGCAAAGACGGTGTCTTTCCTGCGATCCTACAGAAAGGCTTGAATACAATTCTACCATCACTGATAGTTCTATTTAGGTCTTGCTTCAACCTGGGATACATACCCCGGATTTGGAGAGAGGTCAATCTTGACTTCATCCCCAAGATTGGGAAACCAAGCGAGCAACCTAAATCCTATCGCCCTATCAGTTTGACTTCGTTTTTTCTAAAAACAATGGAGAAACTGATAGAGCTCCACATTAGAGGTATCCTGGAAAACCAGACACCTCTGCACCCCAACCAGTATGCATATCGCAAAGAGCGATCTACCGAAAACGCACTACACCACTTGGTGACGTGCATTGAAAATAGTTTCACACAAAAGGAGATCGCAATCTGCGCCTTCCTGGATATAGAGGGGGCCTTTGATAATACTGGCTATGATTCGATCACCACTGTACTATCCTGCAGGGGTGTAGACCATCCCACTAATCACTGGATCAGGGCGATGCTAAATAGCCGTATTATATCAGCCACATGCGGAGAGGTCTCAGTGACAGTATCGGCGGTCAGAGGATGCCCACAAGGGGGAGTCCTCTCACCACTGCTTTGGTCGATAGTCATCGACGATCTATTACGCAACCACTCTGGGCTACGAGGTCATTGGATATGCTGATGACCTAGTAGTCATTGTCACGGGCAAGTGCGAGGTCACTGCCTGTGAGCGCATGCAACTTGCGCTCCAATTCATCTCTGACTGGTGTGGCAGAGAGGGGTTATCTATTAACCCAAATAAGACAATCTTAGTCCCATTTACAAGAAGGAGAAAGGTACAACCCTGCTCAATCCTTCTAAATGGAACACACATAGGATTTTCAGAGGAGGTAAGATATCTAGGTATTGACCTAGACCGCAAACTCAACTGGAACTCCAACATGAAACATAAACTCATGAAAGCGACTAAGGCCATGTGGGCCTGCCGACGCACCTACGGTAAAACCTGGGGACTGAAACCAAAGGTGGTCCACTGGTTATATACCGCGATAGTAAGGCCTATCGTTACCTACGGGTCCACCGTATGGTGGAAAAAAGTTGAACAAAAAACTACTATTATTAAGCTTCAACGCCTTCAGAGACTAGCGTGTCTCGGCATCACAGGCGCTATGCCGTCCTGCCCTACGGCAGCACAAGAAGCACTCATTGGACTCGTTCCACTGCACCTTTTTATCAAAAAGGTGGCATTACGCAGTGCAATCAGAATCCTCTGCTCGGGAACAAATATGCCATGTAGACCCGCAGGCCACATGTCCATATTGCAACACTTTCCCGAGCTGGATATGATTACTACGGTCTCGGACGCATTGCCACACACCTTCACCTTTGACAAGAGATTTGAAGTGCTGATCCCAAATCGCTCAGCATGGGAAGACAGTGATCCCCTGCTGAATGTCAAAGGCCTTAGGTGGTACACGGATGGCCCCAAGATGGCTTCTGGCGTTGGCGCCGGCATCTTTGGACCAAAACGTAAGATCTCGAAGGCCCTGGGAGTAAGCCAAAGCGTCTTCCAAGCTGAACTGCACGCCATCCTAACATGCGTCAACCTAAATCTCGAGACCGGCATCAGAGGAGTAACTATCAACATACTCTCTGATAGCCAAGCAGCGCTTAAAGCACTGGGTTCGTACAGCACGAACTCGAAAACCGTCAAGGAATGCCATGACGCCCTGCAAGAGCTCGCCAAAAGAAACAATGTCAAACTTTGGTAGGTGCCAGGACATGAAGGTATTAAGGGCAATGAAATTGCCGACCAACTTGCCAGAAAAGGTTCCAGCGACAAATATATAGGTCCGGAACCTTTCTGCGGCATTCCCGGGTCTAAGATAAATCACCTCTTAGACAAGTGGGAAAAGTCGCAACACCTGTCCTTCTGGAACAGTGTTCGGGGACTCCGTCAATCTAAACGACTTATACGACCCCTGAACAAACACCCTGTTGACATACTTAAGCTCAATAGAGGGGATATCAGAAGACTGGTCAGCTACCTAATGGGACACTGCGGTCTGAGATATCATCTAAATAAAACTAGTCTCTCGTCTGACTGAAACTGAGTGTCGGCTCTGTCTAGAGGACGATGAGACGGCAGAACACATACTGTGTGAGTGTGCTGCACTCTGCCATCTTAGGAAGCGCATCCTTCTCAGTGAAGTTGTGACTCCTGAGGGGATCACCCTGGCTCCTACGAGAAGCATTCTCAACTTCATTATAGAGGTTGAGAGGCTACTCGGCTAATCGGCTAGCAGGCACAATAGATCTGCAAAGGTCGCAGTGCCATATTGCTAAGAGTAGCACTAGCCCCGTGTGTAAAAAAAAAAAGTAGAAAGCTGGAAGAAAATTCCACTTCTCTGAGTCAGAAATTGGAGGAAAATTCCATTTCCCTGAGGCAGAAGCTGGAGACGGTAGAAGAAATACTAGAGAACCATCGGGAAAGCTTGAGACATCCAGCAAGTCGTCAACGATCGGTTCCAGGGCGTCGAAGAGAGAATCGATACACTGGATAAGAAGGTTCTAGATCTTGAATCGAGACACTGGACAAGAAGGTTCTGGAACTCGAGAAAACTATCCAGAACGTTCAGCATCAAGGAAGCGTCGTACCGGCTGCAGCATCGAAATTCACAGCCCCCAACTTCGACGACGCGAGCGCATTTAACATCTTTAAGCTCCAATTCGAGACAACGGCGGAACGGAATCAATGGGGAGAAGAAGACCGTGTGGCCGCTCTAGTAATTTCGCTTAAAGGCGAAGCGGCTGACGTTCTACAGACCATCCCGGAGACCCAGAGAAGGAACTACACAGCCATATGGGATGCTCTTCATCGAAGGTACGGCAGTGAGCACATGTAGGAGATGCACAAGCTGGAACTTAAAGGACGCAAGCAGCGTGGAAACGAGACCCGGGTAGATGCTACATCTGCGACCAGCAAGGGCAAATTGCGAGAAACTGTCGTCTGCGGAGAAAATTGCGGCGCAATTCCAGAGAAACAACGGTGAGTAGGAGCCGCCCGTTCCCAGGTAGATGGTACATCTGCAACCAACAGGGGCACATGGCGAGAAATTGCCGTCTGGGAAGAAGGAGTCCGAAGTTTGATTCGCCAAAAGGAGACCAAGCGAGAACACGCGAATACCGGATGGGAAACAGTCGTGGAAATGCGGATGCATTATCGAGGCGACTTAGCGATGTTGAATGCAAACATTGTTCACCTGCTAAAACCAAGGAACAGGTCACCAATATCCGTCGTTTCCATGTGCTGCGAGAAGATTCCTGGACTGTCGAGAAGGTCGGAAGAAGGCAGCGAGAAGATGCCGATCTGGCAGTCATCATCGACTACCAAGGACGAGGTTTTCGACCAAGTTGGCAGCAAATATCGAGTGAAAGCCCAATCGTGAAAGCTTACTGGGCTCAATGGCAGAGTTTGAAGTTGAAGAACGGTTGCCCCTACCGCAGTGTGGAAAGTGAGAACGGGAACATCTTAAACGATCTGCTGGTAATTCCATAAGGACAAATCGACGAGGTCATCCGAGAATACCACGAGAGACCAAGCGGGGGTCATCTTGTTGTTAACAAGACTGTAGAAAAGATCAAGAGACGTTTCTACTGGGTAGGATGCCATGAGTCGGTCACAAATTTCATTCGCAGGTGTGAACAGTGTGCGAAGGCAAAGGGGCCAGTTAGGAAAACTCGAGGAAATATGCAGCAGTACAATGCTGGAGCACCGTTCGAACGTATCGCCATGGACATCGCAGGCCCATTCCCAACGAGCAACGCTGGAGACAAATACGCGCTGGTGGTGATAGATTACTTCAGCAAATGGCCTGAGGTGTTTTGCATCCCGAATCAAGACGCCAAAACTATTTCGGATACATTCGTGAATAACTGGGTTGTGCGTTACGGAGTACCGCTGGAACTGCACTCAGACCAAGGAAGGAACTTCGAGTCGTCGGTGTTCAAAGAACTCTGTGACGTGCTAGGCATCAGAAAGACACGGACAACACCATTACATCCACAATCGGATGGCATGGTCAAAAGGTTCAACCGGACGATGGAGGAATATTTGAGAAAGGTCGTCGTTGGGGATCAGAAGGACTGGGATGAACATCTTCCCCTTTTCTGGCATACCGTTCGGCACAGCACAATTCAACGGCAGTAACACCAGCCGAAGCAATTTTTGCAACTGATCTCCGACTTCCATCGGACTTGAAGTTCGGCGTGGTACTACCGACAACTAGCGGCAGGGAGGACTTCGTAACCGAAAAGAAGGAACAGCTGAACTCCATCCATCAGTTCATCCGGGAGCGACTGAAATTGGTCAGCGATAAAATGAAGACGAGATACGACTTAAGGGCGAACTCTCCTGGATTCGAGACAGGACAATTGGTATTGCTGTACAACCCACAACGAAAAAAGGCTTCTGCCCCAAATTGCAATCAGCCTGAGATGGACCATCAAGAAGCCCAATGACGTGGTATACCGAATACAGCAGACGGGAAACAGACGGGCGAAGTATAAGATTGTCCACGTAGAGAGGTTAGCGCCATATTACGGAGAAGGATCCAATCGCTTGTTCGAGGACGAACAAGTTTAAGAGGAGGGCAGTGTTGCGGAGACACAAACCGACGGTTAAGTTCGAATTTCGCTCTCGAAGTTCGAAAGCTCTCTTGAAGCGGAGATTGCGATGATGTCAACTGTTAACGGCGTAATGCTAATTGTCAGAGCATTCTAGAGATGTCCGAAGGGGAACTTCCGACGGCGAGCATTCGAGAAGGTGGACCGAGTGCTATATAAGCGCTAGTACCCGCCCTCGGAATACATTCAGTTTGTGGTGATCAATCGGTAAAACAGTGGGAATATAAAAGCTTTCAATAAAGGTTGTTGTGTGGGTAATAAAGTTTAAAGTGTTCAATAGGATTTGGATAATAAAGAAAAGTGGTGAAACTGCACAGATAATTGATCTGTGGTGAAACAAGAAAAGTGTGTGTGTTTTAATTCGGATAAAGAGACAATTGTAGTTTATCGCAATCCAGTGGTGTGGGATTGAATATTTCGTAACAATATGTATGTCCTCAATTCTTTTTGGCGTTGAAATTGTCACATCAGGATTACCTGAGTAAGGAGCTTTTATATCTATATGTAGAGTAACAATATGACATCTATTTTTCTGATTGTGATAGATAGCAACCCCTGCATTCCGAATTTCGTTACGTTGAATTCTTACAATGAAATCAAAATTTGGTATGAGAACAGGAGGTTCATTATCGTCCATAAACATTTCTGATAACATAAAATGTTCGATTTTTCAAAAACTCTATCCATCAAATCATTGGCGTGTGCACGAACACTTTGACAATTGAATGCTACAATTGTTAAGTTTCTTTTCGAGTTGATAAATTTACATAGTTCTTCATCCAAGGTGGAAAGTGGATTTTGACGCAATTTCATCATCTCATTCCGCAGAGCGACACATGGGCGGTCGGTACTCCCGTTCACATAGTAAAATTCCATACATACATATACATATACATATGTATGTAGTATCAACGCGGCTAATAGGGCCCATACACGACACAGACACGTCGTTGCAAGCCTTAAGTCTGTGCAAACATCCCTTCGCCATACACGGTGCAGACAGTCTGCGCAGACATTAGTTTGTATCGTTTCGTCGTGGTCGTCGGATCGGAAAATAGCGGATACTGCTTATGATTGCTTTGACAATGAAAAAAAAACAAATAGGAATCAAAGAAACGAAAAAAAGAATTTCGAGCAAGGAATGGTTTAAAAAAATATGTGACCTGGTCAGCACTTTTAAAATGCCACAGAACCGACAAACTTTCCGACAAACAGAACCGATAAATTTCTAAAAATTCTACCCACAATTGTCTTTCATTATTTTTGTTCATGTTTACGCCGTTAATTTTTAGCTCGTCTGTGCAAAATTCACCATACACGACACAGACATGTCGTTGCAACACAAGAAAAATTCAAAAAAAATTGAATTCTCGCAGACGGTCGTTGCAAACAGTCGACATGGACACACACGACACAGACGGTCTGCGCAAACATGTGCACAACAACAAAATATATTGATTTGCAACAACGTGTCTGTGTCGTGTATGGGCCCTATAAAGAAACATTAATGCCTGATCCACAATACTGCGTTGGTGCGAGGCACTTTACGTGTTACGAGAAATGCTTCGACGCATGCTTACTTCAATTTTATTAGCTGCTCCATGCCAAAACACTGATGTAAACGTACAACACAAACCATGAAATACACAGATACAGCATACACATCAATACACAGCAACAGTCGTTCAAACGCACAGAAATTTCCGACGTGTTTGACTTTTGTCTCCTTTGGTTACGTGAGCTTACGTTTTCTCTCGCTCTCATTTTTTCTTATTTCCTCTCATTTTTTAATGAACGTAAGCTCGCCAACGCAAACGCAGTATTTTGGACTACCCCATTGAATTGCTTGCGTTGGATGTCTCAGCTAGCACTAACGCAGTATTGTGGATCAGGCATTAAAGGGTCCACAGACACCACACTTGTGTGCACACATGTGTCGGTGTGCAAACATGTGTGCAGTTTGTGGGCTGATGCACACACCGTTTTCGGTGTCAGACACGGAGCGAGCAAAAATCGAAAGTTTTTGATTTTTGGTGTCGGTGTCTCTATCGGTGTGACGTGTGTGGCGGAATCACACACCGGTGTCGATACACATGTGTACACACAAGTATGGTGTCTGTGGGCCCTTTTAAAACCCTGAACCCGTGTACTGGGAACTGGGTGCCCAAAGGAAATTTCAAATTGAACTTTAACGTATTTATTGGTCTATGACAAGCAAGAAAGAGATGATTTCTTGGGCATACAATGCCCAAGTACACGGTAAACAACCGGTTGAATTAATTTTGTATTTAATTTCCTTAGCTCAAACTTAAAAAAAAAAAAGACCGTTGGGGACGTTTTAGTGAATTACCTCCAGTGGGCACGGTTTGATTTTAGAAGTATTGCGAAGTGATTTCACTGTGGAGTATATTAAATTGTTTTCTTGTGCAGTAAATATGGATCGAAATGATGTGTTAGCACGTGTCGCCTATATATTGAGCAAACCTTCTCATACGGCATTGAGTGATGTTGAACAAGAGTTTTTGGATAGTCATATTGAAGAACTCGTTCAGTCAAGTGACCCATCGGAGGATTCTGAGGACTATGAAGCAGGAAACCTTTCGGACGTTGACCCTTACTATAACCCCGATGTGTCTCTACCTGATTTGCGCGTTGAACAAATTGGCGATGACATACGACAAAAAGGAGAAATTTACATGCAGATTGAATCTGGCGAGCGACGTCAAGAGGATTTTCAGGAGAATGAACCTGTTGGACCAAACAGAGGAATGCGCTACATAGCTAGAAACATCCGTCATTCTGATGTTTTGGTGGTCTATGCCTGATGAAATTCAGAAATCAAGAACAAGAATTTCTCAAAACGAACGGAAAATTCATGAGCCAAGGTGCAAGGAGATATTTTCGAAAAAATCAGATGCTTTTAGACATTTGATTAGCCCAAATATAATTGGTACTATCATTCTTGACACAAACAGGAAAGCGAAGAGAGTCTATGAAGAAAATCGTTTGTCGACAACACCAGAGACTCTTCGTCGATGGTATGATACGGATGCAGATGAGATGTATGCATATATTGCAATATTGTTGTATGCTGGTGCTGAAAAGGCATCAAAAGAAGAAGCGAAGGACTTGTTTGACCAACACAATATGCCTTTTTATAGAGCTGTTATGTCTTTAGAGCGATTTGAGCAAATATCTCGTTTCATTCGGTTCGACGATTCAAGAACTAGGACTTTTCGCATGCAAAGTGACAAGCTGGCAGCTTTTCGATATACATGGGACGTATTTCAGTCGAACCTTACTGCACTCTATAGCCCATCAAAATAACTAACTATAGATGAACAATTAGTAGCTACCAGAGGCAGATGTTCATTTCGGCAATATATGCCTAATAAAATATTTAATAAACCTGGCAGATACGGTTTAAAAATATGTTGGGTTGTAGATGCAAAAACCAATTATCCCCTGCGGGGAAAGATTTATTTAGGTCAGCAACCTGGTGACGATCGTTCGGGTGGCATAGCACATGGCCTTGTGATGTATCTTTTAGAAGATTATCTAGATAATAATTTCAACGTTACCACCGACAATTTTTTTACATCCGTGCCATTGGCTTTAGAACTAGCCAGTAGAAAAACAACTCTGGTCGGCACAATAAGAGGCAACAAACCACAATTACCAATGGAGTTTACACAAAATGATAAAGAATTCAAAAGAACTCGGGCAAAATTCAGTTCAATATTTTGTTTCTCACGATGCCTGCAGTTGGTCAGCTATGCGAGTAACACAAAAAAGAACGTTCTTTTGCTTCCAACTTCACATCACGGCGAAGATATTGATGAACAAACTCAGAAGCCTGTAGTTATTATGGACTATAACAGCACCAAGGGAGGCGTAGATATTTTTGACCAAATGGTTACAGTCTACAGCCGCAAACGAAAAACTAACCGTTGGCTAGTCACATTGTTTTATAACATATTAGATACTGCAGCTCTAGCTGCATACAGATCGTATGATATCAGCAAACCAACATGGTATACATCTCAGAAAAGATCCGGAGAAACATTAAAAATCTGGAGAAACATTTAGTATTCATGTTTGCATCACCAATGAGAAACGTCATTTCAACACCTGCCGCCGTTCAAAACCGATTTGTGTATGTGTGAATTCATAAGGCAGGCATACGATTTCAATGTATCTACAACAATGTGCGTAATATTCTATGAAGCAGCTTGTAGGCAAAACTGTACATATGCATGTTGGTGTAATTTTGAGTGTAGATCTCGGTCGTTGGTGTCTGGTTCCGATCTAACGGAGGAAACTACACACAATGTTCGTTGCGTGAATTTGCTTTCATTGTGCGCCACCACCCCAAAGCAGAAGAACGACCAAGAACAGTCGTTTTCGATTTTATGAAAAAAACGTAATCTAATCGTGGCAGATTTTGGTCTGTAACTCGGCGTCTAGATGAGGCAGAAAACTGACGGATGGCTTAAAATGTTAAGGAAAGAATTTGCTCTGTTTTGATCTTGTTTTTGATCTACTGATCAAGAACTATTAGAGTTAACATGGACTATGTCCTTCCCATGTTCTTAAGCAACATTAAAAAAAAAAAACCGTTACAATCTATACAGCGGTTTTCACGCCATTAGGGCAGTGCTTTCATACCCCCTCCACGGCAGCGTTAAACGTTTAACGCAACCTTGTTGGAAGTTGCATTAAAAGTATCACTTCAAAAAACATAAAGTTATGAATGAGCGAGATGCCTCGGATACACAGACGGATACTCTGTAAAGGATACACGAAAAAGGAACCCGATTTGCGAGTATGCTTCTGGAATCTCAGAACCCTGTACACTCTCGGAGCTGCTCATAAATTACTGCGGTCCAGGAAATACGCTGGATAGGAAACGGTACGATGACGAAGAAAAATTGCGACATTTATTACAGCTGTCACAAAAGGTTGCGCTTACTGGGATGCGGATTTGTCGTGGGAAAGCGGTTAAGGTCGAAGGTCATCGACTTTAAACCTATAAGTGATCGCCTGGCTGTGATCCGCATCAGAGGCAGATTTTATAACATCAGCCTTATATGTGCACACGCCCCTACCGACGAGGCTGAAGACCCTATCAAGGAGGACTTCTATGACCTCCTGGATAACGCCTACGGAGCTTGTCCGGAGTACGATGTTAAAATCGTGCTCGGGGACTTCAACGCCAAAATCGGTGAGGAGAACATTCTTGACGGATTGATCCGGAAGCACGGCCTCCACGATACAACAACAGATAACGACTTCCGACTCACAGACTTTGCGATAGCTCGTAATGCGGTGATAAGTAGCACAAGATTCCCTCGTAAGCGAATCCACACAGCAACCTGGCGATCTTTGGACGGTCGAACCGCCAACCAAATCGACCACGTGCTCATTGACGCAAGGCACGCGTCAAACATCCTGAATGTGCGAACATTCAGAGGGGCAAATGTCGACTCTGACCACTTCTTCGTAACAGCAAGATTCAGAGCTCGACTGTCCAATGTCAGAAAGCTGCACCAGCCGATCAGGAGGAGGTTCGACATTCGGCGCCTGAGCACACCGGAGGTTGCCAGAGTCTACAGGGAGCAGCTGAGCGAAAAACTCTACAGTATGCCTACGTCGAACACAAATGCCAATAATATGTGGCTGCATTGCCGCCCAGCCATTCAGGAAGTAACCCAAACCACCTTACGGTACCTACCACCCGCGACAAGAAACCCGTGGTATGATGGCGAGTGTGAGCAGAAAAAGGCAGCAGCCGACGAGGCGTACCAAAAGGCGCTGCAGAGGAAAACCAGGGCAGCGCAAGAAGAGTACGGAGCCAGAAGAAGGGAGGAGAAAAAACTACTGCGACAGGAGTAAGGAATCTTCGCAGCCTCCCAGCTCAAGGATATCGAGGAGTCTAGGGATAAGCATAAAACACGAGGCTTTTACGAGAAAGCCAAAGGCCGTGCAGGAGGCTTTAAAAAGAACACCCAGGCACTTCGAAACTGCGAGGGTAATCTTGTCACCGACCCGCGGGGAATAGTGGATGTATTTAAACAGCATTTCCAGCAGCTGCTTAACGAGCATGACCAAGAGAGGGTGGTAGGGACCGAGGAAATCCCAATTCCAGCCGCTGATGTAGTCCTCCCACCAAGCATCGAAGAAGTCGGCACAGCTATTCAGAAGCTGAAGATTAAAAAGGCCGCAGGCTTACGCGGTGCACCGTGCAACTAGGTTCTAGGACTTCGGAACCGTTTGCAGCATGCAACGGATTTCGGCAAGGAGTTGCGCTGTCATGTGACTTCTTCAACCTGGTGCTGGAGCAGATAGTGCGACGGGCAGGCGTCCACAAGGAAGGCACTATCTTCTACAAGTCCATCCAGCTGCTAGGATACGCGGATGATATCGATATCATCGCCTGTTCTCGCCGTGGCATTGTGGAAGCATTCACGGCGATTGAAGAACAGGCGAAACCAGTTGTTCAAGCAAAAACCAATCCGTCGCTCACCATCTGGGACAAAATATAACAATTGACAGCTACAATTTCGAGGTAGTTAAGGAGTCTACCTCTGGGCAAACGTAAATTCCACAAATGACGCCACGGTGGAGATCCGACATAGAATCGCCCTTGGAAACCGCTGCTACTTCGGTTTGTCCAAACAACTGGGGTCAAAACTCCTCACTCGAAAGACCAAAGTCATGCTTTACAAAACGCTCATACTGTCAGTCTTGCTGTACGGAGCCGAAAGCTGGACGATAAGCAGGACAGCGGAGCTGATTTTGAGTACCTTTGCCAACCGCGTCTCCCTTAAGCTCTCCGATACACCTCAAGCCTCCACTTAGTCAGTAGAGCAACAATCGAGCCTGTTCAAACAAGAAGAGCATAACAACGGAAGTGCTGGGCCTTATAGCTCCACCACGACGGAACATCTGGTTCGATGTCGAGTGTAGAAGGATTCATGCAGAAAAGCAGGAGGCATACAAAGCGTCACTATACAAAAAAACGAGAGCGGCCCGTGAGCTCTACGAGCTTAAATGAAGGGAGAAATATAAGCTTCTCAAGAGAAAAAAGAAAGGGCACGAGAAGCGGGCGATTGAAAACTGGGAGAGGTGCTATTGCAGGCACGACGTTCGAAGATTTTATCAAAGGATAAGACGAATGTCTCAAGGCTATAAAGCCCGAACGGAGGCCTGTAAGGATGAGAACGGACACCTAGTAGAGGAATCGCAGTCGATGCTGAGAATTTTGAAAAACCACTTCTGCAGACTGTATAACGGCGATAACAGCCAACATACCGCCGTCAGGCAGAATGATCCATTTCTTAACGACGAAGATCGCACAGAATTCCGTCTCCCTGACATCGACGAAGTTGAGATTGCCATGTCGAAACTCAAGTCGAATAAAGCTGCTGGCGCAGATGGACTCTCTGCTGAGCTCTTAGAAGCGGCTGGGGGTGAGCTGGTTACGAGCATGCACCGGCTCATCTGTAAGATATGGTCAGAGGAAAACATGCCCGAGGAATGGAGTCTTAGCATTGTTTGCCCGATCCACAAAAAAGGAGACCCCTTAGACTGCGCCAACAGCAGAGGAATAAGTCGCATACAAAATCTTCGCGACCGTTTTGTGTGAACGCCTGCAGCCATTCGTAAATAAGCTGATAGGTTCTTATCACTGTGGCCTCAGGCCAGGGAAGTCCACCATCGATCAAATCTTCACACTACGGCAGATCCTGGAGAAAATGAATTTAAGAATTTATTTCATTAATCTCATCTTTTTTGTAAAATGCATAATACATCTACAACTATTCATTTGCTATCGCTAGCTTATAAGATTTATTTTAATGTGTTAGCGCTTATTTCGACACCCTTCATCGACACCCACCATCTATTCGTCGACTTCGAGACTGCATACGACAGCGCAATTAGAAACGAGCTATATAACGCCATGTTAACTTTTGACATCCCTGCTAAGCTCGTCAGACTATGCAGGATGACTCCGAAAAATGCTCGCTGCTCCATCCGAATCGGTTGCAGAACTGACCCATAGCTTCGAAGTCAAAAAAGGATTTAGATAGGGCGATGCGGCTGTCGTGTGTTTTTTTTTAACATCATATGAATGATTGTGCAAAAATCACAGGCCAATACAAGAGGCACAATCTATTTCAAATCCTCGCGACTCCTTGTATACGCCGACGACATTGACATAATAGGTAGATCGCAGCGAGATGTCAATGAGGCGTTTGCGAGTATTGAGATGGAGGCGGAAAAAATTGCTTTGGCAGTTAATGAGGGCAGGACTAAATATTTGCTGTCATCGAAAAAGGACATTTACCGCCGACGTCTTAGACAGACCGTGCATATTGGCGGATATAAGTTTGAGGTAGTTAAGGACTTCATATACCTCGGCTCCGCAGTGACTTGGAACAACGACACCAGTTTCGAAATCAAGCGCAGAAGCACTCTTGCCAATCTGTTTCTTTGGGCTCAGGAGACAATTGAGTAATAGAGCCCTCTGCCGAACGACAAAGTTGACCCTAAATAAGACCCTTAACATCCCTGGTGTGCGGTGTGATAGAATGCCAAAGGAGAAAAAGAAGGTGGCTCATTCTCAGCCTGAACGACATCGGGTATATCATTTGTCCAAAATGAGTGACGAACAGATCCAAGAAATTATGGATTCTGTTCCTACTGATACTGAATCTGGTGATGATAGTGACTCGATCTGCGACTTCGAAGATGACAACAATGCAAAAGATCCAGATTATCGTGTATCGCCAGAAGATGGTTGATCATCGTCTACTCATTTTCTGAATAGAGCTGTAGATTTATGCTTGAATCTCAGTAATATTTCCGTTCAAACAGCTGAACTTATACCGCCTTCTTCTTTGATTGGTCAACAACAACAGGAGGAACATTTTCCTGAAACAGAGCCGTCATCTCAAGCAGGTACATCCTCAATGTTTTCGTCTGCGCCAATGAATCATCCACGCTTGAAAGGAAGATGTGAAAAAAGACATCGTTCAGCACCACTGGAAAAAGAAGAAGGAGGACCAAATGTGCAGCCGAATCACGGAGGGTTTACTTCAAATCTGGTGGAAAATTACCCTAAATCTACAGAGTTCCAAAAAATTACGTGGCGAAAAAAACGTGCAACTACATCGCAACGAGGTGGTTTTTCGTGGAGATGACAGATGTCCTGAACGGTTCTTTGAATTGAAAACACCATTTGAATGTTTTCAATATTTTTTTCGTGATGATCCGTTAGAAAATATCTGCCATTACACTAATTTTAATGCTAGGAACCAGGATGTGAACGCCAGGTTCCAGGTTACTTAAGTGGACATTAGGCAGTATATTGGGATACTGATTTACATGTCAGTTTATCGTTACCCAAGCCTAAAAGAGTACTGGGGAGAACATTCATTTGAAGCTATACGTAGGACCATGACATCGAGGCAATTTTATGCTATTAGAAAATATATCAAATTTAATGACTTCTCACTAATGAAAGATCGTAAAGACCCTGCTGCCTGCTCACGATCCACTGTTCAAAATCAGACCAATTTACGATTATTTGAATAAAGTCTTTGATTCCGTTCGGAAGCAAGCGCGATTGTGTATCGACGAGCAGGTGTTGTCCACAAAGATGATTAGCTCATTCAGATAGTATATGCCCAATAAGCCTCTTAAATGGGGCATGAAGCTATTTGTGTTATGCGATCCTACTGGCTTTACGTACCGGTTCGAAGTTTATTGCGGCAAAAATGACAATGTGGTGCTTCCAAATACTTCCGATTTGGGAACAACTGATAATGTTGTCATTCGCCTAACACAGACAGTTGCGGAATTCTAAAATCATATTCTGTATTTCGACAATTTTTATACGTCGCTTCCAATTCTGGTTTACCTAAGAGGTCGAGGAATTTATGCGTTGGGCACAGTTCGTGCCACTCGAGTAACTGCAAGCTGTCATCTGATAAAGCATCCAAGACCAGGAAAGAGGTTATATGGAGGAGTATGTGCGCACTGCTCATGTTCGGCTGATATCAACATACATTGGTATTAAGCCATTTCCTACAGCGAATGCGCAGGCTCAACCTGAAAAAATAGCTCGATATGATCGAAAAAATAAAAAATTGATTAAAGTTGATTGTCCACGAATTATTAGAGACTACAACTATTATATGGGGGGGCGTGGATCTAATGGACGGTCTAATAGGAAGATACCACATTCACCTCAAGACGAAAAGCGCTTCGTTAAAATTAATATATCATTTCATCGATATGGCAATGGTCAATGCTTATCTTCTTCATACACCTATCCATACTGGAGGAGGTACTGCGGAGCTACCGAAATTCCGTGCCCCAGTTGCTAATGCTTTGTGCCAATTTCAACAAAAGCCGGGAAAGAGCACCCAAAGGAGGACCCTCTGGCGTTAAAAAATCATATGGATTGTCATTGGATGCCCCTCACGATGACATATGTACATAGGTCATGTGCCTGACCAATTGGATCGTTCTGTCAAACGCACCTGTAAATTAGCCGGTTGCAAATCGGAAACCCAAATGTTTTGCCTAAAACGAAGCAAAATTGTATATAATAAAACCTTTTTCGATTAAAAAAATACGGCCAAAAAGGTAATTTCTACCGACAAAGTGTAGGGAATTTAACTAATTTTGCCGCCTCGCCTAGCCGCCTTATTTTTTGCATAACTAACCAAAATTATTTTTCCTAAATGCACTCAGAAATGAACGCAGTATATGCAAATATCAACTGGTTTAAAAGTTACAGCTTTCGTATTCAAGGTAAAATGTTCGGCATTTCTTCAGAATTTTTGCAGATTCATTGTAAATCTGGTTGCTAAGTCAGGTATTACACCATGCATCTTTTGGACGTGCAACTCTCGGTAATTTTCTTTTGAACTGACATTCCGAGTCCCACGGGCTATTACATTGTGCATCTCTCTATATCGCAGTGTTGTGCTTCTATTTTGACATTTCATTTTCACTTGTCGACGTTTGGTGGAGGTTTTTTTGGATATGAAATAAATATGGTATGATGAGGAAATATGGGCATGACATGGATTATAAAAATCGTACGCGTCTCTTAATTGCTTATGAGCTCGCATATCAATTCCTTTGTTCACTTAAAACCACTCAGTTCACTCAAAATAACTATGCTATCTTCCGCTTTCTTGCAAATCCACACTTAGAAATGTGAAGTGCATGTGAAGCAACATCGCAAAAAAAAAGAAAAGGAGATAAGGATATGCCAAAAAGATGCACGAAGTAGCCTACCCGCGCATCACCGTGGATCTGATTTCTTTTTCACTGACCATTTCTTTCGCACTCATTTGTGTCCTGGCCACTGATGCATGGTGTGATACGCGACTAACGAGATCACTTTCTATTTCTGTATGCTTAAGGTACCCTTACACGATCATTCGTATGACATAAATTATTTACGTGTTCTTGTGAAAATGCGTCGGGGCGCGTCACACACATTTGTTGGTGACTGATTGACGAAAATCAAAACATTTTTGATATTGCATGACCGTGATCATGCTGATTGGTGTGTGTAAGGCTGAACCCACACCGAAGACGACAAAACGTTTTTTTGTCGCCCGACAAGAAAACGTTTTTCATTCTAAACTGCGGTACACACCTTCGATCAAAGTGAGGTCAGTTTTGAGTGAAGTGCCTCATGTACACACTGTAGATTTTGTTTGACACGCAAAGCATCATTCCAGCACATAATTTCGCGCAGTCACCATGGACATCGAAATTTGTGTTTTTTCATTAAATTCACTAATTCCCGGTAACCTTCGTCCTTTTTGATCCGACGTATATATTCTGGATACATTACGTCCCAAAGACAGCGGTGAGACTCGTAAATATTTATACGAGAAATTGTCTGCTCTCGTCCACTCTCATCCACGTCCAACGCTCAAATGATACAATTCATGTACACATTGTCGATCGAAACCAACATGCCCGCTGATCGTCATGCAACCACGAACATTTTTGCAACTCGTCACTTTTGATCGTCAAGCCATCATTCACAGGTACACACTATCAGTTTTGAGTGACACTTACATAACTAAAACGTCACTTTTGATCGTAGGTGTGTACCTCGCTTAACCCACACCAGCCCCAACACTTAAGGGCCAGTCACATAGAACGCGTCCATGCGTGCGTGCTTTGACAGCCAAGTAGAATACACTACACACGTTCTATATGGGAAAAGGCACATAGCCGACGCACGCACGCGCTTCGACGCGCCGAATAGAGCTACTCCTCAACTTTTTGACGCGCTGACAGTTCACACATTTGTTTCTAAGCAATCAGAAGCCATTCGTTAACAAGCCGATAGGTCCTTATCAGTGTGGCTTCAGGCCAGGGAAGTCCACCATCGATCAAATCTTCACACTACGGCAGATCCTGAAGAAAAACAATGAATTTTAAGTCGACAAGAACCATCTATTAGTCGATTTCAAGGCCGCATACGACAGTGTAATTAGAGACGAGCTATATACCGCCATGTTTACTTTTGACATCCCTGCTAAGCTCGTCAGACTATGGAGGATGACCCTGGAAAATGCTGGCTGCTTCCCCCGAATCGGTGCAGAACTGACCGATAGCTTTGAAGTCAAAAAAGGATTTAGACAGGGCGATGCGCTGTCTTGTGATTTTTTTAACATCATATTAGAAATGATTGTGCAAAAATCACAGGCCAATACAAGAGACACAATCTATTTCGATTCCTCGCAACTCCTTGCATACGCCGACGACATTGACATAATAGGTAGGTCGCAGCGAGATGTCAATGAGGCGTTTGCGAGTATTGAGATGGAGGCGGCAAAAATTGGTTTGGCAGTTAATGAGGGCAAGACTAAATATCTGTTGTCATCAAAAAAGAACATTTACCACCGACGTCTTGGACAGAACGTGCATATTGGCAGATATAAGTTCGAGGTAGTTAAGGACTTCATATACCTCGGCTCCGCAGTGACTTGGAACAACGACACCAGTTTCGAAATCAAGCGCAGAACTACTCATGCCAACCGCTGCTTCTTTGGGCTCAAGAGGCAACTGAGAAGTAGAACCCTCTCTCGTACCTGTTATACGGCGCAGAAACATGGACTTTATCTAAAGCGGATGAAGAAATCCTTGGTCGTTTCGAGAGAAAGATTCTGCGTGCGATTTTCGGTTCTATAAACACAGAGGGGGGTTGGAGGACAAGATTCAATCACAAACTGTACGCGTTGTAAAGCGACATGAGTCTAGTCAGGTGTCTACGGATCCAACGCGAATGGACACTACAGCTCCAGCCCGTAGAATCTTTGAATCCAACCCCGAGGGTCGAGGAAATAGAGGACGGCCGCACCTAAGGTGGCGCGCACAGGTGGAAAGGTACCTCAACCAACTGGGCGTGCGGCAGCGGAAGATCGTGCTAGGTGGAGAGGCATGTTGGTTGAGGCCCAGGTTCACCCCAAACTGTAGCGCCCGTTAAGTAAGTAAGTAAGTAAGACATTTTTAATAAATTTTCCTATACGCTATGTAGGGTATAATTAAATTCAAGAACACTTTAATTCTGTAGATATCAGAATTTAATTTTTACAGTCCGTTAAACAAAAATTCAAACTGATTATGAAATTCCTGCTCAACTTTGCGCAGGAAATGCCCAAAATATAAACTCAATATTAACAAAATGGACATTATCCTATATACTTCTGTTTTCATCTGAGCATCTGTTTTCTAATTTAAAATATTTTAACTATGCCAAGAATTTGAAAACTCGTTCCTGGTCATTTTCGACAACTTTTCCCAGCTGTAACAATTGAATACCCTTTTGCACAGTTGTGTGGAGATACTCGTCTGTAGATATATACTAGTATAACTGGGACGGGGCTTTTGCATAACAATTTGCATATTAAATCTGCGCGGTAAACCGAATGTAATGTGAACATCCTTACGGACATAAACTTGCTGTGTAGATTTTACTATAGGGTTGAACTGGAACTCTAAGTATAATGCGGTTCAGAATGTCATCTACAACCTCGTATGTAGGTTATTGCTGCGTCAACCCGATTGATCAACGTGCAATCAGACGCTTGAAAGAACCTATGTACATATGACCGCATTGTTTAGATATTAATCAGAGCCAACCATCGAAGTACGATATTTATTAATTTATACATTTTTGAAACCAATTTCAGCAAGTATTTTTAAAGCGTTAAGCAAGTGAACAAATTCTAAAGGGCTAAGACTTGGAGTATTATACTTGTAAGATATGCTTCATTAAAAGCTTACCCATCCAAAAAAAAAAAAGATGGCTAAGGACTAACAAAGGCTTCGTAGGGGCAGCATCTATCTGACGAATGCTCTTCTGTTAAAAAGCGAGAAGAGCCACCGCAGCCGAACATCTTGCGGCACTGTTAGTGAGTCTTATCCCCACCTCCTCGTGGTGCCATTTGGAGATTTCCTATGGAAATTACAGACAGGGAAAGGCAAATGGCGAGCCTCCTGCGCCAAAAAACATTATTAGTCAGTTGGGCTACGGCCTAGTAAGCCGTAACCTTAAAAAAAACAAAAACTCCGAAACAACCACAAGCCTCGGATATAACGGACCGGATTTATGTTGACCCTTGCAAAAAACGAAAAAAGGACAATGATCTTCGGCATCGTACGTGGAACGTTAGGTCCCTAAGCAGGCCACGTGCAGCCGAACAACTCGAGGACGCCCTAGACCGCTATAAAGCGGACATAACCGCCATCCAGGAAATGCGATGGAATGGACCGGGTATAAAGCGGATGAAAGACTGCGATATTTACTACGGCGACTGCTATAGGGAGAGAGGACAACGATTGTTTGGATGCGGATTTGTTGTTCGAGGTGGACTAAGGCAAAAAGTCCTAAGCTCTCGGCATGTGAGCGAACGCCTCATAACAATCCGTATCAAAGCTACATTTCTTAACATCAGCCCGATCTACGTCCACGCCCCCACGGATGACAAGGATGACTCCGCCAAAGATGAGTTCTACGATCTCCTAGACAGATCGTATGCCCCATGTCCCAGTTATGACATCAAAATTGTACTGGGAGACTTCAATGCTAAGCTGGGTAAGGAAAGCATATGTGATTGTGCAAAAATCACTGGCCAATACAAGCGGCACAATCTATTTCAAGTTCTCGCAACTCCTTGCATACGCCGACGATATTGACATAATAGGTAGAACGCAGCGAGATGTCAATGAGGCGTTTGCGAGTATTGAGGTGAAGGCGGCGAAAATTGGTTTGGCGGTAAACGAGGGCAAAACTAAATATATGCTGTCATCCAAAAAGGACGCACGTCCGACGACCACCAACGTCTTGGCCAGAACGTTTGTATTGGCAGATATAAGTTTGGCGTAGTTAAGGACTTCGTCTACCTTGGCTCCGCAGTGACCTGGAACAACGACATCCGTTCCGAAATCAAACGCAGAATCACTCTTGCCTGTTTCTTTGGGCTCAGGAGGGAACTGAGTAATAGAGCCCTCTCCCGAACGACAAAATTGAATCTGTATAAGACCCTTATCATCACGGTCCTATTGTACGGCGCAGAAGCATGGACACTATCAAAAGCGGATGAGGAGGCCCTTGGTCGGTTCGAGAGAAAGATTTTGCGCATGATTTTTCGGACATTCGGGCCTACAAACGCAGACGGTGGATGGAGGAAAAGATTCAACCACGAACTTTACGGACTGTACAGTGACATGAGTCTAGTCAGGCGTCTACGGATTCAACGCCTAAGATGACTGGGCCATGTAGAACGAACGGACAGCACAGCTCCAGCCCGGAGAGTATATGAATCCAACCCCGAGGGATGGAGAAGCAGAGGACGGCCACACTTAAGATGGCGCACACAAGTGGAGGGGCACCTCAGCCAACTAGGTGTGCGGCAATGGAAAAGGCTAGCAAAAGATCGCGCTAGTTGGAGGGGCATGTTGATTGAGGCCCTGGTTCACCCCGAACTGTAGCGCCCGTTAAGAAGAAGAAGAAGTCCGCCAAAATAAACTTTGAACTACCCCTACCAACTCCTATACACCTCGAGCAATGCTCAAATGATTGAAAAAGACATCTCCCCTCACGAACTAGAGTTCGCTCTCAATAAACTAAAAGGCAAGACTCCATCAAACGATCGAATACCGTATCCTATAATAAAACACCTCTCTTCTCCCATGAAAGCTAGGCTTCACAAATGCTACAACAACATTTTTCACCACAGTATCCCGCAATCATACAAAAACAGTGTCGTTATCCCTATCCTCAAACCCAATACCGACAAATCCCTACTGAAGTCTTACATACCTATATATCTTAATCCTTGCTGTGCTAAAGTTGTTGACAAAGTAATAACCAACAGACTTTGGTGGTTTGTTTCCTGCAAAAAAACTTGCCAATAGCCACCAAACGGGATTCAAGAAAGGCACATCTACTACTAACCCGTTAGTATACTTAGACTACCTTATTGCCGGTTCCCTGTCAAAAAACCACCTCTCCCTTATCTCCTTCGATTATGCAAAAGCTTCCGACAGAATAGGCATTCATACAATAATTCATAAACTTAAAGAATGGGAATTTAACCGAACATAATCGGATACATATACAACTTTATGTCCAATCGGGAACTCCTAATGCTTGCTTGCTTTGGTGGCGTTACAGTCCGTGAAGGATCTGAGCCAAGCTTCCCTCAATCACCCATGCTGGGTGTGATTTTATTTTCCCATTGGTGAAAGAGACCTACAGTTTATTGCCGGTTCCGAACGGCGAGATTCGAGAAGCTTTTCTTGACAATTATACTACAGGGGGTTTTGTCAATACCCCGCTGAGGAGAAGCACAGTGAAAAACAAGTTCGCTGACATAGCTGTTGTCGGGATTTGATCCCGTGTCATCGGCGTCAGAGGCCAACACCCTACCTACTGCGCTACGGCGCTCTCCAAATCTCGCCTTACCAACATCAAAAGCATTTACAATACAGCTGTAGAAGTGGCCACTAACGCCTACCGAGCGACTCCCATTAACCAACTTCTATTTGAAGCAGGAATGCAAACTGTCGAAAACTTAAGATACAATCTACGCTCAAATTCCACAAATCCCTTCTATCCTGCGCTGAAACTTCTAAGTAATCTGAAAAACAAAAGGTAAAATCGAATCCAGTATAAAACTTTTGATAGCCTTTTGTGACTAATCTAACATTCCTCATAAACCCGGCTCTATCGGTCATCTTCCATCAGATCCTACAAAAAAAAAATTCAATTTCACCAGAGACATCCGCGAACTCAAAAACAGTCTACGGGACCATTTTTTGTTTTCTTTTTTTTTTTGAGTCTTCCGCTATCTGTTAGGGCACTTATCTGTTGGCCCATTGTCCTCTAGACAGACACCTTACATTAATGTATTTTCCCCGTTTTCCGGAGAAAAATGACAAGGAGCAAGGGTGATGGAGAGCTAAGAGATTCGACACACACGTCGGGTCTGAGGATGCGCCACCGTGCGCTAGCAGAGAAAATGCTCTGCCGTGTCATCCTCCCCGCAACATGCAGCACAAGTAGGCGTGTCACTTATGCTAAGCACACAGGGATGCTTAGTAAAAGTGTAATGGTCCGTAATGACTCCCAAAAGTCTTCTGCAGTCAATTCTCCTTAAGGACAAGAGGAATGCTGCGGATATCTTGTAAATATCAGGATATAGGCGCTTTGTCAACCTGCATCCTGGATAATCCCTCCATCCACGGTTGTGTGTGTTAAACACCCAATCGATAATGTAAGAATTTATGGTGGACGCAGCGGGTTCCTCTGGCGAGTTCATCAGAGGTCTCATTTCCTGGGATCCTAGAGTGACCTTGAACCCATACAAACCCTAGTGAATTCAGTCTACCGACTCTGTTTAAGAAGGCCTTGAGTTCATGCACTAATTTGGAGCTAGTTCAAGGGTTGGACACAGCTTGGCTGTCACTGAAGACGCATATGCTTTTTCCCCTCCACCTGTGCTTCACAACATAGTGCATGGCCATTAAGATTGCGTATATCTCTGATTGAATGACAGACGCACATTTTCCTAACGAGAACTACAGTCGGATGTTTTCGCGCTCAAAGAAGACCGCAGCTCCGGACTCCGCCCAGACTATCCTTTCCAGGTTTAGTATCCAACCAAAGCCAGTCCTGCCGCCATGGAAACTCGACTGCGAAATTACAGCACAGTAGGATAACGGGTGTCAATGCGTCAGAAGGTATGTCCATGAGACTTAGGTCGCAGGACATTTCTCTTGAGACGAGACATGGCTTTCAGCGCACACCCTACGATAAATATATCAAGGGGTAGAATATTCATCATAGCATCTAGAGCAGCGCCCGGCGTGCTGGGGAGTGCCCCTGTACAACTGACACAAACCATTCTTTGGAGTTTGGTGAACGAGGCTACGACGTGTTTACGTGTTAGCCTGTTCCACCAGACAACCGACACATATGAGATTACAGGTCTTATCATTGTCATGTAGATCCAGAGGACCTTTGCCGGCGATAAGCCCCGTGTTTTGCCAAAAGCTCCTTTGCATTGCCAGAAAGTTGACAACGCGTTGGTGGTTTTGGACTCAAGATGCTTTGACCAAAGAAACTTACTAACTAAGTTGACTCCCAAGTACTTAGCTTCCTTGGACACCGGGATGGGAGTGGCTTTTAGTGCCAACTGAGTCACCACCATGCATCATAACAGCAGCTGCCTTGCGGATTTGACACAGTGAATGAAGCCTGCATATGCGGTCAATATCCTGTGCACAACATTACTTTGACCCACAAGACCAGTGTTTCATCTTTGCCATACCGTCGGGCAGCAAAAGTTCCCTCAATGTCGTAGAAAATGCACAGCGCGTACTCTTTTCTTCCGGGCGCGCATTCAATTCTTCCAACTAGGTTTTGAAGCGCAGTCTCGCAGGATTTTCCGACCTGATAAGCTTGTTGCATCTCCAAAAGGGGATACATTCGGAGGGCAACTTTGCGCACGTGCTTCAGTACCAGTCCTACTTTTCAGCAGGAATGATGTTAGACTAATTGGCCTAAAACTCTTGGGAATAAAGACTACTTTCACCGTGCACCAAGGAATTGGTTGTCAAGTGACATACTAGCACCAAGCCAAATCAAAACGGGGTTTATTTCGTCGGTGCCTGGCGGTTTAAAGCCATCTAAGGGTGCCACAGCAAATTCAATGGCTTCGGTCGTTACCACGCACGACGCAATATACCAGCTACGCCGAGTTGTTTTCATTGTTTCACTTGCAGTTTCCCTTGAAGGAGTGTGCAACGAGCTGATGGCGATGTGATTTCCAGGAAAATGAGTCTGAAGCAGTAAACTAAGAGTTTCTGCTTTAGACTCAGTAAAGGTACCATCAGATTTTCTGAGTGCATCCAGCTTTGTTGATTTTCCCTGATTAATTTTTCGATTTTTCCATTTACGAAACAGCTTCTTATGTTCTTTCTGCTTCGACCGATACTTGTTCCAGTCAGCTTCTACGCCTGTCATTGGAATGCACATACATATGTATGTACACATGTATGTACATACATAAATCGAATTTTAACTACGCGTAGGAAGGCTCGAGATCGTCAGCCACCGAACGAGGTTGCCTGTCAGGAGAGCCAAATCGAAAAATATATTCTGCGAAATTGAATTGTTTGTTTCATTTGGTGGGTGGCGCCGACCACAGCTTTATCTTTCGATTTGATTGCCGCAGCCAGCAAGAGATACAGTTAGCGCAGCCAAAGGCAAAACGCCAATCATCTACCAGACCCCAAACCGCAGCCAGCGGAAGATCGGGTCGCCATCAACCCCGTAGCCAACGAAAAATCCAAATCTTTTCCAGCTCACAATTAGCCGATGATTCTTGTCGTCATTAGCCAACAGACGGAGTATTCGTAGATCAGTGTAAAGTCAAGTAATAAGAGAACGACGAGACAAACCTCAAAATATCGACTATCAGCTTCCGACGGGAGTTCAGGTGAAGAAATGGAAAATACGAACACCAGGACAATATAGGACGACCAGCCGGTACGGGAGAAACGCTCGACCGTGTGCGGTCCGGATATGGATGGACAAGTCTGCTCCGTAGATGTAAAGAAGGCGACCGGAATACTTCACAGGCTTGCAGTAAGGTCGGTTCTGTTGGATGTAAGTGAGGCTTCCAGCAGAGGTTTCCACGCCTAATGAAGGGTGGGGTGTCAACAAATTCAATTAAATGTGAATTGGCATCACTCATGGCAGGCACTTGCGCTCATGCAGAGACTCTCAAACTGATATCAAGCAGAATTCTAGAATACTGTGATTTTCTTCTGACGAGAGCAAATTCCGTATTCGGGGTTCAGACGGACGTGAAAAAGTTTGGAAAAAAAAAAATTAGAAGCTTAATCCTTTTAGTATATCAGGAAGAGTAAAGCACGTTGGTGGAAGTGTTATGGTGTGGCGGTGTATGTCGGCATCTGGTGTCGGGATGTGATGTGATTATTTGAACATGTTCAGCAATAACTTGCAGTATGGTGCGAGAAAGTTGGGTATGGATTGATCATTTATCTTCCAGTAAGACAATGACCCCAAGCATAATTTCCACGTCGTAATAGCTTTTATATAACGTTCAAACTCAGCTTAAAACGCCACCACAGTCGTTAGATTTAAATGTGATGGACCGTTTTTGAGAGGTACCTCGACCGAAAAGAAGGATTATATGAAAATAGAACTAAAGATGTAAGGAATTGTAAGGAATGGGCTAAAATAGAGCAAAACGTGATCCAACAATTAGTAAATTTGATGCCTTGACGTATGAAGGCTGTTATAAACCAAGGGGTACCCAAATATTAAAACCATATGCTCAAAGTTAGAACTTAATAAACCTTCAAACGTGGTGCTTACTCTTATGATTTGAATTTCTAATTACTCTTAATTTGGTCTAAAAGTTTCTATCTTTTTATTTACTTTGATATTTTTATTTGAGTAAAATTGAAAAAAGTGTGTGAGCACTACCTTTTGTGTGGTGATACCATTAAAGAACTGAACACATGCTTCAGAAATACTATGAAGATTCCTTTTCCCTCTTAGAGAATGATATCCAAGAGATTCGTTGCGGTCATACGAACACAAAATGGTTCATGATTTCGTATTGAAAGATCGAATCAAGGTTCAACGTTTACTGACAACGGACTAGAAGCGAATTCAATTGAATAAGGTTAAAAAGTATTTAGAACGCTTCAAACTTAGTTCAAGTGAATTTGGATGGCGTTTCGTACTGGTTGATGAATCCTGAATACGTCATTACATGCCTAAGGTACTATTAAAACAATGGGCTTCTGCAGATAGACTTGCTCCAAAAGAGGTAAAAATGGCTCTAAGTTAAATCTTAAAAAAATGAGCATTTAGTGACTTTGTATATTATAAAATGAGGTATGAGGTATATTATAAAATGAGGTACATATACCCCCAATACATTCTTAAGTTTAAATATATGTAAATAAAAACAGATTTTAAAGGAAATCAACAGATATAGCATCCTTGTCGTAAAGCCCATTGATGTGTGGTAATGGAAAAGTCATACGATTTCCCGCTCTTATTCATTGTAATTTCGTTCCCTTCAAAATGTCTGTGCGGTTTTATATAAATTCGGAAAAGATATTATTTATTGTATCTTCCGGATAGACGTAAGCACTTTACAACTTTATTGGCCTGGAGATCCAACTAGCTTTATTAACACTAATTTGTTAATTTTACTGATGAATGAATCACATAGAGCTGAGTAGTAACTTTTGAAAAATGACAGAGTAGAAACGATCTCGAACTGACATCTTGATATCGCTATTTTGATATCGTCTAGGTCGGGTGGACGGAATTCTCTTACATAATGGTCCATTACGAACGAATCGTTCTGCCTGACAGCAGTATCTTGTCTGCCATCGCCGTTATACAGTCTGCAGAAGCGGTCTTCCCAAATCCTCAGCATCGACTGTGACTCTACTACCAGTTCTCCATTTTCATTCCTGCAGGCCGCCGCTCTGGCTTTGTAGCCATGGCATGTTTGATTTACCTTATTGTAAAACTTCCGGGCGTCATTCCTGCGGGCGCATCTCTCCATCTCCTCGATCTTCTTTCTTCTGAAAAGCGTGTGTTCCTCTCTGCTCATAGATTTCGCGAGCAGCTCTCGTCCGTCGTTGCAACGTGGCTTTATATGCCTCTTGTTTTGTTGCATGGGCTTCTTCGCATTGTTCATCGAACCATTGGTTTCTAGGTGGAGGGGGTTTGAAACCGAGCACCTCTGAGGCAGCCTCTCTGCTCTATTGTTTGTGCTGCTGTGGGCGGATTTTGAGAGAGCTTGGAGGAGACACAATCGGCACAGATTCTGGCAGTCCCTTGCGATTGTAGCTTTCCGACGTCAAACTTACGTTGTCCTACTCGGCGCCCAAGCATTCTCGATATCCTCATTCGTTCCTTGTTTACAACAAGGTAGTGGTCCGAGTCGATGTTGGCTCCTCGGAAGGTTCGTACGTCCAGAATACTGGAGGAATGTCTGGCGTCGGTCTCAATGTGATCAATCTGGTTGGTGTTTGATTGATCAAAAGACCGCCAGGTACCCTTGTGGATGTTGGCATGAGCCTTAGAGTACATTAATTCGGTTGCAATGTTTTTGGAGTGAAAAATCTAATACAAATTTAAAAATACACATTTTCTCCTTTTTTTAAAATATTGATTTAGTTTACTACCAGTAGCTATCTTATCTAAAGAATTTAAAAATCTTTCATATATAAATCCTATATGCAAATATGCCACAGAATCAACCCCTTTAGAAAGCCATTGAGAAAGTGGCACAAGAAAAACGGAAAAAGGATTTCGTTCTTCAAAATGGGAGGCAAATTGTTTTGTGCTACTGCTTGATGAAAGCGAAGCGGTGATGTGAGATTGAAATAGAGAAATGCTTAGGGTACATTTGAGGAATGTGAAATCCTTTTTCAAGTCGTTGCTTGTATATTTATCTATAGAAGGCACAATGCAAACAGAATGAAGGATTGTTGTCCTTAGGAAAACGTTAACCAGAAATAGGTTGTATATGGGTGGATCCACCTGGCACTCCTCGCATTCCCGGATCTCAATCATTTCGTTACTATAATAGAATTTCCGACCTATTTGCATGAAAATAGGAATTTATTTAGTCAATTGCATATCCCATTTTCACTTGTTAATAGACCAGGCAAAGGACTTACAAAGCCCTCGTATGGGTAGCATCTATCCGACGGATGCTAGCCTGCTGAAAAGCGAGAAGAGCCACCGGAGTCGAACATCTTGCGGCACACTTAGTAAGTCCCATCCCCACCTGCTCGTGGTGCCATCTGCAGATTTCCTATGGAAATTGCAGACGGGGTAGGGCGAATGGCAAGCCTCCTGCGCCCAAAAACAGGATTAGTCGGTGGGGCTACGGCCTAGTAAGCCGTAACCGTAAAAAAAAACCACAAACTCCGAAACTACCACAAGCCTCGGATATAACGGAGCGGATTTGTGTTGACGACCCTTGCAAAAAACGAAAAAAGGACAATGATCTGCGGCTTTGTACGTGGAATGTTAGGTCCCTAAACAACTTGCCGAACAACTTGCGGACGCCCTAGACCGCTATAACGCGGACATAACCACCATCGAGGAAATGCGATGGAATGGACCGGGTATAAAGCGGATTAAAAATTGCGATATTTACTACGGCGGCTGCTATAAGGAGAGAGGGCAACGATTGTTTGGATGCGGATTTGTTGTTCGAGGTGGACTAAAGCAAAAAGTCCTAAACTTTCGGCATGTGAGCGAAGCGAACGCCTCATAACAATCCGTATCAAGGCTACATTTTTTAACATCAGCCTGATCTGCGTCCACGTCCCTACGGAAGACAAGAACGACTCCGCCAAAGATGAGTTCTACGATCTCCTATACAGGACGTATGCCCAATGTCCCAGCTATGACATCGAAATTGTACTAGGAGACTTCAATGCTAAGCTGGGTAGGAAAGCACCTTTGAACGAGTCATCGGCAAACATAGCCTACACGACACCACATCCGATAACGGACACAGGCTGATTGATCTTGCTACGGGGCGAAATCTCCTTCTAGCCAGTACGCGCTTCCTGCATCTCGGTATACACAAAGTGACCTGGCGGTCTGTTGATCAATCGACTACCAATCAGATTGATCACATCGCGATCGACGTCAGACACCCCTCCACTATTCTTGATGTTCGAACTTTCCGAGGGGCTAACATCGACTCGGCCAGTATCTTGTAGTATCCAAGGTGCACTTACGGATATTACGAACGCAGCGGAGTAGAGTAAGAATACAAAGTGATGACGTCGGAAAGCTACTATCGCCAGAAACCGCTCGTGCTTTTACCGATCGCGTCTCCCTTAAGCTCTCCAATACACCAATACACAATCCTCCACGCTATCAATAGAACAGAAGTGGAGCCTTTGCAAACAAGCTCTGAAAAGCTCTGCATCCGAAGTTTTGAGTCTCAAGGGTCCACCACGAAGAAACACCTCGTTCGATGACGAGTGCAGGAGGATTCACACAGCGAAGCAGGAGGCATATAAGGCCTCGCTGCATAAAAGAACAAGAGCAGCTCGTGAGCTCTACGAGTTAAAAAAAAATAGAAGGGAGGAGCATAAGCTTCTTAGAAGAAAGAAGAAAGAGCACGAGAAGCGCGCATTTGAGGATTTGGAGAGGTGTTACCGCAAACGTGACGTTCGAAAGTTTTATCAACAGATAAAGCGAACATGCCAAGGTTATAAGGCCAGAACGGAAGCCTGCAGGGATGAGTACGGACACCTAGTACTAGAATCGCAGTCGACGCTGAGAATATGGAAAAACCACTTCTGCAGACTGTATAACGGCGATATTAGTCAATATACCGCTGTCAGGCAGAATGATCCACTTCTAATCGACGAAGACCGCAGAGAATTCTGTCCCCCTGACCTCGACGAAGTTAAGATTGCCATATCGAAGCTCAAGTCGAATAAAGCTGCTGGCGCAGACGGACTGTCTGCTGAGCTCTTCACGGCAGCTGGGGATGACCTGGTTAGGATCATGCACCAGCTCATCTGTAAGATATGGTCAGAGGAAAGCATGCCCGAGGAATGGAGTCTCAGCATCTTATGCCCGATCCACAAGAAAGGAGACCTCTCTGATCGCGCCAACTACAGAGGAATAAGTCTCCTTAATTTCGCCTACAAAATCTTCTCTGCCGTTTTGTGTGAACGCCTGTAGCCTTTTGTAAATAAGCTGATAGGCCCTTATCAGTGTGGCTTCAGGCCAGGGAAGTCCACCATTGACCAAATCTTCACACTACGGCAGATCCTGGAAAAAACCAATGCATTTTAAGTCGACACTCACCACCTATTGGTCGACTTCAAAGCCGCATACGACAGTGTAATTAGACACTATAGCTATAGCTATACAACGCTATATCTACCTTTGACATACCTGCTTAACTCGTCAGGCTATGCATGATGATTTTAGAGAATGATTGCTGCTCCATCCGAATCGGTAAACACCTTACCGATAGTTTCGATGTCAAAAAAGAATTTAGGCAGGGTGATGCGCTGTCGTGTGATTTCTTCAACATCATATTGGAAATGATTGTGCAAAAATCACTGGCCAATACAAGAGGCACAATCTATTTCAAATCCTCGCAACTCCTTGCATACGCCGACGACATTGACATAATAGGTAGATCTCAGCGAGATGTCAATGAGGCGTCTGAGAGTATTGAGTTCGAGGCGGCGAAAGTTGCTCTGGCGGTAAACGAGGGCAAAACTAAATATATGCTGTCATCAAAAAAGGACGCTCACCACCGACGTCTTGGCCAGAACGTTTGTATTGGCAGATATAAGTTCGAGGTAGTTAAGGACTTCGTCTACCTTGGCTCCGCAGTGACCTGGAACAACGACATCAGTTCCGAAATCATATGCAGAATCACTCTTACCAATCGCTGTTTCTTTGGGGTCAGGAGGCAACGAGTAATAGAGCCCTCTCCCGAACGACAAAGTTGACTCTATATAAGACCCTTATCATCCCGGTCCTGTTGTACGGCGCAGAAGCATGGACACTATCAAGAGCGGATGAGGAGGCCTTGGTCGGTTCAAGAGAAAGATTTTGCGCGTAATTTTCGGGCCTATAAACGCAGACGGGGGATGGAGGAAAAGATTCGACCACGAACTTTACGGGCTGCACAGCGACATGAGTCTAGTCAGGCGTCTATGGATTCAACGCCTAAGGTGGTTGGCCCATGTAGAGCGAATGGACATCAGAGCTCCAGCCCGGAGAGTCTTTGAATCCAACCCCGAGGGACGAAGAAGCAGAGGACGGCCGCACTTAACATGACGTACACAGGTGGAAGGGGACCTCAGCCAACTGGGTATGCGGCAATGGAAAAGGCTAGCAAAAGATCGTGCTAGTTGGAGGGGCATGTTGGATGAGGCCCAGGTTCACCCCGAACTGTAGTGCCCATTAAGAAGAAGAACACCAGACACTCCTCGAAATTTATTTTCAAAATTAAAAGAACACCAAACTTAATTGAGGTGATGTCTTACACATGAATAGTGCTGATGTCTACTGTAAGAGATTATTTGCAACATTTACATTGGTGTAATTTGTTTGTACATATACCATGTGTGATTATAAAGGAACACGTATCTAACAATTGGAAAACATAAACATAAAAAGTAAACCAAAAGCGAAATAACTTGCTGCCTACTTACTAAATTTTATACTTCTTTTTTGGTTATTGAAAAGACTGTGATCTTGTATTTTATTTGTTAAATGTTAGACTCATCACTATGTTTGTATTACTTTGTACATGAATGAAAATTAGTTTAAAACATATCGCATATACATTAAGATATTTTCCCTACTGTACAGTTTTTAGCATTATATGTATAAACATATGTCCAGTAGATTTCGTTGATGCTATTAAAGAAATCAGATATGTTAAAGTTAAATTAATATATCATACATATGATACAACATATAATTTAGCACAGTTAACGACGACAATTCTGCATTTATATTTATACGAAGAACCTCTTAATAGGTAGATTCCTAAGGTGGATGTTCTTTTACTAGAAACCTAGTTGAAATATTAGCTTTCACAACTACGTTCGCTTCAATGCATGAAGATAAAAAAGGGTAAGAGTTTTATAAGTGTTTAATAAGTCTGTCAAAAATGCTTTTGTTTTTGTAAAGACAAATATTTTAAGCTCACCGTGGATCCATTAAGCGTAGCGAGCCGAAGGCGAGCGAAGCGTCTTATTCCTCATACATGTATTTCGCAACAAATCGTACTCCTCCAAGACCACTCGGGCGATCTTGATCAAACCGTGGCGATAGTGTGGCTATCGCTGAGTGTCGCAAGGGGTCGCATGTCCCGATCGGACTTACCATTGAGGAATAATCCAAAACCATTTTTCCATTGAAACCAATGGGAAAAATTCATCACGCGCGGAATCGAATTTTTCCTATCGACGAAAATGAAAGTCATAGGAAAAAAGATTCCACGATTGGGCTAATTGAAGCAAAATTTGGTCCTGAATCGGTGTAGTTGATTGCTCCTACAGGTGTTGCTGCTAATAATATCTGTGGGGAAACAGTACACTCTGCTTTAAACTTAATGGTTACGAGGCATGGAGCCCTATCTGATCTGTCTGGACAACACGAACGAGCATTCCAAGACAAAATTTCAAACAAGAAAGTTATTATTTGCGACGAAATGTCCATGGGCGGACTGCGTTTGTTATCAATTATTGATCAGCGTCTCAGGCAAGCTTTCTCAGAAAATCAATCTATTAAGTTTGGAGGTGCCATTGTGTATTTCTTTGGTGATTTTTGCCAGCTGCCACCTGTTGGAGATACGTCAATGTTAGGAATTTCAAAACCAAGTAACATGGCTGCAATCCGTGGGATGATTCTACATATATCAGAAGTTCACCCGAGTATTTGTATTGCAACAAGTAATGAGGCAAGCCGGAATGGAGCAAAAACTATTCAAGAAAACGCTCGAAAATATATCCTCTGGCAAAATTACAAGCGAAGACTACGAGAATTTGAGAACTCGATTTGTACAATGTAATCAAGCAGGCATTGGATAATTTGAAAGCGCAATATGACTTAAAGCTCGGAAAACTGATATTGCTATCTACAATGAACAGATGTTACGAAATCTGCATAAGCCGGTTACATTGATAAAGGCTATCCATAACAACAATATTGCAAGTCGTGCTTCAGCTGATGACGCCCAAGGGTTACAGCCCAACCTCAAGCTAGCAATTAGTTGTCGTGTGATGCTCGAGCAAAATATTTGGACGGCAAAAAGATTATGCAACGGGACCCTTGGCACTGTTGTTGATGTAGTTTAAGCGCCTTCCGATGCTGAGTTCCCGATATGCGTCTAGGTTCGATTTGATGACTACGAAGGACCTACTGTATATAATCCCTATTCTGCCTCTAAATGTAGGATTCAAAAAAGGTACTGGTAACTGTACACGAAAACAATTTCCGCTGGACGTCGCCTTTGCTATTACGATACATAAATCTCAAGGCATCACAGTTGATCGTGCCGTCGTTGATATAGGAGACTTGGTCATAGGACTTGGTCTATGATACGTTTGTCTTTCGGGTGTTGGCAAGTTGTCCGGGCTGCTCATAGAACCAGCTTTTCCTAAATCAAGGTTACTCTCAATCAACAATCACGCTGGATGGATCATTAAGCGCCCCGAATTAGAGAGGCTCAAAGAGCTATTATTACAAAATGATAGTACTTCGTAAATTCTACCTATAAGCCTAATGCAAATTAAAACGAAAACGTTTGAACTTGAAATATAATCGCTGTTGTCCTTTTCTGATTTTATGTGATATCGTGTTTCCATTTTATGTGTGTTTTATGTCAGATTTCATGACTGCAGTTGATGCAGATGCGAAGCCTTACATTTGCCGTACAGCTTATACAGAAACCAAATCAACCAAATCGACATTTCTGTTGCGCAGATTTACATCCTTCGAAGGTCCGAGACAAGATGTTGCTTATCATCTCGGATGCGATCGCGCCATTTGCTTGCTATAAAAGAGTCCGCTACGCTAAAATTAGGTAGATTGCGAAGAGGATTACCGTCCTAGTTATTACACAATATGTACACTTAAACAAAATAAGTGCAACGTTATAACTATGACTACTTATGAAACAATGCATTTTCGTTGATTTTCTAACGTTAAAGGTATCATAGTAACTTTCGTACAAAATTATGAAACAGTCATCAGCATTGCAGCAACATGTAGTTTAACGCGAAACATCGAAACATAGTATTTCTGAATGGTTGTGAGTAGAACACTTGGAGGAGTTCTTCCCAACGTACCATATTTTACCCAATTCTGCTGACTAAAAATGAAGACGAGCGATTACTTAAAAGGAGGAAAGTTCGTTAGATGGATTCTAATTTCCATTCAAATGAACATCCCCTAGATGACCGACCTATTAGTTCCATATTTTTCATGGCGATATATATGTATATTTTTTTGTTTAAATTTTCATTCTATACATAAAGCCACTAACCTGAATATTTAAATTTTGATTACACTGGTTATTATTTAGATTAAAATATAGTTTATTCGTCTTTAAGTAAATCAAACAAAAGAGGTACGTTTACACATATGTACTAATACCTAGACAGGCACTATGATTTCTTACGCACTAGGTAATAAACAATTGATTTGTTACCAAGCATTTCCGTGAAAATGAGTTTCGGTTTTTTTTTTTTTTAATTTAACGTCTTTTAAATCAGTAATACATAATTATACATACTTATATTTCATTATTATTGCTTGCAATAGATTAAACAAAAGTAAAACAGAATTTTTAGAGATCTACGGAAATACTTACTTAGGGGCAATGACATGAGGTGGCAGTTGAAGTACACAGCGTTGTCTCAGAATTCCTTCCCACAGTTGTACTCCTATTATTCCGAATATAAAAAACACAAAGAAGCATAAAAGTAGTACATTTCCTAGCATAGGTAACGTGTCCAGGAGCAGCATTACAAGTATCCTCATACCTGGAAAATGGAAAATTATTTATTTTCTCTTTCTGTCTTTTGTATCTTTAATTTAAATTCACGGGGGAGAACATCCCAATATGGTTATTTGTTAATCTAATTCTATTTCAATACGAAGCCCTCACTCAGTGTTCTCAAAAACAATAAAAACAAAAACAGAAAACATTGGATAGAAAACCAAAACAAACTAAATCACAGATCACGTAAGAACTTTGCTGTACGAGTACAACGGAAGGATGGCGTCGATGTCGTCGATATTGCTCCTTGTCGCCCCGTAATCCACTTAGTATTATCGGTATCGTAACATCTTTGTTTTCGACTCTATTCGGTTGGGATAGGACGGCGTGCTTAACCCTGACGTTTGCAATGTTATAATTTATGGTAGGATACGGGTGTCTAGCAAATAGAATCGTGAAAAACACCGAGCAGATACATACATTGTATGTATCTATGTACAACCAAACAGCTTGGAGAAGAATTCATTCAGGGATGACTGTATACCATGGTGTTTGTCGTAGAAATGTTCATTTGGCTGTTACTTTTTTTAGTGTAAACAAAATATGGCAAGACGGTAAAGATATTCAGCTAATAATTTTTGCGATTTTTTTTTTGTGGTAGAAAGAATACGTATGGCCATTAATAAAGAATATTGTCCTATAACGTATTGAAAATAAGACGTATTGAAGCAGGCGATAAAATACTCAACACATAACAGCAGTTCATGGCATTTGTTTTCGTTGTGCCACATACTACTGATATGTATATGTATGTATGTATGTTGTCAACTAAATAGAATCCAGTAGGTTTATATTGTATCATTTTTGTACTCCTAAAATTGGTTCATCCAAAACCATATACATACATATGTGATATATGTACATATGTATGTATGTATATACCCGGTTTCGACATCCTGACTGAAAAATTACTAGACTTCTCACATGTGGTCTTTATCTTTATCTCAGAACCTCTTCTTAAGTGTATGAATGTCAAGTATGTAAGTTAGCACCAATAAAGCTAGAAGCTGCATTCCATCAAGTGCAATACCCTAACGCCCGCCAGTACACCTAAAGGTCAATAAGCAACTCAAGTTCCTAGAATCGAAAATCCAAAAGACGTTTGCATCAACATTATTTGCAGCACCAACTGAAACCAACGGACCGGAAACACCCAAAGGTTAACACGACACTCCAATTACTACATAGAATTGACTGCCTGGGAAAATTGCAAAAACTCAAATCCATAGGACGCTTGCATCCGCTTGTATGAAATAACATCGAACAGCCCAAGCGGAAGCTGCTGAATCAACAATACGTCGCACCGATGGTCACCGTTTAAATAATTGTAAATTAGATTTAAGTTCAGTTCTGATTAGCACAATAAAGCAGACAGTACAAAAAAACCTAACTTGTACATGGTATTTCATTAAGCGCTTCCTATCTTTAAATTCATATAAAACAAAGTGTATATGTTTGAAAGCCTACCGACATACATACACACATATACTAAAAACCTAGTATATATATATGAACCTTACCCAGACAGCTTAGTAAATAAGCTGACAGGAACCCTCAACAGAGCACTGTCTAAATCTTGTGCGGTTAGCACCCCTAGAGGAAAACCCAAACTCCCCTGGTGGAATGAAGAGATAGTCTCCCTTAGGAAAGAGAACAGAAAGCTCTTTAAGAAAGGGAAATGTACTCGCTTGCAAGAGGATTGGGACCTCTACAAGGAGGCACTTAAATCCTTCAAAGCAGCGACCAGGAAGGCCAAAAGGAAATCTTGGGGGAACTATCACGGCGGTCTCCGAAGCATCTAGAATAAGAAAGATTCTGGCTTCGGCCCCGTACAACCCAAGCCACCTAATTCGGAACGAACTGGAACTTCTTCTGAACGCACACTTTCCGGGCAGTAGTGATTCGGCTATGACACATCCTCAAGTCAACCAGCCGACGACATCCTCCTTTGAGCGTGCTCCCAACTTGGTCAACAACAACATTGTTCTATGGGCTCTGAAAAGCTTTGAACCCTACAAGTCTCCGGTACCGGATGGGATCATACCAGCAGAGCTCCAGCAGGTAGCAGATCTCATCCTCCCCTGGCTTGTGGTAATATACAAGAGTTGCCTCTCCCTGTCCTATATTCCCAGCAAGTGGAAGGTAACCAAAGTCATTTTCGTACCCAAAGCTGGCAAAAGCTCCCACACGTATGCAAATGACTTGGAGCCTATCAGTCTTACTTCTTTTCTATTAAAAACTCTAGAGAAGATTTTAAACGCTCATATATGTCGCATCTGTATCTCAGGAAGGCTGTGGTATAACCAACACGCCTATAACAAAGGCAAATCGGTGGAAACAGCACTCCACTCACTGGTCAACAAAATAGAAAGGTCAATGGAACGTAAGGAATACACTCTAGCCGCCTTTCTCGAAATTGAGGGCGCCTTTAACAATGTTGAACCATGGGCCGTCACCAAAGCGCTGTCTGATCTAGATGTTACGGGATCAGTGATAGAACTGGTAGGACAACTGCTAACGCAAAGAGTAGTCAAAGCCCACTTCGCTGTTGCCGTCTCAACTAGAATGGTCAGCAGAGGTACACCACAAGGTAAGTACTCTCTCCTCTCCGCTGGAAATGGTGTTCAACGAACTACTACTGTTGCTAGAACAGGAAGGAACAGGAACAGATGACATTGCTATTGCCGCCACAGGAAAATTGTCCAGCTCTATAAGCAACCTAATGCAGGGTGCATTAGGTACAGTAGAAACCTGTACTGTGTACTTGGGGTTGATCCTAAGAAAACTGACCTAGTACCGTTTCCCAATAAATATAAAATTCCGCCCTTCAACCCACCGAGGTTGGATGGAACCCAACTAATAATCAAAGATCAGGCTAGATACCTAGGCCTAGTCCTTGACAGGAGGCTGAATTGGAAACCTAACATTCTTGATCGTGTCAAGAAAGCAACCACTGCTCTCTACAGCTGTAAGAAAGTGGTGGGCAGAAGGTGGGGTTTCCAACCAAGCATTATGCGCTGGCTCTACACAGCAGTCGTAAAGCCCATCCTCCTATATTGCATCGTAGTCTGGTGGACTGCTCTGGACAAGGCAGTCTACCGAAACCTTCTGGGGAAGGTACAAAGATCGGCCTGTTTATATATGTAAGTTAGCACAAACGCTTCCCAACCAGGTCATTGAACCCATAAACAAGCCCGCGATGTCACCAGCGCGCTTTCACACAACGTCACCCGATATCCGCACGTTGAACCAACATACTTCGCCTTCGCGCACACGAACCGTGGGATAGTTAGCACAGACGGTTCCCAATCAGGAACACTTACCCATAAGCTGATACCACCCATAAGCTGACACCAGCCTGTGATGCCACCAGGTACTTCGCCTTCACACACTCGTCATCCGATACCAGCGCATTCGCCTTCGCGCACATCTCAATTTTAAGCTTAGATAAGCAAATTTGTTAAGGTAGATTTAAGAATGAAAAAATAAAGACACTTTTTATTAAGTCTCAAAAGGGAACGGTCGTTTCCATTATCTTGTATAAACAGAGCGATCAGATCAACCCTTACGGAGGCCCTAAATATCTTATTACATTATCCACCGTCACCTCTTCAGCAAGCAAGTTGCTGCCTGCGCGGCCCTACGAATTAGGGGCATAGAAAAATGGGCCACATTACAAAAAGGATATACTACCATTCTTAAGCACTTCAAAGTACCAATGGACACAGACTACATCATCCCGCAGAATGTGTTCACTAGGAACTTCGAAGTTGCCTTTCCATCCTGGGACGAATGGGCTGAAGGAATAGTTATACCAAAGGACTCGATCTCCCTCTATACCTATGGCTCCAAGATGGAGTCGGGTGTAGGTAGTAGAGTCTTCTCCAAGGAACTTAACCTCAACCTATCATTTAGACTCCCAAATCACTGCAGTGTGTATCAGGCAGAATTAATAGCGATAACGGAGGTCCTTGCATGGCTCAGGATAAATGTAATATCCGCTAAGGATATTATCATTTGCACGGATAGCCAATCTGCGATAATATCCCTGGCCGCGCTAACCCACAAATCTCTATACGAGATAGCTGAACAGTTCAACATTAAAGTATTGTGGGTTCCCGGGCATAAGAATAGCCCAGGAAACTGCGCGGTCAACGAGCTCGCAAAGTTGGGGTCAAGCACACACAATCTTCCTACCCTCGGGTACCTTGAAACACCAATAAGTACGGTAACGCACATGATTAAACTTCGAACCATAGAGGCGACCAGCCTGCAATGGAATGAAAGTAATATCGGCTTTATCACTAAACAAATCTGGCCTAAGCTAAACCTAGGACGAACAAAGGACCCAGTAGCAACTAAAAGGGCTACTTTGAGCACTCTAGTGGGTGTCATTACAGGCCATTGCATCGTTGAAAAACACACCGCCAGACTGGGGCTACCCTCCAATGACTTTTGAGGCGGTTGCATGGACGAGGTGGAAGAGGAATCAATCCATCACCTTCTCTGCTCATGCCCCTCTTTTGCGAACCGCAGGGGGATCTTCGCGCTTATATAGTTCTCGGTCCACCTTCTCGAATGTTCGCCGTCGGAAGTTCCCCTAGAATGCTCTGACAATTAGCATTACGCCGTTGACAGTAGACATCATTTCAATTTCCGCTTCACCAGAGCTTTCGAGCTTCGACAGCGAAATTCGAACTTAACCGTCGGTTTGTGTCTCCGCAACACTGCCCTTCTCCTAAACTTGTTCGTCCTCGAACACGCGATTGGATCCTTCTCGTAATATGGCGCTAACCTCTCTACGTGGACAATCTTATACGTCGCCCGTCTGCTGTATTCGGTATACCACGTCATTGAGCTTCTTGATAACCTCATATGGCCCGTCCCAGGCTGATTGCAATTTGGGGTACACGCCTTTTTTTCGTTGTGGGTTGTACAGCAATACCAATTGTCCTGTCTCGAATCCAGAAGTGTTCGCCCTCAAGTCGTATCTCGCCTTCATTTTATCGCTGACCAAGTTCAGTCGCTCCCGGATGAACAGATGGATGGAGTTCAGCTGTTCCTTCTTTTCGGTTACGAAGTCCTCCCTGCCGCTAGTTGTCGGTAGTACCACGCCGAACTTCAAGTCCGATGGAAGTCGAAGATCAGTTCCAAAAATGGCTTCATCTGGTGTTATTGCCGTTGAATTGTGTTGTGCCGAACGGTACGCCATTAAGAAAAGCGGGACTTTACTTTTTACTTTTACTTTTATGTCAAAACAGATCTGTCGATGATATGACATCGATGTTTCTGTTGAGACATGCCAGTTAAGGATAGAGTTACTTAGGAACGGAGTGGTTAGGGTGAGGTCTAGGTTGTTTTTGTAAATAAAGGAAAGGTAAGATACTAATGGGGCGAAAATCAGTAGTCAAGGAGGTAAAGTTTTTTTTGGGACCGGAATAACTTTAGCCAGATTCCAGCTAGATGGAAATGAGGATGAAGTTATGCAAAAATGAATTACGTGTGTAATTGCGCTAAGCAGGTGGATCAAGATAACTTTAATAAACCGAATGGGAATTCTATCCTCACCAATAGCATCCGACTTGAGAGACCGAATTATGTAAATGATGTCAGTATCCGATACAATTTCGAATTCAAAAGCTGTTTGCGGTTCAGGGAAATGTTGTAAGTTGGGCAGAGGGGTATTTTCAAACGAATTGGATAAAAAGGTATAATTGGGATCATCAAGATCACATATGACGTCTATAATATCTTTTTTTCCGATACCAATCGAACACAAGTTGTTCCAAAGCTTTTCGGCATTTTGATTTGTTCCCAGCTTAGACAAGAAATATCTTTTCTTAGAAGACCTCGCGACGGAAGATGAGATATTGCGCACTCGACAGAAATGTGCCCAAATCAAGGTAGTTGGATTTCGCTTCCACTTCGAGTACAGTTTCCTGCGAACTTTAATGGCATGATGAACCTCTGATGTAAACCATGGACAATTTCTATTGCGCACCATCACTGTTTTTAAGGGCACGTGATTATTGAACAGATTAAGTATCAGCGACTGCAGTAAGTCAACAGCTATGCCAAGGGATTAAATGTTACAGTTGTAACCACAACAACCCCATCCATATCGGTGATATAAACAAAAATGCATTTGTAATGCACAGGCGATCGACCTAACTCAACGTTCAATGACCAACGATCATTGACCGATGAATATCCGGCAATATCGTAAACCGAACCGATCGCCTGTGCAAGCATATTAATGTCAACTAGGTTAGATATATGTAATGCGCGAGCGATCGATCGAATTTCCAAAGGGTCATAACAAACCGAATCGACCGCTTGCGCAATCATATTTTTTTTGGAACGACAATTAAGTCGTATACATATGTAGGAACACTTGCAGTGCGCGAGCGACCGATCGAATTTCCAAAGGTCTTCGATCGATCGTGCAAGCAAAGCACTTAAAACATTTAAACGTCGAGTGGTCATTTTCCGAAACGATTAAGTAAGAAGAAAGGAAAAAGAAAAGAAAAAGTAATTAAGCGAGGAAAATGACGACGGGCGTTTAAATAGAAGAATTTTGTTAGTTCAAGTTAGTTCTAAGAAGAAACTCAATTTTGAATGGTCGCTTTCAGACCACGGAATAAAGCCGTTAATATTAAGGAATATTTTTGTGTTTTATTTTGGTTTCAAAAAAAAATTTAAAGTAAAATTGGCGCAGTCGGTAGGATTGGTCAAAACGCGAAAAGTATAAGTTTTCGAGTGTTCGTTTTAACGATTAATTGACCAATCAATCTCGCGCTTCGTATTTCGTCGCGAGTGAATAGCAGTTACTTAAAGATAAGTAACTCCAAAAACAAAACGAAATGAATAGTCACTAAAAGTGTATTAACGAATCAAGTGCATTAACTCCAACAGTGTATTTGAAAACATATTGACTCTAACTCTAACAGTGTATCTAAAAATGTGTGAACTATAACTCTAACTCTAACAGTACTTAAAAATATATTGACTCCAACAGTGTATTTAAAAACATATTGACTCTAACTCTAACAGTGTATCTAAAAATGTGTGAACTATAACTCTAACTCTAACAGTACTTAAAAATATATTGACTCTAACAGTGTATTTAAAAACATATTGACTCTAACTCTAACAGTGTGTCTAAAAATGTGTGAACTATAACTCTAACTCTAACAGTGTACTTAAAAATACATTGACTCTAACTCTAACGCCAACAGTGCATTTGAAAGAGTATTAATTACAGTGTGTTTAAAAGTGTGTTAACGATTAGACCAGAAGCATCCCTGGCTAATTTTTTTTCCTTTCGAAAACCCACCAACAACTGCGACTGAGAAGGAAGCAGCCAACAATCTCCCAAGACGAGGAAGAAGACATCAACCAAGCCTCAAGAAATAACTCAAGGTGCGTTCCTGTACACATTTTTTTTTTTTTCCTTCTTTTTTTTTTTCTCTTTCTCTTCCTCTTCATTTGTTTATGTATCTAGATAGACATAAGTATTAAGACACTGAACATAATCGATAAGTTAATGGAAGATAATTTAAATACACGAATAGAAGAGGTTAGGCAAAAAAGCAACCAATTATCAGAAGTTATCCATAACTTCTTTGACACAAACATGCTAACACTAAGCATAGACCCCCTCAAGTACCTTTCCAAAATCCCAGATTTCAATGGAGATTATAGAGAACTCCAGAATTTCATCGACCTTATAGACAAAATCCACCCGACACTTGTAAAATATGACTCATTGGCGCAGAGTATCTTCTCTGACTATATCAAGGCCAAGTTGAAAGGCAAGGCCCGAGAGATAGTCGAAATAAATGCGCACATAACCAGTTGGACTGACATCAAAACTACCCTCATTAATAACTTTGGCGATAGACTAAGCATCGAAGAACTCTTTGATGAACTTAGATCGATCAAATTTAAAACAAATAGCGTAGACTTCTACAATGAAATGAAAACTATCCTACGCCGTCTTAACTTAAAGACAAAACAAATAGCAGAAAATAATGAAACAGCAACGAGCAATATAAAAAATAATAAAGTTTCAGCCCTAGTCCTTTTCAAAAATAAAATACCAGAACCGATGAGATCTCTTCTACACTGTAGAAACCCTTCGAGCTTGGAACAAGCAATAAATATTCTTCACGAATCAGGTTATGCATACTTTAATAATAGGAATAATCATACTAGACCCCGACAAAATAACAATTATACTAGACTATCATTTAATCAGACCGAAACAAGACCCAACTATTACAATAACGCTCAACCATATCGATACAATCCACCCTTAAACGCTAGCCCCTATTACCAACCACCGCAAGAACCCATGGAAATCGGCTTAATGGAAAGAAACCGAAATCAGCGGAATAACCAAGTTACGAACAATTCACATTCACAGCCCAGACATCACCAACAAAGACAAACCGAACAATACTCTCGGAATAGACAACAAAACTACCAAAGTACAAACGAAAGACACCAACCCTCGAGAAACCGACTTAACCAAAACACAAGAACAACTCAACCTAACAGTAATGCGACTAACGAAAATTTTCTTTTAGAGGCCTCACCTCTGAATTACCATATATAACAGTACAGGGAAAAATAAGACCACTTACGTTTTTAATAGACACTGGCGCTACGCACTCCATTATTAACCCAGGACTCTGTTCCCCAGATAAAATAAAACCCATCCAAAACCCAATAAAAATTAAAACACTTAGCAAGGACGTGGAAATTAGAGAAAAAGCAATAATACCATTATTCAAAGAATTGGGAGATCCACAAACCCAATTCGAGGTATATATATACCCTTTTCATAATCAATTCGACGGTCTTATAGGAAACAACATCCTTATACCGTTGAAATCTAAAATTGACTTAGGAAACAATATCCTAACACTAAATAATAATAAACAAATTAGAATCCATTTCAAACATAATAAACAAACAAAAGTAATACCTCCTAACGAAATTACTCTACCTATTGCTCAACGCGAATGTCTCGCCTATTTGCCAGAGCAGAAGTCGACAGACGGTATCGCAACTATCGAAGAAGATATACATTCAGTAATAGACCACGAGGTATCAGCTGAATTAGATTCCAATAAAAGTGACATTGGAAATCAAACCCCTAAATTCAATAGGTTCCCAACCCCTTCTATCGATTATGAGAATTTTAATATTATAGAAATCCCTAAAACTCCACCGTTGTTAGAACAACTGAGACTTGACCACCTAAACAGCGAAGAAAAATCAAGAATAAAAGAAGTTGTAAGTAAATTCAAGCATGTGTTCTATCAAGAAAATATAGATCTTACTTTCACAAACGCCATTAAACACGAAATAAGAACGACCAACGATATTCCTATACATTCAAAAAACTACAGATATCCCTATATACATAAGAAAGAAGTCGAAGACCAGATTCAAGAAATGTTAAGAAACAAAATTATAAGACACAGTAATTCTCCTTACTCTGCACCAATTTGGATCGTGCCAAAGAAGGCCGATGCAAGCGGTAAGACCAAATGGAGACTCGTAGTGGATTACCGTAAACTAAACGAGGTAACCATTGATGACAGATACCCCATTCCGTGTATAGACGAGATCCTCGATAAGTTGGGAAGGTGTCAATATTTCACCACCCTAGATTTGGCTAAGGGATTTCATCAGATTGAAATCCACGGGAAGGATATCCATAAGACTGCTTTTAACGTGGAAAACGGACACTATGAATTCATTCGCATGCCGTTTGGACTGAAGACAGCCCCGGCAACGTTCCAACGTCTTATGAATAACGTACTGAAGGAGTATATTAACGTCATCTGCCTAGTTTACATGGACGACATTATTGTTTTCTCCACTTCGTTGCAAGAGCATATAGATTCACTCACAAAAATCTTTAAGAGACTTGATGAAGTGAATTTGAAGGTACAATTGGACAAATCCGAATTTCTTAAGAAAGAAACGGAATTTCTTGGCCATATTGTTACACCGGAAGGCATAAAGCCAAACCCGAGGAAAATAGAGTGTATAAAAAATTACCAAATACCAAAAACAGCGAAAAAAATCAAACAATTTTTAGGTCTCACGGGATATTATCGCAAATTTATCCAAGATTATTCTAAAATTGCAAAACCTATGACAAGATTCCTTAAAAAGGATACCAAAATTAATACACAAGATTCAGAATATGTACGATCCTTTAATACTCTAAAAACCCTTCTAATGAATGATCCTATACTAACTTATCCGAATTTCAACAAAACTTTTGTTTTGACTACGGATGCCAGCCAATACGCTCTGGGAGCAGTCTTGTCTCAAGACGACCACCCACTGTGCTACGCAAGTCGTACATTAAATACACATGAAATAAACTATAGTACAATTGAAAAAGAATTATTGGCTGTAGTATGGGCAACTAAGTATTACCGCCCATACCTTTTTGGACGAAAATTTATTATAGAAACCGACCATAAACCATTAACATGGCTTTTCTCTATTAAAGAACCGAATTCGAGATTAGTTCGCTGGAGACTAAAATTATCTGAGTTCGATTACGAAATAAAATACAAAAAAGGTACAAAAAATATGAACGCAGACGCCCTTTCTCGCATATCAAACCCCGAAATAAACCTAGCCGAGAACGAAAATATTCCAGTCAGTAAATCATGTATAAATGTCTTTAAAACGCAAATTGTTATTCAAAGATCCCACTCAGGCTCAGTCAGAATAAAAAAGACAAAAATCTTCAACAGAAATCGTACCACAATATGTGCAAAAAGATTAGACGAACAAACCACTATAACCCTCCTAAAAACACATTTCAATCCTAATTCGCTGAACGCAATTCTAGTGGAAGGTGAAGAATTCTTCAAAACAATCAAAGACGTCTTCACCAAATACTTTATGAACAACGGCAAATTCAAAATCATCAGATGTCTTAAGCTGTTAAAAGACATATCAGATGAAGAAGAATTGGCCTCGTTGATAGAAAAAGAACACTACAAAAACAACCATAGAGGAATAGACGAAGTTTATAAGGAATTAACACTAAATTACTTTAGCCCAAACATAAGGGATCGCATTACTAAATTCATTAATAATTGCCATATATGCAACTCTGAAAAATACGTTAGGAACCCCCCAAAACCACCCTTCAAATTAACTGAGACCCCTTTCAAACCCCGAGAAACTGTTCATATTGATGTTTTTTATAGCTTGGAAAAATCTTTATTCCTTACCTTCATAGACAAATTTTCAAAACACGCATGCGCGATCAAAATTTCAAACAGAAATTGGTTAGAATTCAAGAGAGCACTTTCTTACTATATAAGCCAGTTCGGCACTATAAATACAATAATAGTTGACAATGAATTAGGATTTAAAGCAATTCCTAATAGATTGGAACATCCAAATACATTATACCTCCAATAGTAATCATACTTCTAATTCCGACGTAGAAAGACTCCACAATACTATAAACGAACATATTAGATTACTTAAACATGACAAAATAAATAACCAAGGGAATATAGAAGATAAAATCCTACGAATAATAACATATTATAACAACACAATACATTCCACAACAAATAAAAAACCAATCGATTTCATCAATGGTAAGATCCATGAGAGCGAATATCAGGAAATCCACAATGCAATACTGAGGAAAAAACAGAATACACTCAACAAACTCAATCAGAATAGGAAAAGCGAACCCTTAGAAATAGGTCCAAATTATATAAAAGAAGTCAGAGGAGGCAAAAACCACTCAAAATACAGGCAAATCTTAGCTGAAAAAATAGATGAGGATCACTTAAAAGACACTAAGAACCAAAACATTTATTATAGGACACACGTCAAAACTAGAAAGAAACATCAAATTAATAAATCAACGTAAAATAATTTATATTCCAGATGACACTGTATTTAAGAATGCTTCTATTCACAATCGCTGTGTCACCAACCAGAGCAAATGAACTAAGTGTACAAGACGTTACCAACAACCACGGTTACGTCCTTATAAAACTAGGAACGACAAAACTCATTAAACACAACACGAAGATTATCCATTTAATTAACACAACAGAATACGAACAATCTATAGAAATTATTAAGGAAAATATAAATATCTTGCATACTTCAAATACTAACTCAAAGACACTTCTAAATTCTATAAACAATAACTTCCTTTCACTCAAAACAAAACTAGAAAACTTAATCCCAAGACACAAACAAAAACGAGGTTTAGTAAATATGATAGGCAAAGGCTTAAAATTCATTGCTGGCACAATGGACAGCGACGACGAGATACAAGTAACGAATTGATAATTGATAATTTGACAAACAATCAACGAATATTAACAGCTAAATCGAATAAACTTATACTAATCAGTAATACTATTTCTTCACAAATCCAAAATATCACTAACCATATCAACACACAACAAAAAACAGTAGAAGACTACTTAAACAAATTTAAGAATTCCGTACAAGGTAGAATCAATACTATGGAAGATGAGATAGAATTCCTAAAACATATCTACCAAATCAATAACGACATAACTTCACTACAGACTCATGTTGACAACATCGGACAAATAATTTTTTCAGGAAAGTTAGGAATTATCCCGAGCGATATCCTATCATCCAAAGAGCTAGGATTAATTCAAGACCTAGATACTTATACACACATAAAAGTGGCTGTCACACTCCAAGACCAAAACATTTTCATTATCCTATTAATACCTCAATACTCGAATCGAACCCTATCCAGAGTCCTTATTGAACCAGTCCCAAACCAAGAAAACAATTACCTATATACTAACATTCAAGAAATATTGCATGACGAAAATAATAACATATACGACATTTCTGTAAAAGATAATTTAGAGAAAAACCTCAAAAGATTGTACAACACTTGTTTACAAAATATATTTTTATCTGAAGAAGCTAATTGTGATGTCAAACCATTTTCTGGTAAAGAAATAAAAGAAATCGCACAAGGTCTAATAATATGTAAGAATTGTAAAAACGAAACAATAAAGCATAACTGTAACAGGCTCAAAATTAAAAACGAAGGAACATTCATTGTAAAATTCCAAAATTGTATTATAGAAATAGACAGAAAAAAAATATGTAAACCCTTATATAATTATCCACGATAAACTTATATTACCAAACTATATGACTAATATTAAAAACAATATATCACCTGAGGATATAAAACTAGAAACATTGTTATTAAAACAAATAGAACTCGAAGAAAATGTAAACGAATTCTCTTACAAAAACAAAAATACAAACACATTCAGTCCTAGCACCGATATTATAATTGTTATTATTATCGTCATATTCATGATAATTTTTGTAAACCGCAAATTAAAAACTAAAACATTACTGATTTCGTCGGAGCCTCAAACTGGCGATGGGGGTGTTACAGTTGTAACCACAACAACCCCATCCATATCGGTGATATAAACAAAAATGCATTTGTAATGCACAGGCGATCGACCTAACTCAACGTTCAATGACCAACGATCATTGACCGATGAATATCCGGCAATATCGTAAACCGAACCGATCGCCTGTGCAAGCATATTAATGTCAACTAGGTTAGATATATGTAATGCGCGAGCGATCGATCGAATTTCCAAAGGGTCATAATAAACCGAATCGACCGCTTGCGCAATCATATTTTTTTTGGAACGACAATTAAGTCGTATACATATGTAGGAACACTTGCAGTGCGCGAGCGACCGATCGAATTTCCAAAGGTCTTCGATCGATCGTGCAAGCAAAGCACTTAAAACATTTAAACGTCGAGTGGTCATTTTCCGAAACGATTAAGTAAGAAGAAAGGAAAAAGAAAAGAAAAAGTAATTAAGCGAGGAAAATGACGACGGGCGTTTAAATAGAAGAATTTTGTTAGTTCAAGTTAGTTCTCAGAAGAAACTCAATTTTGAATGGTCGCTTTCAGACCACGGAATAAAGCCGTTAATATTAAGGAATATTTTTGTGTTTTATTTTGGTTTCAAAAAAAATTTAAAGTAAAATTATTAAACTCGCCTCCGCTTGCAAGGCGTAGTTATCCACAGATTCAAAATCCCTAAATTGAAAAGTCGAGGGTGAAGAAGAACGCGACAAGTCAATGTTATACGTGCAGAATATCAAATCGTGATCTGTGATGCCATCCAATGACAACTGGTCCTGTAGTAACACATTTCACCTATCAGATACCAGCAGAAGGTCAATTTTCATAAACAATAGTTTTATATTTTACGATTAAAACGTTATACATACATATGTGAATGCATAGGTACTTACTCGGAATTCGATTGATAGCTCGCAACGGTCGCAAAACTCGTATCGTTCGTATCGCGGTTAAATTTAAGTTCTCCACGTGCATCACATATTCTAATAGTCCGGCAAGTACAATAAAAAAATCTAATCGATTCCATGAATCTGCCAGATATGTATTTTTTCCATACATCCCCATAGCGAACATTTTGATACTCATCTCAATAGCGAAGAAAACAAAAATTATATCATCGAATATCTGTAATAGAAACATACAATACATGTTACATATTTGGATTTTTGTTTCAAATAAAATTGTGCTGCAGATGATTTCGTAAAACAGATTGATTGGCTACAGAAAGCCAGCAGTCGATAATTGCTGCAGGTATGGTGGCCCAGTTATACATATATACATGTACATATACATATGTATATTTTCCTAAAATATGGTTTACTAGTACGCTGTATCCATAACAGCTAATTGAGTTTATTACCGGTGAATAAACACGGGATTCATTAGAGCAAATGCATTTTCTGGATTGCGAACCTTAATGTATTATGAAAAACCCTAAGTGGCATGGCTATCTCTCAAGGTCATTACCTAATTAAATTAGATTGCATCTGTTTCGTACTATGTCCCTTATTCCACGGCGCTTTTTTAGTACAGCTTGAAAAGTGTGATTTCCTTTTGGACTGACATTCCGAGCAGCAAGAGTTATTCCATGGACCTTTTTGACGTGACAACGTCTATTAAATCGGTTAGCGCTGAAATATGGGATACCGAAACGCAAAAAACGCAGAAAAATGTAGACTAACCGTGTGAGTAGGCGTGGCCTAGCGAATGTGTAGTAGTGAGCTCGCGCGAAAATGACCCACATGTCAGATAAAAAAAAATTCGGCGTCGTTTAGTGGAATTAAATCAAATAAAATCATATCATAGACCTATTGTTGATAGAATATTAGAAATAAAGAACACTTAAACGTTTGAGTATAAAATTGTCTTATTCAATTAAATACATGTATATTACTGTAATATGAAAATAAAACATTGAAATCAATAAAAAAATTATATGTAATTGTTTAATATATAATATTTATACCTCATTCATAAAATCGTATAATAGACGTTGTCACGAAATAATGGATTTGGCTAGTAACAGCCAATCTAATAACAGTTTTTTTTTTTCATTTCGCAGCAGTGTGCGTCTTTTTGACATTTCGTTTTCGTTAGCCTGTGGAGATGTTTGAAAAGTAAGAATGGTATCCAAACGTACACTTCCAAGTCACAAAGAGGAGTGAAGCGACATCGCAAAACAAAGAAAAGGAGATAAGGAAATGTGAAAAAGCCGTACGAAGTAGCTTACCCGCGCGTGACTGTGCCAATGTATTTCTGTTTCACTGACCATCTCTTTCGCACTTATTTCAAGCTGTACCAAAAAAGCGCCGTGGAATAAGGGACTATGCGGCGGTTGGGAAGTGAAAGAAGAAAAAATATATATTGAGGTATAGGTCACAAGAGATAGGATAGTTTGTGTAACTATAGCATTGCCAGACCTTTTATTTATGGGGAATTAGTAGGTATGGTTCGCATACTCTAAACTTAGTAAACGTGTATAGTATAGTATAGTAACATTTTTTTTTACCTCCTTACTGTGCTTCATTTGCGATTTTCAAAATTTGGAAATTTCGGTCGATGCTGAATAAAATGCATCAGTGGTGACATATTGACTAAGCTCTTGATAAATTTAACCAGAAATATTGTTATGTTTTGGTATTTTGATATATTGATATTCAATTTTTACACTGTGGCCGGTCTACTCTCTTTTTTTTTTATTTAAAATGGGATTTGGGATATGTATATGGAATAGCAAATCGATGTTCTCGATATAAAATAGCAATGTGTATTCGTAATCACAATTGGTGTACTCCAGGTTGCCTTAAGTCTGATTTTAATATTACAAAAGATTAAGATATTGTATTACTATGCTCCGCGAATTTTGAGCATTATGGCTACAAAACACTTCCTCCTTGATATCATGTTAAAAATTAACATCCTAAAGCATGTGCTAAGGGACTTCCTCCTTCACAAGATAAGTTCAACAAGTTGAATGAACGTGTCTCGCATACTTAAACGAGAAACATAAGACGGTATATCGCACTTGTTACACCCATGTCCCATACTACATATTGCTATAAGCTCGAGCCAACAAAAAGAATCCTTAAGCAATACATATGTTCTACAGGTCTATCTTCGATGACAACCTATGTACAGTATTGTAGGACATGACGCGAACCATACGTTGGCGTTAATGTAGTGTCTAAACATGTATTCACGTACATATGTATGTATGTATATATTTTATTGCTTAAAGGAGGACTAGGTTAGCTTCAAGGAATCTCGCACATGGAATTGTGTATCTATACCACACCTGTGTTAAGTAGTTAATTATATCCTGGCATTTTAGAAAATACTCTCAATTTGCTGGTGCATCCCATACAAATTATGATTTCAATCCTATCACACTTGAGGAGGTTCTTTTCAAAACTTGACTATTCCACTTTTTGTGTTTCTCCACAATCAGAGAAAATTGTTTTGTAGGTATGTCATTTTGACATGGAATAATCTATTTTTGATTATTTTAATCTTTTTTTCTGGTGTAATTATCAAGTGTTGGCCACATTTGGTAACATTTGAATGTTACCAAACAAAAAATAAATAAAAAATCGAATTTATCAAAAGTGGAAAATCAAGTTTTGAAAAGAACCTCCTCACTTATCAAATCGTTCAAATGAAATTAATTGTTGTAAAGAGCAATTGTGCTGATCATGTGCTTGATAGTCGGTTTTATTTGAACTCATTGAACGCTTACATATAAGTGGATTTTAAAGGATTAATTTAATGGCTCTATGGTTACTATTATATACTAAAGTGCTCCTAGTGGAGGTTATTTACCTGTAAAATTTTACATCGATTTGTAACACAAGCGTCATCCACGCAGGGCTGGTACATGCCTAGAGTTACGCAGTTTAGTAAAATGACCAGTATCGATACCCGCTCGAACCATGTGTTTATTAAAATTATGTTTGTTAAGGAAAATAATTCAATATGTTACCTGAATGCTTATGAAGAATCTATATGAAATATGAAATGTGACAAGCAATTACCTTCCACAATAATTTAAGGAACTTATATATATATTGAAAGCTGTGTTTAATATTATGCATTTCTAAAAATTTAAAACGAAATAGTTATTGATTTGTAACTACATACATGTGTACATATATGTCGGTTTCTAAAGAGTAAGTACTCTCATCATCATAATAGAGAGTCATGGCTCCAAAGCATTTAATAACCCTAAAGTTCTCAGCCTACTACCAGGCACTTAGACACCTAGAAAGAATATTACATTTATATAAGTTATACTATGGTATTGTTTATCGTGTTCAAATTAATACACGTTGATTGATTACACCATCTAAGATAATGCAATGCAATGCTGTCCAAGACAAGCATTTTGAGAAGAACAATAAGGTTTTTGTTGTATGTAGTAATTGAAGTGAACTTCTGAAGTGATTTTACGAACCGACATTTTTTTTTTTTTTTTGGCATTGTTCTGCTACAATTTTTCATACTCATAAATGCATGTCTTGTGAACTGCTATAATATGTCACACTCAAGACCGGGAGCCATAATAAAAGACAGAGCAGCAGCAACAACAGCGAAGCAACAGCATTTGCTCGACAAAGGTCTGAGGTTTCACCATAAGGAACGTCGCTGTTAGGTTTATTTTCTTAAGTTTCAATATTTTGTAGATCTCACGACGTATATTGTCTGGTGTCGTAGTGTCATAAGAACATGGATAATAGACGAAAGGTGTAATGCGCATTTTGTGCATAGCTAGTCAATCTTGTACGCAAGTTGCCGCGAGTGTGGGAATCAAAACTTTCTTATGAGGCCACGCAACTCACGTGTCAGTGTCGAATGTGGCGTATACATTTTTTTTGATTCCCACACTCAGGAACTGCAGGCCGATGTCTGGCCGATAATCCATTGTGATTTTTGAGCTCGAACAGAGCAGTTGTGTGCTGAATAAAATTACTATTAAAATTGTGCCTAGGGAATTTATTCGAATTCAATTTTCTATTGTAGACAAATTTGGCGACCGTGACGGGACACTTTGCTAACGTTTAGCAACACCTGTGTGAAAAGTACAGTGCAAAGTTAAGCATCAAATAACGAACAAAGAGCAGTGAAATTAAGGAGTGAAAAATAAAATATAAAAATGTTCAAGTCTCCAATGCAAATTGAGGATTACGCAAGCCAACAAGAAAGGATTGGCGAGGAACTCTGTCGACTGACGCGCAACTATTGGAAGGACGCTGATATAAGAAAGTCTCCATCATACTTGGCCGAGCGCTTAGCAACATTGGAAAGTCTATGGAAAGAATTTGATGACACTGATAGTCAGATTCGAGAGACATTTCCCTCTGAATTGGAACATCCCTACTTCAAAAAAGATTACTATGAAGCAGTGCGCAAGGTAGCAGATCGCATGCGAAATGATATCGAGCGTCGACTCACATCACAATCAAAGGACCAACCCACATTCGAGGAAGAACAGGATTTAGAGCAGGAATTAACTGGCAAGGCAAGTGAGTTAGGGGTAGTTGGCGAAGCCAAGCAGCAAGGGGCGGTTTCCAAGCAGAAACCAGCATTACCAACCGCTAACCCGCCTCCAACACAGCAATCTACAAAGGGTACAATGAGTCAAAAGGATAGGTTCCAATTGTTGATGAACATCCTAAGAAGATCATTGGACAAGTGTGTAGTGGAGGCGGCGGAGGTGCATACAGAGCACTTCTGTCAAATAAAGACAAGAACAATCCAACAGAACTGGGATGAGATAACGCTTCTCTACAGAAAGGTCGAAGAGCAACTAACCAGTGAAGAACTCGAGTGCTATTTCGGGATGCAAGAGCGAGTGGAAGAGGTTTTATTAAGCCTGATTGAAGGTGCGACACCAGCACATCGTCCACAGCAGACGGAAGCTTCGGTTAATCCCACGATAAGACTACCTAAAATAGAACTTCCAAAGTTTGACGGCAGCTATCTCAACTGGCTCCAGTTTTACGACCTGTTCAAGCAATTGATTCATCACCAACCAATACCGGCCGCCCAAAAGTTATATTTTCTGAGAGCCAAAGTTACTGGAGAGGCCCATAATCTCATCCAGCACTTCCAAGCTACCGACAGCAATTACGATATTGCTTGGAACACCCTGGTGGAGCGATATGACAACAAGAGGCTGTTGCTAAGTGCGCAATTTAGCCGATTGCTCTCGCAACCCATGACAACTTTTTTTTTATTTTTTTTTTTTTTAGAGACTCGCGCAGGTTCAAGAGTTCTTATATTCTCTTATGATGTGTTGTCACATACAACCTGAACGAAGTGCACTGGCACCGCAACTAGCCTCAGAAGGTTTCACGATACAACAAAGAAGTTATGCAGGCAATCACTAACTTGGGTTTCAATGTCAATAGCTGGGACCCAATGGTGGTTCACTTGATGCTGCAAAAAATGGATAAAGAGAGCAGATCACTCTTCGAACAGTCTTTAAGCGACCCAAGGAGCAGCCCTTCCCTAGGAGAGTTCTTAAAATTCCTGGAGCTCAGATTCCAAACCCTGGAGGCCATCAGTAGACCAGGCGAGGGAAGGAAGACGGCCACTGTTGCAACACGTCGGGATGGTATCAATTGCTATATGTGCAATTCAGGTAAGCACACGATTTTCAATTGCTTAAGTTTTCTTAATCTCTCAGGTGAAGAACACGAAAGAGCCGTACGACGATTGAGGCTATGCAGGAACTGCCTGAAGCCAGGCCACTTCTCCCAATCATGCCAGTCCCGAGGATGCCAAAATTGTAGCAGCAAACACAACACACTTCTCCATCAGAGGTAGCATCACCAGAGAACAAGATCCAATCTACAGCAAGAACTTACTCAACAATTAGGTCGTCATCAACAGGGTCAAGATCCAGGTCAGAAGCGTCAGCAGCAACTCAACAAAGGAGATGATCGGGGGGTGCATCAGCCTGGTAAGCTTTGTACAAAGAATATTAAGGTATATACAGATCAGCCGTCGAGCTCTTCTGCTAATGCAGCAATAGGTCGCCAGACGAGGAACCGTCAAGTTTATCTCGCCACAGCTATTGTCAATGTCATTTCATCGTTTGGCACACGAGTTCCGTGCCGCGTTCTCCTAGATTCTGGCTCGCAACTGCATTTTGTCACCGCAGCGTTTGCTCAAGCCCTGGGAAGCAAGAAGCGTCGAGTTGATGTGCCCATTAGCGGAATCGGTGCTCAGGAATGTAAAGCAGAATATGTAACCTCAATACAATTCGAATCCAGGACTTCGGCTTACAAAGCAACAGTGGAGGCAACCAGCATGCCCCGAATAAGCCACTATCAACCTAGTCATCAAGTAGAAATACCATCCTGGAAGATTCCAGCCCACATACAATTGGCTGACCCATCGTTCAATAAGTTTCAACGTATCGACATGCTTATAGGGGCAGAAATCTTTTTCGATTTACTGTTACTGTCATGTTATCTAACGATCTGCCAGTCCTACGCAACACGAAGTTGGGTTGGATTGTGGCTGGAAGTACCTAGCCAACAAATACACAAGCTCATTGCCACCTGGTGACAAAGCCCTCATTCGCGTCCCTGGAGAGACTAGTACGTAAGTTCTGGGAGACGGAATCACATGAAAGTCCTACTAATGTCTTAACTGAAGAGGAACACCAATGCGAGAGGCATTTCGAAACGTATACCAAAATTACACCAGATGGACGGTTCTCAGTAAGACTGCCTTTCAAACGAGAACCAGAGCTTCTACTTGGGGAGTCAAGTGAGTCCGCAAAAAGGCGATTCCTCTCCCTAGAAAAAAAGTTGGAGAAAAATGAGGAATGAAGGGAATCATATGTAAGGTTTTTGGAGGAGTACAAATCCTTGGGTCATATGAGCCCCATATCAGCAGACGAAATTCCAAAAACACATTACTTTCTTCCTCATCATTGCGTTGTCAAACCAGAAAGCTCATCCACCAAGCTCCGAGTGGTGTTTGATGCCTCGGCTAAAAGCACTTCCGGGCACTCACTCAACGATTTATTAATGGTTGGTCCAACAGTTCAGCCGGATTTGTTCTCCGTCATTATCGAATTTCGTTTGTACAAATATGTCTTCACTGGAGATATCAGCAAAATGTACAGGCAGGTCCTTGTGGCCCAAAGGATAGAGCGTTTCAACTAGTTTTATGGAGATCGCATCCAAACCATCCGCTAAAGATATACCAGTTGAATACCGTCACGTATGGAACCGCATCAGCATCTTTCTTGGCGACAAGGTGCCTCAACAAATTGGCGAACGATCATGAGAAAAGTTATCCCAAGGTGGCACTGGCTCTGGTGAACAATGTTTATGTCGATGACTGTCTCGCAGGTGCGGAAACTATTAAGGAGGCGCAGGATTTATTAGTTGAGACAACTCGCCTATTGAAATCAGGTAAATTCGAACTCACTAAATTTTGTGCCAATGATCCAGCCATTCTAAAGAACATTCCCGAAGAACAACGTTAAGAGTTAGCCACCTTTTATCAGTCGGAAGTAGTAAAAACTCTGGGGCTGATTTGGGATCCATCAAAGGATGCATTTAGATTCAGTTTTAACTCTAGTAAAACTAAACAACCAAGCATGCAAGTATCAAAACGAACTGTTCTCGCTGATTTAGCACGACTGTTTGATCCTCTGGGACTTCTTGGACCGGTAATAGTCCTCGGAAAATTATTCATGCAGGAGCTGTGGAAAATGAATGTATCTTGGGATGACAAACTGCCACTGGAACTCTCCAATAAGTGGTTGAATTACTTAGACCAATTCTCAACATTGAAGGATTTAAACATTCCACGATGCGTTATGGGGCCATCAGCTAAAGTAATCGAACTTCATGCGTTTTCGGACAGTAGCCTAAAAGCTTTCGGATCCTGTGTTTATCTGAGATCTGTTGGTGGAGATGGCAAAATCAGCTCGCAGCTATTGTGCTCCAAGTCACGCGTAGGACCACTCAAAGTCACGACCATAGCAAGATTGGAGCTGCAAGGAGCCGTCCTTATGGTGGAGCTCGTAGAAAGGTTGTTGCAAATAATACCTAAAAGAGTCGACAAAGTGTGTTACTATACGGATTCAACAACAGTCTTGTCTTGGATAAAATCACCCTCATATACCTGGCAAACGTACGTTGCTAACAGAGTGGCCAAGATTCAAGCATCCACTGATATGCGACTGTACGGTCGTATGCCGCACAGATAAAATTGTTTGTATAAGGATTATTAAAACACCACTTTGCCACGTTATAATACGTCCTCTTTGTTGGACGGTTTATTTGATAATGATTTAATGGTACCAAGTGAAGAACTTGGTCAGCTGCTTGGCAGCTTTTTTATGTGTACATGGTTGTGTGTGTGTACATAACATGGAATTGAGTGGATTAGGTAGAAGACCCGATTCCTAGTGGCTCGATATAAACTAAATGTTGCTGCAACTTGCCTGCTGGCAACGTTGCAGATCGTTGAGCTTTCGCTAGGGCGGCCATGCTGGTTCGTGGCTGGGCTGGTCGACAGCCATGTTGAGTTATGGATTGATGGCAGTATAACAGTCTGGTGTGCGTTGACGTTTGTGATTTGTGAAGTTTTCTTCGTGTTTGGTGTTTTATTTGTGATTTGTGAATTATGTTGTTATGTGCGTAATGTTAATCTAAGTTGGTGTGGACTACATGGATGGAAGTGGGCATGTGCGTCCCATTAGTTTTTTGGGGGTTGATTCGCCATGCCACTGCCATTCATGTTTTCCCTGCTGCTCATCATCGGTGGGGGTTGTGTGCTATTGTTGTGCAGCAACAGCGACAATGGAATTACATCAAAGGCGAGCGTAATCCGGCAGATGCACTCTCCAGAGGTCTGATGCTCAACATTTCTTCAAAATTATCCGCTTGGTTCGAGGGACATGAGTTTCTGAGACAAAATGACAAGGAATGGATTGAAACGGAATATTCGACGCCAGCTGAAATTCCAGAACGACGCCTGGCAAAATCAGTACTAACTATTTCAACAGCGAACGATGAGGATCTGATAAATGCCGTGAATCATAGAAACTCCTTCTACATCTTACAACGAATATTTTCATATTGTTGTAGGTTTTGCAACAATTGCAGAAGCGCAAAACCATTTAGACTTACCGGGCTTTTGGCGGCAGAAGAATTAGTGCAAGGAACTCACTGGATCATCAGATATACCCAAAGAACTGGGTTCCCAGACGAGTATGAAATCTTGCAACAGGGATCTAGCGTGAATAAAAACTCATCCATTTCATCGCTGAGTCCATACTTTGACAAGAAGACGAAATTGATTCGTGTTGGTGGAAGGTTGGCCAATGCATCTATTCTGCCGGACGCCAAAAATCAGATTCTGGTTCCAAAAGACAGTATTGCCACAAAACTACTTTTAACTCAATTGCACGAACTAAATATGCATGTATCACATCGAGCGCTGATCGCAGCATCACGACAGCAATATTGGATTGTAAGCGTAGGCAGACTGGCTCGACAGGTAATAACGAATTGTATCAGATGGTTCAAGTCAAGACCGAAGTCAATAGAGCAGTTGATGGGAAATCTGCTTGTCGAAAGGGTAAATCAAACACGGCCCTTTCATTACACTGGAGTCGACTTTTGTGGACCAATTAAAACTCACTATAATATTAGAGGTAAGACTCCAACAAAGTCTTATCTAGCAGTGTTCGTATGTTTCACAACAAAGGCCATACATCTCGAGGTAGTAGGAGACCTAACTGCGGAAGCTTTCATCAACTGTTTAAAAAGATTTACAGGTAGAAGAGGGGTCTGTCATACCATATTTTGTGATAACGCGACGAACTTCGTTGGCGCTAAAAACAAACTTATAGAATTAAAGAATGCATTCAATTCTGAAAGGCTGCAGTCGGCAATTAGCTCGGCATGTTCACGAGAGGGAATAAATTGGAAACACATACCGCCAAGATCGCCTCATTTTGGAGGGCTGTGGGAAGCAGCCGTAAAGCCAGCAAAGACATTATTAATCCGTCATCTTGGGGAAGCGTCATTGACGTACGAACAATTGTTAACGGCCGTCATTCAAATCGAGGCGATTTTAAACTCGCGACCTCTCACTCCAATGTCCTCCGATCCAAATGACCTCGAAGCACTCACGCCTGGTCACTTCCTATTCGGTGCACCACTCACAACAATTCCAGAAGGAGATCTTAGTGACCGAAACGTGAGCAGCCTGGACAAGTTTCGTCAAATTCAACATATACAGCAGCACTTCTGGAGAAGATGGACCAGCGAATACTTACACTTACTACAACAAAGGATGAAATGGAAAACTCAGTCGCAGAATCTGTCACCCGGAACTATGGTTATCATCAAAGCAGCCAATGTCCCTCCACTAAGGTGGAAGCTGGGGCGTGTTGTTGAGGTTTACATGGGAAATGATGGCATTGTACGAGTCGCTAATGTGAAAACAGAAACCGGCATATATCAAAGAGCAGTACATAATCTTTGCCCTCTCCCAATAGAGGAAGGAAGCAACGGGGTAAAATGCAAATAAACACCAAATGCCGACGCTACAACTCAAAGGAAGCAAGGCCCCCCCACTGCGCGAAAGCTTAGAAGCAGCAAATTTGCCAGAGGAAGCTTGTTATCAACACTTCTTCTAGTGCTGTGTGTTATGCCGTCTTCAATGGCTCATACAAACGACCAAAAAGGAATTACACCACTCGATGATGCCATGGGCATGTATTTTGAAGATATCGGACGCGTTCATACAATAAAAAGGTATTGGAGCATATATGTCTACTACAACTTAACGACGTACTGGCAAGAATTCATGCAAATAAAATCTTGTCTCAATGACATGGAGAAGAAGTGCATCGGGCAATTAGCAGATGAAGAATGTTGCGCACCAACAATTGAGACGTTTAAACACAGACTAAGAGCGATTGAATAGAACAGTAATCTCATTCATAGTTTTCACGCTTCTAGCTATGAAAGGAAAAGATTTGCCAGATCACCATTTGACTTTATGGGAAGTTTGGCACACAGTTTATTCGGAATTCTTGACCATGATGATGCGGTAGACATTCAGAAACAAATCGACACTGTGAGCCAAAATGAACGACATCTGGCGAAACTCTTTCAAAGTCAAAGCTCTATTGCCGATTCCACATCTAACATCCTAAGACGGAATACGCAGGAGATAAACACACAATTCCGAACCCTAAACGAATACTTAGCAAAGACCGTTAATGCTATCGACAAAAAACAGGATGCGACTGATCTCAAGCAAAATTTTGCAACTTTGGCATCCTATTTGATACTAGCTATCACAAATTTCGAACGGGTTCAGGATGGTTTACTTGATATAATATTGAATCTAAACCATGCTAAAATAAGTCCGCAACTGATAACACCAGCCCAGCTATCCGGACAAATACAGCTCATACGAAACAACCTGCCATCAACACTTTGCTTACCAAATGGGTCAATCGCTGATATGTATAGAATGGCATCAGTGAAAGGTCGAAGTCTTAATGAATCCATCGTATTCGAAGTTCTCCTACCATTGACTGACAATCAGGCACTCCAATTATTCTATTTAATAACAGTGCCCATACTCCACAAAGGCTCAAGCTACTTGGTCGAAACGTCGTCACCATATTTGGCAGTCACGTTGGCTAGGGACAAATTTTTTACATTGACGGAACATGAGTTGTCATCATGTAAGGCGCTGATGCCTAAAAAGTACTTATGTGCTCAGATCCTTCCAACGCGAATTCATCAAGGAACTGCAAATACCTGTGAGATGGCACTACTGAACCATGAAGAGAAGGCATTAACTGAGTGCATTCTGAAGCAGACACCAGCTCAAGATCGATGGGTGGGATTCAAGAACTCTAATAGTTGGACTTTTTCGGTGCTGACTAGAGTGACCGATCATCTCATCTGCGGGGAAAATACAAACAGCATAACCATCTCCGGAAATGGTATCTTGGAATTCAGAAAGCCGTGTATGTTAAACCTGATCATCAATGGTCGGACCTCATACAACAACACGATCACGAACTCATTCGCCCCTACTACAAACATCAGCAAATGGATATTCGACCGTGGTGCAACTCATGAGAATTTTGTGCCCCCGGATTTTAATGACATTGACTTGGCTGAATTCACTGACCTTAAAGGCAAGATTAATGAAATCATGAAGCAAACGACATCTGATGACATCCCCAAAATGAATTACCACGACTACCACCATTATGGGTTGGCTTATCTTCTGTTGGCTGGCATAATTGGGATCATCATCGTATACTTCTGGCATCGACGGACATTGCACCCAGTGCCGAAACCACGAAGCTCTCGATTTGAGGTTGACGCCTAGTATTTAATGTTATCTTATTCCTTTCTTGCTTGATTTGTAATTAACTTTCGACAAATTTCGACATTAAGAATTTTTTAGAGAGTTAAGAACCTTCAAAAGGGGGGAGTATGTTAGGTTTATTTTCTTAAGTTTCAATATTTTGTAGATCTCACGACGCATATTGTCTGGTGTCGTAGTGTCATAAGAACATGGATAAGAGACAAAAGGTGTAATGCGCATTTTGTGCATAGCTAGTCAATTTTGTACGCAAGTTGCCGCGAGTGTGGGAATCAAAACTTTCTTATGAGGCCACGCAACTCACGTGTCAGTGTCGAATGTGGCGTAGACATTTTTTTTGATTCCCACACTCAGGAACTGCAGGCCGATGTCTGGCTGATAATCCATTGTGATTTGTGAGCTCGAACAGAGCAGTTGTGTGCTGAATAAAATTACTATTAAAATTGTGCCTAGGGAATTTATTCGAATTCAATTTTCTATTGTAGACAGTCGCCACGTCCTGTTTGCCGCAGCCGAAAAGATTTCTGTTACAAATATGTACATATGTATATATGTATGTACATATGTATGTATCTTTTGTAACAAACTGTCCTGCAACAAATTCCACTCACGAAATATCAACTAAAATAAGTACAGGATGAGCTGATTCGTCAGAAATGGTTAGTTCTACTGAAAGCTTTCGAGTATCAATTTCCTTAACAAATCGACATTTTTTTCGGTAACTGTTGTTCTAGGTTGTAGCACTCAAACGTTCCTGTCCTAGATATTACAAAGCGTGCCAGCTGCTAACGCGTCCGAAGGAGAAATTTCCGAAATAAAAATTGCTGAACGCAGGTCAAATGGTAATAAGTAGATACCTGACTACTGACTGAATAGACTTATTGATATACATACATATGTAGGCAGTGCTGTCGTTTCCCAATTTCAGAAAGGTGTCAAATTCATGATTTTGGGGAGCCACAGAGGAGCCACCAAAAATGTATTGTTGCGGAGACTCAAACCGACAGGTATCTGCCCAAGAAGCACTGATTGGACTTCCTTCACTGCATCTTTTTATTAAAAAAGTTGAATTACGCAGTGCAATCAGAATTCTTCGCTCGGGAACAAGCTTGCCATGTAGACCCATGGATCACATGTCCATCTTGCAACATCTTCCCGAGCTGGGTGTAATTACCACGGTCTCGGACGCATAACGGCACACCCACACTTTTGACAAGAGATTTGAGATATTGATCCCAAACCGCTCAGCTTGGGAAACCAGTGATCCCTTGTTTAATGTCAAAGGCCTTAGATGGCTCCACGATGGTTTCTGGTGTTGGCGCCGGCATCTTTGGACCAAATCGTAAGATCTCGAAGGCCCTGGGAACGAGTCCTAGCATCTTCCAAGCAGTCAATCTAAACTTAGAGACCGGCACAAGAGGAGTAACCACCAACATACCCTTTGATAGCGAAGCAGCGCTTAAATCATTGAGTTCGTACAGCACGAACTAAAAAACCCTTAAGGAATGCCATGACGCCCTACAAGATCTTGCCAAAGGAAACAAGGTCAAACTCTGGTGGGTGCCAGGCCACAAAGGTATTAAGGGTAATGAAATCGCCCATCAACTCGCCAAGAAAGGTTCCAGCGAAAAAGACATATGGGGACAAATGGGAAAAATCGCAACACCTGTCCTCTTGGAACAGCGTTCAGGGACTTCACAACAAACACTCTATTAACATACCCAAACTTAATAGAGTAGATATCAGAAGACTAGTCAGCTACCTGACGGGACACTGTGGTCTGAGATATCACCTCAACAAAATTAACCTCTCGTCTGAAACTGAGTGCCGACTCTGCCATGAGGACGAAGAGACAGCAGAGCACATACCGTGTGAATGTGCTGCTCTCTGCCATATCAGGAAGCGTATCTTCTCAATGAAGTTATGACTACTGAGGGGATCAACCCGGCTCTTACGAGAAGCATTCTCAACTTCATAAAAGGAAGTGGAGAAGCTCCTCGGCTAATCGGCTACTAGGGACAATAGATCTGTAAAGGTCGCGGTGCCTCGTGATATTTGATAGCACTAACCCCTTACAAAAAGCGTAGGGTAGACTAAGGTAGGCTAAGGCTAAACATGAAATTAAAAAGCATAAAAAAAGAGCCATTTATAAATTAAGTATGTACTCACTATATTTGAATACATATATTTAAAATAGGTTAAGGTAGAATTAGTTGGTTTTAGTTAGATTTAAGTTTTGTTTAAAAAAAAGAAAAGCCGATCGTACGCTGAGTTTTTAGTAACATTTTCTCAGGAAGTAAAAAGAAACTGCAAATATAATGTTAAATATTAAGTAATCGAAACACAAAAGTTAAATATACGGATATTGTTTACCTTAGAGTGCCCGCATGGGATCAGTAAGGCATTTTTAATGTAATGACGTTATTTAAGCTAGTTTTAATAATTTTGTCTAGCGCAAGATACTTATAAGAATGAAATTGATAAAATGATTTTCTGACGCCGACGACACGGGATTGAATCCATTCTCGAAATTCGTCGTTCGGGACTGTAGGTGCCTCTCACCCACGGGAAAATAAAAATCACACACAACATGGGTAATTGAGAGAAGTTAGGCTTAGTTTCTCCGTGAGCTGTAACGCTATATACAAAAAACAACCGCAACGGGAGCAGCAATAGCAGCCCCAACAGCAGAAGCAACCACAACAATAACCGCAGTCGAAGAAGCAGCAGAAACAACAACAGTCGCAGCCAATGAAGCAACAGCAACAACACCAGCTGCAGGAAAAGCAGCAACAACCACGGCCGCACATAATGAGACAGCAGCAACAACCACAACAAAAGCAGAATTGGAAGCGAAGCCGCCGCGCCAAGAAGGAGAAGGTGCGCCAATTTACGCCCACAACCTAGCTGTGAGACAAACAGTGCATATATGTAAGTACGCCATTGGCTTAGATAATTTTGAGTTAAATTGCTTGGGACCAAGCTATGCCATCCAGAGTGAACCACTGGATAAACATAAGCAAATGAGATCCTTGCTTAAAGATTCAACTACGGAGTATTATACGTTCACTTCAAAAGCGGGATTCTGCTTAAGGCCACGGAGTCCATAACTGACCCCAAGCAATTGCTCTCAGAGCTCAAAAAGTTCAAGAGCGATGATCTCAAGTTTGTGGGGGTCAAGCCGTTTACCACAGTATCGACCAAACGGGAGAAGCGGTCATTGCACTTCTTCCTGGTCCAGCTGACACCCAACAGCATTGTGGAGCGTCTAAAGAAAATCACCACCATATGTAGACGCCCAGGTAAAATTTAAAAGGCGCGGAAACATTATACAATGCATCCGCTGCCAAAGGTTCGGGCACGCCTCATCGAATTGCGAAATGGAGCATCGATGCGTCAAGTGAGCACAGAACCCCAGATATTACGAATGCGATCGGGGCCTAGACAAGGTTCTTGAAAGAGAACAGCTTTTATGCGCACCTGTGGAAGTTCGGGGCACCCCGCAAACTATCGGGGCTGTCCCAAATTCCAGTAGATAAAACAAACAAAAGAAGCTCGACAGAAGCTAGAGAAGATACCTCTCTCGAGGCACCGGGGGCCCAGGCGGAACTGCTACCGATTCTGCTCGCCATTCAAAGGCAGATCGGCCAGCTGATCACAGACCAGGCGAGCCGAGAGGATATACTGGTTTCTGCCGAACTTAGCGCCTCTACAATCCTATTGGATGCGCCGGTCGAGAGTTTCTTAAAGTTCCTGGCTCTGAGTGTGAATTCACCGATTAGGATCGAGCGACGCGCCGTTCTTTTTAACCTTTTGCAGGATGTGTTTCTGGGTAGCGAAACTAAGCTAAGCCAGAGGTACAAAATTCGGCACAATCCCTATACTATAATGCGAAGAGACCGACCCAATGCCACTCAATGCGGGGGTGTTGCAATCTTCATCGAAAAAAAAAATATTTTGGTTGTCTGTAATGTCGGTTTACGGACGATTATTTTACGTGATAAGGTCATTAGAAAACATTGATGAAAAATGAACAACACGCGGTGTATCCAAGCGGTTCACCATCTTAGGACAGCCGATACATATGAGATTGCTCGGACAGTGTTGTAGTTTTGGTAAGGAAACGCAAACACTTATGAGCTGCTCGTGAGTGTGCGCTACCCAACGAGCAATTATTAAACGCACGCGTTCATGAGTAATTGGCTGTGAGCATTTTTTTCGATTTGGAAATAGGCACATACATATGTACATATGTATGTGTATATTCACATCTAACATGTAAAACTCCAGACTTTTTCACACAAATACTTCAGAATCGTATTTGTCGTCTAAAAACAGAATTAGGGTGTGTGCATGTATGTATGTATGTACCACCTGGATTACTAATTACTCCCAAAAGTATGCAAACAAAATTCCATCCCATAGGCAAAATACATAAATGCCTCTCTATTGCTTGTTTCGCGCTCTCGCTTGCACGCTTAGCTCAGGCGGAACGTGACAATGAGTTATACTTATTCGTCGTGCAGCCGGTGTTCATTGATTTATAAGACGTTATCACGTCAAAAAAGAAAAGCCGATCGTACGCTGAGTTTTTGGTAACATTTTCTTAGGAAGTAAAAAGAAATTGCAAATACAATGTTAAATATTAAGTAATCGAAACTTCTTCTTTGGTGGCGTTACAGCCCATGAAGGACCAGAGCCAAGCTTCTCTCAATCACCCATGTTGTGTGTGATTTATTTTTCACACGGTTGAAGGGGACCTACAGTTTAATGCCGATTCCGAACGGCGTGAGTAGAGAAGTTTTTTCAAGGCAAGTATACTACAGGGGGTTTTGCCAGTACCCCGCCGAGGAGGAACGTCGCGAAATAAACATTTGATGGCATTGGTGTTATCGGGATCCGAACACGCTCAACGTGCACAAAAGTTAAATATACAGATATTGTTTACCTTAGAATGCAGGCATGGGTTTAGTAAGCCATTTTTAATGTAATCACGTTATTTAAGCTAGTTTTAGTAAATTTGTCTGGCGTAAGATAGTTATAAGAATGAAATGATTTTCTGACGCCGACGACACGGGATCGAATCCAAGTTACCAAATGTGCTTCTCGAAATTCGTCGTTCGGGACTGTAGGTGCCTTTCACCCACGGGAAAATAAAAATCATACAACATGGGTGATTGAGAGAAGTTAGGCTTAGCTTCTCCGTGAGCTGTAACGCTATATACAATAAGTTGATACTTCATTCCTTCGTCATCAGTACCATATACATCACCATAATATTTCTTGATATCGTCCTACATAAAATACTAAGTAAGCGTTTTAACTTTTGCTTTTTTCTTTATAAAACGAGAAAAAACGTCAGCGGCGCCGACGGTCACGAGTTAATGTCCATTAAAGGCAGAACGTTCAGAAGTAAAAATTCATTGGCAAGGAGTTAATGCACATTTAACTTCAATGATAGCTTTAGTCCACATAGACTAGTATTTTAATAGCAGTTTTGACGGCGTGAGTGAGATGTCAATTTCTTTATTTTTATAGATGATTTTCCTGAAGGGCAAAAAGTTATGGACGTTTATTTAGACGCACTCTATAATCCATACTATCTTCATATACATATTTGTTGTTACATAGTAAAAAGACACTGTCCATCTCTCACGCATTTATAGCAGTAGTTTACATAGTCACTAGTCTTAATTTAAACCCACGACGATGGAGGTGACACGTAAAAATAATTTTCATGATAAGTACCAGTATCAAAGTTCGGTATCGAAATCTGTGCAGAAATAACGAGCCCAAGAGTACACTATCATCTTCTAAATAAAATGGTATATCTACAATGAATTTCTATGCAAATAGGTATTCAAGAGGGACTCTTCTGAATTGCTTTCGGCGTGAGGAATTTGCTGATTAATGAAACTGATTCTAAAAAAAATACGACTTGTCATTATGCTATTCATAAAAATGGAAACAATCAATTCAGTGCACTATTGAATTTACTGAATTATAAATACGATAGAAACATCATTTTAAATTGGCAACAACAATTCAGCATCGTACTCATCGCCCGAATCATTAGAAGAACGCCGAACCATTCCAGTACGTGGTCTTTCCGATGGTGGCCCAAGGGGGTCTATATGCTGAACAAATCCCTCATACAAAGTATTGTCTCCCGTACTCGATGTATGTTGACGTATAGCAAAACTAAGATCAGCATTTCTAATAGCGCTACGATTCCTCCTTCGTAATTGGTCTTCAATTCGCGCCGATCCTTGTCGCATTTCTAATGCTGCTTTGTCCAGCCTGGCATATTGTGCACTATATTTTTCATGTAATTCCGACATTCCAAGAGATTTCGTTACATGAATCAAAGCTCGAAGACAATCCACATTCTTTGGGAACTTTGCGTAGATTTTCTCAAACAGTTCCAAATAGCTTTTCGGCAAGTAAAGGTGCCTGAAGCAATGAGCAATTCTCAGCATCAATCTTGGATCATTGGGATCAGACAGGACAGTTCGTTCATAGTAATAGAGGCCCTTTTCCAAAGCCTGCATTTTTATGTAGTATGAACCAATCGAGCTGGCAATGCCTATATCACTTGGGTTAAGTCGATACGCTTCGTTAAAACACTGATTGGCCTCTTGATGGTCGTTAAAACTCTCGTACAATACCGCAAATTTCTCAAATAATTTTGAATCCATTTCACCAGTAGTTCCCAAAACTTGCAGATATATTTCAAGAGCACTATTAGGGGAGTTATTCAGCTCATGAATTCTTGCCAATTGATAGTGGACGTGTGGATGTTGGATGTTTTGTCCCACCTTTAAAAACTGTTCCTCAGCCATTTCGGCTCCAGCGTCACTTTGAATTTTTCTCGACAGTAGACCGAAATTGTAGTTTGCCTCAAATGAGTTGGGGTTTAAATCAACTGCCTTTTGAAGCTTTTGCTTTGAGTTGTTTAAGTCCCCTGAAATCACATCACAAATTGATGCATTGACAAGTATATTCGTATTTTTTTTGTCCACCTCAAGAAACTGATTTGTGCAAAGTCTGGCATTTTCCACGTCACCAAGGCATAGATATATAAAACTCAAGTTCGTGAGTGCATTCGCAGCCATATTTTCATCCTTTTTTTCATACATCCGAAGGGTTTCCACAGCTTGGCTGACGTCGTTTTGTCGAAGAAAAACCAGTGCTTTGTTCAACTCTAAATCATTCGCCAGCCACGATAAGTTCGAGGAGGTCTTAATCATTTCAATGCACCAATAATACCCGTCATTATAGTTCTCCTCTATTACCGGCGATATAAGGTCAACAACCATAGTTATTGCCTTCTTAACATTATTCTTCCTCTGCCTGGTGTAAACGGCGAATTCATCGGACTTCAGGAAGTCCAGCACATATGTACTACCCTCATTTTCTTCAATATAGGTTTGCACTTTGACATCATCCTCGTTCTCCACTTGAATATCAACCAAAAATTTGAATGTGTTTCTTATTTTATCCACATCACCCATGGCATAGTAGCAAAGAATCAAGTGAATTCCACTCCGCACATCTGGTCGATTCGACATGACAAACTCGAAACTGGTCGCTGCCTCTGAATATTGTCCTAGTTTGACGAAGAGAATTCCAATATTTTGGGTGATTTTCAAGCGCAGCTGTTTTAAATTGCTAGGCACAGAGTCGAGGGCCATGCGATACATTTTGATTGCCTTGTTGTAAAATCCCATTTTATAGTATATGTTCCCCATGTTCAGTTTTAGGTGATTAACGTGGGGGAACATTTTGTTTTTAACCATGACGTTGTACGAGTTGAGTGCCTCGACATACATATCGTTGTTGCTGTATTGTTGAGCTAAGTTAAAGAATACAGCGTATGTAAGTTCCAAGTTGTGGAGAAGATTTTCACCATATTGGTCACGCAGTCTTTGCAGGGTACGATCAAGTGAGAAGGCTTCCTTAGCCTTGTTTAAGGATTCCGTGTAGTTGGGCTTGATGTCAGCACTTGCCAGAATTGATTCCTCAAGTAACGTTGATATCTTGGCTTCTATGTGTCTGTATCTAATTAGGGGATTGGTATCTTTTGCTGTCGCATCTGTGGCTGATCCAAGTCCAGGATGTTGTTTGGCTTTATGAAGAAATGCTTGGTCGAGAAGTTTTTCCGAATCTGCGGTATATCCCACAGCACGGACAGAGGTAGATGGTCGGGCTAAGCCACTTTTGTCGCCCCCCAAACGACTGCTGATTAGGTTGCCACGTGAGAAAAAAGACGAAGTTGGTGGTCTAGCGTATCCAGTAGGCACTGGTGGTGTAGGTAGGTTTACATTTTTCACTGCACTTTGAACCGGAGTCCCGAGCTTCGATGAAGAAATTTCTTCAGACTCCATTATATAAGTATTTGGAAGTTTCGTTTTCTGGAAAAATAAGATATATTTTTCGTACGCATAAATGAATTAAAATATTACCTGCCGGCTGCTTAGTCTGGTGTGTGACTTCCTCAGAAATTGGTTTTGTTGGGGACTATGTTGTTATGGTTTAGTCTTTAGGTGAATAGTACCCATAGCAACGCGCAGGCGCAGTGAGTATATGTGCATACATACATATGCATATGGTGCCGTTACTGTTTTATGGATGTTGGAGGTGTGTTATGTTTTAACCAACTACCCCCTCATACCCCCTCGTAAAGATAATTGGAAAAGCAATTGCAAGAAATTACCTTCTGATGAATGACTAATTGTATTCGTTTCACTAGTTAAGGGAGAAATATTAATAACCAAAAACACATACACACTTACATACATATGTAGATATGTATCTATATGGGTTGAAACGTTTTCAATATCCCAGGCGGACAGTCATTAAGTACATACATATGTATTCTTTTTTCCCCAGAATTTTAATCGTTTTCATTTTAATTCTCTTCTCCGCGTGCTATTATTTCATCGGATAAGAGTGTTTTCGTCATCATGCATTAAATTGAAAATATGTACATGTGTACATACATACATACGTACATACTTATGTATGTATCTTAAAAGCACCACATCGTAGTAGAGAGCAATTAAGCAACTCGTTGGACCGAAATATAAAAGGAAAAAATACCTTTATCGTTCTCGAGTGTTTCATTCATTCATCTTGTATCAATGTATTTACATGCAAACGATTCCAATGAGAGGGAATAGTAAATTCTCAAAAAACCCCAGTCATGTCCTTGGAATTCTGTTTTTTTTACAACTACATATATAACCTTGAACTTAACGGTGTAAATTGAATGTATGTACGAATATGTACTGAAATCCATAATATATGTAGACAAAAACTGTCTTTAACAAAACCTATTTTTTAATTGTTTTCTTTATATGCACCTACATATGTATGTAGTTCAGCAAATATGTATTAGATACTTGTGAGCTACAGTCTCATATGTACATACATATGTACATGCAGGTACTTATGTATGTATTTCTGCTTAAAAGATTCCTATTTCAAGTTATTCGGTACGTTATCGTTTAGTTCATCACCAATACATATTACTCAAGCGTTCCAATGGAAGTTAGTTCAACCACAACATTTTCCCGCAGCAGGCAGCCGCTTATTACTTACTTACTTACTCTGATGGCGCCACAGTTCGGTGTGAACCAGGGCCTCAACCAACAAGCCTCTCCAGCCGGCCCGATCTTTGGCCAGCGGGTTCCAGTGCCGCACGCCCAGTTGGTTGAGGTCCCTTTCCACCTGTGCGCGCCTCTTTGAATGCGGCCCTCCTCTGCTGCGTCGTCCCTCGGGATTGGAGGGAGCGTTGATGTCCATTCGCTCTACATAGCCTAGCCATCTTAGACGTTGGATCCGAAGACGTCTAACTAGGCCTATGTCGCTGTACAGCCCGTATAGTTTTTGGTTGAATCTCCTCCTCCACTCTCCGTTTACACAAACGGGACCAAAGACTGCACGCAGAATTTTCCTCTCGAAACGCCCAAGACCCTCTTCATACGCTTTTGATAAAGTTCAAGCCTCAGCACCGTAGAGGAAGACCGGGATGATTAAGGTTTTGTAGAGGGATACCTTAGTTTTTCTTAAGAGGGCTCTACTACTCAATTGCCTCTTGAGCCCGAAGAAGCAGCGGTTGGCAAAAGTTGTCACTATCGAGCCAACGTAGACGAAGTCCTTGACTACTTCAAAAATATTGCTGCCGAAGATGACGTTCTGACCAAGACGTCGGTGTTGCGCGGTTTTCTTGGATGACAGCATATATTTGGTCTTGTCCCCATTTACCCTTAGACCCACTTTAGCCGCTTCTGCTTCAATGCTTGCGAACGCCTCATTGACGTCTCGCTTTGCCCGTCCAATAACGTCAGTGTCATCTGCGTAGCCAAGCAATTGTGTGGACCTGAAGTAGATCGTACCTCTTGTATTGGCCGCAAAGTCCCGCAGTTATCCTGCACAGTCTGACGAGTTTGGCAGGAATGTTAAAACATGACATGGCTCTGTATAGCTCGTCGCTATAAACACTGTCGACAAAAAGATGGTGCGTGTCGACCTGGAAATCATGGGTCTTCTCCAAGATCTGCCGTAAATATGTGGTCTATCGTGGATTTTCCTGGCCTGAAACCACACTGGTAGGAACCACGAACGGTTTCAGGCACTTACATAGTACGGCAGAGAGGATTTTGTACGCGATGCTCAGGAGGCTTAATCCCTCTGTAATTAGCACAGTCATAGGGATCTCCTTTCTTATGGACCGGGCAAACGATACTGAGATTCCATTCATCGGGCATGCGTTCTACCGACCATATCTTGCAGATGAGTTGGTGCATGTTCCGCGGGGAGTCCGTCTGCTACAGCAGCTTTATAAGACTTAAGTTTTGATATCGCTATCTTAACATCGTCTAGGTCGGGTGGCCGGGATTCTCCTTCATCTTCGTCCATTGTGAATGGTTCGCTCTGCCTGACGGCTGCATTTTGACTATCATCGCCGTTATGTGTACAGTCTGCAGAAGTGGTCCTTCCGCACTACTAGTTGTCCGTGCTCATCCCTGCAGGCAGCCGCTTATCATTTGGTGATATTCAAGGTACATAAATAAGTACATATGTACCCTACATCAAAAACTTGTACGTAAAGCTGATTTTTTAACATAACAATGAAAATATTTCAAAGAAAAAGCTTTTTAATATTCTTTTTTTCGTTTTTTGAAGTGAAAACTTCTTTGGGCACATTTTGGTAGGGGAAAAACTTATGGGTTCGCGTCACCGAATGCTCGCGTACATATACTATACATGTGAGCGTTATACGCTTTTTGGTTGTGTGAAATCTCGTGTGTTCGAACCACCGGCATGCTTTTAGCAGTATTTATATCTGTAGCTATACAGCTGTCATATTGTACAAAAATCGGTAGACGAAAAACGTACGGGTTCGCGCCACTGGCATGATAATGTTAATAGTATGTTGGTTACATATCCTAATGGGTCGCCACGACCTTCAATCTTCACATTATTATCATCCCGCAGACAAATACCCTCATAAAATACAGATGCACCAACGACCCACAATAAAGGTCATAAAATACAAATGCACCGACGACCCACAATAAAGGTCGTAAAATACAGATGCACCGACGTCCTAAAGAGCCGACTAATAACCGTCTAGCTCACATCCGGTTCCTTGCGTCTGCTGTGCAAAAACACAAATATGTATCTACCCCTTTTGTATATAAAAGCCAGAAAAAAAATAAAGAATATCCTTTCGCTTTTACCAAAGCGAACCGAAGGTGAGCTTTCTTTGTGCTGACTCGGACTCAAAACGTTGTTCGCGTTTTTGGACCACTTCTTACACTATTAGTTGACCACATAAGTCGGTTCATGACGGCTTCGATTTAGTTTAATTGTAAAAAAATTAAAAACCAAATTAAATCTGGAAAATAATTAAAATATTCGAAAAAAATTTTGCGCGCGCAATTATTTCAATTTGAACAAAAATTCCATTTTTGAAACTTTTCGCCCCCAAGTCACTTCATTTTTCAGAATTTTGCATGACTGAATACGGACATATTCATCATCAAAACTGAATATACGTGAAGCAAAACTACTGATAAAAACAGAAAATTACAAGAAATAGGTACAAAAAGGAAAATAACAAAAAACAACACTAAATCTCATATATCAACTAAAGTCTACAAAAAAACAGTTTGAGACGATATGCCACTTCCTCCTAAACGATCCCGGAACTTAGCACGATCGACCAGAGACGCAGCCAGAGTGAGGAACTTTCGGCAAAACATTATCGACGCCCTCTTCGAAACTCAAACATAGAAAGAACACATTTTGGAGACACTGAATTTATCAGAACATTCACCCAGGATCTCGACAAGCACGTTTTCAGACTCTGCGACAACTGCTCACGGCTACAACTCAGCCACCATGAAGTCATCTGCCATTATTGCACTAAAAACCCTGTCAAGTACACTGCTGAAAAGAATATGGATCCAGGAGAGCACCGTGGCGCAGTGGGTAGTGTGTTGGCCTCTGACGCAGATGACACGGGATCGAATCCTGACACAGCCATGTCATCGAACGTGTTTTTCACGGTGTTTTTCCTCAGCGGGGTTCTGACAAAACCCCTTGTAGTAAAATTGTCATGAAATGTCAATGTGTCTCGAAATTCGCCGTTCGGAACCGGCAATAAATTGTAGGTCCCTTTCATCGATGGGAAATGAAATCACACACACAACAATTCTGGCAACACCGCCAAGTGATTAAGTCGTGTGACAGATCGAGTGCTATTTTAATTTCCACTATTCATTTTTACAAATCCATATAAAACTAAAAAAAAGGGCAGTCAACCAGTCAACACGTCAATTCAAGTTGGTTCAAGTTGGAGCACCGCTGGATACTAACATCCCAGCTCAGCAGCTGCTAATCTGCAAGCAATAGGTAAATTTCCATTCAAGATCTTTAAGCCGTTCTCGGCCAATGCTCTTTGTGTAAGGTGTGGATCCTAAACACCAAATATCAGTACTTCTCAGTGCTAGAAACATAAATGCTTAAAGCTATAAGGGTTTAGACCTAGGCTAAGCTGAGGTAAACTTTATAGCATCCAAATTATATCGTCACTCATTCATTGCATAGTTCTGGGCTAGAATTGCAAAATAAGATGAGCGTCGTACGATCGCCCCCGCAGGGGCGCGATCTCAATAAATTCCCAGCCAATCGCATACACAACAACACTTTCCCTACAACAACATCAACTACAGCAACAACTACGGGCGTATTAACAACACTTTCCTCTGCAAGTACCACTACAACAATGTCCACGCATATAGGACAAATCCTACCAACACCTTTTGCAACTAACTTAAACAACCAACTAGAAATATCAGTCAATCGTAAAACCCTTGACCAAATCGATGCTAGTCCAATCACGACCACAAGTAGTCAAACTAAGCAAAAAAGAAATAGATCACCTCTATCTAAAACCACGGGCAGCAACTCCACCAAAAAAAAATAAATAAACCTAAAGAACAAGTAACTTTAAACTACTGGCTAAGCAAACACAAGGAGACAAACTCTACGAATCGATTTGAAATACTTGCCACAGATGACAACGTTGTAAACAATAGTACAAACAACAAGACCAACCCAGCTCAAATTGACTCAATTTAAGGCGTTGGAACCATTAAAACACTAACCAATGCCCTAAACGAAGTAACAAAACAAAATTTTGAACTAAAAGTACTCAAAGACAACGAGATTCGTATCCAATGCAGCGACTCCGCCCACTACAGAACCGCAATAAAAATGCTGCAAAAAAACAATACAAAATACTTTACTTCAAACCTAAGGAAGAACGTGGTTTCAAAGTAGTTTTACGTGGTATGCACCCCTCGACCGATAACCTCCAAGCTGGTATGGGACTGCCTACAGCTACTTCACCAGCTGGCCAGTACAAACAGAGTTCATCTCATTTGGATACCTGGACACAGCGGCCATACAGGCAACGAAAAGGCGGACCTAATAGCAAGGAAAGGCTCTGCGTCACCATTTATGATGCCACGGCCTTTCTGCGGCATACCCACTAGCACCACCAAATGCTGCATAAACAATTGGTTAAGGAACACGGCGGATCACTACTGGTCACAAACGAAAGGTAGAAGACAAGCCAAGCTGTTCCTCCCAACTACATCCCTCAAAAGAACGAAACAACTTCTCATGCTTTCGAGGAGTCAGATTCGTTTAATCACAGGTTTCCTTACTGGACACTGCCCAGTTAATAAACACCTCAAAACAATGGGCGTCATACAAGATGACACTTGCCGTATGTGTAATGAAGACGAAGAAACAGCAGAGCACATACTATGCCACTGTAACTGCCTGGTTAGTACACGTCTTCGTCACCTAGGCAAGTATTATCTTGAAGCAGAAGAAATTGCTGCCAGCTCACTCAAAAGCATACTAAGTTTTATCACGGACTCAGGTTTTCTGAGTGAACTGTAAGTGGGGGGCATCACAATAGGCCCAATCGTGGCCGCAGTGATCAGGCGACTCTGTCCCACCCCCTAAGCCCTATCTATCTATCTACCCCTCGACCGACACAGAAGACATTAAGGCTGAATTAGGAGAAAAAGGACACAAAGTTATAAACATCCATAATATAATACAGAAAAACACGAAAAAAACCGTTACCACTCTTTTATGTTGAAGTAACGAGTGACACAAACAATAAAGAAATATATATGATATAACCCACCTTCTCCAATGCGATATATCATTTGAGCCACCTCACCAGAAAAGAATAATTTCGCAGTGTACTAACTGCCAAAAATATGGATACTTCAGGAACTACTGTACAAGAGATCCAGTCTGCGTAAAATGTGCTGGATCGCACAAGACCATTGTCTGCCAAATGCTTCCACTAGATGGCACAGTAAAATGCGCGTTATGTGCTGGCAAGCATACGGTAAATTATAAGGGGTGCGAAATCTACAAAACTCTACAAGTAGAACGATTCCCAACTCTACGAACAAGACATAATGCTGAAACTGCAGAACAAACTAAATCTGACACCTTGACCATCATCCAACCAGGCAAAACGTATGCCCAAGCTGCAGCATCTGACACTAATAAACAGCAAAACAAACCGCGCCAGGTCAACTTAAATATAGAAGAAATGACATTGAACGAAAACGCAAAGACAAATCTAAACACAGAGGACACACACTCCCCAACGAATAGTAACAACATGAGCGACATAGCAGAGCTTAAAGAAATGATGAAAAATCTTATAAATCAAATGACAAACATGATGAATATCTTAACTCTCTTGGTTAGCAAAATGAATGGACAATCATTTAAAAATCGTCATCTGGAACGCAAACGGGCTAAATCGCCACGTACTCGAACTAAAACAAAATCTATACGAATATGATATTGACATTCTACTGGTATCAGAAACCCGTTTTACTGACAAAAGTTTCTTACGAATCCCACGCTACAATATACACAACACAAATCATCCTGATGGAACAGCACATGGAGGCACAGCAATCTTGATCAAAAATAAAATTAAATACATTGAACTTGAAGAATATTGCTGTGAACATATTCAGTCAACCTCCGTTCAGCTACAAGACAAATATGGACCATTCTCAATATCAAGTATTTACTGCCCCCCAAAATACAAAATAACTAACTCACAATATGACCATTTCCTAAAATCTCTGGGAGCCAGGTTTATAGTTGGTGGAGACTCTAATGCAAAACACACTGACTGGGGATCGAGGCTATCAACCAAAAAGGGACGAAATCTTCTATCGGCAATTCAGTTAAATAACTGCAAGTATCTCAGCACGGGCGAGCCAACCTATTGGCCAACTGATGCCCAGAAAATTCCAGACCTAATCGACTTTTTTATTACCAAGAACATTCCCCTAGAAAATCTACAAATTAAGCCAAGACACGAACTTTCATCGGACGACTCGCCAATCCAACTAGACTATCTAAATGAAGTTAACAAATCGCAATCATATCAGCAAATATATAACAACAAAACGGACTGGGATACGTTCTGTGAATACGTAGAATCACACTTACTATCAGACGTCCCATTAAAAGTTAACAATGACATAGACCGGGCCAGAGTGCTTCTAAATGACGTAATAAGCGAAGCAGCTATACTTTCGACTCCACTCAGAAAATCTAAACAAAATGACTATTACACTCCTCCAAGTTTGCTAAAACTTATTAAGAACAAAAGAAAACTACGGAAAAGATGGCAGACTACCCGATCTCCTGACGATAAACGGAAGTTTAATAAAACCGTAAAATAACTTAAAATAAGTTTACTTAGCATTAAAAATGAGGGCATAAGCAATTTCTTAAGAAAACTAACACACACCTCTGAAACTAATCACTCACTATGAAAAGCCACAAAACATATAAAAAATAGAATGTTACACCAACCTCCTATAAAAAAGACAGATAACACCTGGGCTAGAACAAACTACGGCAAGGCAGAAACTCTAGCTAATCTCTTCGAGGAGGTGTTCACAAATGAGGGTAATTCAGACTCTTTACTGCCAATAAACCACGGAAGAATCCCTAACATATGCATTAAGAAGATAACTACAAAAGAACTAGAGCACACCATAACAAAAAGTCTTAGCCGCGAGAAAGCTCCAGGATAAGATCTAGTAACGGGAAAGATTATAAATGAATTACCTAAAAAGGCAGTGTTATACTTAAGAAATATATATAATGCTATGATCAGATTATAATACTACTCTAAAACCTGGAAAGTAGCTCAAATAGTAGCTATACCGAAACCTGGTAAGGACGCAAAAAACCCGATATCTTATAGACCGATCAGCTTGCTACCTATTTTGTCCAAAATATTTGAAAAGTTAATTCTAGACCGACTAGAACCCTTCCTGACACAAAATAAGTTAATCCCTGACCACCAATTCGGATTTCGACGACAACACTCAACTATACAACAGATCCACAGGGTTATTAACAAAATTTCGATGGACCTCGATGAAAGAAGATTCTGCGTAGGCGTATTTCTTGACGTGACAAAAGCCTTCGACAAAGTATGGCCCAAAGGCCTAGTACTCAAACTGTATAACATGCTCCCTCTTGACTTTCACCTTCTTCTGGAGAGCTATCTTACAGATCGCACTTTCTTTGTAAAGTTTAAGGACGAATCATCTAGCATTCACCAAACGAAAGCAGGAGTACCCCAGGGAAGTGTCCTAGGACCAACCTTATTTTTACTATACACTGCTGACATTCCAGTTCCAAGAGAGGAAGAATCAATGATAGCGACTTTCGCAGATGACACAATACTACTTAAATCACATCTAGATAAATATGTAGCCACCAATCAACTTCAAAACACACTGGACCAACTAATGAAGTGGTTTGGTGACTGGCATATAAAAATCAATGAGGCAAAAACTATACAAGTTACGTTCACCACTAGATCAAACGATACCTGCTTACCTCTGAAAATAAATGACAAAATTATCCCTAATGACAACGTTGCCAAATATCTTGGAATGTACTTGGACTCTAAACTAACATGGAAGCATCACATATTAAAAAAGAAAAAACAGATATTGATTAAGTACAGACAACTCCACTGGCTCCTCAACAAAGACTCCAAATTATCACTAAACAACAAATTACTACTGTACAAATCAATTATTAAACCCATTTGGACATACGGCATTCAACTTTGGGGAACATCCAAGAAATCAAACATAGATATAATACAAAGACTAACTACAATCAAAAATCCTACGTGCAATAGCCAACGCGGAATGGTACATAACCAATGCTGACATCCATCGCGACCTGAGTAAAACCACTATCAATGAGGAAATAACCTCAACAAGTAGAAAACATCACATTAAAATTTTATTACATGACAATGACGAAGTGAACTCCATACCCCTTCAAGAAATTTCAAGAAGAAGACGACTAATAAGAACTAGACCAACAGATCTGATCGTAAATACATAATAACAAAAAAAAAAAAAAAAAAAAACAGATATATACATTAAAAAGGAAAAAAAAAAGAAGTGCTAAATGTATGAATTACGTAATTCAATTTGTAACTATATTATTATATTTTTCCCGTAAGCCCCTAATTGGTAGTGTAATGGCTAAATAACATGGTTAGTAAGCCGAATATGCCAAAAATAATCTTATAGTTAAAATATGTACTAAGTGTCCCCAGGACAGATGTATATAAACAAGTAAAATAAAAAAAAAAAAAAAACTCACAACATGGGTGATTGAGAGAAGCTCGGCTCAGGTCCTTCATGGACTGTAACGCCAACATACATACATACATACATACAGATATTCCAGAGGTTATGAAGACATTGTCAGTCGTCGAGCAGATGTTGGTAGCACGGATTCAACCCGTTCTCAGCGTCTATGTATCAGCTCCGCAGTCAAGGTGTCAATGGTCAATTCCGTTACAAAGGAAACGTGCTGAACGTCAAGCAAGATCTCCAACCGATTGCAAACGAGTTGCCAAGAGTTCCTAATGCAGTCAACATCTTGCTGATTAGGAAGCAGGGAGCCCAAAGTTACAATGACTTCAGCGTCAGACGACAGGTGGTACACGATGTTCTGTTGTTTCTAAAGCATCAGAATCGCTTCTATGCTGACTTGCAAATCAATGTGTCCGCCTTGGCGGCACTACCAGAAGACGGAAGCGTTCAAGATCAACTTAGACATATCGACGGAAGTGTTACCAACGACTCAATGCCCGATGTTGCTGAAGACAGTGAAGATGTGGTTATTAATGTGCTTCCCGTGTAAAGTAGTATGAGACAAACCGAGGTTGTTCGTGATATAATCGATTGGCCCGCAGCTTCAGCAACTGCGGTCAACGAATTCACGACTGTTGGATACATCCTCAAAGCTTTTCCTCATCTGTTCCCTTCTGGTGCTACTGACTTCAATGATGATACACGTTCTAGAGAAAATCAACCCACATTTCAGGAATGGGCTCAGTATTTGATGAGTTACCATGAAAAGAGATGTGCGCAAGACCCGACGTTTCCATTCTTCTGCCTCAACACGATGCAACGCCACGACGCAATTAGCAAAGGCTTAATCTACGCCAACATGGCAAATTTCAATGGATCCCCGGAGTATCTACAACAACAAGCCAGAGAAAATCCGGCGCTGATGAACTGTTTTCTCTACTTTGCTTCATATCAGAGGCACAATGTCCTACTGGTATCAGAAGCATTTAGAACTTGAAAGTATGGTCAGCCAACTTGGTGTTCCAACATTTTTCTTGACGTTAAGCGCGACAGATCTCTGGTGGCCATGCCTAAGGAAACATTTTGGATACGATCCAACTGGGAAGTCTGAAGCTCAGGTTGCAATCAATCAGAGCAATCATTGCTCTCAAAAAACCCGTCAGTTACAGACAGTTACTTTGGCAAGAGAGTGGAACCGTTTTTGGAAGTATTGGAGAAAAAGTATCCGATCATAGACTATTGGTACCGTTTCGAGCATCAACATAGAGGAAGCCCACATGTTCATGGCGTATTTTGGCTGTCTGGAGCTCCAGACGTTGGAAACTTTGAGTCAATGAATAGCTGACAAATGCCAAACATTTTTACGACAATCTGGTGTCAGCGATCAACCCCAATCATTCGGCAAGATCAGACCTGCGACCCAGTAGAATGAGAGCAACAGACCTCAAACTCACTGACGAAAACATAGCCAAGGGTGTGAACAGATTTCAAAGACACACGGTTTGCTCGAATTCGTACTGTCTGCGAACAATCAATGGACATGAGCAATGCCGGTTTGGATTTCCAAAACCACTACTCATTGAATCGAAGCTTGCGAAAGACGAACGAGGAGTTTTCTGTTATACACCTGTTCGAAAGGATGGACTACTCAAACCATTCAACAAGTTTCTTTCATTCGCGTGGCGAGCAAACACAGACATCTCCTTTACCGCTTCTGAATATACAGTGACATCTTACATCACTAAGTACGCCTCAAGAGGTGAACTTAAGTCTGAAAATTTCAAACAGACGCTGAAGGCCCTTCTAGAGAGTAGTATCGGTACTGAGTAGGCGATGAAGCTGAAAAGGAAATGATGGTAATTTCCAAGGGCATACTGCTGAATGTCAATACCATAGAACAGAGCATTCTAGAGACTTCGGAAGAGGAACCTCTGATGGCGAACATTCGAGAAAGTGGACACTCGCCTTCGGGGGCACACAGTATTCGTTCAGATTTCAATGACTCAGTAACCAGTGGCCAGTCGGTAATCCAGTGTGAGAGTAATCAAGCCATCGAGTGGACAATTATCTAACAGATGTAGAGACAAAGATTGTAAGAATGATGAAGCGTCCAGATAATTGATCTGAGGTGGAATAATAAAGTGTGTGTTGGATAAGCAAGTAAACAGTTGTAGCTTATCAAGAGTCCAGTGGTCGAACCCTATTCGGGGACGATTGATTTTCGTAACAATATATTAATGAATTAAATGAGGAAAACGATTGAGGCACCTTTCATATACGCCAACTGTATGTGACTTACTCTTAACGATGTCGCTAATATTCCTTCCAAAACAACTTAATCGGTCCATGCTCCAATTTTAGTTCAGTCTTTCATCGATAGGCGAAACCAGATAGAAGCTCTATGTTTGGTCCCTGTAGGACGCTGCACAAATGGGTTTCGTATGTATATACTTATGAAAACTCGAGCTTCCCCAGGCGCGTCCCCAGGTGGCGGATAGGGGAAGGCCACGTAATGTGGTAGGGGTCATTGCACCCCCGCGGACCAAGAGCACTTACATTCCCAAGTTAAGGTGGTTGGAATACGTGCCGAGGACTGAATGATGCAGGGAATACAAAAATGTGCATCGCTAACGTACGACCCCTATGTGATACCGGGCGCCCTCACATAGTTACTAGCCTTACATCTACATGGGAGCTCTGTAGATGGTTGACCATCAATTCTCGCCATACTCGTGGGACCAACACATGAACAACAAACACAAAAAGAAAAAAACAAAAGCAGAACACCAACAGAGTCGGAGAAAGAATATCTCCTCCGCTCACCAGTGCACGAAATGGAGACAGAAGTCACAGAATCATCTCCAAACCCTGCAACCACATTCCCGTCCAACATGACGGACAACCAAAACGCTCAGGTACCTAAAGGTCCAAGCGCCGAGGTTGCAGTGGTTAACGACGCCAAAAAACCTCGGCAGAAACAAGAGCATTTCACCGGGGCCCAAAGGCGACGAATCGCCGCTCTAATCCGGGACGGGATGGAGCCCGAAGAGGCGAAACAAAAAGAAAGAGCAAGATATACTCTCGTGCTTGCGGAAAGGGAAGCTCACAAAAAAACCGATGCATCAAATCCCAAACACAGCCGATCTAACGATAACTCCATTGTGGAGAATATCCGCAAGAAGAGTCGACCACACACAGAAGCACCTAACAGCTCATGTGCTGGCAATAGAAATGATCGTCTTGCGTGCGCTTGCGACAATAAAACAAAACCCACTAAGGGAAATAGTGGAGGTGCACGAGAGCGCACGGATGCACCCGCACCATCCTACCGGGTTGCCATTGCTCGGTGCAAAGTCGCCATCATGCACTCGCAACACCCGCAAGAGACCCTAACAGACGAACAGATGAAATTAGTGAGGAAGAGCCTGTTAGTGGAAATGGACAGGGCAGATAAAGATTGTCCTGCACTCCGATTCGAGGCCACCTCAGCCAGAAATGGATGGCTTTCCATCACCTGTCACGACATAGAAACAAAAAATTGGCTCATGTTGTCGATAGAGAAGATCAAGCCATGGAAAAACGCTGATTTGTGTGCAACTCAGGGTAATGACATACCCAAGTTATACACCTGCGTAACATTCGTCCCCGAAGCCGATGACCTTACCAAGGACACCTTCCTTATGCGCATAATGAGGCAGAATGCGAACATTAGCACTAAAGGATGGAGAGTCCTCAGGATTGCTAAGGAAAAAAGCGGTGGGGATCAAGTAACCTTTGCCATCGATGAGGCTTCTAAAGACGCCATTATGAAGCAAAGGTTTAAACTGTTCCTCAACTTCTCCCAGATCCTAATTAGGATCAAGGGAGTTACCAAGCAGGCAAAGGTAACTGCGGACAACAAAACTAAGGACAGGGCACAAGCCCATCCGAAGTGCGATGCCCAAGGTATACCGGCCATGCCTAAGAAAGGGATAGAGGAACTCGGCGGGCATAAGCCAAACCAGAGAGCAACAACCATTGCATCTGGCGTTAGTGCACCAACCATAGAGACAACGAAAGTACCCCAAACGTCAGGGCTACCTGAAGAAACAACTCGGGCAGCCAAGACTTCAGGGGTCAGCCCTATGGTTGGGACAATTACTAACACTGGCAGCCCTGCCAGTACCTCACTGAATCCATCATGTCGGGATTAAGGTGCATCCAAGTAAATCTACAGCATGCAAAGGCCGCGTCCGCGGTACTGAGCCATAGGTTTAACAAGGAGCACCTCGATATAGCCTTTATCCAGGAACCGTATGCCGTCAAAGACCAGATCAAAGGACTATCAGGTGAGCTGCTCTACGACTCCACAAATGAAGGACAACCTAGAGCCTGCTTAATGTTCAATAACAATATTAAAGCCATTCCCATTCCAGAATTCACGAATAAGGACCTGGCAGCTGCCATCATCCAGCTATCCACTGCGGAAGGTAGGTCAGAAGCTGTAATCTGCTCAGCCTACCTTGCGGGCGACTCCACGGATCTCAGCTTCACACCACTGCAGGATCTTCTCGACCACTTTGGAAGAAGAAGCTCACACATCATCGTATGCTGTGACGCAAACGCACACCACACAGCATGGGGAAGCTCGGACATCAACAAAAGAGGTGAGTACCTATTTGAATTCATATTTAGGAACAACCTCAATATCATAAGCCGTGGCAATAATCCCACCTTTATGAATAGAATTAGAGAAGAGGTATTAGACCTCACCCTAACTACCCCGTTCATAGGTAACTCTATTCTAAACTGGCAAGTCTCAACAGAAACATCGATGTCAGACCATCGACAGATCTGTTTTGACATAATAGCGGGAGATAGAATTACTAGAACATATAGACAACCGACAGCGACAGACTGGGACACTTATAGTCTAGAAATCGCACAAACGATCGGAAACTGTCCAAACGGCATCAGAGACATAGACGGCCTCGAACTCTGCTGCGACAGCCTCAGTGCTACCATCTTATCTGCTTTTCACAACGCTTGCCCAGAGAAAGTTAAGCCAGACAACCGTACCACTCCGTGGTGGAACAGCAATCTGGCCAAGCTAAGAGCACTGACCAGAAAACTGTTCAAGAGAGCTAAACGGACTGGTGACTGGACGCAGTATCGTGCCTCACTCACCAACTACAACCAAGAGATTAGAAGAGCCAAAAGAGACTCATGGAAAAAGTTCTGCAGGAGTCTTTCAGACATTCAGAGCAGCGCTCGCATCCACAGAGTTCTCGCTAAAGAGCACACTAACCAAATTGGTTTGTTGAGGAGAGCAGATGGCACCTACGCGGAAAATGGTACGGAAGTACTCAAAATTCTGACCAGTACGCACTTCCCGGACTCCAACATCATTCCCTCCGATCTCTCTAACATACCTCCGCAGATCAGGGCAGCTAGACCAAACAGGGAGGATTGGAAGAGAGCACGAACGATATTCATGAGGGAAGCATAAAATGGGCCATCAATTCTTTTGACCCATACAAATCCCCGGGGGAGGATGGCATCTTTCCAGCTCTTCTTCAGAAGGGGAGTGCGCAAATCAGCCCCATGCTCATTAACATCTTTAGAACCAGCTATGCATGGGGACACATACCAACAAGCTGGACAGAGGTAAGGGTAAAATTCATTCCTAAAGTAGGCCGTAGACCCACAGACCTGCCTAAGTCCTACAGACCGATAAGCCTTACCTCTTTCTTCCTAAAAACAATGGAAAAAATCCTGGATAGGCATATCAGGGACGGTGCACTGAGAAGATCACCACTTCACAAAAACCAATATGCCTACCAGCCTGGGAAATCGACCACGCATGCTCTTCAGGAACTAACAGCCCGGATTAACAAATCCCTGAGGCGACAAAGAAATTGCGATAGGTTGCTTTCTCGATATTGCTTTCGATAACACCGAATACACACAAATAAAACGTTGCATCCTCAGCACAGGGGTGGACAATACCAAATGCAATTGGATCCAACATATGCTTAGCAACAGGAAAATAAACACCTCGCTAGGCAATGACAAAATCAGCGTAAACGCCGCGAAAGGATGCCCTCAAGGTGGGGTTCTCTCACCACTCCTGTGGTCCATCGTGGTTAGCGAACTGATAAGCATACTCAGCAACAATAGCTTCTGTGTCCAAGGCTACGCTGACGACATGGTGATCCTGATCAGAGGCAAATTCGAAGACATAGTCTCGGTACTCCTCCAACAGGCACTAAACCTTGTTGCAAACTGGTGCTTAAGGGTTGCACTAAATGTAAATCCTAGAAAAAGCACCATAGTCGCCTTCACCAAAAGAAGGAACAGGCACAAACTTACTAAACCTACCCTCTTTGGTGAAGCGGTAGAGTTCTCAAAAGAAGTCAAATATCTAGGGATAACTAGACAAATTTCCAAACAAATTTCCCACCACTTCCAAACAAAACTCTCACAAGATCACAACTACACGACCAAACAAACCTTATACACACACCTGCTGTGTTCTCCAAACAGAACACATTGATCCACAATCAGCCGATAACCACGACAACAACAACTACAGCAACAACCACAACAAAAACAACAACAGCAATATCCCAATGCATAAGTGTAGCAACAGTAGCCTCATCTCCCGCACATATGTGCATACCCTCCGTAGTTCATATCAGAACAGACTCCATACCACCGATCCACGACCCAGCACCATCAACCTCATTCTCTCCTAAGTGCATCATCGACGTCGCAAGCGATATAGGTAAGAAAATGCAAACAGAACTAAAAAGATTAAGGCCTTCTCCAGAGAAACCTACGAACAGTAACGATTGCAACAAAAGACAAAAAACTACGACCCAAACAAAACTAATAACATACTGGCCTAACGAACAAACTGACACACCACAAAATAGATTCTCTCTGCTCAATCCCGAAGAAGACGTCCAAAATCGGAACCATAATGCCACAACCCCCATTGCCGAGAAGCCCCAAAAAACGCCAAAACCCCAACCAATATATGTCCAAGGAGTCAAGGTGATAGGAACTATTATTTACAAGTCCTCCCAAATGAAGAAGTTAGGATTCAACCAAAAGAATCAATCCACTACACAAGCATCTTGCGAATGTTAAAAGGGAAAAATACGAGATACTACACCTACAGACTAAAAAACCAAAGGAGATTTAGAGTAGTACTTAGAAATATGCACCACTCAGCTGACAAAGAAGAAATTAAAAACGAACTCGCTGAAAAAGGACACCGTGTGATGAATATTCACAACATGACAAAAAGCCAAACCAGAGAACCTCTCCCCCTCTTCTCCATAGAATTAGAGGAAAATAAAAACAATAAAGAGATTTACAGCATCAACACTCTCCTACGATGTTAAGTCACGTTCGAACCGCCTCGCCCAAAAAAGGATATTCCACAATGTAGTAACTGTCAAAAATATGGACACACACGAAACTACTGTACAGATTTTCCAGTTTGCGCTAAATGTGCAAAAAGTCACAAAACAATTGATTGCCCTGCCAAAGAAAACAAAAACGACATTAAATGTGCCCTTTGTGGCAATAACCATCCAGCCAACTACAAGGGTTGTGACATATATAAAACTTTAAAATTACAGAGGTTCCCACCCTTGAGGAACAAACAGATTTCAACGGACACGGAACCAATTACGAGTATAACAACGCATTCGCTTAATCCCACCGATACCAACACAATCCAATCATATGCCGAAGCCGCAAAGTCGACTGGACAAAAAACTAAAACACTGAAAAAAGACAACTCTCAGTCCACTGTGGTTACACCCACAGTAACTGAAAACATAACTCCGCCATGTTCCCAAAATTTTCCGCAAAACCCACCTGTGCCCCAAACAGTACAAGAACTTGCCTCAAACGATCTCCTCGAATTGAAGACAATGATGAAACAACTAGTGACACAAATAGCAAACATGATCAATGTACTTACGGTACTAATAACAAAAATTAGCAATTAAACATGAATATGGGCGAAATTAAAATTGTTATCTGGAACGCGAACGGTCTACAACAGCACGCAAACGAACTGAAACACTTCGTTAAAGCCAACTCTGTGGACATTCTGCTTATCTCAGAAACACCTACTTTCAGATACCCGAATTCAAAACGTACCAGACAAATCATCCTGACAACAAAGCGCATGGGGGCTCAGCTATACTAATACGACAGAAAATTAAATCGCTTGAGCTCCATAATTACAAAACCGACCATATACAAGCCACCACTATTCAAATTGAAGACTTATATGGACCACTTAATATATCCGCACTTTACTGCCCTCTAAAACACATAATAACAATAGACCAATACAAACAATATCTATGTACTCTAGGAAAAAGATTTATTGCAGGAGGGTACGACACTACTTAGAGCATTAAACTCAAACAATATAAGCTTCCTGAGCACAGGAGAAGCAACCTACTGGCCCAGCGACATTAACAAGAAACCTGATCTAATAGACTTTTGCATTTATAAAAATATTCAGAGAACAAACTTAACAGCCAAAACCTGTCTTGACCTCTCATCCGACCATTCTCCCATCATCGTAACATACCAAACTAAAGTCACCCCAACCATGAACAATACTCGACTTAGTAACAAAAAAACTGACTGGAGTACATTCAAAGACATAATAGAATCAGATCTTCTTACAAATATTCCACTGAAAACACCTGACAACATAGAAAGTGCTATCATACACTTAAACGACACAATACTCTTGGCAGCAAGCAGATCCACACCTCAACTAAAACCTAAGAAGAATCTGACGTATACCCCGCCACACATTCTAACGAAAATCAAACAAAAACGAAAACTAAGAAAACAATGGCAAAGCAATAGATCGCCAGAATTAAAAACGAAACTTAACCAAGCCACGAAAGAAGTCAAGGAACTTTTGCAAAACTTCAAGAATAAATGCCTAAATGAATACCTTTCAAATCTGACTCCTACTCCACAAACAAATTATTCATTTTGGAAAGCAACAAAAAAGCTAAAAGTGACGGTTTCATATCAACCACCCATCCTAACTCAAAACAAAACGTGGTCTAGATCTAACTTAGAAAAGGCTACAACACTAGCGACGTTCTTTGCCAAAACCTTTACAAACGAAAAAGACCAAAAACCCCACAACTTAAACTTTGAAAACAGTAATGAAAACATGTTGATTAAACCGACCACTACAAATGAACTAAGGTATCTCATTAAATATAAAACCAAAGCCAAAAAGAGTACTGGCTATGACCTAATAAGTGGACAAATTTTAAAAAATTACCAGACCATGGCCTAGTGTTTATAAGAAATATTTTTAATGCCATATTACGACAGCAGTACTTTCCTAAAACCTGGAAAATTGCAGAAGTAAATGCTATCCCCAAGCCAGGTAAAGATCCAACAAAAGCTAATAGCCTTCGACCCATTTGCTTACTATCAGTAATCTCAAAGCTATTGGAAAAGATTATACACGCTAGACTTCAACCACTACTTGACCAAAACAAAATTGTACCCAATCACCAATTCGGATTTAGACAACATCACTCAACAATCCAACAGATACGTCGAGTCACACATAAGATCTCAGGGGACTTAGAAAATAATAAATATTGTTCCGCAGTATTTCTTGACGTATCCAAAGCTTTTGACAAGGTTTGGCACACGGGACTACTTTACAAGCTAAGCAAAATATTACCACAAAACTTTTATCTTTTATTAAAAAGCTATATCGAGCAAAGACTCTTCTACGTGAAGTATAACGACGAATGTTCCAAGCTATTTAGCGTCTCAGCCGGGGTCCCTCAGGGAAGTGTCCTAGGCCCGGTGCTCTACTTGATCTATACAGCGGATATACCAACCCCAACAACACAACATTCGATGTTAGCTACTTTTGCTGACGATACAATCATACTACAAGCTAACAAAAACCAAACATGTGCAATCCAAAAACTACAAGAGCATCTCGACAACACAATTCAGTGGTTCACAAGGTGGGGCATTGAAATTAACGAAGAAAAGACAGTACATGTGACTTATACACTAAAAAGAATTGACAATACACCCCCTTTAACAATAAATGGAAGACACATTAAAACTAGTGACTGCGCCAGGTACCTCGGCATGTATATCGACAGGAAACTGACATGGAAACAACATATACAAGAAAAGCGTAACCAAATAAAAGACAAATTCCGAAAATGTTACTGGATGCTTGGAAAGAACTCCAGACTATCAATTGACAATAAGCTACTTATATACAAGACAATTATAAAACCCATTTGGACTTATGGACTTCAACTATGGGGAACAGCCAAAAAATCCAACATACACAAATTACAACGCACACAGAACAAAATATTACGGACCATTACAAACGCAGACTGGTATGTGCCCAACGATGAAATCCACAAAGATTTACATCTAAAAACTGTGATAGAGGAAATAAAACTACTCAGCGCCAAGCATGAACTAAAAATCTTACTGCATACAAATCACGAAATACGTACGACGACTACAACGATTTCGACCAACGGACCCAGTTCGTAGGTTTACATGAAAACTGGAGCAGGCCCAAAATCTCTCAGGGGACGCTTCGGGTAGACTAAATCCTACCTATGCCACTTCTTCATCAGAGAAACAGCTGTAAAGGACATTGGTCCTACACTGCACTTATCTCCTTTTTTGTTTTTCTTCGTTTGTGTTGTAACAGTAACAAAATGTCAAAAGACAGAGGTTAAATAAATAAAAAAAAAAAAAAAAAAAAAAACTCTAGACGAAAAGCTCACTTGGAACTCTCACATTACAAAGACCATTGAGAAAGCCGGGATCTCTTTATGGACCAGCAATCATCTCACTGGCAAAAACTGGGGCACAAACCCCAAAATGTCCCGCTGGCTATATACAGCAATCACCAGACCAATCTTTACATATGCTGCGCCCGTCTGGTGGCACAAAACAAAACAAGTATCAGCGCAAGCCAAGCTCAACAAATTGCAAAGACTAGCTTGCATATGTATCACTGGGGCTATAAGAACACCCCCCGCAGCAGCACTAGAAGTCATCACAGACCTACCACCTCTTCATCTCCAACTGAAGAAAGAAGCAATGGTCTTCGCCCACAGGATGATCGTGGAGGATGACTCTAACCGTAGGCTCTTTCACCCTGATATCCTTACAGAAATAAACAGGCATGAAATCCTAAAGATATCTCTTACAGACAACTGTCTCCCCAGATATAACTTCAGCAAAAACTACAAGGTCACATTCCCTAACCGACAAAACTGGGAACAGGATAGACCCTCCTTCAACCGTGGATCCTACGTGTGGTACACAGATGGCTCCAAAACGGACGAAGGCGTTGGGGCTGGAGTATACGGAGCAAATACAGGCACATGCATTTACGTCAGCATGGACAGATATAACTCCGTTTTTCAAGCAGAGATATTTGCTATAGAACTCTGCCTAAGAGAAAATATAAACAGAAATATATTTAACAAAAACATTTACATTCTCTCTGACAGCAAGGCTGCACTTCAAGCCCTAAAGAGCTTTGAAATAACCTCCAAGCTGGTATGGGACTGCCTACAGCTATTTCACCAGCTGGCCAGTACAAACAGAGTTCATCTCATTTGGATACCTGGACACAGCGGCCATACAGGCAACGAAAAGGCGGACCTACTAGCAAGGAAAGGCTCTGCATCACCATTTATGATGCCACGGCCTTTCTGCGGCATACCCACTAGCACCACCAAATGCTGCATAAACAGTTGGTTAAGGAAAACGACGGATCACTACTGGTCACAAACGAAAGGTAGCAGACAAGCCAAGCTGTTCCTCCCAACTACATCCCTCAAAAGAACGAAACAACTTCTCATGCTTTCGAGGAGTTAGATTCGTTTAATCACAGGTCTCCTTACTGGACACTGCCCAGTTAATAAACACCTCAAAACAATGGGCATCATACAAGATGGCACTTGCCGTATGTGTAATGAAGACGAAGAAACAGCAGAGCACATACTATGCCACTGTAACTGCCTGGTCAGTACATGTCTTCGTCACCTAGGCAAGTATTATCTTGAAGCAGAAGAAATTGCTGCCAGCTCGCTCAAAAGCATACTAAGTTTTATCACGGACTCAGATTTTCTGAGTGAACTGTAAGTGGGGGACATCACAATAGGCCCAATTGTGGCCGCAGTGATCAGGCGACTCTGTCCCACCCCCTAAGCCCTATCTATCTATCTATCTATATACTTATGTTATATGTATTATATAACTCCGGTCCGACAAACCCTAAATATGGTAATATATCGGAGAGTCACCTTGGTTTGCGAAGAATTTGATTCGAAGAATTGATTTGGGCTATGATGCATGGCATTGAAGATATTCTGATTATAACAGCTTGCTGGGCACTTATGTAAATAAGTCAATGCTTTCCTCCTTAGGTTCAGAAACAAATTAGACACGAATTTTTATTAAAAAATTGGACATCGTCTCTTGAAAAATAAAATCGTTAATTTTGTTTTCTTACAAACTTATAAAGTATCAAATATTAAAGTTTTCAGATTTTCACAACCTTCTGGAATGCATCTGAAATCGGTGGGTGTGCGAGTACATCTTTTTTATATTCCATTCAACTTTTAATGGGCCAAGAAAAATGGTGAAAGAAAACGAAAAAAAAAGCAAAACCGAAATATAAAAGCAAACTTGGTTTCATTGTACTACATATTTCACTTCTGACCTTCGTACATTGTATGTCACCATTGTCATCTCCAGGTGAATGTATTTATAGTGATGGCACAAAGAGATAATATAAAAACAGAAAAAAGTGGAAGAAAAAAAGAATCATTGTGTATGTGTATGTACACTGCACTTCTAAAGTTCATGCCACCAAGAGTGGTAGAAAGGAAACCATGCTGCATTCATACAGAGTATTTTTCTACGATAGATCAAGATTAATGTGCGTTGATTTCTGTTCCAGTATAATGCATGTCTGGAATCCTATAAAATAGTCAGTTCTTTGTTATGTTAGTTCTTTGAATCTTTTATAAAGGCGTTAAGTAAATATGATGGTCCTCTTCGTATACGTATATCAGTCATGACTTAATATACCATATAAAGGTAATGGTTATGACTGGCATTCATTATTTGTTAATAATAATTTAAATGATTGTTACGATTAATTTTTGGGAATTGTGCATGATGCAATTTCTTTATATACTCTCAAAGTTAAAATAAAAAATTGACCTAGGCCAGTATGGCTTAATAAAAGATTGATCAATCTTAATAACATTAAAAACAAGGTTTATAAGCAATTTCGAAGATCGAACAATGACCAAGTTATTTATAAATATTATCGAATATTACAAAAGAATTTCGATATCCTGTACAAGCAGTATTTATGATCTGTTGAATATGATTTAAAACCGAACAGCAAAACTTTTTGGAATTTTATTAATGCAAAAAAGCAATCAAACGGTATTCCAAATCTAATGAGTCACGAAGGTATCTAATCTTCAGATCCTTCAGTTGTTTCTAATCTTTTCGCTAGACATTTTCAATCTGTTTATGTGAACAGAGATACTAATGTACTTTTTGATAATCGATTTAATTTCTCAGACAGCATTTTAAATGTAGGTAATTCAAATCTCTCAACCTCTGAAATTGAACAAGCTTTATCAGATATAAGAGTCGACACCCGACTTGATATGGATGGCATCGCTTTTGTTGTTTTACAAAGATGTTCAAAAGTATTTGCGATACCACTAAAAATTTCTTCAACCGTTCCCTTGTAAGTGCTGAGTTTCTAATGAAATGGAAGTGCTCTATAATCACACCAATTTACAAATCAGGTAATGGGCAGGATGTTTCTAACTACAGGCCGATTTGCAAACTTACTACTATTTCAAAAATGTTTGAAAAATTGATTTACAATAGATTAACCCCGATTTAAAAAGCTTTATTTCTCCATATCAACATGGTTTGTTGCTGGTAGATCTACCTGCACAGATCTCACTATGTTGTCGATCTACGTTATTAATGGCTTTAAGAAAGAGTATCAATGTGATCTTGTCTATACAGATTTCTCAAAAGCTTTCGACCGGGTTAATCTTAATATATTGCTTGTGAAATTAATAAAAATGGGTTTCCACTCTAATTTTTTAAAATGGATTAGTGCATATTTAAAGGATCGTACACAACATGTAAGGATAAATAACAGTCTCTCCTCGCCTATTAATGTTACTTCGGGTGTACCCCAAGGAAGTCATGTTGGCCCCCTTTTTTTCCTATTATTAGTTAATGACATTCCTAACATATTTTAAAATTCTAAATGCCTTTTGTATGCCGATGATTTGAAACGCTTCCGGTGTATGAAAACAGAACATGATTGCATTTTATTGCAAGATGATCTTCAAAAATTATCGAATTGGTGCCTGCTTAACTCCTTACACCCAAATATTTCTAAATGTCAAAGCTTAACTTTTTGTCGAATTCGTTCCCCAATTAACTCTTCTTATAAAATGAATCATTCCCTTCTTTCCCCAGTTACCTGGATTTTGTTAAACATATAGATTTTTTAGCCGCTAAAGGAAATTCAATGTTAGGTTTTGTCTTACGCAATTCGAAAGAATTGTGCCCACACCTTGAAATGTCTGTACTTTGCGTTTGTTAGATCCAATCTGGAATATTGTAGTATTATCTGGAATCCTGCGTATGAATTTCTCTTAGAATTGAGAAAATTCAAAAGCGCTTTACAAGAGTTTTAATGAAAATGCTTCAATGAGAAATAGATATGCCTTCTTATGAGCTAAGATGTGAATTGTTTGGAACATTGCCTCTAAAAATTCGTAGAAAGTTCTTTAAGGTGATGTTCATTCCTGACTTTTTAGCTAATGATTGTTTTTTAAAACTTCACACCTCGGAACAAATTATGCAGCCAATGAACCATTGTCAGGGTGCTTAAGAGTAACTAATTCACTTCCTGACATGATTGATTTTAGTCTACGTAGGTTTTTATTTAAAAATAAATTGTTGTTACTTTTGAGTTAATTTTAGTAAATGTAATCTAATTAATATTCTAGTAATCACTATAGCACTGTGTTTTCTTATATAGTGTCTCCTTGGTTTTCCGAGAGAAAGCTCTACTTCTCAATTGCCTCTTGAGCCCAAAGAAACAGCGGTTGCCAAGAGTGACTCTGAGTTTTATCTCAGCGCTTGTGTTGTTGTCGCCGGTCATCAGTGAGCCAAGGTAGACGAATTCCTTGACCACTTCAAAGTTATATCCGCCCATGGTGACGTTCTGGCCAATACGTCGGTGTTGTCAGTCTCTTTTAGCTGAAAGCAGATATTTGAAAGCAGACCTTGGGGCCCATCTTAGCCGTTTCTCCCTCAATGCTTACAAATGCCTCCTTAGCGTCTCGCTGTGTCCGTACTGAAATAAATCGTACTTATTGTGTTGGCCAGTGACACTTGCACGATCTTTTCAAGCACGATGTTGAAAAAGATGCATGACAGCGCGTCACCTTGCCTAAATCCTTTTTTAACATCAAAGGTCTCGGTTTGCTCATTACCGACCTTAATGCAGCAGCGAGAATTCGCCATTGTCACGAGTTTGACGAGTTTGGCAGGGATGTTAGAGATGGTTTGGCATAGCTCATCTCTATACACGCTGTCATATGCAGCCTTGAAATCGAAGAAAGTGATGAGTGTCGATTTGGTATTCTTGGGTCTTCTCCAGGATCTGCCGTAGCGTACATATTTGGTCTATTGTGGATTTACCTGGCCTGAAGCCACATTGACAAGAGCCGATCATGTTATCCACAAACGGTTTCAGGCGTTCACACAATACGGCAGAGTAGACCTTATATGCGATGTTAAGGAGACTTATTCTCCTATAGTTTGCGCAGTTATAGGCTTCTCCTTTCTTATGGACTGAGCAAATCATGCTGAGATGCCATTCGTCGGGCCTGCTTTCCTCCGACCCTACCTTGCAAATAAGATGGTGCATGTACCTTACCAGCTTATCTCCAGCCGCCTTAAGAAGCTCAGCTGTTGATATCGCTATTTTGACTTCGTCTAGCTCGGGTGGACTGAATTCTATTACATCGTCGTCCATTACGAATGGCTCGTTCTGCTTGACAGCGGTATCTTGTCTATCATCGCCGTTATACAGTGGAAGGGGTCTTTCCAAATCCTCAGCATCGACTGCGATTCTACTACCAGTTTTCCATTTTCATCTCTGCAGGCTGCCGCTCTGGCTTTGTAGCCATGGCATTTTCGTTTTACCTTATTGGAAAACTTACGGACGTCATTCCTGCGGAAACATCTCTCCATCTCCTCGATCTCACGCTTTCCGTGTTCACTTTTCTTTCTTCCGAAAAGCGTGGGTTCCTCTCTTCTCTTCTGCTCATAGATTTCGCGAGCAGCTCTCGTGCGTCGTTGCAGCATGGCTTTATATGCCTCTTGTTTTGCTGCATGGGCTTCTTCGCATTGTTCATCGAACCAGGGGTTTCTAGGTGGTGGCGGTTTGAAACCCAGCACCTCTGAGGCAGCGACTCTGACGACGCTCTGGCAATGCGCCCATTTCTGCCCTATTGTTTGTGCTGCTGTGGGCGGATTTTGAGAGAGTTTGGAGGATACACGATCGGCAATGATTCTGGCAGTCTCTTGCGATTGTAACTTGCCGACGTCGAACTAACGTAGTCCTACTCGACTCCTAAGCATTCTTGATATGCTCATTCGTACCTTGGCTACAACAAGGTAGTTTTTTTTTTTTTTAATTTGCACGCACTCAAGGTCCAATAACCTTATTATGTCGGTGACACAGTGCGGGCAGAAGGTAGAGAGGAAGAGGAATAGAGGAGATGCCGATGGACATTGATCTTAAATGCTTGCATGTTGCATTGAGGGGGGAAAACCGAATCCGGCAGGGAGTTCCAGATTCGTGTGGTTCGGTTAATGAAAGATTCTCTATATTTGACAGTACGTCCGAAAGCGGGCTTCAGAGTATATTGGTGAGCATTCCTAGAGAGACGTGTATTGCGGGAGAAATGTTGAAGGGACGGAATGCAACTGGCTATTTCATCAGAGCATTTTTGGTGGTAGTAACGATAAAACAGGGAGAGGCAGGTAACATTCCTGCGGTGTTCCAGCGAGTCTAATGTTTTGGTAATGCTGGAGTCACCTATCAGTTTTATGGCTCGTTCTTGTATTCTGTCTAGTAGGTGCAGTGAGGTCTTGGAAGCACCGGACCAGACATGAGCGTTAAACTCTAATTTGGGGCGAATGAACGCCTTATAGATTGTAGCCAGATCTAAAGGTGAGAAATATTTCTTGCATCTGTATAAGAATCCTAGGCATTTCGCAGCATTCTTGGCGACACTGAATATATGGTCGCTCCAATTAAGATTGTGAGCAACACTCATACCCAGGATGGAAAGCTTTTCAGTTTCTGAGATGCAAGTGCCATTCATGGATAATGGCTGCGGGTTATTTATACGCTTTAACGACAAGAGACAGCATTGTGTTTTGGAAGCATTGAATTCCACTCTATTGTTTTTACCCCATTGGATGATGCTGACGATATCGGAATTTAATTAGCTTAACATACGCTGCCGCTCATTATCTACAACCGAAGTGCAGGGTCGTAAACTGGTGAACGAATATGAGAAGCTGAGGGTACTGTCGTCAGCGAAGGAGTGAATTGGATTAGAAGTAACAGATAAGAGATCATTTATAAAAATAAGAAAGAGTGTCGGAGACAAAACGGAGCCCTGGGGAACACCGGCATTTACAAAGTGAGCATCAGACTTGAATCCGTCCAAAACAACTTGAATTGAACGATTCGAAAGGTAGCTTCTAATCCATTGAAAGAGAGACTCATCGATCCCAAAAGCACGCATTTTCGACAAAAGGGCTTCATGCCAAACCCTGTCAAATGCTTTCGAAATATCCAGTGCAAAAATTTTGCTTTCACCTGCTTGGTGAAGCGAGTGATTCCACTTTTCAGCGAGATATGCCATCATATCACCAGTGGATCTGTTGCTGCGGAAACCGTATTGGCGGTCATTGAGGAGTTTCCGTGATTCAAGATATTTCATAAGCTGACGGTTAATCAGCATTTCCATGACCTTGGAAAGAAGGGACGTTAGTGCAATGGGTCGGTAGTTGGAGGGAGAAGGTGATTCGCCTTTTTTGGGTATAGGCTGGACAAATGCTGTTTTCCACCTACTCGGAAAGAGCCCAGAGGTGTAGGAAAGGTGAAAAAGCTTACGCAGTGGTTTTGCCAGCGTAGAAGAACACCTCTTCAGAACTATTGGGGCAATACCACCTGGACCAGCGGATTTGTGTATACCGAGGTCTTTGAGAACCCTTGCGACTGTACGAGTGCGGAAGTGGATTGGTCACATGGTGGAATTTTCGCACTCTAGTACAGGCGGAGACAAAGTACAGGCTGGCAGCTGAGAACTGGTTGCGAAATGGGCAGCAAGTAGGTTAGCTTTGCCTAAGGGGGTGACAGCTGGAATGTCATTGTGGATGAGCGTCGGTATAGACGACTTAGTTGAGTTTTTACGTTTTTTACAAACGACCAGAAACTTTTGCTACCTTTGGGACATTGAAGGATTTTACGCCTTAATTTTTGGTCGGATTGGAATTTAATCCGTCGAATGTGGGCGTTGCAGTCATTTCTGGCTCGTATGTACTTTTTTCGGTTTTCCTCAGAGCTGTTTGCCTTGTAGGCCCGAAAACTTAGCTTCCTGAGCCTAATAGCCTCTTTGCAGCTCGAGTCAAACCACGTATTGTCCTTAGGCCTGGTGCTTTTAATCTTGCTGCCAATAAAATTTGCCATGCCAATTCGGATAATATTTACGATAATATCAGTTGCGGCGTCCACGTCGTTGTGGAGGAAGCACAACGACCAGTTAAAGATCCGAAAGAAGTAGTTAAGGCCGCACCAGTTGGCTTTCTCGTATAGCCATAGTGTTCTCTTAGGAGCTTTTTCTTTAACTGGATGGCGGGAGTTCGAGAATTTTGCTGATATCATGCAGTGGTCAGACAAGCCTAGGGGTTCCAATACATCGATCGTGTATTTGTCTGGCTGAGAGGTAAGAAACAAGTCCAGTGTGTTGGCGGTATGACCAGCAACATCGGGGATACGTGTTGGTAGTGGTCCGAGTCAATGTTGGCCCCTCGAACGGTTCGTATTTCGAGAATACAGGAGGAGTGTCTGGCGTCGATCGCAATGTGATCAATCTGCTTGGTGGTCGATTGATCAAAAGACCGCCAGGTACCCTTGTGGATGTTGAGATGGGGAAATCGCGTGCTTTCTTCAAGGAGGTTACGCCCCGCTAGGAAATCGATTAGCCTAAGGCCGTTGTCGGATGTGGTGTTATGGAGGCTATGCTTTCCTATGATCGAAATGCATTAAAATCTTCAAGAACTATTTTTGTGTCGTAGCTGGGGCATTGGGTATATGTTCTGTCTAGGAGATCGTAGAACTCTTCTTTGAGTCGATCATCCTTTTCGTCCGTTGGGGCATGAGCGCATATTAAGCCAATGTTTCCAAATTTAGCTTTGATGCGGATTGTTATGAAGCGTTCGCTTATATTTCGGAAGCTTAAGACCTCTTGTCGGAGTCTTCCTCGAATAACGAATCCGCACCCGAATAGGCGCTGTTTGTTTTCCTTATAGGATGTAGAACATCCCACGTAAAAAACGGCCTCGAAAAACATTGCAAAAAATAGACCGTAAGATCGTTCGACTGGCAAAAGCAGATCCGAGATGAGCCTGGACTTCATGGCCGGATTTATTTTACAATTTTTTTTTTTATAATTATATTTAATTGTTCTCTGTCAGAAGGTATTTTCCTTGATAACTGGAAAGAGTCGTTCTTAGTTCTTATACATAAATCTGGATCAAAGAACAATGTTGAAAATTACAGAGGCATATGCAAGCTGTCAGCTATTCCAAAGCTGTTTGGAGGAATAGTCAAGAACAAACTTGACTTTTTAACTAAAGAGCATATCTCAGAAGCCCAACATGGCTTCATCTCTGGTCGCTCGACAACTACCAACCTGTCAATCTTTTCCATATATGTAATTAATGAAATGGAAAATACAAATCATAACAATTTATACAGATTTTAGTAAGGCGTTTGATTCTGTTAATCATTTAATATTGATCAACAAGCTGGAGGCTTTTGGACTTCACTCTCAGTTACTTCGTTGGATATCTTCTTTTCTTTTAGAACGAACCCAACGATTTAAAATTGGGAATTCAGTATCAAAGCCAATTAAATGTTACTCTGGCGTTCCCCAAGGTAGTCATTTAGGACCCTTATTGTTTATGATATTTGTTAATGACATCACACTCTCGATTAAGCACAGTAAGTGTCTGCTATATGCTGACGATATGAAAATTTTCAAGAGTATTAAAGATGTTAATGACTGCAACTTGATACAATTAGATTTAAACAGAATCTTTCAGTGGTGCATAATTAATGGACTTAGACTTAATCTAGGCAAGTGTTACTCTATTTCTTTTACAAAAAAAGTTATTGATATCGAATTCAAATACAACATTAACTCATCATGTCTTTCAAAGGTCAATAGTATAAAAGGCTTGGGTGTTATGCTCAGCTCTTCCTTTTCTTTTCACACTCATATTAACCATATATTGGATAAAGCCAATTCAGCCGTAGATTTCATTAAGCGTAATACTAAAGGGTTCACTGACCGATTTTCCTTGGTGGCACTTTACGCTGCCCTCGTCAGACCATTGCTTGAGTATGCTGTTGTAATATTGATGTTGAATTCCAGGTTGTTGTTATCACACCAATTACAGAAGGATACAAAGTCGCTTTGGAGTGCAAGCGAGTCTGCAGGAGTTGATATTGTCTTACTGATTTTCATGTCGTCTGCATATATTGACAAATGGGAATTTTTTAATATAAGGTCGACATCGTTAACAGCGAGGACAAATATTAAAGGGCCGAGATGACTACCTTGCGGAGCGCCGGAAGAGGCAATGATGGGGTCAGAGATACAGTTTCTAAAAAATACTCTATATTGGCGATTCTCAAGGTACGATTTAAGCCATGATATGATTTGGGGCGGGAGCCCTAAAGCCTCTAATTTAAAATAAATTAATGTATGGCTTAACTTATTGAATGCTTTACTAAAGTCTGTAGTGATACATCTACCTTGTTGCCTTGCTCCAGAGTTGGAAGTATTTTGGAAGCAAATTCGGTAAGGTTGGTTGTGGTAGACCTGCCCTAAAAGAAACCATGCTGCCGGGAGGAGAAGATGGATTTACAGTGGAAGAACATTGAGTCATACACGACGGACTCGAAGAGCTCAGGGATAGCGGACAATTTAGCAATCGGTCTGTAGTTAGAAATATCCATCTTGGGGCCCTTTTTGTGACTGGGGAAGTTGTAGGAATTTTTCCAAAGGAAGCTTGACGAAGTGAAAGGCGAAAGAGAATGGAAAGAGGTTTGCAGAGGGAAGCGATATATTTCTTGAGGAGAATGGCTGGGAGACCATCGGGACCCGGAGAGAAGTCTTCTTTAATTTGGTTTAGCTTGTGGTGAACCAAGTCCTCATTGATATCAATTACGGAGAGCGATGTCTGAGAGCAGTTATTCATATAGCTGAAAAAAAACAGGGCCGGGTTTATGACTGCAGTCGCTAAATGATGGGGCTAAAGAATGAGGCAAAAAGGTTCGCGACGATTTTGGGGTCGTCGGAGGTAGTGTTGTTCCATTTGAGAGTGGAAGGGACCCCATCTAATTTTTTTTGAGGTTGATAAATTGGTAGAAATGTCTAGGATCGGTAATAAGGAACGTCTGCATTCTTTGAAGATATGAGTTGTAGAGGGTGTCACAGAGGATAAAGAAGCGTTGGGAGGCTTGTTGGTACTTCGCATTATCAGAGGAGAAATTTGTCGTTAAAAACTTCTTCCAAAGTTTATTTCTCGTTTTATGGAGAGTACGCAGTTCTTGTTGTACCAGGGAGGTGTTGAGAAACAATTTTTTCGAGGGACGTAAGGAGCAAATTGGATTATGCAGTTAAAGAGAGCAGAATAGAAAAAGTACAATGCGATGGCAATAGGCGTGTTTTCGCTCAAGAAGAGGCTAAAGTCTATGTCGTTAGCTGAATTGATAAGCGAGACGAAGTCGGCCTTTCGGAAGTCGAAGAAGAGAGAGTGATCGCAAGTGGAGGAAGTTTGGTTTATTTTATAGGAGAACTTAAGGGATAAGGGAGGATGATATTGGTCCAGAGTGGACAGTAGATGGGTGCTTGCGGTAACAGAGTTGTAGGCATCGGAAGAAAATATGAGGTCCAGTTGACTTCCAAGATTGTTGGTGATACTGCTGATTTGAAATAGGTTAGACTCTACAAGAGAGGGCATGGGCTCGGACATACAGGGTAAAGTTGTTGATTGCTCTCAACCTGGCGAGATGCCAACAACGATCCCTGTTTAAATGCCCGGGTCAAGTTGACATACGGCCTCTTCGCGGCGCCCTCTGGATAGCCTCTTCAACAACCGTTGGGAGGTGAACAAACGTATGCAGCGAGAAAACCCGACCAGAATGGCGGTTGTGCGGCGGGCTAACAATCCGCCCACGAAAAAAAACATAAAGTTATGAATGAGCAAGATGCCTCGGATACACGGACGGATACTCGACGACGACAACGCACGAAAAAGGAACACGATTTGAGAGTATGCTCCTGGAATGTGAGAACCCTGTACACTCCCGGAGCTGCTCATAAACTAGAAGGAATCCTCACGCAGTACAAGGCGGATATTACTGCGGTCCAGGAAATACGCTGGATAGGAAACGGTATGATTAGGAAGAAAAATTGCGACATTTATTACAGCTGTCACTAAAGGTTGCACTTACTGGGATGCGGATTTGTCGTGGGAAAGCGGTTAAGGTCGAAGGTCATCGACTTTAAACCTATAAGTGATCGCCTGGCTGTGATCCGCATCAGAGGCAGATTTTATAACATCAGCCTTATATGTGCACACGCCCCTACCGACGAGGCTGAAGACCCTATCAAGGAGGACTTCTATGACCTCCTGGACAACGCCTACGGAGCTTGTCCGGAGTACGATGTAAAAATCGTGCTCGGGGACTTCAACGCCAAAATCGGAAAGGAAAACACCCTTGGCGGAGTGATCGGAAAGCACAGCCTCCACGATACAACAACGGCTTCCGACTCGCTGACTTTGCGACAGCTCGTAATGCGGTGATAAGTAGCACAAGATTCCCTCGCAAGCGAATCCACACAGCAACCTTGCGATCTCCGGACGGTCGAACCGCCAACCAAATCGACCATGTGCTCATTGACGCAAGGCACGCGTCAAACATCCTAGATGTGCGAACATTCAGAGGGGCAAATGTCGACTCTGACCACTTCCTCGTAGCAGCAAGATTCAGAGCTCGACTGTCCAATGTCAGAAAGCTGCACCAGCCCATCAGGAGGAGGTTCGACATTGGGCGCCTGAGCACACCGTAGGTTGCCAGAGTCTACAGGGAGCAGCTGAGCGAAAGACTCTATGGTATGCCTACGTCGAACACAAATGCCAATAATATGTGGCTGCATTGCCGCTCAGCCATACAGGAAGTAGCCGAAACCACCTTAGGATACCTACCACCCCCGACAAGAAACCCGTGGTATGATGGCGAGTGTGAGCAGAAAAAGGCAGCAACCGACGAGGCGTACCAAAAGGCGCTGCAGAGGAAAACCAGGGCAGCGCGAGAAGAGTACCGAGCCAGAAAAAGGGAGGAGAAGAAACTACTGCGACAAAAGAAAAGAATCTTCGCAGCCTCCCAGCTCAAGGATATCGAGGAGTCTAGGGATAGACATAAAATACGAGCCTTTTACAAGAAAGCCAAAGGCCTTGCAGGAGGCTTCAAAAAGGGCACCCTGGCTCTTCGAAACTGCGAGGGTAATCTTGTCACCGACCCGCAGGGAATAGTGGATGTATTTAAGCAGCACTTCCAGCAGCTGCTTAACGAGCATGACCAAGAGAGAGTGGTAGGGACTGAGGAAATCCCCACTCCAGCCGCTGAAGTAGTCCTCCCACCCAGCATAGAAGAAGTCGGCACAGCTATTCAGAAGCTGAAGAACAACAAGGCCGCAGGCACAGATGGCTTGCCATCAGAGCTCTTCAAGGCTGGCGGCGATGTTCTGGTAGGGAGCATGCACCAGATCATCTGCAGAATTTGGGAGGATGAGAGCATGCCCGACGACTGGAATACCAGCTCTATATGCCCCATCCACAAAAAAGGCGATCCTACCTCTTGCAAGAACTATAGAGGTATATCCCTGCTCAATGTCGCATACAAGATCCTGTCCAGCGTATTGTGTGAACGTCTAAAACCGTTTTGCACCGCACTAATCGGCAGCTACCAGTGCGGCTTCCGGCCCGGCAAATCAACTATAGACCAAATTTTCACACTACGCCAAATCCTGGAAAAGACCAACGAGTTTCAAATCGATACATACCATCTTTTCATCGATTTCAAAGCCGCATACGACAGCATTCATCGTGAAGCACTGTTTGGGGCGATGGCCGAATTCGGGATCCCGGTAAAACTTATCAAATTGTGTCGCGCCACGCTAAAACACACGCGATGCACCGTGCAACTCGGTTCTAGGACCTCGGAACCATTCGAAACATGCACCGGATTTCGGCAAGGAGATGCGCTGTCATGTGACTTCTTCAACCTGGTGCTGGAGCAGATAGTGCGACGGGCAGGCGTCAACAGGGAAGGCACTATCTTTTACAAGTCCATCCAGCTGCTAGGATACGCGGATGATATCGACATCATCGCGTGTTCTCGCCGTGGCATTGTGGAAGCATTCACGGCGATTGAAGAACAGGCGAAACGAATTGGCCTTAAGATCAATGAAGACAAAACGAAATACATGCTGTCAAGCAAAAACCAATCCGTCGCTCACCACCTGGGACAAAACATAACAATTGACAGCTACAATTTCGAGGTAGTTAAGGAGTTTGTCTACCTCGGGGCAAACGTAAACTCCACAAATGACACCACAGTGGAGATCCGGCGTAGAATCGCCCTTGGCAACCGCTGCTACTTCGGCTTGTCCAAACAACTGGGGTCAAAACTCCTCACTCGAAAGACCAAAGTCATGCTTTACAAAACGCTCATTCTGCCAGTCTTGCTGTACGGAGCCGAAAGCTGGACGATAAGCAGGACAGCGGAGCTGATTTTGGGTTCTTTCGAAAGAAAAATTCTGCGCTGGATATTTGGTCCTGTCTGTGAGCAAGGTGAATGGAGAAGAAGACACAACCGCGAACTCTACGAGCTGTACCAAGATGTCGATGTAGTCCAGAAGGCAAGGACCCGTCGACTACACTGGCTCGGCCACATCGAGCGCATGGACATCAACGCTCCAGCTAAGAGGGTCTTCGACTCCGAGCCTCCTGGTTCGAGAAGAAGAGGAAGACCGAACCTCCGGTATAAAGACCAAGTAATCGCGGATGTAAGACATCTTGGTCTTGACAACTGGAAGCAGCGTGCCCGGGACCGTCAAGGATGGAAGGCAGCTATAGCTCAGGCTCAGATCCTCCATGGATCGCAGGCCTGATAAGTAAGTAAGTAAGACTCTACAAGACGGTCAGTAAAAAGAGTTTCCTTGTCAGAGGAAGCATTAATGGATCCTAAAAAGGGGGGCAGTCATTTTGTGACATTTTGTGAGGAGGAATCGGAAGGTGAGGGAGGAGGAGGGATATTCACGGATGTGGGAGGGTTGAAGGTGTGGGAGTGAATAAAATTAGGCTATTTGGAGGTCGAGGGAATATTAGACTGGTTGGGGAGGTTAAAGGAAACTCGATTGTGAGGAAACTCGATTACACAGGGATTGGGAGAGATATTATGGTGGGAAGCAGAGTTTGGGAGGGGGCATAATGCAGCTTGGGAGTGATTAAGGGAAAGATTCCCGACTTGAAGCTCCAGTTCGGATCGGGATTAGGAGGATTTGAGGAAAGTTTTTGACTGGGGCTTGAATAGTGATACTTAGGATTGGTCTTAGATTTTGATACAGAATTTAGAATCTGGCGTAGGTTTTATTAAAATTAAATTACCTATAGTACAATCTCTACCGAAGGGGTTGGTGAACAGCCAGCCATATTTGGATGGATGTACCGGGTCCGGTTTTTTGGCAATCCAGCAGGTTAATGGAGTAAAGTTGGGAAAAGAGTTTATTGACCCAAGCTGTTAATGGAGCAGCAACCTCGCTTGAACCGAGGACTTCAATGTAGCCGAGGGCTGAACGCAACTTCATGACATACATGACATGTGGCTCTGGATTCAAGTCATGCTGGCGGGCTGTCAAAAGATATATGAAACTGGGTTTTTGTTTTGAAGTTGAGGCTCTTGCAATAAAGACGTGTTCAAGAGAAAAAATTATTTTAGTCCTTTCTTTTTTCAAACATTAAACCGATTTGTAATTTAACTACGGTGTTTTGAACCTTTTTAACATTAGCATCCCTTGCGGGGAACCTGTTTCTCTGCCTCAAAACAAAACTAAATTGCAAAGCAGTAAGTAAGGTTAGTGACGAACAAACTAAATTCGTAAAAAAAAAATTTCTTTGGCAAAAGAGGAATCATTGCAAAGATTAATACTAAATTTTGCTGCAAATACGCGGAAGACAGCGAAGCCAAAGCAAACGAAGGGCTATTTGTGGGCACGAAGGAAATTGTTGGAGGATTATTGGCCGCGCTACACTACCGTGTACGATGAGGTGTTGGTAATGGCAGAGAGCGATGACAAGAAAGCTGATTTACAGATGTTCTGCGATGGTGATCGCCTTGCGACGACAGAATCACCGTACTGTGAAGCCCTGGGGGATCTGAACGATCTCATAGACGAACTGTTGACAACTAGCAACGAGGTCGGAAATTCCGCACTTAACCCTAATTTGCATGACCAATCGCCCGTGGCAACATCCATTTTGCCAAAAATACAATTGCCAACGTTTGACGGCAGTTTCCAGCAATGGCTCAACTTTAAAGATATGTTCACTACATGTGTAACAAACGACTCCTCGCTTTCTAATGTTCAACGTCTGCACTATCTGAAAAGCAGCTTGATAGGGGAAGCGCAAGCTCTCTTGCGTAACTTGCCAGTAGTGGACAGTAATTTTAGAACAGCGTGGGATATACTTCAGCAGCGTTATGACAACAAATGGCGACTCGTGAAAACGTATTTGCGTGATATGATGAATTTACCAACGATGACCACAGAATCAGCAACATCTTTACGTAGAATTGTTGATGGAAATACTGAAGCGGTTAGCGCGCTCTCTCAATTAGGAAGACCGACGTCAGAAAGGGATGACTGGTTGGTCTTTCTTACGACCGAAAAAATAGATTCCGCTACATTGAAGGACTGGGAAATGTCTCTCGGTTCCCCTAACGAAATTTCAAAATATAGTGAATTAGTTAAATTTTTGGAAAACCGCATTCAGGGCTTAGAAGCGTCAACTACCTCTAAAACAAAGACAAAAAATGCCGCTTCTAAGACTGTGATATTTTCGCAAACAGTTCGCAGCCACCAATCTAACCTCAAAGGTTATCAAAGATGTTCGGGAAAACACATTTTAATGTATTGTACTGACTTTCGGAAACTAATGCCAGCGGAGAAACTACAATTTATTTTGAGATCAAAATTATGCAAAAACTGCCTTGGAGGTGATAATTTACAAGCTGATTGTCCATCAAAATTTGTGTGTCTTAAATGCAACGAAAAGCATCATTCATTGCTACATGGTGCTCTCACTGTTCCGCCAAACAGCGTTAGTACGAATCATTCATGTACCGATAATATTAAGTGTGACTGTCAGAATATAGCTAGGGATTCACTTCTGCCGCTGCCACTCGTAATGCTCGCCACAGTACGCATTGGAGTACGTACAGCTAGGGGACATTATTTACAATAACGTGCATTGCTGGACAACGGCTCTCAAACGAAGTTCATCAGCGAGTTCGCGGTGCAACAACTGCATTTGCGGCGAACGCGACTTCGTGTTCCAGTTATGGTGTTGGTGGGTCGGAAGTAGGTACGTCTACGGGTCTGGTCCGAATCTGTGTATGCTCTCTCAGAAGACCAGAAATAACTTTCGACTGCACCGCTTTAATATTGCCACGATTACGGCACCTGATGCCTCTTAATCGAATCGACCCGGAGGAGTTTGGGGAATTTATGGATCTACCTTTAGGGGACCCAACATTCTTCAAGCCTGGGTCCATAGATGTCATATTAGGTGCGGACCTGTATGGATCTTAAATATGTAACGACAGTAAACAGTTATTTAGTAGTGATCTGGTGGCACAAAATACCCATCTTGGTTGGGTCATTTATGGCCGTTTGCCAAAACCGGCCACTTTTCATTTGGCTATAAGTTATAGTAATACTTCTGCGTATACCGAACTCACTGATTTAGTGCAGAACATGTGGAGATTCGTCGAAGGTGAAGACTTGCCGTCTAATTCCACGATGACACCGGACGAACCTTATTGCGAGAATTACTTTGAACAAACTACTCGTCGAAACAACAATGGTCGGTTTATAGTTCGCTATCGGGATATCGACTTTACTAAGTTGTCGAATACAAAAGCAGACGCAACAAAACTTCTCAGTTTTCAACGAAATCGTATGCTGAAAGATTCCAAAATGCATGCACTCTACGAGGATTTCATGACCGAGTATTTTCGCCTAGGTCATATGGAACGCGTCGCAGAAGAAATCGAACCTGAGCAAACTTGCTATATTCCACATCATGGAGTCTACAAAGAGTCGAGCCTTACCACAAAATTGAGAATAGTGTTCAATGCGGCAAGGAAGACTAGAACTGGCATTTCTTTTAATGATTGCCTTCACGTTGGGCCTAAACTGCAAAATGATTTGACCATTATTCTAATTAAATGGCGAACACATCGTATAGGTTTCATGGCCGATATTGAAAAATGCTATCGACAGATTCTGATCGACCCAGCGGACACCGATATGCAACGCATAGTTTGGTACAATAAAGATGGCATCGCGGAGTTTTATCGACTTCTAACTGTCACTTATGGCCTTAACTGCTCCCCATATTTAACAATAAAAGTTCTTCATACACTGGCTAAAGAAGGAGAAACAAGCTACCCGGAAGCATCACGCATACTTCGGGAGTGCTTCTACATGGATGATTGCCTGCACGGAGCACATACTGCGGAAGCTGCCCTTGATCTTCAACGTCAACTCCAAAGTCTTCTTCAAAGTGGCGGCTTCTTGCTTGGGAAATGGAACTCGAATTCAGCACAGTTTTTGCACAGTCTTAACGTCAACGAAGATGAAATCGCAGCCTGCTGCGACCTAAGCTTAGATCAGGAAACAAAAGTTCTTGGTCTTTATTGGTTTCGTGAACCTGATATCATCGCTTACAAGGTAAATGTAACACCACGTGCCGGCCATATAACTAAAAGACAACAGCTTTCTGATGTTGCTCGAAGTTATGATCCTGCCTGCCTTCTTGCACCTATAATAGTGACTGGAAAGATAATGTGTCAACAACTTTGGTTATGCGGATGCACTTGGGATGATCCCATTCCAGAGCCACACCAGCAGCGTTGGATTCAATTTCGAGAACAGCTCCATCTAATCGAAAACATTAAAGTGCCAAGGTGGGTTTTTACATCGCCCGGTACTAAAACCTACCAACTCCATACATTTTCCGATGCGTCTAACTCAGCCTATGCCGCGTATTTACGGGTTAAATTACCAAATCAGCATGTAAAGATATCGATCCTTTTGGCGAAAACGAAGGTGGCTCCATTAAAAAAAAATACCGGTACCATGCTTGGAGCTGAACGCTGCATTACTTGCTGCAAAGGTAGTCGATAACGTATTGACGGCTCTTCAATTTTCATCAATTCAGACATTTTGCTGGTCAGACGCTAAGACAGTTCTCTGTTGAATCCGTTAAAATCCTGGTCAACATAAGCAATATATTGCCAACAGGGTCACACAAATTCAAACCCTAACATCAATCGAATCTTGGCGGTTCGCATCGCGTGGGGTATTGCCGGCAGAGTTACCCAATCCCGACATATGGTGGTTAGGTCCACGATGGTTGTATAATGACGAAATTTGCTGGCCAAAGCAGCCCGAGTTACTGGATAAAAAATCTGGACATGAGAACGTAGTAGCACTCCATGCGTTCCCATCTGAACAAAAGTTGAAAACCGATCTTGTGGCCCAGCTTCTACATAAATATTCAGATCTCAATAAGCTTTTGGCTGTCACATCATGGTGTAGACGGTTCATCTCCGGGTGTCTTAAGCGACCGCACGAGATGACCGCATGGTGCACTGCGGCTGAGCGAACCTACGCCCTGCAATTCTTCATACGGACGATAAAAAGTATGCAACGCAGTTGTGAATGGAAAGTGACCAGACCTACTGCCTGCAGGCATACCACTCACAGTATATGGTCAACCGAAATTCATCCTCTGCGTATGCAATACTAAAGTGCTTGAACGAATTACTACGGACTATAACCAACGCGGAATTCGGTCGGCTCTCGTCCTATCTAGGCCTAGGACAACCACCCCTGAGAGTAGTGAACGAACATCAACGACCCCAACCACTGCACTCCGTTCAGGTTGTGTGTGTCAACACATCATAAGAGAATATGAAAAACTCTTGAACCTGCGCGAGTCTCTAAAAAAAAAAAAAATAAGGTATGTTCAAAACACATATTTTTCTAACAAGATTTCCTGTTTGCTTCAGAATAAGCCCATCGAATCAAAAAGTAGACTGTTGAAACTCAACCCGATGATAGATCAACACGGCATTCTGCGCCTCAATGGACGATTGACAAACGCCATCATGCCTTCTTCAGAACGGTTTCCTATAATTTTGCCGAAAGAAAGTAATTTATGTACACTGCTCGTCGCCAAAGCTCACGAGCACACGAATTCTCTTCGCCGACGGTTCTGGTTAATTGATGTGCGTTATATTATCAAAAAATATATTCGCCAATGCATCAAATGCTTCCGCCAAAACCCACCTACTACAAAGCAGATGATGGGAAACCTCCCCGCTCATCGCTGCACGGCTGCAAAGGCATTTCATCATTGCGGTCTCGACTACGGCGGTCCTTATAAAATCCGCACTTCGAAAGGCAGAGGATATAAAAGCTATAAGGGCTATGTGGTTTTGCTTGTGTACTTTAGTACACGAGCTGTACATCTAGAGCTCTTAAGCGATGTGACGACTGACAGCTTCTTGGCCGCACTGCGTCGGTTTTTCGCACAACGCGGATACAGCGCTGGTATTTACAGTGATTGCGCTACAACGTTTGTGGGGGCTAACGCTGTTCTCAAAGAAGATTTACGGGCAGTCAAAAGTCAGCTTGACGCTGGAGCCCGATTGGTTGCCTGTCATGGTATTTCATTGCATTTCATCCCTCCCGGGTCTCCAAACTTTGGAGGTATATGGGAAGCTGGCATCAAAAGTATGAAGCACAATTTGAAGAGGACTATTGGAGAGGCTTTGTTGACCTATGAAGAGTTTCACACGGTGCTAAAACAAATTGAAGCTTTTCTCAACTCGCGGCCGCTCACAGCTCTCTCTGATGACCCAACTGATTATACCGCACTCACCCCCGCACACTTTTTGGTAGGTGGTCCTCTTACGGCACCACCCGAGCCAAACTTGCTCGACGTTAAAGCTGGACGACTCACCAGGTGGAAACAGCTACAATATATGCATCAGGATTTTTGGAAGCGCTGGAGTTGTGAATATTTGCACGAACTTCAGGTCCGAAACAAATGGCGTCAAACAAAAGACAATCTTAAGGTCGGAAATATCGCGCTTATACGAGACGAACGTGCGCCACCTACTCAATGTTTGTTGGGTCGTATCCTGGAAGTCCATCCTGGAGACGACGGATTAGTAAGAGTAGCCACCGTGCGTACTCAATCTTCAGTAATTAAACGAGCCATATCGAAATTGATTGCTTTGCCTAAAGACGAGAAAACTGGCCTACACGGTGGGCGGCAACGCCATCCAACATATATTTCGTCGCAGGACCTGGACGAGGTGGGCGGAAATGTTAATTGAGTAGCAACCCCGCTTGAACCGAGGACTTCAATGTAGCCGTGGGCTGAACGCAACATCATGACATACATGACATGTGGCTCTGGATTCAAGTCATGCTGACGGGCTGTCAAAAGATACATGAAACTGGGTTTTTGTTTTGAAGTTGAGGCTCTTGCAATAAAGACGTGTTCAAGAGAAGAATTATTTTAGTCTTTTCTTTTTCCAAACCTTAAACCGATTTATAATTTAACTACGGTGTTTTGAACCTTTTTAACACAAGGAGTACCGGCTTTCTGCGGAACATTATGGAGGCTGAAGACTGATGAGGGCTTCGCTGTATTGAGTTCCTGGAGTTTTTTGATACGCTGATCCCATTCTATTTCGGTCCAGGTGGATGGATGGATAGAAGGGGCACCGGAAGTAGATCGTGGTTTGTCTTCTGTGGTAAGACAAGGTGATGTCTGGACTTGAACTGATGTTGTAGTCGAAGGAGGGGTCGATCCAAGGGAAAGCAGGATGGATGGTTGAGAAGTTTCAAGACAAATCTCTTTGTGGACAGCGGTATTTAGGCACTGAAACTCTTTCATAAGGGATTAATCGCTGTTAGGAGATATGGCTTGAGGAGTTGAGTCCAATTTACAGGCAAAGGAATGAAATTCCTCGATGATTCGATCAATGGATATCGACTTTAATATCAATTTCAGATCATCCAGCGATGAGTTTATGCTCTTGGTAGCGTCCAGTTGGAAGCGGACAAGATCATCCATGGCTTTGACGGAGATAGTGAGACCAGTGAGAGAGCTGGTGATGGAAGACAGGTCAGGCGTGGAACAAGGTGCAGGCGGTAGAGGGGAAAAGCGAGCTTTGACAATTTTATCTGAGCTCGCCACGATTGTGTCAATGGCATTGTTGATGGTGTTGGTGGCCAGTTGAAGTTGCTCGAGATAGTAACTGGCCTTGGAGGAGTGCTCCGCATTCGATTTGAGGGCTCTCCTTGTATCCTGGGCGAGGCCGTCGGTGGCCATTGTTATCGAGTCGCAGATGTTAGAGAGTGACTCATCCTGTCGTTAAGTGCCATGTCGGAACTCAGACTTAAATTAGGTCAATGAGTCAGAAATGGTGGTGATCAGAAGCTTTTACGGATGCAAGTAAGAGGGCTGAAGAGCTGGGTTTACAATCTTCACATGTAAACTGGAAAACGTTGAGGATTTCTTGAAGATGTGGTCTGGGGCTTCTACTAATTCCAATGCAAATAGGATGGCAAGCTTTGCCACATATACCGCTAACCCGGTTAACGGTATCGCTGGAGGAGGTGGTACAAGCACATGAAGCACAAAGCGGCATGATTAACGAAAAAATACCACTTTGAAAAGCAGTGGTCCATACAGCATGGTTGTTGATTGAGAGTAACCTTGATTTAGGAAAGGCTGCTTCTATGAGTAGTCCAGGCAACTTGCGAACACGCGAAAGACAAACGTATGATAGACCAAGTCCAAATTCAGCATCTTTTGTTTTTTTTTTTTTTTTTTTTGTTTTAGAGACTCGCGCAGGTTCAACGACGATATCAACGACGGCACCATCAACTGTGATGCCTTGAGATTTATGTATCGTAATAGCAAATATCGTGTACAGTTACCACTACCTTTTTTGAATCCTACAGTCTGAGGCAGAATAGGGATTAGTAAATTATATACAGAAAGCCCTTCATAGTCATCAAATCGAACCAAGACGCATATCGGGAACTCATTCGTTATATCTTCAGCATCGGAAGGCGCATAAACTACATCAACAACAGTGCCAAAGGTCCCGTTGCATAATCCTTTTGCCGTCCAAATATTTTGCGTGAGCATCACACCACTTGCTAGCTTGAGGATGGGCTGTAATCCTTGGGCGTCATCAGCTGAAGCACGACTTGCAATATTGTTGTTATGGATAGCCTTTATCAATGCAACCGGCTTACGCAGATTTCGTAACATCTGTTTATTGTAGATAGCAATTTCAGTTTTCCGAGCTTTAAGTCGTATTGCGCTTTCAAATCCTCCAATGCATTGTACAAATCGTGTTTTCAAAAGCTCGTAGTCTTCGTTTGTAATTTTGCCAGAGGATATATTTTCGAGCGTTTTCTTGAATAGTTCTTGCTCGATTCCGGTTTGCCTCATTACCTGTTGCAATAGAAATACTCGCGTGAACTTCTGATATAGAATTTTCCCACGGATTGCAGCCATGTTACTTAGTTTTGGAATTCCTCACATTGACATATCTCCAACAGGTGGTAGCTGGCAAGAATCACCGAACACAATGGCACCTCCAAGCTCAATAGATTGATTTTCTGGGAAAGCTTGCCTGAGACGCTGAACAATTATTGATAACAAAAGCAGTCCGACCATGGACATTGCGTCGCAGATAATAACTTTCTTGTTTCACATTTTGTCTTAAAATGCTCGTTCGTGTTAAAAATTAAAATTAAAATTAAATTAACCACACCTGTAGGAGCAATCAGCAACACCGATTCAGGACATTATTTTGCTTCAATTAACACAATCATTTGGCGAATGATACACGACTTTCTAGTGTCAGCTTTTCCTTGCACGATAGTTAGTTTCTCGACTGTTGTTAAATGTAATTGTCTTGTCAAGTAGTTGATAACTTGCAATTGTTATGGAGTTAATGCAATATGCTCTGGTCGTGAAACAACACGCGTCTCGACAAAATTTTTTTTTGTGTTTTTCAAAAAACCTAAATTGTTTTCGATGCCAGGATATCTTGTTACATTATCATTCCAGGTATATTCCAAATAAATGTTTCTGTAGCCGTTCGAACAATCCGTAGAATCTTTTTTCTATGACTTTCATTTTCGTCGATAGGAAAAATTCGGTTCCGCGCGTGATGAATTGTTCCTATTGGTTTCAATGGAAAAATGGTTTTTCGGTGTTTGTTCAATGGTAAGTCCGATCGGGACATTCGACCCCTTACGACACTCAGCGATATCCACACTATCACCATGGCAAGTTTGATCAAGATCGCCCGAGTGGTCTTGGAGGAGTACGATTTGTTGCGAAATACATGTTTGAGGGGTAAGACGCTTAATAACGTGCCTTTTTAAGCCTTAGAAATACATAATTACATATTATACTTGTAATCTTCGACTTCCAGCGAAGTTTTTACAACCTACTGGATTTCGAATTCTCTTTGTCCGCACAGAGAAGGCCAGTAATGAAAACACTGATTTAGTGACGTTGGGAATCATTTATGCTAATTAGTCAACAAAAATCTTCCGAATCTAGTCACAGCTGAAACTGTAATTGATTCATCCAAACTAGTTACGAAGTCTGGTCAATTACTCGTATTTCCTCCTATTTGCACGTACAGCAAAGGATGACTTCCTTAATCTTAATCTATTCAAGCAGGCAACCTTCCAAATACTTTTCGAGTGAATCTAAAATTAAGCTTCCCTTGAAATTGAAACGGATTCAGGACTAGTGAATATTTTAATATGTTGTTAATAAGATGGAAGTGTTGTACAAGGAGGCGAAGTTTGTTTAGCAATTTAAGGGTGTGGATATCTTAGAGCGTCGTATTAATATCAAGGTAGTAAACAATTATTTATTCGCGGTATTAATATGTGATGCTTGTGTTGGCTGAGACCGCTATTAAATCAAATTAGAAATATCTTTATCTTGAAAATAGGGGAAACTATAACAATTTGCATTTGTTTTTTCATCTTCGTTACTAATGGAGACAATAGAATTTTCTGGTCCTGGTGTAGTAATAAATATTGCTAATCGTGAGTCTGCCGAGTGTGCCGTGGCGCAGTGGTTGGGGTGTTGGGCGGACTCTGACCCACGAAGCTGAGCGAGTTCGAATCCCAATAACACCAACATCATCGAATGCTTATTTCGCGGCGCCCCTCCTCGGCGGTGAACTGGCTGAATCCCCCGTAGTATACTTGCCATGAGAAAGCTTCACGCCATCCGGAATCGGCATTAAACTGTAGCCCACTTTCATCTGTGTAAAAAATAAATCACACACGACATGGGTGACTGAGATAAGCTTGGCTCTTTCTCGTCATGTGCTGTAACGCTTCAAAGGCAAGCAACAGTGGGTCTATAGAATTTATGAATTGACAAGAATTGTGCACTGTAACTCTTTCTTCCAGTTAATACATACCTGATTTTCACACATTTTCTTTAATTACACGTCATTACTTATTATTTAACGTATTGCAAGAGGAAAGACAATCGTTCCAATTACAAGTTGGTACACATAAATAATGTCGCCTACTTCAAGGCGTATTGTCATGGCTTTTAAGCCTATCAACTGCAGTCGGTCTTCGTAGGGTGGAAATTAAATTCTATTAGACTATGGGATTCACCTCTGGGCAGCAAGATTCCGATAAGGGAAAAAAATACAGAGATCGTTGATGCAGAAAATAATAAATAAATATAATAAACTAAGAAATACAGAGAAAAATAATAAGAAAATAAGAAAAACTAAAAAAATAAAAGAAAAATATTAAAATAAACGAAAATAAATAAAATAAAAACATGAAAAATAGAAAATAAAATGACTGCTACATTCCATTCCTTTTTTGCGATCTGTGTTGAACACTTGTTGCATTGACTGAGTGAAAACAGAACAGGCACATAGCGGGTCGTTTTGCTGGTGGAGCAATTCACGCTATCGTAAGGGTATAACACCTACGGTAGCCAGTGTTCTTGCGAAACCAACGACTGACCTTCACTCCACTGATTGTCAGTGAAAATGCTCGTCAATGATTTGCTAAGGTCAGTCAGTAGTGATAACATCTACTTTATCGCCTTGGTACAAGACTGGTTGTGGTGGATCTACCTTTTAGGAAACCATACTGCTTAGGGGAAAAGATGGATTTGCAGCGGAGGGACATTTAGTCCTTTTGGCATTTATTGAAGAAGAGGCTCATCTATTCCAAAAGCACTTATTTTCGAAAAAAGGGTTTCTTGCAAGATCCCGTCAGATGCTTTCAGATTTTTCCAGGGAAACTATTTTGCTTCCACCTACGTTACTGAGGCGAGCGAATCAACTTTTCTATAAAGTATGCCATCAAAACATCAGTAGATCGGATGCTATGGAAACAATATGTCGGTCATCGAGAAGTTTCTGTGATTCAAAATATTTCAATAGCTGGCAGTTAATCAGCATTTCCACTACTTTAGTGAGAAAGGACGTAAGTGCCGTGGGTCGGTAGTTGGAAAAGCTTTGAAAAAGCTTACACAGTGGTTTTGCTAGCGTAGAAGAACCTATCTTTAAAACGATTGGCCATCTGAACCAGCCGGCCTGTGTATGTCGAGATCTTCGAGAGCCCTTGCAACTTGTTGAGAATAAACAACTATTACACACTGTACAGAATTGTACTGTACATTTATTTAATCTAAGTAACCATTGTCTCTCTATGAAATATGCGCCTCTGGGTTATGTCAAATATATATTTATTCTAATTTTAAACCGACTCCGCTGCAGTTTTCTTAACAGGTTATGGGCCTTTAATGTCGCGAATTAAATTAGATTCAATCAGCATTTTATTAAAATAAATGTGCAACTAGAAAGTTTAAACGTTTTTCTTTCAAACGGATTTATCCTTTGTAAATAGTTGTACGCGATTCCATTGTTTTTTTTGTTGGTTAATATACTGAGAGGTTAGAAATGGCTTCGCCATCGATTTCGTTTCCATTTGAGAAACTACGTGGACGCGAGAATTTCGACATTTGGAAACGACATGCGAAGTCATACCTTGTTATTAGGAGTTGCTGGAAGATAATCGAAACAGGATTGTCGGCAGATCCAAAAGACAAAGAAGTGGAATTGAATGAGCGTGCATTGGCTGAAATAACCTTAATGGTTGAGCCGAATAACTTCGCACATATCGCAACATGTACATCGGCAAAGGAAGCTTGGGATGCTTTGGTTTCAGCGTATGACGACAGTGGGCTAACGCGAAAAGTTGAATTGCTTAAGCAACTGGTTCAACTCAAGTTATCCGACTGCGAATCGATGCAGGATTACATCAACACCATGATTTTGACGTCACTCAAAGTCCAAAATGCCGGCTTGAATATAGATGACGAAATAATAGCATCTCTGATGCTGGCAGGCCTTCCTGATGACTTTCGAGCGCTCGTTTTAGCAGTCGAAAATTCCAAAAAGAAGCTAACTGTAGACGTTGTGAAGAACTTGCTACTCCAGGACGTGAAGTTTGATAATAAAAGTGATGAAAGCGCACTTTACACAAAAAAGAAAGTAAATCCATCCAAATACCGTTGTCACACATGTAAGCAGGTGGGTCATTTTAGTAAATCATGTCCAAATAAAAACAAGAAATCGAACATTAGCAACGACAAGAATAAGAGAGATAAAGTGTTGTTTGCATCTCTCTTTGTCAACAACAAAAGTTCTTCAGACTGGTTTGTTGATTCGGGAGCTACTACTCACATGACAAATGAGGAAAATATATTGTTCAATAAAAAACAGTCAGTCGCAAACAAAGAAGTCATCGTAGCTAATAATCACAAAATATCTGTGAAGTGTTCTGGTGGCGTGAAACTAGCCCTGAAAGATACAAAGTTTAATGCAGTGTTAAAAAATGTAGAGTGCATGCCTGAACTATGTGCTAACCTCCTTTCAGTTCGCCAGATGACAAAAAATGGCAACAAAGTGCTTTTTGAGCATGATATTTGTAAAATCTACGACGATGAAGACAATTTAATTGCAACAGCAACTGCTATAAATGATTTATATCGCCTAAATTGTGAAACCATGAAAATGCCCGCACAGTATGAAAAAGCATTGTCAGTTGCGAATGCATATAATTTATGGCATCGTAGGTTAGGTCATATCTGTGCTAATAACCTAATCAAAGTAATGAATTCTTCATCGGGTGTCAAATTTTCTGAGAGGAATGATGAAAAATGTATTGTTTGCATTAAAGGTAAACAAACACGTGCACCTTTCAAAGACACTGGAACTCGTGCAAAAAGTGTTCTTGACTTAGTCCACTCTGATGTCATTGGCCCACTGAAAGTCAAATCATTTTCTGGAGCAAGATTTTTGGTCACGTTCGTCGACGACTTTAGTCGCAAAGTATTTGTGGTGCCCATTAAGCACAAATCTGATGTCTTTGGCGAATTCGTAAGGTTCAAGCAACTTGTTGAAAATCAGTGTTCAAATAAAATCAAAGTGCTTCGCACCGACAACGGCAAAGAGTATACTGGAAAGGCTTTTAAAAATTTTTTAGTAAAGCATGGTATTTCACATCAAAAAACCGTTGTCTACACGCCCGAACAGAATGGCGTTGCGGAACGTATCAACCGCACTATAATTGAAAGAGTACGTTGTATGCTGTTGGATTCCGGTTTGGATAACAAGTTCTGGGCAGAAGCGGCTAATACTGCAGCCTTTTTGATAAATCAAGTACCTTGTAGAAGCAACAATTGTTCACCAGAAGAGACTTGGTCAGGAAGAAAGCCAGATTTGGGACACCTCCGTGTCTTTGGTTGCAAAGCCATGGCACATGTTCCAAAAGAAAAGCGGACAAAATTAGAAGCCAAATCAGTAGAATGTATCCTACTTGGGTACAGTGCAGATTCGAAAGCATATCGATTGTTCAATCCTCTAACAAAGAAAATAGTAACGAGTCGTGATGTTATATTCATGGAGTCAGACAGCAAGGTAACTACCAATGACAGCAACATTATTAACCCCATTGTTTTGCCCTTAGTTGACATCTCGTACGATGAAGAGAACACCACTGTCAATTCAAGGAAAGAAGTGTTGCTGGAATTGCCAACGACTAGTTTGAATGCTGAATCAGATGAAATTACATCCAATCAGGAAACCACTATGAGCGATTATTCAGACTGTGATGGTCCTGATGACGAAACGTTTGTTCCTGTTGGAGATGACATTGCTTTAAAAGATGATAAAGTAATACGGCGTTCTGAGCGAATTATGACCCTGCCAAGGCCGAACTACAATTTTGTGGCAACAGATCAAAATCTGATTGATCCTGGAAGTCCTGAAGAAGCCCTTTCCTATTCTGATGCCGATTTGTGGAGAAACGCAATGCAAGAAGAGTTTGACTCATTACTTTCAAATGAAACCTGGACTTTAACTGAGCTGCCGGCTGGTAAAAAGGCTATTAGTTCTAAATGGGTCTTCAAAACAAAATTTGATGCTGGAGGTAAACCCAGTCGACGAAAGGCTAGGTTGGTCGTGAAAGGTTTTTGTCAGCAGGAAGGGATCGACTATACGGAAACTTTTGCACCTGTTGTGAGATACACATCGATCCGTTTTTTATTGGCACTGGCGGCTAGACATGATCTTCTTGTGCATCAGATGGATGCTGTGACGGCTTTTTTAAACGGTGAGTTGAAAGAAGACATTTATATGACTCAGCCAAGCTGTTTTGAAGATGGTTCTGATCGCGTATGCAAGCTGCGTAAATCCCTTTACGGACTTAAACAATCCAGCAGAGTATGGAACGAGAAATTGAACCAAGTTTTAATTAAAATTGGTTTAAGGCGTAGCGATGTCGATCAGTGCATATATTTTCATAATTCTGGGAAGCAGGTGTTATACGTTGCCATTTATGTTGACGACGTTCTAATATTTTCGAACTCACTTGATCTGGTGAATCTTCTGAAAGATAAGTTATCCAAAAACTTCAAAATGAAAGACATGGGAGAAGCCTCATCAGTTTTAGGCATACGAATCAAGCGAAGTAAGTCGTCTTTAAAAATTGATCAATCTCAATACATTTCAGATATTCTGAGACGCTTTAAAATGGATGAGTGCAATCCTATCTCCACACCGATAGACCTGAATCAAAAGTTGTCTTTAGATATGTGTCCCAAGGACGAAACTGGAAAACAAGAAATGAAAAATGTACCATATATGCAGGCAATAGGCTGTTTGCTTTTTGCTGCTGAAATTACACGCCCCGACATCTCCTACGCCGTAAATCTACTTAGTAGATTTGGTACGAATCCAGGGAAGGCGCACTGGATAGCTGTAAAACGTGTGATGAGATACCTTAAGGGCACGATTGACAAGGGCATTGTCTATCAGAAGGAAGCATGTGATCTGGCCGGATATTGTGATGCAGACTGGGCTGGCGATGTGGATGCCAGACGTTCGACAACTGGCTATATGTTTACATTTCAATCAGGTGCCATATCATGGGCTACAAAACGTCAGAGGACTGTCGCGCTTTCCTCAACGGAAGCTGAGGTAATGTCCGTTGTTGCTGCCATCCAAGAATCTGTCTGGCTTAAACGCTTGGAAGGTGAGCTATTTCCAAATGCTCCAAAAACAATGGTACTTCACTGCGATAATAAAAGTGCAATTCACATTGTTTCCAATAACTCCTATTCGCCAAGAACAAAGCATGTCGACATCAAGGCAAAATTTATTCGTCAAAAGTTAGAAGACTCAAAAATCAAACTGCAATATATTTCAACAAATCAGATGTTGGCAGATATCCTCACAAAAGGTGTGTCTGCTGCCAAACAAATGTCCCTTGCAGAAGGTTTTGGTTTAAAATAATATAATATAAATATTCGTAATGAATTCCATATACTTACATAACATGATTATTTAAACCAAAAAAAACTCTTTAATACTTTATTTATAAAATAAATGAATAGTTCTTCAGGGAAGGTGTTGAGAATAAACAACTATTACACACTGTACAGAATTGTACTGTACATTTATTTAATCTAAGTAACCATTGTCTCTCTATGAAATATGCGCCTCTGGGTTATGTCAAATATATATTTATTCTAATTTTAAACCGACTCCGCTGCAGTTTTCTTAACACAACTGAACGAGTACGAAAGTAAATTTGTCCCAAAGTGGAATTCACACGCTCTAGTACAGGCGGAGATGAAGTGCAAGCTTGGAACTGCGAGTTGGTTGGAGCAAGACGGTTAGCTTGACTAAGTGTTGGTATAGACGACGGCGACGAGTTTTTAATATTGTGAATAAATTACCAGGCATTATTGCCACTTTGGGATATTGGAGGATTTTACGCCTCAGTTTGTAGTCGGATTGGAATTCGACTAGTCAAATGTTGTTAAGGCAGTCATTTCTGGCTCGTATATATTTTTATTGGTCCTCCTCCTTATTTGCCTTAAGAACCGAAAATATTCTAACTTAACCTAATAGCCTCTTTACAGCTTATGTAAAACGACCTATGGTCCTTTCATTTGGCGCTTTTATATCGGAAATAATTTGCGAAAATATCAACGGCAGTGACCACGTCGCTGCTGAGGAAATACAACAACCAGTTAAAGTTCCAAAAGAAGTTATGAAAGCCGCACCGATCCGCTTTCTTGTAAAGCAAAATTGTTCTTTGCGGATCCTTTACACTACTTGAGCGGTGGGAATACAGGAATTTAACTGACCAACCGCAGTAGTCGGACGATTCGAGATTCGATAATACATCAATGGTGTATTTATTAGGCTAGATGGTAAGGAGCAGGCCTGGTGTGTTGGCGGCATGACTAGCAATACCCGCGATACGTGACGGTTCATCCACGAGTTGACATCTTATTTAACTCAGAGAGTAATTCAATATAACTTACTTCTATGGACGGCAAAGGACTAACAAAGACCTCGTAGGGATAGCATCTATCCGAAGAAAGCTGGCCTGCTAAAAAGCGAGAAGATCTCGAACATCTCGCGGCACTGTTAGTAAGTCCCATCCCCACCTCCTCGTGGTCCCATCAGGAGATTTTCTATGGAAATCGCAAACGGGGAAGGGTGAATGGCGAGCCTCCTGCACCAAAAAACAGGATTAGTTGGTTGGGCTACGGCCCAAGTAAGCCGTAACCGTAAAAAAACCACAAACTCCAAAACAACCACAAGCCTCGGATATAACGGACCGGATTAATTTTGACGACCCTTGCAAAAAACGAAAAAAGGACAATGATCTTCGGGTTTGTACGTGGAACGTTAGGTCCCTAAACAGGCCACGTGCAGCCGAACAACTTGCGGACGCCCTAGACCGCCATAAAGCGGACATAAGCGCCATCCAGGAAATGCGATGGAATGGACCGGGTATAAAGCGGATGAGAAAATGCGATATTTACTACGGCGACTGCTATAGGGAGAGAGGACAACGATTGTTCGGATGCGGATTCGTTGTTCGAGGTGGACTAAGGCAAAAACTCCCAAACTTTCGGCATGTGAGCGAACGCCTCATAGCAATCCGTATCAAGGCTACATTATTTAACATCAGCCTGATCCGCGTCCACGCCCCCACGAGAGACAAGGATGACTCCGCCAAGGATGAGTTCTACGATCTCCTAGACAGAACGAATGCCCAATGTCCCAGCTATGACATCAAAATTGTACTAGGAGACTTCAATACTAAGCTGGGCAAGGAAAGCATCTTTGAACGAGTCATCGGCAAACATAGCCTACACCACACCACATCCGATACGACACACGCTGATTGATCTCGCTACGTGGTGAAATATCCTTCTAGATAGTACGCGCGTCCCGCACCTCGATATACACAAAGGCACCTGGCGGTCTTTTGATCAATCGACTACCAACCAGATTGATCACATAGCGATCGACGTCAAACACTCCTCCACTATTCTTGATGTCCGAACTTTCCGAGGGGCTAACATCGACTCGGACCACTGTCTTGTAGTAGCCAAAATGCGCTTACGGATATCATGAACACAGCAGAGTAGAGTAAGAATACAATGTTATGACGTCGGAAAGCTACTATCGCCAGAAACCGCTCGTGCTTTTACCAATCGCGTCTCCCTTAAGCTCTCCAATGTAGCTCAATCCTCCATGCTATCAATAGAACAGCAGTGGAGCCTTTGCAAACAAGCCCTGAAAAGCTCAGCATCCGAAGTTCTGGGTTTTAAGGCTAAACCACGAAGAAACACCTGGTTCGTGACGAGTGCAGGAGGATTCACACAGCGAAGCAGGATGCATATGAAGCCTTGCTGCATAAAAGAACAAGAGCAGCTCGAGAGCTCTACGAGTTAAAAAGAAGGGAGGAGCATAAGCTTCTCAGAAGAAAGAAGAAAGATCACGACAAGCGCGCGATTGAGGATTTGGAGAGGTGTTACTGCAGGCGTGACGTTCGAAAGTTTTATTAACAGATAAAGCGAACATGCCAAGGTTATAAAGCCAGAACAGAAGCCTGCAGGGATGGGAACGGACACCTAGTAGTAGAATCGCCGTCGATGCTGAGAATATGGAAAAACCACTTCCGCAGACTGTATAACGGCGATGTTAGTCAATATACCGCTATCAGGCAGAATGATCCATTAATAAACGACGAATACCGCAGAGAATTCTGTCCCCCTGACCTCGACGAGGTTAAATTGCCATATCGAAGCTCAAGTCGAATAAAGCTACTGGCTCAGACGGACTGTCTGCTGAGCTCTTCAATGCAGCTGAGGATGGCCTGGTTAGGAGTATGCACCAGCTCATCTGTAAGATATGGTCAGCGGAAAGCATGCCCGAGGAATGTAGTCTTAGCATCGTATGCCCGATTTACAAAAAAGGAGACCCCTCTGAAGCCTTTTGTAAATAAGCTGATAGGTCCTTATCAGTGCGGATTCAGGCCAGGGAAATCCACCACAGTCCACATCGACCAAATCTTCACATTACGGCAGATCCTGGAAAAAATCAATGAATTTCAAGTCGACACTCACCCCCTATTTGTCGACATCAAAGCCCCATACGACAGCGTAATTAGACACGAGCTATACAACGCTATGTCTACCTTTGACATGCCTGCTAAACTCGTCAGACTATGCAGGATGACTTTGGAGAATGCTCGCTTCTCCACCCGAATCGGCGAACACCTTACCGATAGTTTTGATGTCAAAAAAGGATTTAGGCAAGGCCATGCGCTCTCATGTCATTTCTTCAATATCATATTAGAAATGATTGTGCAAAAATCTTTGGCCAATACAAGAGGCACAATCTATTTCAAATCCTCGCAACTCCTTGCATACGCCGACGATAGTGATATAATAGGTTGATCACAGCGAGATGTCAATGAGGCGTTTGCGAGTATAGAGATGGAGGCGGCGAAAATTGGTTTGGCGGTAAACGAGGGCAAAACTAGGACGCTCACATCCGACGTCTTGGCCAGAACGTTTGTATTGGCAGATATAAGTTCGAGGTAGTTAAGGACTTCGCCTATCTTGGCTCCGCAGTGACCTGGAACAACGACATCAGTTCCGAAATCCAACGCAGAATAACTATTGCCAATCACTGTTTCACTGCAACTGAGTAATAGAGTCCTCTTCCGAACGACAAAGTTGACTCTATATAAGACCCTTATCATCCCGGTCCTGTTGTACGGCGCAGAAGCATGGACGCTATCAAAAGCGGATGAGGAGGCCCTTGGTCGGTTCGAGAGAAAGATTTTGCGCGTGATTTTTAGGCCTATAAACGCAGACGGGGGGTGGAGGAGAAGATTCAACCACAAACTTTACGGGCTGTACAGCTACATGAGCCTAGTCAGGCGTCTACGGGTTCAACGCCTAAGATGGCTGGGCCACGTAGAGCGAATGGACACCACAGCTCCAGCCCGGAGAGTCTTTGAATCCAACCCCGAGGAACGAAGAAGCAGAGGACGGCCGCACTTAAGATGGCGCACACAGGTGGAAGGGGACATCAGCCGACTGGGTGTGCGGCAATGGAAAAGGCTAGCAAAAGATCGTGCTAGTTGGAGGGGCGTGTTGGTTGAGGCCCAGGTTCACCCCGAACTGTAGCGCTCGTTAAGAAGAAGAAGAAGGAGTGGTTGTTCCAGTCGATTTACGGTGCTCTCCAACAAAGTGATTCTCTCTTCATATGTTCTATTTTTGTTTAGAAGGGCCTCCATTTTATGTTTCTGCAATTCCTTCATCTCTAATGTTCCTCGCCAAATCTTTTCCAAAGTCGACATATATTATAAGTATGTATGTACATATATACTTATAATATATGTCAAACAAACTTTTATGTTTAGAATGGGGCTATGCACTAATTTAAGTTTCAGAAATTGAAAAGTAAGTTGGTAACCTTCCCTGTAGCTTTCGCCAAAAATTTAATTTCATGTAAAAGATATGTTTATTATTATAATTCCGTACATGTGCTTTTTCTTTCTCTTCACAAATAAGTAAGCAAAAAAGAAAAATAAACTTACCACAAAAGTATTTAATGAATTTTCGATATACTCGTAAAGCTCGTTCATTCGAAAACAGTGCACTTGACCAACATTAATTCTGATCCAAATTCTGTTCATTCTACGCATCGACTTGAATGTTTACAAAAACTTGAATTCGTGGTTTCTCTCTACATCCACACGTGTACAACTTCAATTATAAGATATAAAATATCGGCATCGCGTCGCGCCGGTCGATGTAAATGGGTGAACCAATTTTATTGTTGTTAGTTATTTAAAACTGAAAATATACTTTTGGTCGAGTGCCAACGTTTCGGAAGTTCGCAACTGAAATTCAAAATTGCAACCTTTCGTCTTTGCAGACGACTGTCGGCATCTCATGTATTGTACAATCGTTGGAACAATAGCACCAGCATAAACAATTCTGAGTGCATAGCACGGAATTACGAAATGGTCAATGGGGGCAGATACGAGTTGTATGGCTTTGTTTTAAAAAAAATGTCCAAAAATACCATTCATGTATGTATGTATGTATGTATGTATGTTGGCGTTACAGTCCATGAAGAACCTGAGCCGAGCTTCTCTCAATCACCCATGTTGTGTGTGATTTCATTTTCCCATAGGTGAAAGGAACCTACAGTTTATTGCCGGTTCCGAACGGCGAATTGCGAGAAGCTTTTCATGACAGGGGTTTTGTCAGAACCCCGCTGAGGAGAAACACCGGTTATACGGTCATACGGTTAGATATTTCCTGTTTGATTTTCCAAACGGGTACCTCTGATTTAAAAACCAATTCATTGTTATTTTGTATAAGTTTTTTCGTCCACTTGAAATCAATCAGGCATACTATTCGTTGTTCTTTGATCGCACTACTTTAATGGTGCCATCAACTATGACCCAGTTTAAATTGTCCCCAGTTGTCGTTTCTTTTAAGCCAAGTCGAAAAAATTTCTTTATATTATAGAATAGAAATAGTTATTTCCCACTGGTATTCGGAGCTTTCCTATGAACTTTGCCTTTCTTTAACCATGTAGAGCCGTACCTTTCCCTACCTCATCCTATCCAGGGCTTTTGTAATTTTTTTAGCCTACGCACGGATACACTAAAACAATGTACTTCTCTTCTTCGCTTGATGCCCTCTATTCATCGTTATTTTAGCTCTTCACCTACTTCGTCTGTGGTTGTTTGAGGATGGCTTGATGTTGCACAGGACTTCTGACGGAAGAAGAAAAGATTGTCTTACACTATACCCGTGTTGCTGGGAGGCTGACATCCGCCATCGTGGACTGCCAAATACTTTGTGTTGTTTATTTCTTCTATTTTCTTACAATTTTCATTTTTATATTTACTTTTGTATGGAGGCGGAAAGAGAAAAACAAAGGAAAAGTTGCTGGTCAGTCTTTTCGTATTTACCTTTCCTTCGCGCTGTGGGTGAGAAGCAGAAAAACAATTTGCTCCGAATTCCTATTGGAGATGACGGCGACTTAGTGTGTTCATGTATTTTAATGAGTTTGTTGGCATTAAGGTGAAGAAGCAGTTTTTTCTCTAGCTGAGGGGTTCTATTTCGTTCTTCTCTGTTAGTGATGTAAGCTCTCTGAAAACGGAGTTTGATATTGCGTCTTAAGGTGTACTCGTAAATACAGTTTGATCTGGTGGATTTATTTATTTTTTCATTATTTTTTGATGTGGGGCTAGTGCTATTAAATAAGGGGGAGGGAGCGAGCAAACAGAGCAAAGAAGTTGAACGCAGCTTCGATCTCTGTCCCTGCTCAATCCAAGTTGACACAGCCTCCGCGCGGCCTGCCTGGATAGCTATATTGGCACCCGCCAGGTAGTGAACCAATGTGTGCAGCGACCCGACCCCTTGTTCCTGGGAAAATAGGAACCTGGCCCACCAGGTTGGGGGTTGCGCTTTACATCCCTATCGCGTAAAATAAATATTTGTTCAAAGACAACCAACAGCCTCGGATACGGACGGATTACATACTGACGACCCCCGCAAACGTCTAAAAGGAAATGGGAATTCCGCATTTGCACCTGGTCCCTCAATAGACCAGGTGCGGCCGGACAACTGGTCAACTCTTTGGACTGCTACAAGGCAGACATTACCACACTCCAAGAAATGCGATGGGATGGGTCAGGCAAAAAGCGGATGAAAAACTGTGATGTATGTATACAACGGGAACTGCTACAGAGAAAATAAACAAAGCTTATTCGGATACGGATTTGTTGTTCGAGGCAGACTCAGGAAAAACGCCTTAAGCTTCCAACAAGTAAGCGAACTAACCGCATAACTAACCGCATCAAGGCAATATGTGTGTTTAATATGTGTCCACGCTCCCACAGAGGAGAAAGATGACCGACCTAAAGACGACCTCTATGATCTCCTAGGCAGAACATATGCCCAATGTCCCAGTTATGACACCAAAATTGTTCTAGGAGATTTCAATGCGAAGCTGGGTAAGGAAGCAATTATTGAACGACCCATCATTGAACGGACTAAGGCTAGTGGACTTTATGGCGGGACATGAACTCTTGGTAGCATGTACACGATTCCCAGACCTCAACATCCATAAGGGGACCTGGCGGTCCCCAGGTCGATCAATCGACAGTCAATCAAATTGATCACATTGCAATCGACGGAGGCACTCCTCCAGCATCCTAGATATCCGAACCATTCGAGGAGCCAACATCGACTCGGATCATTACCTTGTTGCAGCCAACGTACGGATGCGAATTTTCCGGAAGAACACCAAAATTTAACGTCGGAAAGTTGCAATCGCAGCTGACCGCCAGGACCTTCGCCGATCAAGTCTCCCTCAAGTTCTCTCAAGTCCCGATACAATCTATAGAAACCATAGAACAGTAATGGAGTCGTTGTCGGAACGCCATCAGAGAGGTCGCCCTCTCTCGGTTTCAGGCCACTACCTTCGAGAAACCCCTGGTTTGATGACGAATGTAGACAGGCCCATGTAGAGAAACAGAATGCATACATGGCTACACTGCATCGACGGCTACACTACATCGAGGAGCATGCGCTTCTGAGAAGGAAAAAGAAGGAGCACGAGAAGCGCGAGATCGAGGAGGTGGAGAGATGCTATTGCAGGAATGATGTTTGAAAGCTCTACCAAAAAGTAAAACGAACATGCCAAGGCTATAAAGCGAGGGCAGAAGCCTGCAGGAATGAGCACGGACAACTAGTAGTGGAATCACAGTCGACGCTGAGATTGTGGAAGGACCACTTCTGCAGACTGTATAGCGGCGATGATAGTCAAAATGCCGCCGTCAGGTAGAACGAACCAATCACAGTGGACGAAGATGAAAGAGAATCCCGTCCACCCGACCGAAACGATGCTAAGATAGCGATATCGAAACTTAAGTCTTATAAAACTGCTGGAGCAGACGGACTTCCCGCTGAACTATTTAAAGCAGCTGGCGATGAGCTAGTTAGGAACATGTACCAACTCATCTGCAAGAAATGGTCGGAAGAATGCATGCCCGATGAAAGGAATCTCAGCATCGTTTGCCCGGTCCATAAGAAAGGAGACCCCTATGACTGCGCCAATTACAGTGGGATAAGTCTCCTAAACATTGCGTACAAGATCCTCTCTGCCGTACTGTGTAAGCGCCAGAGACCGTTCGTGGATAATTTGATGGGTTCCTACCAGTGTGGATTCAGGCCAGGAAAATCCACCATGGACCAAATATTTACACTACGGCAGATCTTGGAGAAGACCCATGAATTCCAGGTCGACACCCACCATCTTTTTGTCGACTTTAAGGCCGCATATGACAGCGTTTACAGAGACTAGCTATACAAAGCCATGTCTTGTTTTAACATTCCTGCCAAACTCGTCAGACTGTGCAGGATGACTATGGAAAACTCTCGCTGCTCCATTAAGGTCGGAGGTGAACTAACCGACCCCCTCGATGTTATAAGAGGTTTTAGACGCACTGTCATGTGATTTCTTTAACATCATTCTTGAAAAGAACGTGCGGGACTCTGCGGCCAATACAAGATGTACGATCTACTTCAAGCTCTGCTTACGCAGAGCGGTGCTATAGGTCATTTCGATTGGCGAAGTCCCCGAAATTTGAAATTGAAATTTTTTCCACTTGTTTTTTTTTTAGAGAGACTCGCGCAGGTTCAAGAGTTTTTATATTCTGTTATGATGTGTTTTTAGACATAAAACCCGAACGGAGTGCAGTGGTTTGGGTCACTGATGTTCGTTCACTACTCTCAGGGGTGGTTGTCCTAGATAGGACGAGAGCCGACCAATTCCGGATTGGTTATAGTCCGTAGTAGTTCGTTCGAGCACTTTAGTATTGCATACGCAGAAGATGAATTTCTGTTGACCATATACTGTGAGTGTTATGCCTGCAGCAGTACGTCTGGTCACTTTCCATTCACAATTGCGTTGCATACTTTTTGTCCGTACAGGAATTTCTTTTTCTTGGCTACGAAGCGAATTTGAACTATAGACCTTCCGCTCGGCGGTCGATGATGTTAACCACTGCACCACAGCCACCCCCTAAGAAGAAATTAATCTTAGACTTGGGAGTGCCGCTGAATGGTTCTGGACCTATATATCTGTCGCTGGAACTTTTCCTGGCAAGTTGATCGGCAATTTCATTGCCCTTAATTCCACCAGACTTTGACACTGTTTCTTTTGGCGAGGTTTTGTAGGGCATCATGGCATTCCTTGGCGGTTTTTGAGTTTGTGCTGTATGAACTCAGCGCTTTGAGCTATCAGAGAATATGTTGATGGTTACTCCTCTTATTCCAGTCTCAAGATTTAGATTGACGCATGTTAGGATGGTATGCAATTCTGCTTGAAAAATGCTAGGACTCATTCCGAGGGCCTTCGAAATCTTACGATTTGGTCCAAATCGTATACCACCTAAGGCTTTTGACATTAAACGAGGGATTATTGGGTTCCCATGCTGAGCGATTTGGGTGTGTGGCAATGCGTCCGAGACCGTGGTAATCATATCCAGCTCGGGAAGGTGTTGTAAGATGGACATGTGACCCTCGAGTCACAGTGCAGTGGAGTGAGTCCATTGAGTGTTCCCTGGGCTGCCGTGGGGCAGGATGGCGTAGCGCCTGTAATGCCGAGACACGCCAGTCTCTGAAGGCGGTATGCTTTGCATCGTAACGTTTATTCCATTTTTGCTGTTGGTCAGCGATCTTGATTGCTGCTTGCTGTCGATTTACTTCCGTGACAGACTGCTCATCAGGTTTATCTACTATGGCTTGAATAATTCAATTGTAGGTAACGTCTCTTGGGTTGAAATTAAAAACCTCAGAGTCGTCATGTTCGGTTACCTATCTCAGGAATTTCCGCTTTGGAAGCTGGTGTTACTCACGGCGCTGTATCACTTGAGTTACATTCTCGATTTGATTCATCGGCTATTGTTGGAGTTGATGCTTATATTTTGACAACTATCACTTCATTTACTCCCTCTTCGCCTCTTCCCCTTTTTGGCCGAAGAACCAAAATACTATTTTGGGGTGGGTCGTTGCTGGCAGTATACCAAGAGAAAATATGGTATCATTGCATGTTGGAATAGATATCAATGTTTTATTAAAGTCTTTTTGGGAGATAGAAGAATGATGAACCTTTTCTCGTACCGCCGATAAAATGTACGTTGTTAAATTGCCCTTTCGGCAAAAGGAATGTCAGTTTGGCAATACTCTCTCTGGGGACTTATCTCGATTAGCCGCCCTGGAACGTCGTTTCTCGCGATGCGCAAGCGTTCGCTTGGATAACTGTGAGTTCATGAAACTATATCAGCAACTAGGCCATATGGAACGCATTCCTTCCAACGATGTAGAACCTACCAGTGGCAAGGTTTTTTATTTACCTCATCTTGCCGTTATTACAAATAAGATGAGAGTAGTATTCGACGGGTTTCATAAGGACTCACAAGGAGTTGTTTAAATGAGAGGTTGCACGTTGGACCTCCGCTTTAACGAAATCTTTTGCATATTTTCATTCATTTCATTTTATTCATTCATTCCAACTTAATCTATTCTACAATTAATTCATTACATAATACAAGTTATTGGAAGAAGATAATCATTCTATAACTAATGAAGTTAGTGGCGAATGATTTAATAATAATAATAATAATAATAATATTTATTTTCAATTTCGCTTATACAAATACGTTTTGACGTGACAACGTCTATTAAATCGGTTAGCGCTGAAATATGGGATGCCGAAACGCAAAAAACGCAGAAAAATGTAGACTAACCGTGTGAGTAGGCGTGGCCTAGCGAATGTGTAGTAGTGAGCTCGCGCGAAAATGATCAACATGTCAGATAAAAAAAAACTCGGCGTCGTTTAGTGGAATTAAATCAAATAAAATCATATCATAGACCTATTGTTGATAGAATATTAGAAATAAAGAACACTTAAACGTTTGAGTATAAAATTGTCTTATTCAATTAAATACATGTATAATACTGTAATATGAAAAAAAAAACACTGAAATCAATAAAAAAAATATATGTAATTGTTGAATATATAATATTTATACCTCATTCATAATATCGTATAATAGACGTTGTCACGAAATAATGGATTTGGCTAGTAACAGCCAATCTAATAACAGTTTTTTTGTGCGGACATCGGAAAAATGTTTCGCCAAATTTGGATTGACCCTAGGGATCGCGATTTTCAACGCATTGTATGGAGAAAATCCTCTGAGAAGCCAACTAAACACTTTCGACTCTGTATAGTTACTTATGGTACCTCCTCTGCACCTTTCTTGGCCATAAGAACTTTACACCAACTGGCCAAAGACTATGGAAATATGTACCCTAAGACCTCGTATGCGATCCTGAAAAATTCATATGTAGACGATTTCGCGGCCGGTGGTGATGCAGTTTCTGACCTTTCAGAACTCAAGGAACAGTTAGTTGGACTTCTTGCATGCGGTGGTCTGGAGCTTGGTAAATGAATATCGAATTGTTGGGAGGTTATGTGTAGCGTCGGTTCTGAGTCAGACATATCGCTGAATTTTGAAGGTCTCAATCATTGGAAGAAGGTGTTAGGGTTGGTTTGGAATCCATATCATGACCATTTCACCTTTAAGCTATCCCTGAAGAATCAACATGAAGGCACAAAGCGCGGCTTGCTATCTGAAATATCTAAAAATATCTGAAATATCTTTTCCAAGAACTGTGGCTGGCGAGTGATGGTGCAGGTTGGGATGATTCCCTATCCGCAGAGGTTGCAGAGAAATGGAACGCGTACAGGCAGCAGATTCATACTTTTGAAAGGGTAATAATTCCTCGCAGGTATACAGCGAACTCTAGGTGCTTTGATTTGATTAGATTTTCAGACACTTCTGAGAAGGCTTACTCAACCATAGTCTACGCACGCAGTGTAACCGAAGATGGTTCTGTAGGGGTTAACCTCGTAATTGCCAAAGCTCGTGTTGCTCCAATAAAACAGATTTCGATTCCTCGGCTTGAATTGTGGGTGAGCTCTGCTTTTGAGTCGGTGAATGAAACTCATTTGCTCGTCGTTGGATAGAAAGCCCAATCGAATAATAGCTTTCACAGACTCGGGAATTGTTCTAGCCTGGCTTTCCTCTTTACCTCGTAGATGGAATACGTTTGTAGCCAATCGTACAGCTGAGATATTGGACATTTTACCTCGCTCTGCTTGGCACCGTGTGTGTTGAAAAGATAATCCTGCCGACTGCGCTTCGAGAGGAGTCAATCCGGAAAAGTTAGTGCAGCTAGAGATCTGGTGGAGAGGGCCTAGCTGGATATCTACAGACTTAGAATGCTGGAATCTTAGGTCAGAATCTGTTTTAATAAAGGTACCTGAAGAAAGATCACGTGCGACCATAGTGTTAGCATCACAGCCTACAGATCATATTTTGGATGTCTTATCTAATAAAATCTCGGCTTGGCCAAGGTTAATACGAAGTGTGGCGTACGTTTACCGATTTATTCGAAATTGCAGGAATGCATCTACTGGTTCTACTCGCAATTTTATTTCATTGTCTGAATACCGGCACTCAAAGGAGGTTTGTCTTCGATGGGCTAAAAAGGAGTTTCAAAGGGAATATTTAGACCTAAATGTATCAAAACACGTCTCGAAACGATCAAAACTATGTACTTTATCACCTTTTATTGATGAGGTAGGGCTCTTGCGAGTAGGAGGAAGGATCCTTAACGCCAACGTCCCTTTCCACATAAAACATCCCACCATCTTGCCAAAGCATCATAGGCTCACCCATCTCATTCTATAGGATGCGCACGTAAGGTTTTTACACCCAGGCATTTCTGAAATGTTTTCTCTAATTCGACAGGATTATTGGATAATGGGAAGTCGAAACCTTATTCGAAAAATAGTGCATAGCTGCATCAAATGTTTTCGTCTACGAAAAGGTTCATCATCACAACTTATGGGCGACCTACCATCATCTCGTCTTTTGCCATCATTTCCCTTTGGATGCGACTATGCAGGTCCTATCACTTTTCGCCTATCGAAAGGCAGAAAGCCGAAACTCACCAAAGGATACATTGCATTATTTGTTTGCGTGGTCACAAAGGCGCTGCACTTGGAAGTGGTCAGTGACCTTACAACAGAAGCGTTTTAAGCAGCATTTAAGCGGTTCACTGTAAGGCGCGGAAGATGTAGTGTCATCTATTCAGATAATGGCACCAATTTTCGTGGAGCCGCACGTGTGTTAAACGAAATGTATCGTCTTCTAAGGTCCAAGGAACATAACGAGTTAATCGCATCTTCATTGGCTGCGGAAATTATAAAATGAGAGTTTATACCTCCTCAGAGTTTGTATTTGGGCGGAATTTGGGAGGCGGGAATTAAATGCGTCAAACAACATTTGCGTCGTGTTGTCGGAAACAACATTCTTACATTTGAAGAAATGTATACGTTGCTCACTCAAATTGAGGCACTGTTAAACTCTAGACCCCTCCACTAACCCCATCCCACTTTCTCATAGGTAGACCATACACCGCAATACCGGAACCTAGTTACTTGGATGTTCCTACAAATAGACTGGGCAGGTGGCAGCTGGTACAAAGCATGCTTCAAGGGTTCTGGAGGAGATGGCATCAAGATTACTTAACTTCGCTACAGCAACGGTCCAAATGGCAACAAACAGAGCGCAATATCAAAATCGCTGACATCGTCGTTATAAAGGAAACAGATGCACCACCTTCAAATTGGTTTTTGGGACGAGTCGAAGAGTTACATCCTGGTAAGGATGGTCTTGTACAAGTGGCGTCAATTCGCACCAGCGGCGGAGTGTTTAAGCGGCCTATCACAAAATTGGCGGTATTACCTATTTCTGAAGTACCTTCAGGGGCGGCGGGATGTTAAAGAATGATTGACAATTGTATTTATTGCTCACTAATTAATAAATTAATTATTTGTTATTGATTTGCTATGAATTTACCTGAATATTATCGCACTCGTCATATCATTATACAATTTACATGTATGTAATAATTCTTAATGTTAGCATTGACCAAATATGGAACTATTACTCTATTGTTAAATGTTATACGCATCTATGTACTCAAACAGAAGAATTTGCTCAGCTATTGTTATACGTAACGGTAGGGTCGTACGTTTATGCCGCGGTTCTATGTATTACTTATCGCTATCGACATCTAACACCAAGGGTTCATCGGTCACTCCCGACTCACTTCTTCGCTAGCAACCATCTCGTGAGGTATTATCACGTCGCGACCGGCTATTGCATTTGTTTGTACATCTTGATAGAGATTAATTATTTACGAAATACAGTCCAATTATAATTGATCGAGTTGTTTTATTAATCTCCACCAAGAAGAATGGTACTTAAATAAGTAGTGGTATCCACATACTTATTAAGATTCTCCCTTTTTCCTTGATTATGTGCCTTACGAACTAGAAATTTGCTGATATAACACAGTGGTCGGACGAGCCTAGAGATGATAGTATTATACATCAATAGCGTTTTTTTTTTTTTTTGATTGCTTTATACCACTTGTTTGATGGTGTTCGAAGTATTAAATAATTTTTACCAACGTAAAAATCGCCGATAGAAGACAAATTTTTGGTTGCTGATAACAAAAACCAAACCATTATTAACAACATATTTAACAAACTTTATCCCAGGTCGATTAAATCATTCAAGTCATATTCTATGAAGCCATGTTGATATGTAATGAACTCAAGCCATTTTGAAATTAAACCATAGTCTGGAATGTACGGAAAAGTCAAAGAAAATTGATAAAGAATGGTAAGCTGATACAAGTGAAAAAGTCAGGATTGACTGCGGATCAGGTTGAGCTATATACATGGTGGAAGTGGAAAGCAGTTGTTTTTTATTGTGATTCTTGAAAGTAGTTAAATGTGTAATTATGAACTCTTCTTCTTCTTCTTCTTAACGGGCGCTACAGTTCGGGGTGAACTTGGGCCTCAACCAACATGCTCCTCCAACTAGCACGATCTTTTGCTAGCCTTTTCAATTGCCGCACACCCAGTTGGCTGAGGTCCCCTTCCACCTGTGTGCGCCATCTTAAGTGCGGCCGTCCTCTGCTTCTTCGTCCCTCGGGGTTGGATTCAAAGACTCTCCGGGCTGGAGCTGTGGTGTCCATTCGCTCTACATGGCCCAGCCATCTTAGGCGTTGAATCCGTAGACGCCTGACTAGACTCACGTCGCTGTACAGCCCGTAAAGTTCGTGGTTGAATCTTTTCCTCCATCCCCCGTCTGCGCTTATAGGCCCGAAAATCACTATCCGCTTTTGATAGTGTCCACGCTTCTGCGCCGTACAACAGGACCGGGATGATAAGGGTCTTATATAGAGTCAACTTTGTCGTTCGGGAGAGGGCTCTATTTCTCAATTGCCTCCTGAGCCCAAAGAAACAGCGATTGGCAAGAGTGATTCTGCTTTTGATTTCGGAACTGATGTCGTTGTTTCAGGTCACTGCTGAGCCAAGGTAGATAAAGTCCCTAACTACCTCGAACTTATATCTGCCAATACAAACGTTCTGGCCAAGACGTCGGTGGTGAGCGTCCTTTCTTGATGACAGCGTATATTTAGTTTTGCCCTCGTTTACCGCCAAACCAATTTTCGCCGCCTCCATCTCTATACTCGCAAACGCTCCATTGACATCTCGGTTTGATCTACCTATTATGTCAATATCGGCAGCGTATGCAAGGAGTTGCGAGGATTTGAAATAGATTGTGCCTCTAGTATTGGCCAGTGATTTTTGCACAATCATTTCTAATATGATGTTGAAGAAATCACACGATAGCGCATCGCCCTGCCTTAATCCTTTTTTGACATCAAAACTATCGGTAAGGTGTTCACCGATTCGGATGGAGCAGCGAGCATTCTCCAAAGTCATCCTGCATAGTCTGATCAAAGTCTGTCGTATACGGCTTTGAGGTCGGAAAATAGGTGGTGAGTGTCGACTTGCAATTCATTGGTTTTTTCCAGGATCTGCCGTAGTGTGAAAATTTGTCGATGGTGGACTTCCCCGACCTGAAGCCGCACTGATAAGGACCTATTTACAAAAGGCGTCAGGCGTTCACACAAAACGGCAGAGAAGATTTTGTAGGCGATGTTAAGGAGACTTATTCCTCTCTAGTTGGCGCAATCATAGGGGTCTCCTTTCTTGTGGATCGGGCGTACGATGCTGAGACTCCATTCCTCGGGCATGCTTTCCTCTAACCATATCTTACAGATGAGCTGGTGCTCCTAACCAGGTCAGCCCCCCAGCTGCCTTGAAGAGCTCAGCAAATAGTCCGTCTGCGCCAGCAGCTTTATTCGACTTGAGCTTCAATATGGTCAGGGGGATGGAATTCTCTGCGTTCTTCGTCGATTAGAAATGGATCATTCTGCCTGACAGCGGTATATTGACTAACATCGCCGTTATACAGTCTGCAGGAGTGGTTTTTCCATGTTGTCAGCATCGACTTCGATTCTACTACTAAGTGTACTATCTCATCTCTGTAGGCTTCCGTTCTGGCTTTATAACCATGGCATGTTCGTCTTATCTGTTGATAAAACTTTGGAACGTCACGCCTGCAGTAATACCTCTCCAAAGCCTCAATCGCGCGCTTCTCGTGCCCTTTCTTCTTTCTTCTGAGAAGCTTATGCTCCTCCCTTCTTTTTAACTCGTAGCTCTTGTTCTTTTATGCAGCGAGACTTTATATGCATCCTGCTTCGCTGTGTGAATCCTCCTGCGCTCGTCAGATGTTTCTTCGTGGTGGAGCCTTGAAACCCAAAACTTCGGATGCAGGGCTTGCTTGCAAAGGCTTCACTGCTGTTCTATTGACAGCATAGTGGATTGAGGTGTATTGGAGAGCTTAAGGGAGACGCGATCGGTAAAAGCATGAGCGGTTTCTGGCGATAGTAGCTTTCCGACGTCATAACTTTGTATCCTTACTCTACTCCGCTGCGTTCGTGATATCCGTAAGCGCATCTTGGCCCCTCAGAAAGTTCGGAAAATTCGGACATCAAGAATAGTGGAGGAGTGTCTGACGTCGATCGCGATGTGATCAATCTTGTTGGTAGTCGATTGATCAAAAGACCGCCAGGTGCCTTTGTGTATATCGAGGTGCGGGAAGCGCGTACTGGCTAGAAGGAGATTTCGCCCTGTTGCAAGATTAATCAGAGAGCACCGTGGCGCAGTGGGTAGTGTGTTGGCCTCTGACGCCGATGACACGGGATCGAGTCCCGACGCAGCCATATCATCGAACGTGTTTTTCACGGTGTTTCTCCTCAGCGGGGTTCTGACAAAACTCCCTGTACTAAAATTGTCATGAAAAAAAAAACTGTTATTAGATTGGCGGGGAGGGAGGGAGCGAGCAAACAGAGCAAAGAAGTTGATCGCGTTTAACATGGCAAACGCCAGCTTCGATCTCTGTCCCTGTTCAATCCAAGTTGACACACAGCCTCCGCGTGGCCCCCCTGGATAGCTACCCTGGCACCCGCCAGGTAGTGAACCAATGTGTGCAGCGACCCAACCCTTGTTCCTGGGGAAAGAGGAACCTGGCCCTCCAGGTTGGGGGTTGTGCTTAGGGGTAACATCCCTATCACGTAAAAACCCACTTGTTCCGAAACGACAACAAGCCTCGGATACGGACGGATACAAAGCTGACGACCCCTGCAAACGACTAACGGACTTGAGAGTCTGCACCTGGAATGTGAGGTCCCTTAACAGACCGGGTGCAGGCGATCAATTGGAGCAAACCCTCAACTGCTATAAAGCAGATATAACCGCACTCCAAGAAGTGCGATGGGATGGACCAGGCAAAAAACGGATGAAAAACTGCGACATCTACTACGGGAACTGCTACAAGGAGAACAAACAGCGCCTATTCGGGTGCGGATTCGTTATTAGAGGAAGACTCCGACAAAAAGTCTTAAGCTTCCGAGATGTAAGCGAACGCCTCATAACAATCCGCATCAAAGCTAAATTTGGAAACATTAGCTTAATATGCGCTCACGCCCCAACGGAAGAAAAGGACGATCGACTCAAAGAAGAATTCTACGATCTCCTAGACAGAACATATGCCCAATGTCCCAGCTACGACACAAAAATAGTCCTAGGAGATTTTAATGCAAAACTGGGCAAGGAGGACATATTTGAGTCGATCATAGGAAAGCATAGCCTCCATAACACCACATCCGACAACGGATTAAGGCTAATCGATTTCCTAGCGGGGCGTAACCTCCTTGTAGCAAGCACGCGATTCCCCCATCTCAACATCCACAAGGGTACCTGGCGGTCTTGTGATCAATCGACCACCAACCAGATTGATCATATTGCGATCGACGCCAGACACTCCTCCTGTATTCTCGACGTACGAACCTTCCGAGGGGCCAACATCGACTCGGACCACTACCTTGTTGTAGCCAAGGTACGAATGAGGATATCAAGAATGCTTAGGAGTCGAGTAGGACAACGTAAGTTTGACGTTGGAAAGCTACAATCGCAAGAGACTGCCAGAATCTTTGCCGATCGTGTCTCCTCAAAGCTCTCTCAAAATCCGCCCAGAGCAGCACAAACAATAGAGCAGGAATGGGCTCATTGCCAGAGCGCCGTTAGAGATGCTGCCTCAGAGGTGCTGGGTTTCAAACAGCCACCACCTAGAAACCCCTGGTTCGATGAACAATGCGAACAAGCCCATGCAGCAAAACAAGAGGCATATAAGGTCGTGCTGCAACGACGGACGAGAGCTGCTCGCGAAATCTATGAGCAGAAGAGAAGAGAGGAACACACGCTTTTCAGAAGAAAGAAGAGAGAGCACGGAAAGCGTGAGATCGAGGAGATGGAGAGATGCTTCCGCAGGAATGACGCCCGTAAATTTTACAACAAGGTAAAACGAACATGCCATGGCTACAAAGCCAGAGTGGCGGCCTGCAGGGATGAAAATGGAGAACTGGTAGTAGAGTCGCAGTCGATGCTGAGGATTTGGAAAGACCACTTCTGCAGACTGTATAACGGCGATGATAGACAAGATACCGCTGTCAGGCAGAACGAGCCATTCGCAATGGACCACGAAGTAACAGAATTCGGTCCACCCGACCTAGACGAAGTCAAAATAGCGATATCAAGACTTAAGTCTAATAAAGCCGCTGGCGCAGACGGCCTGTCTGCTGAGCTTTTTAAGGCGGCTGGAGATGAGCTGGTAAGGTGCATGCACCATCTCATCTGCAAGGTATGGTCGGAGGAAAGCATGCCCGACGAATGGAATCTCAGCATCGTTTGCCCGGTCCATAAGAAAGGAGACCCCTATAACTGCGCCAACTATAGGGGAATAAGTCTCCTTAACATCGCATATAAGATCTTCTCTGCCGTATTGTGTGAACGCCTGAAACCGTTTGTGGATAACCTGATCGGCTCTTATCAGTGTGGTTTCAGGCCAGGTAAATCCACAATAGACCAAATATTTACGCTACGGCAGATCTTGGAGAAGACCCAGGAATACCAAATCGACACTCACCACCTCTTCGTCGATTTCAAGGCCGCGTATGACAGCGTATATAGAGACGAGCTGTACAAAGCCATGTCTAGTTTTAACATCCCTGTCAAACTCGTCCGACTGTGCAGGATGACAATGGAGAATTCTCGTTGCTCCATTAAGGTCGGTAATGAGCATACCGAGACCTTTGATGTTAAAAAAGGATTTAGGCAGGGCGACGCGCTGTCGTGCAACTTTTTCAACATCGTGCTTGAAAAGATTGTGCAAGAGTCACTGGCCAACACAAGAGGTACGATCTATTTCAAGTCTACGCAATTGCTTGCGTACGCCGACGATATTGACGTAATTGGACGAAAACAGCAAGACGTCAATGAGGCTTTTGTGAGCATTGAGGTAGAAGCGGCTAAGATGGGTCTCAAGGTTAATGAGGGTAAAACCAAATATCTGCTCTCATCTAAAAGAGACGGACAACACCGACGTATTGGCCAGAACGTCACCATGGGCGGATATAACTTTGAAGTGGTCAAGGAATTCGTCTACCTTGGCTCACTGATTACCAGCGACAACAACACCAGCGCTGAGATAAAACGCAGAATCACTCTTGCCAACCGCTGTTTCTTTGGGCTCAAGAGGCAATTGAGAAGTAGAGCCCTCTCTCGGAAAACCAAGGTGACACTATATAAGACCTTGATCATCCCAGTCCTCCTTTACGGCGCAGAGGCTTGGACCTTAACAAAAGCGGATGAAGATGCCCTTGGTCGTTTCGAGAGGAAAATTCTGCGCACTATCTACGGTCCCGTTTGTTCAAACGGTGTATGGAGGAGAAGATATAACGAAGAACTGTACGGGTTGTACAGCGACATCGGCCTGGTACGACGTCTACGGATACAGCGTCTAAGGTGGCTAGGCCATGTAGAGCGCATGGAAGATACAGCTCCGACCCGAAAAGTCTTCAAATCCACTCCGGAAGGAAGGCGCGGCAGAGGACGGCCGCCTCAGCGGTGGTGCACGCAGGTGGAAAGGGACCTCAACCAACTGGGCGTGCGGCACTGGAAACAGCTGGCCAAAGACCGTGCCGGCTGGAGACGCTTGTTGGTTGAGGCCCAGGTTCACCACGGACTGTAGCGCCACCTAAGTAAGTAAGTAAGTATTAGATTGGCTGTTACTAGCCAAATCCATTATTTCGTGACAACGTCTATTATACGATTTTATGAATGAGGTATAAATATTATATATTCAACAATTACATATAATTTTTTTATTGATTTCAATGTTTTATTTTCATATTACAGTATTATACATGTATTTAATTGAATAAGACAATTTTATACTCAAACGTTTGAGTGTTCTTTATTTCTAATATTCTATCAACAATAGGTCTATGATATGATTTTATTTGATTTAATTCCACTAAACGACGCCGAGTTTTTTTTTATCTGACATGTTGATCATTTTCGCGCGAGCTCACTACTACACATTCGCTAGGCCACGCCTACTCACACGGTTAGTCTACATTTTTCTGGGTTTTTTGCGTTTCGGCATCCCATATTTCAGCGCTAACCGATTTAATAGACGTTGTCACGTCAAAAGCTTCTCGAAATTCGCCGTTCGGAACCGGCAATAAACTGTAGGTCCCTTTCACCTATGGGAAAATGATATCACACACAACATGGGTGATTGAGAGAAGCTCGGCTCAGGTCCTTCATGGACTGTAACGCCAACATACAGATACAGCAAGATCAATCAGCTTGTGTCCGTTATCGGATGTGGTGTCGTGTAATCTATGTTTGCAGATGACTCGTTCAAAGTTGCTTTCCTTACCCAGCTTAGCATTGAAGTCTCCTAGTACAATTTTGATCTCATAGCTGGGACATTCACATTGTTCATACGTTCTGTCTAGGAGATCGTAGAACTCATCTTTGGCGGAGTCATTCTTGTCTTCCGTGGGAGCGTGGACGCAGATCAGGCTAATGTTAGAAAATGTAGCCTTGATACGGATTGTGGTGAGGCGTTCGCTCACCTGCCGAAAGCTTAGGACTTTTTGCTTTAGTCCACCTCGAACAACAAATCCGCATCCGAAAAATCGTTGTCCTCTCTCCCTATAGCAGTCAATTCAATCCAATTCATTTTATTATTACATATTTTTAGTGTACATTAAGATATAAATCTTTTATAGTACTAGGAATTAGAGTTTAGTAATATTAATATGTATCTGATAATAAATTACTTAAAACTAAGAAGTAAATTAAGAGAAAAGGAGCAAAACAAAACAGAAAGGTAATGGGAAATAAAGGAAGCAGGGTTACAGGATATTAGAAACAGTAAAAGGAATAGATGTGGGAAAGTAGTATTTAATAGAGAGAGGAGAAATGGAGAAGGACCATAGATTTAAAGCGCGTGGTGTTAGTAATGCATCTGATATTAATAGGCAAAGAGTTCCATAATTTGATAGCATGGATAAAGAATAGACGGGATGAGTTAAGATAACGATGACGTGGTGGAATTAGAGTGTGTGTTCTAAATGAACGAGCAAAGGTAATTTTGTTATACAGATACACTGGGGTTTTATTCATAATAATATTATGTAGGAAAATGCAATTTCTAGCGTCAATGAAGTGGTTAGGAGAGGTTCCTAGCAAGCCTCTGGCGAACTCAGATACATGGTCATATCTTCGCAAGTTATAGATATACCTTATTGCATCGCTGAACGCTACTTGCAGCTTATGTTGAGATAAGGAGTCAAGATTACTATAGACAACCTCAGCATAGGTAATTATGGGCAAAATTAAAGTAGTATCAAGTTTTCGCTTGGTGTTAGTAGGAGTGAAGCTTTTGGTTAACCAGAGCTTACAAAGCCATCCATAAATACGTCTTATGACATAGTTTGTGTGGTTGCATGCTGACAGTTTACAATTTATGACAAAACCAAGGCCAGTTACATTTTCGACGAATTCAAGTGTGTGAATAGAGAGTACGATATTAGGTAAAGAGTTGAAATGTATTATTCCGTTTGAAATTGGAATTACCTGCGACTTCCTCGGGTTCAAGAGCAATCCATTCGTAACGGACCAATTGTGAATACTAGCAAGGTCAACATTTAATTCGTGAACTAACCCAGTTGTATCGTTCAAAGGCTTGGATAAATACAATTGAACATCGTCCGCATATAGGTGAACATTATAATATTTACAAACAGACGGTAGGTCATTAACAAACATGCAAAAAAGGAGTGGACCTAAGATTGAGCCTTGTGGAACACCCTGCTTAACAGGTAGGAATTCTGAGGAAGAGTCACAAATAAGCACTCTCTGGAATCTATCAGACAAAAAACTACTTATAAGGCTCACTGCATTTTCACCAAAAGAGAAAAAATGTTTCAACTTCCAGCAAAGGACTTTGTGGTTTACCTTGTCAAAAGCGTTAGAGATTACAAGTAGGCAGAGAAGAGTTATTTTTCCTCTATCAAACGCTTGTCTAATGTCTTCTAAGATGTTTGGCATCGCCGTGGAACAACTGTGGTGGGTTCTAAGACCAGATTGTCCGACGAAAATAAGGTTATTGATTGACAAGTGTTTTTGAAGCTGTTTAGCTATTAATTTCTCGAAGACTCTTGACAGACAAGGTAGGATGCTTATTGGTCTAAAATCAGCGTCAGTGGTTGGATTTGCTGATTTGCCAACAGGAACCACTCGAGCTATTTTCCAGGATTTGGGAAAGGTGGAAGTAGTGATACAGTGGTTCAGAATAGGGGTTAAGGGAGATATTATATAAGGCAGGATCAGCTTTACAAATCGTATGGGTAGCCCGTCTTCACCAACAGAGTTTGATTTTATAGTCCTTATACAATTTATAACTTCAATTCTACTGACGGTGTCTAATTCGAAGTTCCTTATTCTGGATTGAATAGGGTCTTCAGTAAAATAGAAATTATTTTCCCCACAAATACTTTCAAGAAAAAAGTTGTTTAGTAGTCGCCGTAGTAAATATCGCAGTTTTTCATCCGCTTTATACCCGGTCCATTCTATCGCATTTCCTGGATGGCGGTTATGTCCGCTTTATAGCAGTCTAGGGCGTCCTCAAGTTGTTCGGCTGCACGTGGCCTGTTTAGGGACCTAACATTCCACGTACAGAGCCGAAGATCATTGTTATTTTTTCATTTTTTGCGAGGGTCTACAACATTAATCCGGTAATTATGAACTCTACTGTGAAAAATTCAAGAAAATCGACCAATAAATTGAAAAGAAACGGCCCTAATTAATCATAGGAGGGGTTAGGTAATTTCGCCGCACTCACCAAAGGGTCATGGCATGGTATCATTTAGTTATCACCTGTTCTAGTATATTAAGCCGGCTTTTTTAAAAGTCAATTGAGACCATGTAATATAGTTGTTCGACCGAAAACCACTCAAATTATTCCCCGATGGCACCATAACTACCCAGAAAATGGTAAACATTGTTAATAATCATGAAGTACAAACAATTTTGTACGCTCTAAACAACAATATCTACTATAAATACTAATTATATACAAGCGATGAATAGACAGACTCATCATAAAGTGTCTCTTAATCAACTCCATTTTAGGTAGTTTAACTTTCTAAAGATGAAGAAACCCTTCGGTATACATCCGATTTCAAGCAGTGTTTTATAGAATTGGTAGAGACCCTCATGTTTTCACCTGGACCCCGGCGCCTCGGATATTAGGACTTTGTGGGTAAAGTATGCGTTTGAAGAAGATTGCCTCGTAGTTGGCCATTAGAGAAAAGGCTTTATTAAGTTGCAATATTTAGTAGAAAGAAACAGCAGTTGTTACTCACACTCTCCTTGTGCTAATTCAACTAAAGTCAAAGACATTCACTTTTTACAGCAGATGAGCTTTCACCCACTGCCCAAAATGGCAATTAAATTAACAATTACAACAAACTTACCCAAATTAAACGACATGCCATGAGGAAAGAAAAATATTTGCAATAAAAGTGTAATTTGAAAAGGATATGGATTTGTGATCAGCATCAGGCACCATTTTCGCGGCTTAGTGTCCTGTGTCAAGTACTTCAAAGCTATTTCGGGAAATCCTGGATACGGTAGATTCGGTTCACCAGATGATGTGGTATTTGAATCACCATCCTCACTACTGCACGAACCACTACATGATGACGATGATGATGATGAGCCATCAGATGAAGTCACACTACCGCGACGGTGACTACCACGCTTCCTACTACTCTGGACGACCGCACCGGTAGTCATCGAATGCATTGTTGACTGACTGCTGTAGAAATTATCCGAAGCTCGTGGTTGTGCTTGTTGGCTTAGTATAGATGTATTTTGTCGACGATTTCTTGTTTGTTGGATTTGTGTTTGATGAGCGGTATTGCTATCAATTGCATTCGTAATGGCACCAACACGACGTAGTCGGTTATTTACTGTGGCATCAGTTGTACCTGTCTCACTAACACTATCACTCGTCTGACCATGCAATCTACTACTAGTACTTAAGCTACCGCTCTTAACTTTAATAGGATTCTTAGGTAGATTTTGCGCATCCGTTACACAACCCGCACTATTTGTACCTTTCTTGTTTGCATTGCCACTGACACCATTAACACTCAATTCAACTCCACTGCTACCACTACCAACGCCATTCACCCTGACATTAGAGGAACTTAAGTTTCTTGTATTGGGTCGGTCATTGGTCTGGAAATTTCCTACGCGGGCAGTGGTAGCGATGATATTTTTGCTACCTGCAGTATTGATACTAGAATCCATTATGGATGAAGGATTTCCTATCCTTGGTCTATGAGGGTTGCTGTTTTGTGGTTTCGGTATCCGATATGCAGTAATATCTCTTGATTCCGATCGTCTCGCGTTGCCATTAATTGACTGCCCAGGTATTATGTCACGATCTGGTAAAATTACCGATGGTTTTGGGCTAATAGTGATTGCCTGTTGGATTTTGTTGCTATTGTTCGTCGTGGTGTTTGTATTCGCATGTGTTGGCTGCCTTATCTCTTTAGGGGAGTGCAACATCTTACGAGCTACTTATACTGAGCTCCAGTTCTCGTTTTTTTTTTTTTTTGATAATGCGACTTTCTTGGTTAACAGCTATCTTTCACACGGCCACCGTTTGAACTCTACGACTGCCATTTCTGTAAAAAAAAAGAAAAACGTATTTCATATGTACATATATCAAAAGCTATCTAAACATTTAAATCTAAATGGGAAAAATAGATGTTTCCATCGTAATCGCTATGTACGAATAAGTTAGTTATAATACGATGTCGTACTTATTTGTTTGGCATTTACCATCAAATCACAAGCAATAATAGACTCCATTCAAAAATCAACATACCAATCATTTTATTTATTCAAAACTGCCACAGAAAAAATAAGAAATGAAAAAAATCTTCCTCTCGCCATTCTGTCTCCAAGGAACTTTACACAACCTTCTCGTCGTGTTTTCGTTATACATATCTATGTACATACATATATACACAATTATATGGATGCATAGAATAGCCGTTAAAAATGAGGGTCACCCAGTGCTCCATTTATTCGAAAAATGTAAAGGAATTAATTTTCAAACATGAAGAGGTGTGTAAACATTGCAACGAGTCAAGTTTGCAAAACCTCTATTTCGAAGAAAAAAAATTAAACAAAAATTACTAAGGCCGAACGAATAGTATAATTTGGTTCAATTAACTACTCATTAAGTAATTGGACTGTCCGTGTTCATTGGGAGGTAAGGTTATAAGCAGTATCGAAGTCCGCAATGCTTGTGGTTTCACATTCATTAATTATGATTCAGGATGTACACGAGAGGTTAGTTTGCTTTTGAGTAATTTTTCAATTGAAAAAATATGCTTACCATATATAGATGCTGTATACGTGCAAAAATGAATACATACCTTCAAACGTACGTATGAGTATGAGTATAATATAAAGTGAAAGATTTTTGATTAAAAGGTTAAAGTTTATATTTACATGCAGGCTAAAGATTTGTACAATAGGTTTTGAGAGTGTACGTAATCGAGTGTGTACCATAATGGCTCCCTCCATATTTAGTGCGTACGTACATTATCTACAAAATATTCACATATGGGCACATTTTGAAAAAATCTCGAAAATGAAGAGGAACAGAAATCTTCTTCTTCTTCTTAATGGGCGCTACAGTTCGGGGTGAACTTGGGCCTCAACCAACATGCTCCTCCAACTAGCACGATCTTTTGCTAGCCTTTTCAATTGCCGCACACCCAGTTGGCTGAGGTCCCCTTCCACCTGTGTGCGCCATCTTAAGTGCGGCCGTCCTCTGCTTCTTCGTCCCTCGGGGTTGGATTCAAAGACTCTCCGGGCTGGAGCTGTGGTGTCCATTCGCTCTACATGGCCCAGCCATCTTAGGCGTTGAATCCGTAGACGCCTGACTAGACTCATGTTGCTGTACAGCCCCTAAAGTTCGTGGTTGAATCTTTTCCTCCATCCCCCGTCTGCGTTTATAGGCCCGAAAATCAAGCGCAAAATCTTTCTCTCGGCCTCCTCATCCGCTTATGATAGTGTCCATGATTCTGCGCCCTACAACAGGACTGGGATGATAAGGGTCTTATGTAGAGTCAACTTTGTCGTTCGGGAGAGGGCTCTATTACTCAGTTGCCTCCTGAGCCCAAAGAAACAGCGATTGGCAAGAGTGATTCTGCGTTTGATTTCGGAACTGACGTCGTTGTTCCAGGTCACTGCGGAGCCACGGTAGACGAAGTCCTTAACTACCTCGAACTAAAATCTGCCATTACAAATGTTCTGGCCAAGACGTCGGTGGTGAGCGTCCTTTTTTGATGACAGCATATATTTAGTTTTGCTCTCGTTTACCGCCTTCATTTCAATACTCGCGAACGCCTCATTGACATCTCGCTGTGATCTACCTATTATGTCAATATCGTCGGCGTATGCAAGGAATTGCGAGGATTTGAAATAGATTGTGCCTCTTGTATTGGCCAGTGATTTTTGCACAATCGTTTCCAATATGATGTTGAAGAAATCACACGACAGCGCATCGTCCTGCCTAAATCCTTTTTTGACATCAAAACTATTGGTAAGGTGTTCACCGATTCGGATGGAGCAGCGAGGATTCTCCAAGGTCATCCTGCATAGTCTGATGAGTATACCAGGTATGTCAAAGGTAGACATAGCGTTGTATAGCTCGTCTCTAATTACGCTGTCGTATGCGGCTTTGAAGTCGACAAATAGGTGGTGAGTGTCGACTTGAAATTCATTGGTTTTTTCCAGGATCTGCCGTAGTGTGAAGATTTGTTCGATGGTGGACTTCTCTGGCCTGAATCCGCACTGATAAGGACCTATCAGCTTATTTATAGAAGGCTTCAGGCGTTCACACAAAACGGAAGAGAAGATTTTTCAGGCGATGTTAAGGAGACTTATTCCTCTATAGTTGGCGCATTCAGAGGGGTCTCCTTTTTTGCGGATCGGGCATACGATGCTGAAACTCCATTCCTTGGGCATGCTTCCCTTTGACCATATCTTACAGATGAGCTGGTGCATGCTCCTAACCAGGTCATCCCCAGCTGCCTTGAAGAGCTCAGCTCAGCTCTGCGCCAGCGGCTTTATTCGACTTGAGCTTCGTTATGGCAATCTTAACTTCGTCGAGGTCAGGGGGACAAAGTTCTCTGCGGTCTTCTTCGATTAGAAATGGATCATTCTGCCTGACAGGGGTATATTGACTAGCATCGCCGTTTAACAGTCTGCAAAAGTGGTTTTTCCATATTCTCAGCATCGACTGCGATTCTACTACCAGGTGTCCGTTCTCATCCCTGCAAGTTTTATCTGTTGATAAAATTTTCGAACGTCACGCCTGCAGTAACACCTCTCCAAATCCTCGATCGCGCGCTTCTCGTGCTCTTTCTTCCTTCTTCTAAGGAGCTTATGCTCCTCCTTTCTTTTTAACACGTAGAGCTGCTCTTGTTCTTTTATGTAGCGAGGCCTTATATGCATCCTGCTTCGCTGTATGAATCTTCCTGCACTCGTCATCGAACCAGGTGTTTCTTCGTCGTGGAGCTTTGAAACCCAAAACTTCGGATGCAGAGCTTTTAAGGGCTTTCTTGCAAAGGCTCCACTGCTGTTCTATTGATAGCAAGGAGGATTAAGGTGTATTGGAGAGCTTAAGGGAGACACGATCGGTAAAAGCAGGAGCGGTTTCTGGCGATAGTAGCTTTCCGACGTCATATCTTTGTATTCTGCTTAGGGACCTAACAGTCCACGTACAAAGCCGAAGGTCATTGTGCTTTTTTTCGTTTTTTGCAAGGACCGTCAACATAAATCCGGCCCGTTATATCCGAGGCTTGTGGTTGCTTCGGAGTTTGTGGTTTTTTTACGGTTACGGCTTACTAGGCCGTAGCCCAACCGACTAATCGCCATTCGCCCTTCCGCGTCTGCAATTTCCATAGGAAATCTCCAGATGGCACCACTACTGCGTGGCTCTTCTCGCTGTTTTGCAGGCCAGCATCCGTCGGATAGATGCTACCACTACGAGGCCTTTGTCAGTCCTTTGCGATCAGAAATGATGTACTTTTGGAACAGAAATACATCAGTGGTATTCAAGTCCAATGAAAAGGTTTGAGTAGTGTTTATCAGTTGTATCATCAGCAGCAAGCATTCAACTTATAAAAACAATAAAGCTTTTGATGAAATTATTGTATGATCAAGGGCTGTGTAGTTCTTATTGTGCCAAACAATGTGATGTCTTAGTTCTTCTTCTTCTTTGGTGGCGTTACAGTCCATGAAGGACCAGAGCCAAGCTTCTCTCAATCTCCCATGTTGTGTGTGATTTATTTTTCGCACAGGTGAAAGGGACCTACAGTTTTTAATGCCAATTCCGAGCGGCATGAGTCGAGAAGCTTTTTCATGGCAAGTTTACTAAGGGGCTTTGCCAGTACTCCGCCGAGGAGGAACGTCGCGAAATAAACATTCGATGGCGTTGGTGTTATCGGGATCCAAACTCGCTCATCGTGCGCCAGAGTCCAACACACTCACCATTGCGCCACGCCGCCCCCTGTGATGTCTTAATTACCATAATAAAACTACAAGCAGACAACATAACCTATATTACCATTTAATTGTATGATAGCTAAGAAAGCAAGTTTTTTTTTTTTTTTTTTTCGTAAATTATTCAGCTTACACTTTCATACATCCTTAAAGCTTTTGCGTTTGCATAGAAAGTATTGTAAGTGAACATAAGTTATATACACAGTAGTTCAGCGTTAAAGAGAAGTAGAATAAATTTGTGTCGTTATTTTCCAAAATCTGTGTTATCTTACATCTGCAACAGATAAAAGCAAAATATATTTATTTACAGTGCCCAGTTAAATATATGTATACATATTTCATTCATTCATTTTTATTAGTAGCGAATAAAATGGCACAGCCGGCCTTTTGTCCTTTGGGTCAAAATGAACCTGGTCCTCCAGGTTGGGGGTTGCGCTTAGGGTTAGCAACCCTATAGCGTAAAACAAATATTTCTTCAGAGACAACTGTTGAAAATTAACAGTTGAATTCTCTTTTGTTATTGTATAATTGTAATGTCTAATTCTTTCTCTCATTATACACATACTACATTCATGCTACTACATATTAATATTATATGCATTAACTACCACATTCATACACTCCACGCTATATATACTCATGTCATTGTCATTAAAAGATAAAGTTGCAAAATATCAATTAACTCGTGTGTCAAAGATAATTTCTAGATAAAGTGAATTGCAATTTTTATTCGGTTGTTATTTTTCCGCGGTCATTTTTAATATTGGTGCCGAAACCTGGGAATCGAAAAAAAAAAGCCGTAATATTTAGAAATTTGTATTCGGATCGCGACTTTAAGAAACATGGAGCTATCAACACGTGCGGCTTACAGAGGTCAAGTGACCAAAATCGTGAATGCAGCGCTCGAATTTCTTAAAGATGATAGCTCCTGTATCAACGAGGCCAACGAGCCTAAATTTGGTGATATTGAGGAGGAACTGGTTTCATATGTTTAAAGATTAACATCCGTTAACGAAAACCTCAAAGCAATCAATGAAGAAATAAAGCAGAAATGCCTTCTAAAGGAAGACGAATCGCTGAAAGTCGTCGAGTACCAGGGCCTGTCTTTAAACGCACTTGCACGGTTAAATACAAGGTTGCAGAGGCTTAGTAATAAATTCAATACGGTTCTTCCTAATGAAACAGCAGATCTTTCCACCAAATCTGTCCAAAAGAACAGTGGATTTAAGCTTCCAAAATTACCACTAAAACGATTTGATGTACATTTCAGTTATTGGTTGCCCTTTTGGGAAAAATTTCGTAGTGCCGTCCACGAAAACACAAATTTATCGGCTCCTGAAAAATTTAATTACCTAGAATCCGTTCTCATAGGCGACGCAAAGAAATCTATCGCTGGTTTTACACCATCGGTAAAGTGCTATGAAGCGGCTGTTGGCCTCCTTCAGGAGCAATATGAATGCGCGGACAAGCTCATTGACAAGCATATTCAACAGTTGGTAAGTCTGACTCCAGTTCGTGACCGTAACGATACCCCTGGGTTACGAAATCTTTACGCGGTTGTTATTTCATGCACTCGCTCGCTGACAGCATTACAGATGCCAACAAGTAATTACTACGTCATGCTACGATCAATATTGCTTCGATGTCTTCCAACAGCTCTTCGCATTGAGTACCATACGGATAGTGAGGTGAAGGAAGATGAGGCTGCTGAAACTTCTTCGTCTACAGATAACGGATCTGTTCTCTCTCAAACAGGCGGAGATCAAGTCAAAGACATTCTTCGATTCCTAAAACGAGAAGTTGAATCCCTAGAAAAGAGTGGCGTTACCCACACCAACACCAGTTCCAAGATCAGAACCGTTGCCCAATCGACCGCCTCCAGTTTGGTGACAATCAGTCCAGCCGATGCTGCATGCATCTTTTGCAAATCAAACACTCACACAAACAAAGACTGTGACAGCAGCAGTATATTGGTTACAGAAAAGAGACAAATTCTACGTAACAGCGGCAGATGTTTTCGTTGTTGCAGAACTGGCCGTTCCGCTAAAAAGTGCAGATGCTGTACATTTCTCTCTTGTAACAAATGCACATATACAAAAAAGAATATGCCGAAAGAGAGTGAGGACAAGGTCAAAGCTTTAAACTTGTGTGCACATAACTTTACTGAGAACATTCTCTTGAAAACATTTAGATGTGTGGCCTGTGGCTATTTCACAAACAAAAAACATTAGCATTCGTGCTATTATAGACGGTGGTAGCCAAAACACATATCTACATTCCTGAAAGTGTTGTAAAAAGCTTAAATTCGAAATCGCGAGGCACAGTCGATTTATCAGTTATACCATTTGGATGTAAAGAGGCTAAGAATTTTACTTTAAATTTTTTTGAAACCAAAATAAAACACAAAAATATTCCTTAATATTAACGGCTTTATTCCGTGGTCTGAAAGCGACCATTCAAAATTGAGTTTCTTCTTAGAACTAACTTAAACTAACAAAATTCTTCTATTTAAACGCCCGTCGTCATTTTCCTCGCTTAATTACTTTTTCTTTTCTTTTTCCTTTCTTCTTACTTAATCGTTTCGGAAAATGACCACTCGACGTTTAAATGTTTTAAGTGCTTTGCTTGCACGATCGATCGAAGACCTTTGGAAATTCGATCGGTCGCTCGCGCACTGCAAGTGTTCCTACGTATGTATACGACTTAATTGTCGTTCCAAAAAAAATATGATTGCGCAAGCGGTCGATTCGGTTTATTATGACCCTTTGGAAATTCGATCGATCGCTCGCGCATTACATACATATATCTAACCTAGTTGACATTAATATGCTTGCACAGGCGATCGGTTCGGTTTACGATATTGCCGGATATTCATCGGTCAATGATCGTTGGTCATTGAACGTTGAGTTAGGTCGATCGCCTGTGCATTACAAATGCATTTTTGTTTATATCACCGATATGGATGGGGTTGTTGTGGTTACAACTGTAACACCCCCATCGCCAGTTTGAGGCTCCGACGAAATCAGTAATGTTTTAGTTTTTAATTTGCGGTTTACAAAAATTATCATGAATATGACGATAATAATAACAATTATAATATCGGTGCTAAGACTGAATATGTTTGTATTTTTGTTTTTGTAAGAGAATTCGTTTACATTTTCTTCGAGTTCTATTTGTTTTAATAACAATGTTTCTAGTTTTATATCCTCAGGTGATATATTGTTTTTAATATTAGTCATATAGTTTGGTAATATAAGTTTATCGTGGATATTTATATAAGGGTTTACATATTTTTTACTGTCTATTTCTATAATACAATTTCGGAATTTTACAATGAATGTTCCTTCGTTTTTAATTTTGAGCCTGTTACAGTTATGCTTTATTGTTTCGTTTTTACAATTCTTACATATTATTAGACCTTGTGCGATTTCTTTTATTTCTTTACCAGAAAATGGTTTGACATCACAATTAGCTTCTTCAGATAAAAATATATTTTGTAAACAATTGTTGTACAATCTTTTGAGGTTTTTCTCTAAATTATCTTTTACAGAAATGTCGTATATGTTATTATTTTCGTCATGCAATATTTCTTGAATGTTAGTATATAGATAATTGTTTTCTTGGTTTGGGACTGGTTCAATAAGGACTCTGGATAGGGTTCGATTCGAGTATTGAGGTATTAATAGGATAATGAAAATGTTTTGGTCTTGGAGTGTGACAGCCACTTTTATGTGTGTATAATTATCTAGGTCATGAATTATTCCTAGCTCTTTGGATGATAGGATATCGCTCGGGATAATTCCTAACTTTCCTGAAAAAATTATTTGTCCGATGTTGTCAACATGAGTCTGTAGTGAAGTTATGTCGTTATTGATTTGGTAGATATGTTTTAGGAATTCTATCTCATCTTCCATAGTATTGATTCTACCTTGTACGGAATTCTTAAATTTGTTTAAGTAGTCTTCTACTGTTTTTTGTTGTGTGTTGATATGGTTAGTGATATTTTGGATTTGTGAAGAAATAGTATTACTGATTAGTATAAGTTTATTCGATTTAGCTGTTAATATTCGTTGATTGTTTGTCAAATTATCAATAGCGTTCGTTACTTTTATCTCGTCGTCGCTGTCCATTGTGCCAGCAATGAATTTTAAGCCTTTGCCTATCATATTTACTAAACCTCGTTTTTGTTTGTGTCTTGGGATTAAGTTTTCTAGTTTTGTTTTGAGTGAAAGGAAGTTATTGTTTATAGAATTTAGAAGTGTCTTTGAGTTAGTATTTGAAGTATGCAAGATATTTATATTTTCCTTAATAATTTCTATAGATTGTTCGTATTCTGTTGTGTTAATTAAATGGATAATCTTCGTATTGTGTTTAATTAGTTTTGTCGTTCCTAGTTTTATAAGGACGTAACCGTGGTTGTTGGTAACGTCTTGTACACTTAGTTCGTTTGCTCTGGTTGGTGACACAGCGATTGTGAATAGAAGCATTCTTAAAAACAGTGTCATCTGGAATAGAAATTATTTTACGTTGATTTATTAATTTGATGTTTCTTTCTAGTTTTGACGTGTGTCCTATAATAAATGTTTTGGTTCTTAGTGTCTTTTAAGTGATCCTCATCTATTTTTTCAGCTAAGATTTGCCTGTATTTTGAGTGGTTTTTGCCTCCTCTGACTTCTTTTATATAATTTGGACCTATTTCTAAGGGTTCGCTTTACCTATTCTGATTGAGTTTGTTGAGTGTATTCTGTTTTTTCCTCAGTATTGCATTGTGGATTTCCTGATATTCGCTCTCATGGATCTTACCATTGATGAAATCGATTGGTTTTTTATTTGTTGTGGAATGTATTGTGTTGTTATAATATGTTATTATTCGTAGGATTATCTTCTATATTCCCTTGGTTATTTATTTTGTCATGTTTAAGTAATCTAATATGTTCGTTTATAGTATTGTGGAGTCTTTCTACGTCGGAATTAGAAGTATGATTACTATTGGAGGTATAATGTATTTGGATGTTCCAATCTATTAGGAATTGCTTGAGAGGTATTGCTTTAAATCCTAGTACATTGTCAACTATTATTCTATTTATAGTGCCGAACTGGCTTATATAGTAAGAAAGTGCTCTCTTGAATTCTAACCAATTTCTGTTTGAAATTTTGATCGCGCATGCGTGTTTTGAAAATTTGTCTATGAAGGTAAGGAATAAAGATTTTTCCAAGCTATAAAAAACATCAATATGAACAGTTTCTCGGGGTTTGAAAGGCGTCTCAGTTAATTTGAAGGGTGGTTTTGGGGGGTTCCTAACGTATTTTTCAGAGTTGCATATATGGCAATTATTAATGAATTTAGTAATGCGATCCCTTATGTTTGGGCTAAAGTAATTTAGCGTTAATTCCTTATAAACTTCGTCTATTCCTCTATGGTTGTTTTTGTAATGTTCTTTTTCTATCAACGAGGCCAATTCTTCTTCATCTGATATGTCTTTTAACAGCTTAAGACATCTGATGATTTTGAATTTGCCGTTGTTCATAAAGTATTTGGTGAAGACGTCTTTGATTGTTTTGAAGAATTCTTCATCTTCCACTAGAATTGCGTTCAGCGAATTAGGATTGAAATGTGTTTTTAGGAGGGTTATAGTGGTTTGTTCGTCTAATCTTTTTGCACATATTGTGGTACGATTTCTGTTGAAGATTTTTGTCTTTTTTATTCTGACTGAGCCTGAGTGGGATCTTTGAATAACAATTTGCGTTTTAAAGACATTTATACATGATTTACTGACTGGAATATTTTCGTTCTCGGCTAGGTTTATTTCGGGGTTTGATATGCGAGAAAGGGCGTCTGCGTTCATATTTTTTGTACCTTTTTTGTATTTTATTTCGTAATCGAACTCAGATAATTTTAGTCTCCAGCGAACTAATCTCGAATTCGGTTCTTTAATAGAGAAAAGCCATGTTAATGGTTTATGGTCGGTTTCTATAATAAATTTTCGTCCAAAAAGGTATGGGCGGTAATACTTAGTTGCCCATACTACAGCCAATAATTCTTTTTCAATTGTACTATAGTTTATTTCATGTGTATTTAATGTACGACTTGCGTAGCACAGTGGGTGGTCGTCTTGAGACAAGACTGCTCCCAGAGCGTATTGGCTGGCATCCGTAGTCAAAACAAAAGTTTTGTTGAAATTCGGATAAGTTAGTATAGGATCATTCATTAGAAGGGTTTTTAGAGTATTAAAGGATCGTACATATTCTGAATCTTCGGTATTAATTTTGGTATCCTTTTTAAGGAATCTTGTCATAGGTTTTGCAATTTTAGAATAATCTTGGATAAATTTGCGATAATATCCCGTGAGACCTAAAAATTGTTTGATTTTTTTCGCTGTTTTTGGTATTTGGTAATTTTTTATACACTCTATTTTCCTCGGGTTTGGCTTTATGCCTTCCGGTGTAACAATATGGCCAAGAAATTCCGTTTCTTTCTTAAGAAATTCGGATTTGTCCAATTGTACCTTCAAATTCACTTCATCAAGTCTCTTAAAGATTTTTGTGAGTGAATCTATATGCTCTTGCAACGAAGTGGAGAAAACAATAATGTCGTCCATGTAAACTAGGCAGATGACGTTAATATACTCCTTCAGTACGTTATTCATAAGACGTTGGAACGTTGCCGGGGCTGTCTTCAGTCCAAACGGCATGCGAATGAATTCATAGTGTCCGTTTTCCACGTTAAAAGCAGTCTTATGGATATCCTTCTCGTGGATTTCAATCTGATGAAATCCCTTAGCCAAATCTAGGGTGGTGAAATATTGACACCTTCCCAACTTATCGAGGATCTCGTCTATACACGGAATGGGGTATCTGTCATCAATGGTTACCTCGTTTAGTTTACGGTAATCCACTACGAGTCTCCATTTGGTCTTACCGCTTGCATCGGCCTTCTTTGGCACGATCCAAATTGGTGCAGAGTAAGGAGAATTACTGTGTCTTATAATTTTGTTTCTTAACATTTCTTGAATCTGGTCTTCGACTTCTTTCTTATGTATATAGGGATATCTGTAGTTTTTTGAGTGTATAGGAATATCGTTGGTCGTTCTTATTTCGTGTTTAATGGCGTTTGTGAAAGTAAGATCTATATTTTCTTGATAGAACACATGCTTGAATTTACTTACAACTTCTTTTATTCTTGATTTTTCTTCGCTGTTTAGGTGGTCAAGTCTCAGTTGTTCTAACAACGGTGGAGTTTTAGGGATTTCTATAATATTAAAATTCTCATAATCGATAGAAGGGGTTGTGAACCTATTGAATTTAGGGGTTTGATTTCCAATGTCACTTTTATTGGAATCTAATTCAGCTGATACCTCGTGGTCTATTACTGAATGTATATCTTCTTCGATAGTTGCGATACCGTCTGTCGACTTCTGCTCTGGCAAATAGGCGAGACATTCGCGTTGAGCAATAGGTAGAGTAATTTCGTTAGGAGGTATTACTTTTGTTTGTTTATTATGTTTGAAATGGATTCTAATTTGTTTATTATTATTTAGTGTTAGGATATTGTTTCCTAAGTCAATTTTAGATTTCAACGGTATAAGGATGTTGTTTCCTATAAGACCGTCGAATTGATTATGAAAAGGGTATATATATACCTCGAATTGGGTTTGTGGATCTCCCAATTCTTTGAATAATGGTATTATTGCTTTTTCTCTAATTTCCACGTCCTTGCTAAGTGTTTTAATTTTTATTGGGTTTTGGATGGGTTTTATTTTATCTGGGGAACAGAGTCCTGGGTTAATAATGGAGTGCGTAGCGCCAGTGTCTATTAAAAACGTAAGTGGTCTTATTTTTCCCTGTACTGTTATATATGGTAATTCAGAGGTGAGGCTTCTAAAAGAAAATTTTCGTTAGTCGTATTACTGTTAGGTTGAGTTGTTCTTGTGTTTTGGTTAAGTCGGTTTCTCGAGGGTTGGTGTCTTTCGTTTGTACTTTGGTAGTTTTGTTGTCTATTTCGAGAGTGTTGTTCGGTTTGTCTTTGTTGGTGATGTCTGGGCTGTGAATGTGAAATGTTCGTAACTTGGTTATTCCGCTGATTTCGGTTTCTTTCCATTAAGCCGATTTCCATGGGTTCTTGCGGTGGTTGGTAATAGGGGCTAGCGTTTAAGGGTGGATTGTATCGATATTGATCAAACCTCATTTGATTTGATGTGAGCAAGTGACTTTATTTCAAAAATCTTGAAGCTTATATACTAGTTACAATGAATTAGTGTGGGAAAATTATTTTCAGTTCCGCTGCCAAATATCAGTTTTCTTTCGCACTGGATCCCCAAACGAAATATAACACTTCGTATGGAGATTCACCAAAAGACAAACTAATACGTCAGCCGAACTGATGTGAAAATGAAAAGGTAATAGGAGGAAGTGGGAAATTAATTTTAATAAAGATGAATACGCCAGCAGAATGGCCTGTGGGAATGGCGAACGGAATATTTGAAATTGAAGGAGTCATGGGAACTTAGACATCCTCCCCGACCTTGAGATCCTTGAGCTCAAATTCCTGGACTTGGAGATGCTGGTGGTTTCTGGACCTTCGCTTCCTATACCAAAGCGCAATCATTAGTAATAGTACCGCAGATAGTGCTAGGTAGCTGACTGAATATTGATGAACATCATGATGCGTAATAGTGTTTGGAAGAGATTGCTGAGTTCGTAAATCCGTAATTCCTTTATTTAATTGTGATAGGTCTTCGTTTACATGGATTAAGAGTTCCTTGGAGTAATATATTTCATGGGGTGCCTTCAATGTTGGTTCCCTTAGTAGTTGGCTTAAGTTTAATGCTGGTACCAATGAGACTGTAGACTTTGTTTGGTAAAAATTGTGGGACTGTATCGTCATTGTGGGTTGCTTAATAACGCAATCTTTAGCTAGTTTTAAGAGTCCAATCCCGTTCAATCTTGTATTTAAAATTTGGGATCCACATACCATGGATAACATTTCTTCTTCTTGAAGTGCATATATCCAATGATTTGGGTTATGTAACTGGATCCATATTTTTCTCGAACTGGAAGATTTAAGTATGCACTGAGGTGATAGCCTTTGGTTATGGTTGAGTAACTGGATTTCACACTGATTTTCCGAAGAATGTGTGTTGAAAATGGGATGTCGTTGTTTGCACAAATAATCCTGGTCATCGAGTTGCAGACAACCTTTAAATTCATCTGAGGACAGTGAAAAATATTGATCTCGGTAGGAGTTGACTGCTAAAAACGCAGTAGAGGGCTGGATTAACGCAAATGAATCATTTCGCTTAATTGGCAATGGTATAAGCTTGAAGATCTGGAAGCCTTGGTTGCTCAATAATGGTACCTTAATTAGGAAAAGGATAGTCGAAGTATTCACGCGTGCCTTAACTCGTAGTAACTCGTATAGTTTTGCTAAGTTGTACTGGTCATATCCAGGCAGCCTTAGGTTGGTTGGAATGTATTTATGAATATTTTCAAGTTCTTTCCGTAGTTGTCGTGGTGATAAAAGCAATGAGCTCAGTCTTCCTTGATGGGTATCTGTAATTGCTTCTAGAAGAGCTAGTTGGGTCCTTTGAAAGTTATCCGCTATTAATGATACATAGATTGCAACGTAATTAAAAATGTTCCCTTCATTGGCTTCTTGGCTTTGTTGTGCGACCAGAGCCAATTGTTGATCTATTATCTGGTACTGTTCCTGAATTGCAACGGTGGATTTATTCATGAAGTTGGCCGTTGCTTCTATCAGAGATGTTTGGTTTTTAATTAGTTGAAGAAGATGATCTTCGTTGTTATTTGCCTTCTGAATACAATCTTCGATATAATTAGCATAGTCTTGGTCCAGTATGCCAAAAAGTTTGTTTGTGATGGAACCAATGAAATCGAATGGTGATCTTTTTTTTCGGGCTAACCCACCATTTCTTTGCTTTAGGATATCGTTTAAACTCTCTGTTTCTTTAAGACGTTGTTCGAGTTGAATGATGACGGCCATGCAGAAATTATTCCTATGTTTCTGCATTCCTTCGCATTTTATTCTCAGGGTATTAATACTTCCTTTCAGACCATTATACTCGTGCCAATAGTTTGACATATTAAAGTAAACGTATAGATTCCATTCATCGGTGATTAAATTAATTTCTCCCAGATTTTCAAAATACATTCCAGGGTTGTTGTCAAATTGCTGAATTTCTATTGGATTCTGCGTAGAGGGTTGGGCGAACAGTGTCCCTATTATTATCAGGCTTGTTAAAAGTAACGACAGTGGATTTGTATTAATTTTTCTTCTCTGTGCGGGAGGAGTAGCTGGACCTTCAGATCTTTGGACGATTTCCGTGGTGTTGTTTTTTACAGTCTGTCGAATAGGGCGGAATCGACCTTTAAGAGGATGGGTTACTCTTTTTCTTTTGAGTGAGATCTCAGAGTTCTTAGTTTCGGGTTGATTTACTTCTTCTGGAAGTGGGCACACTTTGTAAATGGATCTTTGTATGTCTCCTGTGGCGGTTTTTATGATTGCTACTCGACTGAGATTGTCTTTTCCAGGGATCAGACGTAGTATTCTTCCTCGTTGCCATTTGAGAGGAGGTAGGTTATCTTCCTTTATCAACACTAGTGTTCCCACCGGCAAATCTTTCTGCGGATGTTTCCATTTGTATCGATTTTGTATTTCCTGTAAATATTCATTGGACCATCTTCGCCAGAATTCTCGATGTATGGACGATACTAGATTCCATCTAGCTAGGTTAGAGATGTTGAGTGGTCTGGAGTCTGCATCCACAATTGCAGTTAGTGGTGCGCCAATTAGGAAATGCCCTGGGGTGAGAACCTCTAGGTCATTAGGATCTGAGGACATTGACGTCAGTGGTCGAGAGTTGAGCACTGCCTCAATTTGCGCTAAAGCCGTCGCCAGTTCCTCTTGAGTTAGGGATGCACCACAGAATACTCGTTTCATGTGGTATTTCGCCGACTTAACAGCTGCCTCCCATAAACCTCCAAAATGCGGTGAACGTGGTGGAATCGTTTTCCATTCAATGCCTCTATCTGCACAGTGATTATGAATGGTCTCTTGACTTTCTTCTGAATAAAGCTTAGAGTATAACTCTTCTAGTTCATTTCGGGCTCCTACAAAGTTGGTTGCGTTATCCGAGAATATTTTCGACGGGCACCCTCGTCGTGCCGTAAATCGTTTTAGTGCTCCCAGAAAGGCATGAGTGGTCAAGTCTGATACTAATTCCAGGTGAACAGCCTTAGTCGCAAAGCATATAAATACTGAGACGTACGATTTGGTTGGTTTCTTTCCACGAATTTTATAGTGGATGTAGACTGGACCAAGAAAATCAACTCCAACGTTGATGAATGGTCTGGCTGGCTGAACACGTTCCGGGGGGAGATTACCCATCATTTGCTCAATACTTCTTGGTCTAGCCTTGAAGCATCGCATGCAGTTATGCATAATATTTTGAGCTAGTTGTTTTCCTCTAAGTATCCAGTAGTTTTGTCTAGCTTTAGCGAGTAAAGCTTGAGGGCCAGCATGAAGATTTTCTTCGTGTAAGTGTACCATTAGCAACTTGGTAAATTCGTGTGAGCTGGGAAGTATTAGCTGATGTTTAGCTTCATACGGTAGACTGGAAGCTTCTAATCTACCGCCCACGCGGATCAAGTTCTGATCATCCAGAAATGGTGACAAGGGGCTTAATCGACTTTTCTCGGATACTTGTCCTGTCGTCTTTAGTGCATGAATTTCTTCTATAAAGTTAATTCCTTGCACATACTTCACGATTGTAAGCATGGCTGCTTTCAGCTCTTGAACGGAGAGTGTAGCGTTCCGTAATCTATAATTCGTGGATCTTTTCAAGTTGCTGACAAAGCGTAAAACGTAGGCAGTTATTCTCTGCAATGTCCTAAATGAATTTCGATGATTGATGTTATCCAGAAAGTGGGATTTTGGCTTTGCTGCTGTTAATACAGTTTTGATTCGCTTAATTTCAGGCATCCTCTCTGCTGACACTAGTGGTGGTTGGGTTGGCCAGGATGAGTGTTTGGTTCTCAAAAAGTCTGGTCCTGTAAACCAAATTTCCCGAGAAAGCAGATCAGCTGGATTATGTTCGGAATTCACAAATCTCCACTGATGCTTGCTAGTTTCGCTTTGTATGAACGAAATACGGTTCGCCACGAAGGTCTGCAAAGGTGACTGGGAGTGGATCCATGCTAACACGATTTGAGAGTCCGTCCAAAACACTGTGTCATTTAAGTTTACTGATATACTATCCTTGATGACTTTTACGAGTTGTGTCATAAGTTTAGCAGTACAGAGCTCCAGACGAGGGATTGTAAGTTGTTTGATGGGTGCCACCCTGGACTTGGAACAGACGAGCTGTACCTTCACCTTACCGGATTCTGTTGTAGATCTTAGATAAACTACTGCTCCATAAGCTCGTTCTGATGCGTCCGAGAATGCATGAAGTTCTATATTTGTTGCGTCTTTAGATATCATATGCCTTGATACTCTTATTTTGTTAAGGAGCAATAGATCTTTTCTGAAGTTTACCCATTTTGTGTGCATCTCCATAGGTAATGCGGCATCCCAGTCTAATTTTGTCCTCCACAGTTCTTGTAGGAAAATCTTTGCAAGGGTGACAACTGGATTCACAATTCCAAGGGGATCGAATATGTGAGCAGTGTCTGATAGAATGGTGCGCTTTGTAATTTTTGTTGCTTCTTTCCACCTTGTTTTAATGATGAATTGGTCCGAGGTGGGTAGCCAGGTCAGACCAAGGGTTTTTACGTAGCTTTCATCTTCACCATGCAGCTCGTTTTCTGTCTCCCGATCTTCTTCAGGAATTTCCGCTAGAAGTGCATGTGTATTTGCACACCATTTTCGTAAATGAAATTGTCCTTTTGCGAGCAGACCCTTTAATTCCACCTGCATCTGCAATGCTTCCTTTAAATCATTGCTACCAGTTAGTATATCGTCCATGTAGATGTCTCGCTGTATGATGGTAGCTCCCAAAGAACAGCGTTTGTCGGCAGTTGCTGCAAGATCCTTCAAACATCTTATCGCCAAATAAGGTGCGGATTTTGTTCCATAGGTCACGGTGTTCAGTTGATAAGTTTTTAATGGCTGATCTGGAGACTCTCTCCAAATAATGCGTTGGAAGCGTTTACTGTCATCGTCTACTAATATTTGGCGATACATTTTAGAGATATCAGTGGTGAATACGTAAAGAAGAGTTCTGAAGCGTAACAGAATAGCGAATAGATCATTTTGTAGCGCAGGTCCTGCGTGCAGTATATCATTTAGGGATATATTCGTCGATGTTTTTGCAGACGCATCAAAAACTACTCGTAGTTTGGTTGAACTACTTTCAGGACGTAGTACGCAGTGGTGTGGTAAAAAATAATGCGGAGCTTTAGCTGAATCTTCATCGTGGTCAATCTCGGTCATGTGGTCCAGTTCCAAGTATTCTGACATGAATGTTCTATATTGTTGTTGGATGTTCGGATTTCGAAGGAGTTTTCTCTCTAGATTTAGAAATCTACGTGTGGCTATTTCTTTTGATTGTCCGAGGCTGTTGGGACTGTTTGCGAATGGCAGCTTTACAATATAACGCCCTGTAGATGATCTCTTGGTGTTTTTTAGGAAACTCTCTTCACATTGCCTTTCATCGGTAGACAATTTTCTCTTATTAACTCCAGTTGTAGGTGGGATCTCGTCTATAGCCCAGAATCGTTGCAAGGCATCATCTAAAGTCGGAGGTACTAGCCCAATGCCGCAAAATGGGAGTGAGGTTGCTTCAACTGTAGCCTTACCTAAAACCACCCATCCAAGTAGAGTGTTCTGAAGAGCTGGTACATTATTCCTTGGTTTTATTTGTCCAATTGATAATAGCTCTGGGTATAATTCAGCTCCAATCAACAAGTCAATTTCTTGAGGTTGGTTGAACGTCTCATCAGCAAGACGTATGTTCTTCGGTATTTTCCAGCTGTTTGTTTCGATGTATACACTAGGTTGGAGGGAGGTTATACTGTTAAGTACGAATACTTCCAGATTGGTAGTATATCCATTAACCCTTGATTGTATACAAATATTAACCTTCTTGCTACTTTTTAGTGTATTCTGTCCCATTCCCGATATCTCAACTGGCTCATGTTTCAGTATTAGCTTTAATTGTTTAGCTAATTTTTCCGTAATCAGGTTTACTTGTGAGCCTGAGTCAAGCAATGCTCTTGCTTTCATAGGGTGGTTAGTTCGGTTAAGAACATTAACAACAGCTGTTCCTAAAAATATGTAACTATTCTTTGTATTATTTGTTTCCATTGCGGACATAATAGTTCTGTTGTCGAACTTGAGCTCCGGTGCTCCTGCCTTTGGTTCAAAGTTTGGGACGTGGAGCAAGGTATGGTGAAACTGTTTGCATTTTATACAATGTCCGGAATGACAGTTCGAGGCTTGGTGCCCAAATCGCAAACAATTAATGCATCTGTTTAGCGTTTTTATCCGTTTTATTCTCTCCGTTGTTGTAAGCTGAAGAAACTTTTTACACCTGTAGACAGGGTGATTTAACTGCTTACAGATTGGGCATTTTGTCTCTTCAGATGTGGAGGTTAGGGCGATTTTTGTTGAACGATTTGCTGAAAATTTCTCCTTGGTTCCTAATGCCTCCAACATTTGGAAACGTCCTTCTAGAAACGTAAGTAGGTTTTTGAGTGGTTGTAATTCTCGAGGCTGGGGGAGAGATTGCTCATAAAGTCTATGCGTTTCCTTATCTAATTTGGGAAGAATAAGAAAAATGAGCAGGGGATCCCAGTCCGCGATCGATACTCCTAGATTGCTGATACCAAGAAGGCATTCTTTTGTGGTATCATGTAATCGCTTGACTGCACCGGACGAGTCTCCGGTGATTGCTGTTTGCCCCACTAGTTTATGGAGCAACGCTGAAAGAAGCAGTCGCTTATTATTATAACGATGCTCCAGGGTTGACCAGGCAGAAGCGTAGTTCTCATCGGATACTTGTAGGTGTTGGATAAGTTTTGCCGCTTCTCCAGATAAATTAGCCTTCAAGTAGAACATTTTTTCCGCTTTGCTCATGGGTTGTTGATGAATAAGCTGGACATACAAGTCGTGAAACTCCTTCCAGTTAAGGTAATTCCCGTCAAATACCGGCAGAGTTATTTTTGGGAGTTTCAAGTGAAGCTTATGCGTTGATGAAGAGCACGACTGCTCTTCACTGGTTGGATGTGGTAACGGACTTCCCACTTTAGCATCTAACCCCTCTTGAAGTTTGATGAGAAGAGACTGACAACGCTCCTCCAACTTGTAGGGCTCGTCACTAGAGTAATCATATATCTCTTCTTCAGCCATGATTTCTAAATGTCGCGTGGCTATGGTGGACCACTGTGTATTAATACTGACGATTTTTTGCTTGTAAAATGCAATCGACTGATCTGTAAGATGACTTTCAACATCCGACAGAAAATTCTCAAGGGAACTGATTGCTGCTCTTTGCTGCCTTATTAGCCTTAGTAGTACCAAACTGCCTGCTTCTGAGGATTTGGTAGTTGCTGTATTCTTTATGTCAGTCTGAGCTTGCTGTATGGCGGACTTGTAGTTGTTGTATACCGTCTCGACTTGCTTGTAGTAATCTTTTTCAAAGTAAGCGCTTTCGGGTTTTTCTTTTTTATACGCCTGAAGCTGTATATCCCGATTTTCGAACTCACTCCATTCAAATTCCAGTCGTTCTAAGCGGGAATCCAAATAGGACTGCGTTCGTCTACTTGGCCCATCCTTCTTAAAGTTGGTGTACAGCTTGCTGATCTTCTCCGCTGCTTCTGCTTGTTCCTTGATCAGAGATTCCATGTTGATATTAGGTATATCACGTCGGGGTCACCAAAAAATGATCAAACCTCATTTGATTTGATGTGAGCAAGTGACTTTATTTCAAAAATCTTGAAGCTTATATACTAGTTACAATGAATTAGTGTGGGAAAATTATTTTCAGTTCCGCTGCCAAATATCAGTTTTCTTTCGCACTGGATCCCCAAACGAAATATAACACTTCGTATGGAGATTCACCAAAAGACAAACTAATACGTCAGCCGAACTGATGTGAAAATGAAAAGGTAATAGGAGGAAGTGGGAAATTAATTTTAATAAAGATGAATACGCCAGCAGAATGGCCTGTGGGAATGGCGAACGGAATATTTGAAATTGAAGGAGTCATGGGAACTTAGACAGATATGGTTGAGCGTTATTGTAATAGTTGGGTCTTGTTTCGGTCTGATTAAATGATAGTCTAGTATAATTGTTATTTTGTCGGGGTCTAGTATGATTATTCCTATTATTAAAATATGCATAACCTGATTCGTGAAGAATATTTATTGCTTGTTCCAAGCTCGAAGGGTTTCTACAGTGTAGAAGAGATCTCATCGGTTCTGGTATTTTATTTTTGAAAAGGACTAGGGCTGAAACTTTATTATTTTTTATATTGCTCGTTGCTGTGTCATTATTTTCTGCTATTTGTTTTGTCTTTAAGTTAAGACGGCGTAGGATAGTTTTCATTTCATTGTAGAAGTCTACGCTATTTGTTTTAAATTTGATCGATCTAAGTTCATCAAAGAGTTCTTCGATGCTTAGTCTATCGCCAAAGTTATTAATGAGGGTAGTTTTGATGTCAGTCCAACTGGTTATGTGCGCATTTATTTCGACTATCTCTCGGGCCTTGCCTTTCAACTTGGCCTTGATATAGTCAGAGAAGATACTCTGCGCCAATGAGTCATATTTTACAAGTGTCGGGTGGATTTTGTCTATAAGGTCGATGAAATTCTGGAGTTCTCTATAATCTTCATTGAAATCTGGGATTTTGGAAAGGTACTTGAGGGGGCCTATGCTTAGTGTTAGCATGTTTGTGTCAAAGAAGTTATGGATAACTTCTGATAATTGGTTGCTTTTTTGCCTAACCTCTTCTATTCGTGTATTTAAATTATCTTCCATTAACTTATCGATTATGTTCAGTGTCTTAATACTTATGTCTATCTAGATACATAAACAAATGAAGAGGAAGAGAAAGAGAAAAAAAAGAAGGAAAAAAAAATGTGTACAGGAACGCACCTTGAGTTATTTCCTGAGGCTTGGTTGATGTCTTCTTCCTCGTCTTGGGAGATTGTTGGCTGCTTCCTTCTCAGTCGCAGTTGTTGGTGGGTTTTCGAAAGGAAAAAAAATTAGCCAGGGATGCTTCTGGTCTAATCGTTAACACACTTTTAAACACACTGTAATTAATACTCTTTCAAATGCACTATTGGAGTTAGAGTTAGAGTCAATGTATTTTTAAGTACACTGTTAGAGTTAGAGTTATAGTTCACACATTTTTAGATACACTGTTAGAGTTAGAGTCAATATGTTTTTAAATACACTGTTAGAGTCAATATATTTTTAAGTACTGTTAGAGTTAGAGTTATAGTTCACACATTTTTAGATACAATGTTAGAGTTAGAGTCAATATGTTTTTAAATACACTGTTGGAGTCAATATATTTTTAAGTACTGTTAGAGTTAAAGTTATAGTTCACACATTTTTAGATACACTGTTAGAGTTAATGCACTTGATTCGTTAATACACTTTTAGTGACTATTCATTTCGTTTTGTTTTTGGAGTTACTTATCTTTAAGTAACTGCTATTCACTCGCGACGAAATACGAAGCGCGAGATTGATTGGTCAATTAATCGTTAAAACGAACACTCGAAAACTTATACTTTTCGCGTTCTGACCAATCCTACCGACTGCGCCAATTTTACTTTAAATTTTTTTGAAACCAAAATAAAACACAAAAATATTCCTTAATATTAACGGCTTTATTCCGTGGTCTGAAAGCGACCATTCAAAATTGAGTTTCTTCTTAGAACTAACTTAAACTAACAAAATTCTTCTATTTAAACGCCCGTCGTCATTTTCCTCGCTTAATTACTTTTTCTTTTCTTTTTCCTTTCTTCTTACTTAATCGTTTCGGAAAATGACCACTCGACGTTTAAATGTTTTAAGTGCTTTGCTTGCACGATCGATCGAAGACCTTTGGAAATTCGATCGGTCGCTCGCGCACTGCAAGTGTTCCTACGTATGTATACTTAATTGTCGTTCCAAAAAAAATATGATTGCGCAAGCGGTCGATTCGGTTTATTATGACCCTTTGGAAATTCGATCGATCGCTCGCGCATTACATATATCTAACCTAGTTGACATTAATATGCTTGCACAGGCGATCAGTTCGGTTTACGATATTGCCGGATATTCATCGGTCAATGATCGTTGGTCATTGAACGTTGAGTTAGGTCGATCGCCTGTGCATTACAAATGCATTTTTGTTTATATCACCGATATGGATGGGGTTGTTGTGGTTACAACTGTAACAGCTAAGCTCACAGAAAAATTCGATAAAGTAATCGTAAATTTAAAACGTCTTCTGAGTCCCAAAAAACAAGTTACCTTGGAGGCAACTGTAGTGCCGGAAATTTGCGTCGACGTGTTGACAGTTCCAGAATCCGAGTGCCCGCTTTTTGAAGGAATTCAGCTGTCTGACGTTCTGCGTAGTGATATGGAGATAGAAGAGGGACTCAGTCTTCTTGTTGGTTCCGATTTTTATTGGAGCATTGTGACGGGAAAGCAACGTCAGCTTACCAAGCGACTAAGAGCAGTACATACTGTGTTTGGATGGACATTACAAGGCCTCCACATTGTAAGTGACAAGTTTAATTCATGCTCAAGGTTCTTGTTCCTCTTATTAATCTGACATCGACAACAAAATCAGAAGACTTCACACAATTCTGGGCGTTAGAAGCGATCGGTATAAGAAATGACGAAGATGAGAACACCTTTCTTACCGAAGAGCTGACCGAGAAGTGCATCAAAGTGCAAAACTGCCATGGAAGTCAAATGATCCCGTTTTGCAAGACAACAAAGGGCTGGCTTTGCAGCGCTTGAATTCTCTTATCCGCCGACTGTGAAGTGATCCATCCTGACACTACCCAAGTTGGAGCTTACAGCTGCTCTCATAGCTGCTCGTCTTCATTTATACCTGAAGAGATTCCAAGATTGCCTTGAACTGGATTCAGGGAGAGGTGAAAAGATGGCGCCCCATTTGTTTAAAATCGAGTTGATGAGATACGACGACTCACTGCAGTTTCACAATGGAGTCACTGTCGAGGGAAAGGAAATCCCGCTGATCTTCTCACACGAGGCGTGAATGGCAACGTTTTACTAAATTCCGATTTGTGGGCTCACGGTCCTAGTTGGCTTGCAAACAGTGACGCTTATCGGACTCAGGAAGTTACAGCTGGTCCCGAAAACTCCACACTACTGTTGGAAGAATTAAGTCCGAACATCTGACTTGATTGAAGAACCACTTTTGAGCTACAAAGATTACAGTACCTGGGTTCGTCTTATGAGAGTCACTGCCTTCGTTCTCCGATACATACGCTCTGTTCGAAGAAAGCAAAAACCAGAAATCACATTGTCATTTTCCGATGTACCACCACTATGTGCTACCGAAATCCAACAAGCTGAAAACCATTGGGTAAGGTACATTCAAAAACAATATTTTGCTAATGAAATTAGTCTCTTACGAAAGGGCAAATCTCTGTCGACGTCATCAAAGATTGTCACCCTCCTTGGACAAATTTAACGTTATGAGGTTGGGAGGGCGCCTGCAGTCACTGGACGAGCCAATGGAATTAAAACATCCTATCATCCTCCCAGCATGATCACATTTCCTCGACCTTCTGTTTGACGAGTATCATCAACGAAACCTACATGCTGGTGTGAATACTGTCTTGTCGAAGCTACGCGAACGGTTTTGGATAGTCCGAGGACGTCAGGCCATTAAGATACGAATCAAAAGGTGTTTTGTATGCAAGAAACTTTGGGGTCTACCAGCGTCTCAGCCATTTGCTCCATTACCATCTGAGAGAATATCCCTTTTGCGTCCGTTCGACAATGTGGGTGTTGATTTTGCTGGCCCGCTCTATTGTTATGATGACATCAATAACCCGGCCAAGGTTTACATCGCAATTTTCACGTGCTCTGCTGTACGCGCGGTACACCTTGAAATAACGAAAGGGCTATCTACAGAACATTTTTTGATGGCTCTGCGGCGTTTCATCGGCAGGCGAGGTGTTCCATCGATGATAATTTCCGACAACGCTCGTACTTTCCGTAAAGCTGCATTGGAACTTCGTAGCCCTGACTGCTTTTGGGAAAAAGAGGTCATTCAGGGCTTTATTTCAAGAAGAAAGATACAATGGCAATTCATTGTGGAACGTGCCCCTTGGTGAGAGGGGTTTTGGGAGAGGCTCATCCGAACAATGAAGAACTTAATGAAAGTTACCATTGAAATCGAAAAGGTAGTCAACGACCGTCCGCTGACATATATGAGCATTGACCCTATGGACCTGTCTGCTTTGATACCAACCGATTTCTTAACTGCATCCCGAGGGTGGAATTTCGTACTATCGAAATGTCGAGAGCCCGATGCAGACACACTTCGAAATGTTATGAGATATACAACAAAGCTAAAGAGAAGGTGGCAATCAGAGTGATTCGCCCACAAGGGGATCTTTGTATAATCTAAAACAAGGAGATGTTGTTCTCGTTTTCGACCAAGCAACACCACGGATCAACTGGAAAATGGCAATCGTGGATCAGGTGTACCAAGGAAGGGATTCAAAGATCAGATCTTGTCAAGTCCGATTAGCAGATGGGAAGCTGTACAGAGGGCCAATTCAGTTGCTTTATCCTCTTAAAGTTCAATCTCGCCCCCCCCAGGAAGTTGAAAATTAACAGTTGAATTCTCTTTTGTTATTGTATAATTGTAATGTCTAATTCTTTCTCTCATTATACACATACTAAATTCATACTACTACATAGTAATATTATATACATTAACTACTTCATTCATACATTCCACGCTATACATACATATATGCTCATGTCATTGTCATTAAAAGATATAGTTGCAAAATATCCATTAACTCGTGTATCAAAGATAATTTCTAGATTAAAGTGAATTGCATTTTTTATTCGGTTGTTATTTTTCCGCGGTCATTTTTAATAACAACCAACAGCCTCGGATACGGACGGATTACGTGTTGAGGACTCCCGTAAACGTCTAAAAAGAAACGAATTCCGGATCTGCAGCAGGAACGTTAGGTCGCTCAACAGACCAGATGCGGCCGGACAACTGGTCAACTCATTGGACTGCTATAAGGCAGACTTTACCGCGCTCCAAGAAGTGCGATGGGATGGGCCAGGCAAAAAGCAGATGAAAAACTGTGAATTCTACTACCGAAACTTCTACAGAGAAAATAACCAACGCTTATTCGGATGCGGACTTGTTATTCGATGCAGACTTAGACTATGACACCAAAATCGTTCTAGGAGATTTCAATGCGAGGCTGGGTAAGGAAGCTATTTTTGAACGAGTCATAGGAAAGCACAGCCTTCACGACACCACGTCAGAAAACGGACTAGGGCTAGTGGATTTTATGGCGGGACATTATCTCGTAGTAGATTCCCGCACCCCAACATCGATAAGGGGACCTGGCGGTCCCCCGATCAATCGACATCCAATCAAATGGATCACATTGCGATCGACGGCAGACACTCCTCTAGCAATCAATTCGGTATGTATGTATGTATGTATGTATGTTGGTATTACAGTCCATTAAGGACCAAAGCCGAGCTTCTCTCAATCTTGATCCTCGAACACGCAACGTAGGCCATCCCGGCACTAAATTCACTTATCCCTAAGTAGACAACTGCTTTGTCCAATGTGATTCCTTGCGATCTGTGAATACTAATGCCGTAAGACAGCGATAACGGAAATTGCTTCCTCGGACCATTGACTGCTCATTTTTTTAATGACTTTACGACCTGCGTTATAGGAATAGCGCTTTTAGCGAAAGTCGGTCCCTTGTAAGTTTCAAACTTGACATGATGCAGATAGGAGCTTCGCTTGGTAGGTAGTTCTCGACTCTGTTTTCAGTCGGACCGTAAATAATGTCAATGACTGTGCCCATCGAGCCATTGAACAGTCCACAAGAGGTCCACAGGTTCGGCGTAACATCACTTTAGCGCCAACGCAGAGTAACAGTTCTGCGCTCAGTCCTTGAGCTTCGTCATCTGACTCTTGAGCGGCTGTTGCATTATTGTTTGAGGCATTTATTCGAGTCACTGGGCATCCAAGCGATCGTAAGGTGTTCTTGTTATAAGCTTTGATGTTTTTGTTGGCCGCCATCAATCGTGTCGCGTCCTTGAAATCTCGGGTCGATCCTGGATTATTGTCGACAAAGCGTTGTGACCAGAATTCATAGTGCTATCTGTCGCATGATCTGCTTGAGAATAAACGTCTTCCATATCTGCGAATAAGCTGCTTTGCCTCGCAGGGAAAACTCATCCGACTCTTTAGGTACGCCATACAGAGGCTTGTCCAAAATTGGCTGTAGCTGATGGAAGCGCCAAAGAATACAACAACAAATCCTCCCCAACATTCGTGCTGCTTCTCAGGGTTAGCTTCTCTAAGCTGGCCATCTGTCTTGCCCAGCATGCGCAACCCAATCATGCTGAATTCGTCTGTCAATATCACCTTGATATTATTGAAATGCTCCTGAAACTCTCTTTGGGTGTTTCCAGTTAGGGGCGTAACTCTGGCTGATGTGGCAACGTGCAGTCCGGAATGCAGAGTTTGGCCTACGATATTGTTTGCAGCCACGCCGGTTGGAGCCATTAGCTGGACGTGCTCCAAGCCGAAACTTTTAACAACTTCGTTGATGACTAACGACTTGCCGGTTCCAGCAGCTCCCATGACTATTGCCTTTTGGTCCGTCGTTTCTTCGTCTGTCGCTCTTGTGATTAAGTCTATCACGGCTTTTTGCTCGATGTTCAATGTAAAGCAGCTTGCTGCCGCCTCAACTTCTGGTATTTCATAGGAAGCCATTGCCACATCCATGAACTTGAGCTCGTTTTCTGCTCCTGGATATTAGCTGAAAGACAAATACCAGTCATGCTGCCGATCGACATCTCGGAATCCAAGTTCGACGCGTGACTGATTTGGAAGCGCTGCGGCAGCAGCCATCCAATCGTGTGCTCATATATGGGAGTTTCCGGCTCGTCATTCTCTTCGACAACGTCCGCCATATCTATGTTTAACGCCCAGCGACAGCGACGACATGTGCCTTGTATGACTCTTCCCATGTTGTGTGCGTTAGCAAAGTTGTCATATCGACTTTCCATGTAGTGTGAGGTACTGGTTGTTGTTTGTAGTAGATTTCGTCGGTTTCACGGGATTTACCTTTCACGACTTTAGGAATGACTAGAACAACTCTTTCTTTTCTAGCAAGATGCGTCTTGTGAACGGGAACTGTCATCACTGGGCGTGCAGCGGCCCTCGACGGTTCACCGATTGAAAACGTGGTTTTCCAGCAGCAACAGTGTATTTTCGGGCAACGTCCATGAATGTCAAGTCGTTCAAATTCGCTGCTCTATACGCATATGCTTGAATTCTTCGCGGAGCATCAGAACTGCCGTTTACATCATCTTCCACGCCTCGTCTCTTTATTCAAACGCTTTCCTTCGTGGAGATGTACAGCTTCACAAGCTGCTAGTAGAAACCTGGACACATCAAACACCAATAACCTTCATGAGGAACTTCGTCACAGTTCTCTGTCTTGACTCAGTACCGATACTACTCTCTAGAAGGGCCCTCAGCGTCTGTTTGAAATTTTCAGACTTTAGTTCACCTCTTGAGGCGTACTTAGTGATGTAAGATGTCACTATATATTCAGAAGCGATAATGGAGATGTTTGTGTTTGCTCGCCACGCGAATGAAAGAAACTTGTTGAATGGTTTGAGTAGTCCATCCTTTCGAACAGGTGTATAACAGATTCAATGAGTAGTGGTTTTGGAAACCCAAACCGGCATTGCTTATGTCCATTGATTGTTCGCAGACAGTACGAATTCGAGCAAACCGTGTGTCTTTGAAATCTGTTCACAGCTTTGGCTATGTTTTTGTCAGTGAGTTCGAGGTCTGTTGCTTTCATTCTACTGGGGTGCAGGTCTGATCATGCCGCATGATATATATATGTAATAATGTTTGGTATTTGTCAGCTCTTCAATATTCATTGACTCAAAGTTTCTAATGTCAGGAGCTCCAGACAGCCAAAATGCGCCATGAACATGTGGGCTTTCTCTATGTCGATACTCGAAACGGTATCAATAGTCTATGATCGGGTACTTTTTCTCCAATACTTCCAAAAACGGTTCTACTCTCTTGCCAAAGTAACTGTCTACAACTGACGGGTTTTTTGAGAGCAATGATTGCTCTGATTGATTGCAACCTGAGCTTCAGACTTCCCAGTTGGATCGTATCCAAAATGTTTCCTTAGGCATGGCCACCAGAGATCTGTCGCGCTTAACGTCAAGAAGAATGTTGGTACAGCAAGTTGGCTGACCATACTTTCAAGTTCTAAATGCTTCTGATACCAGTAGGACATTGTGCCTCTGATATTTGAAGCAAAGTAGAGAAAACGGTTCATCAGCGCCGGATTTTATATGGCTTGTTGTTGTAGATACTCCGGGGATCCATTGAAATTGGTCATGTTGGCGTAGATTAAGCCTTTGCCAATTGCGTCTTGGCGTTGCATCATGTTGAGGCAGATGAATGGAAACCTCGGGTTTTGCGCAAATCTCTTGTCATGGTAACTCATCAAATACCGAGCCCATTCCTGAAATGTGGGTTGATTTTCTCTAGAACGTGTATTATCATTGATGTCAGCAGCACCAGAAGGCAACAGATGAGGAAAAGCTTTGACGATGTATCCAACAGTCGTGAATTCGTTGACCGGATTTGCTGAAGCTGTGGGCCAATCAATTACATCACGAACAACCTCGGTTTGTCTCATACCACCTGAAACGGGAAGCATTAATAACCACATCTTCACTGTCTTCAGCAACATCGGGCATTGAGTCGTTAGCAACACTTTCGTCGACATGTCTAAGTTGATCTTGAACGCTTCCGTCTTCTGGTAGTGCCGCGGACATATTGATTTGCAACTCAGCATTGAAGCGATTCTGTTGCTTTAGAAACACCAGAACATCGTGTACCACCTGTCGTCTGACCCTAAAGTCTTTGTAACCTTGGGCTCTCTGTTTCCTAACCAGCAAGATGTTGACTGTATTAGAAACTCTAGGCAACTCGTTTGCAATCGGTTGGAGATCTTGCGCGACGTTCAGCACGTAACCTTTGTAACGAAATTGGCCATTGACACCTTGACTGCGGAGCCGATAGACGCTGAAAACGGGTTGAATCCGTGCTACCAACATCTGCTCGACGACTGACAATGTCTTCATAACCTCTGAAACATCTGGAACATCTGGATCCATATTGTTTTGAGCAGTGTACCTGAAAGGGTTTTTAGTGCAGTATTGGCAGATGACCACGCACGCAGTTGTCGCAGAGTCTGAACACGTGCTTGTCGAGATTCTGGGTGAATGTTCTGATAAATTCAGTTCTCCAAAATGAGTTGTTTCTATGTTTGAGTTTCCAAGAGGGTCGTCGATAATGTTTTGGCGAACGTTCCTCATTCTGGCTGCGTCTCTGGTCGATCTTGCCAAGTTCCGGGATCGTTTAGGAGGAAGTGGCGTATTGTCTCAAACTGTTTTTTGTATACTTCAGTTGATATACATATGAGATTTATTGTTGTTTTTTGTTAGTTGGTTAGTTTCTTTTTTTATCAGTAGTTATGCTTCACGTATATTCAGTTTTGATGATGAGTATGGCCGTATTCTTACTTACTTACTTATCAGGCCAGCGATCCATGGAGGATCTGAGCCTGAGCTATAGCTGCCTTCCATCCTTGACGGTCCCGGGCACGCTGCTTCCAGTTGTCAAGACCGAGATGTCTTACATCTGCGATTACTTGGTTTTTATACCGGAGGTTGGGTCTTCCTCTTCTTCTCGAACCAGGAGGCTCGGAGTCGAAGACCCTCTTAGCTGGAGCGTTGATGTCCATGCGCTCGATGTGGCGGAGCCAGTGTAGTCGATGGATCCTTGCCTTCCGGACTACATCCACATCTTGGTACAGCTCGTAGAGTTCGCGGTTGTGTCTTCGTCTCCATTCACCTTCCTCACAGACAGGACCAAATATCCGGCGAAGAATTTTTCTTTCGAAAGAACCCAAAACCAGCTCCGCTGTCCTGCTTATCGTCCAGCTTTCGGCTCCGTACAGCAGGACTGGCAGAATGAGCGTTTTGTAAAGCATGACTTTGGTCTTTCGAGTGAGGAGTTTTGACCCCAGTTGTTTGGACAAGCCGAAGTAGCAGCGGTTGCCAAGGGCGATTCTATGACGGATCTCCACTGTGGTGTCATTTGTGGAACTTACGTTTGCCCCGAGGTAGACAAACTCCTTAACTACCTCGAAATTGTAGCTGTCAATTGTTATATTTTGTCCCAGGTGGTGAGCGAAGGATTGTTTTTTGCTTGACAGCCTGTATTTCGTTTTGTCCTCATTGATCTTAAGACCAACTCGTTTCGCCTGTTCTTCAATCGCCGTGAATGCCACAGCGAGAACACGCGATTATGTCGATATCATCCCTGTTCCCTGTTGACGCCTGCCCGTCGCACTATCTGCTCCAGCACAGGGTTGAAGAAGTCACATGACAACGCATCTCCTTGCCGAAATCCGGTGCATGTTTTGAATGGTTCCGAGGTCCTAGAACCGAGTTGCACGGTGCATCGCGCGTTTTTTAGCGTGGCGCGACACAACTGGATCAGTTTTACCGGGATCCCGAATTCGGCCATCGCCCCAAACAGCTCTTCACGATGAATGCTGTCGTATGCGGCTTTGAAATCGATGAAAAGATGGTGTGTATCGATTCGAAACTCGTTGGTCTTTTCCAGGATTTGTCGAAGTGTGAAGACTTGGTCTATAGTTGAGTCGCCGGGCCGGAAGCCGCACTGGTAGCTGCCGATTAGTGCAGTGCAAAATGGTCTTAGACGTTCACACAATACGCTGGACAGGATCTTGTATGCGACATTGAGCAGGGATATACCTCTATAGTTCTTGCAAGAGGTAGGATCGCCTTTTTTGTGGATGGGGCATATAGAGCTGGTATTTCAGTCGTCGGGCATGCTTTCATCTTCCCAAATTCTGCAGATGATCTGGTGCATGCTCCCTACCAGAACATCGCCACCGGCCTTGAAGAGCTCTGATGGCAAGCCATCTGAGCCTGCGGCCTTATTGTACTTCAGCTTCTGAATAGCTGTGCCGACTTCTTCGATGCTGGGTGGGAGGACTACTTCAGCGTTTGGAGTTGGGATTTCCTCGGTCCCTACCACTTTCTCTTGGTCATGCTCGTTAAGCAGCTGCTAGAAGTGCTGCTTAAATACATCCGCTATTCCCTGCGGGTCGGTTTCGAAGAGATTCGAAGAGCCAGGGTGCCCTTGTAAAAGGCTCGTATTTTATGTTTATCCCTAGACTTGTCGATATCCTTGAGCTGGGAGGCTGCGAAGATTCTTTTCTTTTGTCGCAGTAGTTTTTTCTCCTCCCTTCTTCTGGCTCGGTACTTTTGTTGCGCTGCCCTGGTTTTCCTCTGCAGCGCCTTTTGGTACGCCTCGTCGGTTGCTGCCATTTTCCGCTCACACTCGCCATCATATCACGGGTTTCTTGTCGGGGGTGGTAGGTATCCTAAGGTGGTTTCGGCTACTTCCTGAATGGCTGAGCGGCAATGCAGCCACATATTATTGGCATTAGTGTTCGACGTAGGCATATCGTAGAGGCCGTATTCAGTCACGCAAAATTCTTTAAAAAAAATGACGTGACTTGGGGGCGAAAAGCATCAAAAATGGAATTTTTGTTCAATTTTAAATAATAGAGCGCGCAAATTTTTTTTCGAATATTTTAATTTTTTTCTAGATTTAATTTTGTTTTTAATTTTTCATAATTAAGCTTAACCGAAATTCAAAATTCCGGCTTCGTCGTGACCCGACTTATTTGGTCGACTAATAGTGTAAACAATTTCATCTCTCTAAAATGTGAGGAAGTGGTCCAAAAACGCGAACAACATTTTGAGTCCGAGTCAGCACAAAGCGCTGTCGCAGACGGCCTTTCTGCCGAGCAATTTGAAGCAGCTAGAGAAGAGCTGATAGGGTAAATGCACCAGCTCATCTGTAAAATATGGTCGGAGAAAAGCATGCCCGACGAATGGAATCTCAGCATCGTTTGCCCAGTCCACGAGAAAGGAGACCGCTATAACTGCGCCAACTACAGGGGAATAAGTCTCCTTAACATTGCATATAAGGTATTCTCTGCCATTCTGTGTGAACGCCTGAAACTCTTTGTGGATAATCTGATAGGTTCTTATCAGTGTGGTTACAGGCCAGGTAAGTCAACTATAGACTCAATACTCACACTGCGGCAGATCTTGGAGAAGACCAAGACACCCATCACCTTTTCGTTGATTTCATAGCCGCGTATGACAATGTGACGAGCTATACGGAGTCATGTCTAGTTTCAACATCCCGGCCAAGCTCGTCAGATTGTGCAGGATGACAATGAAGAATTCTCGCTGGTCCATTAAGGTCGGTAGCGAATTGACCGAAACCTTTGATGTTAAAAAAGGATTTAGACAAGTTGACGCGCTGTCATGTAATTTTCCCAGCATCGTACGAGACTCACTGGCCAACACAAGAGATACGATCTATTGCAAGTCGGCGCAGCTGCTTGTGTACGCTGATGAGATTGAGGTAATTAGATGAACACAGCGGGACGTCAATGAGGCGTTCGTAGGCATTCAAGTAGTAGCGGTTAAAATCGGTATTTTGGTTAACGAGTATAAGACGAAATATATGCTGTCAACCGAAAAAGACGCACAACACCGACGTCTCGGCCAGTACGGCACAATTGGCACCTACAAATTCGAAGTGGTCAAGTAAACTCTTAGTAAGTAACATGATCGCCATCAATAAACAAAGCCCGGCGACTATTCTCTCCGTCTCCTATTAGTGCGTATCTTCGTATACCTTTTCCGCCTCTCTCATTCTGCTTACTTACTTACTTATCAGGCCGGTAATCCATGGAGAATCTGAGCTTGAGCTATAGCTGCCTTTCATCCTTGACGGTCCCGGGCACGCTGCTTCCAGTTGTCAAGACCAAGATGTCTTACATCCGCGATTACTTGGTCTTTATACCGGAGGTTCGGTCTTCCTTTTCTTCTCGAACCACACAAAATGGCAAAAACAGGACGATATACCGTCAAATTGCCACTACTAAGGGATCGCATGGTCTTGGGCGATTCACGCAAAATGGCGTTAAAGCGATTTTTTTATTGGAGCAGAGATTCGCAAGAAATGAGAAACTTCGGGATGACTATTGCAAATTTATGCAGGAATATATTACTCTTGGACATATGGAGGAAATACAACAAGACTCCTCTGCAAAAACGTATTATCTTCCACACCATACGGTGATAAAAAATGACAGCTCTACTGCCAAACTGAGGGTGGTTTTCGATGCCTCGGCAAAAACAACATCTGGAGAATCGCTAAATAGCATCATGATGACAGGCCCCACGATTCAGAAAGATCTGTTTTTCCTACTTCTTCGATGGAAATCATTTCCAATCGTGTTTACAGCTAACATCGAAAAGATGTATCGGCAGATCTTAGTCGACCACGAGGATCGAAACCTACAGCGCATCTTGTGGAGAGAAAATGAAGGTGATCCAATCAGGGAATACAGTTACATACGGTACAGCATCAGCCCCGTATTTGGCAATTAAAACTTTATGTCAGCTAGCTGAGGATGAAAGACATAATTATCCACGGGCAAGCAAGGCAGTACTTGAAGGATTTTACGTAGACGACTGTCTTGGTGGCGCAAACTCACTAGAGGAATGTGAAAACCTTCAAAGAGAATTAGTGCAGCTTCTTCGCTTGGGTGGATTCAACTTGCGAAAATGGACATCAAATAGCTCAGAGTTAATAAAATCGTTACCAAGAGAAGTCATTGAAATAGAACCAGAACATGGCTTTAACAGTGACACAATATTCAAAATTTTGGGAATAAAATGGTGTCCAAGGACAGATGACTTCCAATTTAAAGTAAACTTTTCGTCATTTAGTACAACAAATACCAAGCGAGCAATTTTGAGTGATGCAGGTAAAATTTTCGATCCATTTGGATGGTTGTCGCCAGTAACGATCAAAGCGACGATTCTGATTCAAAGTCTCTGGCTCTTGGGAATCGCATGGGATGAACAGGTGCCAATGAAAATTCAAAGAGAATGGGACGAATTCAAACAAAGATTATCGTCACTTGAAAATGTGAGAATTCCACGTTGGACGCAGCAAATGGAAACTTCTCAAATCGAGCTACATGGGTTTGCAGATGCATCAGAATCAGCATATGCAGCAGTGGTGTATCAGAAAGTCATAAATTGCGGTTCTACAACAGTGTGTAGTGTATCATCGCCTCAAAAACCAAGGTGGCGCCTGTGAATCAAGTATCACTGGCCAAACTGGAGTTATGTGCGGCTACATTACTTACAAAGCTGATAAATTACATCAGAGAGGGAACAGCAATTCAATATACCAGAGTTGTTGCACGTGCCGATTCTACCATAACATTGAATTGGTTAAAACGACACCCAGTAAAATGGAACACATATGTAGCCAACCGGGTATCCTATGTTCAACAGCATTTCAAAGGACAATGGAGGTTCGTACCTGGTAAGGAAAATCCTGCTGACATTCCTTCAAGAGGGTAATTTGGAGATACCCTCGCTGAGAGCTCTACATGGTGGCATGGTACAGAATGGTTAAAGAAAAACGAACAACATTGGCCGGCTGACAAGGTAATAATGGAAGTCCAAGATGTACCTGAGGTTCGGGAATCTTATGCGTGCATGATTATACAACCCGACAAATTTCATTGATATCACCACCGGTTTTTCATCGCTTTCTAAGCTTCAACGTGTGAGTGCAATCTGTCTACGAATTAAAAACAATTGCAGAAAGAGCAAGAGAGGTGAACCATTACTGCATGGCAATTTGACGGTAGAAGAGCTCCTGGAAGCAGAAAAGGCTCTTGTAAGAGGTGCTCAACGGGTATTTGAAGAAAACATGCAAACCCTAACGTTAAACAAACCTATTAAGTAAACAAGCAGCATATCGTCATTAAATCCTTTCATTGACGGCAATTGAATTCTACGCGTGGGAGGTCGATTGAGACACGCCATCTTATCAGATGACCAGAGACATCCTATGATCTTGTCATCAACACATCCGTTGACAAAATTAATAATCAACAAAGCTCACATCGATACACTTCATGGTGCAATAAAGCTGACACTAAACTATATTCGGAGGAAGTTTTGGATCATCCGAGGAACCAATAGTGTCAAAGCCGTCATACATCAATGCATAAGGTGTTTCCGATTTAAGGCCAAGGAAGCAAGTCCTCATGGGACAACTTCCAGAATCTCGAGTAAATTTCTCACGTCCGTTTACACATTGTGGAATAGACTACGCTGGTCCAGTCAACATACGATGTTCACAAACTCGAGGTGTGAAGTCGCACAAGGCTTACATAGCACTGTTTGTCTGCATGGCAACAAAAGCAGTACATATTGAGTTGACTTCTGATTACTAAACTATGCGATAAGGCCAAGTCAGTGACAAAAGAGAGTCAGTGCGATGAATTACGTCATCATATGGAAGAAGAATGGCATAACGTATTCTCGATCTTTAATAGACTTCAAATGGCACCTTTGCTTAGACACAAACGAAGACTGCTGGGAACTATTCTGAGCTTAGTATTTGGAGTCAATGATGAAGTGCACAAAGATATCGAAGACCTGGACAGTAATCAAAAAGAACTGATCAAAAATACGAAAACGAACACCAAAATTATTCTCTCTACAATTGCCAGTGTAAATGAGACAGAAGCAAGAATTAATCAAAAAATCAACAACTTTACAAAGAAGCTGAACGCTGGGTTAGAAGAAATCAACAGAATGGAATCGTGGTTCAGATTGGTTGACGAAAACAAAATCAATCTACATGTGACGAATGCCTATCTGATTGCACTCAGTTACATGCGAGAGGTCGAAGCGAAATACAGGAAGCTACTAAATGTGTGCCTTAAACGTAGCCATTTGTTTGAATTCTTGTCGCACGACAGCGTGGAGGAAATCACCAAAAGGTGCGCAGAAAACTCGGCCCTGAGATGAAGGTACTACCAGACCCAATGGACAAACTCGAGATAACTAAGACTCCAGCGGAAGTTTTGGTCACAGGATATTTTATAATCAGTGATACTGATGAATATGATCTGATTAAAACTAATTCTGTTCCAGAGAAGGTAGGCGAGCAAACATTTCGAGAAGTACAGGTGCAGCGAACGGTACTGGGTGTCAACTATAATCTACAGAGGTATTTCGAAATACCACTGGAAGATATAAACAAGGCACCAATGCTAAATGGAACAACATTAATACTCCGGCCTTCAATATTTCTCAGTATTGAGCAAAGTGAGGATTGCGTTGTCCAGCAACTGTACAGAAAATTGTCCGTTAAGCGATGCGCAACCAGGTTACTAAACCTAACACACATCATATGGAAGGAATTATGGACTCATAACACATGGATGTTCATCACACCAGAGGATACTACTGTGTTCATTATTTGTGGCCCAACTCGAGAAGAAGTGATTTTGAACAACACGGGCATCATTCATGTGACCCAAGACTGTGTCACCCAGTCCAAATTCGTTCGATTAGAGGCAAAGTTGTTTAAGGAAACATCAGTTGTAATGCACCTTACGAAAACAAATGCCACCATTAACACACCATTATTATCCCAGGTTCCAGTCTATTTTACGAATGAAACCGTCATCCCGATTAATAAGGATGTGATTGAAATATCCAATTTCAATCGTCAGGAAGCAGTCGAAGCGCTCAACCGGCTACATGACCACAACTGGAAGACCATCAAAAAGCATCAGTATTGGACAATTGGGCTTTGTTCAATGCTTGCAGCCGCAAGTATTATCATTTGTCTATTGGCGGTGATCCTTAAGTACGGCAAATGTCCAACTAAGAACCCCAGCAACATCGAGTTAAAAGATCAAAAGGGCATTCCGAGTAATCGTTTTGAAATCAGTTGGGCAACAACACCGGAGGAGGCAAAATGTTGATGACATCAACAAAAAATATAAATTAATTTGTTATATTCTTCGGTTAGCAGTTTCTTTTTGTAGTGCTTAGGCAAACAGTTTCATTTTTGTAATATTAACAATAACGCTCTTCTTTTGTTTTCATTTGTGCAACTTGCAAGCAATTTGAGTTTTGATACATTAACATTAACGTCCTTCTTCTGTTTTCCGTTGTGCAGTTTGTCGTGCTTAGCTAATCAATTTTTTTGTATAAATTAAATAAATAAAGTACCTAGTTTTCATTCAGTTATTCAATATCAATATCATGTGGTTGAAATTCTTTAATCGCATATAAGGTCTTCCCTGCCGTATTGTGAACGCCTGAAACCGTTTGTGGATAACCTGATCGACTCTTATCAGTGTGGTTTCAGGCCAGTTAAATCCACAACAGACCAATTATTTACGCTACGACAGATCTGGAGAAGACCCAGGAATACCAAATCGACACTCACCACCTCTTCGTCGAGATCAAAGCTGCATATGACAGCGTGCATAGAGATGAGCTATACAAAGCCATGTCTAGTTTTAACATACCTGCCAAACTCGTCCGACTATGCAGGATGACAATGGAGAATTCTCGCTGCTCCATTAAGGTCGGTAATAAGCAAACTGATGCCTTTGATGTTAAAAAAGGATTTAGGCAAAGTGACGCGCTGTCATGCAACTTTTTCAATATCGTGCTTGAAAAGATCGTGCAAGAGTCGCTGGCCAACACAAGCAGTACAATTTATTTCAAGTCCACGCAATTGCTTGCGTACGCCGACGACATTGAAGTGATTGGACGGACACAGCGAGATGTCAATGAGGCCTTTGTAAGTATTGAGGTAGAAGCAGATAAGATGGGTCTCAAGGTTAATGAGGGTAAAACCAAATATCTGCTTTCATCTAAAAGAGACGGTCAACATCGACGCATTGGCCAGAACGTCACCATGGGCGGATATAACTTTGAAGTGGTCAAGGAATTCGTCTACCTTGGCTCACTGATGACCAGCGACAACAACATCAGCGCTGAAATAAAACGCAGATTCACTCTTGCCAACCGCTGTTTCTTTGGGCTCAAGAGGCAATTGAGAAGTAGAGCCCTCTCTCGGAAAACCAAGGTGACACTATATAAGACCTCCCAGTCCTCCTTTAGGGCGCAGAGGCTTGGACCTTAACAAAAGCGGATGAAGATGCCCTTGGTCGTTTCGAAAGGAAAATTCTGCGCACTATCTACGGTCCCGTTTGTTCAAACGGTGTATGGAAGAGAAGATATAACGAAGATCTATACGGGTTATACAGTGACATCGGCCTGGTACGACGTCTACGGATACAGCGTCTAAGGTAGCTAGGCCATGTAAAGCGCATGGAAAACACAGCTCCGACCCGAAGAGTCTTCGAATCCACCCCGGAAGGAAGGCGCGGCAGAGGACGATGGTGGCGCACGCAGGTGGAAGGGGACCTTAACCAACTGGTCGTGCGGCGCTGGAAACAGCTGGCCAAAGACCGTGCCAGCTGGAGACGCTTGTTGGTTGAGGCCCAGGGTCACCACGGACTGTAGCGCCACCTAAGTAAGTAAGTAAGGAAGGAAGGTTTTGCACGAATAATTACTCTCGCTACTGTAGGCATATTACATATAGCCAAAAGAAATGTATTAAATGTCTTTTAATACGAATTAAATCTATCTGATCTGAAACAGCGATTAGATGGGTATCTAAGTAAATATGCATACCATTCGTTCGTTCGTTTTTAGGGTTCCGTACCCAAAGGTAAAACGGAACCCTATTACTGAGACTTCCCTGTCCGTCCGTCCGTTCGTCTGTCACCAGGCTGTATCTCATAAACCGTGATAGTTAGACAGTTGGCATTTTCACAGATGATGTATTTCTGTTGCCGCTACCACGACAAATACTAAAAACAAAATGAATATTTAAGGGGGGCTCCCATACAACAGACATGATTTTCATCCAAAAAATCCTGCCTGCAAGGTCCAAGGTCTGTCATTTGATGAGGTAACATACATATGTAGTCTCTTTCATATTTATATATACAGACGGTACGGAACCCTTCGTGGCGAGTCCGACTCGCACTTGGCCCGTTTTTTTACTTACCACGGCCTGGACACAACCACTGGTTAATTGTATTATCAATCGTAGAACTCACTACAAAGAGACACCGCCATTTTCATACTCGATAAAAGTGACATATGTGTATACTGGCAGAATCCGATCCCAGTGTCATCGTCAATTTAGGTTGAGTTATATCCCACTGAATCACGATGCTCTCCATCTCCTGATCGCTGACACAAGCTCGTTGGATTGCTTATTATCACCACGTTTAAATAAAGTTTAATAAAAGTCCTGGACATGTCCTTCCTAAGCTGAAATAGCTGTAAACAGATTTCCTACATCTATAAAAGTCACAAAGTTGTCAAAAAGTTTATCCTACTACGAGGAAGGTTGTCGGCCTAAAGTCGTTTTATTAAGAATACCCAGCAGCCAACTCCTGACCCTTATTTCGAATTACCTCTGTACAGCTGGAAATTTAAATTTTGCTGGACACCATTCCACTATGGCATTTCCTCGGTCCAAGTCAACTCAGGCGTCGTTCCTTTTCTTTTTCAACTCTGAACTTGCAATTTCAATTATGACTTTGTTATTTAATTTGCGAACTTATTACACAATACACGTATTCGTTATTTCTGTTTTAGCTTTTACGTAGTTTAGAAAAAACAGCAGATTGGAAGATAAAAGGCAACACTGGAAATAATTTAAATATCACAGCTGGCTGAAGAGCTAATTAAATACTCAAACAACAGAAAAACGAGCATATTTCTCTATGTACACAGTCCCACTATCCTTAACGTCTGTAGAAGGGTATTTTATTTAGGCATTTATGCAAGCGTCTAAAAAAGACTGTTTTTAAGTTATCTTCTTTGATAGAAGACTATTTTTGCTACAAAGTAATTATACGCGATATTCACATTTGTCAGATTTGTTTGTCAGATTTGCCGTGGTTTGTTGGCCTGATACTTGTGATTACCGATGTTTAGATAATAATGGGCAAGTCGATGGTGGTAATTATATTTATAAGGATATTATAATGCTTATTATGTATATAAGTTTGCCAGAAGCCTTTTTACATACCCACAGAATCTGTACTAAGAGCACTTACCTCGTGCGTTTTCTTTTTTCGTTACGTATAATATACTACATCCCTATGTGTAAGGCATCATGCTTTTTAAATCGTTGGGGGAAATGATGTCTCGTGCCTAATAGCATCAACAAAGACCTAATACAATTTGTACTTTTGCCACCAGTCGTTTCCCTGTTATCGTAGAAAATTTACTTGCCTATGCTGTTATTCATTTGCAGTCGTATAGCACTTAACGCAAACGACCACAAACCGCCCCTATGCAAAGAACATTGTCTTATTAGTAAAAGCCCAGATCCCTTTGTCGTCAAGCTATCAAATTCCTTATGCACGAAGCTCAAGCAGTCATATAGTCGGAATATGTCGTCTGTGAAATGAAATTGAATGAAGGATAATGAAAGGTTTTTTTTTCCGAATGAATTCATGTCCATGAGATAACCAATTGTTTGCTGTTTTCGTTGCTCCTGCATCTTTCACTACGTAGAGACGATGCTCATAACTAATTGAATTTAGATGACATTGGAGAAGGGGAGCGAATTGCTCCAACCAACAACGAATGTTCGATATTTGGAGCAATCATGTGCCAACGGAAAGTCAATGGAATGACTCTTCCTATCTTTCGCTTACAAAAAATTTAACAGGGAGTGAATTGTCTAGTGGCAATATTTATGTAAAGTCGGTGGTGTAAACATAGAAAAGAGGGTTTATGGTATTTCGGAATTAATTTGACCTGCAGAATGTTTGTAGCATGGTTTGGGCCAGGGGTAAAAGCAGGAAATACTAACTTACTTACTTAGGTGGCGCTACAGTCCGTGGTGAACCTGGGCCTCAACCAACAAGCGTCTCCAGCCACCACGGTCTTTGGCCAGCTGTTTCCAGCGCCGCACGCCCAGTTGGTTAAGGTCCCCTTCCACCTGCGTGCGCCACCGTTGATGCGGCCATCCTCTGCCGCGCCTTCCTTCCGGGGTGGATTCGAAGACTCGTCGGGTCGGAGTTCTATTTTCATGCGCTCTACATGGCCTAGCCACCTTAGACGCTGTATCCGTAGACGTCGTACCAGGCCGATGTCGCTGTACAACCCGTACAGTTCTTCGTTATATCTTCTCCTCCATACACCGTTTGAACAAACGGGACCGTAGATAGTGCGCAGAATTTTCCTCTCTAAACGACCAAGGGCATCTTGACAAGAGTGATTCTGCGTTTTATCTAGGCGTCAAAGTCGTCGGCGTACGCAAGCAATTGCGTAGACTTTAAACAAATCGTACCTCTTGTGTTGGCCAGTGACTCTTGCAAGATCTTTTCAAGCACGATGTTGAAAAAGTTACATGACAGCGCGTCACCTTGCCTAAATCCTTTTTTAACATCGAAGGTATCGGTTTGCTCATTACTGACCTTAATGGAGCAGCGAGAATTCTCCATTGTCATCCTGCACAGTCGGACGAGTTTGGCAGGGATGTTAAAACTAGACATGGCTTTGTATAGCTCATCTCTATACACGCTGTCATATGATGCTTTGATCTCGACGAAGAGGTGGTGAGTGTCGATTTGGTATTCCTGGGTCTTCTCCAAGATCTGTCGTAGCGTAAATATTTGGTCTGTTGTGGATTTACCTGACCTGAAACCACACTGATAAGAGTCGATCAGGTTATCCACAAACGGTTTCAGGCGTTCACACAATACGGCAGAGAAGACCTTATATGCGATGTTAAGGAGACTTATTCCCCTATAGTTGGCGCAGTTATAGGGGTCTCCTTTCTTATGGACCGGGCAAACGATGCTGAGAGTCCATTCGTCGGGCATGCTTTCCTCCGACCATACCTTACAAATAGATGGTGCCTGCACTTTACCAGCTCATCTCCAGCCGCCTTAATAAGCTCAGCAGACAGGCCCGCGCCTTTATTAGACTAAGGTCTTGCTATCGCTATTTTGACATCGTCTAGGTGGAGTGGACTGAATTCTGTTACATCGTCGTCCATTACGAATGGCTCGTTCTGCCTGACCACGGTATCTTGCCTATCATCGCCGTTATTCAGTCTGCAGAAGTGGTCTTTCCAAATCTTCAGCATCGACTGCAACTGTACTACCAGTTCTCCTTTTTCATCCCTGCATGTGAAACTTACGGGCGTGATTCCTGCGGAAGCATCTCTCCATCTCCACGAGCTCACGCTTTCCGTGCTCTCTCTTCTTTCTTCTGAAAAGCGTGTGTTCCTCTCTTCTCTTCTGCTCATAGATTTCGCGAGCAGCTCTCGGCCGTCGTTGCAGCATGGCTTTATATGCCTCTTGTTTTGCCGCATGGGCTTGTTCGCATTGTTCATCAAACCAGGGGTTTCTAAGTGGTGGCGATTTGAAACCCAACACCTCTGAGGCAGCGTCTCTGACGGCGCTCTGGCAATGCGCCCATTCCTGCTCTATTGTTTGTGCTGCTGTGGGCGGATTTTGAGAGAGCTTGGAGGAGACACGATCCGCAAACGTCCGACGTCAAACTTACGTAGTTCTATTCGACTCCTAAGCATTCTTGATATCCTCATTCGTACCTTGGCTACAACAAGGTAGTGGTCCGAGTCGATGTTGGCCCCTCGGAAGATTCGTACGTCGAGAATACTGGAGGAGTGTCTGGCGTCGATCGCAATGTGATCAATCTGGTTGGTGGTCGATTGGTCAAAAGACCGCCAGGTACCCTTGTGGATGTTGAGATAGGGGAATCGCGTGCTTGCTACAAGGAGGTTACGCCCCGCTAGGAAATCGATTAGCCTAAGTCCGTTGTCGGATGTGGTGTTATGGAGGCTATGCTTTCCTTTGATCGACTCAAGTATGTCCTCTTTGCCCAGTTTTGCGTTAAAATTTCCTAGAACTATTTTCGTGTCGTAGCTGGACATTGGGCATAGGTTCTGACTAGGAGATTGTAGAATTCTTCTTTGACTCGATCTTCCTTTTCTGCCGTCAGGGCGTGAGCGCATATTAAGATAATGTTTCCATATTAAGCTTTGATGCGGATTGTTATGAGGCGTTTGCTTATATCTCGGAAGCTTAAGACGTTTTGTCAGAGTCTTCCTCTAATAACGGATCCGCACCCGAATATGCGCGGTTTGTTCTCCTTGTAGCAGTTCCCGTAGTAGATGTCCGGATGTTTTCATCCGTCTTTTGTGTGTGTCAACTTGGAATGAGCAGGGACAGAGGTCGAAGCTGACGTTTGCCACGTTAATCGCGACCAACTTCTTTGCTCTGGTTGCTCGCTCCCTCCCTCTGAAAAATCAGGTGGTTCAAGTAATTTTCACTAATTAAATTCCAACTGTATAACTATTTGTGTCTAATCTTGTTTCGAGCTCAAAAACTCGAACTACGAACTTCTTTCCGAGTTGGTAAATTGTTAACATTATGGCGTCCAAATGCTGATGTCAGGTTTCACCATTCATGTGTATAAGAATTTTCTTATGGTTATATAAACTTCCCCTTTTAGTGGAAGGTTTATTCATTACTGCGTAGATCAAGAGACTTTTACCAGATGCAAAATATGGCTGTTAAATAATTGGCTTCCTTGTATATCGAGATAATAGGCTGAAGCATGACTGTTCATTTCCCCCTTCTTGCCCATAGAATGTTTAACTCAAACATGAGCCACTAAAGTAGGGCCGCGTCAAATATTAATATTTTGTGCACTAGCATTGCTTTCATTCGCAATATCGTTGTATCGTGCACGCAATGCTGTCCAGTAGAGATAGTATCAAATGCCTTTTCGATGTCGACGAAAATGCAAGGCGTAATTTTCCGTTTCGATTGTATATTCATTGCTCCCGATAAGCATTTCGAATCTTAGAAAGAGTTACACACATAACACGCGTGCAATTTTATTAGTCCACATCTATAATACTAGTAATCCTTCAAATGCTCTAGGCCAGCAAGTATATTCCTTTACCTTTTTTTAAGAACGAAGGTCACTTTCGGCGTACCCCAAAGGAAGAGATTTATACATGAGCGCTTGTAATCACTTGATATGACAGTTTGCACAAAAATCCTAGGCTGGACCATGATACAAAAAAACGCCTGGAATATTATTTGCAGATTATGATTTTATTTTGCAGAGAAGAGGAAGATTTTCTGTTTAAGAATGTACATAACATTTTAATTACTGTATTGAATTCGGCAATGATTCGGGAAATAAGTTCAATAAAAGTAAATGTTTGATCCAGAAAAACCCCTAGATATTTAACATTTCCCAGCTTTTCCTTTCTAATAAAGAAGTACATTATAATTTAAATTGATTTTTCACTTAATGACTTATTAGGTGTGGCAATTAAGTTCGGGGAATTCGTAAACAAAAAACAAGCAAATAAGGTTTATCGCCAAATTGTATTATCAACCTTCAGAATAATTCCCATCTAGCTCTACACAAGGCTCTGGTCCTTCATGGGCTGTAACGCAACCAAAGAAGAAGAAAGCTCTACACAACGATTGCACAACGTTGCCCACATGATTCGAAGCACCCTCGCACCCATCTCCAAAGTTAGCTCCTTCAGAATCATGTTAATAGGCTATTTGATTTTCTCCACATAGCCATTATGAGTTGATGGGGTGTGACTTCGTCTTAGGGAATGAAAAGGAAGTCGCAGAGGGCAACATCGAGGCTATAGGGTGGATGCGGCAACTTTGAAATGCTTTGTTTCGCCCCAAACTCTTTTACAATCAACGAAGAATTGGGCGGCGCATTGTCATGGTGCCAGATCCAGGTTTTCGCGTTGAGTTTGTGTCGCACACGGAAAACACGTGATCGCGGCCTTTTCAGGACGCCACCACAAAACTACCCAGTCATTAGTTAGTAGCCCGCTCAGGAAAACACCGTGAAAAACACATTCGATGACATTGTCGTGATTCGATCCCGCGTGATCAGTGTTAGAGGCCAACACACTGCTCACTGCGTCACGGTGCTTCGCTGTACATTCAGAAAAAAATTGAAAGGCCTGAGATGTATATGCACCATAAAATTAACCCCAAAGCTAATTTTTAGAGAACATCTGATTGAACATTCTGAAAATACAACCAATTATATAAACCTTAAAGCACTTAAATGCCGACAATAGCTATGTTATCGGACGTGTTTTTAACGCCGCTTCGTCTCAGCGGGGTTCTGACGAAACCCTCTGTAGTATAAAGGTCATGAAAAAGCTCCTCGAAAGTCGCAGTTCGGAATCAGCAACAAACTGTAGGTCCCTTTTATCCGTGGCTGACTGAGAGAAGCTCGGCTTAGGTCCTTCATGGACTGTAAAGCTAGCATATACATATATATGTATATATAGAACATTGTGCATGAGCACTAAGTAGCAGTGAAAATGCGTTTCATTGTGGAAAATGCTGCCTGATACATTTTTGTAACATAAGGCTGTAAATTCGGCGACATAAAACTATTCAACAGCATATCTCACTCTCACTCTCCAAGACTTATTTTTTTAATTTTTATTTCAAGTGTTCTTCTGTTACTGTGCCAAATTTGAAAGCCAGGAACCTGTTCTTTAACAAAACATTTAAAATAAATTACTTATGTTAACGGTTTTTGAAAAATTCGCATCCAAACTCAAAATTTTGATAAAAAAAAAGTTTAGATAAATTTATCTCAAATTTTTGAAATGAAGTGCTAAATTGAATTTTTGTGGTCAAGGTTAGGTAAGGTTAGGTTAATGTGGTTGGCATAAGCCACACGTAGGCCGAAGTCGGCCCATTGTGATACCACATGAATCGTGTTACACAGATCCGCTACCGGTGCTTCTGATCAAGCGATGGAGTTGAGCTATGTTTTGGTATGCTTGGTCACTTAGATTATCATAGAAGGGCACGCCGAGGTAGATCCTCCTGCGATTCGCAAAAGAGGAGCATGAACATAGGAGGTGATGTATTGATTCCTCTTCCTCCTCGTCCATGCAGCCGCGACAGAAGTCGTTGGAGGGTAGTCCTAGTCTGGCGGCGTGTTTCCCAATGCTGCAGTGACCTGTAGTGACACCCACCAGAGTACTTAAGGTTGCCACTATGTCCCTGGTTCGTCCTGGTTCGTCCCTGGTTAGGCCAGAGTTGTTTGGCGATAAAGCCGATATTACTCTCATTCCATTGGAGGTTGGTCGCCTCAATGGTTTGGAGTTTTATCATGTGCCTTACCGTACTTATTGGTGTTTCTGGGTACCCGAGGTAAGGTAGGCTGAGTGTGCTTGACCCTAACCTTACGAGTTCGTCGGCAGCGCAGTTTCCTGGAATATACCTATGCCCGGGAACCCACAATAATTCAATGTTGAACTGTTCAGCCATCTCATCTAGAGATAGGCGACAGTTAAGAGATGTCTTTGATTTGTGGGTTACCGCTGCCAGGCACTTTATCGCAGATTGGCTGTCCGGGCAAATGATAATATCCTTGGCGGATATTACATTGATTCTGAACCGTGCAAGGGCCTCTGTTATCGTTGTTATTTCTGCCTGATACACACTGCAGTAATTTGGGAGTCTAAAGGATAGGCTGAGGTTAAGCTCCTTGGAGAAGACTCCACTGCTTACACCCGACTCCTTAGAGCCATCGGTATAGAGGGAGATCTACTTCTTTGAAATGACTTTCCCTTCAGCCCGTTCCTCATTGGATGGAAAGCAACTTCGAAGTTCCTTTCCATCCAATTTAGCACCTCGATTCAAAATTGATCTAAACTTTTTTTCTTTTTTTTTTATCAAAAATTTGAGTTTGGATGCGGATTTGTCAAAAACTGTTGAATAATTTAATTTTAATTTCATTAAAGAACAGGTTTCTGGCTTTCAACCTCCTCCTCATCCCATAGTTAAAATGCTTGTTTTTTACCCCTCTACAAAAAGCCGTTATCAATTTTTGGCGCCAAAGTTATCGTACTCTCCCTTATACTGCAACTAAGTCATTCCACTTGCTTTGGTGGTTACAGCACGTGAAGGGCCAGAGCCAAGCTTCTCTTAATCACCCAAGCTGTGCGGTTTATTTTTTACACAGGGACAAGCTTTTGTATGGCAAGTATACTACGGGGGGTTTTGCCAGTCCCCCGCTGAGGGTACGATGGCGTTGTTGTTATCGGGATTCGAAACCGCTTATCGTTCGCCATAGTCCAACACCCAAACCACTGCGCCACGGCACCCTATAGTCATTCCACTTATCTAGCAATATTTCGTTCTCGATGTGTTCGCAGTTCGCATTTGGCAGGCGACATCTCAACGAAGGTTCCTGCAATTTCCGCTATGTTCGTCCGGTTAAAGTTTATCGCGCTAGGTCAAGAGGTTTTGTCCTTTAAAGACGTCGCAAGACATTTTCGTCAAGTAATTGAAAAACAGTGCTATTTACGTGGTCTTCGAGTCGACGTTTATGTTTCCCCGTACAATTTTTTGTCCAGTCATTTACACGGTCACAAGCGCGTTGTAGTGGATTTCTCAACCGATTTATTCATTGCAAGAATAGCTGTATCGTCGGCGAACGTAGCTAGAATTGAATCTTGCGTTTGTGGTAACATATCACATCGAACATATCAGTGTGTGGTAAATAGTTGAACGCTTACTTCTAAAACCAAATTGATGATCTAGTAAGGGACGCTTTTCTTCAATGATCGGTTTTAGGCGATTAAGTAAAATTTGATCGAAAATTTTTGAAATTATCGGAAACAGTGAAATCGGTCGATACCATTTCTTGTCCGTTAGCACATTACCCGGCTTTGGAACCATTATAACTTCTGCTACTTTTCACTGGTTCGGCACATATTCTAATCTAATTGCGGCATTTTTTGTTTTTTCAGAGACTCGCGCAGGTTCAAGGGTTTTTATATTCTCTTATGATGTGTTTACACACACAACCTGAACGGAGTGCAGTGGCTTGGATCGTTGATGTTCGTTCACTGCTCTCAGGGGTGGCTGTCCTCGTCCTATCTAGGACCAAATTCCGCGTGGGTTATAGTCCGTAGTAATTCGTTCGAGCACTTAAGTATTGCATACGCAGTGGATGAATTTCAGAATTTCAGACCATGTATTGTGAGTGTAGGAGTGCCTGCAGGAGTAAGTCTGTTCACTTCCACATGTGACCATATAGGAATTACTTTTTCTTGGCTATGAAGCGAATTTGAACTACAGACAAAACGCTCGGCGGTCGATGATGTTAACCACCACACCATGGCCACCCCAAACAGAAGTTTTAGTTTAGTCTTTCTTGGTAGAGCCTTAAGAATTTCTCCTGTAATTAAGTCTTATTGCCTTATGTGATTAAAAAAAATCAATTATGCTTTTTCCAAAATAGTTTAGATGTTTTTCCAGCTGCAGGTACCTTGTAACCCCATCTTCAAGTACAATCTTCTCTGTCATTATATTGTACTTCCAAAATGTCCAAATGAGGTCAGGAAATTCAGAGGAGTATAGGTACTTCTTGTATGTATAAGATAAACATGGAAAACATACGAACTCTTAGACATTTTTTACCATGTATGAAGAATGTAAAATTGTTGACATTGAGTTTCTGACTCTGAAAGTGTTGTATTCTCGAGATCCAAACAAGCAGTGTCATTTTACTGTCAATACTATTAATAAAATTAACTACATATGTAAGAGTGCTGCTATGTATATCTCATAATCAAGATAACCGTTAAAATTAAATCAATTTGATTGTTATTTTTCTAATCACGATATATCCGTTTTCCAGATCTTGTTATTAAGGCATTAGTTGAACCTCGTCTGGGTGTCTCCTCTTCCTCTGTTGCTTTGTCTTGAAACTCTGTGGATATCGCTGGGCATCTTTCAGCCCATCAATGGGTTGTTCCTGGAACGAGTCTAAATACGAGACCTTAATTAAATGGAACCTATTTCTTCGAACAACCCTTTTATCTGTTTCAGTATCCTCTGCGTATGCAATACTACTAAAAAAAAAAGTGCTTGAACGAATTACTTCGGACTATAATCAACGCGAAATTTGGTCGGCTCTCGTCCTATCTAAGTCTAGGACAACCACCCCTGAGAGTAGTGAACGAACATCAACGACCCCAACCACTGCACTCCGTTCAGGTTGTGTGTGTCAACACATCATAAGAGAATATGATGAAAATGAAAACTCTTGAACCTGCGCGAGTCTCTAAAAAAAAAAAAAAAAGTAAGATAAGACCTATTCTGAACTTTCTTTAGAACCCTTCCATGTCGCCTTAGGTCCGTTAGCCACACAAAATCTCCGGATTCTAAATCGTCAAATCGTCATAGTTTCGTTTATACCTGCTCTTATATTCTTCTTCTCTCTTTTTCAGGTTTCGTAGGTTGGGCTTTTCCCATAAATTTATGTCAGGTAAAGTTTCTCGTAGCTTCCTTCCAAAATTGAGCTACGCAGGGCTATATCCATTTGTTGTTGTTGGTGTATTACGATGCGCTAACAATGCCATGTTAGTATTTTCTTTGTTTTTCTTTAAGAGGGTTTTTGCTATTTTCACAGCCGCTTCTGCTGCCCCATTGGCCTTATGGTGGTGTGGACTGCTTGTGACGACAGTAAAAGACCAATCCTTGGCGAATCGTCCAAACCCTGATGAACTTAAATTTTGAAATTGAGTTCCATTATCGGTGTAGACCACCTGCGGTATTCCGTAGTGACTAAATGTCAACTTGCAAAGTCGTATTATATCCTTCATCCGCATGCGAATTAGTTTTCCAATTTCAAAAAACTAGAACAACAGTCCGTGATCACCATGAACCATTTATTTTCTAGTTTAAACAGGTTCATTGCAACTTTTTGCCCCGGGTAGTCTGGAAAATCAGAGACTAAAAGTGGCTCATGTTTATTGTTTTTGTGCTGAACACATATTGGGCAACAATTGATTTTCTTCTCGATTTCCTTTGAAATTCCAGGCCCCACATAGTTCTTTGGGCTCTTAACATCATATTTCGTAATATTTTCGGAATTATTATACGGTTGTTCCGTAAAAGCATATTATCAATGAACGTTAGCTCATTCCTCACTGAGTAGTAGTGTTTTAATTACGAACTTATTTCATTTTTGGCTGGCCATTCTTGTTTAACATATAATTCTAGTTTTTGACATTCGGGATCAACCATTTGTGCCTTTATAATTTCAATTATATTATAGTCTTTCATGTGTATATTTTGGAGTGCTATCTGATGAGCGTAAACGCTTATCTCCTCCTCTAATCCTTCCGGTTCCACATCAGTTTCCAACGGTGCTCTTGAGAGTTGATCTGCAACTACCAACTTTTTCCCTGGTATTGAGGCCGCCGTGGCGCAGTGGATAGTGTGTTGGACTCTGTCACACGATGAGCTAGTTCGGATCCCGATAATACCAACGCCATCGAATGTTTATTTCAGTGCGTTCCTCCTCGGCGGGGTACTGGCAAAACCCCCCGTAGTAAACTTGCCATGAAAAAGCTTCTCGACTCCCGCCGTTCGGAATCGGTATTGAACTGTAGGTCCCTTTCACCTGTGTGAAAAATAAATCACACATAACATGGGTGATTGAGAGAAGCTTGGCTCTGGTTCTTCACGGGCTGTAACGCCACCAAAGAAGAATGTAAGATATTGAACAATCATACCATTTGCAAGAGGGGTTTATGATCTGTTTGTATATCAAAACGCTTCCCAACGAGATAGTTCTTAAGTTTTTCACAAGCCCAAGCTATAGCCAGTGCCTGTTTTTCGATGTTCGCATAATTTTTTTCAGCTGCTGTTAAGTTTCTCGAAATGTATGCGACTGGGCACGTTTCTTTTCCGTGATATTGTAATAAAACTGCGCCTAATCCTAGTTGAAAAGCATCACATGAGATAGTTGTATCCCTCGATGGATCATATGTACATATTGAGGTTAGGGGCTGAGGATAACCTTTGCTTGATTTCCTCAAACGCTTTTTCTTGAGCATATCCCCACAAAAATTCATTATTCTTTCTTAGTAAGCTTGTAATTGGTTCGAGAATAGAGGATTTATTTGGGATGTACTTCCCTATGGAGTTTACCATTCCTAAGCAACGCTGTATCTCCTTAACATTAGTTGGTGCTTTCATTTCCCTGACTGCTCTCGTCTTTTCTTCATCAACTCTTATTTCTTCGCTTTTCCTATTAGCGAAACGCTCAACTCTATACACAGTTGGTGATGGCGAAGTAAGTTATTTTTTCTGACTGTGCAGCTCCTCTACCTGGCGAATAGATGCGAACATTTCCTCGGCTCTTTCGCCCATGGAATAAATTAACACATTTACCTGGGATGTGTCATCAGCCGTGTGTAGGCCGTTTCCTATGCGGAATCTCTCAAAACGTTTCGACCATTTCTCTAAGTCTGATGGCACAAATAAAAACTCCTCTGGAGGACTTAGGCTCATCTGCATCATTTTTGGGTTTGGATGAGGTATGGTGTTGGACGTGGAGGCCTTATTCTCCAAGTTTTTCCCGTCAGCAGGCGGGAAAATATGAGGCGGTAATATGAATTTTGGATGCCAAAAGACTAACAAGGGCCTCGTAGGGGTAGCATCTATCCGACGGATGCTGGCCTGCTAAAAAGCGAGAAGAGCCACCGCAGTCGAACATCTTGCGGCACTGATAGCAAGTCCCATCCCCACCTCCTCGTGGTGCCATCTGGAGATTTCCTATGAAAATTGCAGACAGTTAAAAGAACAAGAGCAGCTCGTGAGCTCTGCGAGTTAAAAAGAAGGGAGGAGCATAAGCTCCTTAGGAGAAAGAAGAAAGAGCACGAGTAGCGCGCGATTGAGGATTTGGAGAGGTGTTACTGCAGGCCTGACATTCGAAAGTTTTACTAACAGATAAAGCGAACATGCCAAGGTTAGAAAGCCAAAACGGAAGCCTGCAGGGATGAGAACGGACACCCAGTAGTAGAATCGCAGGCGATGATGGGAATATGGAAAAACCACTTCTGCAGACTGCATAACGGCGATGTTAGTCAATATACCGCTGTCAGGCAGCGACGAAGACCGCAGAGAATTCCGTCCCCCTGACCTCGACGAAGTTAAGATTGCCATATCGAAGCTCAAGTCGAATAAAGCTGCTGGCGCGGATGGACTGTCTACTGAGCTCTGCAAGGCAGATGGTGATGACCTGGTTTGGAGTATGCAACAGCTAATCTGTAAGATATGGTCAGAGGAAAGCATGCCTGAGGAATGGTGTCTCAGCATCTTATGCCCGATCCACAGGAAAGGAGACACCTCTGATTGCGCCAACTATAGAGAAATAAGTCTCCTTAACATCGCCTACAAGATCTTCTCTGCCGTTTTGTGTGAACGCCTGAAGCCTTTTGTAAATAAGCTGATAAGTCCTTATGAGTGCGGATTCAGGCCAGGGAAGTCCATCAGCGACCAAATCTTCACAATCCAATGAATTTCAAGTCGACACTCACCACCTATTTGTCAACTTGAAAGCCGCATACGACAGCGTAATTAGAGACGAGCTATACAACGCCGTGGGTGCCGTGGCGCAGTAGTTAGTGTGTTGGACTCTGACGCACGATGAGCGATTTTGGATCCCGATAACACCAACGCCATCGAATATTTTTTTCGCGGCGTCCCTCCTCGGCGGGGTACTGGCAAAATCCCCCGTAGTATAACTTTCCTGGAAAAAGCTTTTTGACTCACGCCGTTCGGAATCGGCAATAAACTGTAGGTCCCTTTCACCTGTGGAAAAAATAAATCCCACACACCATGGGTGATTGAAAAAAAAAAAAAAGAATACAACGCTATGTCTACCTTTGACATACCTGCTAAACTCATCAGACTATGCAGGATGACTTTGGAGAATGCTCGCTGCCCCATCGGAATCGGTGAACACCTTACCGATAGTTTTGATGTCAAATAAGGATTTAGGCAGGGCGATGCGCAGTCGTGTGACTTCTTCAACATCATATTGGAAATGATTGTGCAAAAATCACTGGCCAATGCAAGAGGCACAATCTATTTCAAATCCTCTCAACTCCTTGCATACGCCGACGATATTGACATAATAGGTAGATCACAGCGAGATGTCAATGTTTGCGAGTATTGAGATGGAGGCGGCAAAAATTGGTTTGGCGGTAAACGAGGGCAAAACTAAATATATGCTGTCATCAAAAATGGACGCTCACCACCGACGTCTTGGCCAGAACGTTTGTTTTTTTTTCAAATAATTTGCGCGCACTCAAGATGTAATAACCTAATTATGTCGGCGACACAGTGCGGGCAGAAGGTAGAAAGGATGAGGGATAGAGGAGATACCGATGGACATTGATCTAAATGCTTGCATGTTGCATTGAGGGGGGGAAACCGAATCCAGCAGGGAGTTCCAGATTCGTGTGGTTCGGTTAATGAAAGATTCTCTATATTTTACAGTACGTCCGAAAGCAGGCTTGGTGAGCATTCCTAGAGAGACGTGTATTGCGGGAGAAATGTTGAAGGGGCGGAATGCAACTGGCTATTTCATCAGAGCATTTTTGGTGATAGTAACGATAAGACAGGGAGAGGCAGGTAACATTCCTGCGGTATTCCAGCGAGTCTGATGTTTTGGTAATGCTGTCTAGTTTTTGTATTCTGTCTAGTAGGTGCAATGAGGTCTTGGAAGCTCCAGACCCGACATGCGCGTTAAACTCTAATTTGGGGCGAATGAACGCTTTATAGATTGTAGCCGAATCTAAGGGTGAGAAATATTTCTTGCATCTGTATAAGAAGCCCAGGCATTTCGCAGCATTCTTGGCGACACTGAAGATATGTTCGTTCCAATTAAGATTGTGAGCAACACTCATACCCAGGATGGAAAGCTTGTCAGTTTCTGAGATGCAAGTACCATTCATGGATAATGGCTGCGGGTTAGTTATACGCTTTAACGACAAGAGACAGCATAGTGTTTTGGATGCATTCAATTCCACTCTATTGTTTTTACCCCATTGGATGATGCTGTCGATATCGGAATTTAATGAGCTTAACATACGCTGCCGCTCATTATCTACAACCGAATTGCAGGGTCGTAAACTGGTGAACGAATATGAGAAGCTGAGGGTACTGTCGTCAGCGAAGGAGTGAATTGGATTAGAAGTAACAGGCAAGAGACCGTTTATAAAAATAAGAAAGAGTGTCGGAGACAAAATGGCGTCCTGGGGAACACCAGCATTTACAAAGTAAGTAAAACAACTTGAATTGAACGATTCGAAAGGAAGCTTCTAATCCATTGAAAAAGAGAATCATCGATCCCAAAAGCACGCATTTTCGAAAAAAGGGCTTCATGCCAAACCCTGTCAAATGCTTTCGAAATATCCAGTGCAACAATTTTGCTTTCACCTGCTTGGTGAAGCGAGTGATTCCACTTTTCAGCGAGATATGCCATCACATCACCAGTGGATCTGTTGCTGCGGAAACCGTATTAACGGTCATTGAGGAGTTTCCCTGATTCAAGATATTTCATAAGCTGATGGTTGATCAGCGTTTCCATGACCTTTTTGCGCGTGATTTTCAGGCCTATAAACGCAGACGGGGGATGGAGGAAAAGATTCAACCACGAACTTTACGGGCTGAACAGCGACATGAGTCTAGTCAGGCGTCTACGGATTCAACGTCTAAGATGACTGGGCCATGTAGAGCGAATGGACACCGCAGCTCCAGCCCGGAGAGTCTTTGAATCCAAACCCAACGGACGAAGAAGCAGAGGACGGCGGCATTTAAGATGCCGCACACAGGTGGAAGGGGACCTCAGCCAACTAGGTGTGCGGCAATGGAAAAGGCTAGCAAAAGATCGTGCTAGTTGGACGGGCATGTTGGTTGAGGCCCAGGTGCACCCCGAACTGTAGCGCCCATTAAGAAGAAGAAGAAGTCTACAGGCAGCTGATCATGTTTGAGGCCACGAAATACTCTTGGGCGACAAGATTTTCCAATGACTTCAAATTTTTCCTTGTCTCCTGCCACATTAGCACAGTGCAAGATAGTGAGCCTCTCCTTTGAAAGCTTTCCTCATGCGCATTTTTCACCTTTTAAAGCCATTGTCTTTGTGGGCAATGCTCGAAAAGCAGGACCAGTTTCATCTGCATTGTAAATGCAGTCAGGGTCATAACCGGCTGTTATTGTAGGTAGCTTTTGAAGAAAATTGTTCACGTCCCCAAGATTAACATCTCCACCCTCTCCGCTCACGTTTTTGTAGGGAATACCGTGACGTTTCCGAAACTCATCCACCCAACCTGCAGATGCTTTAAAATCTGTGACTCCTAAACGATTTGCAACTTCTGCTGCCTTATGCCGAATTGCGGTTCCAGAAATAGGAAATCCTTTCTTTCGAGCTGCACAAAACCATTCAAAAACAATTTTGCGTAGGCTCCCGCTCGATGAAATGAAACGCCTTTTAAGGTGAGTTGCATTTGTAGAAGACTGCAAGTAATAAAAAAATACCGTTGCCAAAATATTCGTCTGATGACAAGTTTCATCTTGCTTTGGGAAAGAGCATTGCCCGCCTAAGGGAAAATATTTTTTTATTTATATGCGTAAATGCTGTCCGTGTCCGTTCAAGGGAATGCCCGTCCAAGGGAAATTGTAAAGTATGCAACTTAGGTACATACATATATGGAGCAATTTCCGTTCAAAAAAAATTGTCCGTCTTAGGGAGGTGTCCGCAGTGGGAGATTTCTATATATACTGTTTGTACTTAATGATGAGGTTATTGTGATTTGACATTAAAAGCATATTAGTTAACTCTTACGCACTGTGATAAAGAAATTAAAAAAAAAGGAAAAATCTCGTAACATAACGCGTGGAAAACGTTAAGCCAGGCACCAGTCCTAAGGATAATACGTTGTTTGACTTGAGCTGCAAAGAGGCTATTAGACTCAGGGAGCTAAGTTTTCTGGCCTACAAGGCAAACAGTTCTGAAGAAAACCGAAAAAAGTACATACGGGCCAGAAATAACTGCAACACCCACATTCGACGGGTTAGATTCCAATCTGACCATAAATTAAGGCGTAAAATCCTTCCTTCGTTTGTAAAAAACGTAAAAAACTCAACTAAGTCGTCTATACCGACGCTCATCCACAATGACATTCCAGCTGTCATCCCCTTTGACAAAGCTAACCTACTTGCTGCCCATTTCGCAACCAGTTTTCAGCTGCCAGCTTGAACTTTGTCTCCGCCTGTACTAGAGTGCGTCAATTCCACCATCCACTTCCGCACTCGTACAGTCGCAAGGGTTCTAAAAGAGCTCGACATACACAAATCCGCTGGTCCAGATGGTATTGCCCCAATAGTTCTGAAGAGGTGTTCTTCTACGCTGGCAAAACCACTGCGTAAGCTTTTTCACCTTTCCTACACCTCTGGGCTCTTTCCGAGTAGGTGGGAAACAGCATTTGTCCAGCCTATACCTAAAAAAGGCGAATCATCTTCTCCCTCCAACTACCGACCCATTGCACTAAAGTCCCCTCTTTCCAAGGTCACGGAAACGCGGCTTAACCGGCAGCTTATGAAATATCTTGAATCACGGAAACTCCTCAATGACCGCCAATACGGTTTCCGCAGCAACAGATCCACTGGTGATTTAATGGCATATCTCGCTGAAAAGTGGAATCACTCGCTTCACCAAGCAGTTGAAAGCAAAATTGTTGCACTGGATATTTCGAAAGCATTTGACAGGGTTTGGCATGAAGCCCTTTTGTCGAAAATGCGTGCTTTTGGGATCGATGAGTCTCTCTTTCAATGGATTAGAAGCTACCTTTCGAATCGTTCAATTCAAGTTGTTTTGGACGGATTCAAGTCTGATACTCACTTTGTAAATGCCGGTGTTCCCCAGGGCTCCGTTTTGTCTCCGACACTCTTTCTTATTTTTATAAATGATCTCTTATCTTTTACTTCTAATCCAATTCACTCCTTCGCTGACGACAGTACCCTCAGCTTCTCATATTCGTTCACCAGTTTACGACCCTGCACTTCGGTCGACAGCATCATCCAATGGGGTAAAAACACTAGAGTGGAATTTAATGCATCCAAAACACAATGCTGTCTCTTGTTGTCAAGGCGTATAACTAACCCGCTGCCGTTATCCATGAATGGTACTTGCATCTCAGAAACTGAAAAGCTTTCCATCCTGGGTATGAGTGTTGCTCACAATCTTAATTGGAACGACCATATATTCAGTGTCGTCAAGAATGCTGCGAAATGCCTAGGCTTCTTATACAGATGCAAGAAATATTTCTCTCAAATATTTCTTCGCCCCAAATTAGAGTTGAACGCTCATGTCGGGTCCGGTGCTTCCAAGACCTCATTGCACCTACTAGACAGAATACAAAAACGAGCCATACAACTGATAGGTGACTCCCGCATTACCAAAACATTAGACTCGCTGGAAAACCGCAGGAATGTTACCTGCCTCTCCCTGTTTTATCGTTACTATCACCAAAAATGCTTTGATGAAATAGCCAGTTGCATTCCGCCGCTTCAACATTTCTCCCGCAATGAACGTCTCTCTAGGAATGCTCATATAGAGAATCTTTCATTAACCGAACCACACGAATCTGGAACTCCCTGCCGAATTCGGTTTTCCCCGATGCAATACGCAAGCATTTAAGATCAATGCAACATGCAAGCATTTAAGATCAATGTCCATCGGCATCTCCTCTATCCCTTTTCTTTTCTACCTTCTGCCTGCACTCTGTCGCCGACATAATAAGGTTATTAGACCTTGAGTGCGCCCAAATTATTTAAAAAAAAAAAAAAAACTGCTCCTGCACTGCATCTATTTAATCAAATCAAGTACCTACATAACAATGTGTTAAAACCTTTCAAACCTGCCGGATAGCTACGATTAAGCGGTTATGTTTACTCTATCCGCATATTGCCTCCAATTGAGGAAAATGTGCGTGCGGTAGGGTATCGATGGATTATTATTGTTTTCATTTGCATTGAGCTTACACCAATCGGTTACTATGTCCTTCAGGATATGTACATAATATGTATGTACATACATATGTATATGCATGTACATATTTCTGCGGTAAAATCGTGCTGATAAACACATCGACGGAAACATGCGAAAATTGTATTACGCTTAGTGCAAACTCGCATTGCAGACATTCATAGCGATCAATAAAGAAAAGAAGAGAAGGAAAGTAAGTGGATCACACCTTCATTTAATTTGCATCGATACGGAAGCAGTGACAGGTGTTGTCATTTAATAGACCATGCTAACCTTACTATTGGATTGGATACTTGCCGTAGGATACAAATAAACCAAGTACCAATACAAATGTGCGCTTAGTTCATCCACGGTTCTCCTATGTATAGACATGCAGTAGTCCACTTAGATACTTGGCAAAGCAAATTATATATCTCCGGGCGGGCTCGGTGTATTTTTAGTCACGTACTCGCAGCACTGTCTGGACATAGCTTATAGATGAAATTTGCATAACTGAATTAGTATTGATTTTTTCCAATAGCATGACAGAGACGTAGACAACTGATTCACGTACATGTCCTGTTCTTTGTCCGATAATTAACTTCCAGCAGTTTCTGATAAACGCCACAAAGTGGATCAACAAATTTTCCTATGGGCCCTTTACAAATTTGATTTTGTTCCAAACACAAAAACGACTAGAATTAGAATAACAAATTCCTTTCAGTGTGGTTTGGGGCATTGAGGGGCATATTAAATTTGAATACATTATAAAAAAATGATGAGCAGTTACTAAATCAATCACTTCGCACCATTAAATACCATTTTAAAAGGAAATCTTAAAAAAAAGATAGGCAAGGTACCTAGCAACGTAAAATTTCCTGTACGTTTAACTCAGTCAATAAAGCGGGCCCATCAAATGATTTGTACATTTGACTGCATCAATTGTTGGCTCGCTTCCAAGTCGTTTCCTTTGTAAGATCAGAAAACAAAGGACAACCATTGTTTTCCAGAAGAAAGTAACCTAAGATTCGATTCGACCTCAAATTCATTGAGGGCCGCTTGAGGTAAAGGAAACGGTTGTATCCGGTGGAGTTTTATATTTGGAGAGTATTTCGTTTTGACTTTAACCCTTTATTGTATGATTTTTTTTTTTTTGCAATGAATCATTAATAATGAGAAAAATGTTTTACCGGTTTTCCTGGAAAAGAGGATTTAAGCTACGTTGCATATCTGCAACACTATGAATTAACGACATACAAACGTATACTATGTGTAAGTAAAAGTGTAGGAAAAAAAAAACGCAGTTGCCTTTCGCAATTCAATTAACAATCGAAAGTTGGTTTCAATATATTATTCAACAAAAAACAAACTTACTTACTTACTTAGGTGGCGCTACAGTCCGTGGTGAACCTGGGCCTCAACCAATAAGCGTCTCCAGCTCGCACGGTCTTTGGCCAGCTGTTTCCAGCGGCACACACCCAGTTGGTTGAGGTCCCTTTCCACCTGCGTGCACCACCGCTGAGGCAGCCGTCCTCTGCCGCGCCTTCCTTCCGGAGTGGATTCGAAGACTTTTCGGGTCGGAGCTGTATCTTCCATGCGCTCTACATGGCCTAGCCACCTTAGACGCTGTATCCGTAGACGTCGTACCAGGCCGATGTCGCTGTACAACCCGTACAGTTCTTCGTTATATCTTCTCTTCTTCTATACACCGTTTGAACAAACGGGATCGTAGATAGTGCGCATAATTTTCCTCTCGAAACGACCAAGGGCATCTTCATCCGCTTAGGGTCCAAGCCTCTGCGCCGTAAAAGGGGACTGGGATGATTAAGGTCGTTAATAGTGTCACCTTGGTTTTCCGAAAAAGGGCTCTACTTCTCAATTGCCTCTTGAGCCCAAAGAAACAGCGGTTGGCAAGAGTGATTCTGCGTTTTATCTCAGCGCTGGTGTTGTTGTTGCTGGTCATCAGTGAGCCAAGGTAGACGAATTCCTTGACCACCTCCAAGTTATATCCGCCCATGGTGACGTTCTGGCCAATGCGTCGATGTTGACCGTCTCTTTTAGATGAAAGCAGATATTTGGTCTTACCCTCATTAACCTTGAGACCCATCTTAGCCGCTTCTACCTCAATGCATACAAAGGCCTCATTGACACTGTGCTATGTGCGCCCAATCACGTCAATGTCGTCGACGTACGCAAGCAATTGCGTAGACTTGAAATAAATCGTGTTGGCCAGTGACCCTTGCACGATCTTTTCAAACACGATGTTGAAAAAGTTGCATGACAGCGCGTCACCTTGCCTAAATCAAATGTCGCAGTTTGCTCATTACCGACCTTAATGGAGCGAGAATTCTCCACTGTCAACCTGCATAGTCGGACGAGTTGGGCAGGGATGTTAAAACTAGACATTGCTTTGTATAGCTCATCTTTATACACGCTGCCAAATACGGCCTTGAATTCTTGGGTCTTCTTCAATATCTGCCGTAGCGTAAATATTTGGTCTATTGTAGATTAACCTGGCCTGAAACCACACTGATAAGAGCCGACCAGATTGTCCGCAAACGATTTCAGCCGTTCACACAATACGACAGAGAAGATCTTATATGCGATGTTAAGCAGACTTATCCCCTATAGTTGGCGCAGTTATAGGGGTCTCCTTTCTTATGGACCGGGCAAAGGATGCTGAGATTCCATTCGTCGGGCATGCTTTCCCCCGACCATACTTTGCAAATGAGATGGTGCATGCACCTTACCAACTCATCTCCAGCCGCCTTAAGAAGCTCAGCAGACAGGCCGTCTGCGCCCGCGGCTTTATTAGACTTAAGTTTTGATATCGCTGTTTTGAATTCGTCTAGTTCTGGTCGATGGAATTCTCCTACATCGTCGTCCATTACGAATGGCTCATTCTGCCTGACAGCAGTATCTTGTCTTTCATCGCCGTTATACAGTCTGCAGAAGTGGTCTTTCCAAATCCTCAGCATCGATTGCGACTCTATTACCAGTTCTCCATTTTCAACCCTGTAGGCCGCCTCTCTGGCTTTGTAGCCCTGGCATGTTCGTCTTACCTTATTGTAAAACTTACTTACCTGATAATAAATTAATAGGCTTATTGTCTTTCCAACAAAGTTTACAAACAGCATACGCCGACGGATGCATGGCTAAGAGGGTGCTTAGCTACTAGTATGCGAACTTCGGATACCGGGCGACCTCCGATTTCAATATAGCCTTGCTGCAGTGTCTCTGGCTCCGCTGCAGGTGACCGTTCTTTCCCGTGTCCTCGTGGGAATAATCGACAATTTAAATATTTCAAAAGAGAATGATGACGCTCAAACGTCATCGCCTGCTAGGGCTTGTGAGCCCTCAGCGGCTAAAAAACCGGAAATGATGCCGGCATCTTTTGCTGGCATTGCAGCCGGACGGAAAGCTGAAGATATATCTTCACACTCCGATTCCGACACCACACTTGGCGGAGATTCTGTGAGTATGCTCTCGGATGAACTCCCAAATGTAAGTAGAAACGAAACCATCAGGCACGTAGAGGAAAAGCCTGTACCACCTGGTGTAAAAAGAGCTACAGTAGTGTAGCTGGGAGGATCCGACTCGGCATCGTCCCTAAGGACTTAGGAACGAATCCCCTTACAACAGCGCAGATGGCAGCCGTTCAGGAGGCTATAGTCGACACCTCCATCGAGCTGTCGGGTAAAGCACCCAAACCTCGCTTTAGGGGATCGACCTACAAGTCAGGGTGGTTATACTTTGTGTGTGACAACCCAGCTACGGCCGATTGGATGAAAACCAATTTTACGGCCATCAAGGACAAAAGTGGACTTGATATTATGCTTGTGGAAGAAGAAGCTTTCCCGAAACCGCATATCGTACGGGGCTACTTCCCACAAAGCGCCGGCCTACCCATCACGAAGGTGTTGGCGACGTTGGACTCGCAAAATGACGACTTACATGCAAAGAACTGGAGAGTCATGCAAAGCACGTCAAATAAGGAGAAAAACCTCCTGCACTTAGTTCTAGCAGTCAGTGGCTCGACTGATAGAACTTAAGTGCCAAGTGGCCTACAGATTTGAAATCGTTAAGATGATTGTCAAAAGCCAGGCGAAAACATCCTTGGATGTAGCACCAATCGCTGTAGGAAAACCTACAAGCAGCAGTATGGTGGATGCACCTGCTGCCGCAATAGGAAAACCTACAACCAGCAGTATGGTGGTTGCACATGCTACTGTAGTAGGAAAACCTACAGCCAGCAATATGGTGGTTGCACCTATTGCCATAGTAGACATGCTCAGATGTGATGAGCCAAGACCCGCTGCCACGTCTGAGCCGGCGACCACAAAGGGTCGCCCAAACAAAAGAAAGAAACGTCCCCCAACAAAACAAGGGAACAAGGGGAATCTTCGATGGGAAGTAGAGCAGAGGATCACTCAAATCGGATCGGAAACTTCAGGCGAGGCAACAACAAGCCTTACAGAACGAAGGATCCGGCCTACCGTCGCAAGTAATGGGTGGGCTGCGTGTGCTGCAGGGCAACCTGCACCATGCCAAAAGTGCCTCGGACACCTTTAGCCTGCGACTGTACCGCGACAGGATCAGCATTGGGCTAATCCAAGAACCATGGGTCCATAAAGGTAAGGTTATGGGCCTGCAAAACAGGTCGCGTAAATTAATTTACGCCACAGGAGATTTCTCTCCTAGGGCCGCATGTGTGATCGGCACTAACCTAAATTTTCTCCCCATTCCAGAATTCATCACAAGGGACCTGGCAGCCGTCATTGTGGAAGTCCCCACCGATGGAGGAGTAAGGGAGGTGGTATGCGCCTCCGCTTACTTTCCTGGAGACGGTCAACAAATCCCTCCCACAGAAGTCCAGGATCTGGTTAGGTATTGCAACCAGAAGAAACACCACCTGGTAATAGGATGCGACGCTAACGCGCACCATATGGAATGGGGCAGCAGCAATACCAACAAACGAGGTGAGTCACTTTTTGAATTTCTAATAATTAACAACCTCACCGTTGCCAATAGAGGCAACAAACCCACATTTATAAACGCGGTTAGAAAAGAGGTGCTTGACTTCACTATCTCTAGCCAGTTTATCTCAAATGTGATTGGGGACTGGCATGTCTCCAATGAAGCCTCACTATCTGATCATCAGCACATCAGATTCAACTTCTCTAGTGAGGTTAATGAGGTTGAGTCCGGATATCAGCCCAAACGAACAAATTGGGCTCGGTTCCAAGCTCAACTCGCCGCTAATGAGGATATGCTTCTTAAGTTGATTGAAACGACAGACGACATCGACGAAGCGGCTTATCAGCTCAATGCAGCACTCATCTCATCCTCCAGGGACAGCTGTACACCCAGGACAACTACACACAAACGGTGTGTGCCCTGGTGGAATACTCAGCTTGAGTCCCTAAGGAAGCAGGTGAGATCGCTGTTTAACAGAGCTAAACGGTATAATAGTTGGACTGATTATAGATCTGCTCTAACTAAATACGACCTCGAATTGAGGAAATCCAATAGAATGTCTTGGAGGAAACATTGCGAGCACATAGACTCGCTGCCAAATGCGGCCCGACTCCACAAAGCACTATCTCGAGAGCACACAAATGGGCTCGGGCTGCTTCGCAAATCAGACGGCACTTTTACCGTCAATCGCAGGGAAACGCTGGAGACCTTGCTCGAGATGCACTCCCCTAGTTCTACTCCTTACTCGATGTTCTCTGACGATCAAATAAACGTCATAGGTAACATCGACAGTAGAACAAATAGCCTCTCTGGTAGACTCTTTAGCCCTGACAGGGTCAAATGGGCAATTGGTTCATTCAAACCCTACAAGGCTCCAGGTAAAGACGGTGTCTTTCCTGCAATCTTACAGAAAGGCTTGAATACAATTCTACCATCACTGATAGTGAGAGAAAGGAACAACCCTGCTCAATCTTACTAAATGGCACACGCATAGGATTTTCAGAGGAAGTAAAGTATCTAGGTATTGACCTGGACCGTAGACTCAACTGGAACTCCAATATGAGAAATTAACTCATGAAAGCGACTAAGGCCATGTGGGCCTGTCGACGCACCTACGGTAAAACCTGAGGACTTAAGCCTAAGGTAGTCCACTGGCTATATACCGCGATAGTTAGACCTAGACGTAGACCCGCAGGCCACATGTCCATATTATATGATTACTACAGTCTCGGACGCACTGCCACACACCTTCACCTTTGACAAGAGATTTGAGATACTGATCCCAAACCGCTCAGCATGGGAAAACAGTGATCCCCTGCTAAATGTCAAAGGCCTTAGGTGGTACACGGATGGCTCCAAGATGGCTTCCGGCGTTGGCGCCGGCATCTTTGGACCAAAACGCAAAATCTCGAAGGCACTGGGAACAAGTCCCAGCATCTTCCAAGCAGAACTGCATGCCATCCTAACATGCGTAAATCTAAACCTTGAGACTGGCATCAGAGGAGTAACCTCTAACATACTCAAACTCAATAGGATGGATATCAGAAGACTAGTCAGCTATCTAAGGGGACACTGCGGTCTGAGATATCATTTTTTGTTTTTTTTTTTTTTTTTAGAGACTCGCGCAGGTTCAAGAGTTTTTATATTCTCTTATGATGTGTTGACACACACAACCTGAACGGAGTACAGTGGTTGGGGTCGTTGATGTTCGTTCACTACTCTCAGGGGTGGTTGCCCTAGACCTAGATAGGACGAGAGCCGACCACATTCCGCGTTGGTTATAGTCCGTAGTAATTCGTTCAAGCACTTTTAGTATTGCATACGCAGAGGATGAATTTCGTTTGACCATATACTGTGAGTGTTATGCTTGCAGCAGTACGTCTGGTCACTTTCCATTCTCAACAGCGTTGCATACCTTTTGGCGGTATAGAAACTACTTTTTCTTGGCTATGAAGCGAATTTGAACCATAAACCTTCCGCTCGGCGGTCGATGATGTTAACCACTGCACCACGGCCACGGCCCCTCGTCTGAAACTGAGTGTCGGCTCTGTCTTGAGGACGAAGAGACGGCAGAACACCTACTGTGTGAGTGTGCTGCTCTCTGCCATCTTAGGAAGCGTATCCTTCTCAGTTAAGTTATGACTCCTGAGGGGATCACCCGGGCTCCTACGAGAAGCATTCTCAACCTCATTGTGGAGGTGGAGAGGCTACTCGGCTAAATCGGCTAGCAGGCACAATAGATCTGCAAAGGTCGCAGTGCCGCATTACTATTGATAGCACTAGCCTTATATATAAAAAAAAAAAAAAAGTTTACAAACATCAATGCTGTCAATTTGTGTGAAAAATTCGAAAGACTTTCACGTGGTTCATTCTTCAGGTAATTTTTAGTGGGTAATTTAGTATTGACTAGCCTGTTTCGGTTCGGTTCGGGTTTCAGTTCCCACGGAGTATATTTTTTTTTTTGCTAGTTCGACAACCAGCGGAAGTGTTGTATAAATGTTGTCGAAGTACAATTTGTGACCAACATTTTCTTTCACAGATCTAGTCAATCTCATAACCACATTTGCACAAGTTCTCAGGTGAGGTTCGGTTGACAGTATTTTATCTGCTTCTTCTTTTCTCTTGTAGATCTTAAAATTGTAGGAAAATCCTGAAACTCCACTCAACACAAACAATTTAAATTCCCATTTGTGCGGCTTGGCAGGCATATACTGCTTCATGTAGCTACGGCCTTTGTGGAACATATCTATTCATCTAACGACAAGCATTCCTCGTGCGGAATTGATGAACATTTTTGTGTAAGGTGGTTTAAGAGTGGTCTTATCTTATGAAGCATGTCGTGATTTGGGTGATGACGTGGAAGCATGTTGCTATTTGCTAAAATGCAAGAATTTACGAATCTTTTCAAACTCGTTAACTGACATCGCGTTCATAATGGTTTCATTTCCGGTAAAAGGACTCTAATAGCGACGAACATTTGGCACTTGTACTACTGATGTGAGAATACGTATTCCTAAAAACTTTTTTATATGAACTGTTGTCAGTGCCACTGCGAGGTTTGGATCTTTTTCTGAATTGATTCGGATACTATACTACTAATAAGATCATCTGTGAATAAGCAATTAAAAGTGTTTAGGAGTGTAGATAGCTCTTGAATAAAATTCGGTAAAGAACTATTGCCAGTTAACATTTTCTGATTATGATCGAATTGGAAATCGATTTGCTTCCACAAAACTCTATTATATTTCGCGTTAAATTCAGCTTTTTCTTTTTTAAAATCTTTCATATTAGTTGTCGAAGATGACGACAGAGCTGGATGAGATAAGTTTGTTACGCAACATGACGACACGGCTGAAAGGGAATTTCCTTGGAAGAGGAATGGAATTTTCCTGGAAGATAAATGTCAAACCCATAAATATAAAAACATTTAAATGAACAATAAAACACACAGTTTCGTATAGCATGAGAGCACCGTGGCGCAGTGGGTAGTGTGTTGGCCTCTGACGCCGATGACACGGGATCGAATCCCGACACAGCCATGTCATCGAACGTGCTTTTCACGGTGTTTCTCCTCAGCGGGGTTCTGACAAAACCCCCTGTAGTAAAATTGCCATGAAAAGCTTCTCGAAATTCGCCGTTCGGAACCGGCAGTAAACTGTAGGTCCCTTAAACCTATGGGAAAATGAAATCAGACACAACATGGGTGATTGAGAGAAGCTCGGCTTAGGTCCTTCATGGACTATAACGCCAACATACATACATACATTTCATATAGCGTTAAGACCAATAGTTTTCCTTTTTTCGGTAACTCTTTAACAGTTTTTGTTTTTGCGCGGACCGTTTTCCCGCTTTTCTTTTCTTGTGGCAAGATCGCCAAATCATTGGTCCTTCAACGACTATTTATCAATTTGTTTAAATATGCAAACATTCGCGGCATTTAGTATATTTTAATATACTCGTTTGTGGTTTCGGAAAAAAAAGAGTAAAGAGATATAACTATATCTACAATACACGTCCAACGATTGGGAATTACAACGCTAGCGTCCATAAGCGTCCATAAGACTTTCATCGTGGGACCCGAGCCGGAAGTCGACAACAAGGACAAGAAGGACGATTCCGAGATTGCATCGCATCCAACAACGAGTGGGTCTATACCTTATCAGGTGTGCAAATATCAGGTACATATACATATACATACATATAAATAAGTGTGTTTAAAGTAAGGGTGTGCAAGATGAAGAATAATGCGTTAGAAAACTGCTTAAAGCAGTTGGAAAAAGATGTATCAAATTTCGCGAAAACAGGTTCATCGAGGCGCATAGTAAATTATTTGAAGGGTCGACTATCTCTGTTAGAGAAGTTAATGGAGAAGACGGACATCGATTATCAAAAGGAGCTATCCAAGTTGAATAATGAGGACGAACCAAAGGAAAATACAGCGGAGGTCACCTACGATAAAATACGAGAAGGCTATTTGGAGTATCGTTGCGATCTTCTCGATTCTATCGACAAGGTACAAGCTTCAAAGCCGTCAACCTGTAACATCCAGCAAGAAACTAAACAAGCAGCAGAATCAACCCCCAGGGCGGCGGAGATTGTATGTATGTATATGTATATTGGCGTTACAGTCCATGAAGGACCTGAACCGAGCTTCTCTCAATCACCCATGTTGTGTGTGATTTCATTTTCCCATAGGTGAAAGGGACCTACAGTTTATTGCCGGTTCCGAAAGGCGAATTTCGAGAAGCTTTTCATGACAATTTTACTACAGGGGGTTTTGTCAGAACCCCGCTGAGGGTTCGATGACATGGCTGTGTCGGGATTCGATCCCGTGTCATCGGCGTCAGAGGCCAACACACTACCCACTGCGCCACAGTGCTCTCGGTAGCGGTCTTCTCAGGTAGCTACGAAACGTGGCGCGCCTTTCGTGATCTGTTTGAGTCTCTCATTCACAAAAATACGTCGTTATTGGCAACCCAAGAGATGCATTATTTGAAGTCGAGCGTGTCCGGTGAAGCGGATAAGATTTTGGCTCATCTAGGTATGGACGTAGGCAATTACTCGAAGGCGTGGAAAATTCTTACGGATAGGTACGATCATCAGCGTTTCCTCGTGACAACCCAGTTAAAGTGTCTATTTAAACAGCCTTCGATATCCCAAGAACGGGCCGATTCCATCAAGGAGCTATTGAATACATCGACAGAAGTGGTACACAGTTTGGCAAATTTAAAAGTCCCTGTGGAACACTGGGATGTTGTAATTATCTTTGTGCTGCTGCATTGCCAACGTTTGCTGAACTTAGCCAATTCTTGGAGACTCGGTTTCGTACGCTGGAAGCAGTCAACCAGCAGCAAATACGAGTCACGCCAAATCTCAGCAAGCCTCCGTCGCACCGAAACGTACTGCATACAGCAACCAACAACACCAAGTATTCTTGTCAAATTTGCAGCAAGAATCAGCATGCCATAAGGAAATGCGCTAAATTTTTAAAAATGAGCATCACAGATCGTTGTAAACAAGTGTCTAGATTAGGAAATAGCCATACACTCGAGCATTTTCCGAGTAGTCGGCGATGCTATTATTGCCAACAGATGCATCATTCGTTTCTTCACTGGAATAAAAGTTCAACCTTCCCTGTGGCTGAACAAACATTTTCATTGCTCAGGGTGGTCCATCAGGGTCAAACACTTCCATGATGACTGCTACTGCAGCTACTTTTTAACCATCAAAAGGAGACACAACTCTGATAAATCCCAATGTAAACGCCTTTTACACAACTAACCAACTATCTCAAGTTTTGTTAGCAAAGGCCTTAGTCAAAGTACATTCCGTGATGGTGGAATCATTTTCAGGACTGCGGACGAATTCGATTTAAGCCCTCTCAATTCGAACCCGGCTGCTTTATGGATTCTTCGTACCTCGGCGACCACTGTTACGGCTTCATCGATTGATCCAAAGCTGTCCACCAGATCATCAACGTAGTGGCGTTCAGTAATGGCTTTAATGGTTCGTTGATTGTGGCCATTAGTGTGTTCTAGCGCGTTCTTGATCTTGACGTAATGAGCTATGCAGGGGGAACAGGCGGCCCCGAACGTCATGACCAACATCTCGTACACGTCTGGCGGTTTGCTGTCGTCACCGTCACGCCATAAGAACCTCTGCGCACTCCGGTCTTCTGGTCGTATTGGAATTTGATGGAACATTTCCCGGATGTCGCCACAGACGGCGACCGCTCCTTCCCTGAAGTGGAATAGGACTGACGGCAACGGCTGATACTCCTGAGGATCCACCAAAAGTCTGGAGTTGAGCGATACACCCTTTACCTTGGCGGCAGCATCAGAAACAAGTCTAAGCTTATGAGGTTTACTTGGGTTAATTACTCCAAAGTGCGGCAAGTACCAGGTTCTTGGTCCTGTAGCGGTGATCTCTGATGGGAGAAGTTTCCTGGCGTAACGTTTTTCAACGTATCCTTCAATGGTACGTTTATAGGCGAAGGCGAATTCCTCGCATTGCTTCATTTTCCTTTCTACCCCGATGAGCCGCTTCAACGCAATGGGAAAGTTCTCGGGTAGCTCGATGTCGTCGTTTCTCTAAAGTAATCCCACTTCGAACCGATCGTTGACTCTCCGCGCGGTTGATTAGAGGATCCTTCTTGCCCTGGCATCATCTTCACTTTCCACTGGTTGTGCGGCGCTAACACCGAAATGATCGATATGGAAGTAGTCGGCGACTAATTGGTGAAGCTCTAGATCTTTGGTCTCGGTGGCATAGGTCAGCGGGCATGACTGGGACGTCTGTATGTTCGTCGTCGTTGGTCCGAAGATAACCGATCCGAGCTTTGTACGAGCGGCGTATGGTCCTTTCTTATGCAGTTGTTTGAAATTGAATGCCAACTCCAAGTGGCAGTGATCCAAACCAATTAGTAGCTTCGGCTCAGCCTCGAGATAGAGGTGTGGCGCAATCTCTTTTATACCACTCGAAAGATGCGGTAGGTCTTCCACGGTTATGCTCTGCGTGGGCAATTTGAGGTTGGAGATACCATGCACGTACTTCAGCGGATGCTTCTTCTTCATTCCCTTCCCGCTCACACTTAGGTTGACCATAACTGTTGACTCCCGTGCCTGCTTACCTGCAACCCACTGCATGTTGAGTTGACATTCGCTGCCCTGGAGACCCAACTCATCAATTAAGGACGCGTCCAACATTGAAATGGATGACCCTTCGTCCAGTAAGGCGTAGGTGTTGATGGAACGGTTTGGTCCATAAACAGTGACTGGGACTATTCGGAATAGCAATTTGGTGGTGCCATCGGTTTCCTCCTTGGATGCCAATAATTTGCTTGCTGAGCGAGACGGGTTGGTTTGGGCGTCGTCATCTTTGGTTGATTCCAGTTCCCTACTGGTTTTTTCATCAGGGACTTCGTGAAGCAGTCTGTGATGGCGTCTATTGAATCCATTCACGGAACATGGACGTTTTACGTCCAGTCACGTGTCATATGACCTTTCTTCAGACAGGAGAAGCAAAGTCGATGATTTTTGACGCTGGAACATCTCTGTTGAACTGTGACTTGAAGGAACTTTCGACAGTCATTGATTTTGTGTTGAGCTTGGCACATTGGACACGAAAAGGCAGCCTGTCGGGTTTCAGCGGCATGTAGAACTGGCGAGCGTTTCTTTGACCCCCTATCGTCGCCATCCTGAACGGTGCAAATCAGCTTAGCGAGGTCGGACAGCCATTCGCTAAAATGAACAATTGTCGGGTATGGTTGTATCCGACTAGCGTACCTGGCCCATTCCAACCTTTTACTCATGGGCAACTTAGCAATAAGTTCTTGAAGCAACGAAGGATTGACCAGGTGTTATTGACCATTGATGGACTGGAGGAACACTGCTAAATTTCGCGCTTTCGTGGCGAATGGTATGAGTCGAAATAAGTTGTCCTCATTGACGGGTAAAATTTCCCTCACCTGTTTTATCTGGGTGTTGATTAGTTGTTCTTGACGGCCGAAACGAAAGCGAAGTTCTTCAATAATGTTGCCCACGTTGTCCGGATTAACAGACTCCTGACCGTCTCTCTTGCTTCACCTTGAAGGCACTGCTGCAGGCGTTGATCATTCTCAAGGTTGGAGTAACCGTAGGCGGCGGTGGATTGGGTGAAACTTGCGTAAAACAACGGCCAATCCTCAGGGTTTCCAGAAAATGTCGGTAAACATTGAATTTTGCGCGGCACCATTGTTGTATACATATTATTTGTGGCGACATGTTGAGCTGGGCTTGATTGTGGTAGTGTATCTGCTCTCTGTTCGATGTTGAATGGCGGCGTATGTGTCGGTACAGTTATTAGCTGTTGCGTGGCTACGTGACTGTACGAACGGTGGCCCGTCGAATCGAACGGTGCTGTTAGTCCGTTAGGTTGCGGAAACGATGACTGCGTGGCTGGGATCGATCCGTTTTCAATGCCTCAGCTGGTGGTGGATGGTCCTTGCGAAGTGGACGGCATGGGGGATTGATTCTGCAGCGCCGTTTTCAGCATGGTGCACTGCGAGTCGCTGTTTTGTAACATGACCTGCATGCGCTTGAGTTAACTCTCTAATATGGCGATTTGCTCTTGAAGTGTTTCTGCATTATTTTCGCCGAAAACGGTGGTGATCAAGGCACTGGAATCCAACTGCGACGTGGCGGCTACGGTGGTCTGCGTTGTAGCGACGTTGCCGTTAGTCCTGGCGGGATATTTCGGCTCGCTACCGGCTAGTGGATTTCCGACCGTTGCGGATGTTGATGCTAACGGATTGTTTATCGTAGTGACGGCAATGCTGGCTGCATTCGTCTCTGCTGCTGGATCCATGTTCTGGATACGTTGGCTTCGTCGCGGCGGGGTGCGATTTAGCATTGGCTTGATTGACGTTTTCGCCAAGAAATGAAGATGTGGAAAGACAAAGGGATGTGCTCTAGGCTTGAGCGGAAATAAAACACTCCAATATATATCGATTGGTGACGCGTTTATTTCTATTGAAAGAAACGATTAAGAAAATGGCGTATATGTATTTAGATATTACCTTGGTTGACGCTCCGTGCGGCTCCCTTGAGCACCGTTTCCAAAGTGACAAGAGAAAACAGAAGGATGGCACCGCTTGGAGTGTCAACCTCGGTTTGACATTATAGATTATCGGGTTCAACAACCAGATGGCACTTAATGCGCTAAAGGCCGCTGCACACTAGTTAGTAACACCCGATATGATTCTTTTAAAACTTGGAAGAAGACAGGTAAGTGATATATTTTGAAAGAATATATATATATATATATATATATATAATAATACAGAATACCAATCTCACATTTCTAAGCATACATTAGATACAAGCATCAATATAGTTAGCTTCACTCTTCTTTATGCGTACCTTTAGGCAAAACCAGATGCTGTTAGTAACTACTCATAATATATCGCGAAGCTGCGAGTATTCGTAGTAAAGGAAACGTAACAGAAACTTAGAGCAAACAAATTGTCGCCAACTTACTTCTTTTACGACGATTTAGTAGGACATGTTAACATGTCCTCTGAAATAAAAGTATCCCTCCCAGAGGAGAGCCAAGAATGGCATGAAAAAAGGGAGCATTTTTTGCTTGAACCGCTGTCGCTTTCCTGTTGATTGTGTAATTTAGCCGACGACAAATTTATTTTTCTCCTTTGGGAGTAGTTTCAAATTGATTCATAGCATCTGGAACTAATCCAAAGTTGGTTGCGTATGTATGTCTGGTTTTTGTCTAAGTATTTAGTGGCAGGAGCTCAACCCGTTTTTGGAGTATTATCGAGTTTATTAAGCAATTGCCAACAAATATTAATGCTACATATATTTTCATTTAGGTGTGCTCATCCTTGGGGTTTATACGTGATAATCACATGAATCACATTGCCAATTTGCATTAATTATCTCCTAAGCGCATGCAAAGCTTAAAAACGTTAAAAGAAATTCACATGACAGGACACATGATTTTACTTAATAGAAAATAACCGTACTTGAATATTTTATTTCGTCGATACAAAGTTAATTGAAAAAAATATTTTGGTTGTCTGTAAGGTCAACAGACGTGATTACGTCATAAGAAAACACTGATGAAAAACGAACAACACGTAGTGTTCCCAAGCGGTCCACCAACTAATTACTAACCGCCCCCGACGCTGGTTGATTACGGTGATCGGACGACAGCCGATACATACAAGATTGCTCGGACAGTGTTGTGGTTTGGTAAGGAAACGCATGAGCTGCTCGTGAGTGTGCACTACCCAACGAGCAATTATTAAACGCACGCGTCCATGAGTAATTGGCTGTGAGAAATTTTTTTTTTCGATTTGGAAATGGGCACATACATATGTACATATATATATATATGTATATCCAACATACTGCGCCGTGGCGCAGTGGTTAGTGTGCTGGGCTCTGACGCACGGTTATACTTGCCATGAAAAAGCTTCTCGACTCACGCCGTTCGGAATCGGCGTTAAACTGTAGGTCGCTTTCTCTTGTGTGAAAAATAAATCACACACAACATGGGTGATTGGGAGAAGCTTGGCTCTGGTCCTTCATGGGCTGTAACGCCACCAAAGAAGAAGAAGATATCCAACATACGAACCCAAAACTTTTCATACGAATTCTTCAGGATCGTATTTGTCGTGTAAAAACAGAATTAGTGTGTATGCATGTACATATGTATGTATCACCTAGATTACTGATCACTCCTAAAAGTATGCCTAGGTTTTATGCATGTAGGTTTATCCAGCATCATGTCATCATAAATTTTTTTCATGCACCCAAGTATGCAAACAAAATTCTATCCTATAGGCAACATAGATGCCACTCTCTCGCTTGTTTCGCACTCTCACTTGCATGCTCAGCTCAGGCGGAACATGACTATGAGTCATATTTTTTCGTACGTGCAGCCGGTGTTCATCGATTTGTAAGACGTTATCACATCAAAATAATGATTCCAACTTTCCACTAGACAAAATAGGCAAACATGCCTCTTTTAAAAAAGCGCGTTTCCTTTGGAGTCACGAAGTATTAGAGCAAAAATAAAGGTTATTAAAGATTGTAAGTTGAGTGAGAAAAATTCGAACTGGTTTAAAGATTTCAAGGAAGAAGACCTCGTAACTTTCATTGAGCGGATAACAGTTGTCAATGTGGAACTTTTGGAAGCAGACAGGCAGATGGCGGAAGAGAGCCTGATGAAAGTTGATGAGCAAGAGAAAGAGTTGGCGAAAAGAGCCGAATATGATGACACAAAAATACCCTAAATACTTCTAACGTCTTTGTTGCGCATCCTACGAAAAGCCACATTCGTCTACCCAAACTAGAATTAAAGAAATTTGACGGCAATATGAGTAATTGGATTACGTTCTGGTAGCAATATGGTTGTGCTGTTTACCAAATTGATCAATTGTCAGCAGTCGAAACGTTTAATTACCTGGGCGGTGTCTTGAGCGGAGCGGCGAGGAAGCTCATAGAAGCTCACGCACTTCTCCATCATACGATGCGGCAGTAGCCTCGTTGCTAGAACAGTACGAAGATACTACACTATAACTCGTAGACTATCATATGCCAAAATTGACATCGCTCAGTCCAATAACAGTTTCTTGTCGGGGTTGGTAGGTATCCTAAGGTGATTTCGGCTACTTCCTGAATGGCTGAGCGGCAATGCAGCCACATATTATTGGCATTTGTGTTCGACGTAGGCATAGCGTAGAGTCTTTCGCTCAGCTGCTCCCTGTAGACTCTGGCAACCTCCGGTGTGCTCAGGCGCCCAATGTCGAACCTCCTCCTGATGACCTGGTGCAGCTTTCTGACATTGGACAGTCGAGCTCTGAATCTTGCTGCTACGAGGAAGTGGTCAGAGTCGCCATTTGCCCCTCTGACTGTTCGCACATCCAGGATGTTTGACGAGTGCCTTGCGTCAATGAGCACATGGTCGATTTGGTTAGCGGTTCGACCGTCCGGAGATCGCCAGGTTGCTGTGTGGATTCGCTTGCGAGGGAATCTTGTGCTACTTATCACCGCATTACGAGTTGTCGCAAAGTCAGCGAGTCGGAAGCCGTTATCTGTTGTTGTATCGTGGAGGCTGTGCTTTCCGATCACTCCGCCAAGGGTGTTCTCTTTACCGATTTTGGCGTTGAAGTCCCCGAGCACGATTTTTACATCGTACTCCGGACAAGCTCCGTAGGCGTTGTCCAGGAGGTCATAGAAGTCCTCCTTGATAGGGTCTTCAGCCTCGTCGGTAGGGGCGTGTGCACATATAAGGCTGATGTTATAAAATCTGCCTCTGATGCGGATCACAGCCAGGCGATCACTTATAAGTTTAAAGTCGACGATGTTCGACCTTAACCGCTTTCCCACGACAAATCCGCATCCCAGTAAGTGCAACCTTTTGTGACAGCTGTAATTAATATCGTAATTCTTCTTCATAATCATACCGTTTCCTATCCAGCGTATTTCCTGGACCGCAGTAATATCCGCCTGCGTGAGGATTCTTTCTAGTTTATGAGCAGCTTCGGGAGTGTACAGGGTTCTGACATTCCAGGAGCATACTCGCAAATCGTGTTCCTTTTTCGTGCGTTGTCGTCGTCGAGTATCCGTCCGTGTATCCGAGGCATCTTGCTAATTCATAACTGTTTTTTTTTACGCCAGTATTATCCGGAAGACATTTCGGCTCTTCAAAAGAAAAAAGGTATACCTTTGAAATCGAAATTAATAACGCTTACTCATTTTTTAGACGCTGGTGATGAATTCCTACGAGTAGGAGGTCGACTTCAATTTGCGGCCACTAAGGTTTACGAGGCCCACCAAATAATCCTACCAAAGTCATCCCACGTCACGAAGCTAATCGTTATCGATGCTCATGAAAGATAATTTCACGGCGGCACATCATCGACCCTTTCACGGTTGCGCTCTTTATACTGGATCGTAAAGGGGCGCCAATTAATAAAAAACGTCATCATGAAGTGTTATACTTGCAAGGTTCTCCGAGGCACTTCAGCTACGCAGATATTTGCTCCACTTCCCAGAGATCGAATCCTCTCATCCCGACCATTTGAAGTAATTGGAATGGACTTTGCAGGTCCGTTGTATGTGACCGACGATGCAATACATCGCAAAAAGAATTATATCTTGCTATTCAGATGTGCTGGTGTGCGTGCTGTGTATATTGAAAGCACCACAGACCTAACGACCGAATCCTGTCTTCTTGCCATTAGACGATTTATAGCGAGAAGGGGATTCCCCTTACTCCGATAACGCCACTACATTCAAAAAGGCGTCGTCGGAGCTACGAAAAATCAACGATATGTGGACGAACGAACGCTTTCTTGGTTTCTTAAGCAACTTTCACATTAAGTGGAAGTTCATCGTCGAGCGTGCCCCATGGTGGGGCGGTTTTTGGGAACGAATGATAGGAGTGGTTAAGTCGGCTCTAAGAGCAGCTATCGGTAAGGCAACTTTAAGTGCTGATCAATTTCAAACTCTATTAACAGAAGTCGAAGGAGTCGTTAACTTGAGGCCGCTAACTTATGATGAAGATGACCCTTTAGATCTTGCGCCCCTTACTCCGGCCCATTTCCTTATTGGTGCGAACGGATATATAGCCAAATCAGCATACAAGCAACCATCAGGAAAAGAACTGAGAGGGCAATGGAAGGAGCGCCTACGTTTCTTGGCTGGTTTCAAGAAGCGGTGGTATAAGGAATACCTACTACAATTGAGATCTTTACATCACGCCCGAAATCCATTGAGTTCCAGTCTGCGAGTCGGAGATGTCGTGCTTTTGGAGGATTCATCGTTGCCTAGAACGCTTTGGCATCTTGCGATCATTGAGAAGTGCTTTCCAGGCAGAGACGGAAACACCCGATCTTGCGAAATACAGCTGGCAAATGGATCTATTCTACGAAGACCAATACAACTCCTGTATCCTTTGGAAATAGCCGATTGAACGTAATTTCTTGCGGGCGGGAGGATGTCGAAAAGCTTCATTACAAATACATATGCAATCCTATTACACTGATACCTCTAGAATTATATCATGCAATTCTCTCTTAAATTAACTGAGATTAGTTCAGTTCGTCTTTTGCTTGCGACCGACTCACTCAACCTCTTTTTATTACGAAAGTAAGAAATACAAATCTTTTGAAATGTGGCTACGGCTCGTGTTTTATTTTGAATTCGGGTGCACATTTTCGAAAAAAGATATTCATGTATTAATGAGCAATAAAAGCAAGAAGCTTCTCCTTATTTATTTAACTAATTTATTTTTGTAACCTAAATTTTAAACACAATAAAGGCTTTTAAAAAAATATTAATCGCTCTAACTCGAATTTTTCCAAAACTCCCTCTAACTCGAACCAAATTTGATATCCCTTGAATATCGAATTAGAGGGAGACGACTGATGAATATGAAATATAGTAACTCCTATGTATATTTTCATTTCTTTCCAAATGATGTATTTTATAGATAGATGCATACCATATCGATCGAGATAGAATGCTTGATTAAACTACATTCTCCTGATATGTAAATGTAGTCAGTTTTAATTTATGCCATATGATTGGTCTACATATGTAGATACTGTATATTTGCATGATTTGGATACGAAAATAGAACATGTATGTAAGCATGTCTCCTAAGTATGTATGTATATCCTAAGTATGTACTCATTTTAGATGAAATATAAATATCGGGCTACTGACATATGAATCAAACGATGTCATAATTCAAACATGTATGTAGGTACATTAAAATTGATTACAAATTGAATTCGTTTTATCGTGTGGCTTGAAAAGGAAAAAAAAAATAAAATGTATTGTGCCAATTAAAGGGACGCCTCTCGATATATGTATGTATGTACATATGTACATATGTACATAATAACAATAAATTGACTGACAGGATAATGCCAGCTCACACACGCTCACTTAAACATCGATTTGCTCCGATGCTTACATGTGTGCTCATATTAAAAAGCTAAGTTTCCCTAATAGCCCCATATGTACAAAGTTGTATGCGAGTGAATTTTCCACCTCCTCACCTGCCTGCCAATGTAACGATGAAAATTTGCCCGTAGAAGCAATTCACGCCGGCAGTTCTGTACAAGAAGATACGACGACCTGAGTCATGGGCATGATGTGCATGAAAGTCATCACACATACATATGTAGTCATATACATATCTTCAGAGGACTGAAACTGTCACACGTCACATTTCACGAGTATGACTTCGGGAAGTTTCGAGTCCTTGAAGGGAAGAAAATCGTACATAAAATGAAAAATACTTTACAATTTAACAGCTGGGGTATTAGGCGGACTGAGAAAAAAAAAAACTCAAGCCACTTATTGCATTTAAAAGAAAAGAAGAAAATCTGAACCAAGGCGAAATAGTATATACAAGTATAGAAGTGAAGATCTTTCCAAGGATGCCTTTTAATATAATGTATTTAATACAAGCCGAAGCGAATACAGGGTCGTTTTGGAACAATCATTAGGGCAGTCGAAATGGTATACTACTGCTTTAATACCAAAACATGTGGTTAAAGACTTTTTCATTTGTTTAAAAAAAAATATCTTTTTCGTAGGCAGTCATGATGTAGACCCAGCGATCTCGTTTTGCGTTTTGCTTTTTATTAAACGTTTCGTTTCTTTGTGGTTTAAGTGACATACAATATTCATTAGAATGGGATTTATCGGAGTTAACCTATTTTAATATAAGTGGATTGTGTTTATGTTTAGCCAAGTGGTTTACAATGGTTGGCAATGAAATATGGGGTTGATGCTCTTTGGGATTAACCGTGCAGAATACATTTTAATGCAAGGGGATTGCCCTTATGAGGCATTCCTCCTTATGTTTATGTATACATAAATATGTCTATCTTTTGGTGAGTGAAAATGTGAACGTAACGTGTTGCTGGTCTGAATACAAGACCACTTGCTTACTAGAAGGGCTAATGGTGTTTGGTAAAGCATACTTGCATCACTTGTGAAATTAGATAAATATTAGAAATATAGAAACACAAGGTCACCGATGATTGAAAATGAAGGAGGAGGGAACGTTTTAATAGACATACTATTTGTTGTTGACATTTAAGACCTACTTGAAGATAAATTGAACTTGGAAAGCTAATGAATTTTATAATTGATCTCTCTCGAGCGTTTCACATTTCCCATTGCTGTAAGAACGTCAACAACTTACTTACTTACTTACTTAGGTGGCGCTACAGTCCGTGGTGAACCTGGTCCTCAACCAACAAGCGTCTCCAACTGACACGGTCTTTGGCCAGCTGTTTCCAGCGCCGCATACCCAGTTGGTTAAGGTCCCCTTCCACCTGCGTGCGCCACCGTTGATGCCCCGCTTTCCTTCCGGAGTGGATTCGAAGACTCTTCGGGTCGGAGCTGTATTTTCCATGCGCTCTACATGGCCTAGCCACCTAAGACGCTGTATCCTTAGACGTTGTACTAGGCCGATGTCGCTGTACAACTCGTACAGTTCTACGTTATATCTTCTCCTCCATACACCGTTTGAACAAACGGGACCGTAGATAGTGCGCATAATTTTCCTCTCGAAACGACCGAGGGCATCTTCATCTTCTTTTGTTAAGGTCCAAGCCTCTGCGCCGTAAAGGAGGACTTGGATGATTAAGGTCTTATATAGTGTCACCTTAGTTTTCCGAGAGAGGGCTCTACTTCTCAATTGCCTCTTGAGCCCAAAAAAACAGCGGTGGGCAAGAGTGATTCTGCGTTTTATCTCAGCGCTGGTGTTGTTGTCGCTGGTCATCAGTGAGCCAAGGTAGACGAATTCCTTGACCACTTTAAAGTTATATTCGCCCATGGTGACGTTCTGGCCAATACGTGCGTGGGTGTTGTCCGTGTCTTTTAGATGAAAGCAGATATTTGGTTTTACCCTCCTTAACCTTGAGACCCATCTTAGCCGCTTCTACCTCAATGCTTACAAAGGCCTTACTGACGTCTCGCTGTGTCCGTCCAATCACGTCAATATCGTCGACGTACGGAAGCAATTGCGTAGACTTGAAATAAATAGTACCTCTTGTATTGGCCAGTGACTTTTGCACGATCTTTTCAAGCACGATGTTGAAAAAGTTGCATGACCTTGCCTAAACCCTTTTTTAACATCAAAGGTCTCGGTTTGCTCATTACCGACCCTACTGCAACAGCGAGAATTCTCCATTGTCATCCTGCACAGTCGGACGAGTTTGGCAGGGATGTTGAAACTAGACATGGCTTTGTATAGCTCATCTCTGTACACACCGTCATATGCAGCCTTGAAATCGACAAAGAGGTGGTGAGTGTCGATTTGATATTCCTGGGTCTTCTCCAAGATCTGCCGTAGCGTAAATATTTGGTCTATTGTGGATATTGTGGACCGAGGAAATCCCAACTCCAGCCGCTGAAGTAGTCCTCCCACCCAGCATAGAAGAAGTCGGCACAGCTATTCAGAAGCTGAAGAACAATAAGGCCGCAGGCTCAGATGGCTTGCCATCAGAGCTCTTCAAGGCTGGCGGCGATGTTCTGGTAGGGAGCATGCACCAGATCATCTGCAGAATTTGGGAAGATGAGAGCATGCCCGACGACTGGAATACCAGCTCTATATGCCCCATCCACAAAAAAGGCGATCCTACCTCTTGCAAGAACTATAGAGGTATATCCCTGCTCAATGTCGCATACAAGATCCTGTCCAGCGTATTGTGTGAACGTCTAAAACCATTTTGCACCGCACTAATCGGAAGCTACCAGTGCGGCTTCCGGCCCGGCAAATCAACTATAGACCAAATTTTCACACTTCGTCAAATCCTGGAAAAGACCAACGAGTTTCGAATCGATACACACCATCTTTTCATCGATTTCAAAGCCGCATACGACAGCATTCATCGTGAAGCACTGTTTGGGGCGATGGCCGAATTCGGGATCCCGGTGAAACCGATCCGATGCACCGTGCAACTCGGTTCTAGGACCTCGGAACCATTCGAAACATGCACCGGATTTCGGCAAGGAGATGCGCTGTCATGTGACTTCTTCAACCTGGTGCTGGAGCAGATAGTGCGACGGGCAGGCGTCAACAGGGAAGGCACTATCTTTTACAAGTCCATCCAGCTGCTAGGATACGCGGATGATATCGACATCATCGCGTGTTCTCGCCGTGGCATTGTGGAAGCATTCACGGCGATTGAAGAACAGGCGAAACGAATTGGTCTTAAGATCAATGAGGACAAAACGAAATACATGCTGTCAAGCAAAAACCAATCCGTCGCTCACCACCTGGGACAAAACATAACAATTGACAGCTACAATTTCGAGGTAGTTAAGGAGTTTGTCTACCTCGGGGCAAACGTAAATTCCACAAATGACACCACAGTGGAGATCCGGCGTAGAATCGCCCTTGGCAACCGCTGCTACTTTGGCTTGTCCAAACAACTGGGGTCAAAACTCCTCACTCGAAAGACCAAAGTCATGCTTTACAAAACGCTCATTCTGCCAGTCTTGCTGTACGGAGCCGAAAGCTGGACGATAAGCAGGACAGCGGAGCTGATTTTGGGTTCTTTCGAAAGAAAAATTTTGCGCCGGATATTTGGTCCTGTCTTTGAGGAAGGTGAATGGAGAAGAAGACACAACCGCGAACTCTACGAGCTGTACCAAGATGTGGATGTAGTCCGGAAGGCAAGGATCCGTCGACTACACTGGCTCGGCCACATCGAGCGCATGGACATCAACGCTCCAGCTAAGAGGGTCTTCGACTCCGAGCCTCCTGGTTCGAGAAGAAGAGGAAGACCGAACCTCCGGTATAAAGACCAAGTAATCGCGGATGTAAGACATCTTGGTCTTGACAACTGGAAGCAGCGTGCCCGGGACCGTCAAGGATGGAAGGCCGCTAGAGCTCAGGCTCAGATCCTCCATGGATCGCAGGCCTGATAAGTAAGTAAGTATTGTGGATTTACCTGGCCTGAAACCACACTGATGAGATCCGATCAGGTTATCCAAAAATGGTTTCAGGCGTTCACATAATACGGCAGAGAAGATCTTATATGCGATGTTAAGGAATCTTATTCCCTGTAGTTGGCGCAGTTATAGGGGTCCCCTTTCTTATGGAATGGGAAAACGATGCTGAGATTCCATTCGTCGGGCATGCTTTGCTCCGACCATACCTTGCAAATGAGATGGTGCATGCACCTTACCAGCTGATCTCCAGCCGCCTTAAGAAGCTCAGCAGACATGCCGCCTGCGCCCGAATTATGGGCTTAGAAAAAAAACACTTTATATTTTTTTTTCACTTTAAAATTTATTTATCAAAATTTCAGATTTACAATATTTGGTTTTTACGACTTGCCCGGTCGGTGGCCTTTTATCGAGTCCTCGTATCTGCCGGCATCTATGCTCCTACTTAGCCAAAACACGAAAGCTGCACAGTTCACGTAAACAAATGAGTGAAAAACAAATTGGAAAAAGGGACGCGTAAGTGGATAGGTAGCGAGTTAACAAATCGCACGATCATCGACACGTAAACAAATATGTGGGTGGAAGCGAAATTGGAAAAAGGGACACGTAAGTAGATAGTTAGTGTGGCTAACATATCGTAAACAAATAGGTGGAAAAGAAATTGGGAAAAAGGGACGCGTAAGTGGTTGGTAGCGAGTTAACCAATCGCACGATCATCGACACGTAAACAAATATGTGGGTGGAAGCGAAATTGGAAAAAGGGACGCGTAACTAGGTAGTTGGTGTGGTTAACATGTCGTAAACAAATAGGTGGGGAAGAAATTGGGAAAAGGGACGCGTAAGTGAATAGGTAGAGTAGTAAAAATAAATCGCATGATCGTAGGCAAATAAACAAATAAGTATCAAGGAAAACTAAGTGCATAGAGGCAAAGTTACGGCATACAAAACATAAGGCAACATGTTGCGAAACGTAACTCCCGCGGTTTTATTAGACTTCGTCTAGGTCGGGTGAACGGAATTCTGTTACATCGTCGTCCATTACAAATGGCTCGTTCTGCCTGACAGCGGTATCTTGTCTATACTATAATCGCCGTTATACAGTCTGCAGAAGTGGTCTTTCCAAATCCTCAGCATCGACTGCGAGTCTACTACCAGTTCTCGATTTTCATCTCTGCAGGCCGCCGCTCTGGCTTTGTAGCCATGGCATGTTCGTCTTATCTTATTGTAAAACTTACGGGCGTCATTCCTGCGGAAGCATCTCTCCATCTTCTCGATCTCACGCTTTCCGTGCTCTTTCTTCTTTCTTCTGAAAAGCGTGTGTTCCTCCCTTCTCTTCTGCTCATAGATTTCGCGAGCAGCTCTCGTCCGTCATTGCAGCATGGCTTTATATGCCTCTTGTTTTACTGCATGAGCTTGTTCGCATTGTTCATCGAACCAGGGGTTTAAGACCCAGCACCTCTGGGGCAGCGTCTCTGACGGCGCTCTGGCAATGCGCCCATTCCTACTCTATTGTTTGTGCTGCTGGGGGCGGATTTTGAGAGAGCTTGGAGGAGACAGGATCGGCAAAGATTCTGGCAGTCTCTTGCGATTATAGCTTTTCGACGTCAAACTTACGTAGTGCTACTCGACTCCTAAGCATTCTTGATGTCCTCATTCGTACCTTGGCTACAACAATGTAGTGGTCCGAGTCGATGTTGGCCCTCGGAAGATTCGTACGTCGAGAAAACTGGAGGAGTGTCTGGCGTCGATCGCAGTGTGATCAATCTGGTTGGTGGTCGATTGATCAAAAGACCGCCAGGTACCCTTGTGGATGTCGAGATGCTTGCTACATGGAGGTTACGCCCCGCTACGAACTCGATTAGCCTAAGTCCGTTGTCGGATGTTGTGTTATGAAGACTATGCTTTCCTATGATCGACTCAAATATGTCCTCCTTGCCCAGGTTTGCATTGAAATCTCCTAGAATTATTTTTGTGTCGTAGCTGGGGCATTGGCGTAGAATTCTTCACTGAGTTGATCGTCCTTTTCTTCCGTTGGGGCGTTAGCGCATATTAAGCTAATGCGTTCGCTTACATCCCGGAAGCTTAAGACTTTTTGTCGGAGTCTTCCTCGAATAATGAATCCGCACCCGAATAGGCGCTGTTTGTTCTCCTTGTAGCAGTTCCCGTAGTAGTCGCAGTTTTTCATCCGTCTTTTGCCTGGTCCATCCCATCGCAGTTCTTGGAGTGCGGTTATATCTGCTTTATAGCAGTTGAGAGTTTGCTCCAATTGTCTGTTGAGGGACCTCACATTTCAGGTGCAGACTCTCAAGTCCGTTAGTCGTTTGCAGGGGTCGTCAGCTTTGTATCCGTCCTTATCCGAGGCTTGTTGTAGGTTTTTACGTGATAGGGATGTTACCCCTAAGCACAACCCCCAACCTGGAGGGCCAGGTTCCTCTTTCCCAAGGAATAAGGGGTTGGGTCGGTGCACACATTTGTTCACTTCCTGGCGGGTTCCAAGTTAGCTATCCAGGGGGGGCCACGCGAAGGCTTTGCGTTTGATATGCAAATAATAAGAGTGTAATATGATGCTTTTGGTTTGACATGCCTCCAAAAATAAGCGTATTGTTGCGGATACGAACCGACGGTTGTGTTCGAATTTCGCTGTCGAAGTTTTGAATGCTCTGAGGCAGAGCATTGAAGGTTTTATTTTTCCTCCTTTATTTTAACATCTTTCTTTTTAACATCTGGTTAACGTATTAACAAAAATATAAGGTAGATGTACAATGTAGGACCAACGTTACAATTGCTTGGCCTTTAACATTTTATTTTACTGTTTTGTGTTTTTGGCACAGGTGGGTTTTATTCCACCCGAAACGTTAGGGGTTATATTGACTCCGACCGTTGTTGTCGCCTAGGACATTTTTATGCTTACTACATACAATTTTTTTTTATATTCCTTTTAAGACCTACTAGTATCCCCAGATCTTAGGAAAACGTATTAACCAAGTCAGTCGATCGAAATCGCTTTAATTGTCTGGTCTGTGTTTGTTCGTCACTGGGGATTGTTGTTCATCGTTTGTGTGTTGTAGGATTTTAAGTCTGTGTTTTTGCAACAAATTTTTACATCTTCTATTCAATAGCTAGGCGAAGGTCTTTGTGAATTTCGTTACTTGGTACATACCAAGCCGCGTCAACAATGGTCCGCAATATTTGTTCTGTGTACAGTTTGTTACGATGGCAACGGACCAATAAAGGCCTCGTAGGGGTAGCATCTGTCCGACGGGTGCTGGCCTGCTAAAAAGAGAGAAGAACCACCGCAGTCGAACAACTTACGGTACTGTTAGTGAATCCTATCCCTACCTCCTCGTGGTGACATTTGGAGGCTTCCTACGGAAATCGCAGACGGGGAAGGGCGAATGGCGAGCCTCCTGCGCCAAAAAACAGGATTAATCGTTTGGGCTACGACCTAGTAAGCCGTAACCGTAAAAAAAAAAAATCGCAAACTCCGTAACAACAACAAGCCTCGGATAAAACGGACCGGATTAATGTTGACGACGCTTACAAAAAACGAAAAAAGGACAATGATCTTCGGCTCTGTACATGGAATGTTAGGTCCCCAAACAGGCCACGTGCAGCCAACCAACTTGCGGACCGGGTATAAAGCGGATGCGACATTTACGGCGACTGCTATAGGGAGAGGGGGCAACGATTGTTCGGGTGCGGATTTGCTGTTCGAGGTGGACTAAGCCAAAAAGTCCTAAGCTTTCGGCATGTGAGCGAACGCGTCATAATGATCCGCATCAAGGCTAAATATTTTTTACATCAGCAGGTCGCGTCCACGCTCCTACTGAAGACACGGATGACTCCGCCAAAGATGAGTTCTGCGATCTCCTAGACAGAACATATGCCCAATGTCCCAGCTATGTCATCAAAGTTGTACTAGGAGACTTCAATGCTAAGGAGGCATCTTTGACCGAGTCATCGGCAAACATAGCCTACACGATAACACATCCGATAACGGGCACAGGCTGATTGATCTTGCTACGGTGCGAAATTTCCTTCTAGCCAGTACGCGCTTCCGGCACCTCTATATACACAAAGGCACATGGCGGGCGCCAGATCAATTAATCACTAACTAGGTTGATCACATCGCTATCGACGTCAGACACTTAATATTATTATTCTTATTCTTTCAGAAATATGGATCCTGGAGGATGAGATTTCTGAGTATTCAATTTCTAATTACACATTTTATGCTTGTTGTAATAATTCTTATTCAGCCAAGGGTGTTGCTGTATTCTACAAAAGTGAATTAATAGGATGCGAAATTAAGTTTGATAAAATGGAAAGTGCGGATATTATTTCTGCTTTTTGCGAAATTTCTGGTATACGTTACTGCTTTGTTTGTGTTTACAGACTACATAAATATCCAATAAGAAGCTTTCTGCATGAGTTTTCGAGATTTTTGCAATTTCAAACTTATAAGAATATGATATTATTAGGCGATCTAAACATAAACATTCTATCGGATACTCCTGATGTTGATAATTTTCTCTCACTAATGGCTTCATTCGGCTTTGATTCACTTTTAAACGAACCAAATCGTTCTCTATCTTGTTTGGACCATATTTTCTTAAGACTGCAAAGAAACAATTTTGTAAATTATCAGGCGATGGCCTTTGATTTAAGAATAACAGACCATGGTTTAACCAGTTTCCACCTCGATTGCAGAAAATCCAAGTCTAAACATTCAATATATGCGACTTTTAATAAAATTGATTTTCCAACTCTCAAATCGTGTTTAAATTTTGAGCAATGGGAGGAAGTCTATAACTTTGAGGACCCATCCTCTGCCTTTGACTTATTTCTTAATAAATTGCAGTCCCATATTTCAAGTTGTAGTTCACAAAGAAGTACAAAAAGTAATAAATTAAGTTGTCTCAAGCAGTGGATGACAATGGCTTTTCTCAAAAAGGTCAAGAAGAAGCATCTTATCTATTCACATGTGAAAAAACATCCTAATAATAAAAGGCTTAAATGTCATTACGATAAGTTGTGTAAAGAACTTAAGAGAGAAATAGCTTATTGTCGGGATACTTATCTTAGAAGAAGATTAGCTGAAAATGTTGGTAATGTAAAAAAAGAATGGAATGTTAGGAACGAGATTTTGAATAGAGCCAAAAGGATTAACGAGATATCTTTAAGGATTAATAATATGGATGTGTCTGACTCTTTACAAACCGCTAATATATTCAACGACTATTTTTCAAATCTGAGCTCGGCATATGAATATTTAAATGAAGAAGTTTCATCTTGTCAATGTGAAATGTCAATTAATTCAGACGGTCTACAAACACACGAGTTCCACGAGTTCACGGCATTCGAAATTCACAAAATTATAATGTCCTTAAAAATAACAAGATCAGCATCGTCTGATTTTATCTCCAATTCTGTACTGAAACGGATTTCTTGCAATATTTCTGATCCCCTAAGCTACATTTTAAATCTCAGTGTCAAACAGGGAGTGTTTCCTGAATCACTGAAAGTAGCTATAATAATGCCTCTTCATAAAAAAGGTGATACTACGATATTAAATAACTATCGTCCTATATCCCTTTCATTTCATTATTTCATTTTTGAATAGAATTAGTTTTTTCAACCATTGTCAATTCGAATTTAGAAGTGGTAAATCTACCGAAAGTGCTCTTCTGAAATTTACTGGTGAAATATACAATAGCCTTAATGATTGCAGAGCCTCTGCTGCACTTTTTATAGATATCTCTAAAGCCTTTGACATGGTGAACCATACTTTATTACTGGTAAACTCTATCAGGCTGGTTTTAGAGGTTATATTTATAACTGGTTCGATTGCTTCAGTTCACAGAAATTTATCAATATGGGTGTTCCTCAAGGCTCCGTTTTGGGTCCAATCTTGTTTCTATTGTATGTTAACTCCTTTTTTATTCAACCATTTAAGGGAAAAATCACCGCTTTTGCCGATGATACGGCTCTCTCTTATTCGAATACGAATTTTCTCGATCTCTTCTCGGATGTTAATTATGACCTCGAAATACTTAGAAAGTGGCTTAAGAATCATAAACTTGTAATCAGTCTCAAAACAAAATTTATGATCTTTGATACCAAGAGCTCAAATTTTAACGAATTTCCTTTGGTTTACCATTCTCCGAATTGCCGCCGATTCTGCTTAGTTCAGTGCCAACAAAACGAACTCTCCTTTAACAGTAATATAGATTGCTGCGATACATGTTTCGAAGTCGAGTGTGTCAAATATTTCAAATACTTAGGTATTATATTAGACAAAAAGCTTAATTGGAAAGACCACACTTCTTATCTCAAAAAGTATCTGAATACAGTGGTGAAGCAGCTCTATCATCTTAGCTTTTATAGTAGCGAAACTGTTTTAAAGCTTGTTTATAACGGCTTACTCATACCTAAGCTACAGTACGGCATAGCCTGTTGGGGTGGTTCATTCTTCATTAACACCAAACCTTTATTAACTAAGCAAAAACGTGCAGTCAGAATTGTCTGTAAAGTTAATCATACTACTCCCGGTTTTGAACTCTTCAAGAATCTTGGAATTCTACCTTAAAGGCACCTTTATTGTTATAAAGTCCTAAAAATATTTTTCGAGAATTGTGGATACTATTCAGTCAGGCTACATGAAAACTACAGCTTACGTATTAATACCAACAATTTTGTTTTAGTACCAAGAATTAATAAAACGCACTTTTCACGATCTTACCTTGTCATTGCGCCTCGTTTGTTTAATCTACTACCGGAAAACATAAGGCGCGTAAGAGTGAAATCAGTATTTTTGCTCAATACTAAGAAATGGCTTCTCTCATTTGGTTATTCTGCTATTGACGCATTTTTACAACTTTAAAAGTACTCTGAATCTTGCATGGGCTATCCGCTTTTTTTTTAATTTTTTTTTTAGTTTTTTTTTAATTTCTTTTTCTCTTTGTTTTTTCTCTTTGGATGATAAAATTTAACAATAAAAACGAATAATCTACAAAATAGTTTCAAATTTAATTTCTCCATCAACCTTTTCTTTTTTAATCTATAATTTGAATTGTTAAATACGTACATTATTCGCCTCTTGTTTTTTTAACAACTGAATGTACTTGGCACTATTCCTTGTTTTTATTTATTATTGAATTTATTATTAATTATTGATTGTAATTTTTCCATACAAAATTGTACAAATATTATTAAGTCACTTGTTGTTGTAAGTCTAAAGCAATGGAATAAAGATGAAGTTTAAAATTAAAAAAATTAAATTAAAATTAAAAATTGAACTTTCACTATCGCGCAGTAGCCAAGATGCGCCTACGGATATCACGAACGCAACGGGGTAGAGTAAGAATACAAAGTTAAGACGTTAGAAAGCTACTATCGCCAGAAACCGCTTATGCTTTTACCGATCGCGTCTCCCTTAAGCTCTCCAATACACCCCAACCCTCCACGCTATCAATAGAACAGCAGTGGAACCTTCGCATACAAGCCGTGAAAAGCACTGCATCTGAGGTTTTGGGTTTCAAGGCTCTAACACGAAGAAACACCTGGTTCGATGAGGAGTGCAGGAGGATTCACACAGCGAAGCAGGATGCATATAAACCCTCGCTGCATAGAAGAACAAGAGCAGCTCGTGAGCTCTACGACTTAAAAAGAAGGGAGGAGCATAAGCTTCTCAGAAGGAAGAAGAAAGAGGTGAGAAGCGGGCGACAGAGGATTTGGAGGGGAGAGATATGTGTTACTGCAGCCGTAACACACAGCGAAGCAGGATGCATATAAACCCTCGCTGCATAGAAGAACAAGAGCAGCTCGTGAGCTCTACGACTTAAAAAGAAGGGAGGAGCATAAGCTTCTGAGAAGGAAGAAGAAAGAGGTGAGAAGCGCGCGACAGAGGATTTGGAGGGGAGAGATATGTGTTACTGCAGCCGTGACGTTCGAAAGTCTTAACAAACAGATCAAGCGAACATGCCAAGGTTATAAAGCCAGAACGGAAGCCTGCAGGGATGAGAACTCCACCTAGTAGTAGAATGGCAGTCGATGCTCGGAATATGGAAAAACTAATTCTTACACCAGCTTACGTGTAAGATATGGTCAGAGGAAAGCATGCCCGAAGAATGGAGTCTCAGCATCGTATGCCCGATCCATAAGGAAGGAGACCCTTCTGATTGCGCGAACTACAGAGGAATAAGTCTCTTTAACATGGCCTACAAAATCTGCTCTACCGTTTTGTGTGAACGCCTGAAGCCTTTTGTAAATAAGCTGATAAGTCCTTATCAGTGCGGATTCAGGCCAGGGAAGTCCACCATCGATCAAATCTTAACACTACGGCAGATCCTGGAAAAAAACAATGAATTCCTAATCGACGTTCACCGCACTCACTTCAAATCCGCATACGACAGCGTAACTAGAGACGAGTTATACAACGCTATGTCTACCTTTGACATACCTGCTAAACTCGTCAGACTATGCACGATTGCTTTGGAGAATGCTCGCTGCTCCATCCGAATCGGTGAACACCCTACCGATAGTTTTGATGTCAAAAAAGGATTTAGGCAGGGCGATACATTGTCGTGGGATTTCTTCAACATTATATTAGAAATGATTGTGCAAAAATCTCTGGCGAGTACAAGAGGCACAATTTATTCCAAATCCTCGCAATTTTTTGCATACGCCGACGACATTGACATAATAGGTAGATCACAGCGAGTATTGAGATGGAAGCGGCGAAAATTATTTTGGCGGTAAACGAGGGCAAAACTAAATATATGCTGTCATCAAAAAAGGACACTCACCACCGGCGTCTGTGCCAGAACGTTTGTATTGGCAGATATAAGTTTAAGGTAGTAAAGGACTTCGTCTACCTTGGCTCCGCAGTGACCTGTAACAACGACATCAGTTCCGAAATCAACCGCAGAAGCACTCTTGCCAATCTGTTTCTTTGGGCTCAGGAGACAATTGAGTAATAGAGCCCTCTGCCGAACGACAAAGTTGACCCTAAATAAGACCCATAACATCCCTGGTGTGCGGAGCATGGACACTATCAAAAGCGGATAAGGAGGCCCTTGGTCAGTTGATGATGATGATACTCACAGTGATTCTGACGGTAGGTGTATGTACATCTGTATTTCTAACGATTGAAGTGTTGAAGCAAGATTCATTGCTAATCAATTTTTTCGTTCAATATTCCTAGAAATGAATAGCTTTATATTTAATTCATTACTATTTTAGACTTACTGCCTCTTTCTGCTTTATGTGGTACAAGTGAAAATCTAGGAAGAGGTCGAGTTCGAGGATGTCGTGGCCTACGTTCAAGAGTACAAACTGAAATTATTTCTCAGAACACGGATGTTGCAGTATCTTCTAGAGGAGTAGTCCACCGTCCACCGAGTAGTCGCCGTCCACGGCGTAATGTTCTGAAAGAAGGGGCCGGACCCACTTATTATTCAAAAAGGTGTTTCAAAGGTAGCATTTCATCAGCATGGAAACAAATTTTTGATGACTCCTTGTTGCAGCATATTCAGAAGTGTACTGAAACTGAAGCTCATCGTCAGGGTGGAGACAATAGCTAGTCACTCTCACTGAATGAACTTGACACTTGTATTGTAACTATCTACGTTCGAGGAGCTTATCGGGCTAAAAATATTGCTGGGAACGACCTATGTGATACAAATTGGAGAATCGAATTTTGTTCACAAAATATGTCAAGGAATCGTTTCAAAGAAATAATGAGGTTCTTACGATTTGATATGTGAACTGAAAGGGCGGAACGTTCGCAAACCGATAAACTTGCTTTGATTTCTGATGTATGGAATAAGCTCATTCATAACTCTATTGCTTGTTATAAGCCCGGTGAAAACCTCACTGCTGATGAGCAGCTGTGTTCCACAAAAGTCCAGTGTAGATTTTTGCAGTTTATGGGGAACAAACCAGACAAATATGCCATTAAATTTCGGCTTTGTGTCGATGTTGATACTAAGTACTTATGTAATAGTTTCCCGTATTTAGGAATATCAAAGTTTAGGTGAATGTGTTGTATTACGGTTTATGGACCATACTTGAATATCGGTCGTAATATTACGGCCGATCATTTTTTCACAACCATAAGTTTGGCTAAGAAGCTAATTGAAAAACGCGCACTCGACGAGATGTACCTGCTACTATAAAGATTGCTTCCCTTATTTTATATGAAACACGCATATACAATGCCGGTACTTTCTCACTTAGTCTACCAAGGAAAACCTTGAAAATCAGCTATGATCCTTAGTTCACTCCATTCTAATATATTTTCCAAGGGAGACGAAACAAAAAAAGAAACCAAATACTGTTAAGTTGTTCAATTCTAAGAAACTTGGCGTGGACGTCATTGACCAAATGACAAGAAAATATAGTGTCAAAGCACATTCTCGCCGATGGCATATTCAAGTTTTTTTTTACAATATTATGGATTTGGCAGCAATCAATTCTTGGGTTTTATATAAAAAAACTAGCCGAAAAACAATCCGTAGAAAAAAGCCTATTTTTGAATTGGCACGAGAGTTAGTTAGCTAAGAGACCCATGACTTACTAACGCCATCGACTTCACAACTTAGATATGACACATCCCCAGATCCTGAGGCGGAACACAGCAGAAAGCGGAAACAGTGTTTCGTGCTTAAATGCAGAAACAAATCCAATAAACACTGTGATACGTGTAAAAAAATATTATTGGGTTCTTGCAACATTAACAAGATATTCAAATGCCAACAATGTCTTTACAATTTTGTTGTTTCTTTACTGAATAATAAATCTATTTATGACTTTTGATTGTTTCTTTACTTAGACAATGAATAAAACACAAATAATAACATATACCATATAAAAACATCATAACAACACATAATACATCATTTGACCGCTCTTGGTCTTTCTAGGTAGTTCAAAATGTCAGTCTTTCTAGTGTTTCAAGGAGGACTTCTATGACCTCCTGGACAACGTCAACGGAGCTTGTGCGGAGTATGCAGCTCGTAATGCAGTGATAAGTAGCACAAGATTCCCTCGTAAGCGAATCCACACAGCAACCTGGCGATCTCCTAACGGTCGAATTGCCAACCAAATCGACCATGTGCTCAATGACGCAAGGCACTCGTCAAACATCCTGGATGTGCGAACATTCAGAAGGGCAAATGTCGGCTCTGACCGATTCCTCGTAGCAGCAAGATTTAGAGCTCGACTGTCCAATGTCAGAAAGCTGCACCAGCCCATCAGGAGGAGGTTACCAGACTCTACAGGGAGCAGCTGAGCGAAAGACTCTACGGTATGCATACGTCGAACACAAATGCCAATGATATGTGGCTGCATTGCCGCTCAGTCATTCAGGAAGTAGCCGAAACCACCTTAGGGTACCTACCACCCCCGACAAGAAACCCGTGGTATGATGGCGAGTATGAGCAGAAAAAGGCAGCGACCTACGAGGCGTACCAAAAGGAGCTGCAGAGGAAAATCAGGGCAGCGCAAGAAGAGTACCGAGCCAGAAGAAGAGAGGAGAAAAAACTACTGCGACAAAAGAAAAGAATCTTCGCAGCCTCCCAGCTCAAGGATATCGAGGAAAAAAGGGCATCCAGACTCTTTGAAACTGGTCGAAAGACCAAAGTCATGCTTTACAAAACGATCATACTGCCAGTCTTGCTGTACGGAGCCGAAAGCTGAACGATAAGCAGGACAGCGGAGCTGATTTTGGGTTCTTTCGAGAGAAAAATTCTGCGCCGAATATTTGGTACTGTCTATAAGGAAGGTGAATGGAGACGAAGACACAACTGCGAACTCTACGAGCTGTACAAAGATGTGGATGTAGTCCGGAAGGCAAAGATCCGTCGACTACACTGGCTCGGCCACATCGAGCGCATGGGCATCAATGCTCCAGCTAAGGCGGTCTTCGACTCCGAGCCTCCTGGTTCGAGAAGAAGAGGAAGACCGAATCTCCGGTATAAAGACCAAGTAATCGCGGATGTAAGACATCTTGGTCTTGATAACTGGAAGCAGCCTGCCCTGGACCGTCAATGATGGAAGACAGCTATAGCTCAGGCTCAGATCCTCCATGGATCGCTGGCCTGATAAGTAAGTAAGTAAGTTACGACAGGCATACGTTACCTCGGGTATATTCCAATCCCTACCCGGAGGACGACTCGTAAATCGTAAATGAGAAGAATGAGATTCAAATACATGCATCAATCTGCACCACTTTTTGTTTAAATTTCCTCTACAAACATGAATTTAAGGCTTTTTTTTACCTTTTTTGTACATTGCTGCCACAATATTAGCAACCATAGTAGTTTTCTAGTCTTATGTCGGAAATTTCGTGCAGTCAGGGACACACAATTGTCATTTAAATTTCAAATGTAAGCTCTCATCACCCTTTATAAATGGCTGGCAGTCTTGGGATGAAAATGAAAATGGGTATGGGGAGAAGCATAACGAAAATTAATTCCTGACGTGTAGACACATCCCATTACACCAAAGTACCAAAGTAGATGATAAAGGCTGTTTGCTATATACATACATATGTACGTGAAAATTGTGCTCATCCAGTTTTGTAGAGTACTTTTAGGCTACACGTGTGACGACCTATGGGTTCTTTTGGTTTTTGCTTATTATATTCGTATGCATATTTTGTAGGCCTAATATTAAATATTTTTATTTAATGCACTCATCCACTTAAATGCACGCACAATGTAATGCAGCATACACATGTTTATTTCATACTTGTATTATGCTTTCATGAGCACCGTGGCGAAGTAGGTAATGTGTTGGCCCCTGACGCCATTGACACGGGATCGAATCCCGACAACAGCCTTGTTATCGAACGTGTTTTTCACGGTGCTTCTCCTCAGCGGGGTACTGGCAAAACTTCTTGCAGTATAATTGTCAAGAAAACCTTCTCGAAATTCGCCATTCGGAACCGGCAATAAACTGTAGGTCCCTTTCACCTATGGGAAAATGAAATCACACACAACCTGGGTGATTGAGGGAAGCTCGTCTTAGGGCCTTCATGGACTGTAACGCCAACATACATACATACACATATATTTGCTTACATAATATTTCCATAATGTATCAGGAAAAGAAAAATACTAAAAGCAAACATAATATCATTCGGAAACCTGAATTTACAAGTTTGATTTTATCTTGTTGATTGCCTCTCCCAGATAGACATAGTTGACGTCGGCATTATACATCGAATAACTATTGATCGGCCAGCTCTTTGATTTAAATACAACTTCATAATATAGGACATGCCAGGATTGTCTGCCCTTAAATAATCACACTAATTTCTTCGAACTTTTCCATTCCAGGGGTGTCCGTAATGTAGTGGTAAACATCACCGACTATCGAGGGGGAGGTCTGTGGTTCAAAGAATCTCTATAACCAGAAATACAATTCCTATACGAAAAAATCGTGCAACATAGCTGTTGTGAATGGCAAATGATCAAAATACTGGTGAAGGCATTACACTCGCATTATATTACTTACTTACTTAGGTGGCGCTTCAGTCTGTGGTGAACCTGGGCCTCAACCAACTAGCGTCTCCAGCTGGCACGGTCTTTGGCCAGCTGATTCCAGCGGCGCATGCCTAGTAGGTTATGGTCCCCTTCCACCTGCGTGCGCCACCGTTGATGCGGCCGTCCTCTGCCGCGCCTTCCTTCCGGGGTGGATTCGAAGACTCTTCGGGTCGGAGCTGTATTTTCCATGCGCTCTACATGGCCTAGCCACCTTAGACGCTGTATCCGTAGACGTCGTACCAGGCCGATTTCGCTGTACAACCAGTACAGTTCTTCGTTATATCTTCTCCTCCATACACCTATTGAACAAACAGCACCATAGATAGTGCGCAGAATTTTTCTCTCGAAACGACCAAGGGCCCAAGGAGGACTGGGATGAACAAGGTCTTATATAGTGTCACCCTGGTTTTCCGAGAGAGGGCTCTACTTCTCAATTGCCTCTTGAGACCAAAGAAACAGCGGTTGGCAAGAGTGATTCTGCGTATTATCTCAGCGCTGGTGTTGTTGTCGCCGGTCATGAGTAAGCCAAGGTAGACGAATTCTTTGACCACTTCAAAGTTATATCCGCCCATGGTGACGTTCTGGCCAATACGTCGGTGTTGACCGTCTAATTTAGATGAAACAGATATCTGGTTTTATCCTCATTAACCTTGCGACACATCTTAGCTGCTTCTACCTCAATGCTTACAAAGGCCTCATTGACGTCCGGCTGTGTCCGTCCAATCACGTCAATGTCGTCGGCGAACGCAAATCGTACCTCTTGTGTTGGTCAGTGACTCTTGCACGATCTTTTCAAGCACGATGTTGAAAAAGTTGCATGACAGCGCATCACCATGCCTAAGTCCTGTTATAACATAAGAGGTCTCGGTTTGCTCATTACCGACCCTAATGGAGCAGCAAGAATTCTCCATCGTCATACGGCACAGTCGGACGAGTTTGGCAAGATGTCATATGTCGACGAAGATCTGCCGTAGCCCTAGCGTAAATATTTGGTCTATTGTGGATTTACCTGGCCTGAAACCACACTGATAAGAGCCGATCAGGTTATCCACAAACATTTTCAGGCGTTCACACAATACGGCACAGAAGATCTTATATGCGATGTTAAGGATACTTATTCCTCTATAGTTGACGCAGTTATAGGGGTCTCCTCCAGGCAAACGATGATGAGATTCCATTTGTCGGGCATGCTTTCCTCCGACCATACCTTGCAAATGAGATGGTTCATGCACCTTACCAGCTCATCTCCAGCCGCCTTAAGAAGCTCAGCAAACGTCTCTCCATCTCCTCGATCTCACGCTTTCCATGCTCTCTCTTCTTTCTTCTGAAAAGCGTGTGTTCCCCTCTTCTCTTTTGCTCATAGATTTCCTTCTCATCCGTCGGTGCAGCATGACTTTATATGCCTCTTGTTTTGCTGCATGGGCTTCTCCGCATTGTTCATGGAACCAGGGGTTTATAGGTGGTGGCGGTTTGAAACCCAGCACCTCTGAGGCAGCGTCTCTGACGGCGCTCTGGCAATGCGCCCATTCCTGCTCTATGATTTTTGCGGCTTAGGGCGGATTTTGAGAGAGCTTGGAGGAGACACGATCGGCAAAGATTCTGGCAGTCTCTTGCGATTGCAGCTTTCCGACGTCAAATTTAAGAAGTTCTATTCGACTCCTAAACATTTTTGATTTGGCTACAACAAGGTAGTGGTCCGAGGCGATGTTGGCCCCTCGGAAGGTTCGTACTGGAGGAGTGTCTGGTGTCGATCGCAATGTGATCAATCTGGTTGGTGGTCGATTGATCAAAAGACGCGGAGGCTATGTGTCAACTTGGATTGAGCAGGGACAGAGATTGAGGCTGTATATAGTCACTTCGAATTAATACTCTGTGTGTGCAGTTCTAATATAACACCATAATGGCATGGAACATTTGCTGAGAACTGCAACCAAAGTGAAAATTCAGTCGAGTTCCTCTCGAATCCTATCTAGGATGACCACCCCTGGAGAGAAGTGAACGAACATCCATGACCCAAACCATCTCCACTCCACCCAGAAAAATCGTATATACTACAAGCGTCGCATATCTTCAATAACTATATATCTCAGAGTAGCATTAAGTACGTACCGAGAAGATACATAGGACTTTTAGGATTATTATTGTTATTAAGGGGGGAAACCGACAGTAGCAAACTGACGAGCAATGAAGGTTGAAATGAGTTACAAAACTTAATATCTATGCTAAATTAGTAGGTAGTTTCTTATTCAACAAAATAACTACGATTTCTTAGTCTACCCATGACAGACAATGCGTTAAAGAATATAAACCAAGAAATGTCTGCGCAGCTTTACATTTAGTACAATCTATAGCAAAACATATGTATACATATATTCACTAAGCCAAACGGATTTTATTCTGTCCACCTCTACACAACCTTCCATTCGGACATTTTCTTTTCAAGGAGCCCTTGCAAAAAAAAAAAACACAAAAGCATTTATCATTTATGTTTTTAATATGGTTATACTCGTAAATTAAAACTGGCATTCTGCCCCAAAGGTATGAGCAGTCGAGTATGGTTTATTCTTTAAACAAACGACACTCAGCGACTCCTACATATACATATGTATATATCCGCCTGTACCTCTTATTTATTCGCTGTGTTGAATTCGCTATGCATTTTGTGTACAAGTACCAACATCTCAGGGTAATTTATCATGAATTTGATATACTTATCGTTGCCCAGTGGGGATATAGAGACGAGGCAACAGGATGTATTCGAAACGATTCGCCGATAAATTTGCATTGCTAATGATATTTGTACATATGTATACCTAAAAAAGGAAAAAATAGAGAAGAAAAGGAAAATATTTCGAAGAAAATATGATTTTAAAAAGGATAACAAAGGATACGTAGTACTGAGTCCTTTCGCACATTTGTTAACCGAACGAGGGAGGAGAGCATTTATTTGTATTAATGAGATTCAAGGTGATGAATGCGTGTGGCAAACATTATATGTAAAGCAGGGCCTTAGTATTGGAATGTTGAATAAAAAAAAAATGATGCCACACTCATTTAAAAAAAATGGGGTTACTTTTACTGAGGAGTGCTTACATACGTTTTGTCTGCCAAAATGTTGTCCTTTGAAAAATATGTTCATAGCCTTTAATAAGATAACCACAAAACTTCCACAACTTGTTTGTCCTAAATACCTTAAGTACGTACGTAGACTGGTTCTGAAAACCTGTACTTTTTTCTGTCGGAAATCCCCTTTTGTTGTGGCCACTTCTACGTTACAAAACTAACCGCAGAACAAAAATGTAAAAATCAGCTTGCACCAACAAAAGGATAACACTAACATTTCCGTCAGAGTTACCTCACTGGCATGCCTTTATGTGTGCGAGTTACATACCAGGACATGGACCATACCAGTTGACATTTCCTAACTACAAATGATGTATGAAAAGTACTCTCTTCCAGTCATAGAGACGAGAGGTTGGAAATCATGACCTTCAACCCGCACACCTTCTATATTTGCGCATGTATTGTAGAAGTTGACTTGATGACGGTGTGTCCTGTGACAGTAATAACCCACTCATCCGTTTATGGCATTGCTCCTAGCCCAATTCACAGCCACGATATTTCCAATTGAAGAATACGACATTTTAAAGTATATACATACATATGTATATGCTGTCAGTGTTGCAACGGTGGCATTGTTAGTTGCTCTTAACATTTCGTAACGATTGCTTTGTTCACAAATACCGAGTCATTCCAACCTTTAAAGTTTTACATACTCTGTACGTGTGAATATAGAAATTAAGTGACGATCTGAAAAATGTGAAACAAACTTAACGCCTTGTTGGACAATTTTTTTATATCAGATCTTTGTATCAAGGAAATAGTGTCACCATCTGCGTAGAAGTTGTTAACTGCTAACTGAGGACCATTAACCTTTCTATTCTAGCCTACATATGCGATGAAAGCATACACAACACGTGACTATCCGTTTCAACATTGATCTATGTATATATGTACATCAAGAAGTGCACGCATTGAATGTCCAATGAACATCATTTCAATGAACCTACATTAAAAACTCATAAATTCTAAATAAAACAAACCCTAGAAAAAAAAACGGTATCTCGTAAAAATCAACAGATATCGCATTGACACGTATCCGACCTAAGAAATCCTGCATATCTTTCGGCCTACAACCTGCTCTAACCGACACAAATATGTACGTAGTACGATTATACATATAGTAAATTTATTTTCTCTGGCCCCTATGTCCTTCAACATTCCCAATCGTGCCTTGAGGAAATAAACTACTCCCTAATCCATACGCACATTGAGGGATAGAAGATTTAGAGGGCACGGATTCTTGCCCGAGTATGGAAATTGAAAAGGAATTGGATTTCGTCTATGTTATGAGCTTTTGTTGTTCCGCTGCCTTACTCATCGTCCCCATTTCGAATGTGTGCTCAACGCACCTTATTCTCATTTCCCGGCGAATATGATAGAGTAATTTATTAGATTTTGATACATGCAAAGGGGATTTCATCAAATATCTTACCCAGAGGTGATTTGTATTCAGTTTTCACACTCAAGGGCCCTCAGTTGCAGACATGTGCACAAAGGATAAGGCTTATCGATGAATAAATCCCTACACCAACGTTCTATACTCTCGGCAATATTAGATGGAGTGTATGGAATTGACTTTATTCGGAAATGCTTTGCGCAAACATACATATGTGCATATATAGTGGTACCAGCTCTCTTATGTTTTCGAAAGAATAATGGAACGATATAAATTTTCCGTTTTTTCTACAATAAAATGACAGTACAAGCCGTATGGTATCCATCATTGATTTGATAGATGTTCTTTCTATCTTAAGCCATATGTATGTCTTTGCATTTAATTCATTATTATTTTAGAAAGGTTTCAACATAGTGGCAAGTTAATTGATAAATACCTTTTGGTGCGATGTGAGAGTGACATAAAAAAACAGTTTTTCCAAACGAAGCAATATCTTACCTAGTTAAGAAGATTATGACTACAAAACTGAAAACAACGCGACCGCAACAGTTCCGTTGTACGTCTGGCATGGAGAGCGTGACAATTTTTGAACATCATGAGCATACAAAATCTTCTTCTTTGTCTTCTTCTGCTTATCGGGCGCTACAGTTCGGGGTGAACCTAGGCCTCAACCAAGATGCCCCTCCAAATAGCACGAGGTTTTGCTAGACTTCACTGCTGCACACTCAGTTATCTATGGTATGCGCCATCTTAAGTGCGGCCGTTCTCTGTTTCTTCGTCCCTCGGGGTCGGACTAAAACACTCTCCGGGCTGGAGCTACGCTTGACTAGACTAATGTACAGCCCGTAAAGCTCGTGGTTGAACCTTTTCCTCCATCCCCCGTCTGCGTTTATAGCACCGAACTTTTGACTGTGTCCATGCTTCTGCGCCGTAGAGCAGAAAATGGATGTTAAGGATCTTGTATAGGGTCAACGTTGTCGTTCGGGAGATTGCTCTATGACTTAATTGCCTCCTGAGCACAAAGAAATAGCGATTGGCAAAAGTGATTTTGCGTTTGGTTGCGGAACTGATGTCGTTGTTCCAGGTCACTGCGAAGCCACGGTAGACGAAATCCTTAACTACCTCAAACTTATAATTGCCAATACAGACGTTCTGGCCAAGACGTCGGTGATGAGTGTCCTTTTTTGATGCCTTATTTATTGCCAAACCAATTTTCGCCGCCTCCGCCGCAATACTCGTAGACGCCTCATTGACATCTCGTCGTGTTTTTCCGATTATGTGAGTGTCATCCGCGTATGCGAGGAGTTCGGAGGATTTGAAATATATTGTGCCTCTCGTGTTGGCCAGTGATTTCTGCACAATAATTTCCAAAACGATGCTTAAGAAATCACATGTCAGCGCATCGCCCTGCCTAAATCTTTTTTGACCTGGAAATTATCGGTCAGGTGTTCACAGACTCTGATGGAGCAGCGAGCACTCTCCAAAGTCAGCCTGCATAGTCTGACGAGTTGTGCAGAGATGTCGAAGGTAAATATGGCGTTATATAGCTCGTCTCTAATTACGCTGTCGTATGCGGCTTTGAAGTTGACAACTAGACTGTCGACTAGAAATTTATTGGGTTTTTCCAGGATCTGCCAAAGTGTGAAGATTTGGTCGATGGTGGACTTGCCTGGCCTGAAGCCACACTGATAAGGACCTATCAGCTCATTTACAAAAGGCTTCAGGCGTTCATAATGGCATAAAAGATATTGTAGGCAATGTTAAGGAAACTTATTGCTCTGTAGTTGGCGCAGTCAGAGGAGTCTCCATTGTGGATCGGGCAAACGATGCTGAGACTCAGGCATTCTTTCTGACCATATCTTACAGATGAGCTGGTACATGCTACTAACCAGGTCATCCCTAGCTGCCTTGAAGAGCTCAGCAGACAGTCCGTCTGCGCCAGCAGCTTTATTCGACTTTATTCGTCGAGGTCAGGGGGACGGAGTTCTCTGCGGTCTTCGTCGATTAGAAATGGATCATTCTGCCTGACAGCGGTATTTTGACTAACATCGTCGTTTTAGTCTGTAGAAGTGTTTTTCTTCCATATTCTCAACATTGTCTGCGATTCTACTACTAGGTGTCCGTTCTTATCCCTACAGGCTTCCGTTCTGACTTTCTGACTTTAGTATATTGGCCTTTTCTGTCAATTAAACGCTCGAACGTCAGGCCTGCAGTACCACCTCTCCAAATCCTTAATCGCGCACTTCTCATGCTCTTTGTTCTTTCTTCTAAGAAGCTTATGCTCCTGCCTTCTTTTTAATTAGTTCACAAGCTGCTCTTGTTATTCTATGCAGCGAGGGTTTACACGCACCCTGCTTCGCTGTGTGAATCATCCTGCACTCGTCATCGAACCAGGTATTTCTTCGTGGTGAAGCCTTGAAGTCCAAAACTTCAAAAAGGTTCCACTGTTGTTCCATTGACAGCGTGGAGGGTTTAGTTGTATGGGAGAGCTTAAGGAAGACGCGATCGGTAAAGACACGAGCGGTTTCTGGCGATAGTAGCATTCCCATGTCATAGTTTTGCATTTTTACTCTACTCCGTTCGTGATATCTATAGGCGCATCTTGGCTACTACAAGATAGTGGTCCGAGTCGATGTTGGCTCCTCGGAAAGTTCGAACATCAAGAACAGTCGAGGAGTGTCGGACGTTGATTGCGATCTAATCAATCTGAATAGTGATTGATTGATCTGGCGACCGCCAGGTGCCTCTATGTATATCGAACGGCGGGAAGCGCCTACTGGCTAGAGGCGCCCCGTAGCAAGATCAATCAGCCTGTGTCCGTCATCGGATGTGGTGTCGTGCAGGCTGTGTTTGCCGATGACTCGCTCAAAGATGCTTTCCTTACCCAGCTTAGCATTGAAGTCTCCTAGTACAATTTTGATGTTATAGCTGGGACATTGGGCATACGTTCTGTCTAGGAGATCGTAGAACTCATCTTTTGCGGAGTCATCCTTGCCTTCCGTGGGGGCGTGGACGCAGATTAGGCTGGTGTCAAAAAAATGCAACCTTGATACGGATTGTTATGAGGCGTTCGTTCACATGGCGAAAGCTTAGGACTTTTTGCCTAAGCCCACCTCGAACAACAAATCCGCATCCGAGCAACCGTGGTCTTCTCTCCCTATAGCAATCACCGTAGTAGATGTCGCAGTTTTTCATCCGCTTTATACCCGGTCCTTTCCATCGCATTTCCTGGATGGCGGTTAAGTCCGCTTTATAGCGGTCTAAGGTCTCCGCAAGTTGTTTAGCTGCACGTGGTCTACTAAGGGACCTATCAAGCCACATACAGAGCCGAAGATCATTGTTCATTTTTAGTTTTTTACAAGGGTCGTCAACATTTATCCGGTCGGCTTTATCCGAGGCTGCTTCTGAACAATTGTGGTTTTTTCCGGTTACGTTCTGCTAAACCATAGCCCAACAGACATTAATCCTGTTTTGTGGCGCAGGATGCTCTGCATTCTTCCTCTGCCGTTATTAATTCCCGTAGTCAGGAAAGTTCCTGATGGTACCACGGGGAGGTGGAAGTAGGACCTGGCTAACCGAGCTGCAGAGCATACGAAATCACAAGCATAAAATTACAAAACATTCGGGGATATTGGCTTCATGTACCAACTTTGCACCTACTTCCTTTTTAAAATTAACCTTAGCTAACATTATTACAGCGCCTATTCGGGTGCGGATTCGTTATTAGAGGAAGACTCTGACAAAATGTCTTGAGCTTCCGAGATATAAGCGAACGCCTCATAACAATCCGCATCAAAGTTAATTTGGAAACATTAGCTTGATATACGCTCACGCCCCAACGGAAGAAAAGGACGACGGACTCAAAGAAGAGTTCTACGATCTCCTAGACAGAAACTATGTCCCAGCTACGACACTTTTTTAGGGTTCCGTACCCAAAAGTAAGACGGAACCCTATTACTAAGACTTCGCTGTCCGTCCGTCTGTCACCAGACTGTATCTCATGAACTGTGATAGTCATACAGTTGAAATTTTCACAGACGATGTATTTTTGTTGCCGCTACCACGACAAATACTAAAAACAGAACAAAATTAATTATACATATACATAATTACAAACAACCAATAATAAATTGTTACGATTTGATTTTCGAAAGGTTTTCGTTGTCATCTTTCGTTCAGTAGTCATCCATTTTGGGAAATCACCGTCACGGAAAGCGAGTAGCCCGAGGGTGCGATCAGCACTTGACACGCGAACGAGTGGAATTCAGCCCGCGGAAGGTTAGCATTTTTGTTTTTTTTGTTCCTAGTATCCCGGTACGCGGCCCTACCGTGTGTCCTATTGCCTACGTTGGTCGCGGATATCACGTTCGTTGTATAAGGTATTGAAATCACAAATTTGTGTGTCGCGATTGGCGTTGCGGGTTAAGTCGTTGGTCAGAGGAGTTTCGGTACGACTGTTCGGATACTCAAGCTGCGGTTTATTTATTTTTTTGGACAGTGAATTCGTTTATTTTTTTTTTTTATTTTGTATATTTTTTTTTTTATTTATTTCGACTTTTTTTATTGACATACGGTGTAGGGTAGCTTTAAGGAATAATTGTAAACCTAGATTAAGTTAGGTTAAGGAAATTAAATTTGTGACATATTGAATTGGAAACGATTACGGTGTTTTTTTTGCTTTTGCGTGGGATATAGGGATAGCGAATTCGCGATTCTTGCTGCGGGTAAGTCGGCGTGAGGGCAATCGCGTGGTGCCCTTTTTACCATCCTAACTCACGACCAGTGCTCGCAGCTGGCCTAGCATCCCTTCCGCATGACGTCGCGGCAGGTGGAGAGAAGCAAGTGAGCAAGAGGATCAAGCGATTTTGCACACATACGAACCGATACGTACATACGTGCATACGCATCCCATACGTGCATACACTCACACATCTGTACATCTCTATAAAAACCTTGGATTTGGATTCTGGTGACTTTGAAATGTTGCGATACATAGGTATGTACATATGGATGTCAACATTTGGAATTCGCAAAATCGGCCCCATTACAATAACTTCCCACTGGGAAGTTAATAATTAAATTAAAATGAATATTTATTTTCCAATTTTTTCTTAAGAACGATAACAGGTAGAAACTTGAAATATTTACAAAATATTTAATTTAAAATTCAAATAAAAGACATATTCGACAGCACGGGACTGCTGTTCGTAATAGGTACGACTGGTAAGCGATAGTTGACTTTGTCGCGCTAGCGCTATGTATACGTATACATTCATACCTACATATGTACATTACGAAGTAGAGTTGGGTAGTTCCGGACATGTATAGTTCACGGAACTATGTCCTCTCTCGGACACATGTCCTCTCGTTCCGCAAATTGAACGAAAATAGTTCCATAGTTCCATTCAACCCTTATTCATCAATCACATATGTATGTACAAAACGACAAAAAGAAAAACATAAATGCAACGAACATGCTTCTCATACGGTATGAGTTATACCCCGTAGTTTTCAAGAAACCCCAAAGTATGGAGATGTGGCGATAAAGCTCGAACAGTTGGTGTACATTCTACAGCACACTTGAACTGAAATGAAGAAAAGAAATGAAAGAATATAATGCCCGCACCGCATTTCGTGAACGAATGTCATACATGTGTATGTATGCATTCAGGTCCGGACATGGACATGGTTCGCTAGTTCCATATCGGTGCGATAATACATTTAGTTCCGGACATGGACATGTTTTTGCTAGTTCCATATCGGTGCGAGTATACATTTAGTATTTTAAAACGGGTAGAGATTGCAGTGCATACTGAGATGGAATAATTATCTTATAACCCCATTTAGATACTGTTTCAAATATATTGAATGGTCTTTCCAACAAAGTTGTTGGTCCAATACAACACCTAAATATTTAAAACTGTCCACGTGTTCAATCAAGAAGCAATTTTCAAACATTCTTGATTGTTGAATACTACATGTTCAAGAACAAATCGATTGCACAATGGTGCATGATAATATAAGGGAAGGTCTCTGAAAACTCTACCATTGATATTAAATATCATGTACTTCGTTTTGTTGCTAATTATTAGTTTATGATAGTTAAACCATCTCCTTAACATATCTAGGTCATAATTAACATCTGCAAAATTATAAATTAAGTTAGTGTTTGAGTGGAAAAGAGGTGTTTCATCAGCAAAGGCAGTTATTTTGCCATTAAAAGGTTGCAAGAAAAACGAATTAACATAAATTAGAAAAAGGATTGGGCCCAATACTGCTCCTTGGGGAACACCCATATTTAAGAAGTCCATAGAACTGTAAGCATTCCTAATTTTCACAACTTGATAATGGTTGGATAAATAAGAAGAAAACCATTTATAAATGGAGCCACTGAAATCCGCTTTATAAAGTTTATCGAGTAGCAAAGTATGATTGCCCATTTCAAAGACCTTACTGATATCAACAAATAATGTTGATGGTATTTGAGAAGTGTTTAAACTATTATATATTTCACCAGTTAATTTCAATAAAGCAGTTTCAGTCGATTTGCCACGTCTAAACCCAAGTTGGTATTCACTCAAAAAATGAGGATTTTCTAAAATTACAACATTCTAGATTTTAATTATCCGAAAAGTGAGAATATAATGTCACTGATTATGTATTTCTGTTGCTGCTTTAACAACAAATGCTTAGACAGAATAAAATAAATATATGTATAAATGGGGCGCCCATACAACAGACATGTTTTTTTTTGCCGTTTTTATACATATTAGTACGGAACCCTTCGTGCGCGAGTCCGACTTGCACTTGGCCGGTTTTTTCATTTCATTTATGTCATTCATTCACTAAGGTTTCTTACAGGTTCTGGTTTTCCTCAGAGGCTTTTCTGCAGAAGGTTATATATCAGATAAATTGTATTAAATTTGAGTTCAGCATTTTTGTATCTTAGCTTTGTAATTAGTATTACGTTGTTTAACAAGAATTCAGAAGATAAAGAAAACAAATTAAATATATGATTTTGGGACAAAAGAAATAGTTTGATAACCTTTTTTCTTGTCTTAAGGTTTCCAATATTTCTTATATTTTGTGGAAGTTGGTTTAGAATGGATGGAACACTATGCTCAGGTTTTCTTCTGCCATATGCATTATTTGGTTTTAGTGTTCTTAGCATTTTCTGAGCTCGACTTTTTGTGTTATGGTTGTGGTTGAATCGCATGTCGTCATGATATTCTAGATATACTGTCATCTTGTAGATTGCTTGAACATTTAGGACTTTGAAAGACCTTCCTTCACGTACATCGTCGATTTGCTTTAGTGCAGGATTTTGCAACTTCTGCAGTTGTGATGTGGATGCAGTGCCCCATGCCAGGATGCCTATCTCAGCTTCGATTCTACTAGAGAATAGTAAGCTTGTTTTAATACCTTCGGAGTAGAATGAATTTTCAGAAAATTAAGCCCGTAGAGTGCTCTCTTCAAATCGATACCCAGGTTAGCAATGTGCCTATGCCAAAGGAAGTGACTGTCGATGGTAAGTCCCAGATATTTATAATTTTCAACAACTTCTATTGTATGCTTCGCCTGTGCAGCTGAGTATCGTGCGTTTCTGTTAAGTGTGGTCCACGAATGTGCATCATCTTAGTCTTGGTTGCGGTGATTATGAGTCCATGATCATGGCACCACTTTACTGCTTCGTTAAATTCTTCCTGCATGATTTTTGTAGCAACATCTAATGACCTATGACGAACAACTATGGCTGTATCGTCTGCGTAAGCAAATGGAATGCTGTTTGTAAAAACTCGAAGCAGTTCGTTTGTATATAGGACAAATAGTATAGGGCCCATTTCTTTCGCAGCTGTAAGTGTTTCTAATTTTCACCCGGTAAGTTATACAGGATAGATAATCCCTAATCCAATCAGCAAGAACTCTTCTTACTCCAATATGCTCTAGAGCTTCGATAATTTTTTATGGTTCAGTGTGTCGAAAGCTTTACTGAAGTCCGAGAATAATACTAGCACATGATGATTTTTATTTAGACTTTCGTCAATACAATTTGAGAATTCTCCTCAAAGTCTACCAGTGCTTTTATTTTCTTGGAATCCATATTGCTTTTTATGAATAAGAGTGTTTATGGACAAAAGGTCCAAAAATAGTTCTAGGAGATTTTAATGCAAAACTGGGCAAGGAGGACATATTTGAGTCGATTATAGGAAAGCATAGCCTCCATAACACCACATCCGACAACGGATTTCCTAACGTAGCATAACCTCCTTGTAGCAAGCACGCGATTCCCCCATCTCAACATCCACAAGGGTACCTGGCGATCTTTTTATCAATCGACCACTAACCAGATTGATCACATTGCGATCGACGCCTTCAGTATTCTCGACGACATACGCTGAGATAGCTTAAAGAGCGTGATTTTCACTGAGCGTATATCTTCGGGCGACAACATTAGGCCGTAGCGCGGGAACCTTCGCACGTCGTCCTTTGACGGCAGCCACCTAAAGCATCGAGCTACAACTCGTCCATTTTAGTATTTACGCAGACCAAGGTTTTTGCGACAAATTATTCCCACGACCGCGAGCACAACACTAGAAATGTTCACACCACCGAACAGCCCACACGAGAAAATGCGAGATTAACAGCGACAGCAACAGGTCCCGAAGGCGCCGACTGTACGTAGGCACTACAAAATGTCCACAACACCGAACCAATCACACGAGAATTCCAAATTAACGGCGACAGCAACTGCATCGCGTGAGAACGTTTTAAGCGTATTCGCTGTACGCATGCTTCAGCTATCAACGTTGATTGCGACCCGGAGTCAAGCAACGCTCTGCAATGGATTACCAGCCGAATCGATGACCGTTATTATCGTGGTTGGTAGTATTGCGAACGACTCAGGGAATCCGCATCGCGAGGACTGCGCGATAACAGCTCGGCTTGCAGTCGATCGCCTTGTTTCCGTACAATCTCGTTTAACCGCGTGTGCACGTCGTATGCCACTATTTCGAATTCCTGCCTGTAGGCGTCATCACACTCTCCTTCGTTTTGGCGAAACATCTTTGTCGTCACACTCTCCTTCGTTTTGGCGAAACATCTTTACAACATCCGCCGTAAACACGTAACTGTGTCGCCGAAAGCGTAAACAAGCCTATCATCGGCTGACTGTTAAGCGAATTCCCCAAAGAGTCCTTGCCCGAACCATCGAATACGACCCTAAGTTTTGTTGAGGATAGATAGAATATCTTGCAGCGGCTAGATTGTATTTCGGCAGGAGGTACACGAACCATATGATCCAACGCTATGTATCCTGCATGAAGTTGACATACATTTATTTATTTATTTATTTATTTAGTCATTAAAGTACATAACTTTCTAAGACCTTACGATATTAACATAATAACACAGCAAAAAAAAAAATAAAAATAAATAAATAAATATTGACAAGAGACAAAAAAAAAAGAACAACAGCAAAGAAACAAAAAATTTATTAAATCTAGGAACCTTGAGCTAAACAATTAAGATTGAAAGAAGTCCATTAGATTAGCTTTAATGGAGGGTATTGACATATTAAAGTCTATTAACGACGCACATTCATTGTATAATTACAGCAAACCATTTAAAGAAGAGGATCGGTCGTAGTTAGTTTTATAGTGCTTTATAACGAAAAATCGAGAAATACGTAAGTTGATGGAGGGAACGTTAATATTCAAGAGACTTAACAATTCTGGACAGTCAATCTCCCCAATAAGGACTCTATGTAAGAAAATTATTCTTGTCACCTTTTTCCTCGTATCGAGTAAATCAAGTCTAATCAGTCTCAATCGATCTTGATAAGGAAGCAATTCATTAAAATCAGACCAAGGAAGTCGTCTGAGAGAAAACTTTAAAAAGCGCTTTTGATTCGATTCAATTCTCGCAATATGAGTGTGGTAGTAGGGGCACCAAACGACGGATGCATATTCTAGCAGAGATCGAACAAACGATACAAATAAGGTTTTGAAAACGTATGGAGATCGAACAAACGATACAAATAAGGTTTTGGAAACGTATGGATCGGTAAAACTTGTAGTGTAACGTTTTAACCTTCCTAATAATCTGTCTTATTAGTGATGAACTCAATATGAGAATTAAAGGATAGTTTACCATCCCACATAATGCCCAAGTCTTTAACGACGGAAGTACGCAGAATTGTACTACCATCAAGGGGGTAAGAATAAAAATTCGGATAAGAACTGCGAGAAAAACCAATGATCGGGCATTTACTAACATTAAGAGACAAGTGATTTTTAGAACACCACAAAGCAAATTTTTGAAGGTGAGCATTTAAGCGATGAAAACTGATGGGATCATTACATGCCGAGTAAATTTTAAAGTCGTCGGCAAACATTAAGACATTGCAGTGGGGTAAAAATTTCAGAACATCGTTAACAAATAGAATGAACAAGAGTGGACCGATGTGGCTACCTTGTGGGACACCTGAAGTTACCTGAATTTGTACGGAAGTATGATTTCTAAACTTCACAAATTGGCATCTATTTACTAAGAAGGATGATAACCATCTGAGAAAAGTGTTAGGAAAACCAATTCGTTCAAGCTTATAAAGCAAAAGCTTATGGTCAACTCGATCGAAAGCTTTACTGAAGTCAGTGTAAATTGCATCAACCTGGTTACCTTTGCTAATTTCAGAGATGACATCGTTGGTGAAGAGAAGAAGATTTGTAACTGTCGATCTGTTTTTAACAAAACCGCGTTGGTTATTACAAATTAAATTTTTACAACAAAAATTTAATTTATCTGTAACTAGGGAATCAAACAGTTTAGGTAGGGACGATTGCTTACAGATGCCTCTGTAGTTTTCAATTTTGTTTTTGCTACCTGATTAAAATATTGGGATGATAAAAGAGTTCTTCCAAATGGAAGGAAAAATACCACTATTCAACGATAAGTTAAAAATATGGCATAGTATATTGTGTAGTGGAACCGCACACATTTTTAAGAATCCCGAGGGGATGCCATCAGGACCAGGATTAAAATTAGATTTTACACCATTTAGCTTACTAAGAACTTTTTCTGCTGACAGATAAATGTTATTAAAAACAAGGGGAGGAAAACCACTTAGATAATCGGAAAAGTTCGCATCTAGGGTTGAATCAGCTTTTGAGTAGACAGATTGAAAAAAGGAGGCAAAGGTGTTGCAAATATCGCGAGGATTATCAATCGATTGACCATCAAAGAAAAATGAAGAGGGAAACCCATCGCTTTTTTTATGAGAGTTAACAAATTTCCAAAAGTTTCTTGGTGACGACTTAATCTTGGTTTCAACATCGCTTATGTAAATGGAGTAGGCATGATATAAAGAAGTTTTAAATTCGGATCTGATTAAGCGATACGCAGTACAATCCTCATCCAACAAACTAGATCGACACTTTTTATAGGCTTTGTTTTTGAGAATCTTGAGTCTACGCGTAATTTCGTTGTCCCAGGGGGAAATGCCACAAAAAGTGCTATTCATTTGTACAATGGGAACAAAATCAAAAATTAAATTATTAATAACGCGATAAAATACCGAGCAAAGATAATTAATTTCTAATGATAGAAATGGACTCCAATCAAAACTGTTAAGCTCATTACAGATATTAACGTAGTTTGCATTTTTGAAATCGAACTTGTAAGAATAGGAACATTAATAGGGGTAAGATCAGAATGGCCAAATAAGTATAATGAAGGATGATATATATATTCAGGAACAAGCGGAGTTAGACTTCTAGTAACATAGCTATCCTGGATGTAGTTGGAAAATATGAGGTCCAGGCACCGATTTTGGTGATTTTTTATAGGATTGATTTGAAACAAACCAAGAGATTGAAAGACATCAATGATTTCCGCACCGATAGGCGATAACGTGTTAGCGGGAGTAAGATACGTACAATCCGAATCACCGGGAATCCAATCGATCTTGCTTTGGTTGAAATCGATAAAGATGTATAACTTATCTGGGGCAGACAAAAGACTTTCGACATGGCGAATTGCATCCAAGTATCTAATTACAATTGACAGCGATGACTTAGGTGGTATATAAACGCAGACGATGTAAGCTTTTGAAGAGGCAATATCAAATTTACTGGAACAGATTTCAATATCAGAGAAGATGTCAAGGTTCACTTCTTTTGGATTTAGTTCTTTACTTTTGGCTATAAGAACACCACCAAATCGTTCAAATATGCTATTTTCATGCGATCTATCTCTGCGATTAACGGAGAAGTATTCCGGAAAGACAAAAGAATCAGGAAAGCTTTCATCCAGTCCAGTTTCAGTGATGACGATGATATCCGATGGGGAACTGAGCACATTAAGGACGAATTCAGGACATTTTGTTCTTAGCCCTCTTACATTCTGATAGAAGAGGGAGAGCTCGGTCCGTTTTTTTTTTTTGCTTTCTTATTAATTCTAATAGGACGATTTGTAAATTCTTTGACTAATATATTCTTAGGCCAAAAGTTCGAGTTCAATAGAATTTTCCCGATACCTAGAGGAGCCAGTAATTTAAAAGATGCAGATATTCGCTCCGGCAGGTTGTCTGCTGTTAGGCTATGACATCTGATTGCTTCGGTATCGACACCTTTATTCTTGATGTAATTAAGAATTTCAGTTGGCTTGGTTCCGTATTGTAGGCGGGAAAGAAACACTGCAAAAGGTGGGGGGACGACCTTGAGAGAACAATTCTGACTGTCATCGAGGGATGCGGGGCATTTACAGGTCCGTCAGTATTATTGGGCCGGAGATCATTATATGTTGCCGTGCGATTATCAGTGCCGATAGAAGAGGGTATTTCCAATGGAGAGCTCACAAAGGGAATGTCAGCTGAAGTAGTAGAGTTGGAACGCAATATCCTTTGGGGTTGAATAGCCTCAAGAGATGAGTGATCGGCAGCTAGAGGAACCGCGTCATCAACCATTAATATCGGTTGTTGTGACTTAGGTGGCATTTTGTTCGATTTCTTACAGCATTTCGTATTTACATAGCTGATGAGGACCGGAATCGAAATGTTGAGTAGCATCAATGTTCATCAGTTGTTCACTTTGAATAGTGACATACATAGTGCGCAAGTTTTTGTCGTTTTGAAACCGGTGTTCCATAGAATGAAGGCGACTGATAGCCTGGTTGAGCGAGGAACCGAAATTGGGCGAAGAGGTTTTAAATGGCTACTGGACGAGATACCGCCCATCAGGTGAGCGCGAAAGGGTTTTTTGGAAGTGTTTTTCAGCAGCATCTTCATACTTGTCGTGGAATTTGGTCAAGAAGTGTGCAGTGCAGACCTGTGGAAGTCATTTTCGTAACATGACTCTTTGCTTTCCTAAAAAATTATATTATTCAAAGGTCCTTAACGACTTCATTTACTGGACTTGTTCTGAAAGGTCCCAAGTCTTGCTGTAATATGCCAGAAATACGAGTCGTTTGATTGATGTTGTTCTCCACTTATACATACCTAACTGCTGTTAACGCGCTCAATCGCGTGATTTTAGCAGACATTTCACATCGACTCTTGTAAAAATAACGCAACCAAAAATAAGCTCCATAATTAGAAAATATTTTATAGTAATTCGTACGACGATTGGTGGTTTTTTGAAAAAAAGGCCAAATTTAGGGAGAAAAAAGACAAAGGCACAGAAAGGCTTGTAAATGACCTGACTCTAGAGGTAAGGTCTTTAGTCATATATTCGGTAACAGCAGCACAGTTCTGTGAGGCCTCAAAGCTTATTAAGTTCATGATTAAACTAGAACTTGTAAGCTAAACTCATAGATATATGAGGTTAATGACCACGCCACTAGCATTTAGGCGTTTTCTCGCCCAAACATTTTTTTCCATTCATAAGAACACATCCACAAGTTCACCGGATTTTAGCTGCACACATATTTTCCGTAAGATGGTTGTTTCAGCCTTTCCTTTCACACCTTCCTTTTGCAAATATTTCCAAATTATCTGATTGCTTTTATCTTCCTAACTGTAAACGTCCAATTGAATTCAGATAGCTAATTCCACTATGAGGATAGATGTCATATATATTGTTGCTATCACCAATTTTTACATCTCCTTTTCCCTGTCCGAAGGCCATTACAATTGACCAGCTATTCTTCATACTATCGGAATAAGGGGCAATGAAATCACACTAAATACTCCTTTAGAGACAATACTTAGTTGGTACGTGTCGCCGCTGCTGGGGAGTAGTCTAATAGAACTTAATTGAATTGCTATTACGCTATGAAGGCGGAAAGCATAATCATTTATCCAGCTAAACTCGATCTCTCAGTCCGTCCAGAAATATGCTTCAATATGGCGGATGGATCATTTGTTTGGACACTGCCCAGATCGTCTCACTCGATTGGACGGTCATTGTGGTCGCAAATGTTTGTAGTGAGCCCGAATACTCTGTCTAGTAGCTTAAACCTGTCCAATAACTCTGCAACTAGCAAATTTCTCGCCAAATTTGGGTAGATGAAGCCTTCCGCGCTTAGTAAAATATTACTTACTTGCTTAGGTGGCGCTACAGTTCGTGGGGAATCTGGGCCTCAACCAACAAGCGTCTCCAGTTGGCACGGTCATTGGCCAGCTGTTTCCAGCGCCGCACGCCCAGTTGGTTAAGGTCCCCTTTCACCTACGTGCGCCACCGTTGACGCGGCCGTCCTCTGCCGCGCCTTCCTTCCGGGGTGGATTCGAAGACTCTTCGGTTCGGAGCTGTCTTTTCCATGCGCTCTACATGGCCTAGCCACCTAAGACGCTGTATCCGTAGACGTCGTACCAGGCCGATATCGCTATACAACCCATACAGTTCTTCGTTATATCTTCTCCTCCATACACCGTTCGAACAAACGGGACCGTAAATAGTGCACAGAATTTTCCTCTCGAAACGACCAAGGGCATCTTCATCCGCTTTTGTTAAAGTCCGAGCATCTGCGCCGTAAGGGAGGATTGGGATGATCAAGGTCTTATATAGTGTTACCTTGGTTTTCCGGGAGAGGGCTCTACTTCTCAATTGCCTCTTGAGACCAGAGAAGCAGCGGTTGGCAAGAGTGATTCTGCGTTTTATCTCAGCGCTGGGTTGTTGTCGCCGGTCATCAGTGAGCCAAGGTTGACGAATTCTTTGGCCATTTCAAAGTTATATCCGCCCGCCCATGGTGACGTTCTGGTCAATACGTCGGTGTTCTCCGTATCTTCTAGACGAAAGCGGATATTTGGTTTACCCTCGTTAACCTTGAAACCCAGTGATTAGCGCCTAATCACGTCAATGTCATCGGCGTACGAAAGCAAATGCGTAGACTTGAAATAAATCGTACCTCTTGTGTTGGCCAGTGACTCTTGCACAATCTTTTCAAGCACGATGTTGAAAAAGTTGCATGACAGCGTCGCCTTGCCTGAATCCTTTTTTACCATCAAAGGTCTCGGTTTGCTCATTACCGACCTTAACGGAGTAGCGACAATTCTCCATTGTCATCCTGCACAGTCGGACGAGTTTGGCAGGGATGTTAGAACTAGACATGGCTTTGTATAGCTCATCTCTATACACGCTGTCATATGCAGCCTTGAAATCGACGAAGAGCTGGTGAGTGTCGATTTGGTATTCCTGGGACTTCTCCAAGATCTGCCGTAGCGTAAATATTTGGTCTATTGTGGATTTACCTGGCCTGAAACCACACTGATAAGAGCCGATCGGGTTATCCACAAACGGTTTCAGGCGTTCACACAATACGGCAGAGAAGAGCTTATATGCGATGTTAAGGAGATTTATTCCCCTATAGTTGGCGCAGTTATAGGGGTCTCCTTTCTTATGGACCGGCCAAACGATGCTGAGTTTCCATTCATCGGGCACGCTTTCCTCCGACCATACCTTGCAAACGAGATGGTGCATGCACCTTACCAGCTCATCTCCAGCCGCCCTAAAAAGCCCAGCAGACAGGCCGTCTGCGCCCGCGGCTTTATTAGACCTAAGTCTTGATATCGATATTTTGACTTCGTCCAGCTCGGGTGGGCTGAATTCTGTTACATCGTCGTCCATTAAGAATGGCTCGTTCTGCCTGGCAGCGGTATCTTGTCTATCATCGCCGTTATACAGTCTGTAGAAGTGGTCTTTCCAAATCCTCAGCATCGACTGCGACGCTACTACCAGTTCTCCATTTTCATCCTTGCAGGCTGCCGCTCTGGCTTTGTAGCCATGGCATGCTCGTTTTACCTTATTGTAAAACTTACGGGCGTCATTCCTGCGGAAGAATCTCTCCATCTCCTCGATCTGACGTTTTCCGTGTTCTCTTTTCTTTCTTCTGAGAAGCGTGTGTTCCTCTCTTCTCTTCTGCTCATAGATTTCGCGAGCAGCTCTCGTCCGTCATTGCAGCATGGCTTTATGTGCCTTTTGTTTAGCTGCATGGGCATGTTCGCATTGTTCATCGAACCAGGGGTTTCTAGGTGGTGGCGGTTTGGAACCCAGCACCTCTGAGGCTGCGTCTCTGACGGCGCTCTGGCAATGCGCCCATTCCTGCTCTATTGTTTGTGCTGCTGTGGGCGGATTTTGAGGGAGCTTGGAGGAGACTGGATCGGCAAAGATTCGGGCAGTCTCTTGCGATTGTAGCTTTCCGACGTCTAACTTACCTAGTCCTACCTAGATATCCTCATTCGTACCTTGGTTACAACAAGGTATTGATCCGAGTCGATGTTGGCCCCTCGGAAGGTTCGTACTTACAGAATACAGAAGGAGTGTCTGGCGTCGATCGCAATGTGATCAATCTGGTTGGTGGTCGATTGATCAAAAGACATCCGTTGTCGGATGTGGTGTTATGGAGGCTATGCTTTCCTCGACTCAATTATGTCCTCTTTGCCCAGTTTTGCATTAAAATCTCCTAGGACTATTTTTTTGTCGTAGCTGGGGCATTGGGCATATGTTCTGTCTAGGAGATCGTAGAATTCTTCTTTGAGTCGATCGTCCTTTTCTTCAGTTGGGGCGTGAGCGCATATTAAGCTAATGTTTCCAAATTTTAACTTGATGTATGTAGGTAAAATGATACCTACAGCAAATAATGTGGCATTTGAACTCGCACACGAATGCTACTAGGATGGTTGATATTTACTAGATAATAAAAGAGTGAATAAATTTCACTGTGTTCAATACCAAACAATACCATGTTTCGAAATATATACATACATACCAGAATTCAGGGATGTGGAACAACGGACGGTGTTTTGTGACAACACATACATATGTTCATATGTACATACATATGTATGTATATTCTAAAATCCTCGAATTGTTTCGTTCATAATGTTCGGTAGCCGGAAAGCTCCATATTTGAAAATGAAATGCTTTCAAGTATAAAGTGTATTCGTACGCAAAGGTTGTTGACAGACGTAAATTCTATTGGTTTAAAAACGTCAACCATTCAGAATCAATTTATTCCTTCTGAAACGTGAATATCATGGGAGAGGCTAGAGGGAAACCAAATCGCATTTCCTTTTTTTTTTTTGTTTTGATAGTTCGATCAATCTCGTTCCATTGATTCGTATTATATTCGTGATCCCTTGTGCACTCCAATTCCTTGCCTCTAATCGATATTCATCATATTTATTTCATTGAAAAATCGCTTCCTTTGCAATACCTCTCGTCCTTGTAATCACAGTTCGGCATTGGCAGTGCGAATAGCATCATGAGAGGATATTAAATGAGAACGAACATTTTCAACGTTTCAGGACAATAAAAAAAAAGTCTTTCTCGTTTTCACCGTTCTTGACATTGCCTTGCTTTCAATATTGTCAATGCCATCGTCGTCACTCGTTGCTTCCGGTGGAATGCACTGTGGATACAAAATGAAATTCAACGCCTAGTTAACTTCGAACTCACCTTCTTTCCCAGTTGCACTGACATTTTTCAATTGTCCACATAGGTCGCTTCGTTTTTCTTATCAATGGTAACTTTCATCCCTTGCAGTGGAAAATTCGCGAAGAATGAAGAAGCAACATTTGTTGGCTTTCGGTTTACTTATTGTTGAGATTCCCCTAAGATATCTGAATATCTTGAACACATTGCACTCGTAGTATCAAATTATCAAAAGTAAGCATAAACATACAAGAAGAAGTTTAGGAGGCAATACGATATTTTACGTCGAAGTTAGTGTAATTACATATTTAAGTTTGCTGACCCTGTGCTTCATTGAGGGATGGCGCCACTATGAACACAAAATGACACAAACCGTTTACGTCTATCGGCCAATATAAATACATTTCAAATTCCGAAAACAACATCTGGCACGGAGCACTAAATAAATTTGCTTTGATCTTTAAGAAGAAAGGTAGCATAAGAGGATGTAATCAAAATTTTAAATTGCACATTTCAATAGCATGTAAAAGCTAAAAGGATCGACTAAGAATCATTCAATTGTGTAAGACTCTTGTTCCACAAAGCGGATCATCTACATTTTTCTTTTTTTACATTTTAAGAATCATTTCTATTTATATTAATCTTAAAACTACCTTACGCTAGACAAAATGTCTTAAACCAGCTTAAATAACTTAATTGCATTATATTAAAAATACCTTACTGGCCCCATGCGGACACTCTAAGATAACTTATATTTATTTTCTAAATATGTCTTTCGACTCTCGAACTTTATCTGAAGTTTAAATTTAATTTAAAATATTTATTAAGACCTAAGAAAAGTAATTTGTTATTAACTTAGCATACTATAAAATTTTATATTTTACCTTATTCTATCTTGTTCTAGCTAAAATTAACTAGACTTAGCCTACCCTCAACCTACTAATAACTAACTTAACTAATAGACATATACATATGTATATATATATATATATATATGCAAATACATATGTGTATATATATGTGTATGTTTATACTTATTCAATCTTAGTCTACCCTAACCTACCCTACCCTATGTATGCCATTGGTGTTAGCGATTGTTGCCTTGATGAGGCTTATTATACCTATGACGCCTGCGAAGTCATCTCCAGCCACCAAAAGCGCTGGTGCTGCCGCACAACGTCTCTCCGATCGCAGCCTGAAACCGCCCTGCTGAACCTGAGGCGCTCCGGCTCACAGAGCGCGACCTACGCTCCGTAGAGAAATCGCCGCTCCAAATGCGTGGGCCACATGGAAGATTAGCGGTACCGCCAATCTATCCTGGTGCAGCCCACAATGATCTAAATAGAGGAATGCTTCCGGGGGGACAAAGCCACTAAGTCGCACAAGCTGTTGGGGTAGTAAGCCCCAGAGATCAAGTTTTTGACCGAAGTCATTGCCCTCTCAACGTGACCTCGAATCAGTTTTATCAGATAATTGTCTATCCGCACAATCCTTGCCCCATCGTATAGGACCTCGTTGGGATAGAACTTTGTGTACTCGGATTCTGGTGTTCTGTCCTTAGACATTGTCTCTCAAACACTCGAATCCTTTCCATCAAGCTGGCACTCACATTGAACCAAACCGGACATCCATAGGCAATCATGGGCCTGATTAAGGCCATGAGGCAGATTACCTTCACTCTGGAATCAAGCTGGCTGCTATGGAACAGCCATCTTGTCAGAGCGAAAGCGCCCCGAGCCTTTGCCAGAGCAGCATCCACATTTTTATTAAAATATAGATACTGATCCAGCCAGATCCCAAGGTATCTGACAACACTTCTATTTGCCAGTGGACGCCCGCCCGGTTCAAGGATTGGGAACCTTCGCAAATGCTTTCGAGTGTCCCTAGAGGCCCTAGACAAAGACATTCTGAATAAAATAGTCTCTGATTTCTGGAAGTTGATTTTCAACTTACAGTCATCACGGAACTGCTGAATTTTGTCGAAGTCACTTTGCAATAAAATAGCAATGACGTTGATCTTTGGACCTGATTTGTACGCAATTAAGTCGTCCGCGTACGCTATCGATTGGCGAAGAGAAACTATCAGATCGCTGATTTAAATACTGAAAAGGATCGGCGAGTTCACTGTGCCCTGTTGCAGTTCATTTTTAATTTGGAATATTTGAGTAGAAGTCACGTTGGCAATTTTCACAACGAACTTTCTGCCCTTCATCATGTCATAGATCATATATAGCAATGGTTTACTTATGCCCAACTGTTTGAGCTCGTAGTAGAGTCTTTCTAATCATACGGTGTCGACGGCTTTTTCCAAGTCAACCAGGCAGGCGCCCGTACATTGGTTCTTGCATTTATTCTATTGGATATCCGATACTAGTTTCGACGCGGCATGTATGGTATCATGCCCCGCCCTGAAACCGAATTGGTTATCCGCAATGATATTTTTGTCCTCAGCCCATCTAGACACGGCTCTATGGATTACCTTCCCGAAGACCCTGCTGATACTCAGAAGGAAAGGGTTAGAGGAGTCTTTGCCCGTCTTAGGGATTGGTTGGACCACCGCCGTTTTCCAATGCACCGGATAATATGCATTATTCAGTGCATTGTTAAACAGGATGGTGAACCTCTCTTAAGCCACTGGCAGGAGGTGCCTGAGCACAACATTGGATATACCATCATTGCCCGCGGACTTTTTCTTTCTGAGTGATGTGAAGATCAACTGGAGATCCTCCGATGAAACGAATAGTGAGTTAGCCCCTTTATTGGTGACGGCATTAATTGCCGTGAAATCCTCACTGAACCTGGTGAAACCGAGGTTCTCGGATCGCCAATGTTCAATATCGTTTCGTTTCAATCAATATGCATCTGATTGGACGAACAATCTACTATACTATACTAGAGCTATACTACTATACTAGAGCGAAGCTCTGATTCGAATAATACTCTTAGTATACGCTTTTCAGATAAGGCACTTGTTAGGCTAGTCGTGAGGGGCATCCTGAATATCTGACAGTGGTATCTCCTCCCTCCGTCTGTCCGCAAGGTGTCACCGACATTATAAGGTTGAGTTCGCGTTTAGTACTCGTATATAAAAAAATAAACACGTGATAGACAAGTCATTCTGCACGCATTGAAGGTTATGAGCAGTTTACCGACAGACAAAACTTAGAGGTCGGGACACCGAAGTCTTTGATTAAAATTCTTCAACAATTGATCGGAGAAAATTACAGAGCATCTGTAAGTTTGCATTGAAACAACAGAATTCGTGCTATACGAAAAAATCTTTCTGAGAAAAATCAGAACAACATTCATAATCTGAAGCTTCCGAGAAAGTCGCACAACGAACATCCACTATAAGCAACATTGCCAAAAAGCATTTACAAAAACGAACTAATTTGTAATTGTGGCGAAACAACTCTAAGATTTTACACCACGATAATGCAGCATCTTACAAGCCCATGTGGATTTAATTACCACTTAATGAATCGCAGGTTGCAGGGTGACTAAGTGCGTATGCCCTGTGGTCTGCAGTAAATCCGCAGCATTACTTCTGTCTTTAAGGAAAATCATCTGCAGAAGACAGATTTTATGTTTGGTGTCAGACATTAATGTTTGGTGTCTGTCTGGAGTACAATGGACCAGTACTTGCGCCTGAATGCTCCAACTGATAGCAGAAGCCCTCACATTTAACGTTTTTTCGGAAATGAAGTTAAGGTCCACGTTACCTGTGCATGTACGGTATTGGAATCAAAAAACTCGTTAATATTAATTAACACTTCATCTTCATAATTCATTCTTCTTAGTCCCTCAGCATTAAAATGTTCTTTTCCTTGAATAAACTCTATGTTAAATTCAAATTCATTTAATTTAATCCTCCACCGTTGTGGCTTACCATGTGGAGTTCAACCATGTCAGAGGTGTGTAATCCGTTTTTAAAGGAAGTTTCCAGCTAAATAGATAAGGCCCGAAATGCGTTCAAGCCCAGACCATGGCTAAAATTTCCTTCTTTTGGTATTACATATATTGCTGTTCGTGATCAGTACAAGCGGTTCTTTTATTTACTTCCTCCCGCTACACATTAATACCTAAAGTACATTTTTTAGTGAAATCTAGATGTACTAAGATCGAATTAGTTTTCTATTAGTTATAAGTTTCGTAATTGCTTCTATATATATAATAATAATTTCTATCTTTTATTTTTCGATTCCTTCAACTTTTCTTTGGATTTGTTTTAATCTCCTCTGGAGTAAGGGTAGATATGTCCTAAAAACTCAGTTTCTCTTCTAGAGAAACTACAAATTTCTAACTTTATTTTAAGGTTTTTCTAAGAGATGTTTTTCCAATAAGAGTCAGTTCAATGAAAAAAAGTCCATTGGTTTAGTTTTATTGAATATTGAAAAAGCGTTCGATTCATTTTGGCACAACGGGCTCATTTACAAACTTATTCACTTTGATTGTCCTAGATATTTAATTAAAATAGTACAGAGTTTTTTTAAGTAGTCGTACTTTTAAAGTTGCATTAAAGGGAAGTTTTTCTTCTTCTAAGATCGTACCAGCTGGCGTTCCTCAAGGATCAGTACTTGCCCCATTACTTTTCAATATTCTTATAGCTGATATACCCAACATTCCAAATTGTATATATTTGCTTTATACTCGTCACACGAGCATAGTTGGGACTACCGTGGGACTTTCCAACAATTATTCTGCATGAAAGACCCGGAGCTATTCAGATTTCACGAACGATTGAAAGCTTCAATATGATAAATTTTCAGTTAAATGTCTTAATGTAGAATATCAACTAGTCAACGATCTAGAACTACTGTAACTCCTGTACTTTATCAATTATTTTTTTTACTTTTGTACACATAAACTCATTTATATAAATTCGTTAACTTATCTATTTATTAATTAATTAATTTATTTATTAATTTGTTCATTTATATATGCTACCCTTTACTTACTTACTTAGGTGGCGCTACAGTCCGTGGTGAACCTGGGCCTCAACCAACAAGCGTCTCCAGCCGGCACGGTCTTTGGCCAGCTGTTTCCAGTGCCGCACGCCCAGTTGGTTGAGGTCCCTTTCCACCTGCGTGCGCCAGCGCTGAGGCGGCCGTCCTCTGCCGCGCCTTCCTTCCGGAGTGGATTCGAAGACTTTTCGGGTCGGAGCTGTATCTTCCATGCGCTCTACATGCCTAGCCACCTTAGACGCTGTATCTGTAGACGTCGTACCAGGCCGATGTCGCTGTACAACCCGTACAGTTCTTCGTTATATCTTCTCCTCCATACACCGTTTGAACAAACGGCCTCTGCGGCCGTATAGGAGGACTGGGATGATCAAGGTCTTATATAGTGTCACCTTGGTTTTCCGAGAGAGGGCTCTACTTCTCAATTGCCTCTTGAGCCCAAAGAAACAGCGGTTGGCAAGAGTGATTCTGCGTTTTATCTCAGCGCTGGTGTTGTTGTCGCTGGTAATCAGTGAGCCAAGCTAGACGAATTCCTTGACCACTTCAAAGTTATATCCGCCCATGGTGACGTTCTGGCCAATACGTCGGTGTTGTCCGTCTCTTTTAGATGAAAGCAGATATTTGGTTTTACCCTCATTAACCTTGAGACCCATCTTAGCCGCTTCTACCTCAATGCTCACGAAAGCCTCATTGACGTCTTGCTGTTGACGTCGTCGGCGCACGCAAGCAATTGCGTAGACTTGAAATAAATCGTACCCCTTATGTTGGCCAGTGACTCTTGCACGATCTTTTCAAGCACGATGTTGAAAAAGTTGCACGACAGCGCGTCGCCCTGCCTAAATCCTTTTTTAACATCAAAGGTCTCGGTTTGCTCATTACCGACCTTAATGGAGCAACGAGAATTCTCCATTATCATCCTGCACAATCGGACGAGTTTGACAGGGATGTTAAAACTAGACATGGCTTTGTACAGCTCGTCTCTATATACGCTGTCATACGCGGCGTTGAAATCGACGAAGAGGTGGTGAGTGTCGATTTGGTATTCCTGGGTCTTCTCCAAGATCTGCCGTAGCGTAAATATTTGGTCTATTGTGGATTTACCTGGCCTGAGACCACACTGATAAGAGCCGATCAGGTTATCCACAAACGGTTTCAGGCGTTCACACAATACGGCAGAGAAGATCTTATATGCGATGTTAAGAAGACTTATTCCCCTATAGTTGGCGCAGTTATAGGGGTCTCCTTTCTTATGGACCGGGCAAACGATGCTGAGATTCCATTCGTCGGGCATGCTTTCCTCCGACCATACCTTGCAGATGAGATGGTGCATGCACCTTACCAGCTCATCTCCAGCCGCTTTAAAAAGCTCAGCAGACAGGCCGTCTGCGCCAGCGGCTTTATTAGACTTAAGTCTTGATATCGCTATTCTGATTTCGTCTAGGTCGGGTGGACTGAATTATGTTACTTCGTGGTCCATTGCGAATGGCTCGTTCTGCCTGACAGCGGTATCTTGTCTATCATCGCCGTTATACAGTCTGTAGAAGTGGTCTTTCCAAATCCTCAGCATCGACTGCGACTCTACTACCAGTTCTCCATTTTCATCCCTGCAGGCCGCCACTCTGGCTTTGTAGCCATGGCATGTTCGTTTTACCTTGTTGTAAAACTTACGGGCGTCATTCCTGCGGAAGCATCTCTCCATCTCCTCGATCTCACGCTTTCCGTGCTCTCTCTTCTTTCTTCTGAAAAGCGTGTGTTCCTCTCTTCTCTTCTGCTCATAGATTTCGCGAGCAGCTCTCGTCCGTCGTTGCAGCATGGCCTTATATGCCTCTTGTTTTGCTGCATGGGCTTGTTCGCATTGTTCATCGAACCAAGGGTTTCTAGGTGGTGGCTGTTTGAAACCTAGCACCTCTGAGGCAGCATCTCTGACGGCGCTCTGGCAATGAGCCCATTCCTGCTCTATTGTTTGTGCTGCTCTGGGCGGATTTTGAGAGAGCTTTGAGGAGACACGATCGGCAAAGATTCTGCCAACGTCAAACTTACGTTGTCCTACTCGACTCCTAAGCATTCTTGATATCCTCATTCGTACCTTGGCTACAACAAGGTAGTGGTCCGAGTCGATGTTGGCCCCTCGGAAGGTTCGTACGTCGAGAATACAGGAGGAGTGTCTGGCGTCGATCGCAATATGATCAATCTGGTTGGTGGTCGATTGATCACAAGACCGCCAGGTACCCTTGTGGATGTTGAGATGGGGGAATCGCGTGTTTGCTACAAGGAGGTTACGCCCCGCTAGGAAATCGATTAGCCTTAATCCGTTGTCGGATGTGGTATTATGGAGACTATGCTTTCCTATGATCGACTCAAATATGTCCTCCTTGCCCAGTTTTGCATTAAAATCTCCTAGGACTACTTTTGTGTCGTAGCTGGGATATTGGGCATATGTTCTGTCTAGGAGATCATAGAATTCTTCTTTGAGTCGATCGTCCTTTTCTTCCGTTGCTACTCTTTACTTATCGATAAATTTGTCACTTTTAGTATTTATATACTTATACCTGCTGTGATCAAATACACATATATCCACATTTAGTTATTTATCATTACCCTTTTTTTTTATACATGAAGGTTTTTTCCTATAGTTTTTGCTTCAAACTTATTTATTAACCGAAAGCTTTTATAATAACATTGTCATTTCAGAAGTAAGGTAATAATACCATATCCCTGTGCAAGCTGTGATAAACAAAAATATGAATGTAAATATTGCCTATAAAAATGAAAATAAATGTTCTATTCTATTGTTGGAAGCCTTTAGCGAGAGACCGGTAAAATATTGACATCTTCCTAGTTTTTCTAATATCTCTTCAATATTTGGAATAGGAAACTGATGTTCTATCGTAATCTCGTTAAGTTTACGATAGTCGATCTGCCTGCCTGTAGTGTCTCTCTTTTCGGGACCACCCAATTCGGACTATTTATTGTAGGGACTATATGATTCTTGTTATCCTTTGTTGAAGCATTTCTTTAATTTTTTGTTAACTTTATTTCTATGTATTTGGTGTTACCTATGTATACAACTTTGATTAGGTGAGTAGTTCTAGTTCAGTAATACATAAAACGATGTTTCACTTTGTTCGTAGAAGTCAAATCGTCGTTTTCTTGCTACGTACATATGTATTTATAAAAATTTATTTATACAATGAGATCTAGGAACAAAGGAAAATAGAAGTTGTCAAACGCAGCTACTGCTGTTGTTTTTTTTTTACGAGAAATCAAACCACCCTCAACTCTTAGAAGTGGGATTACATTGGGAGGATCAACAGGTGTTTTTTTTTTTTTTTTTGGTGCTGGAACTACTGTACTGCGCGAGTGTACATTTGTGCTAAGCCGCGTTGCTTTTTTATCAAGTACGAAAACTATAATACAAGGTGTCTCAAAAGAAAGCTTATATTTAGTGGATTAAAAACAAAGTAAACATTCTATAGAAAAAAATGTGTTTATCATTAAAGTATACTATTTGGGAACTTAATTCTTAAAAATAATAGTCATCAAAATACAAGCCCTCGCGTTCGCGATACTCATTTAATCGAACAGGAAGATTTCCTATTACAGCTCTGCAACACTCCGTGATGGCGGCCATTTCGTCACGGATATTCTGTTTCAAACGCGCCAGGGAAGTCGGTTTATTAGTGTTCACTTTAGATTTTTTTTTTTAGAAACTCGCGCAGGTTCAAGATGTTTTTTTTCTTAATTCTCTTATGATGTGTTACAGTGGTGTTCAGTTTACAAAGTTTTTGCAAACATTCTACTAAGCGCTTACATTTCTGGGCAGGTATAGCTTCCCAAGCAATCTTTATGGTTTGCCGAAATTCCTCTAAATTTTTTGAACTGGAGTCTTTATCAAGGGAGTCAACATCATTCCAAAGGTTCTCGATAGGATTCAGATCGGGACTTTGGGCTGGTCAATCAAACAGGAACATTTTTTCGCTCCGAAAGCCATTTCTTCATTATCCGCGAAGTATGTATGTATGTATGTTGGCGTTACAGTCCATGAACGACCAAAGCCGAGCTTCTCTCAATCACCCATGTTGTGTGTGATTTTATTTTCCCATAGGTGAAAGGGGTCTTCAGTTTATTGCCGGTTCCGAACGGCGAAATTCGAGAAGCTTTTCTTGACAATTATACTACAGGGGGTTTTGTCAGTATCCCGCTGAGGAGAAGCACCGTGAAAAACACGTTCGATGACATGGCTGTTGTCGGTATTCGATCCCGTGTCATCGGCGTCAGATGGCCTCTGACACACCACCCACTGCGCCACGGCGCTCCGCGAAGTATACTTTGGATAATTGTCATGTATAAAAAAACATGATACAAGCATAGAGTCGTCGGTATATGGCTCCATTTGGTTCTCCAGGATTAGCTTATATTGATGCTGATTCATAAAGCAATTTATTTTCACAATTGGTCCAACGCCATGCCATGGCATCGCCGCCCCACCATTATGCTCCCACCGCCTAGCTTGACAGTCATTAAGACTGTCACCATTAGGGTGTATCTGGGATGGTACTCTGGGTTCGTTGGCCTTCGCAGATACATACTTTTTCCATCTGATCCCAACCTGTTGAACTTATTTTCGTCGCTCCACAAAATATTTTTTCAAAAGGACAAGAGTTTGTTCCTGTGAGCGTTTGCGAAAATAAGTCTTCCCTTCCGGATTTTTATTTTTTATTTTTTTGGAGACAAGAGGTTTTTTCTGGCGATTCTTCCATGAAGCTGGAATTCAATTAACCGGCGACTTGCAGTTACGGCTGATATTTGGACATTGTGTTTGTCAAGTTGTTGCTTTATATCCCGGGAAGTTAGGAAAAGGTCGCTGGGACTGAATTTGTGGATAATTCTGTCAGTCACTTCTGACGTTTTTTTTTTTTGGTCTGTTTTTCCTTACGGGATTTGCGGAAGATTGGCTGCACCGTACGACCTTCATTGCATTTGAACAAGCTTCTTAGAGCACCTTAATGTCCTTGCCACCTCTGAAATAGCCTTTCTATCCTGTATCATGGTACCGACTATTTGCCTCCTTTCCTCCGTGCAACCCTTTCGTTTGCCCACTTTAAATACTCCCATTTGTGTAAAAAATGAGTGTAATTAAGACTATCATTAAAAAAGATTCACACCAACCTCACTTAAATCACTGAAAAATATTTATTTTCTGACACACCATGAGATATGCTATTTAAATGATCACCAACTCTAACGATTGCAAAACCAAGAAAACCTTACGGGATCTTCTTTGTAGTATGTTTTCATATTCATAACGGTACTACCTTGGGATATTATGGTTTTACTCCTGTGCAGCTTGCTTGCGAATACAGTATTGCAAGCAAATACACATTTGAATAAGGGTGTGCTATTTATAAGAACACTACTGTATATACATATATACACACAACCTGAACGGAGTGCAGTGGTTTGGGTCGTTGATGTTCGTTAACTCTCAGGGGTGGTTGTCCTAGATAGGCTACCGATTGATATATCCCCACGTCCCTCGGATTCATTGCGTTCACGCAATAAGTTAAATAAACGCAAACTTTCTTTTGAGACACCTTGTAGTTCCGTGTAGTGTTACGATATATCTTGCAAGGCTTGCAAGAGATTTCAAGAGTTCCCGTCGATAAGTAAGGAACTAAGCACCGACGATCTAGCGGCTCCATGTGGGCGAATCTACAATGGTGGATCCAGCAGCGAAGATCAAGAAACGCTCGATGCTGCATTGCTGAAGCTGCGGAGAATTTGTAAGAAGAAGGAATTGATAAGGAAGCTAAAACAGAAGCTGCGTCAATTGTAGTTAGAGGAGTCGGAATCTAATTCATGATCAACTTCTACCTGCAGCTCCAAAGACGTATAAGACTCGTTTTCCAGCTGAGATGATAATTTCAATGTGCACTGTTGGATTGAACAGTTCGAGAAATGCTCCGAGGTTTTTGGCCTAGATGACCATAATAAATTAATTTATGCCAAGAGACTCCTGGACGGAACTGCTAAATTGTTTGTTGGTTGTTGTTTGATTCCAAAAAGTTGTGTCAAGAAGTGATGCCTACAAAGAGCTTCGGGAATGAAAGAAACATCGGGATGAGCCAATTCACCAGTATCTGTTACACATGCAGGAGATTGCATCGCACAGCAAAGTCGAAGAGGAGGACTTAATTTTGTTCAATATAAGAGGTATCCTTGATTCCGAAATAAATAAAAGTCTTTTATATAGTGCAGATAATCTTAGGAAGTTGAAATCTGCTTTGTGAAAATACACTAGACTAAAAAACAATAACCGCGATAATACCGATGGAACAGCGAGACCGACACTACATACCCCGCTCAACCGTCGCCAACCATGGAAAACACCAGCCGATTACCAAACTATGTCCAAGCAACAACTCACCAACGTAAAGATCCAGAGAAAAAATATAACTTGCTAGGAATACGGACAACCTGGACACATACCAATGAAATACGACAACAAGAATCCAGTCATGACATTACAACGTCAAGAACAACAGCTGACAGCGATCAAATAGAAGCTTCAGTCATGCTGATGTCACTGTTGTATTCTGGAAGTCCTATTAGTTTTTTGCAAGAACGATTCCTGCCATCAGCTCTTCTACCAACGCCGTTCGCAATCGGCATTAAAATGTAGGTCCCTTCCACCGATGGGAAAAATAAATCGCACACAAATGGGTGATTGAGAGAAGCTTGGCTTTGGTCCTTCATGGGCTGTAACGCCAACATACATACATACATATGTATAGTTATTAAGAGTAGGGATAGTGAAATAGTGCGTGGTGCGTTTTGTTGTCCGGAATTTAATTATGCAAAGCTGATTTCGAATTGAAAATATGTCTTTCAAGTGATACCCTTTCAGTTGTATACCTAAAAGGCTTCCTCATGCACAAAAACTTTCATCACAAAATATTCTAGACGATTTGTTGGCAAAGGGAATTGAACTCCCCTTACGTTTCACCGATAGTACTAGTTCTAAAAAAAGAACAAAGGACTTACACTTTGTGTTGGCTTCCGTGAGCTCATCAAAATCACTTTAAGTGATAATTACCCCTTAGCCTTTTGAGAGGCATACTCTCAACATTGAATTTGTTAATAATCTCTCTAGTGAATTCGATTATTTTAACAATTTTAGGGGATTTTAATCTAAGCAATATTGTTTGGCGTAAATCAAATAACTTAAATTACCTATCTTCAGATAATATTTCCCATGCTCATGAATATCTATTGCCTGATTTTTTAAGCTCTTTACATTTAAAAGAGATTAACCCTCTAGTTAACTCGCTTTCTGAAATGTTAGATCTACCGTAAAAATTCACAAACTCCGAAACAACCATAAGCCTCGGATATAACGGACCGGATTTATGTTGACGACTCTTGCAAAAAACGAAAAAAGGACAATGATCTTTGTACGTGGAATGTTAGGTCCCTAAACAGGCCACGTGCAGCCGAACAACTTGCGGACGCCCTAGACCGCTATAAAGCGGACATAACCGCCATCCATGAATTACGATGGAATGGACGGTGACTGCTATAGGGAGGGACGGCAACGAATGTTCGGATGCGGATTTGTTGTTTGAGGTGGACTAAGGCAAAAAGTCCTACGAACGCCTCAAAACAATCTGTATCAAAGCTACATTTATTAACATCAGCCTGATCTGCGTTCACGACCCCACGGAAGCCAAGGATTACTCCAACAAAGATGAGTTCTACGATCTCCTAGACAGGCCGTATGCCCAATGTTCCAGCTATGACATCAAAATTGTTCTAGGAGACTTCAAAGCTGGGTAAGGAAAGCATCTTTGAGCGAGTCATCGGCAAACATGGCCTACACGACACCACATCTGATAAGGGACACAGGCTGATTGATCTTGCTACGGGACGAAATCTCCTTCTAGCCAGTACGCACTTCCCGCACCTCGATATATACATGGCGGTCTTTTGATGAAACGACCACCAACCAGAATGATCACATCGCGATCGACGTCAGAAACTCCTCCACTATTCTTGATGTTCGAAATTTCCGAGTGGCTAACATTCACTCGGACCACTATCTTGTAGTAGCTAAGATGCGCCTACGGATATCACGAACGCAGCGGAGTAGAATAAGAATGAAAAGTTATGACGTCGGAAAGCTATTACCGCCAGAAACCGCTCGTGCCTTTACCGATCGCGTCTCTCTTAAGCTATCCAATACACCTAAATCCTCCACGCTATTAATAGATCAGCAGTGGAGCCTGAAAAGCTCTGCATCCGAAGGTTTGGGTTTCAAGGCCCCACCACGAAGAAACACCTGGTTCGATGACGAGTGCAGGAGGATTCACACAGCGAGGCAGGATGCATATAAGGCCTCGCTGCATAAAATAACAAGAGCAGCTCGTGGACTCTACGAGTTAAAAAGAAGGGAGGAGCATAAGCTCCTCAGAAGAAAGAGCACGAGAAGCGGGCGATTGAGGATTTGGAGAGGTGTTACTGCAGGCGTGACGTTCGAAAATTTTATCAACAGATAAAACTTGCAGGGATGAGAACGGACATCTGGTAGTAGAATCGCAGTCGATGCTGAGAATATGGAAAAACCACTTCTGCAGACTGTATAACGACGATGTTAGTCAATATACTGCTGCCGGGCAGAACGATCCATTTCTTATCGACGAAGACCGCAGAGAATTTCGGCCCCCTGACCTCGACGAAGTTAAGATTGCCATATCGAAACTCAAGTCGAATAAAGCTGCTGGCGCAGACGGACTATTTGCTGAGCTCTTCACGGCAGCTGTGGCTGACCTGGTTGGTAGCATGCACGAGCTCATCTGCTCATCCACAAGAAAGGAGACCCCTCTGATTGCGCCAACTACAGAGGAATAAGTCTCCTTAACATCGCCTACAAAATCTTCTCTGCCGTTTTGTGTGAACGCCTGAAGCCTTTCGTAAATATGGTCCTTACCAGTGCAGATTCAGGCCAGGGAAGTCCACAGTCGACCAAATCTTCACACTACGGCAGATCCTGGAAAAAAACAATGAATTCCAAGACGACACTCACCACCTCTTTGTCGACTTCAAAGCCGCATACGACAGCTTAATTAGAGACGAGCTATACAACGCTATGTCTACCTTTGACATACCTGCTAAACTCGTCAGACTATGCAGGATGACTTTGGAGAATGCTCGCTGCTCCATCCGAATCGGTGAACACCTTACCGATATTTTTGATGTCAAAAAAGGATTTAGCAGGGCGATGAGCCGTCATGTGATTTCTTCAACACCATATTAGAAATGATTGTGCAAAAAATCACTGTCCAATACAAGAGGCACAATCTATTCCAAATCCTCGCAACTCCTTGCATACGCCGATGATATTGACATAATAGGTAGATCGCAGCAAGATGTCAATGAGGCGTTTGCGAGTATTGAAATGGAGGCGGCGAAAATTGGTCTGGCGGTAAACGAGGGCAAAACTAAATATATGCTATCATCAAAAAAGATCGCTCACCAACGACGTCCTGGCCAGAATGTTTGTATTGGCAGATATAAGTTCGAGGTAGTTAAGGACTTCGTCTACCTTGGCTCTGCAAAGGCCTGGGACAACGACATCAGTTCCGAAATCAAACGCAGAATCACTCTTGCCAATCGCTGTTTCTTTGGGCTCAGGAGGCAATTGAGTAATAGAGTCCTCTCCCGATCGACAAAGTTGACTCTATATAAGATCCTTATCATCAAGGTCCTGCTGTAGGTACGGCGGAGAAGCATGGACACTATCAAAAGCGGATGCGGAGGTCCTTGGTCGGTTCGAGAGAAAGATTTTGCTCGTGATTTTCGGGTCTATAAACGCCGACGGGGGATGGAGAAAAAGAAAAAGGCCATGTGGGACGAATGGACACCACAGCTCCAGCCCGGAGAGTCTTTGAATCCAACCCTGAGGGACGAAGAAGCAGAGGACTGCCGCACTTTAGATGGCGCACACAGGTGGAAGGGGACGTCAGCCAACTGGGTGTGCGGCAATGGAAAAAGCTAGCAAAAGATCGTTCTAGTTGGAGGGGCATGTTGATTGAGGACCAGGTTCACCCCGAACTGTAGCGTTCGTTAAGAAGAAGATGAAGTATGACGTTGTGGCACTTTGTTAATTCAATACGAAAATCGGCGGGGATTCCAAATTGGATGCATTTTAGAAGCTTTAAATCCAACAATATATAATCCACTCTTGAAGTCTTTGCCAATTTCTTTCAATTTGTATATACCAGCCATGACCGAGTGTACTAATCCTTGTTTGCTCTTCAAATTTAGTAAACATTGGATTCTTGAGTCTAACATCTAGTGATGTTTTACTCGCTCTTCAATCATTAAAACCTACTTTCAGCTCTGGTTCAGGTGTCATTGCCCCCATCTTACTCAATAAATGCAGTGGACCGATTTCCATTCTACATCTTCAACCGTTCCCTTTCCGAATGTGTATTTCTTGACGTTTGGAAATAATCCTATTGATAAGTCTGAAAATAATAGCAATATTAAAAATTACAGAGGAATTTCTACAATTATTAATTTATTTGAAAGCATCATAAAAACCAAGATCGAATTTTTTGTTATGATCATACCAGCAGAGCTCCAGCAGGTGGCAGATCTCATCCTTCCCTGGCTTGTGGTAATATACAAGGGTTGCCTCTCCCTGTCCTATATCCCCAGCAAGTGGTAGATAACCAAAGTCATTTTCATACCCAGGGCAGGCAAAAGCTCCCACACGTATGCAAATGACTTGAGGCCTATCAGTCTTACTTCTTTCCTATTAAATCTCAGGTATCTCAGGATTCCTGTATCTCAGGAAGGCTATGGATTAACCAACATACCTACAACAGAGGCAAATTGGTGGAAACAGCACTCCACTTACTGGTCAGCAAAATATAAAGGTCACTGGAGCATAGGGATTACACTCTAGTCGCCTTTCTCGATATTGAGGGTATCGATTTGCTTCCTTATTTTCAAATGAAAATCGATTGTTTTCAAATGAAAATCGATTATTTTCAAATGAAAATAAGGAACCAAATCGATGGCATTTATACCTACCGATTTCAGTAAAGCTTTTGATTCAGTCAATCCTGCTCGGCTAATTTGTAAACTTGAATCTTTGGCTTTCACTCCGAATTTCTTCACTGGTTGTCCTCTTTTCTTCTGGGCAGAACCCAACGGGCAAAAATCGGCAATTCTGTTTCCAAAGGGACAACGTGAAGTTCCGGTGTTCCTCAAGGTAGCCACCTGGGCCCACTTCTTTTCGTTATTTTCATTCGTGATATCGTCCAAGCGGTTAAAAACGAACAAAGCTTATTGTTTGCCGACGATCTTAAATTATTCATGACCGTTAAAAATAGAAGTGATTGCACATTAACGCGTTAAATAAATATAAGTAAATGTAACTAAATTTCATTTTCCAAGTCCTCCTCCATAATTGACTTTGAATATTCGATTTGTTCCTCACATTTGTCTCGTGTTACCGAAGTTAAAGACTTTGGGGTGATACTGGATACCACATTCTCATTCAAATCGCATATAAACCGTACTATGACTCAAGCTAATTCAGCAATGGGTTTCATCAAAAGGAATAGTAAAGAGTTTTCTGAACCATTTTCGCTCCTGCTACTATACACTTCCCTTAGACCTTGCCTTGAGTACGCTGTTGTACAGATTAAGATCGAATCGAATGTGTCCAAAGGCGCTTCACGGAATTCCTATTTCATAAAATGTATTGAAATTACTGTCCTAATTATAAAGCAAGATGCTTACTCCTTGGCTTAAATTCGTTAAAAGCTAGGCGTGCTTTACATGATATAATATTTTTAAAGGAATTGTTATGCTATCACATAAGGTGTCCCTCTCTTCTATCTAGAGTAAAGCTTTATGTTCCTATAGGATCGCTGAGATTATGTCATGTTCTCTACGTAGACCATCAGAGAATTAATGTTGGCACAGACGAACCTCTAACGTGCACCGCTAGGGTTTCGAACGAAATCAGTAATATACTTGACTAAATGCATATCAATCGTAACGAATTTAACCCTAGAAGGGTAACCTTCATCGATTCGACGAACATGAATTTTTTTTTTTAGTTTTCTCCTTAGTCCTCTCACTGAAAGGATCCTCTTTTCGTGTAACCCTAGCCATCTCTAAGTGCTTTTAGTGTGTGGACGTACGGTAGTGTACCTGCTTGGGTAAGTGCATTTTTTATTGGAAAACGGGGCAAATGTTCGTCGAAACGACGAAGGTTACCTTTTATGTAACTTTCAGCGCACGATCAGATTTTTAATAAGCAAATTAACGCCATGACTGGGGACAACCGGGTTGGCTGTTGCGGCCGCCTTCCGGATTGCCGTTTATGTGCAACATTGCGTTGATAATGCAATATACTGCACATTGTGTTTCTTGCAAGGGCATCATAAAATGGCGAAGATCGGGGCGAGCTGGCTTACTTTGCGAAATGGGCAGTAGATTGAGGCCAGGAGCAAATTGAGACACGTATAGCGCGTGTGAGGTGGCGCCGCGTGACGCATTTTTTTGTAAACTACAGAATTCAATAGAACAGCGCACATTGGTAAACACGTGTGACGTGCCGCGACCCGCGCTAGCCGACCGACGCGCGGCGAAGTAGTCGAGACACAGTTTCACCTGCCATTCTCTCGCGTGTGGTTCTTGGTTTTGGAGAAATGGCAGAAGAAAAATGAATAGAGGCAGTTAGGGTTCATAAAGAACTATATGATACCCAATTTGCCAACTACCTATATGAAGACAAAATTATGAATTGACCACTCTCATGCGTTCGATCTGCGAGTACCTGGGTCTCAATTTGCGAATCACCATGCTACGCGTTTGGCACGTACGCGTCATGGCACTCGTGTCGTGTCACCTCACACGCGCTATACGTGTCTCAATTTGCGCCTGGCCTTAGGACTATTCCTTAGCAGTTAAGTTCATTCGCATTTAGAACGGCACTGAAATAAAGCGAAGGTAATCCGTACATATAATAGAGGGAAAACTCGTAGTACCATGGATGAAGAAACGGTTAGAAGCACCAATTTTACCCACTAATATTAGATCTTGTATTGAAAAAAATATCCTCGAAAACAAACAACCGTTAAGGGAGCACAACGTTAGTGTACCAAAAATAAAAATAAGAAAAAATTGCAAATATTTTCCGTACACACAAGGACGCATGACTAAGTCAACGTGCAATAAATGTGATGTAAGCAAATGTGGAGAGCATAAAGTTGAACTCTGCAGTAATTGCTCTAAATTATTTTTTTTATTTTTTACTTTTATTATGTTTTGTTATACCAACAGTTATCTGCTAAGTTCCTACTTGTTTTTATTAAAAAAAAAATATATGTATAATAACAAAAAAAAAAAAACGAGCCATCTCAAAAATGCGTGCTCATGTGAAGAGCATAAAGTTGACCTCTGCAACAAATGACCAAATACTTTATTTTCGTTTTTTATTTTTAATGTGTTCTGTTAACTAATGAATAAACTTTTGAGTTTCCACTTCTTTTTACAAAAAAACAAAAACGCATTTTTATTAAAAATTTAAAAAGCAAGTGATCTCAAAAACAATGGCTCCAAAGACTGTTTCGAAAAAAAAAAACCAGGAATTTAAGAAAAGACAATTTTCTTACGTTTTCTTAATAAACAACACCTAATAAACAAAAATTATTTTACTTCACAAGAATAACTTAATAGCTTTTCTTTAAAAACGAAGTTAAATATCACTTCGTCGAATCGACGAATGGTTACCTGTAACGTACTAAGCTTAGTTTTAAGCGTGTTTACATCTAAGTAAGAATTTTCTGTTTGTCTAAGTGACTTGTAGATCAAATAAATAAATAAATAAATATTCGTCGTAGACAACAAAGTAAAAGCTCTTTGTTTCTTACATTCACGTTTTCTAATCAGATGGTTGTATATACATACATGTCATACTCATGCAATCGTATCTATGGTACCATATGTTCATGGCAAAAGGTGGATAATGCCCTAACAACACAGATGCTACGGTCTGCTCGATCCTTAACGATTTATATTACCCTTTCGCAGCCTATTTTAAAAGAAAAACAAAACATGGAAAAACATAAAAAGAAAAGCCTTTCTGCCGTAACTGAATGAAAGGTCAAGCATGACTACCGACCAAAAAAAAAAAAGTGCCATGAATAAGAACAGAGGCCATCTAATACGAACCCACAAAGGAAGATTTACTTATTTAAATTGTACGAACGGAGGGGAGCTTAAGTCTTCCTAGATACAAAAGGCAGGGAAGTAAAATATGTACTATAGAAACAAAATTTCATGACTTTTTTCAATTCCATATCGGCAGTCCAAACACACGTGATTGTCATGGACATGAATGCTCGAGGAATGGTTGTCATTCAGCGATATATCCCTAGGACTTGGAATTATACTCGTATGGGGGCGGTTGATTTCCTCGGTTTGTCTGAAACTATGTTAAGTTGCTTATTGTGGTGACTCTTTAAATGGGAGTTAAGTACTCCATTATACAATATTTTTCCCCCTCCTAAACAAATTTTAATCATATTCTAAAAGTTTCATATCTTAGTGAACTATTTACGATAAATATTTTCCTTGTGCTCTATATGCGGCACGATACATTTTAACATCATTATTTAAAAGATGCTCCCTAAAAGTGGTATTATAAACATACATATATAAGTCTTTCTAAATTGAACAAACGCGTCATGCATTGGAATTTTCGTTAATTAACGCATTCAGCATTCAACTGCCACTCCGTAAGCTCCCTCGTTACACCTTCCAACCAGTCAGTGGATGAGTGGATTAGGAAGATGACGTTAAATATTTTCCAACGACGAAAATATGTAGTAGCCAATCGTAAGCGGCACAAGAATTTAGTAATCTACATCTTAATCCTTCCAACTCGAGAACATCCTGTTTAGCGGGCAAGCAGGTGTATATCCATTTCTAATATTGAACCCAAGAATACTGCTCTGTGTATACGCTTGTGCTGGCTTACTCTTATGCTTTGGATAAATATTAATGAATTTCATGTTGAAGTCTTCTCTCTCTCTACACGTCCGCCTGAACCCTTCTCCCTGCTCTTTATTTTCATTATTCGTAGGATTTTCGCAGATTGAAGTGATTTGTTTTTATACGAGCATATTGCTGCTGTTCTCGGATTCATTGGGTATCCGTTGGAGGATAAATACTGCGTCGTTTGCACATCAAGACAGTAAATAGAAATCTAACGTATATTTTTTTGTGCATTGGAGAACGTGTAAGACTACATACATAAATCACCGATTGTTCTAATTTGGCATGGACGGGCAGAGACCAAGACAAAAGTATATCTAAGCTTAGAATTTGTAAACCAGGTGAATAGCTATAAATTCACTTACTACCAGAAGGTTAGTCAAAGGTACCAGTACGGTAGTTTTGTTGAGATTAACATTGTGCAATTGTTTAAATTATTAATACTAGCAAAACGGATTACTTCTTGTAAGAATTGTGTGGATTATCGACAATAATAGGATTAGAACAAGAGAATAAGAATAAGAATCTATTTTTCAATGTGCTCTGTTTTAAAAAAATAAAGACTGGACGGGATTAATGTGATTAACAGAGCAACTTGAACTTTCAGAAAGCTTTGTTGCTCTGCCCGCAATTCTTAATTGTTCGTTCCAGGCGATTTTACTATTTTTTTCTTTACTTTAGTTTTATGAATTTAATTAAAAGCAATTAATCAATAAGTTTCGTTCCGCAGTCGATGCTGAGGATTTGGAAAGACCACTTCTACAGACTGTATAACGGCGATGATAGACAAGATACCGCTGTCAGGCAGAACGTGCCATTCGTAATGGACGACGATCAAGACTTAGGTCCAATAAAGCCACGGGCGGAGACGGTCTGTGTACTGAGCTTCTTTAGGTGGCTGGAGATGAGCTGGTAAGGTGCATGCACCATTTGCAAGGTATGGTCGGAGGAAAGCATGCCCGACAAATGGAATCTCAGCATCGTTTTCCCGGTCCATAAGGAAGGAGACCCCTATAACTGCGCCAATTATAGGGGAACAAGTCTCCTTAGCATCGCATATAATATCTTCTCTGTGTGAACGCCTGAAACCGTTTGTGGATAACCTGATCGGATCTTATCAGTGTGGTTTCAGGCCTGCTAAATCCACATTAGACCAAATATTTACGCTACAGCAAATCTTGGAGAAGACCCAGGAATACCATATCGACACACACCACCTCTTCGTCGATTTGAGGGCTGCATATGACAAAGTCATGTCTAGTTTTCACATCCCTGCCAATCTCGTCCGACTGTACAGGATGACAATGGAGAATTCTCGTCAGTAATGAGCAAACCGAGACTCTAGAAACTCGCGCAGGTTCAAGAGTTTTTTTTTTTTTATATTTTCTTATAATGTGTCATATACACACAACCTTTGATGTTAAAAAAGGATTTAGGCAAGGTGACGCACTGTCATGCAACTTTTTCAACATCGTGCTTGAATAGATCGTGCAAGAGTCACTGGTCAACACAAGAGGTGATATTTATTTCAAGTCTACGCAATTGCTTGCGTACGCCGATGACATTGACGTGATTGGACGGACACAGCGAGACATCAATGAAGAAGCGGCTAAGATGGGTCTCAAGGTAAATGAGGGTATAACCAAATATTTGCTTTCATCTAAAATAGACGGACAACACCGACGTATTGGCCAGAACGTCACCATGGGCGGATATAACTTTGAAGTGGTCAGGGAATTCGCCTACCTTGGCTCACGGATGACCAGCGACAACACCAGCGCTGAGATAAAACGCAGAATTACTCTTGCCAACCGCTGTTTCTTTGGGCTCAAGAGGCAATTGAGAAGTAGAGCCCTCTCTCGGAAAACCAAGGTGACACTATTAACGACCTTAATCATCCCAGTCCCCTTTTACGGCGCAGAGGCTTGGACCCTAAGCGGATGAAGATGCCCTTGGTCGTTTCGAGAGGAAAATTTTGCGTACTATCTACGGTCCCGTTTGTTCAAACGGTGTATGGAGGAGAAGATATAACGAAGAACTGTACCGGTTGTACAGCGACTTCGGCCTGGTACGACGTCTACGGATACAGCGTCTAAGGTGGCTAGGCCATGTAGAGCGCATGGAAAATACAGCTCCGACCCGAAGAGTCTTCGAATCCACCCCGGAATCAAGGTGCGGCAGAGGACGGCCGAATCAACGGTGGCGCACGCAGGTGGAAGGGGACCTTAACCAACTGGGTGTGTGGCGCTGGAAACAGCTGGCCAAAGATCGTGCCGGCTGGAGACGCTTGTTGGTTGGGGCCCAAGTTCACCACGGACTGTAGCGCCACCTAAGTAAGTAAGGCGCAGTGTTGCAAGTTTGTTTTTTTTTTTTTTTAAAGTTACAACCGCAGTAACAGGGTAACAAGGAGAGGGAGAGTTTCGCTCAGGTTTACACACAACCTGAACGGAGTGCAGTGGTTTTGGGTTGTAGATATTCGTTGACTACGCTCAGGGGTAGTTTGTCCTTGATAGGACGAGAGCCGACCAGGTTTTCGCGTTGGTTATAATACACAGTAGTTCGTTCATGCAGTTTTGGTGTTAATATTGCACACGCAGAGGATGAATTTCAATTGGCCATGTACTGTGAATGTTATGCCTGCAGCAGTACGTTTGGTCGCTTTCCATTCACAACGGTTTTGCATACTTTTTTTCGTATAGGAATTGCTTTTTTCTTGGCTATGAAACGAATTTGAACTATAGACCTTTCGCTCGACGGCCGATGATGTTAACCACTGCACCACGGCCACCCCGAGTTATGGCCGAATTCTCGGAACTTAATTGCCACTTCTTGTAGACGGGGCAGCCGGAAGTCCCGATTTCCATCCCACAGTGAATTTAGCGGGAGTTATTAGGGAAGCTGTTAAAAAAAAAAAAAAACAAATATTGAAGACGAGTTTTGGCGTGTACTAGAAGCAGCCTGGTATACAATGCCACGTCGAGGTGACGCAGTTATTGCAAGTGCTCGTTGTAGAAAAAGTTTTTTTTTCCAATTACATAGTATTGCGAGCGCGCCGTGGCGCAGCGGTTAGTGGGTTGAACTCTGACGCACGGATTCCGATAACACCAACGCCATCGAATATTTGTTTTGCGACGTCCCCCCTCGGCGGGGTACTGGCCAAACCCCCCGTAGTATACTTGCCATGAAAAAGCTTTTCGACTCACGCTGTTCAGAATTGGCAATTGTGTGAAAAATAAATCACACACAACATGGGTGATTGAGAGGCTCCGGTCCTTCATGGGCTGTAATGCAACCAATAAAGGGGAGTACACACCTAGACCAGATAAGTCCCTTGTGTTGGTACGAGGGAACCATGGAACCATTATCTACATCTTACAAAATTAAGAAGATTAGTTATCCTTATCCGCTGAACGTCAATCAGGTCGTTAAGCAAGTTTTTCTACTATGACAGAGGGCCGGACAGGCGCAGAGCAAGTTTTGAATGAACTCAACAATGATTATGTCGATGGCGATTCGTTTTAAGGAGATTAGTCCCGTGGTTGGCTGTCGGTCAAGTCGTGGCCAGATTTGTCTGGTGGTTAGGTGGGTTCGCCCTTGACGAAGATGTCAGCTCTCTCATTTCCTGAAATGCTGCTGTGCCCTAGCATTCACAAGCGGTAAATGTTAAATTAAACAGCCATCTCGTTAAGAGACAGGCGGCACTCAAGGCTGGTCCCTGGTAGTTTCAATGCCTGATTCACTTTTAATTGTTTGCACAAGACTCCGCTACCCACCACGTCCTTGCTTTTTGACTCATCTGTGTCGAAATCTACGCAGCTCCTCCGGGTGGGTCGCGTTTGTCGGGACCATTTTTTTCTTCCTGAGGACAAGGATCGTGGTAGGCTCAATGTAGTCGGAGCCCTCTGCCAAAGTTATCCTATCGTTCAAGATAGAAGCGTGGCCGGAAATATAGATCGTCCATTTTGAGCCGGCCTTCAATCTCACAGCTATTTAGGTGGCTAGCTGCTTACCGTGGATATCGAATGGGGTTAGGTGGAGCAGTATGTTGATCGCCGCCCTTGGAGTACATCTTAGGGCCTCGGTGATGCACATGCCTGCAAACCTCTGTACCTTCCTTTTTTCTTGTGGGATATTGTTTCGTCTAGTTTTAGTCGTCCAGATTAAAACACCGTACAAAAGAATAGTTCTAACGACTCTGATGTACAATCATAGGTTTATTTTGGGGCTGAAGCCCCATTTTTTTCTTAAGACTTTCTTGCAAGTGTAGAGCGATATGGTTGCCTTCCTTGGACAGGTGTCCGAAATGGTGTACTTTCTAGTGACGAGTACGAGTTCCGTTTTCTGGGATTTATCCCGAGTCCATTATTTTGTACCCACCTGCACAATGTGTTTAGAGAGGATCATCCGTGTTGAAACCAACTCGCCAATTAACTCTACTAGAGTCCTCTCCATTTTTAAGCTTTCTAGCCCTCCCGTCATTGCTTTCGGTGTGACGTTGTTCAAAGCGCTCTCTATGTCCAAAAAGGCTTCTAAGGTGTATGCTTTGAGGTGGATTGATCTTTCAGTTTTTCCTATGAAGGTGTGCAAGACCATTTTGACAATCTACCACGGTTCACAAAGAAATCACACAAAAAAAATCGTTTGACGTGAATACGGCTTATGATGAGGCATCGATAAACTTTCGTGAGGGTGAGAGACGACTAAAGAGGGTTTGATCCAGCGGTTCGACAAAATCAATGTGTGCCACTTAGCAGCTTGTTTGGGGTTCATGCTAACAATGCTTGTCTACTATAATTTCACGTTACCTAACTAAAGTGAATAGCTCAGAGGTAAGGCACTTTTTTAAAATTTTAAAAAAATTATCGATCTGTTTACTGTTTTACTTATGTTAAGACCCTTAGCGTTTATAGATTATATAATAAGATTCACTCGGGACTCTATTTTAAATAACACTAAAACAATTTAGTGCCTTATTCGTAGAAAGGAAACTCTTATTTCCGCCGATTCGGTATGTATCATCAATACCATCAATTATACATTTCGTTAAGGCTCATTGTGTATGCGATTTTTGATTCTGTTTATTTTTTGTTCACAATATTTTTTTTTTTTTACTTCGTGTAGTTATATGTATACAAATCGAAATTTATGTATACCTAAGCAAACAAAAAAGAGGCAGATTGTAGAGATTTAAATGAAAGTGTGGCGGTGTACAAAATTCAGATCACGTTCAAAGTCATAGAGTAACCTTGATATGAATAGAAGCTTACTCGTTTTCACAAGTCGGTGTTATCCTTTTTGTTTATGTTATCTGAAACAACAGAAGAATAACTTTAGATACATAGTTGTGGAAACATTCTATTCACGTGGTGCGTTGGACAAATTACATGCATTGATCATGAGCCACTTCGAACAGAGTTCGAGGAACCTTTCTATCAATTTAACGAAAATGTGTACCGTGCCGCTTTTTTGCTCGACTTGGCAGGGGCACTGCCGTGCCCCCAGATTGGGGTTTTCCATTCACATGATGGCTCAGCAGGTAGCCATTCATTCGCATTGTATATTCATTTCAAGTAATAAAAGTACTAAGTAATCACCATACACTAAGCCACGCGAGCATTGAGTAGTCGAACCCATGGGACGTTATTGGTCGTTGCCAACAACCCACCCTTGTGGAACTTCTATGCTTGCAACTGGCGTCTAAAGGAATCCCCACGGTTATATCAGGATCCTGCACAAGAAATGGCGGTGATTGAGCTCTATATAGGATACCTTAGCAAAGCTACCGATACTTGGCCAGCGGTTGCACGAATTACATCATCAGCAACATACACATTCAATAAAGCCATCGTTTCCTATTCTTTCCCTTTTGCTTACGCCTTTTGTAACGGGTAGCGTCTTTTCATTTCTTTATCTTATCCTATTTGTTTACAAAAAACCTCTGTACTTGCTTTTCCCAAAAAGCTGAGCGATCATCCCATTCGATCATCGACCATCGTGCGGTAAACAACGAAGTGCATTCTTGTACCTACGGTCATCATTTATATGTAATATTGAAAACGAAAGGAACTAAAGAATAAAGACATTAGAGAAAAATTGTGCGTATTTCGTTTTTCATTATTATAACTCACGCGGGCCTCTTCCTCCAACAAATGATATGTAACTGAGCAACTTGCGCAGGACCCAAGCTGTTACAAAAATGAGTCACCGCACTCGTAGAAGTGCGATGAGATGGAACTCCACGGTTATATCAGGACCTCTTTGGATACCACCTTTGGACAGATTGAAAGAGGATTCTTTCCCGACCTGATTTAATCGAGGTAAGGATAATATTATAAAAACTGCAGTCCATCTTCCGTTTTTTTTTCGGTGGCGTTACAGACCATTAAGGACCAGAGCCAAGCTTCTCCCAATCACCCATGTTGTGTGTGATTTATTTTTGACATAGGTGAAAGTGACCTAAAATTGGATGCCGATCTCGGTCGGCGTGAGTCGAGAAGTTTTTTCAAGGCAAGTATACTACGGGGGGTTTTGCCAGTACCCTGCGGAGGAGAGACGCCGCGAAATAAACATTCGATGGCATTGGTGATATCGAGATCCGAACTCGCTCGTCGTGCGTCATAGTCCAGTACACTAACCACTGCGCCACGGCGCCCTCAAGTACTATCTACTATCTCACAGTAGTAGGTAAGCTGAGCTTCCCTAACCAACAGAAAATATATTATTTGAAAACTTACACTAGTTTGCACTGTTTACCTGTACCACCAAAAAGAAAATCTTACAATTGATGACCTATAGAAGAAAAAGTTTCCTAAATAATGGCTTATAATGTCCTCTCTTCCATGTTATATAAATACGTGACACTTTTCGCAAACAAATTGAAAACTCATAAAAAAGGTGTTTCAAACCAGTTAAGTCCAATGCAGATGAATCAAAAAATTTCAAATCAAAGCACACCACCATGCCACAAAGACAAGTAAATGTCTAAGCAAGCTGCACCATGTACGTATGTATATCAAGTTGTTAATAGTTGATTACCCGAAAAATATTGATGGCAGAAACAGTTATAGACAAGGCGAAGCACTGTTGAGTAAATGCTTCAGTATTCTACTATAAAACGTCGTGCGAACTTTTGCTTTGAGAGCAAAACCGAGACTTGCGGCTGTTTTTCTACTTCTTTGGTGGCGTTATTGCCCATGAAGGACCAGAGCCAAGCTTCTCTCAATCACCCATGTTGTGCGTGAAAGGGACCTACAGTTTAACGCCGATTTCGAATGGCGTGAGTCGAGAAGCTTTTTCATGGCAAATATACTACGGGGGGTTTTGCCAGTACCCCAGCGAGAAGAGACGCCGCGAAATAAATATCCGAGGGCGTTGGTGTTATCGGGATCCGAACTCGCTCATCGTGCGTCTGAGTCCAACACACTGCGCCACGGTGTCCTAGGTCGTTACGTGTCTTTTTTTTTTTCGTGGAATGCAGTTTATTAGGGTTCCGTACCCAAAGGTAAAACGGAGCCCTATTACTAAGACTTCGCTGTCCGTCCGTCCGTCCGTCCGTCTGTCACCAGGCTGTATCTCATAAACCGTGATAGTTAGACAGTTGAAATTTTCACAGATGATGTGTTTCTGTTGCCGGTACCACGACAAATTCTAAAAACAGAACAAAATGAATATTTAAGGGGGGTTCCCATACAACAGACATGATTTTCATCAAAAAAATCCTGCCTGCAACCAAGATTTGTCATTTGATGAGGTAACATACATAGTCTCTTTCATATTTATGTATACAGATGGTACGGAACCCTTCGTGCGCGAGTCCGACTCGCACTTGGCCGGTTTTTTTAAGAACTGGCGTGGGTGTTGTAGAAAATATAGCTACGACTGTTTTCAGCCTGGGTACATGGCTTAAAGTGCATCAACAGCAGCCATAAGTCGTCGCCTTTCAGCCATCAGAAAAGTAAAAAAGAACACGAGGGAGAGAAACCCCACGTATATCAGCTCTGCATTACCCTAGACGTCGTAAAACACGACTTTCAAGACTTCCTGGTCCAAAAAAGTAAGATAAAAGGCATTTGCCTTCAATGTGTTGCTTAAAACATCACCATTAGCAGCTACAAATTAGAGGTAATATGGGTGAAAATACGTTCATCCAGCGTTTTGGATGAACAGGGATGTCCCCAAGTGTGGAATTCAATGTTGTTTTGTGTAAACAGTGTGGCTCCATCTACCCTCGCTCCCAGGTTACATGGAAAAACGTAGAATAGCTCCTGTCAACCGCTGTTTTTGTTTTTAGATCAGTAGGCAATTGAGCTGTAGACTTTGTCTCTGAAAACCGAGCTTACTTTGTACGACACCCTGATCATCCCGTGTCATCTGCATCGGAGACCAACACACTACCCACCGCGCCACGGTAGATAAATAAATTAATTATATAATCTCTAAGTTTACGAATCATCGCAATCTAAAATAATCACCATTAATCGAAAATTTTCCGAGGATTTAAAATGTTTTTCCATGAATATCTGCTGACACATTAATTAATACTTGCAAACCTTTCTATCCTTCAAAAGTAAATAAAAAATTAAGGTTTAACTAAGGGTATGAATCATTTCACAGACCACTTCCAATTCAATATTTGATGCTGATAGGGAAATTTTAAAGTTAATTGAGTTGCAATTAACCAACCGAAAACTAATTAGTTATTTTATCACAAAATCAACAAGTCATTGAGACAATATCTTTTCCACAGCCTTTTTCTTCTTCATTTTCCGCTGGTATTTGCGTTTCATTTCAAGCTCTCTGGGAAAAGCTGTTTGGAAAAAAGGGGACATTTAGTTAAGCCATGGCACTGTCGCCTTTATTATTGAGACCAACATTCGAATTTGTTTAGGATGTTATTGGTTTTTAAGTAAGTGCCAAACCTCAACGCTGAATAAGCTTATGGGATGTATGGGATGCAGTGGGTAGTGCGTTGGCCTCTGACGCCGATGACACGGGATCGAATCCCGAAACAGCCATGTCATCGAACGTGTTTCTCACGGTGTTTCTCCTCAGCGGAGTTCTGACAAAACCCCCTGTAGTGAAATTGTCATGAAAAGCTTCTCAAAATTTGCCGTTCGGAACCAGCAATAATCTGTAGGTCCCTTTCACCTATGGGAAAATGAAATCACACACAACATGGGTGATTGAGAGAAGCTCGGCTGATGTCCTTCGTGGACTGTAACGCCAACATATGTACATGCATAGATGGCATATATATATACATATTCGCATATGTATTTCAAATAGCTTTATATTTCTCGCATTTTCGATGACTCATTTGGCATTTATATTCAATTCACAGCTGGAGTAGCGCCACTTGTACTTTAGATTGGATCCTTCGACAGTAATGTACGTACTCAGCAAAGCAATACAATTATACTCTCCATATAAATGTAGGAGTGAAGGCTTCTTTACTTCAACACCCACGGAATTAATGTTTTGGTCGTGTACTCTAGTCCCACAAAAGTACTTCCGTGTATCCTTCAAGCATTCTATTGCCTTCGGTGAATATTTGTATGTGCATACACTTTAATCCTATCCTCCTCTCTTGTTCAATAAATAACCACCGTGCCACCACAAGCAAGTGTCTCAAGTTTGCCGGCAGAAAAAAGTGTCGCCGGGGGTTTTCTTCATATCATTTTTCGCTCACTTCTTTTTTTTATGTGTAACTTTTCCGACTTGTCATCATACATATGTGTTCGTTATTTGCTCATTGGAACCACATTGACTCATACTATCACAGCGTCGAATTCATAACATTTGCGCAAAACATTAACAAAACTAGACAAACAAAAAAAAAGACCGAAATAACCAAAGTCCACTTGACGACAGTAACGTTTACTCACACAACAAATCCCCTACTGTTTGTCGTAGGCCAACTCAATCAATAAGTGCGATAAAGGGCCTTTTCGGCTTCCGCCTTCGAACTCCTCCGTTTTCATCCCCAGCACGACCACTTAGTCGCTATAAGTGTTGTAGGCTCTAGATGATTTAAGAACAACAGTACGGGGATACATAGACTCGAAAGCGTAGGATGTTTGATGGGCCTTCGTATTGTCTGTTACGAATACTATCAACCCGACCCTACCATCAAATAGGGGTGAAATGGGGTAACATTTTTTTGTAGCTACGTTGCATTGTACGATGGGTACAGATAACGAAAGCCAATTGGATTTTGGTGAGATACTTAATCTACCGATTTATCGTGATGTAAGTAAATTTCATATAGCTTATCCCCCTGTGCGTTCCACTAAAATGTACCTGACTCTACATAAAAAGTTTGTTGTTTTATCGAAAATCGCTGTTATCTTTATCAGCAATTCGCAAATAAGTGTTTATGATTTAAGTTGCAATTTGTGTAGAGACACGCTATTGAAGTGGGTTTACTTACTATTCGATTTTATTTTGTTTTCTGATACTTGAAGAGTGTTTTAATATGACAGCAAACTTTGTATAAACAATATGTAATATACATATATGTAGCTACACAAATGTATTTTTTCGGATGGAAATTTATTGGAATACATTAAGTGGGCGAAATAATTTCCCATTTAGTATTGCTTTTTGTTTTGTATGTATTAGTAAAAACCTGTACACATTTTTTATCGATTTCGCACTATCGGTACTCTAGAAAGGACTGAAGTTTACTGAAATGTGTACGAGTATAATATATCTTTTAATGAAACTAAAGCCGTATTAAATCAAATTAAAATCAAGCTGACTTCGTTCAATACATATACATAACAGGGATTCCAGGCTGGCTTTAGACTAGGTTGTTCAACTGTTGACCAGATTTTTGTGTTGAAAAGTATCGCGGAATCTTTTATCGACAGGAGGGGGAAGCTGTACGTTTTCTTTGTGGATTTCAAGGCCGCCTCTGAGTCGGTTAATCGGAATTCCCTCTTTTGTAAGCTGTACTTTATGGGGGTATGGGGATGTCATTTAAATTTGGAAGGGTTATGCAAAGTTTATACGATGATACAATAGTTGCAGTATGGAACGGTGAGGCCCTATCAGAATGGTTTAGGACAGGGTCGGGAGTACGACAGGGGTGTGCACTGAGTCCAAGGTTATTTACGCTCTTGTGGAAGATTTAACGAACTTTTTGACAGGAGAAGTGGAATTCGCTGAAGTACTAGTAAAAGCTCTTCTATTCGCGGATGACATCGTTCTCTTGGCGCATTCACCGGAATCCTTGCAGCAGATGATTAATCGACTTTACGAGTATAGCAGGCTGTGGGAACTTATAGTTAATTTGGAAAAATCCAAAATAACTATTTTTTGAGGAATAGGCGGTAGAAGTACTAGCAGGGAACAGTGGCAGTCTAACGGAGAAGGAGGAGTAGAAGTCTTGAAGGAATACAAATATCTGGGGGCTTACCTGGCCAGAAACCTCTGTATGAAAAGACACTTCAGGAAGAAAATCGATAAGTGTAAAACAGCCATCAACATCACCTGGAAGAATGTTTTGAATAACGCAATCTTTGCTCATAGCAGCAAATGTAGGGTCTTTAAAGCTGTATCCCAGTCTATATGTTCTATGCAGCACAAATATCGGGAACTAAACAATATGAGGACGTCGAGAAGTTACAGCGTTATTTTATTAATACGCCTAATTACATGATCATGTTAGAAACAGGACTTACCCTCTTATTTATCAAGATGTTAAAGATGCAAATGGACTACATTCTGAAGGTTTTAAGCTGGCAGGACTACAGGCTCCCGAAGAAAGCGGCCCTACAAGCAATAAGAAATAGAACTGGATGGTACTCGGAGTGGTTAGAGCTGGTGCAAAGATGCAGTGTGGAACTGAGCTTCGAGGATAGAAACTGAAAAACTGCACTACAACAGATCTTAGAGGGTGTAGAGGAGCAGGCTAAGCAGAAATGTGTAGAGGATGCAAGACGGTCTCTACATCGAATGACATACAGTCAATTGGACTACAACCTGAGGAGCAATAATTACTTTAAGGACGAGTTAAACATCTAGGAGATTTCGATGATGTTAAAACTTCGTGGGGAACTCTTAAAACTAAACGTTATGCCTCACAGGGAAGATCTGCCTATATTGTGTAACTTATGCAATTTAAGTGAACGAGAAGATAGCATGCATTTTCTGGAAAGATGCCCGATTCTAAGGGAAGCAAGAAGAAGTATATTTGGTAGAGACCTTTTGTCGTAAGCGGAAATGATAGGGCTACTCAACGAAAGGAACGTTCGTAAATTGCACATATATTGTGATATAGCGTTAAGGTGTAGGGAAAAGTTACTGAATCAGAATTTTTGAGTAACTTGTGTGTTTAATTTTAATTATATGTCAATCCGGCAGACGACAAGCCATGCGAACTGATTTGTAAGTTCATTTTGTAAATTATATAAGGGAAATAAAATCTAAATCTAATCTATCTACATATACATAACAGGGTTTTTCAATATAGCAATTGCTTTCATATCATCATGCGAATAGTGTTCGGATCAGATCAGATCAGGTGAACCGTTTTCTAACATAAAGGTATGACTGACCTAGGTAAAAAGGAAATATTATCTGTATGTGTAATGACAGTTTGAGCGCAGCCCGAGTGTTCTTTTACCAGATTCGAAATTCGAGACTCAAGATCTTCCCAAACAAAGTTGAAAAACTGAGCTTACCGAGGTAAGTCTGGGTATCGGGTTGGACCGTGATCCTAGGAACTCATTTCCTTCAATGGTCCCACTAGAATGGGCTTAGAGGAATACATCACATGACTTAAATCCATTTTGGGTCCGCCCATATCCACGGGCAAAGAATTTACCTTTGTCAACGTGTGGTTTTCTGAAAGACACCGTGAACGATAGAGAGCACTGATACCCTGATACCCTGATACCCTGATAAAAACCGAAACTTTCTTCTTATGGACAAAGACTAATACATCAATTCCGAATATTTTAGTTCTACATCTCTCAAGTCCTTCTTCATTGTTTTCCGAAAACTGTGGAAAATATGATATCATAAAGTAAATTGTCTGTCTGGTAGTTCCAATGATCCAGTGGTTGCATCTGACTGCTCCAATTGACAGTAGCAGATTAAGAAAAAGATAATAATTATCATCATTATCTAGGTTTAGTATGTCGCCTTTACCTCTTTGTCGAACACCATCGGTCTTAAAAATGATGTGATCATGTGCCTTGAGTAATATCTTTTATTTTTGTGCCCGGAACTAAGAAAAGAAAAATATTTCATGCTTCATTGCAGATCATTTTTGTCATCGTTAAAATGTTTCCACAAAAAGTTTGCATTCAGAGAAAGCAGAATTTCCGTGCTCATGCTGAGGTCGGATTGTGCATCTTACTTACATACGTACCTACTAAGGTGGCGCTACAGATCTGGGTGAACCTGGGCCTCAACCAGCAAGCCTTTCCAGCTAACACGATCTTTCGCTAGCTGTTTCCAGTATCGCACGCTCAGCTGGTTAAACCCTCTTTCCACCTATGTGCGCCATCTTGCTTGCGTCCTTTGCGACGCCGTCCTTCCGGGTTGGAGTCAAATACTCTTCGGGCCAGAGCTGTGTTGTCTATCCGCTCTACATGACCTAGCCGGTGTCGCTGTACAGTTCGTGGTTGAATCTTTTCCACCACTCTCAGTAAATACAAACGGGACAAGTAACTGTAAATGTTACAATTATTAAGTTTATTAAGTCCAATTAAATATAATATAGTACAACTACTAAAACGTGAGCGAGCTCATACATATGTATGTCAGACGATGTGAATTGCGCGATGATTGCTAAG